>CM062925.1:80436250-81875625 GCA_031878705.1 Tapirus indicus | reverse complement strand
TTTATTGTTCAGCCAGGACACTTTTGAGAGTAATAGTGGGAGCTACTAATGCATACTCTGGGCTAGTCCTAAAGCCATCTGGTAGGGTGGAGCAAGGTCCACACCACTTGTGGCAAAAGAAGGTTGGGGGATCCACCGTGGGCCAAGCAGGGTGAGGAGGACTTTTGTGTCAGAGTGCTGGTTAGCAAGGGTATCAGAACCTGAATGGGGTGAGGAGAGCATCTGTGCATGAGAGTGGTCCTTCTTGGGGTGTCAGACACTAAGCAGGGGATGAGGGCATTCATGCAGAGTTTTGGCCAATTGTGGGGTTTTAATCCAGTGGATGTGGAGAGGGTATCCATGCATTGACGGCAGGTAGCAGGGCACAGTGCAGGATTTTGGAGCTCAACAGGCCTGAGAAAGGCATCCATGCAGGGGTGGGGAGGGCTTAGCTAGGCGTGGAAGTCAGAGGCTGAGCAGGGTGAGGAGGTGTTCGCATGGAGTGGTGCCCTGATAAGGGGCGTCAGAGCCAAGGAGGAGAAGAAGGTTTATGCGGCGGAGGAGTTGGCAATGAAGTCGGGAAACTGTTACATACTGGGGAATTGTCCCAGAGATGTAGTTAAAAAACTGATAATAACTACTATTTATTGAGTGCCTACTCTGGGCAAGGCAATGTACTGGGTGATTGACATATATTCATTATTAAGCAATCCTGAGATAGTCCTGAGAAAGTGAGACAACAGGATCAAAGAAGTGAAGTAATTTGCTGATAGTCTTTTTCATTCTGAAACATATGCTATTTATTTATTCGTTTAGCTGTACCAGTGGTTGTCAGACTTGAGAGTGAATTGGAGTCATCTGGAACAATTATTTTAAAATGCAGATTCATGAGGCACACTATATCCTGATCCTCTTTGGCGACAGTTGGGTCCGCCAGGGTGTCAAGATGATCCTGCGATTTGTGGACTTGGAGCCACACTTTGAGAAGCTCTGCACCACCCCTTTAATCCTTTTTCTCTATCACCATGTGCAGAGCTCTAAGTCATACTGATGAGATCATATGTATGAAATGATTCTGTAAATCTTCTAACACCTTGACTATGTAAGGTGGTGTTATATTGTCTGACATGATTACAATGGAAACATTTTAATATTTCAAACTTGCGTTATAAAATGTGACCTGGAGGAAATAATTCATTAATGTCATCAACAAATATATTGACTGCCTGTGTGTATTGTGCATGTGGCATAATTCACACACCTGCAGTGAAATGTGCCTATCATCATCAGGAAAGAACATTTTGTCTGCCTTTTTCTTCCTCTCCAGATGTGGTATTGGATGGGCTGAAAATTTACAACCAAAAATGACATCGTTTTGAGAGAAGTTCTCTGGATTTTGAGGAGGCAAAGAAATAGGAGCTAAAGAAAAAATAATAAAGTGAGAAATTTCTGTCAAAAAATGGCTCTAGTGTCTAAAGAAATATTTTTGGAAGTAATTTGTGCATGTGTAAATTCAACTGGCACAAATAATTGAAGACTTTTTTCTTACTACTCACATAAGTAGTCAGTAGACTTTTAGCCAAAATTGCTACAAAAATATGTTTGGTATTTAAGCAGCATGAAAAAGGGAATCCGGTGACAAAGAAACCTTGCATTATAAACTTATTCAGAGGCACCTGTCATTTAACTGAATATGGACAGTTTAGGATGGGAAAAAATTTTGTTAAAATTTATAAAATACTTGGTAAAAATGAAAGCTGTGAAGATGTTGTACGAAGTTGGATGAGGGTTATTAAGGAGGGGGAAAAATAGGAAAATAATGGGGTAAAAAGGAACCACATATCTGATAAGGGACTTGTATCTAGAATATATAAAGAACTATTACAATTCAATAATAAAAAAAACAATCCAATTAAAAATGGACAAATGATCTGAGTAGACATTCCTCCAAAGAAAGTATACAAATGGCCAATAAACCAATGAAAAGATGCTCAACGTCATGAGCCACTGGGAAAGGTAAATCAAAACCACAATGAGATACCATTTCACACACACTAGGATGACTGTAATGAAAACAAATAGATAATAACAAATATTGGCAAGGATGTGGAGAAACTGAAACCCTAATACTCTGCTAGTAGGGATGTAAAATGTTGCAGATGCTTAGGAAAACAGTCTGGAATTCCTCAAATGGTTAAACAAAGAGTTATCATATGATGCAGCTACTCTACCCATAGGCATAAAGCCAAGAGAAATGAAAACATGTCCACGCAAAAACGTGTACACAAATGTTCATAGTAGCATGATTCCTAATAACCAAAAAGTAGAAATGACCCAAATATCCTTAACTGAAGAATGATAAATAAAATGTGGTATATACATACACCATATATTATTCAGCAATAAAAAGGAATGTATTGACACACGATACAACATGAATGAACCTTGAAAACATCACTTTAAGGAAAGAAGTCAGTCACAAAGGACCACATATTATATGATTCCACTTATATGAAATGTCCAGAATAGGAAAGACTATAGAGACAGAAAGTAGATTATTGATTGTCTAGGACTGGACAGGATGGGAGGATTGGACGCTGGTGACTAAGGGGAGTAAGGTTTCTCTTTTGGGGTGATGAAAATATAAAATTGATTGTGGTGTATAAAATGGATTGTGGTGATGGATGCACAGCTCTGTGAATATGCTAAAAGCCATTGCATTATACACTTTAAGTGGATGAATTGTACAGTACGTGAATTATATCTCAATAAAGCTGTTAACAAAAAAACGACCATATGAATAAATACAAAAACTTCTTTATAATATAACATAAGGGATAAAGATAGTCATTACTCTAGGATCTCATTTTCACTATGTGGATGGGAGAAAGGAAAACATGTTTTTGAACGGTTATGTACCAAGCTTTGTGCAATTTTTACTTAACACTACCAGCTGGCAAGGTAGGCATTTTGTTATTTTACAGGTGATTTCAAAGAAGTTAAGCACCTTGCCCAAGGTCGCTCACATTGTTAAATGGCAGAGCCCAGATTTAAATAAGTTTCGTCTGTCTACAAGGTAAATGTTTTTCCCATTACACCATAACTAGCTTTATAATTTTATTTCAATAATAGAGCTAAATCTAAAACAGAGCATTATTCAGAAATGAAATACAGCTACTAAGAATATAGTAAATTCCATTTTGGCATTATTCTTATTTTTAAAAAATCACATAAACATATCCTAAACTTCTACAAGTTGCCTCAGGGGACATTTTTATCCATTTAGAGAATAAAATTCAAAATATATGCATATGCATATATTTAATTAATATTTAATTATGTATACTAAAATTTCTTTCTGAAAAATAATGCAATATCGGTGTTACATAGCTCAGTTTTATCTTAAGTGATACAACATCTTGGAAATTGACTTTGTTATGGCCCAGGGTAAAAAAAATCAAGCCATCTTCAATCCAGCTACATGAATTTTCCTGCCCACTTATTTAACTATTTATTCTTTGCAGTCTATATAGCAATTGATACAAGCTGACACTGTATAATTATTTAATGGCTGATATAGTCCTAAAAAGGCAGATAGTTGGTATAAATTTTATATTCCAAAGCTTCTATTTCTTAATATTAAGTATTTTTTCATTAGTAGTAATCTCAGGAAATCAGAATGGGCCATCAATCAATTCAACATTAATTTTTCTTTTTTGTCCTGGGAAAGCAGGAATGTCAATGCCAAGGGCACCAAACAAAAAAACAGAAATCACATAAATCCCCCTTTTCAAGGGCAAAACTACTCTATGTGGCCCTTGGAAGTATTAGGTTGTGAACATCCAATCAAAAATAAATGAGATAAGAAATAAAACAAAGTGGACTGGTGTTAAATTGTTGCTTTTCAACATTAGGGAGTACATTTTATATCAAGAAACTCATAAAGAAGAGATGATTTATCTTAGCTCTCCTAACCACTGGATTTTTTGTCCTGACTTGTGCTAAAAGGTCCCAATATTTGGGAAGACTTTTCTTTTTGTTTTTCCTTTTTTGGGAGTACTTTTTGATTGCTAACAATGGTAACCTTTTCTTGGACTTAAATGAGTCAAACCTATTTAGTTTTTTTGGTTTTTTTGTATGTGTGTGTGAGGAAGACCAGCCCTGAGCTAACATCCGTTGCTAATCCTCCTCTTTTTGCTGAGGAAGACTGGCCCTGAGCTAACATCCGTGCCCATCTTCCTCTACTTTATATGGGACGCCGCCTCGGCATGGCTGACAAGCAGTGCGTCGGCGGGCGCCCAGGATCCGAACCCGCGAACCCCGGGCTGCCAAGCGCGGACTAAACCGCTGCGCCACCGGGCGGCCCCCAAACCTATTTAGTTTTAATCTTGAATTGTCCATAAATCAATTACTCTATGCTTGGTTTAAGGAAACTCTGATATGACTTCATTGTTCCAGCTAATACCATATATTAATCAGCAAAGCTGACCCTTTACTTTCCTTTATATTACAAATGTAATATACTCACAATAACCTGTGCTAATATCACTCATGATAAATCTACCTGTCTTGTCCGCAAAAGGTCTCACAGACTTTCCATAACCCTTGCTGGATCAAAGTTCAAACTCAATCCATCAAACGATCTGCCAAAACCCCAAAGAAAATCATACCCAATGGACTGTTAAACCACATTAGCTTTGCATTATTTAGCTCAAGAACATTGAGTCACAGTTAAGTAAAATGCAGCCTTGAAAGTATTTTAAAGCATTTTAGCTTGTTACTAAGTAAATATACATCAGTAAGTTAAAATAACTGTAAGTTGTTTCTTATGAATGTAGGAAAATCATAATTATGTTGGGACATTGGTCATTTTGCAAAGCATGCGAATTCAGACCATTACAGGAAGGTATTAACATAAATAACAGAGTAATGATTAACTATGTTTTTGTAAATGTGGTGAATTTTTAAAGGCTCATCACAAGATTCTGAAAGAATCCTACCCTCTGAATTCATTTTCTTATACTTTAACTTCAAATAGTGCTGTTAACCATGTAGAAATTAGAGCCTGGAGAGGGGTAACCAAATCGAGAACGGTAAGATTTTGTATTCCCAAATCGTTGACATCACTAGCCCTTTTAGACTCATCTTCTCAGCCCTAGGAATTCAGAAATTACACTGAGAAGTTGTGAATCAATGATCACAAATGATGTAGAAGATTTCTGAAAACGAGCTTTGATGGCCTTAAAAGTGATCCTAGAAGAGCTATCCCCTAATTTTAAAAATTAAAAAAAGATAGTGGACACTGGAAAACTTAGTCTTATGAATACTCATTAATAATAAACATGATAGTGATATCAGGATCACTGGACTTCAAATGCCGTTGTAGTTCCATTACTCTGGAGAAAACAACTATTGTTTCTCATTTACAAGGGAATACATCCAGAATAATAGGTTAGAGCTGATTGGAGATATCATTTTGAACACATGGATCTTAGGCAAAAATATTCTCTTTGCTAAACTATGTAATTCTCAAGAGTTTTGAGTTTCTGCACATCCAGTACTGCAATGTTATGCAAACTGTGCATCTGTATTTGCAATTCTAACACTGTATTAGAATGGGTTGACATTATTACAGTGGGGACATTGCTGGTTAAGCCTTATTTCATTCTGGGAATCTGCTTCTTAAGATCTCAAATTTTTACTTGTCAGAAACAAACGTAGTAGGGAAAACTGAACCTACGGACTTTTGAAAACTAAGTGGAATGATTATATTCGGAAATACATGTATTTATAATGTGAGCATGCAATAATACACAGTGGATTCTAGGTCCTGAGGTAACTGTTGAACTTGCCCTATTTCATTAATAGCTATCTCCAAAAATATATTTTGAACTGTTTGATGAGCAATTTTGAGCTCTAAAGAGCATGCACTAGGACATTTGAAAATCTATAAGAAATCAGAATGACTCATTTTTGAAGAATGAATTATATTAATATGTGGCTGTAAAACTATCTCTGTGAAAGTTACAGCTCTAATTGCTTTGTTTTTCTTCATCTTTCCCAATGAGAATAGTAGTTATATGTTTACATTGTCTTCTTTATCCTATCAAGGAAAATGCAGCCTTATAAGAACTTTATTTTGTCTTGTTATGGCTCTTAAGTGCACCAGAATAAATGCAAACGATTTCCCATTGACATAGGAAGTCTTTTCGACTTACTTATCAAGTAATGTAGATTTACAATCCATTTACATGTGGTTCTTTCAAATGATACAAGTTTTGCCTCACATACCAAAACAAAATTTTATCCAATTGATTATGTGCCACGGTTATACTTTTTAAAAAGTGTTAAGTCCAGCACAGATATAATTCATGTTTATTAAGGCATTTACCTTTTTTGCTTCTTATTATTTTTAATTCCATCTAGATATCACTAAATTAGATTTTGTTGATTTTGCATGATAATTGTAGAAGACATAAAGAAATTCTATTATTGTTATGAAAAATATAAACAGAAACATTTGCTATTACTCGGTGAAGTCACACAGTTGAACTCTACTACAGTTAATTTTTTGGCTCTTGAATAACTTCATCTATGGAGCACTAAATCAAGCACTGGACAACTAACTCCTCATACTTGAGTTTTTTAGATTTCCTGGAGGTCAAATTACCCAGAAATTAAGTCAGATTGTGACCACAAATAGATATCACACTCTTATCATTTCAACATCGTTAACAATATAGTCAATGTTAGACATAGAAAAACATACGCAGAGACCTATATCCTTTATTCTTTAAAAATGCCACTGAATGGTATGGGGATTCTGTATTACCTGATTCACGGTCCTTTGTGTTTCAAGCTAATATTGGTGCTTTTCTGAAAGTTTAGCTCCTTGAACAGGCAGACTTTCTCACAGGTCTTTCCTTTGGGCCCACAGACGCCTTCCTGGTTCACGGATGCATCATGGCTCAGGGATTTCTCCATTCATCAGTGCCTCTGCATCCAGAACACATGCCAGGTGGTGCCCACACTGACCATAAAAATGACTGTTTCTGTTCAAGTCACAGAGCTGACTTTCCACATACCCACATTCTAAGCTGCAGCCATATCGATCCAACACGATCCCAGACAGGAAGTTTGCAGGCTGGGAGCAGAGTTCTACATCACATCTTCCTCAGTCAACACCTCCCTTGAATAACCTCGGCCAGCTCTCATAATACAAAGTGGAGAGACTTTGCAAACCATGTAGCACTACTGCAAAGACCACTGTGCTCACCAGAGGCTTCATTCGTAGGCAGCGAACACGAGCCTTGAATGTTTGGTTTGAAGCCAAGAGGAAAAAAAATCCTCATTTCTTTTTTTAACTTTTCCTTTTTCCCTCCAAAAACAAATCACAAATCTGCCACAGATGATTTCACGCCAATATTGACATCAGGTTCCAAGTCTAGAGAAGATAAATAGGATATTTAAAAATCCACAAATGCTCTTCTGGGATGCAATTTTTATAAGGACAGCTTGTGGATTTAAAACAAACTACACTCTTGGCAAGGGAAGTGTAGTTTTTGCCTCCTGTTAGTTCTAGAAGCCAAATCCCGAGACAGTTATTGTATGACAATAGAATTGTTTTATACCACCTAATATTGAAGACCAAGAAATATTAATGAAGAAAAAATTATGTAAAGCTTAAAGTTTATCATGTGTGATTAAAAAAAATTTAGGGAAAGACTTTCTATTCTTTCCTTCCTTCCTTTCTTTCCTCCTTCCTTCCTTCCTACCATCCTCCCACCCTCCCTCCCTTCCTTCTTTTCTTCCTTCTGTTCTAGTCATGTGAGTTAGACCAACATGTTCAATACATCTAGGCTACTATTTTATGAACTACCAGAAAATATCTATGGCCCAACCTAATTGGCCTCTGTTTATTTGCAGGTCAAGTGAGGTTCTAGGCCATTATTTAACACACTATGATTCTAAAATAACTACTAAACAAGAATAAAGCATGGGGGGCCGCCCGGTGGCGCAGCGATTTAGTTCGCGCTTGGCAGCCCAGGGTTCGCAGGTTCGGATCCCGGGCGCCCGCCGACGCACTGCTCGTCAGCCACGCCGTGGCGGCGTCCCATATAAAGTAGAGGAAGATGGGCACGGATGTTAGCCCAGGGCCAGTCTTCCTCAGCAAGAAGAGGAGGATTAGCAATGGATGTTAGCTCAGGGCTGGTCTTCCTCACACACACACACAAAAAAAGAATAAAGCATGGGACTTCTGGTTAAACATGGTAAATGAGTTCTCACATGTATTCCTTTTCCTTCCTCAAATCCCACTAAAATGATAGTGAAGGAATTTGAAAAACACACACTAACCAGGACAAAGAGAACAAAAGAGGGCTCCATAGCAAATAGGGAAATCAACACAATGTTAGAAGCTGGGAAGCAAATGAACAGGTGGTAACTGCTTTCGCACAGCAGAGAGAATAGAAACCCACATACATGTAGTGGGAGAAGGGGACAAGAAGCCAGCCACATTGCATTGCAGAACTCCAGAATGTCAAGACTTGAAAGCAATAGGAACCTGTGGAGACAAAGTTGTGGAGTGGGGCTGAAAACACGGGATGTTTTGAAAATTGGTCTACAGAACAGTAAGATCCCTTCCCAGGTAGCTGGTTAAAAAAAAAAAAAATCTAGGAGTTTAATTTCCTGCAAAGAGTGCTCAGAAGCGACCAACAGTAAGATGCTGGACCAGGAGATTTAGTGAAAGTTAGGTTACTGAACAGCGAGACCTCATGCCCATTTTCTCTCTGGTTTCCCAGGATGCTGGAGGCCAAGTTTATACCTTCCAAGGAAGAAATGGGAGGATCCTTCTGTGGGGAAACTGACCTACTCAGGAGACACAATCTTTGGATGGTGACTTTGAGTATCAACCAATGAAAAAGCTGACCCACCACCTCATCATCCGTTTATCACTCTTTTAAAAAGCTCACTAGTTGGATGTTCTATCCATGCATGAAGCTTCCTGTGTCATATTTAAGAGTGCCTCAAGGTGACACAGGCAAGAGGAAAGCCTCTAACATGAACAATGAGAGCTAAATAAATAAATAGAAAAATACTTCTTGGGGGCAATAGAAAATTTAGGGAGCAGAAGAAAACTTTCTTAAAAACGTAATTAACATCCTTAGAGAGAGAAAAGAAAATTTTGTATCTCTAAAACAAGCACAGGATGCCATATTAAGAAACATTCAGAAAAGAAATAGATGTTGGAAATGAAAAATAAAATACCACAAATAAAAAACCCATTAATTGGAAGGAAAAGGTGAAGAAATCACTCAAAATATAAACTAAAAAGGCAAAAAGATAAGCAAGACAAGACAAGACAGACGATTTTTTCTGGAGGTCCAACATCTAACTAGTAGGAGTTACAGAAATAGAAAACAGAGAAATTATCAGAGGGAAGGAAGAAACCATACAGAAAACTTTCTATAACTGAAGGACATGCATCTGTAGACTGAAAGGGCCTACTAATTGCCCCACACAATGAATGAAGCAGGCTTTGAGAGTGACCAGTGTGGATTGGGGCAGTTTAGGGCTCCAGGATGAATGTTGGGGAAAAACAAAACAAAATATGCACACACAGAAAAGTGATAAATTACTTGATGCATTTGACTATACTGAGGGTTTTATGGTTCTAGTAGAGATAGGTAGAGATAGAGATCTGCTAGGGATGGATTAGTCATAGAAACATAAGATACTAAAGAAATGGAATGGTGATGCATTTACTAATTCCAGAAAAAACTGTCGTACAAGAAAAAAAATTATCAAGGTATACTATTATTATTGTTCAGCTGTGAATAATATTTATGTTATGTTATAATATATTACATGTAGTTATGTAAACATTGACTATCAATTTAACCAAAAATTCTTTTACTGCTATATTGGCAGGAGGGGAGAGAGGAGTTGTGATGAGGGGAGGTAGTCGAAAGTTAATCCTCATCTTTTATAGCAGTAAATCGACTAGAATTCAAAAATTGCAAAATCAAGAAATAGCAATTAAGCATAGTTTAAAAGAAATATGGAAGTAAATAGCAGAAAAAGCAGTAGAAAGAGGTTTTCTTGGGAGAACGGGAATTAGAGGTGGGAAGAGGTGGGGCAAGGCTACTGCTCCTATTTGTTCTGTCTTGTGGAACTCTTTAATATTGTATACGTACATTACTTGGCTAAACATAAATTTTAAGTTAAAAGTAATAGTAGCAGAACACAGATAATCACTTAGGGCTTGGTTTGGATCTTGCTCTACCTATTGCTAGCTTGTGACTTTGGGCAAGTACTTTCATCAACTTGATCTTAAAATTCCCTTAAAATTGGAAAACCTTTTGCAGAATTGAGATGAGGATGAAATGAGATACACACGTAAATGCTTCTAGGGGATACAGAAGGCCCTTAATAAATAGCATCTTTTTTTTTCCATTAGTTCATAGCAATCAATAATTATAGTAAAAGTAATTCCTCCTAGAATAATTAACCTACTCTAGCACAGTAACCTTTGGCCAAATATCACTCTGGGCAGAATATTATATCAGCTTGCTTTAGACTCTTGCTAAGTGGCCTGGCTGTTGCCTAAGAAACAGTGAACTAAACTAGACCTATAGATTTCTGCCTAAGTATGATAGATGAGGTGAGATAACAGCTGGAAAAGGGGGAAGCTCAGGGAAGAGCAGGGGAGGGAATTGATTATTTTGGTTTTCTTCAAAGGGCTGGTGTCATTTTTCTTAGATTTGTCATCATGTCTTGTTTGATCACTTGAAATCTAGGTGTCAAATACCAGTGGCATGCTTCACAAAAGCAGCAGGTTCTCTAGAGGAATTTGAAAAGTTTGAGAGACAGAGAGGAAAGGAGAAGATAATGTCTGATGCCAGTTGCCATCCTGGAGAAGGACTGCTATCACAGGACAGGGGGCATTGGGAGGTCCCTAAACAATGAAGCAGGATGACAGGGGCAGCTGGATGTGAGTGTGGAGGGGACTCATATGAAGTGTCCTTTGTTTTCCAAGTCTTGGCTAGTCAGTTTCCTTGAAACCTCACAACCCCAACCTTAACCCAAATAACCAGCTCATGATACGGCTATTTATGCCCCCCTCCCCATTTGACAAATGAGAAAATTTAAGCAAAGAGGTTAAATATTTTGCCCCTGATTGAATATTTAGTAGAGCCAGGATTCATACCCAGACGAATCTCACTCCAAAGTCCACCTACTTTTTTCCCTCTATCATTCTCTCTCGCCCCAGACACGAACTTATTTTTATGAAATAAGTGCATGCAAACCCTTTATAAGGCATACAGTGTTATATAAATCCAAGATATTTTAGACATTAACATTTGAAAGGCAAAAGATACCTGAAAATCAGAGAAATAGTTACACTCGTGGAACACTCAATGTATTTTAGTTTGTGAAGCAGGTTGAAAACAGAGAAGGGAATATGAAACCAAAATGGAGATAAAGTGGAGACAGAGATGAAAGGTGGTGAGTTTTAGTATTTCAAGAGAAAAAGAATAATAAAATTATTTCTGAGTAGTAGGAATTGTTCAGTTTAAACATTTGTTTCTTGCATGAAAAAATATATAAATATAATATGAATTTTTCTGGGCGTAAAATTAAACAGGGATTATTTCAAGGCTGATTCACAAAAAAAATTTAAGTTCTTCCTACTCAAAGTGTCCCCTGAGACCTTGTTGGAAATGCAGAATTTGAGCCCTACCTGAGTCAGGGTGGGCATTTTAACATGATCCCCAGCTGATGTGTATGCACATTGTGGTCTCAGAAGTATTGTTTCAGGCCAAAAGCTAAAGGTTGTGGAAGAAGAGAAAAAGGCATGCAGTTGAGCAAGGGGTTTGTGTGGTCACATTTTTTTTATGAGAAAAATGAATTTCAGGGAGTATCTTGAGTATTTTTTTATGACTAGTCAGTATGAACAAATTGCCACAGAAGTGACTGGACTGTGGTTGGGTGTTGGGGGTATGGGGGAATGTATCTTGTAAATAAAGTTTATTAAACAAAAGTGTTAAAAGGGATCGGCACACTTAATTCAGCCTGCCATTTACCAACTACATTTTAATTAGCAGAGGAGGATTGAAGTGAAATCTTGAAAATTTAGCTTAAAAGTTTCCCTCTAATAATGTTATATATGTTATGAATAAAACAAAAGCAAAGCTTTGTGGATTCTTGCTTGTCAAAGCAATGCAGTATTTTATAAAGTTTAGTTTCCTCCTTTAGAGTGCTAAGGAGGAGGGAAAGGGTATCTGGCACCTTGTGAAGAACCCAGCAGTGGAGCAGGAAATCACACTCTTTGGTCTCCTCAGTCACTGTTAGGGGCTAGATCACATTTCCTGGCAGCCTGCCATGAACATCTATGACCTTTGCACTCTCGGCAGAGCATTATATGGGAGCAATTGGTGGAGGCGAGGCGAGGCGTGAGGCAGGGAGACATAGATTCAAGGATTGATAGCTGTAGCAATGTGTCTCTGACCTAAAGGAAATTCCAATCCCTCAGGTCCTCAGGGAGTGAATTAAGAATTTACACTCCTTCAACCAATTAATAAATAGGTATTTAGTAAGCACATACTTTGTGAATGGCTCTGTGCAGTATATCAAAGTGTAAGCCATTTTCTTCTAGCATATTTAAATCTCCATGCTAGAAATGGCAGAGTAATTCATAAAGGGGTGGATGATGCACGTTTGGATAGGAGGGATCACTGTGATAATACACTGCCTGTACTTAGGACTTGATGGTGGACAAAGTATGTTCAGAGTCAGAGGTAATCAGTTTTCCCCTTTTAGAGCTATAGAAACAGGTTTGGAGGGGTTTATTGACCCACCCAAGGTCATCCCCACTGGTAAACTGGCAGAGCTGGAAATAAAATCCAGATCTTCCTCTGCTTAATTCCATGAGGAAGAGTAACCCAGCTGTTGATTGTGATGGCGATGATGATGATGATGGTGATGATGATGATGACGACGGTGATGATGGTGACCATGATGATAGTGGTGATGATAATAGTGATAATGATGATGGTGATGATGGTGGTGGTGGTGATAGTGGTGGTAAGGAAGGATAAAAGATGAGAAAGGCAACGCTAGGGACTCTCCTCTTTAAAAGGGAATGACCACTACTCCTTCCACCAGTGTTGTTTGTTCTGGCTGAAGGGGAAAATTGAGTGGCTTCAAGGGACTGAAACCAAGGACAAAAAGAGGGACATGGGTGTCCCAATGTGATCTTAGCACATATGGGGCTTCCCAGAGCTCCAAGAAGTGGATGTAAGTGAATAATTCTCATTGTAACCCGCAACTGAGCTTAAAAAAATCAGGAGCTTCACTAAATGCATCAGGCAAGCATTTCGTCTTTCCTTAAATAAAATAAATTCCCTTAATAAAGCCAATGGAGGCAGGGTTGGTGGCAGGGGTAGGGGGTGGAGAGGGTGTGTATGATTTATTATAGAGCAAGGAGAGGGCCTTGATGGCTTTGAACTATCTATTTAGAACTGCTGGCTCTAAAACCAAGTTCTACATTGGTTTCTCTTTTTGTGCCAATCTTACATTTTAAAAAAAATATAACTTTTATGAATATCATCATTAGTGCTATAAGCACAGGGAAGTATAAGTTAATTCTACAGTAAAGTGATTATTAAATCCATTAGTCATATACAGGGAATCCATAATTAACTTATTCTCCAGCATCAAGTAAATGATTCTACTGTGTGCTTTAAGAAAGCAATTGTTCACTAATATGCAAAATACAGCAGAACTATTAGATCATAAAGCTATGCAATCTTATAATTAAATTATAAATTTTACATATTTTAATAATGTGCTTTATATACTTTAATTGTTTTCTACGCAAGATTAAAAGGAGGTGCCATGGTTTTTTCAGACATATTATATCTTGACCTGAACCGTGCAATACTTAATAATAATTGATGAGTATCTACGAGGGATGACAGCAGTCTTTCAGCAGCATCAGATATTTCTTTGGATTATTGCCGAGGACAAAAATGAAGATGTGCATTAGTCTTAAGTGGAGTTGCAGCTATACCCTTGGGCTTATCTTTTGTTTTCCTCTTTTGCTGTTATAACAACCATAGGCGTCCATGTTCTCTCTTCCCAGGCCGCGAAAATGGACTGGGCCCCATTCCCACTGCCTTTGCTGTGTATGTGGATGAAGGCAACATGCACATTAAATTCTCTGCAGGGGACTTATGTGGCTACATGAGCAATCTATTGTTGTTATTGTATTTTGGATTAAATAATGATGCCATTCTTTTCCATGTGCGCAATTAAATGTGTCTGAAAGACCCGGGAAATACCACGGATCTGTGCCCCGGAGGTTGCCTCTGTAACCTTCTGTTTCTCCAAATCCTGATTGCTGCAGTGGGAACTGTAGTGCTGGATTCCCTTACTCTCCCTCGGAGCGAACTAACCTTTCTCTTGGATTGTTACACTATTCAAGCCGGCTTTCCAGTTTTCAGAAGTAATGTTGCATTGAAGATGCCCTCCACACAAGAAGAAGTGCTTCATTCACTCCTTCGTCATTCAGAAAACACTTATTTAGAGTTTTCCAAATGCCCAGCCCTGAGCTCAACACTGGAGATGTAAAGATAAAAAAAGATGAGGTTGCTTGACTTAGATCCATTAAGCAGGTGTAATCACAAGGCTTACACAGGATGCTAAGTATATTAGTTTGCTAGGGCTGCCATAACAAAGTGCCACAGACTAGGTGGCTTAAACAACAAAAATTTATTTTCTTCCAGTTTGACAGCTGGAAGTTCAAGATCAAGGGGTCGCCAGGGTTGGTTTCTTCTGAGCCCTCTCTCCTTGGCTTGTAGATGGCCACCTTCTGGCTGTGTCTTCACATAGTCTTTCCTCTGTGTGTGTGTCTCTCTCTTCTTATAAGTACACCAGTCTTATTAGATTGGGGACCACCTAAATGATCTCATTTTAGTTCAAGTATCTCTTTAAAGAACCCATCCCCAAATATAGTCCCATTCTGAGGCACTAGGGGTTAGGACTTCAATGTATAAGTTGTGGGGAACACAACTCAGCCCATAACACTAAGGGATCACCAAAGGGCAGGACCAAGCCCAGCCTTGGTATGGAAGCCTTCTTGGAGGGTAATTCTAGTCTGAGTGTTGA
The DNA here is from genome assembly GCA_031878705.1 of Tapirus indicus. Taxonomy (NCBI): domain Eukaryota; kingdom Metazoa; phylum Chordata; class Mammalia; order Perissodactyla; family Tapiridae; genus Tapirus; species Tapirus indicus. The sequence continues at coordinate 81,860,475 of CM062925.1, read as the reverse complement.
AAGATAAATAGGAGTTACTCAGGAGAAGTGTGTGGAGGGGGGATAGGTAATCTAGGTGGTTAGGGCAACATGTGACAGTTAGTCTTGAGTATGGCTGGAGTTGAACGTGAAAGGGGTGGAGAAAGGGAATAACACAATGGTGAGTATGGAAAGTGAGCCGAAGGCCAAACTTGGCAGGCCACGTGAGTCATGCTAAAGGGTTTATCCTGAAGGCAGAGAGGAACCATTGAAGGATTCTAGGCTGGAGAAGATGGTACATTTCGGGGCCCAATAGAAAGGTCACCAATGCCCCCAATATCTTCCCTATGTGATTTGCCACAGCACCTGAAATTCTCAACATCAAAGAAACACTCCTTTGGGTCATTGTCTTATAGATGCAATCTTCTTTATTTTCTTGATGGCACTAATCAGGATCTGTAATTATTTAATTTGTTTACATGTTTATTTCTCTGACAATCTATTCACTGTATATCCTCTGCACCTAGCACAGTGCCTGGCAGATAGTGAGTGCTCAATACATATTCATTGGAAAAATGAATGAGTCATCCTGGCATGAACAACACATTAAGCTATTAAAGCCAATATATTGACCCAGAGCCCTTGGGAATAAGAAAAGGTCAGATCAGTTTTGGTAGTGTAAGCAGAGAAGTTAAGCCAGACCTAGGTGAAGTTAGGTAGGGCAGGCCAGTGGGAGGAGCTGGCACACTGGTCACTACCTCACTGTGGGGGCTGAGTGAGTGGGAGATGAGGATTAATTGAGATAATGTGCATGGAAATACTTCACACTGACTTGGAAGCCAAATGGCCTGTTGGAATCACACCTCTGCCACTAACTAGCCATGTGACCTTGGGTAAGTGGTTTACCCTCTCTGGATCTCCATTTCCTCATCTTGAAATGAGGATAACGATAGTTTTCACATTTTAGAGGATTAAACGAGTAAATATGAGAAGCTTTACAACAGGGCCTGGCACATCATAAGAGTTAGGTCAATCTTGGCTACTATTATTATAATGTTTTTTAATTTTAATTAGAGGAGGCACAATTGGTCCTCTTGACTCTGATCTCTACTCCCTTTTCTTCAGCTTCTAAGCTGCTACTATTCACTTTTTAAAACCTAAATCATGTTACTTCCCGACTTAAAAATCTTAGGCTTGAAAAAAGAATCTTGGCTTGAGCTCAGATTCTCACATGTGCATTATGTGACTGTCATGTCCCGGGCCCTGGAACAGAAGATGTAAAAAGACAAACGCAGAAGTGCATTCCATTGATGGCTTCACATTGTTTTGAGCAGCATTTCTCAGTGTGTGGTCCACAGACATCCCATCAGCATTTCTGATGCTGAAGAGAACTACAGTAAACCAGGTGTATAAGGGCTCAGAGCAGAGTAAGGGCAGAAGTCCAGGGCTTGACACTGACACAAGGGTATGGAGTAGGTTGCGGAAAAGGAGAGGTAGGAAGTGAGACATTGGGAGCTACACTGTTCTTTCAAAGAATTGGTCACATCTTTTGTATCACCCAAAAATGAGCAACTGAGCCAGAGGGAGGTCTAAGCTCTTGGCAAAAGGGAAACACATGAAGAATTCAGACCGTACCAGGCCTCCTCACTCAGACCCTCCTACACTGTGGCTACCCAAACCAAACTTGACTTCCTAGAATTGGCTGACAGAGCAAGAGCATCTTTAATTTGTGAGTTCTGGACACAAAATCATTCTTTGTGGCAGCTCCAATATTGGCAGATGGGAGATTTAGCTCTGTCCTGTTTATATAACGGCAGTTGATAGATAGTGACTTCATAGTTGGATATTTATGAGAGGTTTCATTTCAAATAATATAGTTTTGGCCCGTGGCAATGCTAAGGCTCTTACCCATTATTACTGAGAAGCTAAATCTTTAGGATATTGTAACTATAACTGCAGGGTCTGTTTGATCTAGCCAGAAGAGCTGGAAAAGTTAATATTTTTCAAAGCAATGAAAGCTTTATTATAAAAAGTCTCATTAGGAAGTTATCTGTCCCTAAAACATACAGGCTATCAGAAGGTCAGGTACGAAAAAAGTGACTTTTCATACTTTTCTTTCACCTTATGACTTCTATCACATAACAAGGTAATTAAAAAGAAAAAAAAAGTCTCCCACTTTCCATTACAGAAACCAAACACCTTGCCGTGCTCTCCAGCCAGGTCCCAGCTCTGAGGTGAGCTGGTGAAGTCCATTCTTCACTGTTTCAGGACAGTGGCCTTTGCTGTGTTAGGTATTGAGGACTCTGCTGACTTAGTGCTGTCCCCAGCCCTGTAAACTATCATGAAATCGTGAGTGCTCCCTGTTTCCCCAGTTGTGAAAGATGACTACCCCCATTTTAACACCATCTTCCTGAGTCTGTGTGTTTTCAATGTTTGTGTGTGATGGGAAATTGTTGACAGCTGAGGAATTTACTGGGCCTGGAAAAGATGGGTGGGTAGGGTGGTACAAAGACTCTTTAAGGATGGGTGCTGGGAATCAGCAGGGAACACCATGTCACTGCAGCTCTTCTGAAAGGGACACGGGATGGCACAAAAGAGCCTGAGAAACAGGGCTTCTCTTGGTTTGAGAGTAAGAGCGAAAATGGTTGGAGAAAAATTAGGCAAGAAACAAGGGTGATAGATAACTTAGCAGAGGGCTTAAATGTTTTCTTTTTTGTATTTGTAATGTAGGAAATTGTGCAGGACACATAGTAATGCCTCACTTTTTTAGGAGGCCAGTGAGAGGAGTTATGCCTGGTATTAACGGACCGAATTATGTCATCCCCCAATCCCTGCCCAAAACTCATATGTTGAAGTCCTAACCCCTCAGTACTTCAGACTGAGACTGCATTTGGAGATAGGGTCTTTAAAGATATGATTGAGTTAAAATGAGATCATTCAGATGTGTCCCAATCAAGTATGACTGGTGTCTTTATAAGAGGAGATTAGGACATAGACATGCATAGAGGGAAGACCATGTGAAGACATAGGGAGAAGACAGCCATCTGCAAGCCAAGGAGAACCCTGTGGTCACCTTGATCTTGGACTTCCAGCCTCCACAACTGGGAGAAAATAAATTTCTGTTGTTTAAGCCACTTAGTCTGTGGCACTTTCTTACAGTAGCTCTAGCAAACTAATATAGCTTGTTAAGTCATTTGAAGGAAAAAGGAAAACGGCAGACTGTAATTTATAACGGCATATCACCATACACAATGTATTTCTTTTCAAAGTGTGAACCACTAAGTGGGCAGCTCTACCTTTTCTTATGCCTAGACTCTTGTTCCAGCTGCACCAGGCTTCAGCTGCACCAGGCTTCAGCTGCAGACTCTGCTCTCAGGTACTCCAGGGGTCTCTTACCTTGGCCCAGGTAAAATGTTGGGCTCTAAAAGTTTAAGGTTAGATTTTATTTTCATGTATTTTATGTCTCATCAATTAGATTTTAAGAATGAGTAACTTTCTTATTATAGTCAGTATTTCTTCAATAACTATAATATTGAAAAATATTTAGTCCCAAATTCTGTTTCTTGCTATTTTACCACTAAAGAATCTAATTCAGCATTTCCTGAAGTGTGTTTCATAGAATATCCATGAGATACTCTAATATATTTTACTCACAAAAAAAGATTCTATTGTCAAATAAATTTGGGACAGACTGTATTTTATGCAACCCTCTTAGACATTCATAGTATACATTGGCATATTAAAAGCTCTGAGAAGTCCTGCATCAAAGAAAACCCTTTAACTTTACTTAATCCAATATCTTCCAAAATTATTTGAGTAGAAATGCCTTATCCCCAGATCATCTAGTCAAAATGGTGTTTCAAGAAATACAATAACATTAGGTTATATTCACTCAAGCATAGTTACGTATAGGGCATTGCTTTAAGCAATGTATATATTTTCATTTTATCTTGATAACAACCCAGAGAAGTAAGGACTATTATTACCCCCAATTGACAAATAAGGCACAAAGAGACGGATTAATTTCACTGAGACCACATAGCTAGTAAATGTCATAGCCAAACTCAAACCCAGACATTCTGACTCCAGGGAGGGATGCTTGGGGAGATAGTGCTCTAGTCTCCAGGGACAGAATTTGGCTCAATATTTCTGGATTCAATGAATGTATTCATTCACTCAACAAACGTTCACTGGGCACTTTTTATGGGGAAGTTACTGTACTAGGCACTGTGGATACTCAATAAATAAAAGCAGAATTTTTGCCTGTACGAAATGTAAATCTCGTGGAGAGACAGATAGTAACCAATGAATGATTCAAACAGGTGTAAAATTACAGCAGCGATTACAGTTATGGGGCTTTTAATGAAAGGCATGTGCTGCTATAGTCTATGGAACATGGAGACTCGAGCTGTTCAGAGAGGGAGGGAAGACTTCCCTAGGAAGAGAAAATTAAGCCTAAAAGTAACTCTATAAGGATCCAGCCTTGTGGGTAATATTTGGTAAGAACTCACATAAAGACTTGTTTTAGTTTTGCTTATCTGAAACTATGGTTTTTAACTTTTTTTTTGAGGAGGAGGATTGGCCCTGCTCTAATATCTGTTGCCAATCTTCCTCTTTTATCCTTTTTCTCCCCAAAGCTCCAGTACATAGCTGTGTATCATAGTTGTAGAGTTGTAGCTCTTCTATGTGGGACACTGCCTCAGCATGGCTTGATGAGCAGTGAGTAGGTCTGCGCCCAGGATCTGAATTGGCGAACCCCCGCCTGCCAAAGCGGAACATGCAAACTTAACCGCCATGCCACGGGGGTTTTTTTGTTTTTTTTTTTTTTTTTTGGTTTTTAACTTTTAGTGCAAAACTTCATGTGGTGTCAGACCTTGATCAAGTTGTCACTTCCGAATCCTAAGGCTCCCAGCAGCCTCATTCTCCTTTTCTACTTCCCTGTCCAAGTGTCTCCCATTCTGCATTCACCCCGAGGTAAATGTTTTAAGGTATTATCTTTCCAAGGGAACATCTACATTTTCTCTTGGATCAAGCCATTAAGAATTGGATTAAGCCATTAAGTGAAAAGACTGAAGTACATCCAGTAAAGAGAGCCTCCTTGAGCGGGGCACCCACCAAGAAGTGGTCTCAACTCCAACTCTGCGTGTAGCCAGCCTGCTACTTTTTTTCAGCAATCCTATTTAGGCTTTTTTTTTTTTTTTTTTAAGAAGAGTTTGGGAATGGTGGAAATGAAAGCTAAAACTTTGTTATGTAAAATTAAGAAAGGATGGGATGCATGTTTCGGGGACTGTCATATTAATTAGAAACTCTAGGGACTCTAACTTCACATTCTTAGCAGCGCCAATTTCCTACTTAAATTGCCAGGAGAAATCAAATGGGTTCTGTTCTGGGCTGTCCGACTAGACTTCAGTGTTAGCTGAGCTGAAACAAGAGGATCTGTTCTGGAAAATAGTAGAAACCCAGTGCTTGATATCCACTCTTTGTTTTTAAAGCTCTCTTAAATCAAGAAGTATAGAGCCATTAGGTGCCAAAAAAAACAGTTAAACCAGAAACTGTGAATTTTTTTTCCAATAATGTGTCTTTTATTTTTATACAGCAACCTAACAGCAAAAGTTCCAATAAAAAATAGATAGCATTTATTGAGCATGCAACCATACGCCAATGTGTTAAGTGTACTGTACACTTTGTATCATTCAAATCTATGAGGATGTTTTCCTATTTTACAAAGATAAGGTTCAAAGACGTTAAGGGAGGTCACAGAACTAACTAGTAACAGGCAGAGCCAGGGCTCAAACCCAAGTTGACTCAGGTCAAAGCCGTAGCTCCTAACCTCTCCAGCGTGCTGCTTGGATTTCTCACAAGGTCAGTTTGCTTCTTCTTATCACCCTTGCGAGTTGCTGGCTATGGAGATGGGAAGTTCAATGGGTATTTCTAAGGTAGGAAGGTGAAGGAGACATGTTCTCATTACTGTTTGCATTTGTTTCAATCCAATTATTGTCCAACTCAGATCCAGATTCTGGAGACTTCTAACAACTTATTGTAAGAGGGAGGCAGTATACTGTAGTGGGTGAAGCATGGGTCTTGAGACCAAATAGACCTGGGTTCACACCTTAGCTCTGCCACTTACCAACTGTATAACTTTGAGCCAGCCAGTCAATCTCATTGAATCATTGTTTTTCTTATCTGCAAAATGGGTTAATAGCACTTACCTTATAAGATTATTGTCAGGATGAGAGAAAGGATAGGTTCGGTGCTTAGTACACAATTGGCACTTTGTAAATTGTAGCTGCTGACTTGCATTTACACACCATGGACTCCTGTCCTTTTATGTGGCTCATAACATCAAGTCCATCTAAAATATCTGGAAGAACCAAAATGAGAAAACCACTGATGGACTGCATTGTGGTCATTATTCTTAATATTTTCCCCCACAAGACTGAATAAAAGTTATTTTATGCCTATGTTCTATTTGGAAAACATTATAAAACTTTGAGCGGACAACACTGCTGTGATAGCACAGTGCTTACCAAAGCACTGTATGCTTTTCTGATAAAGATATAACTTTATTGCCCTTTATGTTCTCTCTTGGCTAATACAGTAAGCAAATGGGAGATAATTTGAAATACCTTTACTACCATTTATAGTGTCAGAACATACAACTTACCTTTAAAAATGCGAAAGATTCATTGCAATGGAAGGTATTGCTTGTACATACAGATGCATTTTTAAAACGATTCACCTGTGTAGTGCTGAGAGGATTCATGATCTGAGATCTTTCACCTTTGCAGAAATGAAATAGGATTTTCTTGCTCACTGTGTTCCGGGAGCAACTAGCCAGGTCAGATACATTTTGTGGGCAGGATGCCAGCTTTTGTGATCTCCTCTGCAGGGGCTTTCAGAAGTGGTGATAAACTGGATCTTGTATGCTAAAAAAATGACTTTGAAAAGTCCTTTCTGGGGAAGAATAATCTGATTTGGTAGCAAAGAGTCCAAGATACCTCCGCCTTGAATTTCTGGGGGTAGAACAGTCCTGGCAGACTGAGAGAGATCTTCAAGACATAGGCCACAGATAATGCCATTAACTCTTGATGGGGTTTTGGCTTTTGGTTATATTCTAGATGTTGTAATCTTGCAGTGCTGCTTCTGCACAGGCAGAGCATGAAACTGCATGCACAAAATCATCTGAGGAGGTAATGGAATCAGTGAAAAGAACACTGGGCTTAGGAGATGTGGCTTCTACTCCCTGCTGTGTGCTGTGTTTGATCTCAGGTGCATCCTGTGATGCCTCTGACCCTTATCTACTATGTCATTTAAGCTGGCTGAACTTTATGATGTCCCAGTTACATCTCAATTCTAATTTTCTAAGGGTATGTAATATGTGCACAGTCATGTATCAAATTAATTAGGACCCACTTCTATTACATATTTCCAAAATACTTTCACATTTATAATCTCACATTTAACCCTATCACAAACCTGTGAGATAGGAAGGACAAATATTTTGTTTCATATGATATAGTAGTAAACTCAGGCAAATAAAGATTAAGTTAATGGCAGAGCCCAGATCTCTTGACTATCATTCTGGGGCTTCTACAGTAAATTAAACTGGATTAATCTTTCAGGCTATGTGTGAAAGGGTACACAACTGGATCCTTTGTGGAAAAAAATAACCAGGCGAGTTATGTTAAATTACTATAGGAGTAGATAAAAGAAAGTTCTATTTCCCTTGTTGAGAATTTGCCTTTGATTCCCCCTGTGAAATGGATTAGAATGTTTTGTTAGGATTTAAGAAATACACAAACTCAGAAAAGGTACATCTCATATTCTTTTAAATGGATAATTTCTCCTAGGAATTCTTTACATTCTGAAAATTCACTTTATTATTACACTGTAAGGTTTGTGGCTTTAAATGCCACGGCATCTGAATCTAAATTTTACTGGTGATATTTGTGGTTATCACTTTCCACTGTCATCCTCTCCCATTTCCTTTGTTTTGTTCCGTAGATACGATTTGATTTATGAATGAGAGCTTTTTGATTCTTCAAGATATATTTTGGTGAATTGGTTCAATAACTTGTTATTGAAAAGCAAAATCCACCAGGGACATATTTGCCTACTTCCCCTAAAAAGAAATCTCTCATCGAGACCAACTGTTTATTCAGCAATCATGCCACGTTTCTGTATGTTATGAGGACATATCCAAATATTTTGTTTGTTAAATATCTCCTCAAAAGTAATCATCCTAAAAAACCAGCTTCAAGACTGCTTCTAAAATTTGGAAATTAAACAAGTGTCTTAATCCATGAGATAATAAGCCCAATGTAATTCAGATTCTGGCTAAACTTTCAAGCAGATGTGGAATAGGTTGGCAGGCCAGACTGAAAGAGGCCCTAGGAATGAAAAAGGAATTAGAGTTTGGAGATGCCCTTTTATGTCACAACTTTCATGATCTCATACTTCTCAGTGGAGTCCTCTCCATTCATCACTCTGAGTGTTCTTAATGAAACTTCAGGGTCATACCCCTCACCTCCTGGAAAGCTACCTATGAGGCATCATTCAAGCCAAGTGCCCCTCCTACCCGTTGCAGAAGCTAAAGTCTTTGGCAGCATGTCGTCTAAATTTTTGCTTTCCTGTGAAGATTTTTAGTTCCTTTGCATGACTGTTAATGTTTAGTGTCTCAAAAACTGGGAGCTGCAATGAAGAACATGCTGCATCCCCATACCCCTGCCTAGCTCTTCATCCACACATTTATCACTGGGTGGCCTTTTGTCATGTTGTGGCCATCTCAGAAACAGAAGCTGTCCTGTTCCTTCTTGGCACTAACATAGAAGATTCAATGAGCCAAAGGAAAAAATTTGCTTTCTGTCTGCTGTATACATTATTCATATTCAATAATCATATTGAATTGGACTGTTTCCTTCCATGTGGCAGACACACTGTGTTTTTTTCCCCAGAAAATATAGCTTTCATGCAGCTATTCTCTTTTTCACCAAGGCATTTGACATCTGTCTGCCCATTTGTCTCCACATCAGAAACATCTGCAGAGCTTAAAAATATAGATCTTGAGTCCATAGGTCTGGGGTGAGATTCTGGAATCTGTTGACTATAAAGTTCAATCGGTGAATCCTATACTCAGCCAGGTTGGGGAACCACTGTTCCAAAGCATGTGCGTCCGGGGTCCCCAAGACCACCCACGGGTACAGTGATTCCCTAGGAGGACTCCCAAGACTCAGCATGTCGTGGTACTCCCGGCTGTGATACATTACAGCAAAGGATACAAAGTACAATCAGCAAAGGGAAAAGGCGCCCGGGGTGAAGTCTGGGGGAAACCAGGCACGAGCTTCCAAGAGTCTTCTCCCAGTGTAGCCACCCAGGACCTGCTTAATTCCTTAATTGGAATTGTGACAACATGTGTGGAATGTTGTCTACCAAGAAGCTCATTAGAGACTCGGTGTCCAAGATTTTTACTGGAGGCTGGTCACAAAGGCACCCTCTGTTTAGCACCATCCAAAATTCCAGACACCTAGAAGAGAAGCGGGTGTTCAGCATAAACCACATTGTTTCTACAAACGGTTTAGGCACAGTGAGACACTCTTACCAATTAGAGAAAAATGGGAACTCTCCTCAAATCCAAATCCCCAGATGCCAGTTAAGGGCCAACCTTGCAAATAGACCTTTTTGATAAGAGCAGTCTCAGGCCTGTTATGTTAACTTTTTTCTGCTAGTATGTTAACCAAGTTTCTGTATTTAGTAGGAATGGAAAATTCTCCATTTTCCAGATGAAAATGGAGAGTGAGGTGATGAAAAACGAAACCTTATTCCCTGAGGATTTTGATAAAATTCATGCCCTGGCTTGAATAGGAAGCAGGCTATGAATGCAGGGTAGGGACCCGCTGACTCTCCAAGACCATTTAGCCCTTGGCTCTAGTCTGAATTTAGAGAAGAGATAACTGGCTTGTAGATGCAGGTGTCCCGAAAGATCACAGAGACATTGGATCAACATGCAGCCACTCACTCACTTTTTATGTTCTTTCCCCCTTCCAGTTTTCCAAATGGGATTGCTTCTTCTCTAGTTTCTAGAAAGGCACAATCATTAGTAATGGGATTGGATGATCAAAGCCTATTTCACATCCAAGTCACTGAATGCTATGAATCATATGATTCCCCTTCAAATCCCCAAGAAGAAATCATAATTTTGGAACCCAACCTCTTGAGCCACCAGGAATATTATTACGCATACATTCTTTGTTAGAAATACTTGGTATGACACCTTAATTTTCTGCAGCCGGAGGCATCTCCCTGCATCTACAACCTCCCAAGATTACCTGGCAGAATAGAGCCATCTGCTTTCAGGCATGTGGATCGCAAAATAAAAGGGGAGAGATGATTGTTCATTCTCTTGGGAAATTTCCAGATGGAGACTAGAAGTTTATCTGAGCATTTCATTATTCAGCTGCATTTCATTATTCAACTTGCACATTTTCTTTCTTTTAAACAACTAAACTTTCTTTTAAGTTAGTTCCTGTCTATTTACTTTTATTCAGTTCACTTATTCAGGTAAATAGAAGAACAGCATGTCCATTGTACAAAACCCTTCTGGAACCTAATAATGACTGTCATTATCATTCAGCTTTGTTTTTCAAAGTGCAAAAGCTCTTTCTTATTGGACCTGTTTTCCATGATTTTAATCACTTAACGTGATTTTTCTTTGACTCGGTTCCCATTTCTGTACTTACTTCTTAAAAGTGTGGTGGCCAAAATTGGACTCAATGTTATTCAACCCAAATATACTACGGTCTGATATATATCTAACTTCTCTACAAAAACTCTTGAAAATAATGTGTATTTTATATACACGTTTTTAAATTATTCAAAAACATGAAACATGTATTCAAATGTTCTTTCTTCTTTAAAGTCATTGGTACAGCATATAAATTACATTGAGTATATATTGGGTATAATTCCCTGACTGTTAAAACTCAGTGTGAAAAACACATATTAAGAAGTAAGGATCTTTGGCAGCAATGTATTGTGAACTGATCAAAATTAACTATGGGCCAGGAGCTGAGAAGAACTGCTCTGTATGTGTAAGAGCAACACACAGAATTGAAGAAGGACCACGTCTCAGTTTAGGTTGTCAAACTCCCCCCGACCACAGATTGTCACCATACTTGCTTGACCCTGAACGCCCATACTGAACTTCTTCTCCTACTGGTTCTACCCTGCACTGCCTACTCATTTTCAGCTCATAGTCCATTGTAATCTCTAACTCTTTTCTGTTAATGCTCATTTCACCATTTCTCCGTCTTTCATTTGAAATCAACCCTCTGTCATTTACTTGTTATTGAATGTCTTCATATACATACATATGTATATATATATGACTTCCTATATTGAAAATATTGATATTCTCAATATCAAGGTAATTAAAAATTATATTTCCATGACTTAGAATATTCTCAACTCTACCAAGTTTCATGTCTTTGGGAATTTGATGAGGTTAGTCTTGATATTTTCACCCCAAAAATAAATATTTTGAATAAAGCGAGTGCTGGGGCTGATCTGGGTAGGATACATGGGGCAGGTCTGGAATATTAGGAGGTTTTATTGAGAACTCTAATGTCGTAGCCTACATAAATTTCAGAGTGATACAAAATCAAGAATTTTTTTCCCCAAAGTATGTTCTCAAACTATAAAAATATCATTCAACAAAACCAAAAGAGAATTCCAAAAACAATAAAGAGGGCTTGGGAGGGAATCCCTGACATTTTCTGAGAATTGGATCTTTCAACATCACCAGGCCCAGTTGCCTAACTGCAAGGCAAGTGTTATAGTGCTGTGATGTCAAAGAAAGGCACCAGTTGTGTCACCACTGTTTATCTTCCTTGGCAGGAAATAGTAGGGGGGTATGTGTGTACGTATATGCGTACTGTCTGGGACGGGTGAACATGAGGACAGAAGAGGGTGAGCCCACTGAGTTTGTACTACGATGTACACCTCTTCCAAATGGGATCTTACAACACTCATTCTACAGATGACCACTTGATTTGGTGGGTAGCTAATATGGTATATTTATTTCACAGTTTCACATCTTTACAGTTTTCTTTATATAATGCATGAATGGGGTTTCAGAGAAGATATTTCCTTTTAAACTTTTTTAAAAAATCACAAATATGAATGAACCATACAACCACATTCCACCTCTTTTAATTCCCCCATTCCCATTAGAAACATTTTGTTAAAAGCTCAGGTGATCAAACCCATTGAAACTGAATTGTGAGAAGTATCCTAATGGGAAAAAGAATGAGAGCCTGTGGTACAGGGGTTTACAGAAGAAAGATGATCTTCCAAAGTCATGGTTTATTTCTGAAAGGAAGGGTAAAGGCATACATTTATTAGAAAAGGAAGCTAAAGAATTAAAGATGGCAAGCTTCTTTAAAATGATTGAGGCTGAACTGGAAGCATTTATCATGGCACGCTCACAAATCTCTGCCTGTGTTGCTGTTGGCTGCGCTTGACCAAGGAGCAAGGAGAGATGCACACTTGTGCTTCTTATGTTAGAGTGAGTGGCTGGACTTGGAAAAGACAACTCACCTGCAGCCTGAGCGTAAGTTCTGTAACAAGTCTCGTTGTTATTCAGAAGGCTCGGGACTCGGGGCTCACATTCCCCTGTTCATGCAGGATAAGCCACTCAAAGTAGTCCAGTTAGAAGGATCAAAGATCCGAGCAAGGCCAAGCTTGCTTGTGCTAGGCCTCTTGTTTCTGGGCAATGCAGCTCACTGTCTAATAAGCATCACTCCTGGTCATTAGAGCACAGGGATAACAGCTCCTCTAGGAAGGATGCAGGGGATCTGCTGCTGGCAAAAATGTTGCCCAGTGTCAAAGCAGCAGATGGAAATGGACTTGATTCTGCAAGTCTTGATGGCAACAGTGCATATTAAGACTTCTAGAATAAGTAAAAAAAAAAAAACAAAAAAATCTTTTTTCCATTTCCATCCCTGATGTGGGGAAAGGGCTTTAGCATTGTTTAGGACTGGTGTGCATATAACAGCTACATGATAAGACATGTTAAATGGGGGAATAAAGGCCCAGAGCCCTTCTGGTTTGGGGAATCCATTATATCTTAGAAACAGGGATTTATGTTTGAGATTATTGATCCACCAAATTTTTCTTCACAAACATTAAATTTTTCAGTGATAGGACTTAATTGGAATTCGGGGACAATTCTGCTGTGGTATGAAATATTGTATTAAAAACTCATCTTGGTATTGAGTTAGTGCAGTGACTTCTAGTGAATTGACTTGGGCCCACATTTCCACATTTCATTTTGATCAAAAACAGAAACCAGAAAATGTTACTCCCTGAAGAGGCAACCAAGCATTCTATAAGCACTGTGGAGATTTAGTAAATGGCATGTACGATTAATTTAGAAACAACCCCTGACACGTGAGGGTTACTCAATCCATGTAACGGTCTCCTCACTTTTTTTTTTTTTTTTTGCTGAGGAAGATTGGCCCTGGGCTGACATCCATGCCCATCTTCCTCTACTTTATATGTGGGATGCCTGCCACAGCATGGGTTGATAAGCAGTACATAGGTCCGAGCCCAAGATCTGAACCCACAAACCCCTGGTGGCCAAAGCGGAGCGTGTGAACCAAACCACTACATTACCGGGTCAGCCCTCTCCTCACTTTTTACATGAGGTAAATGCACACCAGGGAACCACTGAGCAAATAGTCAGCCCTGAGTAGCTTTGTAATCTTGGGCTTCATGGGGATGTCTTTTGTAAAGATAAAAAGAAATGGGCTGATGTTTCTATTACAATTCTCTGTAATGCTCGGACTTCTACACAGCTTAAATAATGGTTGGGGTGCATTTATTGAGGAGAAATGCTCAAATGTTTTAGTTACTTGTAGCACCATTGGATTAAGGTGCACACTTGGTTTAGAATACCACTTATATCATTACCTTGTTGAGTTGAAGACCTATGGCATGCAAACAATTCAACACACTCTCAAAAATACATGTAGTATGCCCAGTAAAATACATTGGCTAGCATAAAAATCAAAGGAAATAGTAGTTTGGAATATCGGTCAACATTACTGGGGTTTTGAATTGTGAAATAATCAACAATCCTGCCCATCTTATCTAGGAAGACAAACTTGAACTTGTCACTGGTTTTCATTGTCAGGTCACTATAGTCAACGTTATCACCAGAAATTTCAACGCTGGCAAAGCTGATCTTCCGTTTAAAGCTGGAGATGGAGCTGTTGATGATGTTAGTAATATTGACTTCTTCCACTTCCTTCGTCGTTCCCTATTCACAGACAACGCAGTTAGCTTTAAAGACTTGATTCAGCAAAATAAATAAGTGGGTATTTATATACTTGGAAGTCTAAGCGTTGAATAATTAGGTTTAATAGAGTAGCATTGGGTGCCTCAGAAATTGGCTGGTAAGCCAGACTTGGCAGTCCTGTTATCCTGCTTGTAGGCACCCATCCCTAGGTCATCAGCTTGTATAAGGGGAAAAATAACCATTGCCCACTCTAGATATGCAGAGCAGTGTGCTAAATGCTAAATGCTCAGGCTTTAAAGTTAGCTGACCTGGGTTCAAATCCCATTCTGCCTCTCACTATTGTGCAACTTTAGTCACCTTAATCCCTTTAAAACTCCATTTCCTTGTCTGCAAAATGGTGATGATATTAATACGTACCTCATGAGACTGATGAGAAGATTAAATGGTATAAACTATGTAAAGCATTTGGTAGGTGTTTGATGAATTCCATTTTGTTTCAGGGAGGAGGGAGTAATTGATTATGAGAGATAACAGAAACCAGCAGTGTCCAAAGGTCTTTGCCACACAAACAGAAATAGTGATGCTCCCTGAAATTCCAGGGAGTTGCTATTCTCCAACATAGCTGGGGTGACATAGCATGTGGGGAGTGCAGTGAAGTCAGTTAGAGTGGAATTTGGATCCTTGGCCAGGCCACTTACTAGGTCTGGGGTCTCGGATGAGTTACTCCTTCTCTGAATGGCAGATTCCTCAATAGCAAAATTGGGATAATAATGGAACCCACCTGATGGGTTGTGGGGTGGACTAAATGAGATGTTGATAAGTTGTTTAGCACATAGCAAATACTCTGTAGTGAAGCTATCATAATACACGTGGCAAAATAAGGGCTTTCTAGTGTCTTCAGTGAAAGATTTCAGTAATTCTCTAATCCCCTTTTTGTCAATCTACCAAATCCAGATTTTTTTTTTTTTTTGTAATTAAGCATTGTCCCCTTAGCTAAGCCTACAGGGAATAAAATCAACGAAATCCATATTCTTCTTTGGCTGACACGGATGATCATTTGCCTTTGGTGCTTGGGTAATACGACTGTGTGAAACATTGTTCATGACAGTCAAACACAGGGAAGAGGCAACTGGATCTCTCGGCTATTCTGATTCCTCATTTCCTCACCCTTACACCTGGTGTAGTCCTGGCATTTTGCTAAAGGTGGGGACCTCTTCTGCGCTGGATCCCTATCATTTTCTTGCTTGTTAGCATGAGCTTTAGTATGCCAATGTCTATCAAACTGGGCTTCCAAAGAATCCCGGGGTTCCATGGGCCTGTAGAGAATAATAGTTAAGAGCATGGCCTATTGCCCACTGCAAGTGGGAATTACAGGTAACTGCAGGCTTTGGAACCAGTTAGGTTTAGGTTCAAATCCCAGCTCCAGTTCTTACTATTTGTATCCCCTGGGATAAGTCACTTATCCTTCCCATACCTCAGATTCCAGCATCTGCAAAAATGGAGATAGCCTTATTGGGTTGTTATGAGCATTTTAAATGGTATCATATTTGCAAAGGGCTTGTTACTGTGTCTGGTACATATAAATGATCAATAGATACTAACCATTATTATTATTCTGAGAGCTGGACCATGGTGTTTGCTAAATCAGACAATGACAGTCTTTCCCAATTGGCAGAAAAATATGCTAATCGAGAAATTTGCCACAATTTAATTTTTTCCATACATTTTTAGTAAACCATTACCTGTATAATTTAAGACAACAACAAAAGAATTAAATAGTCAATACATATTAATCTGAAACTTGTAAGCAGCTGATCACATTTGATCTGATATTGGATTTTTCATGGATGCTTGTTCTTGTGGTTGGGACTTTATGTTGCATAACAGATAACATAGTTATTTTCTGCTGGAAAATTAAATGTATTAGTATCTCAATATGTTTGGCAAAAAGAGCAGTCTTTTTCAAAAGGCATCCTGACTTCCAGATGCCCTCACCTGAACAAGGATGAGAATCTGTGGAGCAAAGTGAATCACTGTGGGACAGGAACCAGGTCCAGTTCATCTCTACAGACCAGCACAAGTGATGAATCATACAGGCCCCTCAAAATTCTTACCCTATCTTTGGCTGCCATCTGCTGTAAGGAGCTGTAGTGGGCAACTGCGTATTCCAGTAGGGCCCCAAACACGAAGCTAAAGCAGATCCCCAGATACACATCAATGGCCTTTATAAAGCAGTTGGTGTTGGGAAGAGAAGTGCGGGACCCGATCATCAGTGTGGTCATTGACAACACGGTGGTCACTCCTGGGAAAATAGGCAGGCAATGTTCCCACGTCAGTGGCCAGTGACCCTTCCACCATCACCTGGCAGACTGTCTCCATTCAGGAGTTGGCAAGGTGGGGACAGGACTCAGAAACAGAATATAGCTCATTTTGAAAAATCTGTGGTCTTCTAGAACAGGATTGATTTGTTCATTTTGTACAGATATGAATGACATGATTTTCTAAATGTTTCGCCTTCTGTCTTTTTATTGGAGGGGGGTGTTCAGTACACAAAATAACTGATAATAGACCATTTAATCACAATTCTCCCTTCTCTCTCGCTATAAAACGTTGTTTAAAAATGCACTACTCCTAGAGCAGTCCCTCTCTATCTCTGTCTCTCTCTCTTTCTGTCTCTGTAAAGAATCTCTGAAGAAACCAACTCCTGGAACTACCCTGTGAATATCTATGAGAACAATGGTTGAAGGGAAAAAAAGGACCTGATAACACAATTCTTAGAAATCTCCTGTTGTTACTGCTTACCAATGCAGGTTCTTGCAGGAACCGAATCGAGGGAGATCCAAAACGAAACCCAGGATAGCACCACCAGGAAAGTGGAAGGAACATAGGTTTCCAAAATGAAATACAGGACATTCCTCCGAAGTTCAAATTGCAAGACCAATCGCGTATAATTTCCTGATAGGGTAAACGAGACATAGGAAGTCAGGTCTGCTCATATAGTAGTGTGGTTTCCCTATGGGATGTTTAAGCTAGCTCTATTCACATTAAGCCATCTATTATTCACCAAAACCCAGTTAATCAGGAACTGTCATTGCAGTTTCAACGAAGGAAAATGCTGTTATATAGAGTGGGATTTATAGGGGCGCTGATGCCCCCTACCCATGTTGCTCTTCTTGTGCCTTTCTCTTTCATAGCACCCCTGCAGCATGGTAACTGCTAGTTTCCTTGACATCTACCTCACTGGACCGTGAGCTTCTTGAGGACCATTTCAGTCCTGGGTGTGGAGCAGCTAAAAGTGCTGAGCCCAAACCCTACTGCCCACCACACTGTGGAGGAGTTTTCTCCACTTAAAGGGAGAAAAGTGGAGAAAAAACGGTATTTTGGACTCAGAATGCAACTCAGTTATTTTGATTTTGTACAGTTTGTTCCACGAGTTACCTGTTTCCTGCTGCGTTCTGGTAACTAAGGTGAAGTACCGTTGAATGGTGTACTGAGCGAGCCGCAGGTTTTCCAGCCCCCGCACAGAGTCGTTCCCTCGCAGCCAGTGGAACTCCACGTCGTTCCCATCGTAGCCCCCTGGCAAATAAAATAGTGCCCTGCTCAGCGCCAGAAAGTTGCAGATTGAACTGGTCTGGAAAATGCTACAATACGGAGACAGCATGAGCTCTGTCTTGATGGCGATAAGCTCAAGGATGATTCCACACAAAACCTGGCATGATTTCGCAAGTGTAATTGCGGTGTCCACTCAGAATGAAGCCACCTACTGGGGCTATTTGCTATCAACTGAGAACCAGTTCTGTGCTAAGCATCGTATAGACCTGGTGGATGAGAAGCCTCTAGAACTGGCTCCCCTCATTATTTAAATGATATTTATTGGACACATATCTGTGAACACACAAAGGACTATGCTGGATATCGTCTTTCAGCAGTTTACCAGTGGTGACGGTGTTCTCAGGGACTTTGCAATTGGTCTGTTCATATTTCCACACTGACTTAAATGCAAAAATGAAAACAAAAAACTTGCACCTAGCCACTTGACTGATGTCTGTAAACACAGGCATTTGATCAATCTCAAAGGAGATCTACTAACATAGTTATGACAGTAATAATCGCTACCTTCCATTAAATATTTATGTTAAATCCTTTACACATTGTCTCTAACGTTCTCACAAACTAGCAAGGTACTGGGCAAGACATTCCTCTATCTCTTCAATTCTTTTTTTACATTATTTTTTTACGTTTTCTGAAATTGGGATGGATCTTATAGTTGATTTACATATAGATAAAGGAGAGGTTACATTTTTTTCCTTAAAAATTGTTGGGGCCGCCCGGTGGCGCAGCGGTTTAGTCCGCGCTTGGCGGCCCGGGGTTCGCGAGTTCGGATCCCGGGCGCCCGCCGACGCACTGCCTGTCAGCCATGCTGTGGCGGCGTCCCATATAAAGTAGAGGAGGATGGGCATGGATGTTAGCCCAGGGCCAGTCTTCCTCAGCAAAAAGGGGAGGATTGGCAACAGATGTTAGCTCAGGGCTGGTCTTCCCCACAAAAAAAAAAAAAAAAAAAAAATTGTATTCAACAAATGTGGCTTAGAATTGAGGAAATGTAATGTTTTTCCCATTTTATACCTGAAGATGCTCAGATTCAGAGAGGTTGGATAACTTCCTCAGGATAACAAGGCAAGTAATAAACAAAGCCAGGATTGGACCTCAGGGAAGTCTAATCCCAAAGCCCGTGGATGATGATAATAATAATGTCTATCATTTAGTAAGCAATTACATTTCTAAGTGCTTTACAACATTACCCTCTCATTCAATCCTCAAAATATCTCTCCGAGAAGACAGACGAATGGTTAATAAGCACATGAAAAGAGGCTCAACATCATTAGTCATTAGGGGCATGAAAATCAAAGCCACAAGATACCACTTCATACCCATAAGAATGACTATAACGAAAAAGATAGACGGTAACAAATGATGAAAATGTGGAGAAGCTGGAACATTGCTGGCGGGAATGTAAAATGGTACAACCACTTTGGAAAACAGTCTGTCAGTTTCTTGAAAACCTGAACATAAATTTACCATTTGACCCAGCATTCCACTCCTAAGCATCTGCCCAAGAGAAGTCAAATCATGTCCAAAAAAAGACTTGTACACAAATGCTCACAGCAGCGTTATCCACAATAGCTAAAAGGTGGAAACAAGCCAAAGAGACTTGTACTACTTGTATTCTTTCATATAGAATAAAAAGGGACTAAAGCAATAAAAAGGAATGAAGTACTGATCCACGTTCCGATGCGTACGAACCTCAAAAACATTATGCTATGTGAAAGAAGCCAGATGCAAAAGACTACATATTGTTTTGATCCCAGTTATATGAAATATCCAGAAAAGACAAATTTATAGAGACAGAAAGTAGATTAGTGATTGCCCCGGGGGCTGGTGGTGGCAATGGGGAGTGACTATAAATGGGCACAAGGGGTCTTTTTGGGGTGATGCAAACATTCTAACAATGCAATGAGTCAATTGTTGTACAACTCGGCAAATTTCCTAAAAATCTTTGAATTGTACACTTAAAATGGGTGAATTTTATGGTCTGTAAACTATACCTCAATAAAGCTGTTAAAAATAACTCTGAGTCAGATACTATTATTTTTCCTACTTCATTGATGAGGAAACTGAGGTCCAGAGAGATTAGTTACTTACCCAAAGTCACACAGCTAGTGACGGGAAAAGCCCAGTGACCCTGGCACCTGTGATCTCAAACCTCTCAGAACTAGATTGCCTTTGTTTTCAAGGCTACTGGGAAATGGGATGCCGGTGTTGGGACTAACATTTTGTTGTCTTAGCTTATGATATCCACCGCCTAGCAGCCATTGCCTCCTCCTTCCTAGGGCGGAGAAGTAGTCATGAGCTCTTAGAGGATTTACAGACGAAAACTGTCTGTGGGCTGTCCCTTGGAAGCACCCCAAAATTTACTGAAGCTAGCTGTCCAAATAGGCCTAGGATCCCAAAGAAATAAAAACTATCTAAAAAAGCGAATAGTACAAGTTCCTACTTGAACATTTTGCTTTTACAACTAGTAAATACTCACAATCACGACATTATCGTCACTCTGTCCCTGGGTGGATATGAGCAATTATGGGATGGTATCAATTCTTTTCTAGGGGTGGTGTTCAGGAAAAAAACCCTTGGTGAGGTTTTTGTACCCAAATAAGTGTTAATAAACATTCCGCGAAGCTTCCTCTCCTCACTAGGGACGATATTTGTGCAAGCAGAGTGCTGAAGTTTCCAAGAGAATCTCACTCCTGGGATTTAAGACGAGCACAGCCACACAGGGAGGGCAATTACTTTTTCCATGTGGGGCTGAAAATGAGTTCTCTTTTTGATGACCTCAAGTTTTATTCTGCCCCCAAACAGGTATATTGGTTTCAGAAGCTTTCGCATGCATTTAATCAATAAGGTAATTAATTTGCCTGTCTGAGTTGTTAATTAAATGTCTACCTCTGAAAATGACTGCTGCCTCATAATGGTTGTGTTTCTTGGACGTTGGCCACTGTGTCCTCACGTCAGAAGTGCCCACTGGTCTCCAGTGCTTGACTATAGTTTTTCCTCCTCACACAAGCCATGCCTTGATGCCTTACTAACTCCTATCTGAGGTGTTGTTTTCCCAGGACACCTATCACAGGTGCCACTCCTGAAGTTTGGTGGGCATTTTGGAGTGGTTTACTAAGGAATAATGGAGATTACTCAACAATACCAGGAATTCATTTGATACACATCAACTGAGAGTAAATGCTCGTTTCTCATCATAAACAAATCCCCGATTGCAGTTTAGATGCCCACTTATTGGCATTACTGCATTAAGCTTTATATATATATCAAACAATTTCATTTAGAAGTTGGAAGCAGTTGTGCAATAAATGTCAATGATTGCTTTGTGTATTTGCCATTTCTAACCTCTGCTGTGTTCTTTCTGGCTTCCATGACTTAGCAGATTCTGAGTTCCATTCCTAGTCCTATTGACCCCCAATTCCTTAGCTATCTTGTCCACTGTTAGGTGGAAATATCTGGTGCCAGTGCTCAATGGTCCTCCGCAAAAGATGTGCTGTGGGAAGGTTTATCTTGAAGCTGTCTCTAAATCTCTCTGGACTGAACTCAGAGGGGCTGAACTCATTGAAATTAACATCAAGAAAAAATAGGACACTCCTCATCAATACAGAGATTTAAGTCACCCAGGAAAATCATCTTAGGGGCCTGCAGGATATATACTCACAGCTTTCCAGTTGCAACTTGCATGTCTGTGTGTCCATGGGGTATTTAGACAGGTCCATATTACATGCAACAGTTGTTGTGATTCTAAGAAAGGAAAAATGTGTTCAAAAAGAGTGTTATGAAATGAGATATCACCTTACACACATCAGAATGGCTATAATTAACAAGACAAGTAATAACAAATGTTGGAGAGGATGTGGAGAAAAGGGAACCCTCATACCCTGCTGGTGGGAATGCAAATTGGTGCAGCCACCATGGAAAACAGTATGGAGATTCCTCAAAAAATTAAAAATAGAAATACCATATGATCCAGCTATTTCACTACTGGGTATTTATCCAAAGAACATGAAATCAACAATTCAAAGAGATTTATGCACCCCTATGTTCATCACACATTATTCACAATAGTCAACACATGGAAGCAAGCCAAGAGTCCATCAACGGGTGAATGGATAAAGAAGATATGGTATATATATAATGGAATACTACTCAGCCATAAAAAAAGACACAATCGTGCCATTTGCAACAACATGGATGGACCCTGGGGGTATTATGTTAAGCAAAATAAGCCAAACAGAGAAAGACAAACACGGTATGATTTCACTCATATGTGGAAGATAAACACATGGATAAGGAGAACGGATTAGTGGTTACCAGAGGGGAAGGGGGTTGGGGGAGGGTGAAGGGAGTAAAGGGGCACATATGTACGGTGATGGATAAAAACTAGACTATTGGTGGTGAACACGATGCAGTCTATACAGAAACTGATATATAATAATGTACATCTAAATTTACACAATGTTATAAGTCAATTTTTAAAAAAGAGTGTTATGAGGATGCTATAGAAAGTGTACATTTCCATTGAAGGTCCACTCCAAAAGGATGTTCACCTTGACTTTTACAGTGAACATGTGACTTGGAGCCTGCATTCAAAGTATTCCTGAGGTTTTCTGTGCTAAGCAACACCTGCGAGACTCAGTTAAAGCTGGGGTTCAGAGTGAAGGAAGCAGGAATGTTGGCAATTCAGAGGCAAACTCGCAACGATATCGCAAAACAGAATCACTCATTCATTGGCTTGTCTGAGATGCCTTTGCACCCATTTTTTAAATTTAATCTTCATGACAAACCCGTGAGGAGCTAGAACAGAGATCACTGTCACTACTGTCACCATTTGACAACAGACTTGGGGACTTGCTTAGGCTCATGCAGCTATTAGTGACACAGCCGGGGCTGGAGCCCAGGTCTCCTGGTCACGCAGTCCAAAAGCTTCCTGCCTCCTGGAGGGGATTAGTATGCAGGGGACGTGGAGGGCATCCCAGGGCACCAGGCACTGTGGCTCTTGGGGACTAACACCCAGAGATGTTCAATTAAACATCAGTTAAGCCCTCACCATGCAGATTTTAATTGATGGACATTTATTTTCCTTTTTCTTCGGTGTCAGACATTCTTATTAAGCATCCTTATTTATTAAGCACCGTGCTGGGTGCTTGGGGAAACTGGAAATGCTTACAGCAGGTGCCCACCTTGAGGAAGCTCACACTTCCTTAAGGGAGACAGAGAATAACCACAGCTACTCTTTACTGAGGGCTTACCACTAGCCAGTCCCTGAACAAAGTGCTTCATGTGCATTATCCTTTTGAATTTCTACAACAGCTTTATGAGGTAAGAAATATTCTTCTTCTCCTTTTGCTGCTAAGGAAACTGAGGCTCAGAGAGTCAAGTAGTTTGCCTAAGGTCACAGAGCAGGCACTTGCCCCAAATCTGTCCAACTCTAGAGCCAGGCTATTAACCATCATCCATTATTTGTAATCCTTGTCCAGGACAGATTGTGATATGTGCCACAATACAAACAGACACACAAGTAAGCACACATACATATGCACGCACACACACATACATGTGCTGTGGGAACACAGGGAAGGGGACATTGGTGTTGATTCGAGTTGGGGTCAAGGGAGAAGTCTAGATAGGTTTCTTGAAAGAGGAGTTGGAGTTTCTGTCGGTCTTTGCAAAATTCACTGCAGCTGAGGAGTGTCAGACGAACAATCCAGAAATTCAGTTCATTGGTTAGCTCAGTCTTTGTTTTGTAACTTCAACCTCTAACTTGGGATTAAAGATCAGCCCCATGAATATTTGGCTCCTGAACTTCTCCCCAAGGCCTCTGGGAGTGTTAAGTTTGCACAATCCTTGCATATCCCTTGCACAGACAGCGATGAATCCTCTACCTGTGGACTGCCTCATACAGCACCTTTCCTGTTCTACTTTCTGTGGCTTGATCAACAATTGGGTTGAAGGAACTTTTGGCTTCAGGGATTTGGGGAAAGGGCAATGGGGAGCCCAAGGCTGCAGGTGGCAGAGGCCTTGGGACTCCGCACTTTGATTCTCTGTACAAAAACGTCTCAGACAAGTAGAGATGCATTCTGGAGCTACCCCAAGAAAGGAAAGTTCCTGGTATGTACCTCTCTGTTTGCTCTTGCTGTTCCCTTTACTTCTTCCCCTGCTAACTTCCTTTTTCTCTTTAAAACTCACCTCAGAGTCCTGTGAAAGCATCCTCTAACATCACTCCAAACCACCAACCTACTCCCCAACTTGGGCGCCCAGCACTCTGAGCTTCCTTTGCTTATGTGTCAGGACACTGTCTTATTCAGCTGTGTACCCCCAGTGTCCACCACGGGGCCATTCACAGAGCAGGCGTTCAGTAGATGCTTGCTGAGCCAAAGTGAACTGAGAGAGGGCCCTTCTCCTCTGGGGACAAGGACCTAAGGACGCAGGAGCATGAGAAGGGTGGGACCTCAGTGTGGTTATGAGTGCTGGTCAGAACTACCCAAGGTGTCTCTAGGCCTTTTCTTCCAGCTGTTTCTCCTGCCAGCCTGAGGTTGCAGGTGCCCAGTTACCTGAGAGCATACAGGACCGTGCCGTTGGAGAAGAGGCGGATGAGCCTGTTTCCCACAGTGACTTCGTGGAGGAAGGACGTCTTGGACTCCACGATGTAAGTGTCCGGCACCCAGAGGAACTCCACGAGGCGCGCATCCAGAGTGAAGCTCTTGTTGCCCTCAAACACCAGCCGATGGTCTGTCCAGCGCTGTCTGAGGTATATGGTGGCTGTGTAGTCCTGAGCAGGGAGCCAGGGGGTGGAAATGCATGAGGGAAGAAAGACTCCCAAGACGGAAGGAAAGGGGTTGCGTCACACCCCGCTCCCCACCTCCACTTAGGTCAAGAGCACACACTACAGTAGACGCTGGAGAACAATGTTTGTGTTAGGGTGGTGGCCTCTGGTAATGAGAGAACAAAGCACCTTATTCATTGTAGATAATAACTCCCACTGCCAAAAGGGAGCCCCAAAGGAGCGTGTGCAGGGCCTTAACTTACTTGCCCTCTGTCACAGAGGCCCCACCAAATTGCTGAAGGTTTTGATGAGCTAAGGGCTTAGGCTGTCCAGGATTTTTCTGGAATGCACAGTGGGCCCTCTTGGCAAATTGCCTGTAGTGTCACCTTGTCTTCACTGGGTTCTCTTAAGTGAGAGGATGGTTAAGAGCAACGACACGATTATTGGTTGTCAGCGGCTTGTCTCCCACTCTGTGAGGGGCCATGTGACATTCCGGCTTCCCTACTGCACTTCCATTCTTTCCCCCATTTCTATCTCTCACCAAATGCACCCAGGCCACTCCCTCATTTCTCCCCTGCTGGCCTTTGAATCCCCACTTTCCTCTTGATGCTCAGAAGATCTGCTTTACAAGACTCTTCCACTGTCCTGACTTCCAGGATAGGCCTCCAGCTTCTGCATTCCCAGTGCAAGAGAGCTGTAAGTCTCTGTTTCTGAGTAGCTGGAAAGCGTATTCCCATAAAACACAAGGAGAGGGACTCCTCGGATAGAGATGAAGGCGCCACACTTACCATGTTACTCTCTGAAATACTAGAAATACTTGCAATGTCCAGAGTCAGTGCTATCTGAACTGGTTCTCCTACGAATGAAGAAAAAATCCGAAAGACTTACATAGAAACTCACACAGGAGGTTTCCTAACACCACATTAGTGTAATTAAAGAATATATATTAGAAAATTACAAAAGTGACACTTGCCTTTTGGGAAATCTTAAACGATCTAGAAGTATATAAAGTAAAAGGTTAATTTCTATCCTCCCCCTCTCAGGAGGAACCGTTATGTAGAATATGCCCCCCTTTGTATGAGAAAAATGCACAAATATACAGTTAGTTTAATGCATGAGAGACCACGCTATATTCATTAGTGTATATTATAAAGGATGTAGTGTATTTGCTACTTTTTATTTAGAGAATCTCTCCTATGGTACTCGCAAGGGACTAATTATTTAGAAATGTAACGGAGATTTGAGAATTTGTGCACAGATGTCCTTTTTTCTCTCCCTCAACTAAGTAAAAATACCACAAGATGGCATTCAAGACTGCTCCTGTTGAACTCTTCCTCACCTCCTGACACTTCCCTCCTCTCCATTTACTCTCCAGGAACCCTAAACTACTTAGAATTCCAGAACCTTCTCCACTTGGTCTGGTGTACAGATGTCGGGCCTCAATCCTGGAGTCTTGGCAGACAAGGCGAACTCCTGAGACTGTAAGTCTGAGCTCTTGAGACCGAGGCCTCGAGCCACCATTCTCAGAAGCCAGGCCAGACCAGGGAACTTTCCCCTCCTTGGACTGGAGATGTGGAAGAAAAGCCCAGGAGGCAGAAAGATGTGAGTTTAGATCTGGGAAAAGTTACCAAGTCTTCCAGAATTGCAGTTTTCTGACCTCAAGTGGGGTAATGCTAATGACAGCATAGGGTCATGGAAAGGGTTAAACAAGATTAGGCATGTGAAAGCTTCTTTGCTTAGTGGTGGCAAGAGGGAATGTGCGGGAAGTGCTTGCCCAGCCAGACATCCAGAAGGTGCTCAAAACTAGTTCCCTGTACAAAGCTCCCAGCACTGAGTCTGTCATGTAATAACAGGTGCTCAGTAAATGGCATTCCCTTCCTTCCCCCCTCTTCCATAATCTGAGCTAACTCTGGAAAAGGAACAACTCTGCTCACCAGGTTAATAGATGCAATAGCATTCTCTTGTGACAAATAACTGGAGGTACCTCAGGGGACTGTGACAGTGCGTTAACCAGGAAGAGGAGAGGCAGAATTCAAAGGAAGCTTAAAAACATCCAATTAGTAGGAATCAGATAATGCAACCTAATTAGTAACCGAAGGAAACCAAGCCATAGAATATAGGTAGGAATTGGAAATGGAGTTTTAGAGCCAATGCAATTAAAATAATTAAGTTAATGCTTGGTGTTAACACTCGGTGGAAAAGGGGGAGATCTTTGGGAACAGATCCTGGAAGGTGCTGAAGCAGTGTGGCGCTCTCTGCCCCTCAAGGCAGCATGGTGCGGCATCAAGAAAGAGGAGCTTGGGGTCAGTGTTTGAATTCCATGCCAGCCACTTCACAGCCGTGTGACCTTCAGCAAATTGCTAAACCTCTCTGTTCTACAGTTTCTCACCTGTAAAACAGAGCTAGTAGCGCCTACCATCAAGGGTTGGGCTGGGAAGTTTACAGGATCTATTTTCAGTGCTTGGAACACAGTGGGCGGTTGGTCAGTGCTGGTTGCCCTCCCTGAGGAACAGAAATACACAAGAGCTCCAGCTCCACTGTGTGTTTTGTTTAGTTTGTTTCTAGACAGTCTGGTCCAGGCCTTGCCTCAGTTGGCTTATATTTATGGACCAGAGCTTGCTCTTTCTTCTCCTTGAGTTATGAAAGTAAGCTGTGCCACCAGAGGGCAGCTTTCTCCTAGGAAAGAGGTCAAAGCCAGTGTTCACTGGGCCTGCGTGCAAACCCGTGCTCCGTCTAGCTCAGTCCCTGAAAAATCCTATGCAGGTCTTGTCTCTTAAGGACCTCGGGGTCCTGGAACGTTACAGAGAGCAATGGCCACTCCATGGGCCTCCAGGCTGCCATGTAAATGGCAGGAGGCGGAATGCCAGAAAGCACATTAGAAGAGGTTGGGGGTTGTGCCTTCCCCTCTTTTTGACTGAGGGCCTCTTGCCCCATTTTCACCCCAGGTGGTTCTGGGCCTCACATCCTCTTGGGTCCACTCCAGGTTCAGAAGGAGCATCCTGCCCAAGGACCCCACATCTTGTTGGCCGGTGAGCAGGCAACAAGAAGGGCAGTGTCCTGGCCTAATTGTTTGGGATTTAGGAAGCAGAGTGGACCTAACCAGAGTGTGCAGACTCATATGCTTGTTGTTAGTGTTCAGTAAGCCTGGGAAAACCAGGGGAGGTTGAAGCCTCTCTAGGTCCCTTAACACAAGGGCCTCAAATCCTTATTGTGTGGCCATGGAAATGCGTCTCTCAGATCTCCAACTGAGGGAGTGTAACTGACCGAGGGCCTCAGCTGCTGGGCTAATCTATCGCCACACTTGCTCTGGGGCCACACTTCCCATGGCCTGCGCCCCACCAGTGACTGAACACCGCAGGGACACTAAGGCAGGCCTGTTCCTTGGAGGCAGAGATGGGAGACTCCTCTGATGGCAACTTTGCCTCAAGGACATGTGGTGGCCTTTCCAAACACACTTAGAACTGCACTGCAGGCTAAGCCCTCCACCCACCTTCCTTCCCTCCCTCTCTCCTTCCCCAGGGTCAGACCTGCATCGCAGTCAGACAACTCTCTAGCTTCCCTCTTTCCCCGCCCCATATCTCACACAGATAATCCCCTCTCCGTGTCTGCTCCTCAGAGGACCTGGACTAGCCCACTGATCCTAGGTCTGGCCATAGGATTTTGTCATCTGGAGGGAGGAGCTGGAAGGAAAAGGGATTGAAATGGACTGAACCCTGACAATATGGTAGGCACCACACTTCATGTTCACACGCTTCACCTCATTCAATCCTCCCTGTGAGGCAGATGATATGTCCCCATTTTACAGAAAGGGAAAATGAGGCTCAGAAAGCTAGGGCGCCTGTCAAGGAGTCGAGCCAGGAGCCAAACTCAGGTTTGTTCACCCCCGAGGCTCTTTCGACCACTTTCTGCTTTATGTAAGGAGACGTTAGGGACCTCTGGGCTTAATCTTGCATTTTGCAAACAGAGAGACTGAGACTCTGTGAAGAAGTATGTAGTTGGTCTCATTCCCTCCCTCCCTGCCTCATTCTTTCAACAAATATTAATTGACAACTTGCTATATGTCAAGCACTGAGCTGCTGCTGCGGTTGGTGAGGTAAACAAAGGAAGATTTCCCCAAGGGGCTGCAGCCAAGAGCTGAGACAGACCTAGAACCAGTGACAGTGACAGTATCACTAGGTAATGGCTGTGATTTGGTGGTGTGTTCAAAATAAAGTGTGAAGAAAGGGGATGGGGCCTGGAGGAATCAGGGGAGGCTGCTCAGGGGAGGAAGCCTTTGATCTGACGCATGAAAGAAAATTGACATTTTGCCAGAGCCTCAAGTTGGAGGAAGCTGTTCTTGGCAGATAAATAGTTTCAGCAAGGCCTGGGGGCCAGGGAAGCCAAGGCGGTCAGGGAGTGTTTGGGGCACACTTGTGGGAGGGCACAGGGGAAGGAGCTGGGGCAGGTGAGACTGGCAGACAGATGGAGGCTGGGCTGGGAAGGGCCTTGTGTGCCGTGCAAGGGGTTCTGTACTCTACGCTGAGAATGCTGGGATGCAAGCAGGTATTCTGAGCAGGCAAAGGACCCAGACGGGTCATCCAGGTGTCAGAGTTGGGGTTTAGCTTTGAGGGGGCAGGCTGGAGGCAGAAAGACCAGCTGGAGTAGTCCCGGTGAGACACGGTGAGTTCTTTGAACAATGACACTGGAAGTGGAGGCAGAAGGAAGACAGCATGTGAGAGGTTGTCTGGAGGCTCTGGGAAACATTTCAGTGGGGAAGAGTGTTTCTTTATCCCATGGAGAAAGGTGGAGAGGGAAAGGGCTTTCTCCAAGGTAGCATGAAAAATGCTTGGCAGCTGTCCTCATCCATCACTGCCAATCCTTCACAGGCTGCAGATCAGAAAATGGAGTTACCCAAACCTCCTGAAACCCTCCTCTGCATATTGTCCTTGCTCCTGTCCTTTTGAATTGATGTCCTGGACAAAAATGATGACCTACCGCCAAAATTGGGCCTGAGAAATTTGTTATATCCCGCTGTGAGATTCTCAAAGCCAGGCAGGGAGAGCTTGTCACTTCTGCCGACCTCAATGTTGAACCGATTCCCCTGGATGCACATCCTGGAAAAGTAAATGGATTTGGTGCACGCGCTTGTTTACATGTGAATAAACACATGTATGCATAAACTTAAGCTTGTGTTTGCATGCATGTGTGTGTGTTGTGCCCAGGTACCAGTGGTGACTTTCCCAAAAAGAAATCTTTAATCTTCAGCTGCTGAATTAATATGTCCCTATCCCACTCCATTTTATTACTCATTTGCCATACATCAGAATGCCGTGGTAATTTGAAACCCTCCAAGTGTCTTCCCAAAAAATACATGGGGTTCATCCATCTATGACCATTCTGGAAGCTTGCATTCTCCAGAGGGAATAAATGACAGGGAGTTGTGTTGTCCAGGTGCATCAGGGAGGTGAATGGACTACGTTTTGTCCCGCCACTGTGAGTAGGAAGAGCTGCCCCGCCTCCCATCACATGCACGTACACAAAGCAATTCAGACCAAGGCCGTTGTGGGGTAGCAGAGCTCACCTTCCAGTAAAGAGACTCAGACACATGAAGGTCAAGTGGAGATTGTATCTCATGTTGAGGAGCCACTTGTGCGGAGAGGGGCCGAAGTAGGAATCGATCACCTGGGGAAACAGATGGGGCAGGTGGGAGGCACACCCAAAAGTCTCACTTCCTCCCAGTCCAGCTTCTCTGTCGTGCAGGTTGTCAGCGGCAGCATAAGGAGCAGCCTCTTTCCACACCCCCCTGGTTACAGCTCCTGCTCCCTGCACACGATCCAGAATGACTTCATTTTGGAAGATCACATTTTAAATCCAACCCAAATAAAGGCCGAGACTGTTTAGAGAGTGGCTCACCAGCACCAGAAATGCAGCCAGGCCGTCCTGTGCTGTGTATTTTGGGGATTCCCAAGACTGTCCTTAGCCTGTCCTTGCCCTGACTTTGCCAGGAAGGACACCCCCAAGTATACACTCACCCCGACCATGCCGTTTACCGAGAGTCTAGGCTCACTGAGCAGGTCATCTAGACAAGAAATGAAACTTCCCAAGAACCTTCCACGTACCAAGGAAAGTGTTAGGTACTTTCCCACAGATCTTCTCACTTGATCCTCACGATGGCTTTGAGGCGGGTGGGTTAATCCCTGGACCGTGATGAGGAAACAGAGGCTCATGGGAACGTCACCGTGCTAGCGAATGTTAGAGGAGACTGAATCCAGGGTTGGCAGCCTCACCACCCTGTGACACTGGCTGCTCGCCCAACCTCCCAGACCTGCTCCCTGGGGGCTCTCAAGCTGTTTGGCTGGTGTGGGTGAGCATCATGTGTGCGTGAGGACTGTCAGGATAGGCATGGCCCTGGGGCCTGGCCTCCTCGGGTTTGGGAGCTGCTGTCAGACGGCCCTCTGAGAGAGCAGGAGGCAGCCGGGCCAGCGAGCCTGTGACTGGTCATGCTGGTGAGAGCAGAGTGGGGTTCTCAGGCAGCGCTCACAAGGGCCCCTTTCCCAGGCAGGCGCAAGGTGGGTCATCCCCTCCTCTGTGAACAAGGCTACTTTCTAGAGTCTAGACATCCTAGGGCTTAGGGTGCAATTCAGCCATTAACTCACTATTATTATTTTACTTACAAAGCAAACACATGCTCATTGTAGAAATGAAAACAAGATAGAAATGTATAAAGTTAAAAGTGTAAGTCCCAGTGACCTGTCAATGTAGGTTCATTGATTTAACAAATGTACCACTCGGGGGGGGATGTTGATAGTGGGGAAGGCTGTGCACGTGTGCATGTGGGGGGGGCTCAATTTTGCCGTGAACCTAAAACTTCTCTAAAAAATAAAATCTATTTAAAAGAGGTGCAAATCCCTCCCTTACTCCTCTCTAGTCTCATACCTCTGAGATAACCACTGTTAACAGTTGTTTCCACACATACACATATATAATTATATACACACATATCTTTGTATGAATAAAAAGATTTAAAAGCAAAATTGGACTGATAGCACGCACAGTTTTTTGCTATTTACATTTTTTCACTTAACAATAATAATAGCAAATATTTATTGAATACTTAATGCATGCTTGCACTGTGTAAGAACCTCTTGAATCCTCACAACTTTTTGAAGTAGTTACTACCGTTCTCCTCATTTTATAAATGGAAAAAAACGAAGCTTAGAGAGGAAAGAAACAGTCCCAAGGTTATACAGCAAGTGAGGGGCAGAACTGAATCCAGGCAAGCTGACCCAAGCACTTTTAATCACTGTACCATGACACATGCTCTTTCCCAATGTCAGCAAAACCTTTCCATGTCACTGCCTATAAATCTGCCTCATTCTTTCTAATAGCTGGAAGGTATTTCATAAGATCAATGTACCAACATTCACACAACACATGTCCAATTTATGGACACTAAGTTTTTTCCAAATTGTTTACTGGTAAGTAATGAATATCTCTGCACATATAAGAGTGTAATTCTGCATTCTGTCATATTTCTCTACTTCGGCCTTTTCCTTCTCACGCATCAAAAATACCAGCTATAAAATCAACATTATCAATTTACCAATGATCATATTCAAACTTTCTCCCTTTAGTCCATCTCCCCAATCCCTGTCTTTCCCACTGTCCCCAGCAT
Organism: Tapirus indicus; assembly: GCA_031878705.1. NCBI lineage: Eukaryota > Metazoa > Chordata > Mammalia > Perissodactyla > Tapiridae > Tapirus > Tapirus indicus. Next base: position 81,828,192 of record CM062925.1, on the reverse strand, counting down.
CAAGTTTAAGAGGGTCCACGGGGTGGCTCCCACACCCTCCATCCCTTCATTCAATTTTCCAAAGGCTCAATGAGCTCCTGCTATGAATTAGACACGTGTGAGGCATCCCCAGAGCCCCAATCTAGTACAGGAGAGAAAGGTGTAAGCAGTGAAAGAACACAATGTTTCCTGTGACTGTCCTATGGCAGGGGCCAAAGCAAAGGATACATAGTGTGCAAATGAAGTGAGTGGTCAACCTCATTATGGAAGGGTGGGACAGCGCCAGGGTGAAAGTCATAGAGAAGGTCATTTGATTCTTGAAGAATGTGTTTGCATTTGCCGGGTGAACAAAGGAGGGCAGGGGCCCTCTTGGGCAACGATGTGGAGGTTTGCCTATGGACACTCTGCGACCCACTATTATCCCCAGCCATGGCCATGTGAGACTTCTTCCTAGTTTGGCCTGAATTAGCTCCATTCTCATTTTGAGATATTCCTCAATTCTTTCTCCTCCTATAGGAAACTGCTCTTGATCAAGTAAGTTGGGGAACTATCTAGTCTTCAGTTCCGAGACTCCTACTGATTGTGTTTTCCCTGTGGCCAACCCTATGGTAAAAAGAGGGAACATCTGGGCCCTGGGCCTCTGAATCTTCTCCAAGGAATCTCATGCTCTGAGAAGCTTCGCCCAGGCTACACCCGGAAATGTGATCCCATCCCACCCTACTTGCTCTGGTTAAGTTGCTGAGATGTCTCAGTCTATAATGAAGGAAAAGAGGAGTAGAGAAATCCCTCTAAATGCCTACTAGGTGCTAGGTGCCATGCTTAGTGCTTAATCTCATTTAATTCTCATGACCATCTGGCCCAGTAGGTGTTAATTTCTAGAGTTGAATCTCAGATTAGAGAAGAGATTTGGCTGAGGCCACATAGCGATTAAGTGCTCATGATTTGAATCCAGGTCTTCCAAGCCCCTGTTCTTTGCACTGCATCTGGGAAGAGGGCTCCCAGCTCCTCAAGCTGAACTGGATTCCACTGGGCTCTGGTCCTTCTTACACCAAACTATCTCCGGGTTGGAGTACTGCCCCTGTGTACCAAGCAGCAAGTGCGGCTGGTGCCTTCACCCCACGTGGCAAGGAGCCAACCGTTGAGTGACGATGTGTGTATCCATCTGCCTGAATGGAGGCTCGGGCCACCAGTTCTGATACAACTCTGGGAATGGCATTTGGCGGAGCCGTGCAGTGAGCCACCAGAGCACAGTGCCCCGAGGGTTGTCCTGCAGTCACAACTCAAGAGATTCTGGCCGGAACCATCTAGCTTTTCACATGTGCAGGAACACAGTACTCAGGAGGTCCCTGGAGGCTCCTGAGTAGGGGCAGCCTATGGACTTGTACCCTACCCCGAGGGAATCCCTGCCACGACCTCCCTCTACTGGTAGAAGAGAGCTTGAACTTTAGATTCAGACACACCCGAGTCATTTAACCTCTCAGAGCCTCGGTTTTCCTATCTGCCAAACGGGAATAGAAAGCACTCAATAAACATTAGTTTTCACTGTCCTCTCCCTTCTGTGTCTTTCACAGGGACTTCAGGGATCCCACAGTGACTATGAGAACCCAAAGCTCAAGCTCTTTCTAGTACACCCCACACTGCCACCCAGGGCGTGAGCTGACTGTGGTGTCACTTTGAGGGCATCAGTCTGGCATCACCTCAGGAAGGCCAGGGTCAGACACAGGATCAGCTGGGTGGCTGGTGGCATCTTTTTCTGGACTGGCTCTGAGAAGCACAGGTAATTCCAGTATGTGTGGGTTTCCACTCCTGTTCCCAGGATCTCCAGCACATAAATACTGTGACCCCCAAACTTGTCACGCTCTCCCTCCTTCCTCCTCAGGCACTGTTCCCCTGTCCCCCGTCACTTCGGCATAGACAGAATCATTTGCTGGGAAGCAGGAGTGGAGCCCTAATTAAGCTGAAGTGAGGAGAGGCATTATCACCGTGGGTCCTCCTTGGGAAAATCACAGAAGGTTTAGTTGTGCTGTGTGCGCCCTGGTTGGCAGCACAGAGAGGAACACCTGTGGCTCTAGTGTCAGACGGCAGCTCTAATCTTGGCTCTATGCTTGCTCTGAGATGGGGTTACTTCTCCCTGAGGTTTAGTTTTCTCCACTGTAAAATGGGATAGCAATCAACAGTTCTCCAGACAATGGTGAGACCTGATACGAAGTAGGTATTCAGCAAATTCCAGGCCAGCCCCCTTCCCTCAGTCCTAGCAGGGCTTGTATCTGACACTCTTGCTTCCCTCTCCTCCCTCCAAGCATTAGGAGGGGCCAGCAGTTTCCTTACCAGACAGCCGCGGAGGCTCTGTTAGGGCAGGTTCTTCCGGCCTTCAGCCCAGACTTTCAGGCTGGCCACGGGCTTCTGGGTCCCTGAGAGTCTCCCCATCCTCAGCCCTGACCCCTCGGATGCCAGCACACAGTCACTCTCTGATGGAGTGGTTCTCTCTGTGGGGGAGGCGGAGCTGCAGGACCGGCTAAGCAGACAGGTGGGCAGAGCCTCTTGCAGCTACTCCCCTGGGTGGAACTCTGGCCTGGTCCGGGGTGTCTGCGGGAATCGTCCAGCTCCTGCCACGCCTACTGGCTGCCAGGGGTTTGACTCTGAGCTGGAGTCTCCGCCACACTCCTGAACCCAGCGGGAAAAGACTCTTGAGATCAAAGATCCATTAAAGTCAAATAAAGCTGGTGACCCCCCCGCCCCCCACCATGCCTGGAAGATGAGTCTTGGGTTCTGAATTTGGAGGACACCCCTCTCCTGGTATGATGAACGGGAGTTAGCAGTCTGTATGACCTTGGGCAAGCCACTTCATTCACCTCTCTAGTCCTCAGCTTCCCATCCATAAGATAGAACTTGACCATTTCTAAAATTCTGATTCCTGGTTGTGCATTTTAAGAACATCTTTGGCATCAACAGAAAGCCTAGTCTATGTAAAAGGAGACTTGCAGATCCCAGGATATCGTGCTTCTTTCCAGGCTGGGAAGCTTCAGAAAGAGACATAGGAGCCAAGAGAATAGAGGATAGAGGCTGACCCAGGAAGAGGTAGGAGAGACTTTGGGAGAAATTTGGCTAGATTTCTAGATCTCTCTTCTTTCCCCATCCCTATCCCTCACATGGAGGATTCTTTAACTCCCTGCAAAGTCCCTGTAGGAGCATCCTTCCTCCACAGCCAGTCAAACCTCCTAACAGAAGTGCTTCAGCAGTGTTCACTGAGCCCTGAGCCCTCCCTGTCACCATAGCCAGGGGCCCGAAATTCACTCCTGGCTCTGGCCTGTGGGAAGGAATTCCCTGGAGGCTTGTCTTTGCACCTTGAGAGAGCTGGAAGCCAGGGAGGGAGTCCGATGGAGGGGCCCAGGAGAGAGTTGAGTCTGTGACAAGATGCCCCAAGGCACCTTCTACCCTCCTGCCATCATGGCCAAGCTCCTCCCCAGACCCCCAGCAGTCTTGGAGGCGGGAAGGTGGGGACACAGGGAGAGAAGTAGGAGGGGGAGCGAATGGAGCTGCAGGAAGTAAAAGGGGTAGCAAGGACGGGTGGGCCTCAATGAACAATGCCCCACAGATGCCTCTAGCTCCAAACCAGGTTCCTTAGTGTGCCCCTGGAGCCCGGCCAGCCTTGAAAACATTTCTGCTGGTCGGTAGGGAGTAGGTGCCTGAAGAGAAAGCTCTTTGATTTCTCTGGAAAGGCCTCACTTTCACCTTGGAAACTTGAAGTCGGCTGCAACAGGAATGGCTGACGAGCCGGTTTCAGGTTCTCAATGAATGGAAAGTGGTTTGGGGCTTTTCTCAGAATTTCCAAGATGTTCTCACATAAAACAAAGGCTCAAAAGTAACAAAGACAACTCAGAGCTGGGGGTGGAGGTGGGAGGGGTGTGTCCTCTGACTCAGGTACAGTGAGACTTCATGAAAGAACACAGGCTGGCTAGCTGGGTGGCTCTGGGCGACCTCTCTGGATCTCAGGTTTCTTCATCTGACAAACGGGGATGGTTCCTCACAGCGTTGCTGCAAGAATTCAGAAATGACAGGTGGGATAGCATATGTGAAACCACCTGGCATATTGCTCCTGGCACATTGTAGACGCTCAATAAAATGTTCTTTTTATCCTGATGTTATTAGTATTTTCTCGTTTGTACTTATCTATCCAATCCTCCAGCCACGTATCTATCTATCTATCATCTATACCTATCATTAATCTATCATCTATTATCTATCTATCATCTGTCTACATCTGTCATTAATCTATCATCTCTATCATCTATCTATCTATCTCTATCATCTATTTATCTATCATCTACCCATCTGTCCTGTATTTAATCTTCCCAGTCAGGTGGTTAGTGCTTTCATTGCATGCGTTTGTATTGTATTCTGTGTAAGCATTCAGTAAACATGTTAATAGACTGATTATACAGGGGGGTCGGGACCAAATGGACCTCAAGTTAATAAAGTCAGTGTGATAAGGCGTCTTATCTCCCAGCTTCAAACAGTGCTTCAGTCTAGTGCCAGCTGCTGCTTAGATTTCTTTCAGATCAACGGAAGAAATGCCCAGAGTGAGGAGTTTCGAGAAGCCAGGTTCTTCTCCAGTGGTCCCAGGCAGCCTTGCTCCTTGACTCCAGAACCCCCAGGGCCTCTGCACCACCCAGGCCACCTAGTTTCCAAGGGTGCCTGAGGTCAGTGGTATTTCAGGACGCTCAGCTATGCAGACATACTGCCCACGGGTTACTCATCTCGGAGTCCACCTCCTACACCACATAGCTACACACCCTCCTAGAATGTGTCCCAGAAAAACAAAAGCCAGAGGGAGTGAATAAGCCTTGCCTGGTGCCTCGATCACCATGCAGACAGGACACTAATATGTCATGATAATGCTGGGCATTTATATAGTGCTTTGCAGTTTTCAGAGCCTTTTCACATGCCTGTGCCTTGTCTGATTTGAGCCACATTATAATGCTGAGAAGCAGGGAAGGTTTGTTCCTGTATTCTCACTTTGCAGATGAGGAAGCTGTGCCCAGAGTCACACCGCTACTCAGTGGTAGAGCCGATGCAGACTGGAACCCAGGTCTTAGGATTCCAAGTCAGCTGCTGACCTCACATGCCCGTTCAATGTTGCTGAGGAGTACAGAGGAACGGAGTTCAAGTGATGCAGGGGACAGGGACAGACTTTGGATCTTCCGTGGCCTGGGAGGCCACGGTGGGACACAGCTACCTAGCACCTGCACTTCCCAGGAAATGCTTTCTGTCAGACTGAATACCCTGCTGACCTGTGATCCCAGCTGGAAACTCCAGGCAACCTTGACCCCCTTATTCTCCCTCCCTCCCATCAACATCTGATTGACCCCACCCCAGACAGCTTCTCACTTGTTTCATCTACCAGGGCCTGGCTCAGCATCTCCTCATCTTGGAGACCAGGGCCTCCAAAAAGAGGGCTGCATGTGCCAGGCCCTGTGCAAGGCGAGGCTCTGGGGTGTGGGGAGAAAATATTAGACCTTATGTGACTTCAAACAATGGGAAAGACACTGTACTTTACTAGTATTTACTATGGGGATGGATACTGGCCACTCACTGCTCTGTTGGTCAGACTGTCCGAGGTCACACACCGACAGGCCAGGCCACATTAGCCTGAGGATGGAGTAGGGGCTCTAAACATGGAGGGCTCAGCCCCCATTCCTTTGCTTTCACTGTAACGGGAACTTCTGCAGTGCATGTGAGCCAGGTTAAATGGATTAGTGATTTGTTTTCACTAAATTAACCATAAAGAAATGAGTATGTGTGGGCCAGCCCGGTGGCGTAGCGGTTTAGTTCGCGCTTGGCAGCCCGGGGTTCTCAGGTTCAGATCCCAGGCGCCCGCCGAGGCACTGCTTGTCAGCCATGCCGTGGTGGAGTCCCATATAAAGTGGAGGAAGATGGGCACAGATGTTAGCCCAGGGCCAGTCTTCCTCAGCAAAAAGAGGAGGATTGGCAACAGATGTTAGCTCAGGGCTGGTCTTCCTCACACACACAAAAAAATAATAATAATAAAAAAGAAATGAACATGTGGCTTAAAAATGAGTCCTGCAAAAAGAAACCACTGAGAAAAGAAAGCACTAATCATGCAAACAGAAACAAACAGCAAGAAAATGGTAGTGTTGACACTTCACCTACCTCATGCCTAACCTGATTAAGCATCTTCTACATGACGAGTTTTAGTGGTTTTTAAACCTTTTGGTTAAAAACAAAAAATGCAATTGACGAGTTTGCAAGAACAACTGATCGACATCAGAAAAGATGTAAAGTTACCAGCTGCATTTAAACAAAAGCCTTTGTATAATTGGTAAGACTGAAAAGTTAATATTTTAGTAAGCACAGCCAGTGTAGCCCTTTTTTCCATTTGGATCTGTGCACCCTAGTGAGGTATCTTTTTTCAGTTCTGAAAGCTATGAGAACCAAGTATCAAAATAATTTGAACTTAAAACCAGATCTTCTAAATATTGAACTGCAAAATGGTAATATGAAGACAACACAAAGATAATAAAACAAATCAACCACATTGGAATCACTACAAATAAAGTATCCATAATAATTCCTTTCAGAGAGAGGGTTTTTCTGTATGGTTGAGATAATAAAAGCTTGGGGGCTGGCCCAGTGGGGAGTGGTTAAGTTCAAGTGCTCCCCTTTGGTAGCCCAGGGTTTGAAGGTTTGGATCCCCAGCACGGACCTATGCACCGCTCATCAAGCTATGCTGTGGCGGTGTCCCACGTACAAAAAATAGAGGAAGATTGGCAACAGATGTTGGCTCAGGGCCAATCTTCCTCACCCCCCCAAAAAAAAAGAAAGAAAAGAAAAGCTTAAAAAAGTAGTATTATTTCATCTTTATCTCACCCATTTAAATGCCTCTTTTTGTCTATGTCTTACTGTGATATTGTGATTTATAATAAGAAATATATATTTGATCTTTGTGCTTGTTCCCGGTAGAGTTCCTAAAAGCCTTGGATTTTCCTAAGTGATGAAATCGATCAAGGTATCTTTTGTTATGTTTATGAGGTGACTTTGGAAAGTCCCTAGGTCACCTAAGGATGGGGGGCTGGTTGCCAGGGGAGCCAACCATGTGATTAGACGGTTGGAACTTTCAGCCCCCTCCAACCCCCACCTCTAGGGAGGGGAGAGGGGCTGGAGGTTGAATCCGTCGTCAGTTGCTAACGCTTTCATCAATCATGCTTAAGTAATAAGGCCTCCATAAAAACCCAAAAGGATGGGGTTCAGAGAGCTTCTGGGTTGGTGAACACGTGCAGATTTGGGGAGAGTGGCGGGCTCAGAGAGAGCATGGAAGCTCCATGCCCTTTCCCCATATCTTGCCCTGCGTATCTCTTCCATCTGGCTGTTCCTGAGTTATATCCCTTTATAATAAACTGGTAATCTAGTAAGTAAAATGTTTCTCTGAGTTCTGTGAGCCATTCTAGCAAATTAATTGAACCCAGAGAGAGGGTCACTGGAACCTACTATCTATAGCTGGTCGGTCAGAAGCACAAGAGACAACCTGGACTTGTGACTCGCATCTAAAGTGGGGGGGGGGGCAGTCTTGTAGGACTGAGCCGTAACCTGTGGGGTCTGATATTACCTCCATGTAGATAGTGTCAGAATTAAGTTCAATTGTACGACACCCAGCTGGTGTTGGAGAGCTGCTTGTGGATGTGGGGAAAAAACCCACACATTGGAATTGGGTGCAGAATCGTTACTTATACACATACTATATTAGGACACAAGACATGTATAACTTTCTAAGTAAATACATGTATGTATATTGAGGGTATAGGATCAAAAAAATGCAGAGACAGTGGGCCAGGCTATTGAGGAAGTTCCTGGCTGTTCTTTCAGCTTCCAATTGTATTTTGTCTACCACATGTCACCAGACTGATCTTCATAAAGACCCAGAGGGGATCAAATGACAACTCTAATTTCTGCTCTCTATTGAGCGCCCCTCTCCTAGAAAGAATGTCAGCCCTAAATGCCTTCAGGGGCACTTAACTTGATGTTGAGGTAAGGTAGGTAGGTAAGTTGTAAGAAGAGGGCTGGGTCTAAGGCATGGTGGAACCATGGCAAACAGGAGAGTTCTTTGCCTAAAAAACATTCCAATTAAAAATTTTTTAACCCTGGACAGGCAAGAGAATATCCTGCCGTGACCTGGATCCCATTTGTGGGCTGGCAATTGCAACCCCTGAACAGGTCAAGGCTGACCTTGGAAAACGCTGTCCATCTCTCCAGACAGGTCTCTTGCTTCCTCCCAAACGCTTTCCACCTGTGGTCATTGCTAATTTGCGCTGATCTTTGCCCTGTACTATCCCCTCTTCCAGGCCAAGTAAGTTTTAGTTAAACAAGCCTGATCCAGATGCCATCTCCTCTGTGGAGCTCCTGGACTTTTCCTTCCTGGAGCTGCCTTCACTCGTTGCTTTTGTTGGGTTTTATTGCTCTCAGAACGGCGTCACTGACCTGCCTGTCTCCACCACTGAGAGGCAGTGAGTGTTCCCTGCCTAAGCTGAGTGTTCCCTGAGGTCAGATCCTTTGTCTTATTAATGGGTCCATCCCCAATATCAAAGTCAGTGCCTTGGTCACAAGTGGGTTCTCAAAAAGTCTGCAGAACCTATGAACGAATGCAAGCAATGGCACCTGTTCATTGGGTAACAGCGGTGTATTATGAGCTTTAGTATTTGCTTCTAATTTCTAATAATATATACTTACCTCCTCCTTTCACCCCTTTGCCCTCTCTCTGCAACCCCCTCAGCTCCAAGGCACAAACTTTCAGAATTTCATGCTTAAAAGACTGGAAGAAAAAGAAATGGTGGTGAAAGTTCCTTTCCTGGCAATGTTTCTGCAGTGGAGACAAAGCATGCAGCTAAGGCAGTGGTTCCCACGGTGTGATCTGCACAGATGTGCCTGTGTCAGAACCAGGGGTACTTATTAAAAATGCACATTCCCGGGCCTCTCCCCAGACCTACTGAATCAGGGTCTCAAGAAGTGAGGCCTAGGAATCTGAATTTTAATAAGCTCCCCAGGTAATTCTTATTCATTCTAAAATTTGAGGACTCCTGCTGTAAGGAGTCCCATTTCATTCATTCATTGAATCCGTAAATCAATAATACTGAATATCTACCCATCCCGTGCCAGGCACTGTGCTAAGTGCTGGTGGAATAGTGCTGACTCACTCATACCCGGTCCTTCCTCTTTCAAAGCTCACAGTTTAGAGGTGGAGACAGAAAATAAAGAAAGAAACATATTCAGCTACAATTTGTGATGACAGCTCTGAAGGAAATAAACAGACTGTAAAAACAGAGATTAAGGAGGGGTGCTGGTCATCTTAGATAGAATGACGCTGGAATGTCCCTTTGAGAGGTGACATTTAAACTGATCCCTGGAGGATGGGAAGGAGTTGGCCCTGTGTCAAGAGGGCTCCCGAGGCAGGGTGGGGCTGAGGGAAGAATGCTCGGGGGTTCGGGGGACACTGTGGGAGCACCTGGTCCAGGGAGGTGAGTCCTGAGCGCAGGAGAAGCTGAGGGCCGGCCTCATGCCTCCTCAGGAGCCTTCCCATCGCCAGCTCTCAGAAACTGTAGTATCTACAGTAACATAAACCCTAGGTTAGACTTGGAGCCTTCACGTCTCCTGGGATTCAGCCAGACTCCCGCAATCTGAGAATCCCAGAAGCTGGGGGAGGTCTCCACTTACTCTCCAGCCCTGGCTGCTTTGTTCTTGGTCTCTCCATCAGCCTTTTCTTCTAAGTCACTGGCACCTTTAGAAGATTGTGCAAGAAGCTGAGAGTATTAAAGAGCTTCAAGATCCCTCCCAAGCCACAAACACAATCACAGGCACAATTGGTTCCCGGGCAGGTGAAGAAAGGTGGGCTGGACCGACCGGGAAGCAGGCTGAGTTCCTACTGAGGGCAGACCATTCACGCCCCTTACTGTGTACTTGGGAAGCTGCTCCAGGAAGGTGGCCGGATGAGGAATTTGTTGCAAACCGTGTGCTATGCCAGCCACGGAGCTTCCGAGCCAGATGAGGGCAAGCGGTCTCACTAAGCCTCTGCCATCACTTCCCTGGAAAGACCTCACACTCAGAACACCCAGCCTTACCATGTTCCCTCCACTCAAAACAGAAACAAAAACAAAACCTTAACATTGTTGCCAGAGAGTCAGGCTATACACTTACCTTTACTTGTCAGAATGATTCCCTGGTCAGTTTCTGGGGCTCCTTGAATCCAGATATTCCTCTGTGTTGTTGACAATGTTGCCTATGTTTCAGAGCCTTGTGGGGCCTCTCATTGCTCTGAAGGGATCCAGAATAAGGTGCTGTGGCATAAAAATTATTTTGAGCAGCAGAAGGCATTTGAGTTCTTAAAATCTCTTACCTGCCTAAAAGCAGTGCTTCCTGAAAGAACTAAAAATCTCAGTTGTCATTAAAGCCCTTCCCCCCTCCCTCTCCAACAACCAGGAAAGATTGATTCTTTTCACCAGAGATGAGAAGTCTCCACATCACACCTAAACAGACATTGTCACAAAAACTATCATCTCTCCCATCTATTCTCCTAGGGGCCATTTATCTTTCCTAAAAGTCATTTGTTTTCCTATAAGTGTCCCCCACCCCCGCTTCTAAGAAGTTGCCGGTTTTACGTAAGTGCCCTTCTCCGTCTCCCCTCCCCCTATTAAGATGATACATAAGCCCCCAATTTTAACTGCCCCTTGGAGTCCCATTTCTCTGTGAACTCCCTAGGTATGTGAATAAATTCGGTCTTTTCTCTTGTTCATCTGTCTTTTGTCAGTTTAATTCGAAGGCCCCCAAACTCTTACATAAGAGGGTAGATAGAAGTTTTTTCTCCCCACAGCTTCATTTCATTTACCACGTTGCCTCTGCCCATCCTGGATCCCTGGTATCTTCCTCAGAGTCAGGAGGCACCTCTGGATGAGGGGCTAAGGGGCTGTTTGCCACCAGAGGATGAGAAGTCTCTGGTGAGGCCAGCAGAGCTCAGGGTAGTGGGTCTGGTTTGGGATTAGAAGTTTCAGTTTAGAGGCTGAGTCGAATGGAGTGCAGGTATTGGAGTCAAAGGTGGGTTCAAATATCTTGGCTCTGACACTTCCTACTCTGTGATCTTGGCCAATCATCTCACCATTTTGAGCTTCAGTTTTTCATCTGTAAAATGGGAATAATAATGTCTACTTTGTGGCATTAGCATATGTAGAATACCTTGTACTATGCCTGGTACACAGGTGGTGCTTAATAAATATTTTTTATCTGTGATTTCAGACCCGGGGCCCTGAGTGGCCAGTTGCACCCTCTCTGGAAGCATTTGGTGTTACAAGACGCTGCCATAGTGCCCAGTGCCAGAAATCTACCAGCCTGAGCCATTAGGATCAGCATATGTGGAGGGGATCCGTGCAGTGCTGGATGGCTCCAGAGCCTTGGAAGGCAGACCTCACGTGCTTGGGATTCACTGTCCCCTTCTGGCTTCCCTCCTCCAGCCTCATTCCCTCTTATCCCTACTCTTCCTGAAATTCTCCCAAAACCAGATGACTTCCCTGCTTAAAGATCCTTCAGTGGATTTTTTTTTTTCCTAAATAAAACCCTTTCAGCATGGCATTCAAAAAGCCGTCAGGATCTAGCCTCAGAGATACTCACCTTCCATCACTCCCTCACTCCGCAATTATCAGTCCACACTGAACTCACAGTACTCCAAATGCCCCCATAGTTCTCCCAGTCTACCTCTCCCTCTCTCCCCCCACCCCACCTGTCTTTGTACATGATCTTCCCTGCCTGGAAAGTCTTTTGTCTTCTCCCTAGTTCCCATCAGGCCAACCCCAACAGGTCCCTCAGTGTCCCTCCTGTCCCAACCACTTTCTCTCCCTCCTGTCTGCTGACCCCTCTCACAGCATCTACCACACCATAAACCATAGAGTGCATAGCTTGTGTTCTCGCCTGCCCCCCACACCAGACAAAGAGCTCCTACAGAAATTATTTGCATCCATCCTTAATATCCAGCACAGAACTGGATATTTACTAGGTGTTGAATGAATGAATGAATAGGGAAAAGAACCATTCTATTGGTTCTCTGTCACTCTGTTGAGCCCTGTCTGGGGTGGCTTATTTTTTAGCAAGAAAACTAGATGTGGCCTTTTTCTGCCAAGCAGTGTCTTTTTCTCCCAACTGTCTCCTTAGGTGTCCTTTCCACTGTTATCCCCTTGTTCTCCTGCCTCATGCTGTCTGTCTCCTTTCCTGACTCCTCTGCAGGCCTATGTCTCCAGTTGTGGGTCTGGGTCTGGGCCCACACACCCACAGCCCTGCCCAGACTTTTTCCAGCTCTGACCCAGAACTTTTCCCTGATGACCTCAACTTCCTCTGGGGTCCCCAATTTGAAATGGGCTGTGGGTCCTGGTCAGCTATTTTAAGTTAGGAGGCATTTGCTAAGCCAAGTAGAGCCAGCCTAGAGGCCACCCCAGGCCTGGGGACAAAGGTGGGCAATGGAAGTGTCCGTGTTGCCATGACCCCAGATCCTAAAGGGTCATCAGCACTGACCACACCGACTGGAGACCAGACTTGGCCTTGGGGATTCCCTGGCCACCACCTTCAATACATGGCTGTGTTCCACCTTCCACTAGTATCCATTTTGGACTTGAACTTTAGGAACTTGAGCTCTCTGATCTGATGTTTGCTTAATTCACTACTTTGCCTTGAACCTGGTGACCAGACTGTCTCACCGCTGATCATTCTCCCAGTGAGAGACCATATACTCACGCATGCTTTCAGTCATTTAGCACACATTTGTTGGGTTGGGCCCTTCGCTAGGCTCTAGATTAGGAGTCAGCAAATGTTTTCTCTAAGGGGCCGACAGTGCATATTTAAGCCTTTGTGGCCACACAGCAATTCCTCAGCGCTGATGCTGTAGCACAGAAGCAACCATAGACAATACTTGAAATGAGGTAATATTCCACTGAAACCTGATTTATAAAAACAGGCGTTGGGCAGGATTTGGCCCACAGCCTGGAGTTTGCCGACCTCCACTTTAGAGTGTTGATGATTCATGAACCGAGCATGTGCCCAGAGCACCGCCCTCTGCGATGACTGGGCCCCTTTGAAATTAAGCATTTTTAAACTGAGTTCATTTCTATAACTTTCCCTACCAAATCAACACCTGTTCCCTCTTTCTACCTTTCTCTTTAATATAAATTCCCATTAGACTTGTTCCCCAAGGTCTTCCAATCAACTTTCCTTATTTCTTTCCTTTCTCCCCTCCCTGCCTCCCTGAGGATACAATCTCAGGGTTGTTACTTCTCTGTTCCATGGATGACCCCTCGCTTGGGCCCTCAGAGCTGCCTGCTGGAGTTACTGCAGCTGTAGGGTTCTAACCGGAGAGAGTTGGACTTCACCCCAGGCTCTAAAAATTGGCCCACCCAAGAGGCTTTGCAAACCCAAACTGGCTTGTGTGGGAGGAGGTTGCTCCCCTCTTCACTGGACATAGATGCCATCACCTTTTTGAAGCCAAGGAACCACTCTTCTCTCATCAGAGAGGCAGAAGATAGCACTGGGCTGATCCATGGTCTCCCCTCCCACAGCACACACCTCCCAACCCTCCTGCTCCTTCCTAAAAACCCACATCCAATGCTCTGCCTTTGCTTCCACCACCGTTCTGGAATGTGTGCATCACTAACTGATTCAAAAGTATTTATCAGGTGCCTCTTCTGTTCCAGGTACAAAACAGACATGGTCCTTGCCCATATGAGCATCCACGTCAGCAAAAGTTTTCTGCAAAGGGACAGATAGGAAATATTTTCAGCTTTGTGGGCCTCGGGGTCTCTCTTACAACTATTCATCTCTGCTTTGTAATGCAAAAGAAGTCACAGACAGTACATAAACAAATGCTCGTGGCTGTGTTCCAATAATACTTTATTCATAAAAACCAGGCAGTGGGCAGGATTTGGCCCACAGGCTATAGTTTGCCAGCTATGACCATGGCACATTTTGCAACTGCTTCATCCTTGTGCTGTATAAAAACTATGATTTTGTGAAACATCAACATGTGAGAACTGAGAAGTGCATGATTCCTCAAGAAAACAAAGTAACATGAAACCTTAGGAAAGTATATTTGATGAATAAAAACTAAAATGGTACCCAACTTAACGAAAATAGAGGTTGGAAGTTTGAATGGTAGAAGTGAAGGCGATGAGGGCATGAGTAAAGAAGTGATGTTCGAGTCTATCTGGGATAGACTCGGGATTCGGGAAAGTTTATAGAAAAGGTGATACTTGACCTGAATCCAAAACACAAGTAGGTGTCAGAGGGAGGGAGGGCTTCCCAGTGGAGGGAACAGTGTGACTACAGGCCTGGGGGCTAGACCCTGTAGTTCAGTGGGTCGTGGGCAAGGTTGGAGAAATAGGCAGGGTGCTGCGTGGCCATCTCTAAATGACGTGCCCAGGAGTTTGGACTTTATTTTATGAGAAGTAGGGAGTGAACACAGGGAAGTGACATGATCAAATTTGTGTTGTAGAAAGATCACTCTGGCAGCTGTTTGGTGGAAAGGTTGGAGTTGGAGAAACTAATGGCAGGGGGCTCAGCTAGGAGACCAGGGAAGAGGTCCAGGCAAGAACTGATGTGGGTCTGAGCGAGGGAGTCTGACCTGGGCCAGGCACTTCCCTGTCTGTCTCCCAGATGTAAAGTAGATGATCTTTGAGGCTTATTTGCTTTGCCCAGGATCCTGGGGAGGGTTCATTTTCCCCAGGGGCCTCAAGATAGTGGGAGGGCACAGTGTAAAGTCGGGGCCAGGTTAGAGGAGCACCGTGCGCTGGAGGAAGACTGGACAGCAGTCAGTCTCCAGGAGAGTTATAGGGGACTGGAGACGCTTAACAGGTCCTCACAGGCAGAGTGAGGCCGGTGAGATCTAGACCCTGCCCCTGAGATGCTGGGCCAGGCTGGGAGCCTGACCAGCCAGTTAGGATCACAATCGCTATTCTGAACCAGGCAGAAGCCTCGGAGTGCCAGGCGCAGCCATCCCACGGTGTCGTCAGTCCCCACTCCTGGTCTCAGCCACACCGTCGCCCGCCTGGTTTACATCAACGTCGTGCTGACTGCTCTGCCCTGACAGCCATATTTCATGTCACAGGGTTCACCTCCACAGGCTTTCCATCCCCTACCCTGCTCTCTTCTCCATATCTTCTCTCCTTCTACCACCCTCCATAATTCAGTCACTTACTGTGTTTATTGATTATTATCTATTGGGCTCCTCCCTCTAGAATGTAAGCTCCACGGAGGCAGAGGTCTTCATCTGTTTTGTTCCCTGATGTATTCCAGGACCTGGCACATAGTAGGTATGCATATTTGTTGGATGAACCACAGAGACTCGATGCTGTTGGCATTTTAGGATTCCTGTCTTAGGAAACAGAGAGCCGGAGAGCTGGAGTGCCCTGCCCAAGGACACACAGCCAGCGAGTGGCTGATGCGAAGTCCATGTCCCCTCCACCAGGCCTGGCTGAGCCCCGAGCTGAACTGGGCTGTGTGAGGTGGTCTCAGCCTCCAGGGTCCCACTGCCCTTCCCTCGCCTGAACTCCCTCAGCCCCATGGGTGGCTTCTCAGTGTCCCGCTCAGGATGCTGTCCTCCAGATTGAGAAAGGGGAACCCCTTGGCTAAGGAGAGCTGTCCTAGTTGGAGCCTGGAGCAAGAAGATGCTGTACTTGGCCACGGTGGTGGGGTTTTGCTGAATTTTTTTCATGCTCAAGAGTATAGAGATTAGAGACTAGTGACTTAGGGTTGAGGGGAGTGGAGGTGGGTGGCAAGCAGGGAGGTGATTTGGCAGAGAAGAGAGGCTTGCACAGAGCAGCTAATTCTGGAAGTGCCTTGATGGCCAGTTCTATGAGGTTAGAGAAACCAACCCAGCCCATTTTTGCCACCAGGCCTGGCTTGCTCCCACCCCCTCTTTCGCCGAATATTATAGACACGTCATTCCACATGCAGCCTCGGAACATGACTTTCTAATCCCTCTAATATGCATTTGCTTTGTAAACATTCATGCAGCCAGTTCAGGTGTGGCCATGGCCATGGCCTCGCCAGACCTCCTCCTGGGCCTCCCCAGAGGTGCCACCCTGTTACTGTTGCCATCTCTCCAGAAGGCTGGGACGCCCGCCTAGAATCCTAATGAGGTGCTGAGGTCTCCAGGAAGGCCCTTCCAGTGTGGCCCCAAAATAACTCCTCATCTTCCCCCCACTTCCCCCCACTCTGCTCTGCTGCCGCCCTAAACCTGCCGTGCTCAGTCCCATCTCTCTGCCTTTGCACACCCCGTTCCCTCTTCCTGGAACGCCTGCCATGCTCTTCCCACCCACTGAACTGCTCCTCATTCTTCAAGAGCCAGACCCAGTGCGGGCCTCTCCGGGGAGGTCTTCCTGCTCGCTGACCCTCTACGTACAAACACACACACAGATACTCTGTACACAGATGCATACATAACACACCTTCCACACACACAGGCACCATGAAGATTCTTCACACAAGACACACATGTACACACAAAGACACATACCTTATACATAGACATACATGCACATACACTATTCACACATAGACACTTAATAGATACATATGTATCCACAATCCCCTTCCCCGACACACACTGATATTCCCTTCCAATTACTCCTACTCACACATACACAGATGTACCCCACTGCCCCTCTTTCCCCACACACATTCACACACCCACAGTTGCCTCCATGCCCTCCCCCCAGACACACACAGTCCCCAGACACCCCCTTCTCTATGCTCTGTGGCACATTGGGCATGGCTCTCTTCCAGCAGGTCCTGCACTGTGCCACGGTGTGTTCAATCCCTGTTCCTCACTCCTCGACCAAGAGCCCTGTCTGAGCCCCAGTCCCTAAGGTGGTGTCTGGCACTCAGGAGAGACTGGATAAGTGATTGGGAGGTGCTGAAGGAATCGAAGTGAGCTCATGAATGAAGATGGGGTAGAAATGGGCCCTAGAAATGATTCAGGCCAGGTGTTATTAACCAGGAGCATGCAACCCTCATTTGAGTTGGGTAGGACAAGGGCATCTTTACTTTGAAAGCCAAAAATAAGCGACATAAAAGAAACCAAACAATATAACTCCCCAGGTACTCTCACGGGAACCCTCGGTTAAGAGCCCCTGGTCAAGACCACTAGCACTCTCATTTGACAAAGAATGGGAAGTGGATGGCCCCGGTTCACGCAGCAGGGTCAGGCCTTGAGCCCTGGCGTGGTGGTGTTGACTGAGCCAGCTTCACAGACACAAGCAAAAGCAGTGGAGCTGAGGAAGTGTGCAGGCTCCTGGGATGACAGCTCCCTTGGCGAGTTGAAGAAGAGGAAGGTCAGTTACTCTGCAAGGGTTGTGGATTGGTGGGGATGGGAACCGTAAAAGCCTTTGCTGGGGGAGGTGGCATGGCGTGTAGCAGTGCTTCTTAATCAAGGGTGATTGTGCCCCCCAGTGGACATATGACAATCAATGTCTGGACACATTGTCGCAACCAGGGGAAAGGTGCTACTGGCACCTACGGGGTAGAGGCCAGGGGTGTTGCTAAACTTGCCATAATGCACAGGCAGCCCCCCACAACAAAGAATGATCCAGTCTAAAATGTCAAAAGTACCACTCTTGAGAAACGCTGGTGTAGAGAAAAGAACATGGGCTTTTGAAAGGGGTCTGAATCTCAGCTCTTCCACTCCCCGACACTGTGCCCTGGGATAAGTCACTTCCCAGCCGCTTCTGAACCTGTTTTCTCATTTGCAAAAGGAGATGGTTATGCCTGTGACACCGAGTTATTGTGAGGATCAGAAATACACAAAGCACCTGCCTAGCTGAATTCCGGGACACATGGCAGGTGTGTGGTAAGTGATGGCCTCCCTTCTCCACCCCCACAGCCTTCCCAAGCCAGCCTTCTGAAATCACAGGAAACAACTTCTACCTTATCCTCTGCCAGGACCTTTCAGGATCTTGCTCCTAGGGTCTCACTGATCCCTTGGCTTCGGAAGTGTCCCTGTCCTCTTACTGGCCTTCCCCTCTTTTTTTTTTTTTTGTGAGGAAGACCAGCCCTGAGCTAACATCCGTCGCCAATCCTCCTCTTTTTGCTGAGGAAGACTGGCCCTGGGCTAACATCCGTGCCCATCTTCCTCCACTTTATATGGGACGCCGCCATGGCGTGGCTGACAGGCAGTGCGTCGGTGGGCGCCCGGGATCCGAACCTGCGAACCCCGGGCTGCCAAGCACGGACTAAACCGCTGCGCCACCGGGCGGCCCCTGGCCTTCCCCTCTTTGAATTCTGTGTGTATGAGATGGGGTTCTGAGCCCATAGTCTTCTGCAGTCCCCCACCTTGAATGCACATACATCTCTGCTTGAGTGGCTGTGTTAACTTTGGATGTGTAAAACACTCCTTGGAAATAGGGCGTGTGTGTGTTTGTATGTGTGTACATGCTGGTGTGCATCCGTAACTCTTTCCTAGCTTCTCCTCTGGTGTGATTTTTGAAAAGAAGATGGTAGGGGCACCTCTGATTTGGAGGCACAGCATTTTCATCTCTAAACATGTGTATTCGGAATCCACATCCTCAAGTATACTTATGATCTAAAAATAATAAGAAACATCCACAACAGAAAGTGAAGCTTCCCCATCTTCCCCCGGAATTTCTCTGCGTGGCTTTAGTTTTTAGAGGAAACTGTCGTCCTTGTTTGGACAGAAAAATGTCAAGGAACTCTAGAAGGGGGCTATGCAGGATGCGTACCAGTCCTGAGCCTCTCTGGGCAGTGACACTTTTTTCCCCACAAACATTTGGTCTATAGCATATATTTTATTTAAAGATAAAAAACTTGCCTTTTGGAGTCTAAGTCATTTTGTGTAGGTATTTTAACCACGTGAGTCAGTCACTCATAGCTCTATTTTCTCTATACATTGAAAACAGTAACCAGACAGACTTTCTGAAAGACGGCCCAGATGCTTAAACTCAGGGTCTAATAGATACCTCATGTCTCTAGCAAAAGTGTCCACTTAAATGGAACAACTACTGCTCTCTTCCGTCTCTCATTCCATCTTCTCATCTCTGGGCACTGACACTGTCCTGCCTGCCTCAGGAATTCCAGACACCCGTGAGGGCTCCCCAGACAACCCGCCAAAGAGCCCAGGTCCGGAAGAGAGGTGGGTGGAGAGCTGCTCAGCCCAGCCTCTCCCTTCTCCCCTGGAATGAGCTGATCTCTCCTCCGTAGGCACAAACCCACAGCAGGGGCCCCCGACCCAGACCCTGCCTGGGGCTGCTCTGAGCACGGCTCTCCTTCAGAGCTGCCAGGTCTGCTGAGACTGGACAGTCCTGGCCTGGTCATCGTGCTCTGCCTCATTGTCCTGCCCTGGAACACCACTTCTTGCCCTCGATTGGCAGAACTTCTGGTTGGCAGCCAGCTGCTGGAGGCTGAGCTAGCCACACCTGCCTCCTTCCCCCCAGCCCTCCAGTGCCTGGATGAGGCTGGGCGGCAGGGGCCTTGGTGCGCATCCTGCCCACCCGTTACCTACTGTCTTCCCACCTGAGCAGGCCCTCCACCTGCACACAACAAATCCTTCCATCACTCAACCTGGGAGACCTTCAGGCCAAGAGCCCAGCCAGCCCTTCTTGCTACCTGGCCTGGCCAGTGGGTGGGCTGCTTCAGAAGATCCTTTAAGGCAAAACAGAAATGCCCTGGTGGCTTAGTGGTTAAAGTTTGGCACGCTCCACTTTGGTGGCCAGGGTTCATTCAGTTCCTGGGTGTGGAACCACACCACTAGTCTGTCGGTAGCCATGCTGTGGCAGCGACTCATATAGAAGAACTGCAACTAGGATATCCAACCACATACTGGGGCTTTGGGGAGGGAAAAAAAAAGACGAAGATTGGCAACAGTTGTTAGCTCAGGGGAAATCTTTCTCAGAAAAAGAAAAAATTGTTAAATTAACAAAATAATAATAAAATAAAATTAAAAAACAGAAATGCCCAGGCAAAACAGATTTAACAGAAATATCTCGGCTCAACCTGTCCTCAAGGGAAAACGGCCATTTCCCTCTGGATCTTTCTCCAGACTCTCTCAGCATAGGGTGGAGAAAACCATGGACTTTAGTGAGGGCCATGCGTTCTCAGATCAAAGCTCACCTTGGCCCGGGACCTGCTATGTGAACTTGGGTAAGTTGCTTGAACTTTGGGACTGTTGACTTGCCTGTAAAATGGGAATACTATTATTTGGTAACAAGGAAGCCTGGCGCTTGGGAGACCTTCAGCATAAATTCTCTTCCATTTCCTCTAAGCAAATTGCCTGGATGCTTTTTGTCTCTCTAATTTCCTGACCCAGGCTCTGTGGGAGGAAAGAGCATGGGCAGAGTGAGGAGGGATACTTATACATGTGCTTTAATGGCCACTTAACATCTATAAACAAGAGGCATCACATATTAAAATAACCTACCCCGAGAAGCACAGAGGTGCCAGGCCTGGTATCATACTTCCATCTTTAATAACTCTCTCTCCTCCTCACCACCCCTCCTTCTCCCCTTCCTCACTCAACTACACCCAGAGGGTGTAAAATACCAACATTACTCAGGGAGGACGTGACCCGTTCAGAATTACTCCATGCATTCAACAAACACTCACTGAGCCTGTGCCAGGCACTGGGTTGACTCTGGGGATTCAAGGATGATAGGAGGGGTCCTGACCCCCGAATTCACGTCTAGTGGCTTTGTGTGTGGGGGGGATGTGTGTGGAGGGGGTGGGGTGCAGGTACTGACATGCAGGGTGTACAGAGGTCGTTACACTGTAATGTGATACCTGTGGTAATGGAGATGAACCCAAGCTGGCACAAAGGAGGAAGGGGAGAAGAGGGCAGAGTGAGCGAAGTTTCCACAGGACAGGAGCTGGAGCTTGGAGGGTGAGAGCGATTCACCAGGTGGCTGCCTGGGCTGAAACACTCTCTCGGAAGAGATTATTGGATGAGGGCTTCAGCGCCAGGAATTAGGGGTAGTGACTGGGGCTGACTCCAGGAGAGGGATGGGGCGGGTGCAGTGTACACTGCACCCAGCACAGGAAGCCTGGAACCCTGACCCAAAGCCACCACTTAGAGCAATGACACCTCAGCCGCACACACCAATCATCTGAGCTGGGGCAGCTGGTACAGAATGTGCTCCATAAATGTCCATCGAATGAATGAGCGTCCCCATCTATGAAATGGGATGGATAATATTTACTTCAGCTAACCCATGGGAGTATTGGGAGGGTGACTTGAGACTGTAGAGATGGAAAACTCTCTAAACTGTAAAACATTAAACAGATACAGGGATTATTCAGTAAACTGATATAATTGGTGGCCAGAGACATAATCCATTGAGGAGCATGTTGGTGCGCTGCAGTGACTCCAGCCACCTGCAGGAGCAGCTCTAACTGAAGCTCTGAAGGAAGACAGAGCTCTCTGTTGTCAAGTTACTAGGACTATGACAACTATTATTGAAGAAATCTTTTACAGCAGTGAGTGGAACCAATCAAGTGAGACTTTAAGTGCTAAGAAATAGCAACAGGACTAGGTTTATAAATAGTCGGGTTGGTGGGGAGGCCTAAGAACTACGCCATCTTAGCATTCCACTTGAGAGCTACTGATGGCCGAGTCTCAGCCCCTATTTCAGAGAAAGAGAAACTGAGGCCCAGAGAGGGTGCGGGGTCACAGTGCTTACCTGGACCAAAGAATAATAACAGCAGCTCACATTACTGAGTGCAGCCCAATGATAGCACAGCTACATATATTGGGTCATTTAATCCCATACATCAACCCTATGAGGTAGGTTCTGTAATTATCTCCATTTTACAGATAAGAAAACACTCAAATAAGTCAAGCAGCTTGTCCAGGTTCACACAGTAAGCAAGGGTTATGACTTACATCTCCCTGTTGCCGGGGCAACCAGAAGTCCACAGGTAAAGGTATCTTTGAGGAAAGAAATATGTTATGTAATTTATTTGGAGTAGTGGGGGGAGATTTGACTAAAATGGAAATTACCAATGTTGGACATAGAGCAAGCGAAAATCTGTAATGATCTCTCTTACTTGAGAGTGAAAAAATGTGCAAGGTCTCTCTTGGGGCTTGGACGCCATCAGCCGTGGCTCAGTTGGAGCCAGGCCCCAGAGAAAGGAATGCAGTTAGAGACGCCATAATGCCTGAGCCCTCCTGCGCCCTCTCTCTCATTAGCTGACACCATCAATTCAAGGTTAATGCATGCCAGGATTGGGAGCTAATTATTCCACCATTACAGACAGAAATTTCCCCTGGAGAACAGCCAGAGATGGGAGCTGGAGAGAAGAGGAAGAGGCTGAGGAAGGAAAGAGGCCTCCTGGCTCTTACAAATGGGAAAATAATATGGCATCAGCTGGAGTGGATTCCCCGCCACTGGAGCATGCCCTCCAGCAAATCTCAGCCTCTTTCCTGGTTGTTCTCCAACAGACGGCTCTGCCATGCCCTTACTTGCCTGGCTTGGGAGGATTTCCAGCAGCCATCAAGCCCCCACCCACATCTGTCGGCATCAATGGTTCTTAAAAGAGCTTGTAGAAAACCTTTCAATTCCACAGTTTATTTAGTTTCTAGTCTACGTAAAGCACTTGGATGCAGGGAAGGAGGAGGCTCCTGGCCACAAGGATTAATAACACACAGTCCCTGACTTCAAGGAGCTTTCAATTCTGGGGAAGATAGACTTGCATCTAATCAACCCAGCACTTCACTATATTGTAGGGACAAGTCCTATGGGACAGAGAGATTCACTCCAACTAGGAGCTTCTGGGAGGGGAGAGGCATTTGAGGCGTGTCTTAAAGGATGAATAAGCTTTCCAGAGGGGGAAATGGGAAAGGAAGCGTATTCTGGATGAAGGAAGCAGCAAAAGCAAAACTGCGGAGTGGAATGAGGAAAAGGCAGAACACGTTTGGTGTGGCTGGGACACAGGATGCAGCCAGCGTGTTGAGAGTAAGCTTGTAGCAGGAGTAAAGGCTAGGAAAGTTGATTGGGAGAGACCATGGACGGCTTGAAATGCTATAGTATGGAATTTAGAACTTTCTACTAGAGGCAATGGGGAGTCATTGATAGCTCTTGAAGAAGGGAGTGACACAGTCAGATCTGCATTTTAGAAAGTGGGCTGGGGCAGTGTGTGGTAGATGGTGGCAAATGGAGGTAAGAGGATCAAAGTGGAAGCTCTCGAAAGACTCCAACAGAAAGAAGTAGGGATTTGAATTAGTGAGCATGTTGGTGCCCTCATAAAGGTGACCTTGGAGGATAAGAGAGGTTTTCATTCATCCATCTCAAATCCACTGCCGGAAAATAGGGACTCAGGGATATTTACGGGGTAGGGCACAAGGTAGTCTGAAATGATTGGAGGTGAGGAGAGATGAGGTAATTGATGATCTGCGCAAGCATAGTCAGGCTTCATGCCTCCTCGTAGGATGCGTGTCCACAGAATGGCGGCTGCTGAAAAAAATAGCTCAGACACCCATTACAGTGGTGACCCCGGCCCCAGGGAGATGTTGCCTATAGGAACCTAGTGGGAGTCAGAGAGCATAATGCCCGGACAGCACAATTAACAATGGGTGAGTTTATCATGCAGGTGTAAGTCCTAGCCTTCCATTCTGACAAGTTTCTAGGTAAGGCCATCTCCCCCCTTCTTCCTGGTACGGGAAAGAAGATACCTTTACGAATGGAGATTTCCTTTACAAATGTAAATGTCTCTTACAAAGGGTGACCAGGACTAAGAATGGGCTTAGCAAGGACCCTCCTGATACCTGGAGATGTCTATGGTCGTGGCCTATTCTGGGGGCCGGCCTCCGGTTCCAAACTCTTTTGGTCAGTTAGTGGGGCAGGGGTGGCGTGGGGGGTGTCACAGCATCTTTCCAGCAAAGACACACTTTGGAGTGGCCAGTTCTGATCCCCTTTAGTTACTAGCTGCTTAATCATCAATAGCCAACTGTTTGCTGGTTTCATAACAACCCTCCTCCTCTTCCTCCTACTTATCTAATGATCAAAGATCTTCTTTTGTTTTAAAGGTGGGAAACCTGAGACCCTGAAATTGTAAGTGAATTGCTCCAGATCCCGCTTGTGGTCAATGGCAGAACAAGTGCTGACACTCATGGGAGGTGGAGTGAAGCGGGGAGAGCTGTGATTCCTATGAGTATGAAGTGACCTATTTATGAAGTACCTATAGGCGAGGATGCACTGATGCAATGCCTAGGGGTTGGTTTTGAAACAAGCAAACAAACCAAAAAGCCCTGCACCCTTTCTTTATTTTCTACTTGAATTAATCTGGATCCCAACCTATTGACTTGCCACCCATGTTTTCCCAGCTTCTGCAAGATCAGTCTTCACATTCCAGGAGGAGATAACAGCACAGTGGGAGGATGGAGACAGCATCTCCATTCTTGCTTTGCTGCCTGCACCATCCCAGGAGCCAGGGGAGGCCCCAAAGCCAGGCTTTTTGCTCAGAGCACCTTAGCAGGGGTTTCAGTGGAGGGCAGCGTAATACACAATACAGCCCTTCTCTCTGCTGCCCTTCCATGCCAGAGAAGTTTGGAATATAGGGAGGTGACCATTCCTATCCCTCATTCCTGGGATTCTCTCCTCTGGCTGGCGGCTGCTGCCTCAGTGAAGTTTTTGCTACTATTATGGGACATTTCTGCAGATGTCTTTTATATGTAACTCACTAAGAAAGAGGAATTAAAATTTTTTCTTTTTCACTCCTATATAGAGTTTCCAGATTTGGCAAATAAAAATATAGGACTCCCAGTTAAATTTGAATTCCAGATAAACAATGAATACTTTTTTTAGTATAAGTGATACCGGCTCAAGACAAGGTTGACATAAGGGAAGCCATATCTTAGAAGAGAAACCCTATTGTAACTTGGAATGACGTCTGACTAACTAACCCAGCCAGATATGCACCCTCCAGGAGATCCAACTGCTCTGTAGATTTTACGACCCCTGCTTGTGCAGGTACCTCCCAGCTGCGATAAGATGATAACTTTGTTCTTTTGAGTTCCTTAGGAATGTGATGACCCTCGAACAGAGAGTCTATGCTGATAGCCATCATCAGTGACAACTGAAAGATCGAGGTATAAAGTGTTGCTCCAGTCTGATTCATATCCAGTAAAACAAAAGACTATTCGAAACTAAGATCAGATGGATGCTTCCACCTGGAGACCAGATGCCTCCCCCACCCGGAGACCAGCTCCCCCATATAACTGGCCTGTAGTCTTTGTTCTCTAAGATGTTTCTTTCAGACATGAGTCAGCCATCTTCCCTCTTGCTGGCAAGCTGTAATAAAAAGTCTTTTCTCTCCCAGCACCTTGCATGTCTTACGGCGGTCAGATGAACCCCCTCTCTGGGTGGTAACATAAGTATGTCCCAAACATTGCATTATTTGGTGCTTATCTGAAATTTAAATGTAACTGGGCATCCTGTTATTTTATGTGGCAACTCTACTCCTACAACAAGGAAAATGGCCCCATATCCATTTTCTCTGACCGGAGAGCGATTGCTTACACTTGTTTTTGCCATGATCTGCTTTGAGCTTGTTAAAATAATTGGTCAAAATACACATGTGCCTGGGGAGCTCAGATGTCTGCATCTCCAGAAGTGTGGGAAATTGAATCCAAATATTGATATTTCTGATGATTAATCATTAGCAGTGTCTGTGCTTGATGCCAGCTCCTTCTTTTGACTGAACCGAGAGATCAGATTAACAACAGTCAGTCACTTGCTTCTGCCTGAGCCCACGTCATTCAGCATCTCCACTTTTCCATGGGTTGTTTTGGTGTTTGTAACTATCATGGTCAGCGTGTAAATGAGCCATGGAAAATACCCGCTTGAGGCTGGAGCCTGTCTCGCTCTGTAAAGAGCATCTTTATTGATTGAGCCGGCAGATTGTTCACGCCTGAGAGAGGGGCTGCTCCCCTGCCCCCAGTAATTTAGAACTAAGGTAGCCCTTTAAGAGTTACAGAATAAAATTCATGCAAAATAAATGAAATAAATCATTTATAGACGTTATCCAAAAGGATGACAGAGTGTTTTTGGACAGCTCGAATGCCAATCAAGGGACCCGGGGAAAGTCCTGCAGTGGGGCTGTAGCTAAGGAGGTGGACAGGTCTTCAGTAGAATCACATGGTCTCTGAAGAACATCAGAGTTACTCAGAGGGGAGAGTCAGCCTGGAGCCTTGAAAGAGGGAGCTCACAGAACGAGAACTGGGCAGTGGTTATCCAGGACCTTCCACGGGAGAGAGGCTGGAATCCGCCAGAAGTGTTTTCAGGTCACTGGAAATGTGTTGTCTCTTGTGGGGGAAGGACAGTTAGTGAGGCCTCCCCACCTCACCTCATTTCTCTTGGCTTTGATTTCAGCCCAAGAAGTGAAGTTCTGTTTATAATTTGGCTTCCCTTTTGGATTTGCTTACAGGGATACGGACACCGGCCATGTAGCACGGCTATTCCGGCTTCCTCCTTCCCTCCCTCCCTCTCTTCCTTCCTTCCTTTCCTTCTCTCTCTCCTTTTCTTCTTCCTCCTCCCCTTCTCCTTCCTCCCTCTCTCCCTCCTCCCCCTCCCTCCTCCCCCTCTCCCTCCTCCCCCTCTCCTTGTCTTGTTCTTCTTCTTGTAGAGGTATTTCTCAGAATAAATTAGTACGGCGGGGTGACTTCTGGTTTGTACATGAGCCTCCTGTGAGCGCGGGAAGCACGAGTCAGTTCCGTCCACTTCCAGTCAACTCTCAGAGCATCTGCAAAGTCAAATTGCTAGACTTGTAATGCGGGGCGAGGACTTAGAATGAGGCCACCACACCAGGGCCTTCCGTCTCGGGGCTCAACAAAACAGCCTGCCGGGCATTGTCTCTGAGCTCTCCTGAATGGCAACGTACTTGGGCTAAATATGCCATCAGTTTTGTGGTTTATAGACAATCCTGGTTTTATTTTACTTCTGTAAATACTGCCTGTGTCTTTCCAGAGACTTTTTATCTTATTGTATGAATTCTTGTAGACATACACAGATCTCTTCTAAAGTGAAGGGAGGTATGAACAAACAATGCATCATTGACGACTAGGCATGGAATGGTGGAAAGTATCCAGTCAAATACTATTCTTTAAGGAAAAAAAAGACTAGTCTTTCTCAGATGAACTGAGGCAAGAGGATACGGATGCAATGTAGAAGGCGGTGTTCCCGTGACTGAAGAATCCGGGACCCCTGAGCCATAGCGTTAGCACTTCAGTATGTCGGCTGAATGTTCCTTTCTCTCAGCCGTGGGAAAGATGGGCCCCAAAGCCTTTACAGTAAGTAGCTCTTCACTGCTAGCTTCCCTTGGCAAGATGCCAACTGGCTGACCTTTCTGCATTGCTGTGGAAAAGGTGAGTAGCTGTTTGCAATTGCGAGTGTGTACAGAGCAGGTACGCTTTTGTAATCACATTATACTTCGTATATAGTGTGTGATGAAGCTGTCTACAGAGGCAGGGGTTCTCACGGCAGGTGAGGGCTGGCTGTCATGTCAAATGCCATCGTTCTCCATTCTGGAGATTGTGTTTGCCAAGTGGATGCTGAGCCAAAAGCTTGGTGTCAAGGCTGACTTTTACTCTCCTCCTCAGGACTCAGGCCTGGGGTGTGGCCACGCTAGACTGAGGGTGAAAGAGGTAAATGGGGGCAGGAATGGGAAGGGGGTGGTAGAATCGAACACTCTCTCCGATGGGCCAATGGTAAAGGCGTTGCTTTATGGGAAACACGTGAATTCGTCCTGTTAGCATCGCAGAGCAGATATCTAAAGAGAAAGGCAATCTTCCCTGGGTAGGCATGGGGGAGCATGTTGTGTACAACTCAGTGTGATAGGCTGAAGGAAGGAAGGAAAGTAAAATCTGTTGAGGACCTACTATATACCAGGCTCTGTGATCAACATTTCTACAACCTTCATTTCATTATAACCCTTTTTCTTTTTCACTGTGGTAAAATACATATAATATAAAATTCAACATTGTAACCCTTGAAAAGTGTACTATTCAGTGGCATTAAGTTTATTCACAAGGTTGTGCAACCATCACTGCTATCTAGTTCCAGAACATTTTTATCACCCCAAACAGAAACCCCAGACCCATTAAGCAACCACTCTCCATGTCTCCCTCCCCCTCAGCCCCTGGCAACCACTAACCTACTTTCTGCCTGTATGGATTTGCCTATTCTGTATATTCATAAAAACTTTTTGATATATGTATTGTTATTCCCACTTTACAGATGAGGAAGTTGTAGCTCAGAAAAGCTGATATCCTGTCCGAGCTCACAGAGCTGATAGGTGACAGATGTAATGGGTTCTTTACTGAACTCCCCAGGGAGAGGAAGAAGGTCAGTCACTCACGAGGCCCTTGGACTCTGCTTAGAAAGGCCCTCAGGAGCATGCCCCCTATTAGTGTGTCCAGGGTGTAGAGCAGGGCAGAGGGAGGGGAGCAGGATCCTGTGCATGGGGCCTGAGTCAGAAGGGAGGCAGGAAGGAGACGTGCTCCAGGTTGAGGAAGGGTCCAAGATGTTGACATGGGGTGACTAGTCAGCCAATAGAGCAGGGGTGGGAGTCTCTCTCTTGCTAAGGTGGTGTCTGGGGCAAGGGCAACACCCTTAATTTGGGGGGAGCTTCTAGCACAGCAGGCTGTGGTCCCAGTGCTTGAGATCTCACAGCCTTGTTTTGTCAGGGGAGCCCAGCAAGAGAATGCCCTGGAAGTCAGCTGACTCAGGGTTCTTTTTCCCCAGGGATGTGCAGACCTGTCTTTGGGTGAAAGTTTCTCTCGTCAGCTGCCAACACCCCCAGGCTGTCTGGGGGGCTGAGTGACAGAGCGGGAGTTTATGAATGGCCTCTGGTCAGAGACAGCTGCCAACTGCCGCCTCCCCGATGGCTGTGTGAGCCTTTTGTTCATTTCCTGGGAGCCCAGGAGGAGCAGGGTCAGGGCGCTGCACACCCACGGCCCCTTTTGCCTCTTCCTTCAGCCTTATGGGGCCGCTTTCTGGGCCTTCACCCAAGCCACTGGGACTCCGGGAGCTCCATTTCTTGCTTGGAGGTGTCTGGTAGGTGTTTGGGTGTGTTCTTTCATTGATTCCTAAAACTCCAGAAACTTATGGTCTCTCCCTCTGGGGAATGTTGGCCTCCCACCTTCCCAGCACTGCACTCCCCACCCTGTCACCCTAGCAAGCAGAAGGGGGTAGGGAAAAGTGGGGTTCCTCTAGGGTGCTCTGACTCACCCTTTGTGGAGGGGACCCTTTTCTCTTAGATATCTCTCTCACGGGGGTATGGCATCCCTTGGCCCCGAGGGTCCTCAGAAGGGTTAAGTGTTCAGTAAAAAGAGCCCTTCCAGATGGGCTGCCCTGTAGCAGCTGTCATGAAGGGCCTCCGCCAGCCCTCGAGGGCTTTTGGGACACAATCGTGACTGCATCTGGCTGTGTCTGACTCCAGTCAGATGAGCTGGGAGGTGAGGCATGTGCTTTCCTTCTGGCAATGATCTGTCTGTCTGAGAACGTGACCCCACAGATGTCGGTCTGTCTGCCTCCCTCACACTGCGCCTTTCTCAAAGGAATTTCCAAGAGCAACCTAACCCCGTGGGCGAGCCCCGTCCTTGGGGTTAGGAGGATGACCCTATAGTGCCTGATTGGGGCAAGTGAGAATGAATGGGGCAGGGTGGGCACAGGAGAAACTGGCTGCCCATAAAGATGGATCCTGGCATGAGTACCCTATTCTCGCTTGGCAGAGCAGGCATGGAGAAAGAACTGTCCTGGGTTTACCCAACTCTGCCACGTGCGGCTACGTGAACTTGGGTAAATCCCTCTGCCTCAGTGAGCCTTCACTTCCTCATCTGTGAAAGGGGATAATGCTTACCTCACTGAGTTGTGAGGCTTAAATAAGAGAATGCACACGAATACCTAGTAGATGGGCAATAAGGTAAGTTTATTAAAGTCTAGTTATTTGAGACTTCGACCCTTCCATTCAGCATTAATGTATTCTAAAAGAATGAGCATTTTGCTCAGGGCCCCATATCTCTGGGAGAGCCCTGGACCTGTCCCAGCCTTTTCCAGGACATTTCTCTGATCCTCATTGGTATTGACCAGAAAATTCCAGACTGGTTGATTAAGATTATATTTCTGGGGAAGGTCAAAACTGCAGTTAGGTTTGGTTTCATGGCCTTTAGCACAAGTGATGCCATTTTGGGCCTGTGGGTTTTCTCTTTAACACTACACATGCTTTAGAGCCAGATGACTTGGGTCCAAATGCTGGCTCTACCACTAACTTTCTAAGTGACCTTGGGCAAGTATCTTTACCTCTCTCCCTTAATTTCACCCTTTCTAAGAGGTGGATATGATCATTTTCTACGTTCACCCCAGGGTGTTGGGAAGACTGGATGAGCTAATACACACATGGGGCACTTAGGACAAAGCATGGGAGAGGGAAAGGGCCCCTAGCTTTTAGTTGGTATCAAGACCTTGAATTCTGTGGGTTTGCCTAGAAACCACCTGGGCTCTAGGCAAAGCGTGGATGAAGAGTCTGCAGCACGTCCTGTTTTCCAGATATGAGAAATGGGATGATGGTAGAGAGGTAGGAAGAGAATGAACATCTCTTGGTGCCTGCTGGGTGTCAGCCTCCATCCTTGGGGTCTGTCCTTGTTTATTCACTTACCCTGATGAGAACCCTGAGAGGCAGGTGTCTGCTTCACTTTACAGCTGAGGAAGCAGGTCAAGGGAGGTTAAGCACTTTGCCCTGATGTCAGTTAGAGATGAGTCAGGGTTCAACACCAGGTCTGTCTGAAAAGGACATTATCCCCCCATTCCTCCTCACCCCTTCCTATTGGCTGAAATGAACAGTTCCTAAACAGAGGGAGGACTGTTATTTAAGACCTATTCATTGTGCCCTGCTTGGATATATTTGGAGAGCTGCCACAAGTGATTGTGTGGCAATCTATAAAGATTAAATACAAGTTTGTCATCACAAACTGCCCCGGAAGCTTTCAGGTCGAGCTGCTAACATGCTAACGTCTACTGTCAATTTGTCCCTCTCCTGACCTGGGGCTCCGGCTGCACCTGGTCATCACTTATGACCACAATGAAGTTAGGATGAGAATTCATGGCTGGCTCTATGACTTCTGTTACTTAATGTTAACTTCCTTTCATTAAAAAGTGTTACTTTCACCAGAATAAAATGGAGGCTGCTTTTCTTCACATTACAAGCCATCTAGAATGTTCTTACGTTTTCTGGGACCTCAATCTTCAGAAACAATGAACACTGCAGTTTTCGTGAATGGTAGTTCCACGGGCTTGGAAAAAAGCCTCCACTGGTGAAGCTGTAGAATGGGAGCTTGGGAGGCAGAGAGGCAGTCCGGGTTATAAATGGGAGGTGCCGTTGGGGTGGGCGCCTTCCACTATCAGTGATGAGAGGAAGTCCCAGAAGATGTGCAGAGTGGGACAGTCTAGGAGAGTGGTCCGAGTCAGGGGGCTGAGTCAGGGGTCTCTCAGACTTGAAGACAGGAGTGTTAGGTGGTGGACACTTGGCACAGTTGTCTAGAGCAAGCTGCTCCTCTGAGCGGGGAGTCCACATTTTGGGAGCAGAGGGATTCAGAGGAAGGTGTAGACTCAGGCCCCTCACTTGGGGAGCCCCCTGGAAGTGCTGATGCTAGGGAATGGCACTGGAAGGAGAACTTCGGTGTTTGGTCCCACCTGAGCATCCTCTAGATCGGCGATGCTTATTCTGGAGGAGAGGCTAGGAATAGGAAGGATAACCCTCCATCAGAATGGGGAAGCTGTCCCAGCCCTCATATAAATTACAAGGCCGAAGTGGGTGGAAATAGCGTGTCTTGTCCTCCCTCAACAAGCCATCATTCCAGCCCTCACTTCTCGGTCAGTGGACCGTTGTCCCCTGATGACAGAAAGGGTGACTGGGCCCAGCCCTGACTGGAGCCACCTCTCTCCAAGCAGAATGGGTGACAAGGAAAGACGGAGCTGGGGAGTGGGAGGCTGTGTCTGAGGTGACAGACAGAGGCAAACAGATGGTCTCACACTAGAATGCTACAGTTGGGAAGGACCAAAGAGATCAGCTACACCAACCCCCATTGCCCAAAATCTGGAGAGAGAAAAATGATCAGATTTAGATTGGGTTGTCCAATTTGTTGATTCAGCAGGGGAGCCAGTGTCTCTTTGAACAAAGGTGTGAGCTGATCCTTGAATAAATTCTCTCTGACTTCTTTCAAATATTTGCATCTGAGGGAGGTGATTTTGGTAGCCTGGCTGAAACTGGCTTAAGAAGAATGAGAAACACCACCTTCGGCCAAGACCACATTTTCTTTAGGTCTGTAAGGGGACACCACAGGATTCTCTGCCATCAGACAAACCTTGAGTGGACGTCATTTATAGCCACAGTGATTGCTAACGCTTCCCTTGCGCTCACTGTTCTGAGCATGTTACACAGAGTACCATGTGAACTCCTCACAGCTCTATGAAGTGGGTGCTGGTATCACTTCCTGTGCTAGTTACGGTCCTTCAAGAAGCAGACACCAAGAAGGTGGGCTGGGCCCGGAGGATCGGGCCTCCTGGCCCATCGGCAGCCATCCCCAGCCTCCTCCTCTCCTGAGCTGGAGGGGGATGGTCACACTCACATAATTGTCCCCTACTCTGAACCCTTATTCATGGGGTGGTCAGGTAGGTCTTCTTGAAGAAGGTCCAAGCAGCACATCCCCATGGCCAGCACACCCCCATTTTACAGATGAGGAAACTGAGACACAGAAAGACTAAGTCACTGGTCCACAGTCTCACGGCTAATATGTGACAGAGCTGGCACTAAAGCTGGCTTGGTGCCAAAGTCCACCCTCTTAATCACCAGATCATACATGGGCTGTAAGATTATTTGTTGGTTTTTAGGGGAAAGTATTGTAGTATGAACTTTGGACTCAGGCAGCCCTGCATGTACCCTCTCCCTCTGGCACACATAAGCTGTGGGCAAATTGAGACTGGAGTTTGTAAAGTGCCTGGAACAGCGGCCAGCACACAGTAGGTCTCAGTAAATCATCTCATTCCACCTCCTAGGAGAGGCCACCAGAGGTCACACAACATAAAAAGGGATGGAAAGAACAAGCAAGTCCAAAAACAGGGTGGGGATGTTTTCAGTGGAGCTGTTTCCTGGAACTGTCCAGAGAATCTGAGAAACAACTCCCCAGGCTGTCCCCACCATTCTGACCACCTTCAGGTCAGGGCTGGTCTGCCCAGTGCACAAGCCTTGGTTATAAACCGAGCCCCTCCTCCCTGATCTGATCTCAGCCCAGGGCTCTATCTCCATGCAGGGGGTGGGGGTGTCAAGATCCACCTTTCCGGATTATTGCCAGGAGTCCCATAAAGAACCCAGCACATGCCCAGGACCGCGACCAGCAGGAAGTGGAAGCTCGTCTGGAAGGTGTCAAAGGCCTGCTTCCTGCTGCCTCCGTGTGCACGAACCTAAGCCTGGGGGCAGCCAGCTCTAGGGAAGGCCCAATAGTCAACCTGCAGGAAGGAAAGGTGCCAGGTACTGGCTGTTCAGGTCAACTCCAGAGCAATGTCCAAGGTTAAGTGCACTTCTCCATGTTGTTAAAACCTCAGTGATGCTGGCAAAAGACGTGCTCACCCAGCAAAGAATTCCTGCATGCCTGCTCTGTGCAGGTGCTATGTGAGGTGCCGGGTATGTGGGGGGAGTAAATATAGTGTGGGCATTTCCCTCAACAAGCTTGCCATCCTGGGTGATGCGGACACAGCAACAGTGGAGCAGGTGCTCGGATTTGGAACACGCGAGGAGTTCAGCCGCGTGTCAGGTTGAGCCGCACTCCGGTCCGGAAGTCTTCTCAGAAGTGGCGACAATTATATGAGGTCTTGAAGGGTGAACTGAGGTTTGCCCATGGGCTAGGTGGAAAAAGTGTTCTAAGAAGAGGGACAGTGTGTGCAATGTCATGGTTGTAGGAAACACTACAAGGGGAGCTGCGTATAGTTTGGTTTAGCTGAATACAGACTCCTGGGAAAGAGGTGTCAGCAGATAGAGGTGGGCAGGAGGTGGGGAGCAGGCCATGAATGGCCTTGTAGGCCTTGCTAAGTAGGTGAGATTTTATTACACACACCTCGTGGGAACCTTCTCAGAGCACAACAGAATGGAATCAACAACAATGCTACTAATGACTGTTCTATAGATATAATTGTTACTGAACCTGTGGGCTCCCCTCCCGGTGAGTTAAATAAGACTCTGCACCAGTGGAAGTTGTCTCACAAAGTAAAGTGTATTTGCACCAAATAGGAGGCCATGAGGAATCATTTCCAAAGTCACAGCATCCAGAACAAGCCGAAGCAAGAACTTTTATTTCGGTTGGGAAATGAATATTCAAAAGGGAGAGGTGGGTATTTGCCTGCACAGGCTCAGTTGGAGGATGTGCTTCCACATAATAAGGCCTAAGCTCCTCCTAGAGAGATCTTTGCATTAAAAATAAGGCAAAGGTCATGGGTGCAGCTCTGTGGGGAGGCTTGGTCAGTTTCAGGATGTTTGTGGTTACATCTCCCTTGAGTTTCTCACTTGGTCAGTTTCAGGATGGTGGTGGTTACATCTCCTTAACACACAAACGGAAAAGAAACAACTTGGAAAAACAGTTAATTGCTTCCAAACCCACCTTTGAGTTTCTCCAGGCACCTAGTCGGTGACATAATGATTGTTATAATTATTATTCTGTTTTTTATAACTGAGTGGTTACTATATGCCAGACACTTTTTTAAGGGCTTTGCCTGAGGTAACGCGTTAATCCTTAAATTGAACACGTAATGCTGTGATAGATGTTCTTATTAGCCCCACTTTACAGAGGAGGAAATGAAGGCACAGGAAGATACTAAGTGTCCAGGTTTGAACCCAGGCTGCCTGACTCCGGGGCACACATTTGCCACTGCTTTTTGCCTGGTGAGGAAAAGCGATTGCACGGAGACCAGAAATGTGACAGAGGCACCACTCACTGCAGCAATTCACAGATTTGGTTTTTACTCAATGTTTTGGTGTCAGGCTGTTGTGAGGAGGAATCAATGAGCATTTCAAAGGTTCTGAGGTCTTGAGATGAAAGATTTCTGTCTCTAAGATGCAGATTTTAAATAATTCACAGTCTTTCCATTGTTGATGGTGCCTGGCTAACGTCCCACTTTCTCTGCATGTCAACTCTTATTCCTGGAAGGCTGCTTGCTGACAGCAGGACTGCTTCTGAGCTGACTGCTTGGTGGCCATCAGATTTGCCTGGGGCTCGGGGTGGATGGATGCTGGCACAGGCGCCAGGCCTGGTCCTGGGGTGGCTCTGAAGTGAAATGCAGCAGCAGCCAACCCAGCCTCCCTCTCTACTGGGGAGATTAACATGGGTGACCTCACTATAGATCAGACGAGAGGTCTGCTGGTCTATAGCTATTATTTCATTTAATCTCTACAACAACCAACTTTAGGCAGGAGGTCTTAACATCCCCATTTTTCAGAAGAGGAAACTGAGGCTTATAGAAGTGAGGACTCGCGCTCAATATCATACAGCTAATAAATGGCAGAGCTGGAATCTGAACCCAATTTGACTGGCTGCAAAACTCACTCACTTTCCCCCACATGATTTTAATCTTGTGAGGTAAGTACTATCATCCCTGCTTTATAAATGGGGACACAAAGGCTCAGAGAAGTGCAGTCACTTAGCTGAGGTCACACAGCAAGTACATGGCAATGGCGGGGTTGGAGCCCAAGCCTGTCTGACTTCAAAGGCTCTAGGACAAGCCTTCCTCCTGGTTTAGCCAGGACTCTGGGGAGGGCACAGGCCCTGCAATCTGGAGAGTCTTTTGTTCTCCAGTTCCCAACCCCAGCCCCCACTCCTAGGTTTGGGGTCTGGCAGATGAAGAAACAAAGAAGGTGGTTTTGCCTTTTCTGCCCCTTCATCCTGTGGCCTGGGGGCCCTGACTGCAGTACCGGGGTGAACCCTGAATCAAAAATCAGAAGGCTGAGGGGCCGCCTGGTGGCGCAGCGGTTTGGTCCGCGCTTGGCAGCCCGGGGTTTGCGAGTTCAGATCCC
This sequence comes from Tapirus indicus, assembly GCA_031878705.1. Lineage (NCBI taxonomy): Eukaryota > Metazoa > Chordata > Mammalia > Perissodactyla > Tapiridae > Tapirus > Tapirus indicus. The sequence goes on along the minus strand of CM062925.1, from coordinate 81,792,120 downwards.
GGACGCCTGCTGACGCACTGCTCGTCAGCCACGCCATGGCGGCGTCCCATATAAAGTGGAGGAAGATAGGCACGGATGTTAGCCCAGGGCCAGTCTTCCTCAGCAAAAAAAAAGGGGAGGATTGGCAACAGATGTTAGCTCAGGGCTGGTCTTCCCCACAAAAAAAAAAAATCAGAAGGCTGAGTCAAGTCCTCGTGTCACCCTCTTGACCTTGAGCAAGTCACTCATTTGTAAAGTGGGGTGATGAGTGCCCTTCTCAGGGGAGCTAGGAGGAGAATCAAGCAATGTGAAGGACCAGAAAAGTCTTTGAAACCAGCCCAGGGTTGTACGACTAGATGGGGGCAGTATGAGTACTCCCATTAACAATTTCCTTCCCTCTACCCTCTTGCTTCCCTGCAGCCTCTCCCTGCAGGGAACCCACAGTTGGTCAGCTCCCCTGGGTGGCTGGTCTGGCCCGTTGGACCACATTTCTCACAGTTCTGCCCGCCCTCCTCCCTCTTAACCCTCTTGAGACCTCTGCCTCTCACCCCACAGAGTACTTCACTCCCTAAGGGGGAGATTCCAGAGGGGATAACCCAGGTGCTTTTGTAACAAAAACCAAAAGTAAATAAGGAATATTTGCTGAGTATCTGCAACTCTCCAGGCACTTGAAGTATTTAATCCTCCCAGCAACCCTAAGAATTTTTCCCTTTTACTTTTGATGAAAGTGAGTCTCAGAGGAACCACCTGCTTAGGGGCATGCCACTGGGAAGAGGGGGCCAGGAGTCCGGCTCTGGGCTGTCTCACTTACTGGGAGACCAGACCCTTTCCTCCCTCCCCTTCTGCACACCCCGCTGATGGGCAGGTCCTTCAGATGGCCCAAGTCTGCAACTTGGCCTGTCCAGGAGGCAGAAGCCAGGACTAACAATTTAGGCTGGGAAGGCTGCTCCTTCCTCCAGGCTGCCTGGGATTTTTCAATTACCAGAAGAAATGGACACTCTGGGGCCCGGCCCCTTCATCCCTGCCCCATTCCAGTCTTTGAGCACCAGGTGGGCCTGAAGGAGGCTGCCTGCCAGCCAGTGGGCACAGACGGTGGTCTAGGCCTGTGCAGGGCCCTGGCTGATGTGGACAGCCCCTGATGTGGGCGGGAAAGGATGCTGCATGTGGGGTCATAGATGCGGCTTCCAGCGGGCTCCATCGACAACCAGCCTGTGATTTTGGACAGGTCTCATCACCTCTCTGAACATCGTCTTCTTGGTCTATAAAATGGGACCATATCCTCACTCCATTGCGGTGTGGGCGGGATACATGAGTCACGGTGTGAAAGTGCTCGAAACGAAACGGAAAGCTCTGGGTAGGGCGCGGTGCAAAAATGAAAATGTGGGTTTCCTGTTCACAAAAGACTTTCAGGGCAGTGGTGGCAGAGCAAGACGGCAGGCTGCTTCCCCCTGGAAGCAGCGGGGCCCTGTGTGAGCAGGGGTGGCACGCCCCGAAGCCGCCAGCGCGGGGGTTAGAGCAGCGGGCGCGTCCTTGCTGCAGCGGCTCGCTCCGACGGCTCTTGTCCGGAGGCCCGGCGGCGGGTCCCGCGGCGCACCCGGCGGGCCGCGGGCTCCATCTGGCGGCGCCGCGGCGAGCAGCACCCGCCGTCCCGCCCGGCCGCCGCGGGAGGTCACCCTGCGCGGGCGGGCGGGGGCCCCCCAGTCGCGCCTGCCGGCTCCGTTTCATCCTTCATCTCCAATCGGTCACTACGCCCTCTACACTGCCCTGCAGGGTCTCTCACATCGGTCCTACCCCGTCATCAGTTCCTTGGTCCACTCACCCGCCCACTCACTCCCCAAGACTTTGGGGAGGTTCATTGAGGTCCCCACCATCCCTCCCGGAGCCAGTCCCTCTTCGGGCCCCTCCAGGCACCCTCGCTCCAGCTCCACTGCAGCCTGCAGCTCCGTCTTTCTTCACTCTCTGCTCGGAGCCTTCTGTGGCTCTCTGCCACCTGCCTGGCATTTAAGGCCGTGTCCCCATCTCCCATAGCCCCGGCCTGCCTCTTCACCACCTCTGTCCTGGCCTGCCCGTTGTCCTTCAAGCACGCGTCCCCCCGACACTGCTCTCCTCCTGCCTGTAAGCCTCTCCAGATCCCACCTCTGACCGGAAGCCTTCCAGGACCGCTAGAATCCACAGGGATGCCCCCTCCTTTGTGTGAACAGCAGCACGGAGATGGTGTGGAGACAAAACGCCTCTGTCAGAGTCAGAGGTGGCCGGGTCAGGGGTGCGCACAGAATAATTTCTTTGTTGTGAGGATTAGTGACATGACTGACATTAGGCGTGTAGAATGGTGTCTGTCTCATGATAAGCACTGAGTAAATATTGGTGCCTCATTATTATCATGATTAAATTCTGTATCCATTAATTAATAGCAGTGACCTTGGGCACATGATTTCACCTTGTTGAGCTCTTCCCGTCTGGAAAATCGGGATATTATTTATATTCCTATCGCAGAGGATTGTTACGATGCTAAAGGAGATGCTGTACAGAAGGTGATAGGTGTGTAGGAGATGTTCAAAAGAGGCTGGACCTCTCCCTTCACTCCATGCTCTGGACGCTCATCAGACAGTCCCCTTTCATGGCTCCTTCTTAGTTATTCAAAATGATTTAATTTTGGTACACTCTGGAGGCAGAAGTCCTACTTCCCAGGGGACCTTAGTCTTTTCTCTTCAGGCCTTCAACTGATTGGACGAGGCCCACCACATTATGGAGAATAATCTGCTTTATTCAAAGTCTACTGATTTAAATGTTAATCACATCTATAAAATACCTTCACAACAACATCTAGACTGGCATTTACCAAAAACTGTGTACCATGGCCTAGCCAAGTTAACACATAAAATTAACCATCACGATGGACTAATATTTATCATGTAAGGACTTTATAAGCTCATTCATTTTGTTTCTCCTCTGCCTCCCCATACACCTCCCCTCTTCCTTTTCTCGCTCTTTTACTTTCTTTCTTGACCAGGAGCAAGTTTAGTGCCCTCTATTGCTCTCCTCGATAGAATCCACAGTGGTCTGCTTTTCTCCGTCTTTCCCCAAGCATTTCTATCCTGTGTCAGCACTGACGGTGAGGGGCTTTGGCCCTTTGGATGGGGCAGCAAGTAGGGGGTTAGGTGGTGGGAGGATTGGATACTCTTAGTTCCCAATCGCCTGCCACAAAATCTTTGTCCCCTCTTCAGGCGTTCTAGTCTGGATAAGGAGCCCTGACTGGGCTTTGGGAGGAGGGCAGGAGGGGTGGGACTGGATTTGCAGGGAATGAGGGGCTGGAAATGAACTAGAAGACAGACCAGGGAAGGTAAGATGATGAGGCTTATTAATGTAAAGTGCTTCTTGGGGAGGGGGAGGGCCCAGAGTGGTTGGTAGCCCATGAAAGGTGCTGGTGGTATGCCCTGGGGGTGGGCTCAGTTAGCATGTGTCAAGTTGCAAGTTACAGAAAGTTCAAAACAAACTGCCTTAAATAATAAAAAATTAATTTATTGATACATGCAACCCAAACCACTAGAGGTACATGTAGCTTCAGGTAAAGCTGGATCCAGCATTTCAAGGAAATCATCAAGTCCGTTTGTTTTCGTCTCTCTGCCCTGTCTTCTGTGATATGTTCATCTATAGGTTGGCTTCCTTGCAGGCTACAAAATGATTGCCTTTATGTCCCGGAGCTATGTGCTTTTTCATTCATGGCCAGCAGGAGAATGAACAACTTTGTTTCATTGTTCTCAGTAAAAGCCCTAAAATTCATGCTGTTTGCATTGACTTAGGTGTTAAGCCTACCCCCAAATTATCACTTTGGCCAGGGGCATGGGGGGTAATGATTAGCCTAGACTAGGTCATGTGCTCCATTTCTAGAACTGTAAGTGCAGTTAGCTCCCCGGACTCTCATGGGTCTTCAAAAGTCCACTTAGTGGGACTGGCTACCCCGAGGGTTTTCCCTGCTCTTCAACATCTGGGTTTTTTGGTTCCCAGTCAGCCACTAAACCGGAGTGTGGAGCTTGTTGAGGTCTGCCAATTGGATTGGGCCTTATTTTGATGTGGAGGGACATGCTTATTTCAGCTCTTCTAAGAAACCATATGGACATCTTTGCACATGTCCTTGGCATTATTCCCTTTAGAGGAAGAGTAATTTGGCTTGAATTCATGGACTTGTTTTCATTGCTTTTTACTAATAGTTTTCTTGGCAGCTGTTTTCCAACACCTTCTGGTGTTTGTATATCATCAGAGCTAGTCTTAGGAATAGGTGGAGAATGGTCTTCACGCTCTCTAGGAAACGGAGCTGGGCATGGATTTTGGAGCTTGGCAGGCTTTTAAGCCCATTTCCAGCTGTGTGGGAAGGTCCCTCCACGTCTCTGGGCATCCTTTTTCATCTGAAAAACAGGTGCCTCGGACACCTACCTCCCAGGATTGTCGTGAGATTCGAGTAGGATATCATCCACAGAGAAGCTGGCACAGAGCAGGGCCCCCAGTCCCGTCCTCCTCCTGGGAGCCTCTCCAGTGGAACTTGCTGGCCTCTGCTCGGAGGATTAATTCAGTGATGTGATATTAGAGAACCGCAGGATTGGTCACGGTGACGTCTCAGTGTCTATGCCAGATACGATTTCCTTATTGGAACAAGAGCTAGAATCTCAGATGCCTGACCAAGAAGTGACAGCGGGCCTAGGCCCAGATTTTCTGTAAATGCCTGGTGATGCCCCCACCCCTAAGATCACATCAGGCTCAGCTCAGAGGAACCTCCCTGGCCACCAGTCGCTCAGAGGAACCTCCCTGGCCACCAGTCCCTCTCTATCATGTCACACTTTTATCCTCTTCATGCCATTTTATCTAAAATCACTTTATTTGCTGTCCGTTTCCTCCCACTAGAAGGGAAGATTCATGAGAGCAGGACACATATCTGTTCTGTGTATTGTTTGTTTTAGGTTAGGTTAGGTTCCTCCAGAGGCCAGCCCTGTGACAAGGATGTGGGGTCCAGTAGCTTATCTGGGAGATGACCCTGGGAAGCAATGGTGGGGGGTGCAGGAAAGAGACAGGGAAGGGAAGGAGGTCAATAGGGGTGCACTTTCGATGGGTGGGTTGATGCTGTGGGTGATTAGGGCTCAATCCTACTGGAGAAGTCTGGAGACAGAGTAGAAGATGCCCCAGAGCTCTTCCTGAGAGGAGAGGGGTCTGGGGTTTTTATCCACCAGCTCTCGTTAGTCATTGGCTAAGGGCTAGTCCAGGCAGGTGTTAACTAACCAATTCTTCCTGCCTGCTCTGCCCACAGGCAGCATGGGGCTGTCCTGGCCAGACTCTGTGACAGCGAGAGTCACAGACAAAAAGTTGCAGGCATTTGCAGCTGGCACAGTTGAGTCCACCTGCACAGTAATGGTGAGAGCCGAGGGTGTCTGGGTCTAGGCTGGGTCGGCATCTGCTGCATGGTTGACTCGCCATCAGCAAATGGCTGGCAAACGGTGACATTTGTTGGATGACTCAGGAGGAGCGAGATCCTCCAGGAGGACAAGCGGAGAGGCTCATCTCTCCACTCCCCCAGGAGCTGAGAGGTGCATGGAGTCACTCAGGCACAGGCCTCTCTCCGTTTCCGTGCTGCTGTGGAAACAGCAGCTTTGATTTTCTCCTGTTCCTTATCAAAAGCCTTGGTGAACTGTGGCTGCAACAGGTTGTCCTTTTCCCCCACCCCCACAGGACATCCATCTCTCTTTTTGTTGATTATTCGTCTTAGAACCAGTTTTGAGTCTTCCTTTCATCCTGTCTTCTCCCCTCAGTGTGGGGCACTCGGGACTGAACTGGGTCCCTTACTCGTGTTCTCCCGGCAGAGGGAGAAGGGTGCCAGTCCTTCTGTTACTGAGCAACGGGCTCACTCTGCTTGCTGCCATCTGAGCCAATTAATCACAACGAGTTAGGGATCGAGAGATGAAGTTTTAATTCGATTAGCCAGCATAACCGGGAAGATGGCAGAATAATGTCTCAAAAAACCATCTTCAAAACTTACGGAATCTTGAAGCAGCTATGGGGGAAAATGGGAAGTAAGGAGGGGTCCAGGAATGTTGGTCTCCAGGTGTGACGGGCTCCAGGCATCACATTGTTCCATTCTTCTGTCAGCTGTGATGGATACCTTGTAGGTGTGTTTCCCACCCGTGTTCAGCCCTGTTCCTGGAGAGAAACTCATAGAACAAAGTTTTCAATTTATCAAGCTACTGGGGAGTACATATGTAAGCGGGGGCCATAAATCAGAAGAGCAAGTGAATTTTTTAGAGTACGTGCAGAGCAGCAAGTAGTCACATAGGGGGAGACGGGGTGTCATAATTTCTCTAGTTATTTCCTGCTGAATCAGGACATCGTAGGGAGACCACAGCATGGAACCGTGAGAAGAAGGGTTAGATAGAAGAGATCAAAGGTTTTTTTAAAAGACATATTTTGGTTCTCCAAGGGGTTCCACCACCCACTTTCCCCTTAATATAGCTGGGATGCTTTCCTGTGATTTTGGGGATGCCTTGATCCTGGGGTGATGTATCCAGGGTTTCGTGCCTGCAAGTTTTATGGATGAGCGGTGAGAAGACTCTCAAAGGGGCCCCGGCCATTTGGGTGACAACTGGTTTTTTGGTCCTTGGTCTTTCCAGGTTCTCAGCAGAACATGGTCACCAGGTCGGAAGGCATGTGGAGGGATGACAGACGGATATGCAGATCTATGAGGAGCAAACTTATGGACAGAAGTTCATACAGAGTTTAATGATTTAACATAATTAACAATCATAACATTTTTTTAAATGTTCAGAGATTCAGTCCCAGGGGAAGATGCCTGAAAGGGTCTCCCTTATAGAATTTCGAAAGGACTCAATTTAAGTCCACTTTGGGGAGCTACTCTAACCCGTAGCAGGGCAAGGGGCAGAGCCTTATCCCAAGTTAGTGTGTTTCCTGACAGATTTTGGCAATGGTCCTCCTTAAGGTGTGATTCATTTTTTCCGTCCTTATAACTGATTGAGGTCTCCAAGCTGAGTGTAGTATCGGTCGGATGCTAAGCTTCTGGACACTTGTTGGGTTATGTGGGAGACAAAAGCTGGTCTGTTACCACTCTGCAGGGTGTTAGGCAGACCAAACCTAGGGATGGTTTTTTACTTCTGATGCCCTCTCAGTCCCAGTGGGAAAGGCTTTTACCCACCCGGTGAAAGTATCCACAAACACTAACGAAACCCTGAAATTCCCAGTTGCCGGGGCATTTGCGTGAAGTTTATTTGCCAGTATCCAGTAGGCCAATTTTCTTTATGTAGGGTGCCCAGATGTGGGAGACCGGAAGTAATCTTGGGTTGTTCTCTGCGCAGATTATGTAATTTTTAGGCACCTGTTGTATAGTTCTTTGTAGGGGAGGCCCTATGATGTACTTCCGGACCTATTAGATTCCCCCTCTGGTGGCCAGGGCAATGCGTGATAGCTACCTGAGCAGGCTTATTAATAGTACCAAGCAGTATTAACATTTTAGGGCCATATCTGATTTTCTTCTTCCCTGCTGTTGAGCCCCCCCCCCCGTTTTTTCTAGATGGTCCCCCATGAGCATGAACTACAGCAAAGGCATAATGGGAGTCTGTGTATATATTTACTGTTTTCCCTCAGGCTAGATGTAGAGCCCAAGTGAGGGTGATGATTTTTGTCTTTTGAGCTGATGTCCCTGGGGGTAGGGCTTTAGCCTGTAAAGTCTCTTCTAAAGTTCTGACCTCATACCCCATCCATCTCTCTTACCTTGATCCATGAAGCTGTTGCCATCTGTGGAGAGTTCCAGTCCAGTTCTTCCAGCGGACAGTCCACCAAATCAGGTCGGCTGGAATACACTGTCTCAATAACTCACAAGCAGGCATGTTCTAAGGCTTCTGATGTCTCATTAGGGAGCAAGGTGGCTGGGTTTAGGGAGGACAATACTTGCATCTGTATATTTGGATCGTCCAAAAGGATGGTCTGCTATTTATCCATCATTCCTGAAGTGAGCCAGTATCCCCCTTTTGCTCCAATAATGTGAGTACTTGATGTGGCACATATACCATGGTGGGCTGGCCCAGAGAGGATTTTCAGCTTCCTGCAGGATGCCGCAGGTAGCAGCCACTGACTGAGGCAGGGGGGCCAGCCCTTGACACTCTGATCCAATTGCTTGGAAAAATAAGCTATTGGCCAGGGGTTCATGCCCAGTTTTTTAGTTAAAAGCCCCAAGCTTATTCCCTGTCTTTCATGTACATATAGGCTGAAGGGCTTGTCCAAGTTAGGAAGCCCCAAGGCTGGGGCTGAAATTAACTTTGTCTTAATGGTATCAAAGGCCACCTGACACTCCTTTGTCCATTATGGTGGCTCCCAGTCCAGCCCTTTTACAGCCCCATAGAGGGGCTTTACTATGAGACCATAGTTAGGAATCCAGATCCGACAGAAACCAGGCACACCCAACAATCCTCTTAGCTGTCGCCTACAACAGGTGGTGGTGGGGCTCAGGCGGGCTATAGCTTTTTTTGTGGTCTGGCAGCAGTTCCCTCTGGCCTTTTGATAAGGTATATCCTAAGTATGTAACTTTTTGTTTGCAGATCTGTGCTTTCTTTTGTGAGACCTTGTACCCATATTTAGCCAAACGATTCAAGGTCTTCATTGTGTCGGCCAGACACCGCTCATAAGTGGGGCTCGCTATCAGCAAGTCATCCATGTATTGTTACAGCAATCCTTCTTGTAATTGTAAGTGGCTCAAGCCTTTAGCCAGGGCCTCCTCAAATAGCATAGGGGAGTTTTTGAAGCCCTGGGGGAGCACTGTCCAACAGCATTGTTGGGTGGTCTGGGTCATGCCATCCAAAGGCAAAGAGTTCTTGTGATTTTTCCAAGAGTGGTATGTAGAAGAACGCATCCTTTAAGTCCAAAACTGAAAACCAGCCATATTCACCCGGAATGTTGGTTAGCAAGGTGTAAGGGCTGGGCACCACAGGGTGCAGGTCCTGAACCACCTCATTTATGGCACGAAGGTCCTGAACAAACCAATATTTCTTTGAATTGGTTTTGTTTTTTTACCAGGAAAATAGGAGTATTGTATGGCGACTGGCCAGGTCTGATTAATCCTGCCACCAGGAACTTTTGCAGCACTGGCTGAATGCCCTTCTGAGCCTCCTGTTTTAGCAGATACTGTTTCAGGCTATATGTACTGGCTGGACAGTCTTTGTTTTCCTAGGCTGCCCATCTGCCCACACATCAGGTCTTACCTCCTTGAGAGTCTCTGGTGGCCGCGGGTCCAGTGGAGGTGTGTGAACACCTAGCAGGGCCATCTGGAACGGTAAGGATGACTGTTCTGGTGGTACTTGTGCCTCTAGTTGGCCTGGAGCAAAAGTCACTTGAGCATTTAGTTTACATAGAAGGTTTCATCCCAGGAGGAGAACAGGGCATCCAGGCATATAAAATTTTTCCAGTTAAAGTGATCTGAGGCAGAGAAAGGAGAGTGCATCCAAATGAAGCCGGCCAGTGCCCTTGTCCATTTGTGCTTCTGGGATATTGTCGCAGGGGAAATTGCCCTGCTCTGGGGAGGGCACCCTGGCCGAATTTTGTTCCTTGCTGGGTTTGAGAAGGACAGAGTCCCTCTCTTAGGCCTGGCAGTCCCTCAGGCATTTCCCCTGGACAAGCTGTGGGCCTGGGAAAAGCAGGAGGAGGAGGAGGAGCTGGGGGACTCCTCGGTCCATTGTCCTCCCTTCCCCCATCTAGATACAGCAGCATAAAGGCTTAAACATAGGGAATTTTATTTTCCTTTCCTTCCTTCTTGCAGAACAATTTTAGCTGCAAGATCATATCATAACTGAGCGACCTGTTTGGGGGCCACTTTTCTCCTGAGCCCAGTGTGTACTGGGGCTGGGCTACATTACAGTAAAAGATTATCCTTTTCTTTGTCATGGGCTCATAATTGAAATCAGCCCAATTGGCCAGCATGCACCCTAGCGGGCCTTTGTTTTTTGTTTTGTTTTGTGCTTTTGGAATGGACAGAGTGGTGCCCATGGTGATAAAGTTTGTGTATGACAACTAATGGACCTGGAAAAGGGTACAGGGCTTGAGCCCAGGCATCCAGATGACTATAGGAGTTGTCAAAATCCCCTTCTGCCTGAGCACACAGTTCTTGCACCTGTGCTAAACAAGCCAAAGAGGCAAGACGTAACGGTCTAAGGCAGGTAAAGATCTAATCCCCAGTGCCAGTGAAAAAGGTCAGACGCCTGGCAGAAAATTTTAAACCTTCTATTTTGCAGGCAGTCCAAGTCTGACTGACTTTAAGCCCAAACCTAACTTCCACACAATGACAGCAAAGAAGGTGCTGGACAAAACAGACAAAGAGGGGGAAAAGATGGTCAGTCCGTGCTCTCACGGCTTCCACCCGAGGATTAACAACACACAAACAGAAGTGTCCGCATTGAGGCATACAATTCTGGCTTGACACTTGACAGAAAGGTCACAGACTTCGCGTCCCCACAAATGATGTAACGAGCACTGGAAGTATGCTATGGGATTCTGACACAGAGGAAAACTGGCACACAGACTAGTGGAACACACACACACTCAGGAGAACAGACTGTACAGGCGGCACACCACAGAAAAGCCAGAGATAGTCTTCCAGATAATGTACTAGGCAGTCTGTACTTTCCTTTATCCCTAAACAGTGGCACCTAAACCAGATGGACCTTGGTCCGGCCAAGGCCCCCAGACAAGGAAAAAGGAATACGGTACCTGGGAGGTGCACTCCGGATGACTCACCTGGCTGCAGACGCAAGCTTGTCAGCTTACGATCCAGTCCTTTGTTTCCTGATTACTGACGTGTTAGAGGCAGTCGGCAGGAGAGGAGGCCACAAGGGGAATTCCCCAGGTGGAAAAAGCTGCCCAGCAGCTGCAGGGAAAATCCCCAAACAGCTTCCTCCAAGTTGACTAGCCACGGGCAGAGATAGACAAAGCTATGGTCCCTTTGTGGTCTCCAGAATTTGTTACTGAGCAATGGACTTGCTCTGCTCCCTGCAATCTGAGCGAATTAATCACAACGAGTTAGGGATCAAGAGACGAAGTTAGGGATCGAGAGACGAAGTTTTAATTCGATTAGCCAGCATAACTGGGAAGATGGCAGAATAATGTCTCAAAAAACCATCTTCAAAGATTACAGAATCTTGAGGCAGTTATGTAGGGAAAATGGGCAGTAAGGAGGGGTCCAAGGATGTTGGTCTCCAGGTGTGACAGGCTCCAGGCATCACATTGTTCCATTCTTCTGTCAGCTGTGATGGATACCTTGTAGGTGTGTTTCCCACCCGTGTTCAGCCTGTTCCTGGAGAGAAACTCATAGAACAAAGTTTTTAATTTATCAAGCTATTGGGGAGTACATATGTAAGCGGGGGCCATAAATCAGAAGAGCAAGTGAATTTTTTAGAGTACGTGCAGAGCAGCAAGTAGTCACACAGAGGAGGGGCTGGGGCTGTTTAGTGGAATAAGATGGCCTCACTTATGTTCACTTACACTTCCACTCTTCTAGAGCAGGGGCTTTCTGCCTTAGGTGTATGCTGGAAATCACCTGAAGAGCTTTTAAAGCCTACCGATGCTCAGGGCCCCAGCTCTAGAGATTCTGATTCAGAACCTGGGATAAGGCCCAGGCATTTGATTCTTTAAAAAACTTCCCCAAATGCTGCTCCCTGGTGGTTCTGATATGTGGCCAGGGTGGAGAAACACTGGTCTAAACCTTATATGGGCATTTAACAAAGGCATCTGAAAAGGTCAGAGGTATGTATAGCTTCAGGTGTGGCTTGGTCTAGCAGCTCAATGATGTCATCAAGGGCCTGATTTCTGGTTTATTTTTTAAAAAAATCTCTCTGCCTTCCTTTCTATGATTCTGGTTTATCTGCCCTTTGGTTATCAGATAACCCCTCAGAATTCCTAAATTGCTACCATGCTGTCTCATTCATGTCCAGGAGGAGAAAGAACATTTTGTCCCACTGTTCCCAGTACAAGTCTTGAGATTCATGCTGTGTGGACTGGCTTAGGAATGAAGCCCAGCTCTGAACCAACCATTGTGGCCAGGGGGATGGCTCAGATCACGTGCTCCATTCTTAACACTGATGTGGTCAGTTCCCCATCTTGACTTAGGGTGCACATGACAATCACCTGGGCAGCTTCTAAAGAATCTGATGCCTGGGCTCCACCCTCATAGATTCTACTTGAATTGGTCTGGGGTGGGGCCCAGGCATTGGCATTTTTCAAAGTTCTCTGGGTGATTGTGATGTGCAGCCAGGGTGGCAAACCATGGTCTGGACATTGTACAGCCTCATGATGCAGGTTCGGACCCCACGTGGGAAGGGTCACAAGTATAGAGACTCTGCTTGGGCCTAAATGTATGCCTTGCTGGGGGCCAGCCACATGTCCAGCAGCCTTAGATGGACACATGGCTGCACTCAGAAAGCCCAAATAGAGAAACAGAGCTGTGGCCCCTACAATTTCCAGCCATGAGAGGCAGCAGCCAATGGTGATCAGATCCGCAGTAGTTCATGCATGCACAAGATGTGGTAGCCTGTTCCTGCAAGTGACCCACAGGTACCTGAGGCTTTCCCCTTCTCTGTGTTGTGTCCTCATCCGCTATTTGGATTCAAAGAACACCGGTGTCTGTCTGAACTGACTACAGAGGGGTGAGATCTGCATGAGGTCCCTCAGTTCCTTGAGGTGAGTTCCTTCCTAGCAGGAAGGCTCTAGGATAGAGTAGGAAGAGTTAACTCTCTCTGTGTAGTTGTGCTACCTTAGGCAGGTCCCCTTACCTCCCTGAGCTTCGGTGTCCTCACCAGTAAAACCAGGACTCTACCTTCCAGAATGCTGTACTGTGAGCATGAAATCAGATAATGCATATAAAGCCCCTAGTATAACACCTGGCACATAAGAGGGTTCAGTAAAGTGCTTTCCTTCCATAAATGCCACTGTTAGCTCTTCATCTTTTTAATGTGATGTCACATGGGGAAACCAAGACCCACAGTGTCCAACATAAGTAATCATTTGCCGCTTATAGGCTGAAGCCACTTGATCAACCCCTAGACTCCCAGTCCCTCAGCAGGAGGTCCTGACCACCTCTTCATCTCTGTATCCCTAGCCACACTGCATGAGGCTTCAGACTTTCTACCCGAGAGGGTCTTGGGAGTGGCAGTCTCGTTGGAAGGGAGGTGTTGAGGAGTCTCGTCTTTAAGCTGCATTTGCACATGGTCACAGTATTTGCATTTGAACTGGATGTTTCCTTGGGGGCAGGTTAGGATGACACACTGCCTGGCGCAGGGCTTGGCACCGAGTCGGTACTAATGACTGGATGCCAACTGAATGGACTAGCCTCCCCTTTTCACAATTCACCTCTCCTGCCTAGTGGAGTCATAGAAGAAATGAAGATTAAGAGTGTAAGAAATAGTTCTGTTTATTGATTAGAACATGGTATAAAATTACAGCAATTTGCAGGCATTCTAGGCTTTCTGGGAGGGACATGCAGTGCTGGGCTCTAGCAGGAGATGGAGTGGAGGCATGGACCACTGGGCATTGACTCCTTTCCTGGGCATGTAAAGGGACTTGCACTACCAGCACAGATGCTAGTGTGGGAGAAAATTACTGGTCCTTGCCTCTGGAAACAAAGGACATGGGCAGTCTGGGTCATCAGACAATGCCATGCTTAATAATTCAGTCCGATCCTACATATGTTAGGTGCTGACTCTCCCAACCTAGTCATAATAGATTCTAATTGTTCTGTATAATGCTCATTCTTCCTGCCAAAGGAAGGGCAACAGGCACATTGGTTTGGGAGGCCATCAGAGGATGGTGTGCATTTGGCTCAGGTCATCTTGCTTCCAGATACATCAAGGTCTGCTGGACTTGGAGGCAGTGGGCTGGGGCACGCAAGCAGAAAAGTGTGCACTACGGTTTAAGCTTGAGCAGAGGGACCTTCCATAGGGCAGCAGTGTGAAGAGATGAGCATGCTTCCAAAACAAACCAATTTCATCTTGTCTCTCTCAAGAAGAGGGAGGAGGAAGAGCTGGCAATCAGAGACTGAGCCAGGTGAATGCTGGGTTCCATAGAAATTCTTCGGCAGAGAATTCTTCCAAAGTGTAAAAGGAGTTTCTGTCCCAAGAGTCGGTGTGTAAAATCAGAACAAAGTGTTAAGGGGGTTGTTTAGTACAATGTCTCTGAGAGCCGGATGGCTATGTCCACAGTTACATGACATTTTGGAATAGCTGGAGGGACCTCATGATGTTGTCATCCTGGGAGGGGAGGAGAGAGAAAAGAGAGGATGGTTAGCACCTCCGAGGCTCCTCTCTGAGAATCTCTGTCACTGGTGAGCTGACCCCCAGCTGACCTTCCTACACAGATAGAACTCTGCAAGCGTATGAGAAACAAGGGGTAAGGGATGGGGACCTAGAAAGTGAACAACTCAAGGCCAGAAGCACCTTCTCTGGCTTTAGAGACAAATTCAGAAGAAACAAATTATCCAGTAAAACAGTGAGTACTGCATTTTATCAAACGATTTTTCTACATCTGCTGAAATAATCACATGCTTTTTCTTTTTTATTCTATTCTGTCACTAACCACATTGATTAACTCTTGAATGTTAAACTAATCCAGGATTCCTGTAATAAACCCTATCTGTTCATGACGTATTATGCTTTTTACCTATTGCTGGATTTGATTTCTTGCATCTATGTCCAGGAGGAATATATTAGCCTGAAAAATTTTTTTCTTGTTATGCCTTGTCAAGCTTCTATATTAGGGTGATGATATCCTCATCAATCCAGCTGAGAAGTTTTCCTCTGTCTCTGTTCTCTAGTTTGTATAGGATTAGCATCATTTCTTTCTTAAATGTTTGGAAGCATTTACCAGTGAAGACACCTGTGCCTGCCATTTTCTCTGTGGTAAAGTTTTAAATCAAAGATTCAATTTCTTTAACAGACATGGGACTATTCAGACTTTCTATTTCTTTTTGCATTAGTTTTGATAAGTTGTATTTTGCGAGGAATTTGTAGATTGTGTATGTTGTCAAATTTATTGGATAATCAGCTATTGTCTTTTTAACGTCTGTAGAGCCTGTAGTGATGTTACCCTTTTCATTCCTCACATTGATAATTTAATTTTTTCTCTCTCTTTTCTTTATATTAGTCTTGCTTAGCATTTATCAACTTTATTAATTTTTTCAGAGGTAACTTTTGGCTTTATTGATTTTCTTATTGTTTGTCTCTATTGTACGTTCTCTATT
Organism: Tapirus indicus; assembly: GCA_031878705.1. Classification (NCBI taxonomy): domain Eukaryota; kingdom Metazoa; phylum Chordata; class Mammalia; order Perissodactyla; family Tapiridae; genus Tapirus; species Tapirus indicus. The sequence continues at coordinate 81,776,873 of CM062925.1, read as the reverse complement.
TAAAATTTTTTTAATTGTATACTCTTTAAGGGATAAGTATTGTATGTAGAAAATCCTCAAGTGTTTGGATATGAAACAACATAATTCTAAATCCATGGATCAGAGAAGAACATATTTTGAATTAAAATATAATGAAACTATCACATATCAAATTTGTGGGATCTAAAGTAGTACTTAGAGGGTAATTTATCCCTTGAAATGAATATGTTAAAAAAGAATGGTTGAAAATCAATGTTCTAAACCTCCATCTCAAAAAGCTAGAAAGAAAACCTAGAAAATTGAATTGAAATAAAAAAGCAGAAGGAAGGAAATAATTTAGAGTACAAACGAATGAACTAGAAAGCAGACCTACAATAGGTAAAAATCAACAAAGACAAAAGTTGATTCTGGGTATTTGATATCTTTCAAAAGTTATTAGAACTTCTAAGGTAAATATATGGGTTCTGGACTCAGGCGGCCTAGATTCAAATCCTGGCTCTATCACTAACTAGCTGCCCAGTTATTTAATCTCTCTGTGCCTCAGTTTCTTTATGGGTAAAATGGCATTGATCACAGTATCTACCTATGTGTGGTTTGTGAAAAAGAAATGAGTTAATGAATGAATAGCTATGGAGATTGCTAATGTGAGAAACTAAACTAATTTAAAATCTTCACTTAGCTGCTCAGCAAAGTCAAAAGAGCACGGTGCAGTAGGGCATGGAATTTAAAATTAAAACGATGCAGTTCAAGTTCCATCTCTGTCTCTTACTGTGCCTTAGCCACATCTCAACCTTGCAGCACCTCAGTTTTCTTTAAAATGTGTATGATGAATACTGCTGTTCAGCCAGTTCACAGTGATTAAAATGTCGAAATATTTCTAACCCTGTTGATAAGTGGCTGTGACCTGAACCTCCTGCCCAGCATCTTCCCTCTGGCTACCTGGTAACCGGCCCAGGACCCCTGGACCACCCAGGGAACCATCAACTAACTGGTTGGCAAGCTGAGCAGGGGTCCTTTAGGGCACTGCTCCAGGGCACTGGTCAAGGTCAGTGGTCAATTCTCAGTCCATTCTAGTTATTAAATATTCTGACTGTCACCCTGGATAGAGCATCTACTCTGCGGTTGTTGTGAGGTTTACATACTGAACCTGAAACCTGCAGGTGCTCAGTATGTGTTGATCACTTCTCCCCGGCTTTCTTATTGGGTGGAGCTCAGAGTAACTGTGAACCTTCTGAAATAAGGTGGGGATAGAAATGCATTCTTCTACAATAGATGAAAGCAACTATTTCCAGTTCAGTCTCTGGCAGAGACTCTGGATTAACAAAGGTGTGGTCCAAGGACAGGCAGCATCAACATCACCTAGGGGAGAGTTAGAAAGCAGCAGCTCAGGCCCCACCCCAGGCTTACTGAACTAGAATCTGCGTTGTAACCAGATCTTTGAGGAGGTTGCTTTGCCCTTTAAAATTTTAGAAGAATTGGTTCAGGGCATTTGTGTTAAAATGAGGATTTCAAGACTCCCATCCCAAATCTCTGGGATCGAGGCCTGGAAATGTACATTTTCAGAATCATCCCAGGCAGTTCTTGTGCACACCATGGTTTGAGGGTCACAGCTTTACATTTTTTCCCCAGCTGTTCTCTTGTAGTCTGGGGAGGGGATCATCAAGCTAGAGGCAGGTTGAAAATGATGGTGTCACCCAACTGGGAGGTCTGTGGTTTCACAGAGACCCCCTCTGGTGTTCCCATCCCCGCACACCTCTTCTGAGGCCTCTGGTCAGTCCAGTGCTCAGCCAAGACCAACCACAGGCCAGTCTGGGGAGTGGAGATAGCTGGACTTCTGAGTCGTTGCTGGTGGTGACGGCTCTGACCTGAGAGGTCTCGGGTGTCTCACTCTCTTCCTTCAGGTCCCGAAGCCCCAGATTTCCTTTCCTAGATCTAGAGGTTTTGTGCCCTGAGATCTCTCCTTACCTCCTGACAGGATTCAAGAAATTCGTCTAAAGTCACGATGCCATCTTTATTTTTGTCCATTTTCTGAAAGACACAACAGGAAGCACTTTAAAGAACCTGGTAATCTGCATTCCAAAACTTACTTTTTGTTAACCAACTTTGCCCCGAGAATTAGGGTGGTCTTTCACTGACCAGACACCTCTACCCAGGCCCTGGTTACAGCACTTTAACCCCCATGAGCTTCCTTAAAATTAAAAGACTTGCTCCAGACTCTCATCACCTCATCACTGGATTGTTTTGCTCACATCCTACATGTCTTTCCCAGACTCTCTTCTAACTTGTCCCTCGGGCAGAAAGAACACTGGACGTGAGGGGTTCTAGTTCTGTCTCTGTCACTTACTGTGTGACCTTGAGTGAGTCTTTAACCCTCTCTGAGCTTCTGCTTTTCCCATCTGCAAAGTGAGAGGACTGAACTAGATTGAGCTCTGACATTCTTTGAGACTCTACTACTCGGTTAACTTTTTACTAAAACACCACTATGACCACGCCACTCTTCTATGCATGGATAAACAGTAGCCACCCACCCTTTACCGCAGCAAGGCCAAGCTCCTCAATGTAAAGATCTCACGATCCCCCTACCCTAGTTTCCAATCTCCTTTCCCCTTACTCCCCAGACATAAATGCTCAACACCTACACAGATGTGCTTCATGACGTCTTCTCTGTTTACTCTGATCCCCCAAGAATTTCTATGGAACTTAGAGTCCATACTATATCACTTAATAATATACTTTGTTCTCTTCTGTAGTGTATGCTTTTCTGCTTAACGAGATCATCTGTTCCTGGAAGACAGTACTCTTGTAATTCTTTTCTGTTTTCTATAATGTGTAACACAGTGTTGGACACAAACCACTTGCTCAGATGCTTGTGCACTGACTGATCTAAGTTGGGCTCAAAGCTCAGGCACAGAGTGTGTGTGCTTACCTGGAAGAAGACGTCCACGTGCTGCCTTGGAGTGTCCTCTTTGAGCACAGGATATGTGTATTTCCCCATCATGTCATAGATGGCTTTGACAATGTCCATCATCTCCTGGGGAGGGACATGGGAGCACACAGTGTGGGAACCATGAGGTCAGGCTCTCAGGTGACGGAGTTTGGGGCTCCTTGTCCCCTTTGCGAATGAAAGGGATTAAAAGGATCTTCCTCGGCTGATGAGGGAGTTAGAAAGCAAGCTGAAGGGGCTATACTCTGGGAGCTTCCTCCTAGAGGACAGTGGAAAGTTCTCTTTGCCTTCAGAAGCTTTTGGGTAGGTTACTTCTTCTGGAGCACTGTCCATGAGGGTTAAGTGTGGGATCAGGGTGGACACGTTTGTGATTCCACCTCACTTTTGGAAGACCCTTTCCCCACTCCATAATTCCTTTGAGTGGTTGGGCCTGGGTGGCTGTGTTTATACCATCTGACCTGTCCCTGTGACCACAGCTGATTGGAAAAAAGGTGGACAGCTGACTAAAGCTGAGCTACTCAGTGTTTCTCTCTTGAGAAGTTTGAATGAAGAGGTAGAGAAGCTGTAGTCACAGGTGGTAGAACCCTGGAGCTCGAAAGTCATGTGGAGCTGGAGCCGAGTCGGTGCCATGGGCAAGTCATTTCTAGGTTTTACTTGAGGTTCAGGGAAAGCAGAAACCAAAAATTTCTGCAGAAGAGTAGAACTTCTATGAGGAGTAGAATGGAGCAATTGTACAAGAAGTAGAGTTGATGAGAGAAATGCTGGGGGAAAGGGAGAGAAAGAAGAGAAGAGAGGAGAAGAGAGGAATAGAGGGAGGAGAAGGGAGGTGGGGATGGGGGAGGAACAGAGAAATGTTTGCAGGAGCATATGGATGTGCGGGCACGTACACACACACACACACACACACACACACACACACACACACACACACACAGGCTGTCTGAGAAAAGCACCTGAAGAAGAGACAGTAACAGAGGCCAAGAGAAGCCACGGAGAGGCAGAGTCTGAGAATGGTTACCCTATAAACTAAAACCTCCTCTTGGGCCTCCCCCCCCCCCCCGACCCATGTCGCTGGTAACTTCAACTTGTCCTTCCTGCGGAGGAGAGTGTGGCCATCTTGATCTCAGACAATGTTAGCGGGGGCGGGGTGGGGGAGGGAAGAGAGGAGAAAGAAGAGACAGAGAGAGAGGCTAACAACTTTCTAGTTTCAACGGAGATTAAATGTGTTCCATCAGACTCTCTACATCTTTACAAGAAATCTCTTAAGCTAGTTTATGTTGATGATTTTCTAGTATTTGTAACCATAAGATCCCTTTCTACAAAGATAATCACTACCATTCTTTGTTGATGGGGGCTGATAGATGTTACAAATCCTATCACATTTCTGTCCAATCTTTCAATACTTCCTGATATAGAGTAAATGATCAGTAACTACAGGTTTCCCCTGCTCTCCGACAGTAGAGAGTTTCTTACAAAAGCCAAAATGGCATAAAGTCAAGAAGAAATTACCATTAATTTATATGGGAAAAATTTTTGAGCATTCCCTGACTCCCAAAAATAACCTACGGAAATAAATCGAGATAAAGCACAGGTGCTCTCTCTTTATCACAGACACGGTTCAAAGCCGTGGCGGCTTGACGGGACGCTGGGTGTGGTTTCCAAGGAAGGAGCTCGGCGGCGCCCCTCTGCCTGCTCGGGGCGCGCGCTGCCTCTGTAAAGGGCTCGCTGCGAAAAGAATGCTGAATGCTTATTTTCACTTTTTTTCGTAAAAGCGAAAATCCTCTTCAGATTTCTTTCGGTTAGCGGAAACAGGTACTAATGTAGGTCTTTCATAAAATGGAACTTCCGGATAGTGGGGGAAAGCTGTGCTTGTTAAAATAATTAAGTTCTTCCTAATATTAGTTTATAGATCTGTTTCCCTGAGATGTGAGCTCTGTGAGGACACACGGTGGGTCCTTCAGTGCTAAGGCCTCTGCACCTGGCACAGTGCCAACCACGGGCTAGGAGATTTGTGACAACTGAGTGTCTCTGTGGTGTTCTCCTGATCACACCGGCCTGATCACCGGCATAGTGCTTCATGCTTACCCTGGCCCCTCCTCGGAAGCGGGGAGAGAGTGTGGGAAGACAGCCTTCTCTTCGGGACGTTTGAAGTAGTGTCTACAGAGACCCAGACTCTTTCCCGGGTTCTTTGCCTGCTGCTCCTCATTCCATGGGCTTATTTTATTTTTTGTTTTGTTTTTAACCTATTATTAATGATTTTAGACTTACACAAAAGTTGCAAAAACAGTAGAGCGTTCATATATACCCTTGACCCAGCTTCCCCTGATGTTAGCAACTTAGCTCAATGATCAAAACCAGGAAATTAACCATGCTACAATACTATTAACTAAATAAACTAAGAACTTCTTCAAATTTCATCAGTTTTTTAACCTAACGTCTTTTTTCTGTCTGAAGCTTCCACATTGCATTTAGTTGTTGTGTCTCCTTAGTCTCCTCTGATCTGTGACAGTTTCTCATTCTTTCTGTCTTTCAAGATCATGACACTTTTGATATGAGTACTGCTCAGTTATTTTGAAGACTGTCTTTCAGTTTGGGGTAGCCCTTGGTTTTCTTATGATTAGATTGAAGTTATGCATTTTCGATAAGAATACCGTAGAGGTGATGCTATATTCTTCTCGGTGCACCATATCAAAGAGGTACATGGTGTTGATATATCTTATTACTGGCAATGTTAACCTTGATCACTTGATAAAGGTGGTGCCTGTCAAGTTTCTCCACCGATTTTAGTATCTGTTAGTGGATATTGCCTGCAAAAATTATGACTATGGTGTTTGCCTAACGGTGATTTTGTATTTCCTTCGTTTTTCCTATATTTATTAATTGGAATTTCTTCTTTAAGGAAGAGTAGTCCCCTCCTCCCCATATATCTATGTATTCTATTATTTATTTGAATACATAATATATTACTTGAATAGATATTTAGTATGGACTCATGGATATTTATTTTATAGGTTATAATCCAATACTATCATTTTTCATTTTGCTGCTCACATTGTTCTAGCTTTGCTATTGGGAACTCCTTCAGGTTGACTCCCATAGTTTTTTGACATGCCTCTGTCTCTGTTTTGTTTTTCTTTTTAAGCACTCCCATCCTTTCCAGCACTACAAGATGCTCCAGGCTCATCTTGTATTTTCTCTTTCCCAGATCTGAAATCAACCAGTTCTCCAAGGAGGCTTGTTCCTTTTATTGGAGAGTGGTATTTAGAAATCAAGGTCTGGGTGCCAGGTGTGCTCACTGCCACAGGGGTGTCATTGACTATAAGCCCTGCCAACGGACAGAATTAGGAAACATACGTCTCTATCCATGTGTTTATTTTAAAATGTGTGCTTTACAAGTCCTTTGCATCCACAAGCTGTAGGTTTCTTTCCTGAGTACCTTTTTATCAGAGAAAGGACTTAAAGACCAATTTAGATTGCTCTCTCAGGATTTTCATTGCCTACAATTTTGATGAGATTATCTCCAAATGACTGTCAGGGGAAGATCTAGCTATATTTTCTAGGAAGCTGTTTATCCTCACTTTTCTTTTTCTTTTAAACTGCCATCCAGGGAGATCTGGTGGGTATTAATGGGGACAATTTTGTCTAGCTTCAAATGAGAAAAAGGGAACTGGGGTTAGTAAGATGATTGAGTGATGAAATGATGGTTGAACCAAGGTTGAAGACCAGCGTTATAAGTCCCATTTTATAGAGTCTTTTCTTTATATATTTTGTGCAGTAGTATGTGAATATTTTGGAGTATCATATATTTGAGTATGTATAGAAGCACTTAATTATTTACAAAATTGAGATAATATTATATATACTACTTTCTAAAGGGATTTTTTTATAACATAATGTATCATACTAATTTTTCATCTTATGACTCTGCATGATTTTAAATGACCAGCTGTTACTCCATTACAGATATTTACTGGAATTCATTTCATGAGTCTGCTCTCAGTGGATATTAGAGTTTCCCCACTTTAGGGATTGTTCACCACTTTATCTTCAGCACCGAGAACACCTAATTAGCCCTCAAATATGTGTTGAATAAATACATGACTGAATGGATGAGGAGTGAAAGCTGGAGAGAATCTGGGGTTGAGGTGAGGACTGGAGACGAGGTTTGTAACTCCAGGCACTGTGCTTGGCACGTAGGAGCTCAGGAAGTGGATGTTCAGGATGCTAAATCCAAGCTTCCACTGAGACACCAGGAGACAGTAGAGACCAAAGTGAGCTTTGAGACAGACCTGTGGGCATCTCACTGCTAGACACCACGTGTACTCTGAGGCTCCGGAAGTGTCAAGCAATGAAGATTCAGAAACTATTTGTGATGATTTCTTTAGGGATGGCATCACCTTCCATCACCCCCTTCTGTGGTTTTATTGGTAGGCAAAATAGGTGTGGCCAATATGAGCCAATTGTGGTCTCCTTCTCCTCCAAGATCTCCCTCTTCTCTTCTAGGAGATGCCCGCAATTCTACCATTTCAACTTTTAGCTTTTGCTCGTGTCTGTTAACCTGTTCAAATGCAAGTTCCCCTGGGAAGAGTAACTCTACACTAAAAGAAATCATTTACACCTCCTTTGAAGTGTGCATTGAATATGTGTGACCCAGTCAGAATGAATGAATCTGCTTAATCCTTTCTTGAATGCCTGGGAACAGGGCAGGGTAGGGCAATGGGGGAGGTGAAAGGCCATGACCTTCTTCATTTTGCCAGGGACCAGCTCTGTTAGCCCCAAAGCAGATCACTTCTCATTCAGACAATTTCATTGTTGTGACTGGGGCTGTTTTCTATTTACTTAGGTGCCTTCATTGTAGCTCTCTCATGCCCCTGGCCTCAGCTCACTTACCTCTTTGTTTATGTATCCATCTTTATTGATGTCATACAAATTAAATGTCCACCTTAGTTTCTCATGGACCGTTCCTCTCAGTAAGATCGACAGAGCAGTGACAAAGTCCTGAGAAGTGGAAGAGGCATGAGCAACATTAACCACCAAGCCATCGGGGAGGGTGAAGCTCTGACTTTGGGTCAGACTCTGTGACTGCTTTTACAGAATGGTATCTCCCATGGCCTCAGTCCCCTGAAAGATATGGCAAAGCTCAGTGAAGAGCATCCCCCCCTTCCATTCTGTATCCGGCCCCATTTTGGGGAAGGAGCCCCCTGGAAGGAGAATTGAGCCCTGTGTGTGCTGACACCTCCGGACACAGGTAAACACAGCCTCCTCTGGTATTGCCTTACCCATGGCTGCAGTTATCGTACCAGTGGTGGTGTAGTCTAGCAGATAAGAACGTGGACTCTGGAAACATACTACCTGGGTTCAAATCCTTCCTTTACCACTCACTAGCTGTTTGACCTTGGAAAAGCCACTCAGTCTCACTTTGCCTTACTTTCTTCTTCTGTAAACTGGTAATAAATAATAGAACCCTACCTTGTAGGGTTATTGCGAGGATTAAATGAGTTAACACACACAAAGCACTAAGTACAGAGGCTGCCACAAGGTAAGCTCGGTGTGCACAAGAGCTGTTATACTGTTCTCACCAGTCCCTTGAGGCCCTGAGTTCTGGAGGGCAGGGGCAGTTGCTTCTTCTCTCTGTCTTCTAAATGGATAAAGGTTTCTTTGTCTTGACAGAAGCATTTGATGATCAAACCCTTCTTCCAATACCCCACAGTTTAGAGGGAGAGGTGACGGGGAGCTGGGGACTACTGAAACTAGCGTACCTCGAACTTGACGGAGCCTGTCCGGGTGGTGTCGAAGGCGTGGAAGAGGTAATGGGCGTACGTGCTGGCATCTGTAAGGCAGGGAAGGAAAGGCGGGTGATGGGAGCAGGGGAGGGGAGTGAGATCACTCAAAAACAATGAGAAAGAGAAGGGTGATGCTGGGGACAGAAGGGGAAAGCTGTGGAGTGGAAAATGCCGCTGGTGTGAATTGGGACCAGATTGGCCCTCCTGGGGTTTTGGTGGGAAATTCCTTGCCCCTCCATCCTGCCATCCCAGAGAAAGACCCTCCTGCCTATCTGGGTGTATAGCTCTTGGTGGGTGAACGACATGGTGTCTGTGTGGAGAAGGTGTTCTGAGTGGCAGTGCCACGCTGTGGAATCAGCACTCACTAGGGAGCAGACAGACCTGGGCTTGGATAGAGCTGTCACAACACAGCTGTGTGACTGCAGGCATCTAACACAACCCGAGCTTCACTTTCTTGTCCCTGTACAGTGGGATGTAGCAAGACCTATTTCTTGACATTTTTTAAAATGTATGTTAAACTTTTCACATAGTCACATCATCGAAACAATCATCAAGGCTGCCACATAGTTAAATGAAGAGTGGCCCAAGAGAACTCAACAAACAGCGACTTGGGGGCTTGCATGGGACAAAGCTGTGCACCCCTTGGGTAGGGGCCCTGTACTGGGTCCCACACACAGGAAGGCTCCTGTCTGCTGCTGAAGATGATGCACGAGAAACAGAGCCCAGGAAGTGTTTGGTACACTTGGGTTTCCATTCCATTGAGACCCAGCGAAGGGGTCCTGCAGGAGTTAGCTCCTGGGGGCAGGAAGTAAGGTGGCATGTGACACATGGAAGCCACGGGAGAGCCACCGATGTCCCAGGCCCATGGCACAGAGTGGGTTTCCACAGGAGCCAGGGAGGAAAACAGAGCTGCTGTGGGCCTGGCACACTTGCTAACCTGGATGTAGAAGCACAGTTTTATGCTCCCTGCATCTTTTTGTTAGTTTATTTTGATAATTTCTGGTATTTACTGAAGTTCCTTTTCAAAATTCAGCTGTTGTAAGGACAGAAATGGAGAGTGTGTGGTGCAATGGTGGTGCTAACGTGGCAAAGCTTTATGTCAGATACTTATGGGATCTAATCCTGATCTGCTACTCACTAGCTGTGTGATATTGAGTGAATTGCTTAACGTCTCTGAAACTTAGCTGCCCCGTCTGGAATAACAATACCTGCTTTCTAGAGCTGTTATGAGACTTTATGATACTGCTTTATCAATCTCTCCTTCTCTCCTAGCGAGGGTCCATTTTCAGAGCTCTTTTCTGCTAAAGCTTTAGCAAATTCCACATCTTGTGATAAGGGAGAAATCTGGCTCTGAGTTCTCCCCGACCTTAAGGAGGTGACAAGGGAGCGTGAACTTGGAGGAAGGAAGGCTGCTCGCAAGAGGGGGAGCTGGGCAGGATCTTTCTCAAGGTTGGACTCACCTCCATGAGGGAAAAACTGGGCGTAGATCTGCTTGAAGGTTTCCTCGTTGACCACACCGCTGGGGCACTCCTGCGTGAAGGGTGAGAGTCAGTGGAAGGTGTCTGAGGACTGCCCCAGGAGGAGTAGACGGGGCCTAGCCCTTCCCCCGACCCCTGGTGGGCAGGGACTGGGCCACCACCTGAGCACTTCCATGTCTCCAAGGTGAGTGGTCCGGAGGTAGCCCTACCTCAGGACGGAAGCTGCTTTGCAAAATGATAAGATGTCATCGGGGCTGGGCACTGTGGGTGGAAAGAGCTGGGCTTTGGGGCTGGAAAGACCTGCGTTTGGATCCTGGCTCAGCCCCTTATAAGCCGTGTGCCTTTGGGCAAGTCACTCTCCGATCCTCAATATCCTTACCTGTAAAATGGGGCTAAAAGTACTTTCCAGCAGTGCTATCGTGAGGTTTCATGTATGAAATTATGTGGTGAGTTAATTCATTGGCATTCAGGCTTACATAGCAGCCTCTGTGAGCTCGGGCAGCAGACCTAAGTCCCACCATTTTGGGAGCACCAATAAGATCAAGAGCGTGAATGTGTTACGCTAACACTAGAACCTGGGCCAGGGTGAATTCTCCACAGCGCAGGTTGTCCTCCTGCGAAGTGTCTGGGCTGTCAGCCCGTTTCCCGTCTGCTGAGACTGCCTCATCCTTGCCTGGAGTATTTCTTTCTAGCCGGGGGGTCTTGCTCTCACGCCCTCTTTTAGATTCAGCCTTCCTTTTACAACTACACATCTGGGAAAGCTCCCTGACAGGCCCCTGTGGCATCTGGGAGAGCTTCGCCCCAAGTGGGAAATCCCGCCTGGGCCTTTTGAGGCCGTGGGGTCTCACGTTTTTGAAGCCTCGATAAAGGACTTGCAGCTCCCGCTTGGTGAAGTTGGTCTGGGCCTCAAGCTGCTCCAGCCCCTCAGGCCGATGGCAAACCATGGTCATCTCCAACTCGTCTTCAATCTTATCTGGAACCAGAGGAGATGGCATTGGAGTGGCTCACCTTGGTGGTCACTTGTCAGACCACAGTCTGGGCTGTCAGAAGAGTGACATCGTGACCCGGGACATAGGATTGTGGGCTGGGGGGGGGTCACACTGCAGAGGACCTTCCTGCCTTGAACCCCACCTCCCTGCCCAGTCACTTTCTGTCTCACAGTCAGTCCAGCCATTACTCCAGTGTGCCGGACACCACTCTGGGAGGGAGTTTCGGCACTGGAGATAAACGTGTTCCAAGTGGAGATGAGGGCAGAAGTGCTAAAAATAAGTCCATATGAAAACATTTCCCTTTCTTTCAAAATAACGTCTTTGCATATTAAACATGCTGCCCACTGAGCTATCTGAATATTCTAGAGACACAGGTAAGTGAGCGGAATGATTAACACCCTCCAAACAGCAAAGGGAAACAAATCTATTTAAAAAAAACAGAGTTAACCTTCACCATTTGGGACAATTAGAGGAAGGCTAGCATCATTCAGCAAAAAGTTCAAATTACAGCATGTTAAATAGTAATTAAAAAATATGAATGTATTTGACAGTGTTGTTGTTTTTTTTTTTTTTGTGGGGAAGACCAGCCCTGAGCTAACATCCGTCGCCAATCCTCCCCTTTTTGCTGAGGAAGACTGGCCCTGGGCTAACATCCGTGCCCATCTTCCTCTACTTTACATGGGACGCCGCCACGGCATGGCTGACAGGCAGTGCGTCGGCGGGCGCCCGGGATCCGAACTCGCGAACCCCGGGCTGCCAAGCGCGGACTAAACCGCTGCGCCACCGGGCGGCCCCGTCAGTGTTGTTTTGTAGTATCTACTAGACATCCTTAAATAATAGGAAAATGACTTAAATGGGAACTACTTTATATAAGTGAAAGCTTCTGAAGCATTTGAAGGGCTCTAAAAACCATTGTCTTAAGTAGTAGTTTAACTGCTCCTCCTATATGTACTACAATTTTGCACTAGTCCTTTAGAAAGTGTCAGTAAATTAAAGCGAGAAATCTGCCTGTCTCCTGTTGAAGGATCACAAAATCCAAATCAGGGGAACTTTCAACGTTTTACCATCACAGAAGGGTAAGTGAGTGTTTCCTCTGGGCCCTGCCAGAATGCTTTCTATAAATTTGCTCCAGTCAAGAATCAACTGCTGTCTAACCTTCTCTGTCCATTGTTGTCATGCAGACAGTACCAAATCCATATCCTGAACGACTGTACATCTGGGCTGGCAAGAATAGTGATGAGATGGGCAGGCTGCTGGGGACGTACACACAGCCCGTCACACCCCGTGACCATGCAGGGTGAGGAGAGGCTGAGTTTCTGTCTGAGGGAAGGGTGAGCAGGACCATCCCACGGTGTGCATTTCTCTAGTCAGTGTCAGTCTCTGCAGCTGATTCTCTCTGCAATGTCACTTTTCCTTTTGAGACTTTGCTCTTAATACAAAAGGAATCCATCAAAGTGAGTTTTTATTTTGTACATCTTCCCTAAGGTACTGGATGTTTGGGTAAGTTTCCAAATGACAGGCAGAAGAACTTGGTAACAATTCCCAATTGTCATCTTTCTCATGTGTGGGGCAATATGATCACCTTATCCTGCTGGGAGGAAGGCAGATTATTCAATATCAATAAGACACTCTGTTTATACAACATCGCTGCAAGTGGCCAATTTCCTTATAATTCTTACAGAGCCTTTAATTATTGTTATGTTTGTAGCTAACAAGTTAAGTAGCAATTACCTGAACACTGCAATGTTTCTATGTAAATCAAAGGACCGATTCTCAAACAAACAAACAAAACCCCCCACATAAATCTAATTCAGAATACTCACATATCCTTAATTCATTTAAAAATAGAAATCATGGTGCTGGGAAAATTGGACAGTCACATGCAAAAGAATGAAAGTAGACCATCTTCTATCGCCATACACAAAAATCAACTCAAAATGGATTAAGGACCTGAAAGTGAGACCTGAAACTATAAAACTCCTGGGAGAAAATATAGGCAGTACACTAATTGACATCGGTCATAAAGGGATCCTTTCAGATTCCATGTCTACTTGGACAAGGGAAACAAAAGAAAAAATAAACAAGTGGGACTTCATCAGACTACAGAGCTTCTACAAGGCAAATGAAACCAGAATCAAAATGAATAGACAACCCACCAGCTGGGAGAAAATATTCGCAAATTGTATATCCCACAAGGGATTAATCTCCATAATATATAAAAAACTCACACAACTGAGCAACAAAAAAACAACCCGATAAAAAAAATGGGCAGAGGATATGAACAGACATTTTTCCAAGGAAGATATACAGATGGCCAACAGACACATGAAAAGATGTTCAACATCACTAATCATCAGGGAAATGCAAATCAAAACTACGCTAAGATATCACCTGACACCCGTTAGAATGGCTATGATCACCAAGACAAATAACAACAAATGCTGGAGAGATTGTGGAGAAACGGGAACCCTAATTCACTGCTGGTAGGAATGCAAACTGGTGCAGCGTCTATGGAAAACAGTATGGAGATTCCTCAAAAAATTAAAAAGAGAAATACCTTATGATCCAGCAATCCCACTCTTGGGCATCTACCCAATGGACATGAAATCAACCATCACAAGAGGCTTATGCACCCCTGTGTTCACGGCAGCCTTATTCACTATAGCCAAGAAGTGGAAGCAACCCAGGTGTCTCTCGACTGATGATTGGATAAAGAAGGTGTGGTATATATATACAATGGAATCCTACTCGGCCATAAAAAAAGACAGAATTGTCCCATTTGCAACAACATGGATGGGCCTAGAGGGTGTTATTTTAAGTGAAATTAGCCATAGAGAGAAGGACAAACACCACATGATTTCACTCATATGTGGAATATAAACGAACACAAGGACAGAGAGAACTGGTTGGTGGTTACCAAGGGGAAGGGAGGTGGGGGGGTGGGTACAAGGGGTGAAGGGATGCATCCATATGGTGACAGACAAATAATAATGTACAACTAAAACCCACAATGTTATAAACTATAATAATAGTAATTATAAACATCAATAAAAATAAAAAAATTTAAAAAATAAATTAATTAGAAATAAAAAATTAAATAAAAATAGAAATCAAATTGTTGGTTTAAATCTCCTAGCACTAGATTTAACAGCAATTTTATTTTAAAAAATGCACATGTATTTAACACTGTGAAAAGAGGTGAAGGCTATATTAAAATGTAAATAAAGAAGATGCAAATGTATTTTTGGAAGAAATGATGTATATTTGAAGGCATCTAGTATACCTTTCCAGGTTTATCTTATCTAGAAGCTTAAAAGATTTTTTTGCAGTATTGTTTTATTTCTATTAATCCTCCTGTGACTGAATTCCTCATAGGCTCAGGGAAATTTCTTTGTGGAAGTTTGAGAGAATCTTTCTGATTCAGAAATTGCACTTGCTTACCGTCTCCTTTATTATAAATGCACTAAGTAATTATTGAAATATCGAATATTAAACCCACTTCATTAAGGTAGAACTGAACTTTATTAATAAATGAGTTGTTTTTGCTGTCTGGGCAGCAGGATCAATTTCCATATCAAACATATTTTGTAATATCTGAATATATGGATGTTGACTGCTGAGATTTTGTTTTATTTTTGCTTTCCCATCACCCTCTAATTGTCAGGCTGTGGCAACATCAGTTACTGAAGGAAATTCATGTCTTTGGGGTTCAAGATGCTGAGAAGTGGCCTGCACACGGGCGTGAGGGGCTTAAGCCAGTAGTTCTCGAATTTTTTTTTCTTTTACTGTGTTTCACAGTAAGAACTACAATTTACATCACAATCCAGTATACACATACATATAAACAAAAATTTCATGAAATAATACTTTCTCTCACTAATGCTGGATGTACTCTATTCTCAGTTTTAATCTATTCCTTTCAAAAATGTGCTGAGTCCCTGGGCGCTATCCGGGCGGTCTCAGTAAAGGAAGGTGGGTGGGCCAGCTCCCTGGCTGGAGCAAGAGGAGACAGAATTAACAGGTGGGGGAGCCTCCTTGATGGTTTCTTTTCAGGTTTGTTAAGAGTCTCCAAGGCCAAATGTTGCTTGTTGTTGTTATTTTTGCTATTAAAAATAATAATGAGCCAGTTGCTAAGTCAGATTAAGTTTGGATGACAGAGATCAAAATTAACCCAGAGATTTAATATTATGGTGATAACTATATAACAAGAATAAATTAGATGCTTTTGTTTGTAAAGTACTTTAAGTCTGTAAAGTGTCTTCGTGCCAGTGGTCCCACTACAACCTTGCATGTGGTTGGGAGTGGGGGACTATTATCTTCTCCATCTGAACATTAGGAAGATGGATGTCCTAATAGGTAAAGAGGTTTTCTAACTGTAAGTACTTTTAAAAGTGATGAACTGTCTATTACTGGGGCTAGTGAAAGCGAGATAGAATAACCAGCTGTTGAGGATGCTACACAGGAAATTGTCAGACTGAAGGAGAGGTTGGAGAAGATGATCCAGATTAAGTGGTCCTTAATGTTTTGGGGCCACAGACTCTTCTGAGTGTGGGATGAAAGCTTTAGACCCTCAGAAAAGGAAAATTCACCTAATCGTGGCATTTTGCCTGTTGTTTCAGTGAGTTCCTGAAAGAACTTAAACACATGGAGGCCATGTTAAGGGCTTCCAGCACAGTGGATCTCTTAGGCTCTGTCACTAACTGGCTTTGCCTGAGTCCTAGTTTGCATAGCCAGTTGGTGACAGAATTGGACAGAGAATCCAGCCTGTCCAGGGCCTCTTTTATAGATCTGGCTTCCGTGTGCCCCTACAATGGTTT
This sequence comes from Tapirus indicus, assembly GCA_031878705.1. Classification (NCBI taxonomy): domain Eukaryota; kingdom Metazoa; phylum Chordata; class Mammalia; order Perissodactyla; family Tapiridae; genus Tapirus; species Tapirus indicus. Next base: position 81,760,883 of record CM062925.1, on the reverse strand, counting down.
CTGCTTCCCTCTGGCACAAATTACACATTGGTTTGTAACTAGCCTTGCAATAGTTCTGCTCCTAACAAGCTCTGTACCTGTGTACACATTAGACCCTTAGACCACAGATAGTAGGAAGACCCAAGCCTTTGGTCTTCTCCCTAGTGAGGTGTCTCATCTGTTAGGTCCATGACCATGACTATGACAAAAGACCATGGTCATGACCATCTCCTTCACCCTGGACTGGAAAATAGTTTCTCCATCATGGGGACTCTAAGTTGGACTTTATACCCACCCGTCTAGTTCTGAGGTTACAAAATGGTGGCCTTTGGCATGAACGCAGCCCAAAGATAGGTCTTGTCTGGCCTATTAAATGTGTTTTAATTTTCCTGGGGAATTAATTGCCAGTATTTAAAGATGAGGGATTCATGTACAAGTGTGGATCCCTCTCTTGGAAAATGGGAGTATCTGACAAGTTTGGTCTCAAATTTTCACAAGGCAACAATCTACTGGAGCTGAGCAGTGGCTGTTCCCTCTGGGCAACCAAAGCTTCTAGTGTTCCCTCCATTCTCCTTGGGCTCACTCAATTCGTTTATGCTCGCTGCCTGGCCCCGTAGGCATTTGGGTTTTTGGTTCCTGATCTACGCCTGCTAACCTCTCACCCGCCCTTCTCCTACCTCACACCGCCCAGTCTACCACCCTGTCTCTCTTATTATTTGTTTATTTAAACACATTCCACTTTGTTTCACAAAGGATTTGAAGCTGATTATATGAAATAAATATAATAAAATAAAAAGAGATAAAGTAATAAGAAAAACTGCCTCAGAAAATGTTGATTAGATTAGGAGGTCAAGACCACAGGGAAAAGGAGAACATAGAAATTCAGGTCATTTGTTCTAAGCAGTTACTACACTTGAGCCGCAAATTGGCTCTGAATTTTTCCATGTATCTTGTTGCCCATGAGAGGAAACCATACCAGTTTCTTCCTGGGAGCAAAGCATTTCCTATAACTTGTCTCTAAAAGAATGTTTCCAACTGTTTCTGGATAGGTGGATTTTGCCAACAAGGGACACAGAAAGTTGGGGAGTGAGAAGACTAATTACAAAATATATATTTGATTAAGAAGCTCTTCCTTTGAAAGTAATGTGACCAAAGTAGTCAAGTTATTTTAAACTTTTTTACCTCTCTGATACTGGTAATACCACCAGGAGATGTCTAGGAAAAAGTAAGAAGACATTTTACCAAATCCATTCATCAAAAAAGCAAAACACAGTTTTATTTTCCATGGAGTTTCCACTCTGAGATGTCCAGGTCACCATCCCGCTAGACATACGCAAAGAGGTCTCATAGCAGAGCTGGGGCTGACCTTCCCCCTATCCTTTTCCCAGATCAGAACAGGCAAGAGCCAGGGGTCACCTCGCAGTGCCCATGGCTCCCAGCAGGGGGCTCATTGAGCATGCCCACAGCCATGCAGCCATGCAGCCTGAAGAGAGATGGGATGGCATGGGGCAGTGGATGCATGGATGTTGATGGGCCTTGGAAATACCCACAGGTTTGTTGAAGAATGCCTTATAAGATACCCTCCACAACAGAGGCCCCTCGCCTCTCTCTGCTACTTTGTGATTTGAAGATGCATATCTTGTAGGATTCTTTATTTGCTCATTCAGTAACTATCAGTGAAGTGTTTACTATGCATATATCCGTGAATGAAAGTGTCTACTATGCATATATTCATTTCCTGCTCTCCTGGAGCTTACAATCTACAAGTCTTTGCTTCTCTCTTACCTTCTCAACCTTAAGAAGTAACACAGATGCAGAAAAGGAAAACGGCTGTTGAAAACACTTATTAGCGCAGTAGGATGCATGGGCAGAGTGGATGCAAAGTCTTCTGTTATGCTAAATATAAAACATCAGACAAAACATCAGACCTGGAAAATCCTCCATGGCACGGTGGAGCTGGGTGGGTACAGATCCCAGAGAGTGGGAAACGGGCTCTATTTGCTGCTCTCTTGCTGGACTTTTGCGTCTATTTGGGGGTCAGCCTGGTCTTCCTCTGAGGCTATTATTTGAATGTCCTCCTGTCTTTCCAGTCCCCTGACCAGGAGTGTTTTGGGCAGCCCAGCCACCATTCTAGGTGTGTTTTGGTCACTCCCCTCCCCCAACCCCAGACAGGAGGGGCTTATTCTCCTGCTGCCCCTAAAAGTGGTGGTGTAGGTGGGTGTCCATTGGTAAATGTTTTTACTCTTGTCTCCTGACCTGAATCCTATGGAGAAATTTATTTTCCTGGATTTAGTTGCCCTCTTTTATCACTCTGGTTAAGTAGCATTTGTATCTATTTATTTTTTTCTAATAGACTTTATTTTTGGAGCAGTTTTAGGTTGACAGAAAAATTGCACAGAAAATACAGAGAGTTCCCATACACTCCACCCTCACAGTTTCCCCTATTAGTAATGTCTTGCTTTGGTGTGGTATACTTATTACAATTGATGAACCAAGATTGACATATTATTTTTAACTAAAGTCCATAAAGTTCATTCTTTGTGTGGTACAGTTCTATGGGCTTTGACAAATGTATAGTGTCATGTACCCATCATTACGGTATCCTACAGAATAGTTTCACCACCCTAAAAATGCTTAGGAAGCATTTTCATAGAGATATGTCTACAAATAGGGGTTGATCTTCTCTGGCACACCAGGAATGCGACAGGTATTGGGAGAGGGAGGAAAAGATATTATGTCTGTTCATACGGAGCTCTCAGACTGCTGGGACACACACACCTGGACCAGGATTACAAACTCAAATGCCAATAGTAGTTGGTAGGTAATTTAGATGCGACAGGTGATGGGCACACTACCAGAGAGAGTGATGGGGACCGAGAACTGGAGAGCCATTGCCCCGTGACAGGGGAACAGCTATTACACAGCCAGTTGTTGTCATGTAGAATTTAGGTCTGGTGAGTCCAGATCTTTAGATTTTTCAAGAGATACTGCTACTAGAGATTGTTTGTGTTCTGTTTCTTAGCTATTATCAATGAGTTTAACATTTAAAACATACAGCATGGGCCAAATATGATAATCCTGTTTGTCGGATGCTGTGGATTGCTAGCCTGGAACTTTTCACTGACAAATCACTCCAAGCGAGGGGGACATGGCTGAGGCACTGGGGCCAAGAGGAAGAAGCTCCTAACTAATGCCACCTGGACGACAGGGAACTGGAAGGGGTGGCCGGGACGACTTCAAGGGGAGGTGATAATTTATTTGAGTCTTAAAGGAAGACAGGACAAGGGAACAGCATATGCAAAGACACAGAAACCGAAAGGCCTGGGAATGGTGAGCTTTCTTGTAGCAGAGTTGACACCTCACTGAGAACAACTAGAAAAGGAGGATTAAGAAAAAAAATTGCACCTGTTTGGAGGCATTGGAAAGCTACCAAGGTAGCCGGCACTTTAGAAGCCACGATTCCAGAAGGAAGAAAAACTCATTTAGGCAAGCCTGACAGTCAATGCTGCTTTTCAACTCAAAGTGTGTGCTCATTTATAAGTGGCCTGGTAATGAGTCTGAGGAACTGAGCAGAAAGGGTTTGCTAAGAACAAAGAGCGTGAGCAGACTTTCAGCAGTCTGGGAAGACAAACTGGAATCAGTCCTACTAAGACATTCAGGACTTGAGGGGCCGGGACTGGAGGGGCCACAGAGAAATGAGCCTGATGGCCTGAGCTGCTTCTTCCTTCAAGGCTTTTGATAATTCCTAAGTGACAGGGGTCAAGAGAAATTAAGCAAAAGCCACAGCCAGAAGGTTGCAGAGCTAATCGGAGCTTCCGGCAGGCTCACAGTTTTGAGGGGTAACTGATGGCATTCAGGGTCCTCCTAGGAGGAGGGTTCCTGGGAAACACTCAGGCTACATTCTAGGAGCGAGGGCAGATTAGAACTAGATCAGGCCGTACAAAGACTGACAGTCAGCCTCCAAACAGCTCAGCCCCTATTTGGATTAAGTTTATCTGCCTCTACTCTATAAAATTCCAGAAGCTGAAGGCTCAGCCAGATAGTTTACAATTTTTCTTTTTTTGAGGAAGACTAGCCCTGAGCTAATATCTGTTGCCAATACTCTTTTTTTTGCTGAGGAAGACTGGCCCTGGGCTAACATCTGTGCCCATCATCCTCTACTTTGTATGGGACGCCACCACAGGATGGCTGACAAGCGGTGGGTCTGTCTCTGCCCAGGATCCAAACCTGCGAATCCCAGGCCGCCGAAGTGGACTACGCGAACTTAATCGCTATGCCACCGGGCCGGCGCCAAGTTTACAAATTTTTATCCTAAGGTCCCCACTCACTGAAAATTTGCCAGGCATGTTAAGAGATAGATCAAGAGAAAAAGACAGACTATGGTGATATAGTAATAGATCTACAGGTGAGCTAGATATTGGACTTATCAAGCATGGGCTTTAAAATAATGGTGAAATATGCTCAAGAAAATAGATAAGAAGATGGAGAATTCCACTAGAGAACCAGAATATATACAAAAAAGTAAATTAAAATTCTAGAGTTGAAAAATATATCAAAAATTAACAACCAAATAGATCAGTTGAACTGCAGGTTAGGCAGAGATGAAGAAAAAATAATGATTTGGTAGATAGGTCAATAGAAAATATGCAGACTGATGCACAGAGAGAGAAAAAAATGGAATATATGGCCAAGAGCATCAATGGAATATATCGGATGTGATGAAAAGTCCTCACATGTGTGTAATTGGAGTTCCCAAAAGGTAGGACATAAAGAATGATACTGAAGCAATCTTTGAAGAGATAGCAAATGCTAATTTAAGAAAATGGATGAAATATATCAAGCCACAGATTCAAGAACTACTACACACACCAAGCAGATAAACACAAAGAAAACCACACCTAGGGACGTCACAGTAAAACTGCTGAAATACAAAGATCTTACTCATAAACAGAAGATAAAAACAACGACAATCACAGGGGGCCCGCTTGGTGGCGTAGTGGTTAGGGTTGCACGCTCCACTGCGGCAGCCCGGGGTTTGTGGGTTCAGATCTGGGCATGGACCTACTCATCGCTCGTCAGGGCATCCTGTGGCAGGCGTCCCACATAAAGTAGAGGAAGATGGGCATGGATGTTAGCCCAGGGCCAATATTCCTCAGCAAAAATGAGGGGGATTGGCAGCAGATGTTAGCTAAGAGCCAATCTTCCTCAAAAAAACCCAAAACCCAAAAAACAACAATCACATACAGACAGAGATTGGATTGGTGGTTACCAGAGGAGAAAGGGGGAGGGAGGAGGGCAAAAGGGGTGATTAGGCACAGGTATGTGGTGATGGATTATAATTATTCTTTGGGTGGTAAATGCGATCTAATCTACACAGAAATTGAAATATAATCATGTACTCCTGAAATTTATATAATGTTACAAATCAATGTTACCGCAATAAAAAATATGTCTATAAAACAAAAACCAAAAAACCCCCACAAATTCACTCAACTACAATTATACAGTGATACAATCTCTTTTGTAGTATACTGCAATAAACTATCACTAAAATATCAAAAAAAAAAAAGAAAATCTTTAATACAAGAGAGCAATTTCAGATAAAAACAAACCCTAACTATGCTGCTTTCAAGCATAAGGACACAGCACAGGTAAAAGTTAAAGGCTGGAAGAGGATGCAGCAGGCAAACCCAAATCAAGAAAAGCTGGCCTGGCTATCTTCATATCAGATAAAGTTGACTTTAAGGCAAGAAGCTTTGCTAGAAAGAGGGAGTTTTCGTAATGAAAGGGGCCATCTACTAGGAAGATACAACAATACTAAATTAGTATGCACTAATAATATAGTTTCGAAATACATACAAAGCAAAGGCTGACAGAACTAAGGAGAAATAGCAAACTCACAATCATAATTGGAGATTTAAAAACACCTCTCTCAGTAACTGATAAAACAAAAAATCAATAAAGGTAGAGAAGATGTGAGCAATGCAATTAACAAACTTGGCCTCGTTTACCCAACAATCACACACCACTATGCATTCTTTTCAAGTGCACATAGAACATTTACCAAAATTAACGATTTCCTGGGTCACAAAGCCAATCTCAACAAAGTTCAAACAACTGAAATAATTCAGAATGTTTTCTGTCCAGAGTGGACTTAAGCAAGAAATCAAGAGCAAAAAGAAAATAAGGAAATCTCCAAATGTTTGGAAATCAAGCAATATGGTTCTAGTTCCTAAGTAACCCATGTATCAGAGAAGAATCTCATACAAATTAGAAAGTATTTTGAACCAAATGATAATGAAAATATGACATATCAAAATTAGTGGGATGCTGTTAAAACTATACGCAGAGGGAAATTTAAAAGAGCATGACATCCTGGAACTTCAGATAATTTACGTGACAGTGTGCATAAAACTGAGTGCTGTGCTTTCTGCCCGAAATCGTATTTCTAGTGTTTCCAGTGGTTCATTTTCAATGTTGCCTAAGCTATGTTGGTTACATTAGAGACTATATTAGTGATGGCATGCAGGCATTGAAAATGTAATCTCTTCTCTCCTCTAAACATGGTTGGTGGTTTATTCTGGATGAGTTTAGCACGATTTTTCTGATTAACGACTTATCCCAATATAATCAGGGGTGAAGACCCTTGTTGGTGCCTTCGTGAAGCACAGGGGGAAACAAGTTCCATTTGGTTCTGAAGGGTAATCCTGGAGGCTGGGATTCTTACAGCCGAGGCCTGGAGATGAGTCATAGACTTACTCAGACACACTCAGAACACACAACTCACCAGCTCTGAATTTTTATAAACTTAACAATGAGTCCCGGGAGTGCCAGCTGAGGCTTGATAAAGATTTTCTGAGTGTTCCAGACATTTTTTCAGTCTTCTTGGTTCAATAAAACTCAAATCATGTTTTGCTCCAAGCATTTGTTCTCTTAATCTTGAAACCCTCCTGCCCCTTTTAAGCAAGATTGAATTTATACATTTCTCATTCATTTACACCGCAGTCCTGAAAAGGTTCTGAAAAAACGGAGTCCTACAAAAAAATCTTTGAGTACTGCTACTTCCATTAGATGGGAGAGTTTCCAGATCAAATGACTTAGAAATTCTTCCATATATAGTGCATTTCAGTTCTCTGATCTTTCTCCCAAAGGGAGGGTGTTTTTGAGCGTGGCCTTCACATCAGCACACTGGGGGGTGGGGTGTGAGTGTCATGTGCACTTTGCAACTGCTTGAGAGGGTGGTGGTGGTAGAAATTAATTGTCAGAAATGTAACGCAATTATTAAAAGTCCACAAAGTCACTACACAGATTGTGACATAGTCACAATTCTGTTGGTTGTATGATAGTGTGACATTCACACATTATTCACCAAGATTGAAGAAACTCCTGGGAAAGAAGTAAGTCATCTAGATCTCGGGGTTGGCAGAAAGAAGGAGCCCTAAATGGTGTTTCAGGACAAGGAGCAAGGCCACATAACTCAGGGACTCTTCTGTCCCCTCACCCTCAAAGCAACATTTCAGTCCAGCTAAACCCCTGGCCAGGCTGCAAAGGAGAATAATTGTCAGGTTCACTGTAGCATCTCCACCATGGGCAGAAATCTCTAGATGATGTTTTCAGTGGACCTCTTTGTCTGGAAAAAGTGCCCCAGGATGACACTCTTCATGATTTACTTAGGTAGTTCCAGCAGTCTCCATAGCCCCAGGGGACAATTAAACAAAAAAGGCCCAAATCCTGCCACCAGCTGGCATTCAGGAGGCAGTGGGACAGCCTCCCACCGTGTCTCCTTTGGTCTCAGCTGGACACTGCCCTGAAGTTCCAGCACATGGAGATAGCCAGTTAATGAGCGGGTGCTGCCCTGTGTTGGGGACAGAGGGCACCTTGCCCAGATAAGTCGGTCTAGAATATTTCTGCAGGAAATAAGGATTACGGGGTGGATGTTATTCCTCTGCTTGACTGAGAAGCTAAGAGGACAATTCATCGCGAATAAGAAGTGGGATGGAAAAGCAGTGTCCAAGGAGAGAGGGGGCTTTTAGGTCTGAGATGGAAAAATGAAGTTGCAGGGAGAGGTTGAAGAAATTACTCAAAGGGAAAGTAAAATTGCCCTGTGAATGGGACTTACCACAGGTCGGCATAGAATTTTCTCATCCATGGAAACTCACCGGATCGAGGTCGGGCTAAGGTGTGAACAGCCTGTCTTTCAGTCTGCCTTTGAAGAGTAGGTCACTGCTATCCAGATAACTTAGCAACCTGCTCAGTGATGGTCTCTGAGCAGAGGGCCTGCTTCGGTGGGTTGGGAAATGTTTAACACATGGCTCTTGGGGAGGGGAGAAAAGCCAGATTGATACCATTTTCCAGTTTCCCTGGTGTAAATATTCCCACCGTGGCCTAGTTCAGGCTGTCAACGCGAACTCATGGAACATGGATTCGGGAAGTGAAGCACACGATCTGCCAGGATGATCTGGCTCCATCACATCACTAGTGCTCTTTTAGAATAGTTTAAGTATCTCAAATTAGTGTGCTAAAGGCCTGAAAACCAAATTCGTAAAGTAGGTTTAGCCCCTGTAATCCAACCAAATAAACGCTTTCTTTGTTGTTAGTGTGAAAATAAACTGTACATCATCTAGAACAGTCACAAGCTGGGGAATAATGGAGATTGGCCAAGCGAGCTTTCGATGGAATTCAGTACTAACAAATCCTCATATTAAGTGTCTGGCTTGGTGAGCTCAGAGAGCATGATAATAGTTTTAGAACTGATCTAATCATCTCACCGTCCCTAGGAGGTACGTGGTTATTAGACTAGTTTGAGCTATAATCATACCCACCTTGTAGCTGTGAGTCTAAAGGAGAGAAGATATATAAAGTGCTCTATGCACACAGTAGGTGCTCAAGATCTAATTCCCATCTTATAGTGTGTTATGACTATGATTTTCAGGGTCATTCTCAACAGCAGAATCCAACAATCATGTCTGTTAGACACCTTCTAGGCCTTTTCTGATGGATCTAGTTAATTCGGCGTGCTTCTTTTTGATATAGGAAGATTTTCTGGTTCTGTGATTTACTTTGTCAGAGAGGCACCTAATTGCCAGTTCAGGCTGGACATTAACTGGCTAAAGTGAGTATTATCATTCTACATTAACTGCAACAGACATAAACACAAAGCCCTGGATGAAAGAGTGTTGAGCACCTCAGTCTGCAGATCTCCGTGGTATAGGGCAGAGCATCTGCGGGGAGTGGACACCAGAGAGAGCACCTGGAGTGTTAGCAAGTAGACATAAGAACTGGCGGTCATTGAGAAAATTTCCTGCCTCTCCTTGCCTGAGTTATTATGTGGCTCCACGTCCTCTGCCCTTGATAATCCAGACAGTCAATTGGTGTATATTGTTTTGGTCCATTTCTTAGCTGGAGAAGGGAATTGGACATTACCCTCAACTGGAATATGAACTGCCAAATGCAAAGGCTGCAGCCAGTTCATCTGAGATGGATGTCTGCCTGCCCAGAGGCAGGGAGAAGATGGCAAGGTGTCATCTCCAGGACTCAGCTCAGAAGCCTCTTAACTGTGCACTTAATAAATGAAGCCTTGGCAGACATACCTTGAATTATTAATGAAGTTATTCAGCTTTGATTGTTTCCTTCTTTTGGGGAAAGGTTATTCACTCAAATGCCTTTGATTAGACTATACAATACATCACAATTGGGCATATTTTATGTGCAACTTTATGGTGATAATAGTTCTGTCTCATTTAGAAGCAAATCAGACATTATGAACTTCGTGATTTATTAATGTATTGATTTCTATAAATGTCAGCGCATCTCACATCCCGTCAGAGAGCCCGGGAGCAATCAGTGGAGAGCCAATAAAAATGTAAAATGAAACCATCATAAAAAAAAGGAAATACTGCCTGTTTCAAAGTCCTGCTGCCTCTCAGAATTGTTTCAGGATCTGGATCATTACCATGAAGGCATCCCCCGACCCCGAAGGAAACAGAGGCTGTGCGAGGCTCTCTGGGGACGCTCTGTCCTGCTTGTCTGTTCTGTGTGGACTGACATAAACAAGAGGTGAAGCGTCGGACCTGGAGCAGCTCGCAGAGCCGGTGCCAGACTCCTCATCCTGGAGAAGGCAGGAGGATAAGCGGGTCTCTCTCCATTAGATTCGCCCCACTACAACCCACCACCTCCCTGCTGAGGAATCTTCAGGATAAAGCCCAGACTCTCCAGCTGGCACTGAAGGGTCTACACGGGGGGCCCAGTTCTCCTTCCCAGCACAGTTCCCCACAACTACCCAGCAAGGGTCTTCTGCAATAGCTGCAGAGTCTACTGGTGTGTGGACCGTCTCTGCCGCAGCGTGTGATCAGCTGACCCCAATCCCAGCCACCCTTTAAACCCGGCTAAAGTGCCGTCTCCTCCGGGCAGCTCCTGCAGACCACCACACAGACAGCTCTCTCTCTGTCCAAACCCCTGAGGGGGATTCTCATCTCTAACAGCCACCCAGCAGATAGCGGAGTCCACCTTTGGGTGCTGCAGTTTCCTTTTACAGGAGTAGGGTGGGGTGGGGTGTGGTGGGGAGGCCGTGTCTGCACCCGTTTTTGTTTTGTTTTTATTTTTGGCATCCCACTCCCTCCATGATGTCTAGTATCCACTCTGCACACAGTAGGTGCTTAGTAAGTGCTCATTACTTGCTGCAAGTGTGTAGAGCTATGAGGAGCTAAATAGGAAACACGTTAAGAATCCTGAGACAGCAGCCAAGAGAACATCTGGAAAGTATTTGGCTAATTTAGCAGCTAATTCCATCGTTTGACAATTTAGTTCAGAAATCACAATTTGGCAGCCCACAGGGTACAGCTGCCATCTCACTTCTTTTAAACGTGAATTTTACCAACATTTGTTTCACATAAAATATGGACTTTTGGCTTCTCTTTAGAAATCTGAAGTTATGGCTATGCAGGTCCGTGTTATCACATGGCAACGACTGGCTGGAGCTGAGGAGCAGTTGCTTGCTTTAGACAGGGCATGTGCTCTCTAGTAAACTGCAGTCCCCACTACTCCCTATTACCTCTCCAATACTAAGACCAAGGGACAGTTGTTATCCATTGTCACCCATTTACATTACTTGCTTGAGTCTGTGATCCTTGTTTAACAGTCCCTCTCCCCTACCCCATACCATGTTTTTCCAAGTGACTTTTGTGTGTTTTGTGATAATCTAGAAACATTGTCAATCTAGAAATGACAGAATTTCATTTTTGGGTCCCAAGCAAGATGGAGAAAAAAAGATGCCCTGTAATTAGAGAGGACCTCTGTACAGGTTGTGTGTCCTTACGTGTGTGCTTCTATGCTGCTGACATCACATGTATCAAGGATGGGGTAGACTTAACTTACAGGTCCTGGTGCAGGATATTTCAGCCTTATATGTTACAGAGCACTTTTCACATCCCTTAGGTCATCATCTGATTGACAGATGCTTTCTGGCATAAGGGGCCATCCAATGGGTCTCCCCTGGGCCCACTCCTGTGTCTTTGTGGTTGTTTCTCTGTCTCAGCAAGTCAGAGAACAAATTCCTCTGTTCAAGCTTCTCACACTTTCTGCACCTGAGAATTTGCAGAGCCCAGTCTGAGGTGGCAGGAGGGGAGGCACCAAATAGTTTCAGGGGTCCCCTCCCCACTTCCTCCCCTGTGTCAAGCTCCCTGCCATCCATTTAGCATTTCCAATTTTGTTTCCCTTTTCTGGGCGTGAAAGCAGCCTTCACTCTGGGTGACAAGTTATCTAAGTCACAGAGCACACGAGTTACAGAGAGATGCTTTTATCCTGCCCTCTAACTTCACAGGTATGGCTCCCGGGCCCAGAGGGGGACCCAGATTCGTCCAGGGCTGCACACTGGATTCCTGGCAGAGTGGGATTAAACTCACGTCAGTCCTTTCTTCGATTCAGTGTTCTTTTCACAGCACCATTCACTCATTTATCAAATAATTACTGCATGCCTACTAGGTGCCAGCTACTCTTCTAGGCCCTGGGGATAAAGCAGTGAACAGAGGGGCTGGTGTGTGCTGTGAATTAATATAAAGCAGGGTTACAGGACTAGACAGAAACGGGCCACGGAAGGCACTATTTTATACGGGGTGGTCAGGGAAGGCAGCAGCCCAATTCAGCATCAGCAGAAGGGGATGATGGTGAGCTAGCTTTGCAGTCAAAACAGTCAGGGTTAAATCCCAGTTCTGCAGCTTAACAGCTGGTGAGCCTGAGCAAGTGACTTCCATCCTCCAAGATTCAGTGCTCTCGACAGTAAAACGCGCACAGTAGCCCCCACCTCCCAGTCTGTTAGGCTCAAAGGAACCACTGCATAGAGAATCCCTGGCATGTAGAAGGCACTCACTCAAGTCCCCTCCTCCCTTGGTGAGGGGGGCTGGGACTCAGCTTCCTAACGGGTGTCTTTGTTTGGCTGTGAGTGGGGTGCAACCTGTAGAGAGCCCACACAACATTCCATTAGCCAGGGCAGCCAGCTGGAAGACTTTTGTAGTTTAAGAGGGTGAATGAGCTAGGATTAATTAGCTGAGTTAGTTTGTGAATACATTAGCAGGTCACAGGGCTCTGAAGCTATTTAATCTGAGGAGTGGTGGGTGGCAATCACTACGCCTGGAGTGATGTTTTGTTGGAACTTTCCAGATCGGAGCTCTGGCTTCAGTTCCCAGCCCTTCTGAATTCTTCACTGTGAGACAGCAGTATTTCTCATCATTTAAGTCTTATAGTGGCTTACCATAAAGCCTAAGTTGGATCATAGGAGTCTTTGAAAATTAAATCTCATGTATAAGAAACCCAAACAGCTTCCAGTCATGCCCTCTCTGTGAAGCCTTCCCAGACCTCCCAGCCTGCATGTCAAGCTGGTCTATAACGATCACTTCTACGGGATGATGGAGTGGGGAGACTGGGGGAGGAGGTACACCTCCCTTTTCACCTTATACCCTTCATTACTGTTGGAAATATTTTTAAAGCTATGTGTATGGATTGCCTTTATAATTTTAATGTTTCAGTAAAAAACATTACATCTTGAGTGGGATAATGGTAGGTAGATCCCATGTGTTTCAATAAGAAAATGGTCCTGGTAAGTCTGGTCTGGTGTAATTGGTGTTTAGTTGTGTTTGTTTTCTGGAGTAAAACTTTTTTCAAACAAAATATGATGCTGTGGTGATCTTTAGTGCCCGTCACCAACCATTTCCGGTTCCCCTCCTCCCGGGCACATGCTTGGATGCACTTCCTGCCCCTTTCAAGTCAGGCGGATCAGGTGACTGGTGCTGGCCAGTCAAATGGGAACAAGAGTGATGTGTGTCCCCTGGCGGAGGCAGATGTTTTGTGAATACATTTTGAACTACAGTTGAGCAAAGTGCTATGGAGGAAAGGTACAGGTTGCCATGGGAACTTAAACAGGAAGACCTAACCACAACCGCAAGGCTTCTCTGTGGCAGTTCCGATGCTGAGCTGGAAGGACGAGAAGGAGATGGCAGGTGGAGAGTGAGGGAGAGCGCTCTGGGCAGAGGGAGGGAACAGCCTCTCCAAGGGCCCTGAGGTGGGAAGAGAGGCCTACTTTAGGAGATGAGAGAAGGCCAGTGTCTGGAGGCTGGGACGTGGATAGACTGCAAGGCACTTAGGGTGCCTGTTAACAGTTTTAGGGGAAAACAGCAAAACAAGTACAGTACAGAGGTTTCTATTTTTTTGAGAGGCCAGTGGAGAGTTATGAGTTATAATAAGAATAACCCAAGGAGGTCTGATGTTAATCTTAAGAGAACTGAGACATACTTGGCCCCTGTCCGCTTGTGGGGACTTCACAGAGTATGGCTTTGCAGGGCCAGCTCTGTCTGGTGGCTTTCTGTCCCTCCTCTCTTTGCTGGCTCATTGCGATAGAGAGCCTCCATTAATCAAACAGGCCTGAGACCTTGGCCTTGGTCCCAGCTCTCTGTGGGTGAGAGAAAGGGAAGAAAGTCTGTTTCTCCCTATCAGGTAATAAAACTTACAATTTGAGATATTTGAAGTTACAGCTGGGATACCAAGGGGCCTGGTAATTCCCATTTAGAATGCCAAAGGCTGAGTCAGGCTTGGCTGGAGACCTGACTCCATGGTGGCAGGAATATGATACGGCTGGAGAAAATTTCCTGGGACTGTAAGATTTTTTTCCAGCTAATCAGTAACTTCCTCCTTTATCCTTATTTTACTTAGTCCATGACCTGCAGGAGGAAACAGATCTTGCTAGTTGTAATTAAAAGGGAGAGATTAAATATGCAAAAGAGATGTGATAATTGTTGAAGCAAAATCTAGGAAGGTGGGAAGCAATAGCACCAGGATCAGGGATGTGGGTAACTGTGTACATTTCAGATTATTTCTCAGAAAAATTCCTAGAAGTGGAAAAAAGCAGGTTTTGTAAAACAGAAAATTTCTATCTATCTATCTATCTATCAGTCTATCTCTAGGATATCACACATAAAAATTTTAGCGGTGGTTATCTCTGAGGATTGGGGTTATGGATGGTTGTTATATTCTTTTTGCTTATATGTATTTTCTACATTTTCTGCAATGAGTAAGTACAAATTTCTAATAAGAAGAAATCCATAAAGGTTATTTTAAAGTCGCCTTAAAGGACAAATGTGGAGCACCTCAGAAGCCCTGGGATCAGGGGTGGGTGGAGCCCAGAGCTCAGTGCTGCCCTGGGGGACCTTTCTCTGCGGAGGGGCCTAGAACACCAGGCAGGTGAGGGTGGAGCACCTCCGGCTTGGAGAGCTTTGTGCAGCCTTGGCAACACGTTCTGTTTATCTATCTCAATTTCAACACTGGGAAATGGTGGGAATAATCCCCACTTTGCAGGGCTCTTGTGAGATTTAAATGAGGTAAAAATGGAAGTGCAACTGGCATGAAGTATATGCTCAATAAAGGTTAACAGTTCCTAATAACTCTGACCTGTGAAGAAAAAAAGACACAGCCTGGCTAGAGGCAGTGGGCTAGACAGGATGCCCTCCATTCTGGAGGAGGCATTTCTGAGATGTGGGGAGCTGGGGCTGGGGATGTTGGGGAGGTCTTCCATTGATCAGAACAGTAGTTGATATGGTGGAAGCATTTCCTAGGTCTCAGGCCTGTATCTAGTGCTTCAGGTACGTTATCTCATGTAACCCTGTCAAACTCTGTGAGCTCCACAACGCTGCCCTTTGAAAGACAGAGAACCTGAGACAGAGGTGCAAACTGCCCAAGGCTGCACAGTTAGTCAATGCAGACGTGGGACTCAGATCCAGGTCTGTGTGATGCCAAAGCCCATGTTCTTAACTGCTGCATTATATCACACGAGCTTTACAACCACAGAGAACTGGGTTAAAATTCCAACTTTGCTACTTGACACCTGATCTTACCCATGTCTCATGGGTCTCATGGGGACCAAATATGACAAGGCATGTGAAAGGCCTGTGACTTGGCCTAACCCCAGCAGTGCTTGTCACGTGGTGCTTCCCTTGCTCCCTCACCCGATTCCTGAGAGTGCATTCCCACAGCACCTGGGTCTTCTGAGGAAATGTTTCAAAGCTACGCTGCTGAAAAAGCAATTTTTCGCTGTAGCTGTGTGGATAGATTTTTAATATTTAATTAGGGAGACCTTCCGCTTGGAGAGAGGGCAGGACTTGTTATTAAATCCCCGCTGCTTGGTCTCCCTCACATGCCCGTGGGATTATTCATTCATTTCCAGTCACACAATTTAATATTGCAACAGCTAATGGGGAGATGTTGATAATTTGTAAAACTGGTTGGTCCCGAGGCCATTGGAGAAGCTCCACGCCTGAGCCTGATGTGGGGGCTAAAGCAGATTCTCGGGAGATGAGGGCTCCCGAGAGCTTCCTGTTCATTATGTGCAAACATTCATGTACCTTCTGAGAGCTGGATGCCACGTTGGGAGCCATGAGGATTAGAAAGGCATTTGCTGCACATTCATGTCCTCAAGGAGTTAGGACTCTGGGACACCTGAATGCCTTAAAGGGTTTTTCTGTTAAAATTTGTACCTAGGATTTGTTTTAATCAGGTGGAGTAAGACTTGCAGACATGGAAATGACTGTCTTGAAGGAAGAAGTTTGTCCTCACAGATTCCTAGGAACAGGAGGCATTGCATGCCATGCAGGGCCACATGGGGAAGCACCAGGGTCAGTCAAGAGGCAGTAGGGGGGAGAGGGGACAGCATGGCCCAGAGCCTTTATTGGGGTTTTCATGGGAAGTAATGAGTGAGGCAGGGTAAGTATGTTGAATAAGCTTAGGATTGAAATGCTTGAATAATTCTGGCAACCTCTGGGCTATAGGAGTGGTCCCTAGTTGTCTGGTACCTGGCCCTGGGGTGATTTAAGGCAGAGGGAATACTGGTTTGGTGTGTGACAGGTAGATAAAGGAGATGGCTGGGGTGTGGGCTCTAGATTGGTTGGTTTGCATATCAAGGCACACTTGCAGGGGAGTCATTTACTATCCTTAGGAATTAGCTAGCTCTGGGAGCAGCAGTCTCTCCAGGATCAAGGCCCCAAATGCCAGAGCTTCAAGAATACAGAAAATAAGAAAATACAGACAATAGAGTTTGGTTCTACAGTCAGACAGATGGGGGTTCAAATGCCTACTTTGACATTTCCCAGCTCAGGTATTGGGCATGAACATCCCTGGGACTCAATTTCACATATCCAGCTTCTCTCCCCAAGAGTCTGCAAAGCTCCAGCCCCCACCCTGTAGGCTCTACCCTACCAATGGGTTCTCTCCACGAACAGGCAGAAGGACCTTTGCAAAACAGTCATTCTTAGAGCACATAATTATGGAGCACCTAGTACCTGCCAGGCACTTTGAGGTTACGGTTTGGTGCATGAGGGACTTAACCTAAGAATCACAGACACTTCTCCCCTGAGAGAAGTGCTGCAGGGGAGAGCTGTCTGGTGCTATGGGAGGGAGCAGCAGAGGGCTCTGGTGTAGCAGGCGGTCAGGGAAGGTGTCTCTGAGGGAGTGGTGGGGGGCTGAAATCTGAAGGAGTGGGAGCTTACTAGATGGGGAGGAAGGGACGTGTGTGTATGTGTGTGTGACATTCTAAGCGGGGAGGGAAAAGATGAGGTGAAGCTTTCCAGGAACCTCCTGTGTAGAGGCTCTGGGGAAGGAGAACACAAGGTGTTCAAAGGAAATCCATCTGAGTATGTCCCTCACTTTAAAGCCTTCAGTGGTGCCCATTGCTGCAGGAGAAATGTAACCCTCATTAATAGGGCATTCAAGGTCTTTTATGATCTGCTCCCTGGTTAGCTTTCAGGTTCTGTCTGTTGCTTCTCTCCTACCCACCATCACCCTGCTACACACACACTCAGTCTCTGTAAGTACTTGCTGCTCCCTCAACACAGCTTCCTGGGTGACACTTTCATGCCTTTGCACATGCTCCTGCCTCCATCTGGGGCCTGATTTCCTTCCCTCTCTGCTGGGTTATTTCCTGGGTTTCCTTCAAGTCTGTCCCATTGCATTGCACACCTCCAGGGGGCACTGTTCAGACTACAAAGTGAATGGTGCCTGCTAAAGTTGTGCACTGTGCAGCCCTCTATAAAGTGTCACCTCAAGAGCTACCTCCTCTGAAATGGAAGTTTTTCTGTCTTCCCCAGACAGCATGAACATGACAAGAACCCTCTCCTGCAGTGTCCATCACTTAGCATGGTGGATACAGAAAGGCTTTTTTGTCTCTCCTGACCATGGGCTCCTTGAGGGTACGGCACATTCAGTCACCCATTTAACAACTATGTATTGAGCTCCTATTCTGTGCTAGGTACTGTTCCAGGTGACAGCAACATGGTCACAAATAAGTTAGGCAAATCTTCTATTCAGCAAGACTGACACGTTATACAAATCATCGCACAAATGAATATGCAATTATGAGTGTTTTAAGTGCTGTGAAGGAAAAGGATGGGGGCAGCATGAAGAAGAAAAACCAGAAGGAACCTAATTTAAGTTAGGGGGAAGGAGAGTTTGCAGATATATGAGCTGAAGCGTAAAGGTGAGAAAGAGTGGTAGGAAAAGAGTGTCAGGGAGAGGGAACAGCATGTACAAGTACTACGAGATGAGAACGAGCTTGGCCTTTTGAGGAACTAAGTGGAAGCCAAGTGGTGGAGCAGAACAACCAATGGAGGAAGTGGTGTCAGGTAAGATGGTGATAATCAGATCAGTCAAGTTCGGATTTTTATCTTCAGAGCAACTGGGAAGCAGAGGTGTCAAGTTTATAATTGCCCCAAACTGAAACTCACCCAAGTGTCCATCAACAGTAAAATAAACAACAAATTATTAGCATATTCACACAACAAAATACTACACAGAGATGTGAATGAATTAACTACAACAGCATCCAACAATATAGATGAATATAGAGTGCAAAACAAAGTAAAACTAATCTAGGCTGTTAGAAGTCAGGATAGTGGTTATCCTTAGGGAGGAGTGACTGGAATGGAGCAAACAGGGGGCTTCTGGAACGCTGTAATGGTCCTCCTCTCTCTCTCTCTCTTTTTAAAAATATCTGTGTTGGTTACATGGGTTCTGGTGCACATTACATTTCAATAAAAGTTTTTTTTTTTTTCTTTTAGGAGATGTAGAAGAAAGACCTACTAGAAGAGTGTTGCAGCTGGATGAGAGATGGTGTCAACTTTGAAGGAAACAGATGAGAGACAGATTGTGAATCTGGCAGACGAATCCACCAGACTTGCTGATGTAGGGGAGGGGGTGTGAGGGAAAGGGAGGTGACAAGGAAGATTCTCCAGGCTTGAGCAATTGGGTGGATGGTGGAACCATGTTGTGCAGTGGGGAAGGCTGAGACAGAGCTGTGTCACACTCCTTTCTGTACCCCTGGGCCCAGCACTGGGCTGTGAAGGAGAATGAGTTTAGTTAATGCTGACTCATCTTTCACTATTGTAAGTCAAGAACCCGATGATCAGTGCTGGAAGAACAGCTAGTTACCACCCTTGTATTCTGCACATTTCATCTTCTTAGGATAATTCAGAATTATCTGTTCTCCAAACTCAACAGCCTTTTGTGGGAGGGCTTATGGATGTTTGTCAAATGGGGAGAACATATTTATTCTCTTTGTATGTTCAATGCCAGGTTATATGCATGGGCACATAAGTGCAACAGCTTCAGATGTTCTTCATGATTCTAGATGTTGAGAGGAGAGGACAGGACATCTGAAGAGCCTCTCGGTGCAAGGTGCTGTGTCCAATGCCTTTCACAACCCTCAATTATATACTCCTTTAATAATTTCATGAGGATTATTTTATAAATGCCCATTTTCTAGGTCATTAGGGCTTGGTTATTAGTCACCAAGTACAAAGTTGGAATTTGAACTGTGTTTGGTTTTGATTTTGCCACACGCTTCTGTCTGATCAGGGATGAAGGTCTGGGGATCAGAAGTGTCTTAGAGGGTGATGGAGGCCGTCTCCCCGTCTCTGTCTCCGTGATGACAGAAGGAAGTCCTGATGCTGAGAAAGTGCTTGGAAATCTCCAAAAGAGGGCAGCTCTAAGGTTCTGTTTGCCGTTTTCAAAAAACATTTACCCATAATGTCTCTTTATAGGATAATAAAAATGAACCATCTGTGGTTCATAGGGAAACCTGCCTCAGGCTTATTAAAAATATATGAATTTTTCTTTAAGATGGGATGTCCATATTATTCAAAATTGTAAGCCAAAACGTATTATCTATTATTAATTTATTTTTAATAGACATCTTTCTTATAGGTTAGCATTCTAATTACTTCTGAAAAAGTGGGCAGCAGCGAGGCGAGGTTTCCAATTAAAATTGTCCTGAAGATAAATTGAGGTCTTTGGCTGAGAGCACTTCAGACTTTTCCCCATCTGATAGCAACAGCATCTGTCATCCCGGAGGGACCAGGCTGGGATTCTCATTTGTGCTAGATCTGCCCCAAGAGTTTGAGGTTCTTGGGAGTGAACTGGGGTCCTTCAACTACAGTTCCTCCAAAGCCTCCATCCAAGAGCCATGCTGGTGAAGGTGACAGCCAGCAGGGCAGAACTGCCTCCAGCCTGCCTCTTGCTGCCTTCTCTCCTCTTAGCTGCCTGCCCCTCCTAAGGCCCCCTAACTTTCTGCTGGCCAATCCCTCCCCCAAGCAAAAATCAAAAAGTGCCTGTTGCTGAGAGTGCAGCTCATATTATATGACAAGAGGATTCATGGGGTCTTTCAAATACTTTACATAATTGAAAAATCTCAGCATTTATAGTTTGATTGAAGCTCACTCATGTCAAGTCAAATCAGGTCATGCTGATTGACAGCCTTCTGTGGTTGGATGTTTGTATCTACATTTGGAGAAGTGGAAAGAGTTGCATGCTGTGCCCAGGGGTCTGGCTTGAAGTCCATACCTGTCACGCACTCGTTGTGTGGCTTCTGCAATTATGTCGCCTGCCCAATGGCGTTTCCTCACATGTGAAGGACACTCCCTTCTCAGGGTCTTCCCGAGGATTAGGTGGACACCCAGGACATGCCACATAGTAGGTGTGCAGCAGGTGTGGCTCCTTTCCTTTCCCCTCCCGTCTAGTCCTGTGTGAGGAGGGCGGGGTGGTCCTCTGAGCTCTGGGTCACCTGCCTGGTGTCAATCTGGTGCCATCTTTAAGGGACAATGTGTAGGAGGGCTGGCAGGTCCCCAGGGAGGCCAGTACAAGGGAAGGAACACTGAGCCACACCCCTCAAGTCCTGGTTCGGTGTTTTTTGCTGGGCTGGGCATTTCCATTCTCTGGGCTTCTACTCCTTCTTCAGGAAAAAGTGGGGCGGGAGCCAGGGCACTGGGTTTCTACCTTTCTAGCCTTGGGCAGTTCTCTCTGTATTTTCAGTTTATTAATCAATTACGGATCTAGTCTCCAGAAAGTTCTCTAAAGTCACCTTGAACCTATGCTATTTTCAATTTATATTAATTTCCTCTTGAGATACCAAGGTTCATTAAGTTTATTAGTTTTGGGTAAGTCAAACTTCTTTTAATCAATCCTCGTTTACTTCTTTTAATCTTCTAATTTCAGTATGTTTAGGATTTGCTCAACATTCATTTTTTGTTTAACAAACATATAAGGATGTCCATGCTCTCCATATTCAGATTTTAGGATAGAGAAGATTTATAGAAAGGAAGTTTAATGAATTCCTACTATGTAAAGATACACTAAGTGCTTTCACATTTGTTAATCTCCTTTTATCTTCCCAGCAATGCTGGGAGGTGATATTAGCATATCCAGTTTGCTATCCTTAGTCTCAAAAAGCTTAAGCCACTCTCCCAGGGTCCCAGAGAGAGTAAAGCACTCTGGAGCCGGACCCCTTTCCGTAATGTAACGCTGCTTACATAATGTCGCAATGTTGTAGTGTTGGGCTCAGCCTCTTTCGGCCTTCCTTCTCCTCTCTACACGTCAGAGAGATGGACGTTATCATTCCTACAGCTGCCCAGCATTGATTCTTTGCTTCTTCAGACCTGGAGGGTTTTTTTTAAGCCTCCTGGCCTTGTCTGAAAAGGCTTGGGAAAGGCTTGGAGTGGAGACTCAAGAGGAGGTGTCCTCCGGGGCTACCACCTAGCAGCCCGCTTCTTTCCTGCTGCACTTGGCCTTGGTGGGATTTTAGAATAAGTGCCGTGACTGTGGCAGCTTAATGCAGACCTGGCTGAGCAGCAGCCGGTACATTTAATACCATGCATGTTTAATTGCATCTGGCCGATGAGTGCGATGCATGTTTGGGGATCTTTACTTAGGTAGTTCTTGGGGAAAATTGAGGGCATGTATATCAAGCAATTTTTGAATTATGTCTCTATCAGCATCTGTGAATGTCTCCCTGGGGAAGCCAGGAAAGCTCTATTAGCAGAGCAGTTTAAAACAGGATTGGAGGAAGCAGTGGGGGAATATCCCGTAGGGAACGATAATTATAAACAGCACTTCCATGTAAACAGGTCTTAATGTGTTTTCTATATTGAATTCCTGAGAGCGAGACTCTCGGGTGGTGTCTCAGCGCCCCCTCCAGGACTGCACCCCCCAAGTGCTGGGAACTGAGGCAGACGGCTCAGTCGGCCCGCTGGCTCCCTGGGCACCAGAAGCCTCTCAGACCACAGCAATGCTGAGCCGAGGGCAACAGGATGATGATGGCATTGTGTGACCTTGAGGAAGTGACCTTGGGCAAGTCACTTCCTCTCTGGGCCCTTGTGGAATAGGTATAAAGTGTTAGCACTGAGCCAAATGCTCACCCATTTTATTTCAATGAATCCTCCCACATCCCGCAAGGTGGGTTATATTACCCCATTTTACACATTAGGAAACTAAGCCCCTGGGAGTTAAGTACCTTGCCCAAAGTCATTTGTCAGAAAATCGCAGAGCTGAGGTTTAAATTCTGGCATGTGACTCCAATTCCCGGGCTACGTCCCTGGCACCAGATCATTTCCATGGTCTTTAAGGTCTTATCCAGCTAAACATTCTGTGAAATATGCCTCTTGGTACCAGACGCTTGGTGATCTCATCTTGGCTTTTGCAACACACCCTAGCAGCTGTGTAAACAGGAATATCGCTCTTTAGTTCTGTGTTTTATGGCTGCTCCTGGCTCCACTGTTCTAGGGGTTATGGCTCAGGCCCAGTGCACCCATAAGGCATCATAACTGATGGTTGGTTGTCATGGTGATGGTGCCATAGAGAAATGCTGTGGCCCTGGCTGGGTCATATCCCTTCTGTCCACCTTGAAAGCAAGTACATCATAGGTCTTCTTACATAAAGTGGAATCATGGGATCATGAAAACTTCCAGGCTGGACAGACCTTAGATATCATCCAGTGGTTTTCAAACTGCTATAAAGGCAAGGAATTCTTTAGTCAAAGAAAATTTTGCATGGAGGCTAAGTATGTAAAATAGATGAAAGCAATCAGATGCTGGGGTTAAAGTGGGAGATGTGGAGAATGTCGTTTTACTTGCCCAGATCCCATACGGTGGTCCTTAAGGGGATTTTGCAGGTCACCATTTGGAAACCACTGATCTAATTCAACCTGCTCATTTTACAGTTGGCCAGGGTGAGCCCAGAGAGGGACACTACTGTGCCTGAGGGACAGGGCTGAGGCTGGAGTCCAAGTCTATGGGCATGCCGCCCGGGGCTCTTTTCCTAACCACGAAGAAATGGCAATGAGGGTGCCCCAGGGTTGGGCTTGAAAGGATTCTCAGGTCCTTTGCTATGAAAAGAATGGTAATTAATCTGTGCATTAATCCATGCATTCACCAGCTTTTACTGAGTATCTATTTGTTAAGTAGGAGAACTTGCTCTATTCTTGGACTATTCTCTGAAATATCAGGGGATAACCCCAGGGCAGGCCAGAGGGGACTAGCAAGCATCTGTAACTATTTAGGATGTGTATTAGGAAGGGAATAGAGAGGTTTGGAGAAGGAGCCTGCTTTGGAGGAAAGAAAGGCCTACTGGAGAGGAGAGAGGATTAACTGTGTGTGGTGTGGGATGTGGAGTCTTTGCTGGCGAAGTGGGAAGTCTTTGTCTTGGGCCAAATGCATTCCGAATTGTGAGGAAGCTTTGGAGATGAACCCCTGGGCCCGTCATTCATTAGTTACTTGTTCATTCACTCGACACTTACTGAGCATCTACTACATGTTGGGCACGTGCTGAGCAGAAGGAATGTGTGGTGAATAGGGCAGGCACAATCACTGTCTTCACTCTCTTAACCCCTCCCCAAGTCTCCACTTTGTCTGCGGGATAATGGCATTCGTTCATTTGTTCATTCATTCAACAAATGTTTGTTCTTGGGGCCAGAATCAACTCTTCTCTTAAAGTTGATTCCCTCAGGAGGCATAGCTAAGAGTGAGCTAAGGGGACAGGTCACCTCAACCATCTTCTTTCTCTCTAGTTTTTAAAATAAGCTAACAGTCAAAAGCCCCAGTATACTATGTTAGCACCATCATTAACAACAACAACAACAAAAGATTTTCCTCAGGCTCTTCACACACAAATTCACTGACAAAATGATTGCCTAAGCA
The DNA here is from genome assembly GCA_031878705.1 of Tapirus indicus. NCBI lineage: Eukaryota > Metazoa > Chordata > Mammalia > Perissodactyla > Tapiridae > Tapirus > Tapirus indicus. The sequence goes on along the minus strand of CM062925.1, from coordinate 81,736,908 downwards.
GGGTCTGTTTTTTGAGAGTAAGTTGAGGTCAGTCAGAGTGCAGAAGGAATGGAACATAGGCTGGGTAAGCTTTGATGGAGCTGGATTAAAAGCAGGAAGTCAGGGAGAGAATGAATGGGAGGACGAGTGGTGGGAATCACAGTAGAGGCCCTGAGGAGCATGAGGGAGGTTTGGGGCCCTGGGGCTGGATAGAGAGAAGAAAAGGGGCATGGGGAGGGAAGGTGAGGGTAGAGAGGAGGAATCTTGGATTTTGTGTTCTTTTAATGTTGCCTTGCGGGAAATAAAGGAACAAGACTGCAGTGCTTATGCATTTCAAGGGCATGGGATCAACGGAGGACTGAGCTGACTGTACTAAACAAATGACTGTGTGCGATACAACTCTTTATTCCAGAAAACCTCAGATGCCCACCCCGAGAGATGCCTGAGGAAGTAACCAGACAGACTGTTCTTTACAGCCAGGTTCGCAGACACTGGAGACAAAGACTGGGTTCCTCCCTGGGGCTGGTTTTGTCTGGGGGGGATGGTGTTCTGGCCACAGCTCAAGGGGACGTGGGCTGCTGTGACTGTCTTTGTAGAGTAAAGTCTCTGGAGGCTGAAGCACAAAGAGCAGTTGGTAAACTGTTAATTAGCTAAGCAGACTCCAAAGGCCAATGATTATAGGATGTAATTCACTGGACACTCAAGTGACTCACAGAGAATCAAGTGCTGGCCTCAGAACTGGCTGAATGTCCTTCTGTTAGGGCTCCCCTCTGTCCCCACCCCCCTTACCTTACTCTGCCACTTCTGACCATTTCTCTCATCTCTGCTCTCTTTTCTTCTGCCTCTCACCCTCCCATCTTCTCTCTTCCCTTTTCTCTCCCGTTTCTTCTATTGTTGAAAATATTATGGACTTTCTAAGCAGATTTTATATTCACTTTTCTTAATATAAAAATCAGGTGGTGATCTTTCTCTGTCAGAACCCAGCAATCTGCATCATTATCTTTAGCTTCTGAGCATTGGCTCACAGTAGCACTCAGCCCTGGGGATAAAAGTGGATGGGGAAGTCAGGGCAGGCTATGCGCACTTTCACTATAATAGACACTGCAAAATACCAGCTATTTTACACTAGGAAATCTAGTGTGTCTTTTGCACTGGATTTTTGGAGATTTTCTCAGCTGCAGGATGGGTCTGGGGGGAGGTGGGCAGGTTGTGGAGCGGGACCTGAAGTCCATCTCATTTCGTTAGTCATGTTGGGAGTCTTCAGGCTGTGGCTGAATGAAGGGGTGCCGCCTAGGCCTGGGGATACCCCAGGTATGCCCTTTGGATACCCCTTTGAGATCCAAAGGACCACGAAGGCTTCTGAACACAGAATGCACTCTCCTGACTGGAGGAGGGGAAGCCTGGCTGTCCTCTTGCTGGTCACACAAGTAGAAAAGTTTTAGAGACAGAACTGGGAGCCCACCCAGAGCAGGAAACGGGTTGGACCTCATGGGAGATGAGACACCTGAGGACACCCCTCCCATCACCTTGAAAGAGGTATGTTCTGGGAACATCATAAACCCTGACAATGTGACAATGATAATATAATGAACAGATTTGGTAGGTAGAGGAAAAGATGACCGAAGTGGAGGAAATAAAAGTGTCCTTGTCTTCTGATTTTCAGAGAAAGTGGGCATTAGACACTGCTAAAAGCCAATATTTAAGTAATCAAGGATTGAGTGCATCATTTAAAGTATGTCTACAGAAGAACTGTAAATAACTAATCAAATGTGGAGGCAGAAAGAGGAAAAAGAAAAAAACAGAGAGATTTAGGGCTAAGGTTGTAGAGGAGTAATCCACCTGGGTTACTTTGTTTATTAAGTGGTGGGAAGGTATATGAACTCTGGGATACACACACACACATACACACACACACACACACACACCAGCAAGGCCATGCTCCTTTTAAAGGTGCTAGGGGAGAACCCATTCCTTGCCTCTTCCAGCTTCTGATGGCTGCCAGCGCTCCTTGACTTGTGGCTGCATCCCTCGAATCTCTGCCTCCATCTTCACATTGCCTTCTCCTCTTCTGCCTGCATCTAGTCTCTGCCTGGGTCTCTTTTATGACACTTATGATAGCATATAGGACCCACCCAGATAATTCAGGATAACCTCCTCATCTCAAGATCCTTAACTTAATCACACTTGCAAAGAACTTTTTCCTTATAAGGTGACGTTTACAGGTTACAGGGATTAGGACCTGATATTGTTGGGTGGCATGATTCAGCCCACTACAACCTATCTGTTTTAGGTTATGTATATTTCACCAAGAGGAATAATGCTAATATTTGATGAGTAGAAATAGTGATATTCCAATGCTCCAGGCGCAGCTTAGGTGTGAGTTTTGCTGTATTTGAACACTGGAAAGCACTCTGTAGTGGGACTCAGAAGACTTGAATTGAGTCCTGAAATGGTCACTTCTTAGCCAAGTGGCCTTGAAGTCAAAGCCCCAGAGACTCAGTTTTTTTAAAACTATAAAATTAGTTCAATAATAATATAAGATCTTTATATCTCACAGGATTTCTCTGCTGTCCAAGTCAAACACTGGATGGGCAATTGTTTCTTAAACTATAAAGTACTAGACAGGCACTAAGCCCATAAGAAACGGTTAAAGCTGGAAATGTGTGGGTAGTTGGCTTTGTATGAATCGTATTTCAAATCTTTTGCCATCAATTGGATCCAGCAAACCTCCAGAGTAACACTACATGTTTCATACAATTGAGAATGCATAGAAAATTACTCTTTCTAAAGACCCCAATAAACACCGGGATTCTCATGGTTCTCCCAAGAATTTGTCAAGTCATTATTGTTGCTATTATTTTTGGCTGTGGTTCTTGCATAGCCCGTGACGTTCCTGATTTTATGAACAAGCTATGGTCAGAGACATAGCAAAATGACCCCCTATTTAGACAGACACAAGATATGGCAGCACTTTGAGAAATGCTGATATGTGCCTCACTGCTTCAGTCAGTGCTCTGACAGGAATAGTGAATCATTTCTGAAGTTACCATGGCAGAACCAATAGATATGATGCTTTGGGAAAGAGGGCTCTTATCTGGTGAGGGTAAAGTTATATAAGGCTGGCCCGAGAGCAGTAGGTGAGAAGAGAGGCAGAGAATTAACTGGTAACGGTCTCAGAACCTTCTGGGGGGCGTTACCTGTGTGTCTCCTCCAGGCCCCTGCTTTGATCTTCTCCTCTTTGCAGCCTGTGCTGTACTCACTTTGGTGGAAGTGGTGATGAGCTCATTGATTAGCAGGCCCTGGCAATGAAAGCTGGGTATGCATGGTGACATAGCATACTGGAGAAAAGTCATCCGAGTGTTTCTACTCTGGAAATTTCATTGGCAACTTCCAAATCCAAAGGGAAGGATGATACTGCCCAAGAGGCCTGATGGATTTAAACCAAAGACATAAAGCATGGATTTTGTATTTTTTCCCTGATGAGTAGTGTATTCATTTGACTGATATGATATAAAGCTGAAAAAGAATTAAGCATTTATAAAGTACCTGCTATAAGATAGATAATAAGCTTGGTACTTCCCCATGTGGCACTTCATTTAATCCTTACAACAACAATATGCAGCATTACCACTGTTGTTATGGGTTGAATTGCATCATCCAAAAAATATGTTGAAGTCCTAACCCCTGGTACCTGTGAATGTGACCTTATTTGGAAATAGGGTCTTTGCAGATGTAATCAAGTTAATTTGAGGTCCTTAAGGTGGGCTCTAATAAATTATGATTGGTGTCCTTATAAGAAGAGGAAAATACCATGTGAAGACAGGACACACAGGGAGAAGATGGCCATGTGAAGGTGGAGACAGAGGTCGGAGTGATGCTGTCACAAGCCAAGGGACCCCTGGGATTACCAGGAACTGGAAGAGGCAAGGAAGGATTCTCCTCTAGAGGCTTCGGAGGGAGCATGGCCCTGCCAACACCTTGCTTTTGGACTTCTAGCCTCCAGAATTGTGAGAGAATAAATTTCTGTTCTTTTGAGTCACCCAATTTGAAGCAATTTGCTACAGCAGCTCTAGGAAATTAACACAACCATTATTCTCATTTCTCTATTTTTGCAAATGGGAAAAGTGAAAGCTGGAGAAGAAATAGGACTTGCCCAAGGTCGCACAATTGATAAATGGCACATCCAGGATTGGACCCAGGTCTTTTGACTCTGGGGCCAATATCTGTGCTACTTCAAAATTACCACTAAAAAAAAAAAAAAAGAACAGGATCAAGGGCCTAAGAAAGACTGCCGATGGTTTCTTCAGAGATGCTCCACTCCTATCTTTAAATTGACCGCATCACACTGGTCCCAGCGTATTTAGTAGGAGGTGGAATTCTCCCCTTAATACTCAAATGGGTGAACAGTTTCTCATATCACATACACATTAAAAATGTGTATACACACATTTGGACCATGTGGTGAGGGCTCTAGCATTAGAGCTCATCTGTGGTATAGACTTAATGACAGACCACAGGCCCCATCTGGAGCTGGCTTGTTGAGGCACTTGATGTCAAGAATAGAGGGTGAAATTTTAGAGATAAAATACCTCCTTGTTGCTATTGCTGTATCTTTGGAAATTTTATGTAACTTCTCTAAACCTGTCTTTTTCCTTATATAAAAGGAACAATGATATATACTTTCCAATGTAGTTTAATTTTTTTCCTTTGAGTGTTATTTTGAGAGTTACATTAGCTCATGTATATAAAAGCACCTGGCACTATACCTGGGACATTGTAGGTGCTGAATAAATGTTAATCCCTTCCTTTACCTGGGGTTCCTGGAGGCAGTCTTAAACATATGTTCTTTACCTTTGTCTCTAATTCTCCAGTGAATCCTCTCATTACTATAACATTAGATGAATAACTGGTATCTTCTGTGGTAACAAAACCAAAAGCTGTGAGCTTGAGAAGCTAAAGCAAGGGAAGGGAGATGGATACCTCTGGATCCGGAAAGGAAGAGCAGGGTAATATTTCAGCTGCACCTTTAGCCTTATAAGGAAGGAAGAAGCTCTTGTATTAATTTGTAATCTCAGTGGGTATCTGCTCTGAAGCTCTGAACAGGGATGCAACATGTTATCTTGGGATCTGTTGCAGAGCGGGGCTTTGCTCAATTGTTATGGACTGGCAAGCTGAGTTTGGAGTTTTAGAAGAGCACCTCTAAGGGACTGAGGGCCAGAAAGAGTCTCTGTGTGCACACACAACTATTCTTCCAGATTGTTATATTTTAGGTGGTTTTTAAGAAAGAAAAAGTTTTCTGAATGTGCTTCAGCTTTCAAAGTTTCAAGGAAACACAATTATAGACTCATAGAATCATAAATTTACTAAATTTTAGCTGAAGCTTAAAAAGCTGTTACATACAGAGCTAACATATAGAACAGGTAAAGTGGAGCTGGTTTCACTGAAGCAGGGATGAAGGGCTCAGAGACTGCCTTACCATCCTCCCCACAAAACTGAATACAAAGAAACTTTTGGGCCACTGCAGAATTCCATGAAGCAGAGATCAAAAATCATCAGTATTCTCAAAGGAAAATGAGATCCAGATAAAAAAAATGACTTGACCAAGGTTAAATAGAGACAGATCATTGACAGAAACCAGGTGTCTTGACTCCTAGTCCAGAGTTGATCCAAACACATCATTCTGCATTTCAGTCTCTGGTCTCCCTCAGCTTTGGTTACTACTTTAGCTAGTCCTTTGTCTACCAATGTATCTCATTATGATGTGTGGTTATGGCATGTGATACTTCTTGGAAGAGAAATTCTGTCTACACTGTGCAGTTAAGGAAGAATATACATTGAGTATGCATTGTATATACATTGTTGGAAGCTGGTCTTGTTTAATGCATTGCTCATCAAAGTTGGAATCTTTCCAGGAGCCTAATTTTATATAATAAGAATCATATAGAAAAGCCATGTTCTATTTGGAACAAAACCTCATGAGGAGGAAGAAAATACTCTTCATTTCTTGAGCTTTTTTTTTTTTTTTTTTTTTTTTTTTTTTTTTTTTTTTGTGGGGAAGACCAGCCCTGAGCTAGCATCTGTTGCCAATCCTCCCCTTTTTGCTGAGGAAGACTGGCCCTGGGCTAACATCCGTGCCCATCTTCCTCCACTTTATATGGGACGCCGCCACGGCATGGCTGACAGGCAGTGCGTCGGCGGGCGCCCGGGATCCGAACTCGCGAACCCCGGGCTGCCAAGCGCGGACTAAACCGCTGCACCACCGGGCGGCCCCTCTTGAGCTTTTTTAACTCTGGAAACCAAGCCACTAACTTTCTAGTCATAATCAGTGTAGTCAATCTGAACTTTTAACTGCGTTTTCACTAAGGAATGGAAGCTAAAGTCACAGTTGATGAGGTGGTTTTAGAATAAGGGTTCTTATGAGAGTTGAGGGTTAAGGGTTGGGGAAAGGAACTGACATTTGTTAAATGTCTTCTAATTGTCAGACTCTGTGATCAGCACTTTACAAAAATTTTTACCACCATGATCTTCCCAACTACTTCTTAAGCAAAGTTAATCAACATAATGACTTTTAAAAGTCATTGGCTTCTACCAACAATATAAATAGTTAGAATCTTTGAGCTAGGACCGTGATGTATTGTGCTAGTCTCACACAGCTAGTAATCCACCAAACTCACATGCGCATAGAGCAAGAAGAGAAGATCCTAACCCCCCTCGCGGTCCCCCACTCTCCAGGAGCCATGTTTCAGGACCACGGACAGCGCACCACTGGGGCGAAGTGAGGAAGGCGGGGATCAATTCCGCTCTGTTTTAGCCGGGCGTTTTCAAATCTCCGTGGTCTCCGCGCTACTTTCCGTGCATTTTCTAAACTACTCTCACGACAACCTAAGCTGAAAAACACACTCATATAAAACAGGGAAGGAGGGTTCGCTTACCGTCTGACAAGTCAATCAGCCCGAGGTAGTGCAAAAGTTTCAGCGAGGAGCACACGACCACCACTATTCCCAGTGTTTGGAGCCCCTCCGACTCGCCCTCCGCCCACATCCTCACGGAACACTGGAGCACCAGCCAGACGCCAGGCGGACATTTAAAGCCGGAAAACCACGCGTCCAAGCCTCCCTTCCTGTTGTCCTCCTAAGTACACGGTTTATTTTCACCACTCTCTCTCCCTCCCTCCCTCCCTCCCTTCCACTCCTCCCCTCTCCCTCCGCCTTTCTCCTCCTCCTAGCTGGCAACCTCTACGTTGTTTCATAGTAGTCTTTGCTTTTATTTCCTCGCCTCCCAAGGCAATTCCCCCAAAGATTAACCAACCCCTAAACATCTGTTACCGGAGTGTAACCATGATTTCGCAACATCTCAGGACATATTCTCTGCGACTCAGAGGGAATGTGTGTGAATGTAGACTATTTCAAAGACACCCAGGAAGAGACTTATGCTTTTGATCTGAGATAGACTTGGAGGCAAAAGCTGTTTTTCAAAGGGACAATGATTTGTCTCTAATTCTCCAGTGAAAAACCAATCAAGCTTGTTTTGGAATACAGGTGTCCCTGCTTTGACATCACAAGGTGTCCCTGGAAACCATATCACCAAGAACACAATTGTAAACTGGGCCAAGTCCACAGTTATATTTGTGTTTGGGCTGGTTTTATATCAGTAGCGGAAATTATTAAAAAGGGTAGTCAGGCTGACGAAGTGATCATTGGGCAGCACTGAATGAGCAAAACTCCTAGAAATAGAGCAAAAAACCAGGGAAGCAAGAGGGATGCTAGTGGTGCGTCTTAAGCTTCCGGGCTCTGGGGAGCTTTACACTCCTCCAATACTGGATTGTCAGCAGTGAGCCTGGAGGGGAAGGTGGTCAGCGGGGTGAAGAGGGGAGATTGGAGACTTAGGGCACAGAGACCTGTCCTTGGCAAAGTTCCTTGGTCTCCCTGAGGCCCAGTTTCCTCTTCTGTGAAAAAGAAGAGAACCCAAGCCAAGTGTGAGCACAGAGTATGCACTTGACAAATACTGGTCTCAGATTTTGAGAATACACTGTGTTGGCAACAATAAGGGGAAAAGACACTCTTATGACTTGTTGGTGGTAATGTAAATTCATACAACCTCTTGGGAGGGAAAAAAATCCATCAGAAATAAAAAGTGTATATACCGTTTGATCCTGAAATTTCACTTATAGGGATGCCTACACCTGTGCACAAATATATATGTACAAGGATATTCATCTCATCATTTGTTTATAACAGCAAAAGACTGAAAAAACTTATATGCTCATCAGTGAGGAAACTGCTAAATAAATTATGGCACATATATAAAAGGAATACTATACAGGTGCTAAAATTACACAACACATTTATGTATCTTTTCCTGGAAGAATACTGAACATATATTATTAAATGAAAAAAGTAAGTTGTTTAGTACATTACCATTTTAATTTTGAAAAGGGACACACACACACACACACACACACACAATGGCACAATATATTTCCAGAAGGACACACTGATAATTGAGAATTTTAGTTGCCTCTGGAGAGGAGAACTGAGCATCTGGGGTTGGAAGGAGACATGTTGTTGACATTTTCTCCCATGTATATGTGTAACTGATTTTAAACAACTACAATAATGAATGCTGGTCTCTCCTTCCTTTCCTTCTTTGTGAAAGGGAGAGAAATATTCTACATATCTGAGTCAGACTCAGGAAACTCTTGTCTTCTCTGCTCTGCACCTCCCTTCTTGGTTCAGTATATCAATCTCCAATCCCATTTGTGCCTGGGCAGTGGTGTCCTAGAGTCGGCCCACTCTAGCTTGTGACAGCTGACTGTTAAATTTTCAGGAAATCAGCAGGGCAACTGTTAAACCTTTGGTGACTTGAAATCAGTGACAGCAGGAGTATTTACACCATGGAAATTGGTGAACACTATAAATGAGTGCTTCCTCCCCTCCGCATCATCACAGGTTTACCAGGACACCACTCTGCCATTCCAGATCCCACCTGCCCCAAGGGAAACCTGACAAATTCACCTGTCCACAGGTTCTCCTGACTTACTGTGTTTCCTCTCCGCTGGAGCCCTAGCAAGTGTAACCCTTAACCAATGGGCTTAGTGGGATTTTAGGCATTAGCACAGCCAGACGTGAGGAACTAAATTAGGAGCAGAGAGACTTCCAAGTTTCTGGTAAGCCAAGACTTTGTTCTCTTGACTGCTCTAGCCTGTACCTCTCCTGATTTCTACCTGCTCCTTCCTCTCCTTCTACTGCTTCTTTTCCAACAGCTCTCTGTCTTGTAAGACTGGTGCTGTCCCTGACTCTCTCTCTCATCTCTGCATTCTCCCCTTTTGCAAGCGTATGCATGGTCACAGCTCCAGATGTCAGCTCTGGGGAGATGGCCCTGGTCTCAGCCACTTCTCTGTCCTACATTTTCACCTATTGCCCTGTTTCACCTCACACAAATTCCCAGTTCAGTTCCACCAACGGGTATTATTGAGCATCTGTTAGATGCAAGGCCAGGTGCCAGGAGCTAGACTTAATTCCTTGCCACTTTCTGGAATTTCTGGGAATGAATGACCTGAGAAGGAGGAGCAGTAGTTCCCACTTTCTGCCTTGCTGTCACCACGTAAAGACTTAAGTTCTTCCAAGAATTCTGGCTTCAAAGACAAGTCCCCTCCTGACTGTCTCCTAACCTTGAACTTTAGGAACACCTGCCTCTCAGGTGGGTTATCTCAATGGCAACTAGACAGATTTAACTACTATTTTCTAGAAATTATGGAGTGCTCTACACAGGCTGTCCCCCTGGATTCTCACGTCATATCTTTGGGGGTATTGACACTTTTCATCCCCAAGAAGGTCAGGGGCAAATCAGGTCTCATAGGTAGTGAGTGCCTGAGTGTCAAACCTAGATCTACCTGCCTCCAAAGTCCGTGCTCTCCCACACATCCCGCTAATTAAAGGTGTATCTGTGGCTTGGTATTTGTGAAAGATACGTGCATTATTTATTAGAGAACCTGCCTTTTTCTCACATCACATTTCCATCCAGCATCATGTGGCGTCTGCACAAATCTCCCCTCTATGTGTAACCTCCTTTTAAATTTTTATTGAAGTTCTATCTTTCACTTGATGAAAAATTTCTGGAGCACTTGTGGAATCCATTTCACAAACTGCTTTTTCTTATTTCCATATAGATTGTAAGGTGAATATGTTTGCATTGTAGATATGAGCCTGCACAGAATTGGACACTTCTCTTGCTAATATGTATCAAATTACTATTTTTTGGCCAAGAATCTTCATTTTGTTGGCCCTCTTCAATTCTTTATCAGCACTAGCAGGGCTTTTTTTTTTTCTCCAAGCTGTTTGCCATAAAGAAACAAAGGTTTGCTCACCCATGAGAGGTTGTCTCTGGGTGAGGATGGCAGGGGTGGGAGTGGGGGCTCGGGGGAGGGAGGAATGGGGGCAGGTGGGTGGTGAACCAACCTCATGTACCAGATTCCTGACTCTTGTTCTGACTCAGACACCACAAAAGACTGGATTCCAATTCAGACCTTCACATTCTGACAAATGAATACTGGCCATGGTCTTCAAGGTTCCTTAGGAATCTTGGCAACCAAGATGGTCCCACTCACAAATGCCTAGGGTCTTAGTCAGCTCAGGCTACTATAACAAAGTACCATAGACCGGGTGGCTTAATCAACAGTTATTTACTTCTCACAATTCTGGAGGCTGGGAAGTCTGAGATCAGGGTACCAGCACGGTCAGGTTCTGGTGAGAGCCCTGTTTCTGGTTTGTAGATGGTTGCCTTCTTGCTGCATCCTTACATGGTGGAAAGAGAGAGAGCTCTAGTCTCCTCCTCTTCTTATAAGGGCACTAATCCAATCTTGAGGGCTCCACCCTCGTGACCTCATCTAACTCTAATCACCTCCCAAAGGCCCCACGTCCAAATACCATCACATTTGGAATTAGGGCTTCAACACTTAGCTCTGCCGCCTACTAGCTGTGTGACCTGGGACAAATCATTTAAACTTTTGGAGCCAGTTTCCTCATCTGTAAAATGGGGATAATATTGGTACCTGTATCATGGGTTGTTGCAATAATGAAGTGCAATAATGCCATAACTGCTTACTTAGCACAGGCCCTGACATCCAGTGAACGGCAGTGTAGCACAGAGGTTCAGAGCACAGCCTCCGGGGCCAGACTGCCTGTACTGACTCTTAACTCTGCTTCTTAGCTCTGTGACTACTGGTGAGTTACTTAACTTCTCTGTGCCTGAGTTGTCTCATCTGTAAAACGGAGATAATCATAATACCTACTTAAGAGAGTTGTAAAGATTGAGATGAATTAGTAATTAAGCATGGAAAGAACTATGTTAGAATCATTATCATCCACATGCTTGAGGAGATAACAATCAGCTGGGTTCCATGGAGAAGTCATTCGTTGTGTGTGTGTAGTTTGAAGGTTTGGAACCAGGGGGAAGGAGGAATGCTATTTCAGGTAGGGGGTCAGACTTCCTCTGGAAATTTCTGAGTGCTTGAACTTTAGTTCTCCAGCCGCAAATCTTCCTTCCAGACAAATGGTTTCAGCGAAGTACGGTTTGTTGCTGCTTAAACTTCACTTGAGTGTTTGTCCCCAGCAATCAGAAAATAAAATTCTATTTTAGCTAGCTACTCCTGCTGCTCTCCGCTTGCTCACTGCTGTGTAACCTGAAGGAAACAGAGGTGTCCTGTGGTGCAGTGCCCTACAAGACTGGAGCGGGTCCCCTAGTTAACTGAAGACACATGTGTGATGCCACGTCCACGTTCACCTGACTCAGTAGGCCTTGCTCTTGGTGCGTGGTGTCTGAGTGGTTCTCCTGCTAAGGTACTGACTAAATCTCATTTTTATAAACTAATAGGGTAGGAGCCTCATCTTCCAAAATGTTCTGTGGCAGTTGGTATAAAAATAATGCCAATAATTGCATTTGGATTTTTCTTTTCTTTAAAAGGTGGGAAAGAAGTGAAAGAATTCCTCAGAGCACCATCTCTGGGCTCTTGATTCTACCAGAAAGCAAATTATTTAACTGCAAGATGGTTATGGTTCAGAGAGAAAATCATTACTATTCCCATCACTGGTCAAAATGGGAAAACTTATCTTGGTGCCCTTTTGGAGGCACTGGCTGGATTTGTTTAAATTAGTTTTATAATGATGATGATAACTGTACAATAACAAAGTAATGACATATGCCTCCCTCCTTCCTTCCTCCCTCTCTCCCTCTCTCCCTTCTTCCTCCCTTCCTCCCTATCTTCCTTCCCTCCCTCTTTTCCTTTCTCAGATATTTACTGGGCATATTTTAGACACTGAGCATAGATGAAAAGAAAAACTTTTCCCTTTAGGAGGTTTACAGTGTCTAAAAAGTACTCTAGCATTGTGTGTGTGTGTGTGAGGAAGACTAGCCCTGAGCTAACATCTTTTGCCAATCCTCCTCTTTTTGCTGAGGAAGACTGGCCCTGGGCTAACATCTGTGACCATCTTCCTCTACTTTATATGGGACGCCGCCACACCATGGCTTGACAAGGGGTGTGTTGGTCTGCGCCCAGGATCCGAACCTATGAACCCCAGGCCGCTGAAGTGGGGTGCACCAACTTAACCACTATACCACTGGGCCAGCCCCTCTAGGATTTTTAATTTGTAAAGTTCTGTGTAACCTTTTAAATCACTTTGCCTATTGTAGTTTCTCAACAAATACTTATTGAAAAAATACTATGCCACTCTTCGTGATAAATTTTTAAATTAGGGTACAGCATTATTTTTGCTTTACAGATAAGAGAACAGGGGCAAAGAGGGAGACTAAATGCTTTTAGCACTTTTCATGGGCCAGGCACTGTGTTGGACTTTCACACAGATTTTTTACTTTATCTTAATTATCACAATAGTGGGTACCAATTTACAGAGGAAGCTCAGACAGGGTCAAGTGTCTCCCAAGAGGTGACATAGCGAGTTGGTGGCAGAGCCAGGCCTGGAGTTCAGCTCTGTGTAATCTTTCATTTAGGGCATTCTCTGGCTGCCCAAGGCTGAGATTCCCAGTGGTCAGGAGTGGTGGGCAATTAGGCATAGGGTTCAGAGTTGGTCCTGGTCCACAATTTTTCTGTTTCTGCTCAGTTCTTTCCCTCAGGCCCTTTGCTTCTCTCCCCAATAATAATAACTACAGTAATAATAGCCACCCCACTCTGGGTTAGATATTTTACAACTGTTATCTCATTTAGTCCCAACAATGATCTGACTTCTTTGTTAGTCATTATCGCCCATGATATGATATTTATGGGATGGGGCAGATGCTGAAAGGTAAAATTCCTCTATGCATCTAGCTGGGAGCCCTTCTCTCATAAACACATCATTGGGAAGAGGTGTCCTGCTTCAAGCAGCTTCCCGTGGAATCCAAACTGGGCTGGCTCTCTATACCCCGGGCCCCAGTCCCTCAGCAGTCAATTCTCAAAGCCAGATCCGTTTATTTGATTTTGATTTATCATCAGCTCCATGGAGACTGGGGGCAAGGGAGACAACAGGGAGAAGCTTCCTGGTTTTTCCCCTTGGATTTTAGAAAACTCTCAGAAAAGACCACCCCAAGCACCTTACATCAATTTTGAGAGGATCTTGAACCCTGCTTCAAGAGTTCTGTGTCCTTTGGGATGAACCTCAGCGCCCGCCCCAAACTCAGCCTGCAGGACTCCTCGTTCATTCTTCATCTCACCACGTTCCCCTCCCTTCCCCGACCACAGTGCCAGGCTGAGGACGGAGGTCTCTCTGCTCAAGCAGGCTAGGATACAAGTGCCGACACTTCCCGGCAGGGAAGAGGAATGAGCACATTTATTAATGAGTGCACAATGTTCGTGTCAATTGTCAGTGCAAATCATTTGTTGGTTTGAGCAAAAGTTAACTGTTGTCGGTGGAAAGTCATTTGTAAATGAAGTCAGTGAGTCACGGTGTTTAAATATCCACTGACATTTCAATTTTTACCTCCTTTGCTTGCTCAGGAGGGATTCAAGCTCTGCTGGAATTCAACAGAAATTCTAATTCAATACACACATTCTCTCCTTCCTTCCCTCCTCTCCTTCATTGCTTTCTTCCTTCCTGCCTTCCTCTCTCCATCCCTCCAAGATCATGTTTCCTGTCTAGTATGCCCCAGGCACTGGGGATTCAACAGTGATGAAGTTCAATCTCAGCCACCAAGGAGTCTCCAGTCCAGTGACTGTCCACAGACAGGGCACCAGTTCTAACCAGCTATGTTCCAAACAGAATGCATTTGATACTGCATCCTTGGCTCTCAGAATTTGACTTGCACTGGCCTCTACCCACCCCCTCATCTGTTACCCCCCATGGAACACTATTCTTTTCTCTGCTTGGCTGAAGCCAACTCGGTCATCTTTCAGGGCTCAGCTGAAGTCTTGACTTTCCACACTCTTCTAACCTGCTCTACTTTCTCTGAATGCAGAGGATGTATTTGTTTGTTAATCATGTGCTTTTGGGGGAAATCTCTTGCTTTTATTTCTTGCATTGCTAATTAACTCTCAGTTACACTGGTGAGAATTACTATTACTGAAGGAAGGCAGTGTGGCAGAGACACAAGGACAGGGGGTTTGAAGGCAGACCTGGTTCCATTCATGTCTCTGGCACTCACTAGCTGGATGACCTTCTAATGACTTGACTTTGCTGAACCTTTGTTTTCCCATCTGTGAAATGAAGACAGTGGTGCTTCCTGAGTCCCAGGACACCCTCGTTGGCCATGAAGACAAGGGTGGTTCCAAACACCTCCAGGAAGGTGTTCTCCTCTGGCCCCCCAGGGATGTGTCTGTGGGGCCCAGTCCAGGGCCTGACGTGGAACAGTCCATGGGCTGAGCTTTGAAAACTGGAGAGGGGAGTGTTTGCTTATGTGTTTATCCACCCAGTAGGCCCCCAAATTCACTTCTTTTATGGGGTCATAGAATATTAGAGGAGAAGAGTAAGTCTGAGGAAGCATCCTCAAGAATTCTCCAGTGCCAGTGTTCTCAACCCTACAAACACCTGAGGGATGACACATGCTATGGGGACAGCGGCTGAGGCGATGATTCTTGCTTGATGATATGGGGGTGGACTGGAGGGAGGATTTCAGAATCTCCAAGGGGCAGATGTGCATAATCAGGAGAAGTTCCCCAAGTGATTCTTCCATGCTCTTCCCCCGTTAGAACCCGTTCACTATAACTCCTTTAAAAAGCATTGTGAAGTGTTTCAGACATAGAAAGAGGTATAAAAACAATCTGATGAATACTCATACACCCAGCCTAGCAAATAAAGTTATACCAGCAGAGTGGAGCTCATGTACTCTGCTCTGATTGCACCCCGCCTCGAAATAACTGTATCCTGAATTTGGTGATTTTCACTTCCACGCATTTCTTTTTAGTTTTACTACATATACATATATATGTATATTCCTTAAATAGTATATCGCATCATTTTATGTCATTAAACTTTATATAGATAGAACCATACCACATGTGGGCTTCTGCAATTTGCTTTTTTCCCCTCAAATATATGTTTATGAAATTCATCCATGTTGACATATGTAGCTGTAGTTCATTCATTTTCATGGTTGTGTTATATTCCACTTGGTGGCTATGCCACAATAAACACACCATTCAACTCTTGTACATAGATAGGTTGTTAACACTTTTCTGCTGTTACAAACTCTGTGGCTCTGATTGTTATGGGTCTTGCTCCTGATGCACATCTGCAGGAGTTCCTTTAGGGCAATGGTTTTCAGTGGCAATTTTGCCCCCCAGGGGACACTTGGCAATATCTGGAGACATTTTTGGTTGTCTGGGGGATGCTGGAGGATGCTACTGGAATCTAGTGGATAGAGGCCAGGGATGATGCTAAACATCCTAAAGTGGGAGAACATCCCCCTCAACAAAGAAATCTTTGTCCCAAAATGTCAATAGTGTGGAGGTAGAGAAACCCTGCTTTAGGGCAGCAGTGGAATTGCTCTATCACAGGATTTGAGCACCTTCCACCTTACTAAGTATTGCTGAGTTGTTTTCCAAAGTAGTAGTTTACACCCCAACCAGTAGAATGTGTAAGACTCCCATCCACCCCCATTTTACAGGTTTTTAATACAACCTGAGGCTTGGGAGGGGTATGGAGTGACTTGGACAAGGGTATAGCATGAGATGACATTAATAAAGCATTGACAAAGACACAGATGTTGTATCTTCCCAGAGAGGACACAGCAAAGGAAGATAAATCTAGTCCTTCAATCCGAGAGACATTTACAAAGTGTCTATTATGTGCTAGAAACTATACTTGACACACATTATCTCCAATCTTCCCAAACTATAGAACTTAGTATCAGTAGCACAGCGTGCTTGACGGCACGGGCTTTGAAGTCAGAAAGACCTGGTGCTGAGTTCCGCAAAAGTTATTTACTATCCGTGTGCCTTGGGGAAGTTACTTGACTGCTCTAAGCTTCAGTTTTCCTCATCTGTAAAATGGGGATCACGATATGTCATAGTATTGTTGTGATGGAGATTATGCAATAATGATCCATAAATATTAGCTATCATCATCACCATCAATCTCATTTAATAGATCAGGAATAGAGCCTCAGAGTTTAAGTAAGTTGTAATCACAGCTAGTAAGTGGTAGAACTAGAATTTGAACTCAGGTCTGTCTGACTCCAAGTTCATCTCATTTTGACTGTCACGTTGCTTCTCTAAGAGGGGAGAATCCCTACCCCCTTCCCACAAATTTGGACTTTTTGGGGGCGGAGGTTGCAGCCAATATGAATTACTAAAAGCCAGACTTCATCAAATGCTTTTAAATAACAAAGTTTAATGGTTTCATGAATATTTAGTAACTCAACTAAGTAAAACAAATGCTGCCAAGCCATCAGTCCCCCGGGGGACCTGCTGTAATAGACAGACAAGGATGATCTGTAGTTAGAATATGGACTGTATGCAAATGATGATTCTGTAGAGTAGGAAACAACTCAGTCTCTTACAAATTATGAATATCTCCTTTACCACATTATTGCTATTAACCTGCACCATCCCTGAAGACAAACCAACTAAAACTTATCGCCTCTGCACAGGATCACAAATTTCGAATTAGTGGTGTCAGAATGAGCGATGCTTGCCTTCCTACACCCTGTTTGCAATCATGTCCTCCAATTTCTCCTCCATTTCCCGCCCCCCCTCCTTCCTCCTGGGAAGACATTTGTCTTCAGAGGCTGGCAATGAGGCATTTGCCATTATACACATTATGACATATTTTACATATGCTCTAAGAAGCCGGGGCTAAATTACACTGGTGAGTTATTAAAAACAGCGCTCAATGCTATTATTATTTATTGCATTTCCAACTCTCTGCAGCAGCTGATTACACTGCTTAATCTTGTATTTTTTTTTTAATTCCCCACCCTGAAATTAATTCTCTCTGCAATGAATAAGCAAGGTCAGCCACGCTGAGCACCCTTTGGAAAGGAAAGTTTGGATTCTGGAAAGGAGTTCGACTGACAGCCCTGGGACCGAGCCTCTGTTTCCCGAGAGAGAGGAAGAATTCTCTCACTTGAAATATGAGCACCTCTTCTCCAAAGCGCTTCCGGAGGGAGTTCTCCAAATCACAGGTGTCACCAGGCCAGCCCCTTCCGTGCAGTGTCTGCTCCTATCTTTGGCGTCATTGAAGGTCCTTGGTGATCTGCCCCTGCCTACCTCCCAGCCTCACCTCTCCCAGCCCCGCCTCTCCGTCCAGGGCACAGTCATCACAGGGACTTGCATTTCCTCCAGTGCCAGACTCTGCTTTTGAGCCTTCCTACCTGCCAGACCTTTCACCTCAAATTCTGCCTCCACCCTTATTTCCTTGGCCAATACCTTTTCCTTTCAGACTCACCTTTAAATATCTCTCCTCTGAGAAGCCTCTCCAGTGGGGAACAGGAGCATTTCTTCCCTGCTTCCGTGAAGCCCTGTACTTACATCACTGTAGCACTTGACACACTGTATTGTCACTGTGTATTTGTTTCTTGTCACACTGTGAACTGCTTGAGAGCAACGGTAAATCTCAGTTAAGTTCCCAGCATAAGGCCTAGTAAGTGCTTTAGAAATTAAGAAATCCAAAAATGGAAGCACTGTAGCGGAGTAGAAAGAGCCAAAGCTCTTGAATTAGGCATTTATTCATTCATTCTTTCAACAGATATTTATTGAGCATCTATGATGAGCCAGACACTGTGCTAAGTACGAGGGATACAATGATTAGAAATCAATGGTTATAGTGCCAATGGCCTACTGAGGGAGAGGTACATGACTCAGGTAATAGCATAAGCATATAATTGTAAGCTATGACAAGTGCTATAATGGAAAAATACTCAGGGCTATGACAACATAAACATAGGGCCCAACCCAGGCTGGAATTGGGGTAGGGAGTTTCATCAGGGATGCCTTCCTTGGGGAAGTGATGCTTGAGCTAAGAGGTGAAGGATGAATAGGAATTAACTGGATGACAGGTAAAGCAAGAGTGTTTAAGGAAAAAGGGACAGCATACGCAAAGGGCCCGAGGCAAAGGTCCTGAGGCAAATGGGAGCCTGAGCATTAAGGAGGTGTCTGGGAACTGACTGAAGGCCAGTGCTAGGGCCAGGGAATGGGCAGGTGTGGAGGGGGCATGGTGACA
Source organism: Tapirus indicus (assembly GCA_031878705.1). Lineage (NCBI taxonomy): Eukaryota > Metazoa > Chordata > Mammalia > Perissodactyla > Tapiridae > Tapirus > Tapirus indicus. The sequence continues at coordinate 81,718,282 of CM062925.1, read as the reverse complement.
GATAAGGCTGGAAGACACTCAGGGATCAGGCCATGTAGAATCTTATAGACTATGTTAAGGATTTGTCTAGCCTGTGCACAATGAATTTTAAGCAAAGGAACAACATCATCAGTGTGTGTGTGTATTGTGTGTTTTAAAATGTCTGCAATGTAGGGACCAGAATGGAAAGTGAAAAAGTACCCAGAGATTGTGGGGTGTATACCTGCAGCCTACTTCAGATGACACAGTGGCAAGGGGAGTTAATGACTAAAGCACCACATGGAGGTGGGAAGCCTTCTAGAGGTCCTCATGGAGACAGCTGGACTATATGTCAAGGTCATAGGCCTGCTCCAGGATGTCCTTCTTCTAATGCAGAAGCTCATACTGGCGAAGGCTCAGCCTTCCCTGGGGTTAGCTGCTTTGGGGGGGCCTCTGCTTTAGAGTTGAGCTCCAAGGGCTATCATACCTGAGCTCAGTCTAGCTCTACTAATTTATAGTTTATGCCTCTAGGGTAAAGAGGTCAGAGAACTAGACTTTACCTCTAAGTTCTACCTCTTACTTCTAGGCCTTGGAAGGGTTAGGTGAGCTTCAGACTAGACTTAACTTGATACTTTAGGAAGAATGGGACCTTGGGATGTCATCTGGTTCATCTTTCCATTCCATCAATCCATCCACATCCATCCATCCATCCATCCATCATTTATCCATTCATCCAACAAATATTCACTGAGAAAATGCTGGAGGAGGGTCTTGAGCCTGGCCTCCTGATCCCTGATACAGTCCTTGTTCTGCCCTGGTCCACACCTGTCATTACAAGTTGGTGTCTCTCAGCTATAGCCATGGGGATGGAGTCTGGCTCAGACACTGTCATAGAATTTTGTTCTTTCAGTTCTTTGGTTGCTGAATCGGAGCCCCAGGCAAACCCTGCATTCTTCTCTCTTGATTTAATTGGCCCATTATTTTAAACTTCTGTAGATAATGGAATAAAAAAGTCAGTAAAATATTGTATTAATCACATTCAAATTAATATGCTTCATTACCACAAAGACAAGGAGTATAGTTGCAATATTTTCTCAAAACTTTTAATTGAACAGAACATGGGAGGGGGAAAAGCGAAAATGGAAACCACCAAGCTCAGATGTTGTTTTTCAGCTTCTCAGACTGTGTGCTGTTTGTGATCCACTCATCTCATTAATGTTAATTACTAACTAAAATAAAATGGCATTTAACACTGTGCTGAGACTTTAATTAAAGCCAAACCTTCATACCCAGGGACTTTCTGAAGTCCAAGGTGGTTATTCTAAAATGGTATAAACTTCTTCTGAGCCAGCGGTACCCCCATACCCACTCCATCCCCTCCTGTTGGAAGGCCACAACTTGTGGAAACCATCTATCCATCCATCCATCCATCTATCCACTCCTTCAACAAATAAACTTTAACTTCAACATTTAAACTTTAATGTAGCTCTGGAAGGAGAAAATGAATATTTGTCAAGTATGATTTATCACTTCAAATACATCATCTGAAACCCGATACAGCATCAGGAACATAGGGAACTGTAGGGGTAGTTAGTGGTGTTCTATACATTATCTCATTTAATTATCAAAACAGTCCCATGAGGTGGGGACAGATTATTACTATATCTATTTTACAGGAAGTAAAACTGAGGTCCAGAGAGATTAGGTGACTTGCCCAAAGTCATTTTCACTCCATGTTTTCCTGCTTTACAATGTTGAGCTGGAAAGAGTATTTTGGATTATCTATATTCATTCATTCATTCAACAAACAGAGTAGACCCTACTATGTGCCAGGGTCTGTGCTAGGGGCTAAGGAGAGCTCAATCCCATTGCTCACAGGGTCAGTGGGGTAGGCAGACAGTTGGGTGGTGATGACAAGTCAGTGTGATGGGTGCTGAGAAAGAGGAGCAGAGGACTGTAGGGGCACCAGGTGCAGCTTGGGAATCTGGGAAGGGCTCTCCAAGGGGGTAAGATTAGTGGAACAATCTCACCTGCATTCCTACAGAAGGACCCAGTCAGAAGGGCGGCCTAATGGCTCTTCTTCCAGAGACTCTGACAACCCCAAGCCCAACTGCCCGGCAGCAAATACAGCACAGTGCTGGTCCAGCCAGACTGCAAGAGGACCTCTAAGAAACACCTGGAAACCACCGCCACACAGAATGCCAACGACTGACCACAGTCTTCCGGGCTGCCTGCTATCATGCTCCGTGGGTAATGTTGAAACATCAGTGCCTGGCACAGACTAGGCACTAATATGTATTTGATTCCCTCCTTCCCTGTTGTGGTTCCCCAACTCAGTCTGGTTACTGAGTTCTGATACCTTAACTGGGTTCATCCCCTGCATGCCTACAGTCTCTTTAATGAAAAAAATCAATACAAGAGAGCAATCACTGATATGGTTAGGAATCCAGGGACTTCTAGGGCTGCTCATTGACAAGGGAAGAGATGGTGGCCAAGACCAGGGAAGGCCACCTGCCCCATGTCATACAGCATAACCAGGACTTGGACCCAGGACTCTTGACTTCAATTTGGTGATATTTTCCTTATCTTAACCCAGTCCAGGGGGAAGCTTTTAGGAGATGCTCCTGTACTAAGTGGGAGGTCAGGATGCTGTAAAAAGTGCTTCTTGCCCATGGAGATTAGCTTCCTGCGTGCCCAACTCCCCTCCCCTGCCCAGGAGCCTCACTGCATAGGGGCTCTGTCTGTCTGTGACTTGTCCTGTCAGCTCACTACTTAACCTCTCACAGGTTTCTTCCCTTAAGCTTCATCTTCAGGGAAAAGGGAAGCAGTTTCAAGGAAAAGCACATATTGCTTTTGGCCTCTGCATCTGTTCCCTGACATTTCTTTCAGGGCTGAAACCTGCAACTCAAAGTGGCAGTCGGGTCCTAGGGTCCCCACAGTCACAGTGATTAGTTTAGGGATGGGCACACGACTGATCAGAGCCAATAAGATCTTATGAAACTTTGGAGTTTGGTTACATGAGCCAATAAATTCCCTTTAGCTTAAGCAATCTTGGGATGGTTTTTCTGTTACTTGCAACCTAAAGAGTCTCAAATGATGAAATAATAAAAATAGTAACTGATGTGAATTGAGTGCTTACTCTGTGCATGGTACTGTTTTGAATTCTTAATTTTGTGAGCTAATTTAGTATTTACAGGAACCTTATAGATATGCAACACTGTTATCCGTACATTAGACCTGGTGAGGTTAAATGTAAGTGATGGGACGGGGATTTGAACCTGGGCAGCCCAGCTCTAGAGCCCATATTCTTGACAACAATGCAGTACTGCCTCTCGGCCTGTACCCTTTTCAGTGAAACCCCCAGGGCCCTCTTTTCCATTTGCTGGTCCTACAAAGAGACAGTTCCTCACTTAGTCTACCCAAATTCTTGAGAAGTACCTGGGCAATTTCATGAGGTCCCCGTGGAGGAGCAGTTTGCTTGTGCAAATACGTCCCTCCCAGAGGCCTGCCTACCACACTAAGCCTGCATTTCCATCATTGGGAGTGTGTTTCTTTGGATTATTAATAATAATTGTAATTATAACAATAACAGTTTTTACTTATTTAATACCTGCTATGTGCCAGGCCCTCTTTTAAACACTTTGTATACATTATCTCTTTTTAACCTTAGAAAAGAGGAAAGTAAGGTCAACTCTTGTCCCCAAGATCATAGAAGTAGGAAGTATTCTCATCCTCAGAGCCTGCTGGGGGACACACTCTGACTCCTGGGCCTCCTGGATGTGTGGTCACCCAGAGGGAGGAGTGGGCAGGGGCCCATGGAACAGATGGCTCTACAAAGGCCAGAATGACTCGTTTGTTCCAACCACAGCTGTGGGGCTGGGAGCCAACGTTTCCTCACTCCCTGGGGGTGATATCCCTTGGTCTGATGGAGAAGATCAGAATGAAAGTACAGAAAGGACTTCTTAAGGGGCAGCAACTAGCAAAAAGCCCAGGTGGAAATATCCCGAAACGTTAACTGTGGCCTTCTCTGCTATTGAGTTATTAGGGATACTTATCTTCATCCCTATTCTTTCACATAGTTGCTAAATTTTCCACAATGAGCACGACTTATTTTGACACTCATAAAGAAAATGAAACAAAACAACAACCCATTATGAAAATTAACATAGGATTTTCCAATAATAGGAATCAGGGTTCCTTGGAGAAATGGATGATTCTAGGGCTGGGGCAGGAAATACACAAAATGAGCCTAGAGCAACTTGTAGTGCCAGAAGGCAAGGAAGTGGTCAAAAAATAAACAAACAAAACCCACCACAATGATGGAGGTGTATCAAAGAGACACAGGCATGAACTGAAAGGGCTCCCAAAGGCCAAGAGTGGAAGAATTTGAACAACAACAGAAGAATTTCAAATAATTTATGTAGATACTTCTTCACCCTCAAGGAGATGGGGCGTAACTCCCCACTCCTTAGGTGTGAGCTCTGCACAGTGACTTCCTTCCAAAGTGGACACGATGGAAAGGGGGAGGGAGACAAGCTTTACAAAGGAGAAATCTGACAAACACTGCCTCAGCCGGGTGATCAAGGTCAACACCACAGTGATAAGCCACGTTGACTCTATGTATCCTTGACTTGATGTGGTGTGGATAGCACTCCACCTCTGTGGTTTCCCCCCCAAACCCATAACCCTGGTCTAAGCATAAGAAAAACTTCAGCTAAAACCAAACTAAGGGACATTCTACAAAACATCTTCATGTTAACTCTCAAAACCATCAAGGTCATTAACATGAAGGAATGTCTGAGAAACTGTCAAAGCCCAGAAGAGCCTAAGGAGACATGAGGACTAAATGTAGTGTGGTATCTTGGAACAGTACAAGGACATTAAGTAAAAACTAAAGAAATCTGAATTAAGTATGGACTTAATTAATAATAGTGGAGCGATATTGGTTCATTAATTGTGACAATGCCAAGGTAAGATGTTAATAACAGGGGAAGCTGGGTGGGGGTATATGGGAATTCTGTGTACTATTTTTGCAATTTTTCTCCAAATCCAAAACTATTCTAAAACAAAAAGTTTATTTTAAAAGTTAGATAGGAAAAATAAAAAGGAAACAAAAAGTTGGATAGGAACAAGGAGAGGCAGCAGAAGCAGATGCGTGTCACAGAGGCTGGGGATGATCACGCAGCCCAGCAGCCACTCAGCTGGAAGGAGAAACTCTTTAACTTCCAGTGACTCTTACTTTGCCTTTTTTATCTTGGAAAAAGCTAGATTTCTGTAAATAAGCCTGTTTGCTGGACTGGAAGGGAATAAGGTTATTGTATCTAACTGGCCTTCCCTGAGTCCCACAGGCGTCTCCCGGCAGTTAGATTCATTAACTTGGTATTTTCTAATGATTAACACTGATCAATAATATGCTGGGTCTGGTTCTTAAATCAATTGCACCATTAATGAGAATGAAAGCACCATTTTATTATCAAGCCCTGGACCTTTTGCAGAAAGGCTTCTGGGGTTTCGGGCTTCCACTTCCTCTGCTGCATGTCAGGTTAATTAAAACTCCCACTCAGGTCCCCCAAGCCTCATGCTTGCAACTCGGAACAAAATTAGCTGGAGGGAAAGACTTCTGGACGGATGGTTGGAGTCTTTCACTCAGTGAGACACTCAGTTGGTCAGTCAACTACACTTTACTGAGGACCTACTAAGTGCTCAGGTGTCTGCTCAGAGGCCACCTCCTTAGACCCCCACCCCCCCATCTAAAGCATCAGTGCCCATGTGCTCTCTGGCCACTGCTTGAGTTTTCTTCAGAGCACTGGTCACTACTTGATATTATATTTAATATGTTTGCCTACTGTTGTTTTTGTTTTACTCCCCCACTCAACTGAAAGCCTCTGTGAGGGGCTTGATCTCAAAGGTGACGGCGGACCGTGGAAAGAAGTGGCATGGTGGGACTTGTGTTTTGGAAAGATGACTCTGCCTGGAGTGTGTGGAGGACTGAAGAAGGATGCAGACGGGATTGAAGGAAGGTGTAGACAAGATTGGAAGAACGTGTAGACAGGATTGGAGGAGAGTGTAGACAGGATTGGAGGAGAAGGCAAGAGGGAAAGCACAGGGCCAGCTGGGAGGCAGTTCTGAGATCTGGTGAGACGTGATGGTGCTGACGGGATGGAGGGGAGAGGAAGATTCCTGTAGATTCTTAGAAGGTAGGACGGACAGGACATGTTAAATGATTGGGTATGGATGCAGAAGGGGAGATTTCAAGGATGACTCCCAGGTCTCTGGCTTGGGTACCAATTCTCTGAGGTTGAGAACATTGCGGAAGGACGGACATGGGGGCTGACCTGAGATTGGATGTTATCATATTTCCTAGGAAAGGAGAATTTGATGTGGACTTCAGAAAGTTCTCTTTCTGTTCTTCTAACTCTGACAGTGCCCCCAATCCTTGTCTTCTATAGGAGAATGCAGGAGACTGGAGCTAAAATCCCCCTTAGCTGGCCTGGTGTATGTGCTGGATACAGAGAGAGGGCTGGTAAGAGTGAAGGGCAGGTGGGTGTGCACAACTTCATTGGGACCTCTCGCATCGGCATGGGGGAATGAACAGTGGGTAGGCGTGCAATATATACTTTTATGTTGAATTGCAAAGAGATGAGAAGACTGTACTATAGGGTGGGGGAGCCATAACTTCTGTGCCTTTTCAGCCTCAGCCTCTTTCTTATCCCAGAACTCAGAAAGGTCCTCTGCTGGGTCAGGGAAGGCAGCTGCTGAAGGCTCCAGGTGGAGGTACAAGACCCGCATCCAACCACACAACTCGCAGTCTTAAGACTTCTCCACTCCTGCTTACCCCAAGAAACCACGGATGGCTCGGTCACCATGATTCACCAACTCCTGGAACCTTGGAGTTAGCAAGGGTCTTAAATGCCATTTACTGTCATCCTCTCATTTATAGGCCAGGAGAAGACAGACATACCTTGACCAAGGTCAGACAGGAAGTTGTGATAGATGTGACATTCCAAGTCACGTATGTCAATGTACACATGTGGACAAATATCCACATGTCCCCACGTCCATGGACACGTAATCTCAGGTAAATGCACACACAGACCCATTTGTGGACTCCCTTCCTCTGCTTCATATCATGGATAACCCCCACATGTGTAATTCCAGCCTTGTCTGATCTCTCCCTGACCTCCGGATTCATGTTGTCAGCTTTCTGATCAATACCTCCACCTAGATGGCTAATCAGAAGCTCAAACATAGCAGGTCCAAAACCTAATCCTTGATTTCTGTCTCATCAAACTCGCTCCTAAACAAATCTTCCGGTAAATGACAACTGCATCGTGTCCAAAACCTAGGTGACATCTGAGATCTTCTCTTTCCTTTACCTTTCCAGTCCCCATGCAAATGCTCAGCAGCACCTGCTGGCTTCACCTCTAAAATATATCATAAATCTCTCTTTGTTGATCTCACTTTGTTCTCCAGCAAAGTGAGCCTGTGCCGGCTGCAAGTCCCGGGCACACCGTAAAGAAGTAAGGAGCAGCCAAAGACAGGGGCCGCTGAGGTCTGCTGGTGGCGGAGGGGAGTGTATGGAGGGAGGGTGCTCTGGCTGGTCAGGAGCAGGGAGGCCCCCTTAGTGGGACTCGGGGGCCATTTGAGGAGGAAGCAGGAGAGAGCCCGTCCCTCTCTCTCACCTCTCTCGGCTTCTCTAGTCTAGAGGCAGGCGTCAGGCTCAGGGGCTGAAATCCGCGTCCGTGTGGAACAGGAAAGCTGCGGTGGAGGTGAGAGCCTGGGCCTGGAGTCCTGGTCTCTCCTCACGCTGGGTCTTCAGCTGCCACCCAGCCAGTTGGGGAGGGACATAAGGACAAGTTTCCATTGACTGGGCTTCTTCTTACAGAAACTATAGTCAAAAGTGTTGTGCTCTAAACCCCAGCTGGCACCGCCCTTTAAGCAGACAAATTAGTGCTTTGTATAAAAGTCATTCTCCTTTAAATATTAAGGGGAAGAAGTTTTTCATTTTCTTGGGCATGGTTTGTATTGTATCTTGAGGGCAAAGACTTCCAATTTCAAAATGGAAATCAATGAGAAACGTGATTGAATTTCGGAAACTTGGTACTACAGCCAACAGTTTTAGACTGTGCTGGAAGTTCTGAAGACTATCAATAGATCTATAATTCACACTAACAGTTTGGGGATTTGAAAAGCGACTGGGTCTCACTTTCCCAAGAAGCTAATTTAGAATCCAGCATCACTTCAAGTCTATAATGTTCTACGTACTTTTGGGACTAGTGACATCTTGAGAGAAGCTTACTTATTTGTACCTTTCTTCACACTCCTCCCACCTCAGTGGGTCAGGGTAAGGATTAATAAGGCTGATGTGCATCAAGAAGCAGGCCAGAGTGGGCAGTAAATAGTAGGTCTTTTAATTATTCTAATTTTGGGCTCCCAAAGGGGCCCAGAAGAAATCCAGGGGGTTATTAGGAGATGAACAGCAGAATTGTGATGAAGTGGAAGTAATTCTAACAGTAAAAGCTCGTCTCTCAAGGTTAAAGTTCTGAAAGGAGATTGAAGCACAGAACAATAAGGCAGGGAGTCTGGTCTGTAGCCTGGTTTAAGACCCAAAGCGGAACATCGCGTGGGCCGTGTGTGTTAGTTCTTCACCGCCCTCCACGTATTATGGAACATGCAAGATATTTTCAGACATGCGAGATTCTGAATGAGCCTTCAGGGAAGAACTCTCCAGAGACACGAAGAGAAAGGAAGAAGGGAATCCCCTTGATAAGTGTCATCAATGCTTCTCTCTGGGTGTAGGAATTTAGGTGGCTTCTTTTTCCTTCTTTTCAGTCCTCTGTATTTCCCAGGTTCTCCACAAGGAACAGATACAGCACTCATAATGAAATCCGGGGTCCTGTACTCTCTCTGTTTCCCCTGCACCCTTCCACCCCTTTGTCATGAGTCCCTTTGAAATATCCCACTTTGGGTGTCCACCTGTTTCTTATTGGGATCCGGACATAGACTCACAGAGAAGGAATTGCAACCATGAAGAGAGTAAAGCAAAGCAGCGCTATGAAATTCTAGTGAGAGGTGGCTCCTTGCACAGGCTCTAAGATCCCTGCCTGCCTTCTTTTGGTTTTTAAAAAAAGTGGATGGGGGAAGACAAGCTTGCATTTCGAAGTGTTAAAGGCATGCCAATAAGCAATACAAGTTTGTCTCTGAAGTACACAGAATGGAAAGAAAAGAAAAAGAGTAACTTTCTCACCAGCTGTCCTGATGTTTTTGATGGTGGGCCTGCGTACCACCTAAATGGTCTCGGGCACCACAGGCCCTGTGTTTTTGGAAACATCAGCTTAGATGGCTGCTCACGTTCTGTCTGCTGTGAGAATGTCCGAGTTTCTAGGCTCCCAAGGCCCAGACGAGAACTGTTATATGTTCAGACCCGTCATGTGAGACGTTGTTGGACTGGGAACTGGGGACCGATGCAGCCTTTGGGGGACCCTTCTCAAATGCAAATCTGATCAGATCACGGCTCCACTCATTTCTTCCTCCATTCACTCACTCATTCACCAAATACTTCCCCTGTTCCTGCCGTGGCCTGGTTCCTAGACTTTGTGGTCTCAACGGGGCACGAGACAGACCCTTCCTCGGCATCCCACCACCAGCAAGAAGAGAAGGTATTTATACATGCAGCAGTTTCATGATCTGCCCCTCTCCCCTGCTTCTAAAACTAATCTCCTGCCATTTCTATGAAAAGCGATTGCTGGTGTGACACCCCATTTTGTCTCTGTGCCTTTGCTTATACCGGATCCTTCTGCCTGCAGTGCTTTTCCTGTAGGCCCAGCTTGGGTGTTACCTCCTCCATCAAGAGCCTCCTTGGAGACCTCTTATATGGCCCCTGTGAGGACTCCTATCCCAGCAGTTACTGCATCCGAGGCCCCATCTGTTTCCTTCCTGGGGTGTGAACCCATCGAGGCCAGGGCCTGGGTATCATTCACTTCTCAATATGCCTGGGGTCCAGGAGTGGGTCTGGCACCCAGCTAGTGTGCAGTAAAGGTTTGCTAAATGACTGAGTGACCAACAGGAGATCCAGGGCTGCTGCCCGGCCTGGAGGGAAAGCCGCCCAATTTCTACCAGTCTGCAGGTATGCACACGCACTCCTGGAGTGGCTGGGTTTGCACTAGTGCTGAAGTCTCTCCTGCTGTTTTAACTCCGATTTACCACCAGCAGTCAGGAATCTTAGGTGATGGGACAGGCGGTTTCTGCAGGAGCTGGGGAAGCTTGAGGGGCTAGAATGATGTGGAGTGGACATCTAATCAACTATCTAATGAGTGGACCACTAATCAACTCCTCACCTTCCATGTGGTAACCGAGGCCTGGGCGAAGAGGGGTCTGGTCCTAAGGAGCGGTGGCAGAGCTGGGACTCAAATCCAGGCCTCTCACCTCCCACCCCAGCCCCGTCTTCCAGGACTCTGGAGCACTGTCCTTGGCATCTCTGCTCTCACTTGAACCTAACTGCAAATATGGCTGGGTCCTTTGGGAGAGGTCTATTGAAAGCTTTGGGTGTATGAGTGTGCCTGTGCATGGGGATGAGCAGGAGTCATGCTGGATGTGTCCATCATGTGGTGACAGGGACGTGGGTGAGCACATGTGTGGGCTACACTTTGGGTCTGGGAACTGTCCTTCCCTTGGCCTTCAGGCCCAGGATGGCAGTAGTTACTGCTGTTGTCAGTCCCGGGGCATTTCTGCTCCCTTGTTGCTTCTCTTCACTCTCCCCGCCGAGACAGCCCCTTCATAAAACTGCCTTCAATTGCCTTTTCAACCCCTATTTCCTCCCGGGACCCTGACTGCTACAGAGCCATCATCTTTTCTACCTGTATTTCCCCCTCTCCACCTGCCCCAATTCAAAACACAGAGTTCTCCAAGGACAGGGTGTATCAGGGCAGAAACACCAGCAAGTCTACCTGGTTGGGTTTTCAAAGGTCCCAAAGTCCCAGAACCAGAGAAGGACATGGAGCTGTGACGCAGAGGCAGGGGGAGTCAGAGGCTTGTCCCCCTCCTCCCCTGAAGAAGAGGGTCCCTGGGCTTAGGGAAGGGGAGAAAGAGAGAGGAGAAGCTCTGTGGGCTTCCTAGGGTCCTCTAAGAGAACTGTTAAGACCTCAGAGGGAAAATGGCCTAATTGTGTGTGCAGGGGCTGGGGGCCCAGGGAAGTCCTGTGCTTCACGGATGGGACAGAAGAGCAGAGAGCAGCCAGCCCAGATGGGATGCCGATGGGATGGCAGACCTCTTAGCACAGGTGGGTGACTCAGGATTGGATGAACTTCCAAATGGCTTGGCTCCGTGTGAGCCTCCTGGGACCCTGACATCACCCCAAGGGGTGTTTCCTGCACCAGGGGCTAGGTCACCTGAAGGAAGCCACAACCATGACTGACGTGTCTGGAGAGACTGGAGACATGAAATACACACAGCTGCTGTCAAATCTGCCGCTCTAGGTGGAGAGGAGAGGGGAAAGATGCTGCCTTTTCCCTTCCTCCTACCCTCCCATATCCTGCCTGTGTCTCTGTGGTGGAATAAAGATGGCCGCAGGCTCAGAAGTCGAATTGACGACCCCTCTGCTTGAATCTGGGCTTCCTGTGACTGCTCTGACCAGTGGAGTGCAGTGAAAGTGGTGCCATGCCTGTTCTGGGCATAAGGGGGCTGGTGGGTCCGCCTTGGTCATTGGAGCCCTGAACTGCTCTGTGAGAAGAATGACTGCCCGACGGGGGAACTGTTTGGAGCGCTCCTGCCACCAGGCCGAGATGGGAGGGGCTCAGCTATGTCCAGTTTGCCGGCCGTCCTGGCCAAGGCATCGGACGTGTGAGTGAAGCCATCTTGGACTGTCCGGTCTAGACCAAGCACAGCTGAACCCATCATGTGACCCCGGTCAATGCCCCACAGAGCAGAAGAATCACTTGGCTGTGCCCTGTGCAAATTCCCGACCCACAGAACTGACAGATAACAATGTAACGGTCGGTGAGTTTGGGGGTGGCCAGTTGTGCGGCAACTGGATAAATGGGACAGCCTCCCCTGGGGGGATCCCGGGCAGAGCCAGGTGGCAGGGAACCCCAGAAATTCAGCCTGCAGGGTCAGGCTCAGGGTCATCACAAGGGCTCAAAACAGAAGTTAATTCTAGTATATTTCTTGCACAACTGAGTCTGTGCACCAAGATTCATTCCTGGGAAACTGGAAGGAAGCTTTTCACAGGGCCTGGCCCAGATGTGCGCTCCATAAATTGAAGATGTTGCCTATTATTAGGACGTAGTGGCAAGGGACAGGGAGAGGCTGACAGTCGTGTCCTCCCGGCCATTCCCCTCAGAGCCAGGCTCCTCTGGCTGCTTTGGGAAGGCAGGGTGGCCAGAGGCAGAGCTCCAAGACTTGAGAGCGAGGGAAGGGCGCATGGGTCAGTGCCAGGACTGTTCTGCACTCACTCTTCCCCTCACCCCAGCCCCACCCACAGCAGCCCTTTGGGAGCCCAAGGCCTTTCCAGGGCCATTGTTCCAACCACCCATGAGCTTTCCCCCAAATGCAGCTCTTTTCTAATTTCCTGCCCTGTGGCGGAACCATCGGTCAATGAGCAAGATGACTGATGGGTCTGAGAGGCACTTGCTTCCAGAACAGAATTATCCCCCAAAGCAGGAACGTGGTAATTAAACTTTGCTGTAGTTGAGGGAACCATGTTTCCCCAAGCAGAACGTCAACTCTCAGAGCACAATGCGCATCAGAAGTGGAGTGGAAACGGGGCCGAGATCCCAGCCATGGAATGTGCCTGTTCTTATCACATGGAGGCCAGGTTTCCTCCTACTCTGACACACCAAGGAGGGCAAAAGCATTATATTCCAAAAAGCTGTAAAGAAAATTTCTGTTTGCATCATTAACCAGATAAGGTTGGTGCAAGTCATGTACCTAAATGTGAAACCACTGGCTCCAAGAATACTCTGGGGGCCTGAAACCAGGGGAAGAAGCCAGCTTTGTAGATCCATCTGTGCTCCAAATGGCCATCGGCGCACCCGGGACCTGCATTAGTGAGGTGGGGCACAGTGACTGAGTTGGCCTGTCTGGGTGGGGCCACCTCAGACTCTGGTTTTGGCTAGATGCGTGCGAATTTAGCCAAGTGGGGGTAAAAGTTTTTTTTTAAATGAGAGAGAGAGAGAAAAAAAAATAGTAAAATTGGAGTGGAGCAGAAGAAACTCAGTCTTGCCATCTAGAGCCATGCTCCATGGTGAGTTATGACCTCTCCTGGCCGTGGTTTCCCAGAGGTGCCTCTCCTGGGTGTCCTGCACATTCACATTAACATACATCAAACGTGCAGTTTTCATACAACATGGTCCCAGATACAGGCCAACCTCTTCATCTAATGCACAACTAAACGAAGAGAAATTTCTCCTAATGTTGGAGAAAAAAAAGGGTTTTGTTGGATGTATTTTGAGTTGGTATATTTTCAAATATTATATTTTAATTTTCATACGATATATTATGATTTAGGGAATTTCAAGGGTAATTTTGACTATACCCAATTTTTTTCTTTTGTACTGACTCCAGAGCCACTGAAGTCATTATTTTATAATCTTCTTTATCCAGTTAACTTACCAATCCTTATTTTTACAAACGGTAGCGATGCAAATTTGATCCCAGATCATTTTTGCATTGTTCCAAATTTCAGATTAGAATGCTCCAAAATAATGGTTTTCTAGCACACATTATAAACAGGGTTCAGAACCAGATAGGGTTAACATCATCTTACTATATTCCAAAAAGCCATAAAGAAAATTTCTGTTTGTACCATTAACCAGATAATGTTAGTGCAAGTCATGTGAAACCACTGGCTCCAAGAATACTCTGGAAATGAGTTAACTTTGTAATTTTCATCAACAAATGGCTAACCTAATTTGGCCAAAGGTAGACTTGAGCTGTATCCAGATGCTTGATTCACAGGTAAATCACGGATAACGTCCACACAGGAGAGAGTAATGAGCAAATCCAACAGTAGCTGGAATGAGCACTTTGTTTTAAATATGTTTTACCCTCATTAAATGCATTAATATTCATGACTACATGATTATATATAAGAATTTCCTATGATAATGACCCAGATTCAGCCAATCTTCCCCCTTTTTAAATGGATAGCCAGCATCAAAGTACAGCACAATTTTATTGTGATGAGAGTAGTATACACAATTTTATGAATTTATTACCAAATTATGGATATGACTAGAATGTGAGTTCCTTCAAGGTTTCAGTTGCAGTTTACCCTTTGGGGTGTCCCCACGGCACTGAGCACAGAGCCTGGCACATGGTGGGTGCTCAGCAGCATCTGAAAAGTGGAATAACAGGTGAATGGCATGGACGCTTCACGGCAGAGGAACACAGAGGAAGGCAGGTCCCAGCGGCTGCAGGGACCAGGGTAGCCTTCTTGGAGGAGGTGGGACAGAGCTGAACCCCAGAGAATTGGAGGCCTGGGGATCGGTGGAAAGTTGTGCAGAGGACATTTCAGAATGAGAGGAGGGGAAGACAGACAGAGGTAAGGGTGCAGGAAAAGTGAAATGGCACAGGAAAGTGATGAGGACAGTGTGACTTTTGGAGAAGGTGAATTGCTGGGTAAAAGGGTCACCTGTGGGCTGGTCAGACCAGCACCCTCCTTCCTAGGAAATGTTCTTCCCCAGTTCAAATGTTTTTAGTGAAAATTGCAATATTCCTATAATATGAGCTCGCTCCCTGGCCACCAGCTACTTAATGGGTGGGACTCATCGGTCTCCTTCATGGAAGGTTGGAGCTGGGATAAGGGTATCAAATTCACTCTCTCTCTGGTATGCCAAGCTTTTGATATAAACCTGGAGCTGTTGGCGGATGGCCACACTCTGCCATGTATATTGGAAAAATGACAGCACATCTGCGGGTAAAGGGAGGCAGAGATAAGAGAGAGTGAGAGGGAGAGAAAGAGAGAGGGAGTGCGAGAGAGCTGCCTGGGGACACTGTGCATCCAGGCCCTCATTCCACCCAAGGCCCAATTTCCACCCTCCATCAGGATGCCTCTAAGTCCTCCCTTAGGCTTAAGATAAATGGAATTGGTTTCTGTTACTTGGCACCAAATTAGAGATTTTTATGTGCAACCATAACACGAGTCTGGACTGGGCAGAGAGGGCCTCACAAATTATGGCACAAAATCCTTTCTCAAACCCAGAAGTAGTCTTCAGATCCATATTTTACGACCATGATGAAGAGGGGGGAAGAGGGAGCAAAGGAGAAGATGCATTCATTTCACTGCTCCCTGCTCTTTGCCAAGGTCATCGAGCTGATCACATCTGGGCAGCAAAAATACTTCTCTCACTGCCCATGTGCACATAACATGATGCAAAAATCTGGGTCCAGAAAACTCTGACAGATGCCATCCCCCTTGACAGAAAAGGAGTCCAGAGCTGGGCTAGCTTTCCTCCACTTACTCCACAGTGGTTCTGCTATCCGCCCCCAGTCCTGCCTGCCTGGGACTCCCGCCTCTGACACCCAGCAGTCTCACTCCCCACCCCCTCCCTAGGGAAGGGAGGGGGCACTGAACACTCTGCATCAGGCCTGGACCTTCACTCCTTCATCCCTGTCTGGTGTGTTTTCTCTCAACCCAAACAAGCAAAACTAAGAATGAAAAGCTGGGCATATTAACTTCCAGAACCAACCTAAATGGCTGTAAGCTTCTGGAAGGCAGGGACTGTGCCTTAGTTTTTTGGGTTTTTTTGCAGAATGGGGATAGAGGATGCAGAGCGGTGTCAGAGAAAGAACTTGGGCCTTGCTTAACCGCTCTGACCTTCAGATTCCCCATCTGTAAAATGGGAAAGCAGTAACTCTCTTTCCACAGGGATGTTTTAATGGTAAAAAGAGAGATGATGGATGTAGAGGCACTAGTACACGTCTGGCATGTCATGGGCATACAAATAAATGGTAGTCCCTCCCTGCCTCAGCAGGTACCCTCGAGTCTGACACCTAACGTCACTCAGACAAGCACATGGAACAATCTGAAGCCTTCTCCAATCCAGCCCTCTGCTCTTCATCCTAAGCGGGCAATGCCCCCTTCCCTCTGTGTCTGGCTACTTCAGATGAGACCCAGTGACTTCAGGCCTTCTATTCACGGACCCTGGGAACCCCTGACTCCAGCACAACTACCTGGCAACCAGGTCCTGCAGTTCCCCCCTGCTCTTTGTCTCCTGAGGTCTCTCCTCCTCCCCCACAGCCAGCCAGCTCCCCCATCGCTCACCCAGACAGCCACAAACGCCTATTTATTTGCCGACTAACTTCCTGGTGGTTTAATATCGCCTTGAATTACTGTACAATCTCTTTCAAGTTATATTTGATTATTTTTCACATTTAAAAACATGAAGACAATTACCCAACAATGGCACGTGCCGTTACAGTCAGAAATAAAATAGTATTGCAATACTATCTATGCATCTTAGACAAGTAGTCAGTCCCTGGAAATTATGTCTCCAGCATGGAGCCAGATCTGCAGTGATAGGTACCATATAAATGCATATGAGACCATAAACAGTTACAAAGGGAAAGGATGCTGAATAATTAATCCACCTGCCTCTCCAGGAACGTTCTTTATAAATCTGTCCCAGGCGTTCATTTATTTATTTTTTTTACAGAAGCAAATATTTAAAAGTAAAGAATAAGTAATGTCTGGAAAGGAGAGACATAAAAAGAAAAAACCAGTGGGAGGGAGATAGAAGATTATAGATGGTGAGAGTTCCAAGATTGCCGTAACCTCGACATTGACTTGTTAAGGAGCTGGGCAAGTGAGGACAGGATGGGGTTATTCCATGGGGAGACAGCACTGGTTTGGGGTCCGATCTAAGCATTAGGTATCCACGCTGGATTAATGCCATGATCTTCTTATCTGGGCTCAAGCCCATGTATGGTTGGAGAAGGAAAAACCCACAGACACATTTAGAAAGTTCTAGAACTCTCCTCCCTTCTCTTGATACCACTGGATCTCCAAAAATTTCAGGATAAGCAAAGGATTTTATGTGAACAATCCAAACTAGGCTTTGGTTTGCATCCCTCCATTCAGGGGTACCTACTACCTCTCAAGGTGACTTGTCTTATCTCTGGCAGTCCTGACTGTTAGAAAGTTCTTCCTACGGAGTCCAGAGTTGTCTCTCTGAGACCCACCTTTCCCTAGTTGTCCCCCCAAGAGCCAAGAAGAGCCCTAACCCTTCTGTCTTTCAGATTTATTACCAGAGATCAAGTCCTACCCACCCCTTCTACTGGCTACAGTGCCTAAAACTCCTCGGATCTGAGATTCCCTTAGGTTCAGAAGCTCCCTTTTAAAATGTGCTCCTTGTACCTATCATTCATACCTTAATGGGAAGCATGATTGTTACTCTCTTGGTATATTTTAGATCTACGGTCTTGATCAGATATACGCTTTACAAATATTTTCTCTCACCCTGTTGCTTGCCTTTTCCTTTTCTTAACAATATCTTTTGGAGCAGAAGTTATAAATTTTGATGAAATCCAATTTACTAATAGAGTAATGGTAGAATGTAAAATGGTATAATGACTTTGGAAAATCCTAAATTGGCAATTTCTTAAAAAGTTTAGCATTTAGCTATCATACGATCCAACAGTTCTCCTCCTAGGTATTTACTCAAGAGGAATGAAAGCATATGTCTATATAAAGACTTATACATGAATATCACAGTAGCTTTATTTGAAATAGCCAAAAATTGGAAATCACCCAAATGTCCACCAACAGGTGAATGGATAAACAAACTGTGGCATATCCATACAATAGAATACTACAATACTCCTTAGCAATAAAAAAGAACGAAGTATTCAGATATGCAACAAAATGAATGAATCTCAAAATAACCATGCTGTGTGAAAGAAGCCAGATGAGGAAGAATACACACTGTATGATTCCATTTATATAAAAGTCTAGAAAATGCAAACTACTCTAAAGTGACACAAAGCAGATCAGTGTTTACCTGAGGTGGGGGATGGAGGGGAGGGGAGGGATGGAAGGAGGGGATTAAGAAGGGCCACGAGGAAACTTTTGGGGGTGATGGCTATATTCATATCTCGATTGTGGTGGTTTCATAGGTGTGGTCATATATCAAAACTAATAACATTGTACCTTTTAAATATGTAGTTTCTTGCATTTCAATTATACCTCAATATATCTGTTTTTTAAAAAATAGATTTGAATCTTAACATTAAAGGGTATCCAATTCATAAACTTAGCAATACTTCTTAAAATCCCCTTTTCTCTCCTCTCTGATGTTATTCCTTCTCCCAACTGCTTGCGAGCCTCTCATGTGTAAAGCACAGAAAGCGCTCTAGGATGTGTATCCTCTGGGACTTTTCTGGCTCTTTCCTCACTCACCCCACCTCCTCTTTATTACGAGGATCAGTTGCACCTCTCTGGCTCTGTTTTCAGTATTTTTTCATTCCTTGGGGCCCTTACCTGAATTTTTCACGACAAAGGAAAGACAATCACATTCCCTTCCTCCTGCCTCTCTCTGTTTCCCTTGTTGCATAACAAGCCTGGGTACCGGCCTAGTTAGGACAGGATTGCACTGAATGGATGGTAAACAGGGTGGGGCTCCTACTAACCGAAAAAGTGTCTTTGTTTGAAATAGAAAATGATGCTGCTTATGGGGGGATAAATTTGAAAAATGCCTCCCACTGGGCAGACCTAGACTTGCAAGAACCCGGTTTGGGGAACAGGTGGCATCACTGTGTGAAGTAAAAGGTGCCCCCTTTCTCTGGATAGACATAGCCCTGCTCCAGGGTGCATGGCTTGGGGAGCAGGGCACGGCTGGATTTCAGTTCCCACTCACTCCCTCATCAAGAGCTTTTGTTCAGTGCACAGACTAAACAACCGACAGTGGCAGCCCTGGCAGAGAAGACACTTTGGTAGCAGGCAAAGCCAAATAGACTTGAGAGTCAGGGAAGGTTGAGAACAGCACTTGATAAAAAATCTTATCCCTACATGTATTTTTTTTGCATAAAATGAATTTATTCACTCAACTTTTGAGGGACATTTAAGTTGTGTCCAGTTTTTGCTATTGTAAAGGACGCTGCAACAGATATTCTCGCATATGTCTCTTCAACGGCTTGTTCAAGAGTTTCTATAGGGTAAGTACCTAATTGTAGCATTGTTGGGTCATTTTGGGGTCATGTTCAATTCTTCTAGGCATTGCCAAACTATTTGACATAGTGGGTGTACTAATTTACTTTTCCACCAGCAATGTATCAGAGTTCCTGTTGCTCCATATTCTCACCAATTCTTTATTGCATTTCCTAATTCTTGTCAATCTAGTGGTTATGAAATTGTGTCTCACTGTGTTTTAATCTGCATTTTTCTGATTACTAATGAGGTTGAGCAACTTTGCATAAAATTGCGGGCCTTTAAATAGTTTCTCTTCTGTGAAACTCCTTTTTATGTCTTTTGCCCATTTTTAGCTTGGGGTGTTTGTATTTTTCAACTTAGATCCTAGGCCATGTTTATCTTTTCTGGATGCTGGTCTTCTGTTGGTTGTATGTGCTGCAAACATCTCCTACTCTGTGGCTTGTACCTTTACCTCGTTTAAAGTGTCTTGTGGTGGACAGAGCTCTTAATTTTAATGAAGTCAAGTTTATTCATCTTTTCCTTCATGGTTTGTACCTTTTATATCTTGTTGAAGAAATTCTTTCCTAACCCGAGGCTATAAATATATTTTCCTCTATTGTCTTCTGAATGTTTTAGCATTTTTCTTTTCACATTTAGGTATTTAATCCACTTGGAATTGATTTTTATGTAGGGTATGAAGTAGGAGTTCAATTTAATTTTTTTCCATCATAGACTACCAATAGTCCCAGCACAGTTATTTAAAAGTCTGTTATTTCCTCCACTGCTCTGCACGCCATCTCTGTCTCATATCAAGTGTCTGTATGTGTGGGCATCTTGCTCTGAGCTCTATTGTTCTCCACTGGTCTGTGTGTTTAACTTGCACAACCACACGTCCTCATCACTCCTGCTTTATCCTAGGTCTCACTCGTTGGTTTGATCAGTCCTCCCGTCTTGTTCTTCTTCAAAAGTATTGTCGTCATTTTTGGTCATTTGCATTTCCATAAACATTTTGGGAGTAGCTTTTAAAGTTCCCCAAATGTTGGAATTTTTATCTGAATTGCATCAAATTCATAGTTCATTTTGGGGTGAACTGACACCTTTACTGCAGTGAGTCTTCCACTCCAGGATCACGGCATCCTCTCCCCATCTACATGGGTCTCTTTAATGCTTTCAATACAGTTTTATTAATTCCTCCATACACATCTGGCACAACTTTTGTGAGAAGATTCCTAGATATTTTACATTATTTTTAAAATTCCATTTTCTGTCCTTTTGCTTCTGGTGTTTGTTTTTCATTGATTTTTATCCAGAAACCTTGTTAAATACTGAAATTCTAATAACATATCTTAGATTATTTGAATTTAGGCCAACATATCATCCATAAATAAGTTTTTTCTTTTCTAATTCTTACACACTTTATTATTTCTTTTGCCTTCCTGTGCTAGCTAAGATTTCCAAAACCATATTTGAAAGAAACAATATCAATGTCCCCACACTTAAAGGGAATCTTTCAATAATTCTTCCTAAGTGTGATGTTTTCCTCAGGCTCTTTGCAGAGATCCTTTATCGGCCTAGAAAGTTCTTTCTATTCCTGGTTTGCTATGTTTAAAAAAATAATAGGTGGAAGGTAGATTTTATCAAATGCTTGCACCTCATCTGTTGATGAGCATGTGATTTTTGTCCTTTAATCTGTTAATGTAGATTTCTTGAAGTGACATTCTAATATTAAACCAACCCTGCGTTCCTGAGGTAACCTCAGCTTTTTTATGTTGATGGATTCAGTTTGCTAGCATTTGTTGAGGATTTTCAAAAATTATGTATATCTACATGCACGATATTAGCTTTTAATTTTCCTTTCTTTGTCAGACTTAGATGTCAAGGTTATGCTAGCCTTGTAATGAGCTAGAGAGTGTTCCTTCTTAAATTTTTCCTTGAATTTTCACTATAATCTACTGATAAAAGTGTCTGGGTCTGAGGTTTTTGTTGAAGAAAGGTATTTATCAATTGATAATTTCTCTAAGGTTATAAGTTTTCAATTTCCTCTTGAGTCAGTTTTGCTAAGTCTCTATTTTTACAAAAAATTTTATTTTTCCTGTAGGTTTTCTAATTTATTGCAAGAAGGTTGTTCAGAACATCCTCTTGAATCTTTTAAGGTCTTCGGCATTGTAGATATGTTTCCTTTTTCCTTCCTAATATTTATTTATGCCTTCTCTGTTTTTCTTGACCAATCTTACCAAAAGTTTATTTGGTAAGACTACAAAAATTAATTTCTGCTGTTTTTTTATTAGTTCTTTTTATCTACTTTCTTTAGATTTATTTTGACTTTCTTTTTCTCATATGTCAAGTTGTGTACTTTGTTCACTAATGTTCAGCCATCCTCCTTTTCCTGTATAAGCATTTAAGTCTTCAGAGTCAAGCAGTGCAGGGTCCAGGGATTCTCTGCCCCCTCTTGAGGCCTGAAGCTTACCCTCCTCAGCTCTCAGCTCCTGCTTCACCGTAATCACCCCACCAGAGACTTTTGCTGAACTGCTTAAGATGTGAAGACAAGGGCCAGGTCTGGGGGCCTTAGAGAGCCCACTGGACCCTGGGCTTCCAGCTGGCGCTCCCTGCTGACGGCCCCAAGTCTTCCAAGGCCTCTCCATTTTCTGGTGACTGGAGCCTGTCATCTTGACCTCTCCTCTCCCTCCCTTGTCCCCAAACTCTGTTGGGACACCCACCATTTTTCCCCTGAGCACTTACTCTGTGACTTGCCTGGGTGTTGGGGACAGGGACACGAACCAGCGCTGGGTCTGGCGGAGAGGCCTGCACATACACTGCCGCTGTTTCTCAGCTCAGCTCCTTCTCCCCTCAGCCCTGAACTGAGGCCGCAGTCTTGACTCTGACCCCGGCCTCCTCCGCTCTGCTGCGCTTACCCAGAAAGCCAGACCGACGCTCGCAGATGTCAACACATTCAAACTCTGCTCAGAATTCCACAGCAGCTTGATCACTGACTGCCTCAGGTGATCGTCCAGTTGCTTCATGAGGGCAGGGACCCAGTGGATGCCATTGAATCCCCGGGACCTAGCACTGAGCCTGACACTGGGCAGGTGGTGGTAAATATTTGCAGAAAGAATGGCAGAAAAATGGCATTCACAATCTGGCCCCACTTTACACTTCCCAACTTCTTTTCCTTTGTTAAGACTCTCCATGGACTTTCTCCTGTAGCCAGACTTCCCCATGCAGAGAGAGAGGCAATGGCCCTGTTCTGGGTCAGCACTGCCAGGCACAGGTTAGCGCTGATGGTTTAGCACAGACAAGGAGGGTAAAGCTCAGAGAAGTTCAGCGACCCATCCAGTGAGGGCTGTGTCACCTCCTGTACATCACCTCACTTATCCCCAGAACAACTCCGGGAGGGGCTGCTCAAGTCCCATTTAGCAGGTGAATGCACAGGGTCCTGGGGGTTGAAGGCCGGACCCACAGCCACCCAAGTAGCTGGGATCTGAGCCCAAAATCGGACTGCAAATCCTCTGCCTCCTACATGGCCACTTTTTCCTACCGTGGGGTGGAGGGCCGAAGAAACAGAAGCCACACACTGGAGATAGTTAAATAAGCAGGGCCCCTGTCCTAGAGAGGCTGAGACCCAATGGAAAACTCAGAGCAGCCATGAATAGTTTGTTTCGGTCTGAGTCGGGAACGCGAGTCTCACTTCCTGGGCACCTGTGACACAGCAGGCCCTGGGGACATAGTGACGATACTCTGTGGCCCCCGACTTCAGGAGCCCTGAGTCTAGGGGAGTGAAGGTGTCAGACTGGATGCCAGCTCCCAGTAGGCCTGGCGGGATCCACCACGAGCCAGAGCAGTGAGGAAACGAAGTCAGAAGACGTGGGGTATAATCCTGGTGTACTAGCTTCCTCTGGCTGACATGACAAATTACCACAAACTTGGTGGCTTAAAAGAACACAAATTATTCTCTTACAGTTCTGGAGCCTGAAGTCTGAAATCGGTCCCGATGGCTAATGCCAGGGTGCGCAGGGCTGGCTCCCCTGCATGCTCTGGGGAGGACCCCATTCCTTGCTTTCTCCAGCTTCCAGCTGCCCTGCGTCCCTTGGCTCATGACCCCTTCCTGGCACCATTCCAACCTCTTGCTCCCTTCATCACATCTCCTTCTCCTCTTCCCTGTCTGATCTCCCTCTGCCTCCCTCTCATAGGGACACTTGTGATGACCTTTAGGGCCCACCCTGACAACCCAGGATCATCTTCCCGTCTCAAGATCCTGAACTTAGTTACATCTGCAAAGTCCCTCTTGTCACATCAGGTAACATTTTGGGGGCCATTATTCAGCCTACCACACCCGGATTAATCAGTTCTTAACCTGCTGATCCTGGGTAAGTCACTTCACCTCTCAGAGCCTCAGTTTCCTCCAGTGGGAAATGGAGATAATAATCCTCATTGCAGGAAAGTTGTGGGTTTAAAGATTAAGATTACGTTGCATTACGTGGGGTATTGCTTTTAATCACTGCACTTGAATTCACTTCGCTCAGATCCACCCTCAGCCCTCAGCCCTACCCCAGATGCAGGCACAGGTAGACAAGTTTAAAACAAAATGGGAGGAGGGCTTGAAGTAAATTTCTTTGAAACTCCCCCACATCCGTCCTTTACACGTGGCTGTGGGGCAGGAGAGCACAGCCTGTGGGCCCGAGGCTTCGCTCTGATGACGGTATTTGGAAAGCAGGATTGGAGGCTGACGGAGGCACCTGCTGTCCCTGTGTTTATTCAGTGAGCTGGGACCCTCTAGTGACAGTGCCTATTAGGAGAGGGGCAAGTGGAGGGGGTGCCATTCCATCCGCGTCCACAGGCTTTGAGCGGCTGTGTCACTAGAGATAATGAGTGTCAAGTTCCTGGTGTTGTGTGCACAAAGTTGGTGCTCAATACATGTAGGCGCCCTCCCTTTGTCTTCTAGGTGCCCCCTGCATCTTGAGGGCAGCTCCTGGGCTCTTGATGCCTCTTCCCTCCTTAGGTCTAGACAGCCAGGAGGAGGGGTGAGGGCATCAGCCAGGGATCACCTGCAGTTCTGCCGCCTGCTAACCAGGGACCTGGGGCCATGGCTTAGCTGCCCGGTCCTCAGTTTCCTCCTGCATCTGATGGAGAGGAACTGAAGACACCTGCCCGAGGCTGTGAGGATGGAGGGGGACAGGACTGCTCAGCATCCCCTGGGCTGCGGCAGGGAGTATGTGCTCCGTAAATAAATGCTGGCTGCTAATAAGGCTCTTGTACTGACCCCTTTCAGGGGTATTTGCACTCTGCAGGGGAGGCGGGGTGAAGACCCTGCTGGGGGGAGGATGGTTGGAGAGAGGGACCCTCCAGGCATGGGGGAGGGTAGAGATGCTCGTGGTTGGGGGCTGTGACTCAGTGGTGCTCAGAGGACGGTGAGGCACCTCTCACGGGGGCACCCTCGTCTGACGTGAGGAGGGTCATCACTGATCCCCACTTTGCAGACAGGAGAGGCTCGGCAGGTGGAGTGAGCCGGGGTGGCGGAGTGGCTGGGAGGGGGAGGGTCTGTGCATTGGAAGGGGGCTGGGTCCTGAAAGAGGCAACACCTTTGGGTGCCTTCTCTCTGCCTCCTGCTGTGCTGATGGCCCCCCGCCTCCTCTGAGGAGGCAGTTAGTCTTAATCATCGCACCAATGGATCACCTTGTAATTAGTTTAAGAGAGACCTTTGAAGTTTTTAAAAATGAACTATACTTATGCTCAGAGGGCTTCCCTGCGAGTCAGACTAGGAGATGTACATGGGAACGATGTGAGCCCTCCAAGCACCCCCCAACCCGTGTTATAAGACGCAGGGGTTTCAGTTACCCCCTCCCTCCCTTTCTCCAAAGGCCTTCTTTATGCCAGAAAAGACTCCACCCCGGGGAGAGTAGAATGATTTATGAGCAGAAACATTCCATCTATTTGATTTTGGGAAAACAAAGCTGATTGGAAGGCCAGAACATCCCCAAGAAAATGACACTGCTCTGGGGCCCTGAGACGAGGCTGGGACCCAGAGGAGCAGGGCCCCCACTTGGCAGACACGAGGATCCAGGGTCTGGGACGAGGAGGCCTGGGCCGGGAGGCAAGGGCACGGGGTCTCCCTGGGCAGATCTGCTGCTGTCTGGGGCAGATCCCTGGCTGAGGTTCGGGGCAGTATCCTGGGGCCCACAGTGCCTGCCTGGTCTCAGGGAAGTTCCCCTTACTTCTCAGAGAGAGCAGCCTGGTGCCAAACCTGGGTTTCCCACCCTAGGCTTCCTTTCTTAAAGCTGGAGGTTTGAAGGCATCCACCCCTTCACCCCTTATTCCCAGTGGATACAGGGCTCCAGGAGCAACCACCCCAAAGAGCCTTAGGAGAAATCTTCTGCCAGCCATTTGGGAGCACCCCATCCTGAAGTGTCCTGGGAACAGTAATTTGCATGTTGCTGGCATGTCCCTTTCCCTTAAAATTCAGAGAAAATGAATTTGCATAGCATGACAGTACGAGGAACTGTCCCAGGCAAGAGATGCCCCTGTCCAGATGACCCTGTCCACAACAGGGTCCTGAGGCCGGGAACCATGGGAGGGTGAAGAGGGTCAGCAGGAGGGTCAACCACCGGGTCCTGGGCTGCACATACAGCAGATGCTCCCTGTGCTGCCTTGCGTGTGCCTCACCAGCCTCCGATGTTTCAGTGCCAGAAATCAAATGTCACTTCAGAAACCCGCCCTGCAGAGATGTCACAATCTAGCCTCCCATACGCAGGTGATTGGAGTCTAAAACTCGCTCCCACTGGCTGCAACACTGATGTGAGGTGATGGGGTAGACAGTGAGAGGAAGAGACAGAGCCAGGGGGGTGATGTGGCTGGGAGGATGCTGTGAGTTTGGAAACGGCCGAGGCTGCATGCCCCCAAGGACGAGGGTCTTCTGGAGCATCCAGGTGGAATTGATGAGGTCCCAGAAAGCTCCTTGCACCCCTCCATCTCATGCCAGCAGGTCTCAGCCATTAGAAGCTGCCAGAAGACGCTCCTCAGAGCCAGTGTTGTGGGTCACGGCAGGTGCCCCCCTCGGAGCAGGCAGCCCGGTGCAAGCCACATGCACAGACAGTGGGGCCAGGTCCTGGCCTGACGGTGCCCAGAAGCCACCAGACCCTCTGCCTCCCCCAACCGAGGCTCGGGGCCCTCAGTGGGACCCCGAGGTTCAGCGTCCCATTTCCAGACCCAGAGAAGCCTCCTGAAGCACAGGAGAGGCCTGCACCTTGAAGTCACCCCAGCTGAGAATTGAGAAGCAACGAATCAATTGTGTCTTACTGTGGACGCTTTTGCTCACAAACTGCCCAATGTGTCATCCCACAGCCCTCCCGGCTGCTCGAGCCTGACTTACCTGCAAGAGAGAACACAGATGGGGGTGACAGACACCTTCCCTTGGGATCAGCACAGCCTCTGGGACTGGGCCAGTGCAGCCCCTCGCACCAAGGGAGGGTGGGCTCTGAGAAGGCCTCCCCAGCAGGGCAGAGCCACCAGGGGAACCTGCACGCTTCTCTGGATGCCCCGACCTTGACCAACCAACAGCCCGAGAGAAACGTGATGAGGCACAGAAGTGGGGACCCAGGGTGCCGGGTGGCTGCGCCCACAGGCTTCCATGAGCATGAATGCATGTCTGGAGGCGATAAAAGAGACTGCTTTCTGGGCTGAGAGGTGGGGACTCATTTGCTTGAGTCTTTTCCTTGCAGAAAGGAACAGTCGGGGCCAACATATATTCTCTTTCCTTAGCCACCAGGTGCTTTGCGGTCCACTGCAAGCCAAGAGGAACCAGCCACTCGGGGAATGTGGAGTCTCCTTCAAAGATGCTGCTGCCCCTGCCTGTCCAGCCCAGGCCACGCTGCCTGTCACCGTGCATCCCTTGCAAGACGTTCCCCAGACGACGGCAAGATGGGGCCGGGAGTTTTAACTAGAGACTTCTCCCCAAACATATACGAACACGCCCTGCACACACGAGGAGGTTTTAGTGAACACGGTTTATCCCCCTCATGTTCTGCTCCATTTCTCACTGAGTTTATATCCTGGTGTGTGTGGAGAATCGAACACTCTTCTGCTGTCAAAAGTCTGATGTACTGGTCAAACCCTTTCACTGTCAATTTTTCCCTTACCGTGATTAATTTTAACCCAACTCTGGATATTGGCCTGCGGTTTGGGAGCACCATCACCCAGAGGCACACAGCCCAAACCGTAAGGCAAACGTTCACCTGAGTTCAAGATGGCAGCTCTGGGCTCAAGCTCATAGATTTAACTGACTCGTCCACACCCTGCTGATGTCTTTCTAGCACCAGGCCGGGCTAGACAGCTTTCTTCCCTGCATGCTTCCTCACAGCGTTGACATGCTGATGTACAATGTGACACTCTAGTGCCCACCACTTCCTGGCCGTCGGACCACGATCCCTGTCTCAGGAGATGGGAACAATAGCCACCTGGTACTCATATCAGCTGCTCAGGAGTCACCCTTAGCACCTCCCTGGTCTCCATTTCCATAGTGAATCCTTCACCAAGTCCTGTTGATTTTACTCTCTAAACTTTTCTAGAATCTACTGTCATCATCTTAGACCAGGCCACCAGCATCTGTGGAACTGATGGCTGGTGCTCAAGCAGCCATCTTGGACCATGAGGTAGCAGCCATGGACTGATATTGGCAGAACAGGAAGACAAAGGAGCCCAAGTTCTTCATGATTCCTTGAAGCTGCCATACAAGCCCTGTACCAACCACCTCCTACCTTCTTTTATGTGACCTTTTTTCATGGTCAGACGTAATGTTATTTTGGAATTTAATCACACACAGCTGAACTTCATCCAACTGAGTCACTGAGGAGGTGAGAGGGGATCTGACAGATGTCACTAGGTGGAACGTGCATGACTCTTGAATAGGAAAGTGCTTGGAGGGGTAGGTGTGAGGAGAGGAAGGATCCACATGTGAGTGGGCCAAGGGGACGTGTGAGAGAAGTTATCACAACTACAGGCAGACGGGCAATTACCGAGCACTGGTACTACATGTCCTCCTGTGTCACCTCAGCCATCCTCACAACACACAACCTGTGAGTTTGGCTCCATTCTTATTTCCATTTTACAAATGAGAAAAGGGAGTGTAGGTCACATAGTTGGTGGTGGAGGCAGATTCAATCCCAGGAAGCCTGGAGCCAGGGCCTGGCCCTCAACCACTGACTTCTGGAGGGGTGTTCGTTTTACTTAAACATCCAACAGATGGGTGTTTTTCTAAGGGACATACCGATTTTTTCAGCTGCTAAACTACAAACAGAATTGACTGTCAGTCTGGAAGGAAACTTAAAGATCATCTAACTAGAAGGCTTTCAGTTTATTATTATTAGTCAGTACAGAATCTCTTGCGGAACCTCGTGAAGAAATAAAAGGCAGGCTGCCCCAGGCGAAGCAGGGTGTTGGGCCCCAGAGAAACCTAGCGTGCTCTCCCGCGTCTCTTCGTCCTGCGGAGGAAACGACCCCGACGTGGAGACACCAACGCTCTTCCCTCTGCCGCCCGGGCCGCCGCGCCTTCCCCAGGCTGCTGCTGCCCCCTGCTGGTCACAGCTGGAATTGGCGGACATCTCCCCCAGTGCTGCGGAGGCTTCCCGGGGGCCGCCCCTCCCATCGCCCGGTCATCGTTGTGTCCGAACGGCCACACGACCTGGAGCTGAAGGAAGAGACCGCTCTCTGTGGAGCCTGGCAGCCCCAGGAACTGCCCATGGGGTTGCTCTGCGCGCCTAGACCAGGACGGAACCGAGGAGGAGAGCCTGGAGTGGGGCGGGGGCCGGGAGGGTGAGGAGGAGGGTCTGCTGAGGGGCTGGGACAACCTCATTATGGCCTTGAAGTGACACACCTATATCCTGACCACAGCAACTATTACTCCTATTTCCAGAAGCTGCCACTCCGAATGGAGAGAGAGTTGGCTCCGTAGCCGCCCAGAGGCCCGAGACCACGGGGTCAGTGTGCGGTCAGGCCTCGGGCCTGGGCGTGCGATCCCCCCGGGCCTGCAGGGTCTCTGGTCTGCCTGGGGCCGCCGCAGGCTGCGGACAGGAGGCCAGAGGGAGCCCAGCCGACGACACAGGCGGGGAGCGAGCGCGTGGGCCCGGGGCAAGGCCCCAAGTCACCGAGCGAAGGCGGTGACTGTCAGACACACCTTGAAAACTGCAGCAGGGTTGAAGGGGTCTGGCTGCTTCCTCCCCAGGGCGGACAGCCCTGACCAGACCGCTGGAGCGTGGGCTAAGGTTGCGGGCAGTGCTGTCCTTCTCTGAAACGCAAACCATCTGTCCAGCGACACCAGGCCTTCGGCAGCCACCTCCACTCTTGCTTACAGTCTAGGTCTTGGGGTCCCTGAGTGCTTCCCACCCCCGGGAGCCCCTTTCTTCATCCTGCGGGCGCCTCTTGCCTCTCTCTGCTGTGAGCTGAACAGAGAGGGTAGAGAATAGACAACTCTCTCCTGGAGCCCCTGCACCACGTGACTCCATGTTCTTTTCCTCCACAAATGTTTACTGAGTGCCTTCTCTGGGCCAACCACCATCCTAGGGGTGGCGGACTTAGCAGTGAACAAAACAGACGATCAACCTGCCCTTGCATAAGTGCCCTTACATTACGTAGGGGAAAGGGAGATAGGAAATCGATATGTAAACAAGTACAACATCTAGGATGGTAGAAAGTGAAAATGTCAGGGAGGAACAAGAAAGCAGGGAAGTGGGGAGGAATGCTGCTATCTGAAATGGGGGGGGGGCCATCAGGGAAGTTCTCCCCAAGGGGACATTTGAACAGAAGAAGGTGAGAGACTGAACCTTGTGGACGTCTGAGGGAAGAATGCTCTAGACAGCATGAGCAAAGGCCCTGAGGCAGAAGCATGGGTGCCATGTTTATGGAACAGCAAGGAGGCCAAAGTGGTGGCAGCAGAGTGAGGGGGGAGGCTAGAGGGACTGAGGTGGGTGGGAATGGTTAGGATCATGGAGGGCCTGGCCTTTACTCTGAGTGAGAGAGAAAGCACTAGAGGGTGTCTGAGCAGAGGAGGGACATGGTCTGACTTATTTTGTAGAGTATCCCTTTGTTTACTGGCTGAAGAATGGACTAAAAGAGTGGGGGGCAAGGGCAGAAGTGGGGAGACCAGTGAGGAGGCTCCTGAAATAGCCAGGCCGGAGAGGTGGCGGTGGTGGCTTCCCCATGAGGAAGCCTTGCCAGACATTCAGGGTCTGAGGAGAAGAGGTCACAGGGGTGCTCCAGGGATGATTGGGCCAGTGCCTCCTGGCCTGTGGGACTCTAAGGGGGCCAGGGAGTAGCTGGAGGGGACAGCAGAATCCATATTCCCACCAAGTACACGTACACAGGATGTGCCTGGAATACACGTGTATGTCTTCTAATGCAGGTAGATGCTGTTCTCATAAAAATAACGTTAATTTTAAAATGTTGTTGATGCATTGTGTTTTGAATGCATTCGTGTTTTCATTCAGAAGACCCTACCTATTATTCTGTTCGTGGTGTGGATGGATGGGGGAGGTGGACTTTGGACTCAGAAAGCCTGGTTTGCAGGCCTGGCTCTGCCACTTACAAGCCATGACCTTGGGCAGGCCGTTTCACATCTCTGAGCCTCAGTTGTCCATCTGTGAAGCGAGGATGACAGGACCTGCCTCCTAGGGGTCAGTAATGTGGCCAAGCACTCTGTGTATAGGTGGTGTATACAGGAGGTGCTCGGTAAACGCTGGTTCCCACCACACTTTCTGCCCCGCCTCATGCCCCCTAAAAGCCGGCCTCTGTTCTTGATTTAACACTGGCTTGCAGGGTGACCGTCGGGGACCTGTCCATCTCCTCGGTCCACTGTTTCCCCCCCATCCAACAGGGATGAATCCAGGATGGAAAATTCCTGTTCAGAGGGCTGGGATCAGGAAGTGTGCCGTGTCGTATTAGTTGCGCCACTGATGCGGTCGCTGCATGCAGAAGGTGCTCAATCAATATTCTCCTCGTGGATGAGTCGAGGCTGCTGGCACAGAGGAGCAGGCACAGGAGACCTTGTTCCGAGACCTCGGGCCTCTCCACGCAATCCCCTTGTGGTCAGAGCTCGGACCCTAGGAGCAGCTGCCCATTTGCCCTCTGCTTTCTGCCCCTTTGTCCCTCTGTGTCCTTGCGGTCTCCACAGAGTGACAGGGGACTTCAGGACTCAGGCTTCTGCTCCTCTCTCGACTCTCAGTCCCTGGAGAGCTCAGCCAGCTTTGCCCACCGTCTCTGTGCCACGATCCCACGATTTAAATCTGCCGCCAGGCTCTCCCCTGAATTCCAGCCCCCTATTTCCAGCTTTCTTCACATTTCCACTTCGATATCTAACAGACCCCTCAGACTCAATAAAACAAGACTCCTGATGTTTTCCCCAGGCCTGCCCTGTGTCTTCCCGTGGAAACTAATGGAAGCTCTTCTCCCTGTCTCTTAGAACTTCTGGGACTCCCGCACACTCGTCTCTCTCATACCCATATCCAGTGCATCAGAGTATCCTGCGGGCTGTCCCTTCAGAAATACCCAGAGCCTGGTCACTCCTCGCCACCTGCACCCCCAACCGCCCCCGCCCGAGGCCGTGCCCCCTCTGCCTGGTGACTGCCCCCCTCAGCCTCTCCTCCTCACTGCAGCCCACTGATCCTTTCAAAAACCGAAGTCAGATCGTTTCATAAATTTTATAAATGTGAGCCCAGAAGGTTTCTGCTCAAAAACCCCCAGTCGCCCCCAGTTTCCCCTCAGAACTGAAAAAAGATCCTTGTAAAGATACTTGTCTCGGCTGGAGACAGAACTCCGAACAAGGCAGACACTGCCTGCCCCTTGGAGCTCACGGCGTGGGGAGAGCAGACGGCAAGGACGGAGACAGCGCGTGCACATAGTCCCAGACTGTGACGTTCTGCAAGGACCCTGCCGACTTGGTGGAGGGTGACCTCGTCCAGGGGTTCAGGGAAGGCCTCTGAAGAGGTGATATTTAAGATATCAAAGAGATTTAGAGCTGAAAGGGACTCTTGAGACATCTACTTTAATAGGTCCTTCTGCCCCATTTATATCTGGAGGAAAAAGAAGCCCAGAGAGGTGAAGTGACCTGCCCAAGGCCACACAGCATATTCCTTACAGAGCTGGAATTCCAAGGCAGGCTTCCTGAGAGCCTGGTGTGTGGCTTATGATTGCTGACCTAAAGCTGCAACTCCTAACAGGGATGTCTGGGAATGCTATGAGACATTAAGCTCCTCGTAAAAAAAAATATATATATATAAAATATTTTATTTTATTATATATTTCATATAGTTTTATTATATCTCTATATTATTTAAATAAAGTATATTATGTAACATAAATATATTTATTATTTATCATATAAAAATACATAAAACAAAAAGATATAATATAGGATATACCATATATAATTATAATATATAATATAGCATTACTATTATATTAATATTACATATTAATTTATAACATTAATATTTATATAAATTAATTATGCTATATTGTATAATTATAATATATAATATAGGAGGTGATGTAATATCGTATATATCGCATATCATATATATATCTCCTTTTATTTTTGGATGAAAAAGAATCACAGAATACCCCATGTTAACCACGAGGTCCGTGACTAAATCTGTCTACCTCATCAGCAGACTCGGACACTATCTATCACCTCTTCTTCCTAAAGCTCTGTCTCCCTTGGCTCCCAAGGCACCACATCTGCCTGGTTTTCCTCCCACTTCACTGGCCTCCTTTGCTGATCCTTCCTCATCTCTCCAACCTCCTACCACTGGGGGCCCAGGGTTCTGGACTCGACCCTCTTCTCTTCCCTCCCTACACACGCTCCCTTGGAGAGTTCATCCAGTCTTGTGTTTTTACATGCCAACAACTCCAAAATCCTGTCTCCTGAACGCCAGACTATATATCCAGTGGCCTACTCCAGTGCTCCTCAAAGTGTGGTCTGCAGTCTGGCAGCATCAGCACCACTTGGGAACTTGTTAGAAATGCAGACTCTTGGGCCCCAGCTCAGACCTACTGAATCAGCAGCCCAGGTGGGGAGGGGCCCCGGGGAGGGGCCAGAGTCTGGTTAACAAGCTCCGGGGGGACGTGATGCACGCTGACCTTTGAGGAGCACTTTACTTCTCAACCCCTCCACCTGGATGTCTAATAGGCCTCTCACACTCAGGATGCCCAAACCTGAGCTCCTGATATCTCCTCCCCGTGAGTCCTCTACAGGCAGTCCCCACCTAAGTTCATGGTGACTCCGCCCTGCCGTTTGCTCAGACCCAAACCCGTGCAGTCCTCTGGTCTGCAGCAAATCCTGTTGGCTCTATATCCCAAATACACCCAGAATCTGACCCCCTCTCCCCACCTTCCCTGCTGCCTCCCTGTGGACCCTCCATCTCCCCCGCTGGATCCCTGCGGGAGCCTCCCAGATGCTCCCTGCTTCTGCCTTGACCCCAACAGTCTATCCACACACAGCAGCCAAGGGATCTTGTTAAAATGCAGTCAGATCTTTCCTTTTACTCCAAACCCTCCATGGCTCCCTTTCTCATGCAGAGGAAAAGCCACTGCCTGCCCACGACATGCAGGCCACACCTCTTTGTCCTCTTGTCCCCTCCCTGGCCACATCGGTCCTACTCTCCCCTGGCTCTCCGACCCTGGCACACTCCTGGCCTTGCACTGGCTGTTTTTCTGCCTGAAAAGCTCTCCTGGACACTGCATCTCTGGCCCCTTCCTTCAGGGCGCACTGGGTCACTCTCTGTCCGGCCTCCCTGACCTTCCTGGCTGAAACGTCAGTTTGCTCTTATGACTGGTTGCCCTACTTATTTTTCTTATCTCATTTGTTGTCTATATAGGCTTTCTGTAGGGTGTGTGTTCCCTGGGGCAGGGCTTGTGGGCTGCCTTTCTCCCAGCGACCCCCCCCCTCGCCCCCCAGACTGCGCCTGGCTCCCTGTAGCACCGGGCACAGGTTCCCCCTCGGGCCTGTCTTGCCCCCTTTGGACACCAGGTGGCGCCCCACACTGCTCCAAGCTCCTGGCTTCTCTGCTTCTGCAGGAATGAGGGACAGAATCTGCCCAGGGAGGCCTGGGGCCCGATCCCCCCAGTGACACCCTCCCGCCAGAGGAGGATGCCTTTTCTGACCCCACAATGAGGATGGCTCCTCTTAGACTGTGGAATGACAGTTCTTCCCGATGGAGGAGGTAGAGGAATGGCCTTTTCCAGGTTCAGTCTGGGCTCAAGTCATGTGTACTCCCCCCTCACGGCCCCCATTGCCAGGAACACTGCGAAGGCCTGCTGTGTGCTAGGTGCCCTGTTGATTGCTTTGTCCCAGTTGTTCCACAGAAGCCTTGTCATAGTTCTGCGGTGTCAGTGTCATTGTTGCCATTTTTAGACTTTGAAGAGGAGGAAACTGAGGCTCAGAGAAGCCAGTTGCTTGCCTGAGGTCACACAGCTGGTAACTGCAGAGCTGGGATTCCAACCCAGGCCTCTCTGACTCAAAGTCAGGGTTCTTGCACTGTTCAAATGTCCCCCCACTGAGCAGAGAGCGGCCTGGACAGAAGGCAAAGCTGGTCCATCCTTGGGTTCTTGCATTTCAGGAGTCAAGGGAGGGAAATGACCCTTGTTGGTGCTGGCCACTTTCTTTCATTTACTTAACTGTCCACCTCCCTGGTGATACAGATGTGCGAAGTGAACCCAGAGAGGTTATGGCAGTTGTCCGAGGTCACGCAGCAGAGCTGTGTGCTTTCTCTCACCTTGCCGCCTCCCTCCGGGGCCTGTACAGGGATGCCCAGTGGGGAGGCGAGCTCTCCGCAGCTCAGGAGGCTGCCCTGCAGGGATGGGCGGGTTCTCTTCAAAGGATTCTTCAAAGCCTTGCAAGGAAGCACCACAGGGCGGGGTGAAGCCCAGGAGGGGGCCTCCTTTGGTGGAAAGAGACAAAAGATTCCAGGAGAGAATCGTAATTACAGAGGAATTAATAATCCAGCAATCCAGGTAGCTTAGGTCGGGCAGGGCTTGCTTTCAGGGGTCTCGTAGTGTTTCTGTCTCTTCCTCGCCCTGTCCCCCGAGTATTTATTTTCCCTCACACTTTAAACCTGATTCAGATGCTTGCTTTTCTGCTCCCCAGATTCAGATGAGCCTGGGCTGGGAAACAGGCAGAAGGACAGAAGGACAAGGATGAAGGGCCTCTGCAGGGAGGGCTCAGGGCTGAGTGGGCAAACTGCTGTGTGGACTGTAGTCCTGGACCTGCTGGCGGGCTGGGACTGTCCCTGTGAGGTGGTGGTTGTGGCCCCTTGTTGCCACCATGGCAGCGGCCATCACTGAGGTGTGTGGGCAGGCGCTGGGCAATGCTGCCTTTCCCAGGGTCAGGACGCAGGCTGCGCGCTGACAGGCCCCGGTCACCAGCTGGTCAGAGGTGGAGCTGGGATACCTCCCCCCTTGTGGCCTTGCTGGCCCCCAGGGGTTAGAGCCGGGGAAAGAGGTGGGCTGTGGGAGTCAGGAGCATGTGGCAGCCCCAGCTGCAGCGCAGCATCTGGAGGGGAGATATGAGGGTCTGTGCTACCACTAGAGACTTCCTCTGCTCCTGATGAATAAGGAAAAATGAGTCAGTCAGTCCATCAGCAGTTGGGAACCTGGCGGCTTTGTGGTGGGGGGACGGCTCTCCCTCTGTGCAGGGAGATAATTCTGTTTGTTTTTTTGAATTCCATCTGCAAAAGCTCCTGCATTTCTTTTGCCTCCTCTTTGGGTCTCCAGCTGCTTTTGCAAAGCCTTTGATGTGGAGATCAGGTCACAAAGGCTCAGACATGCCCTTCATTCCTGAAGCCCTGTCTGGGTCCTGGGGGCCTGGTATGAAGACAGCAGCACCCTCTGCATTTCCTGAGCACCTACTATGAGCCAGGCTCCGTGCTCTGTTTCCCACAGACACACTTTGCTTTCCTCCTCACAGCTGCCCTGGGAGGTAGCTGCCTGTTTCACAGGTGAGGAAACTACTTGTCAAGTGAAGCCGGGTACCTGAGGGTGACTGTAGATATTCAATAAGAACATGATTACCTTTCAACCTTGTTCCCAGCACAGACACAGAGGAAAGGAAGTTAATCTTGTCAACTTGCTATTTTCTTGTTTAACCTGAGGGGTGACTCATGGGTCACAAGGATTTATGAGCTTGTTTTACAGAAGAAAGAGAATGCCTTCAAGGAAGTTACAATCACCAGATAACCAGCCCCCAGCTGCTGTTGATGCCCAGAAGTCATTGCCCAAGGGCTTATCTGGAGTGAAAGAAACATAGATTTCCCCTTTGTTTCTCTGAAACTTTTCTTGCCAAGCCCCTTAGCTCTATAATTTGAATAAACCTTTCTCCATCTCCAAGCACTGATGTCTCAGAGACTGGTTTATTGGGCATCAGGCACATGAACTTGAGATTAAGAGGTTCAGTATCAACAGGAGGACCTCTCTCCTGTACAAGGCAATTTCATAGCTGTTTATCTCACAGAGCTGATTGTCCCCGTTCCTAGAAGAGGAAACAGAAGCTCACAGAAGGCCAAGGTCACACAGCAAGTCACTGACAATCTGGACTCGAGCCCTATCTCCTAATTCCTAACCCAATGTTCCCTCCACTGTCCCACACTCAAAACTATTCTCAGTTGCTTATACCCTGGTGTGAATGGGAGAGGGAGGTAGCCTGAAGATACTATTATCTGGACCCAGCACCAATCAGAATGGCTTCCTCTGAGCCTCAGTTTTTAGACCTGTAAAATGGGGGTCATGCTGCACTCTGGAATTGTATCTTTAAGATATGGTCTTGTCATCTGTTTC
This sequence comes from Tapirus indicus, assembly GCA_031878705.1. Classification (NCBI taxonomy): domain Eukaryota; kingdom Metazoa; phylum Chordata; class Mammalia; order Perissodactyla; family Tapiridae; genus Tapirus; species Tapirus indicus. The sequence continues at coordinate 81,681,390 of CM062925.1, read as the reverse complement.
TTTTCTTCCAACCCTCCTCCCCAGGCATTTCCTTCTAGATTACATGGCCATGCTTGCTCCCTTGGGGGATAATCATTTCCCAGGAGATTCCCCCCACCAATGGTTTCACCGTTCTGCACGTGTGCTGCCCCCATTCATACCCCAGGCTAATGCCTCTGCCTAGAGTGTCCTTTCTCTTTTCCTGGATCACATTTCTCCCTTGTTTCAAAACTTACAGTGACTCCAAATTAGCTAGTGAGGCCCTTTTCTTCTGCCCTCCCCCCAAGTCCCAGTGCACCCTGCTCTGTTCCAGTCATATATGGAACTACACTCTAGACTCCCCAGACAGACTGGGCTCTTTCTTGTCTCTCTGCCTTTGCATAGGCTGCCCCTCTGCTGGGATGTTCTGCTCCCCTTGAGCACTAGGTGAACTCCTACTCACCCGTAAGACCCAGCCCAAATGTCCCCTCCTTTGGGAAGTCTTCCCTGGTCCTCTAGCTCACCTTGGGTGGAGGTAATTGGGACCACAACACCCGCTTCATTACTGTGTTCACTGGCACAGAGGAGGAGCTATAATCCTATGCTGATTGTCAGAGCATTCAGCACATTCATGATCAGCGTCTGTCCACTTGTCTGTCCTGTCCATCCACTCACTCAGTAAGCAAATATTTATTGAGCCTCACTGCATCCCATCTTTAGCCTCTTTTTCTGACGTGGCTATGAGTTTCCTGGGAGGAGGGACTGTGCCTGGATCACCTCTGTATTCCGAGTTGGCGTCTGGCCTCAACATGGTCAGATACTGTTTACCTAATGATCACGCTGGACTCATTCCAGCTCTTCACCAGAGGAGCCCAGCTAACCCTTCCCCCGGCTCCCTGCCCACCCTCCCCCGGCCCAGACTGGCCCAGGAAGTGGATTCCCTCCCTGCAGCCTGGGGAGAGTCCACTCTCAGCACTTGCCTGCCTCCCCCTCATCAGCACCGGCCCCATGGGAGGGACAGACCCAAGTCCTTACCTTGGGGTGGGGCTGTGCAGGGAGGGGTTCATTTCCTTTCACAAACCTACTGTTTCTGGGGAATCTGGCCTGTCTCGTTTCCCTTTTTCAGGTTCAGGGTTAATTCATTTCACAAATATGTTGAGTGTGCATTTGGTGCTCCTACTAGGTGCCCCTGTGCTGGGGACGTGGTGTGGTGTGGGGGAGGAGGGAAGTGGAGGTGGCAGCCCTGAATGCTGATGTAGCCCTTCAGCGGGAGGGGCCAGCTTTCCAGGGGAGGCCAGCCGGGGCCCCAGGGCGGGTGACCCTGCCATAACTGAGCAATGAGAAGGAGGCCAGGGAGGCTGGAGCGGGTGGAGGGAGAGTGTGGCTGGACCGGGGCATCTCAGCTGCCACCTCTGTGCGGCAGTGGTTTTGCAGCTGCAGGGCCTCCCACTGGCTGCCCCCTCTTCACTTCCCCTGCAGACCTTGCCAGGGCAGATCAGTTGACCGACTTGGTGGGGGCTTGGCTGTCCAGGCCCCCTCTCAGCATACAGCCTGTTCCCAGAGAGTAACCCTTGGCCTTCCGAGTTTCAAGTTTCGGCCTGATGCATCTGATCTCTCTCCTTCCGGCCCTGACCTAGGACCTTAGCCAGGAGGTCCCTACATGGACAAGTGTCCTCCCCACCCCAGTGACTCCTCCTGTCAGAATCCCCAGCCCTGCCTGCCCCCACCCCTCAGAGCCCCTAAATTGGTGCCGGGTCAGGAACGAGTGTCTCTTTCCCAGGGCGGTGAGTTTAAGTAGCCAGACTAGCATGAGATCGATGCGTATGTCAGGGGGGAAGGAGGAAACAGATGTTTTCTGAACAGCAAATCCATAGATGCAGGAGGTGGGAGGGGAGAGGAAGGAGGGACAAGATGATCTTGCATTCCGGAGTCAGCCTGCAGGGGCTGGGGGTGAGGGGCAGCCTGTCGGAAGTACCCGGTGGGCTGAACCCCGAGTCCAGAGCTGCCCTCAGGGCCATGGGCGGCAGGCCTGGGAGGAGGAGAGGAGGTCGAAGGCAGAGTTTCAGTCTGACCCTCAGTGCACGGCCAGGGCTCCCCGCGGGAGCTGGGGGGACCAGAGACATGAATCCTGCAAATTAACCTTGAGCTCCCCTCCCTAAGAAACTCCATCACCAGAAACGTAGCACCACTGCCGTGTGTGTGTGTGTGTGTGTGTGTGTGTGTGTGTGTGTGTGTGTGTGTGTAAATATTCATACATCGATGGGAGTCTTAGCAGAACAATCTGGCCTGGAGAGAGATCATTAAATCACAGCTTTAGATGCCAGATCCTGGGCACAGAAAATACCCCATGTTGCTTTTTATGACAGTTATGAAGAAATAAGTGCTTTCTTCTTTATTACATATTTTATTGATTTTTTTCCCCAATGTTCCCAGCAGTTTCCCCATGGGGTCTGCAGGGAGCATTATGGCCAGGAAGAAAAAAACGCAAAACCTTGGGAGTCAGAGAGCCCGAAGTTGAAATTCTACTGTAATACCCGTCACCATGCAGCTCTGAGAATCTCGGCCTCCCTGAGCCTCGGTTTCCCCGCTTGTGAGAATGGGGGCAGTAACGTGCCTGTGCAGTTACGAGGATGAAGTGCCCCAGCCTCTATAAAGTGAGGCGGGCCCGCAGGAGCCCTTGGGGATGGTTTGCCTGGCGTTTTGGTGAAGAAGGAGACAGTGTGTGTCTGGGAGGAGGGCTGGGGGAGTGGCTGGCTGTGGGGTGTGATAAACAGGCCACCTAGGAAGTCTCCGGGCCCAATTGTTCCCACCTTCCGGGCCAAATGCCACTGTGGAGACCCTTTTGGCTGCATTCTCATTTTCTAATGCCCCCTCTGTGGTGGGGGGTGATTCCAAAGGCAGGAGATCCCCACGTGCTTCTCCACAAAGGGGGAGAGGAAGGAAGCGTGGGCCGGGCCAGTGTCCTCGACACCTGTGAGGTTAGATCCTGCATGGCGTGTGGGATGAAGACTTTTTAATTAAAAGCTCTGGCATTTACTGGATAGAGAGGCCCCCCGACATTCTCACACTGCTGAGACGTTTCCTCGGGGCCTCTGGGCCCTGGAATAGAGGGGAGCCGCCAAGGCCCTCTCCTCTCTAGCGCCATCCCGCAAAGCATGAGCAATGCCCCATCTGGGCGGCTGTGCCGGGCAGGCCTGAGGGGGCAGGGGGAGGGCGCGGGCTCCCACCTTGGCTCCGACAAGCCTCAGCCTTTTTGTGTGTCATCCAGGGAGGGCTAAGTGCCACAGGCTGGTTCAAAACAGACCCTCCAAGTGCTGTCTTCAAATCAAACCATGGTGTCGTAGACTCTGGCGGACGCCTGGGGCCACGAGCAGCCTACTTGGGCACCTGGGTCCACGGGGTCACCAGGCTCTTCGCAGGGGCAGGAGAACCCTGAGCTTTGCTGTTTTTCCTGGGACTTGCAGCGACCTTAGCCCTCTCCCAGAGCAGTCTGGCATCACGCAAAGCAATAGCCGATTCCTTGGGGGGGGGGGGGGCGAGGGCGTGGCAACCTGGAACATTCTCACTCCAACTTCGGGTTGATGTGCGTCAGGCAAACCTGGTGCTGGTTCTGGTCGGGAGTGCTGGGGATTTGCTACTGAAGAGGAAATCTGCTCGAAGGAACTCAAGAAGCAGGGTGTGCTCTTGGTTCAAGAGGCTTGTGAGCCAGCAGGGCTGCCCCAGGAGGGCTCCATCTCCGGAGGGTGCGAGGACTGGCCAGGGGGGCTCAGCCCAGCTTTGGGCTGCTGAAGCAGAAAGGGGATTAATGAACAGCCCTGGGAGGCCTGACAGCCAGGCCTGGAGACAGAGATATTCTCTCTCAATCACAAAATAAATTATTTTCTTTTTTTCTCATATTGTTCAGGGCTGGGCCAACAACAGCTCTGTCTCCATCACCATTCTTTGAGAGGCCCTGAACGAATGGTGAGTGGGTTACAGGGAGGTGCTAGAGACCTGGGTCCTGTTCCTCTCTTCCCTGTTAAGTCCAGGACAGAAACAAAAACAAGTCACATTGGCCCCCAGGGAGGACTCTGGCCACAGCTCCTGCTGCAGCACCAGGTTAGTGCCTCCCCTGGCAGGTCACCTGCCTCTGTCTCTGTCTCCCAAGCCCGTGGGGCCTAGGACATGCCCACACCCTAGCTGCAAGGGAGGCTGGGAAGGTGAGTATCTGGCTTTCCCGGCTTCTCGAGGGGGAGGTGGACCCTGCCTCCCACCCAACTCATAAGATGGGGGAGTTTCTCAGACCTAGGAGGGCTTTTCAAATGCTCAAGTAGCCGTCCCCAAAAGACAAATGTCACTACATGCACCCTGTGTGACAGCCTCACTACAGCAGGCCACCCAGGCTCCCCAGGCTGCGGCCCCAAGAGGTCCAGCTTCTGCTCCTGTCTGGGCAGCAGCAGGGCAGGGAGGCCCGGGGGAGGGTTCCTGGGGGCCGCAGAATCAGGGACAGCTGGCAGCAGATCCGCCCCACTCCTGCCCATTCCTGAGTTGGTGTCGCTGCCCCTGGGCCAGCACGGGTAGCTGGACATGGAGTTTCTCGTCAACTTGAAGCAGTCGCCCAGAACTTCCCTCGCAGCAGCATCTGCTCTTTCTCAGCTGGTTTCCAGGCTTCCTGGAAGCAGCGTGGTGTGGATGGGGCGGGGGCCCTCTCCACCCCCATCAGAAAGCCAGCACATCTAACTCGAAGAGCCTAGAGCTAGGAATCTAAGAGCCCTGGGCTTGAATTTCAGCCTCAGTTTCCCTGTCTGTTGAATGCAGATGCTCAGACCTAGATGACAGGGTTATCCTAAGGACTGAAGGAAGTAATGACTCTGACACGCTTAGCATGGCGTCTGGCACGAATACAGTCTGTTCTCCACAACAGCTCCAAGAGTGGTTGTATTCGTCCTCTGCTTCAAACCTTCCAGTGACTTCCACGGCCTGCAAGGCCCTGCAGGTCTGGGTCCAGCCTCCTCTCCGGCCTCATCCCATGCCACTCACGCCATCTCACACTGCACTTCCAGCCCCTTTCGTTTTGTTATGCCCAGCGAGGTGGTTCCCACGTCGGGGCTCTGCCCTCGCTCTTCCCGCGTCTGTGATGCTGTGTCCAGTCGTGGCCCCGTGGCTCCTGTCGCTCAGGTCTCACTACTTAGTGAGGCCAAGCACTGGGTCCAAACCAGTCCTGCTGCCAGTCCCCATCCCAGCTACGCTCTAACGTGTTATATTTTTATCATATTATATATTATTATATATATTATATTATAGAATATACGTATTATATGTTTACATGTTTTACTGCCTTTTGAACACTGTGTGCTCTGAAATCACTGTGACAGAAGGTGAAACAAGACATCCTTCTGTCCCAGATTTTGGCTAAAGCTTGAAGTCTGGGGACAATGGCTGGGAAGTAGCCCTAGATCAATAAACAGAACAATCAAATGAATAAAGAGGGTTGCTGGATGCATGTCAGACTTGCGAGAGAAAGTGGGATCAGTTTTGTGACCACCATCCCATCCCAGATGTACAAGGGGAGGCTAGAAATCCCAAGGAGGTGGATGGAAGGAGATTTGTAGGCATAGAGAACACTCTGGATTTTTCTCCTTCCCTTCCATGGTGGGTCCCCTGGCCACAGCCCGGTGGTGGGGAGCCAGGAGAACTGCTCCCAGAGATGAGGGTGCCCATGTGAAGAGAGGCTGGCAGCTCATGCCACAGCCAGGGGTCCTGAGCTGCCGACACATAGGGCAGCCACAGGCCTGAAGCTTGGTGACAGAGCCCTGGAGAGACAGCTTCCTGTGTCCCTGGGCACTGGGGTGTGTGTGAGCACAGAGACTGCAGGCTGACTCCCCCTGGGGAATTCAGGAGACTGGGGCTGTGCTGAAGCAGCTTCAGGTGCCAACTAAAGAGAGAGGGCAGCTGGGCACATCGCACCATTTGGTAAGGCGAGTTTCCAAATGGAGTTTCCCACGGCCCGAGGAAAGGTGAGCTCTGAGGAAGGTAAGCAGGCTTGAGGCATTTGCATGAGATACCCCTGCTCCCCACTAAGGGGGCTGCTGCTGGGACAAGAGAACCAAGCAGAGAGAGGCTGTGTGTGACTAATGGGGCCAAGAGGGCCCAGGAGCTGGGGACATGGGGACGCTTACAACAGCTCAGCTGATGAGGGCATCTATCTACACGACACTGGGAAAGGGCCCTCCAGGAAGGGGCCAGCATTCGGACGCTCACAGCACGCCACGTTGCAGAACATCACAGTTAGCCCACGGTGGCCAGGAGAACATCACCAACAGCACCAGCCAAGTCGAAAGACCTTTGCGTCTTGTGCCAATTCTCTCCCTGCCCTGGGCCAGAAGCAGGAAGGTCAGGATGTGGAGGAAAGTGTGGAAGTGCAGGCTGTGCCCGCCCGCCGCCCCCAGGTCTGAGCGCTGGGCAGCAGAGAGACACTGAACTGCACGTGGGATTGAAGCTCTAACTGGATGGGGCTTTCTGACACTTGAAAACTGAAATTATGACTGAGATGGGAGCTGAAGTGATTGCAAAGCTAGGAGAACAGCCAGAGGTGCGGTAAACGGAGAGGGGGGACCCGAGACACCGGAGGGTTGAGAAAGAGTTTTAAGAAAATGAAGCTCTTTGTTGTCTGTACCTCTCGGTGCGTTTAGCCCAATCAATGAGTCTGGTACCTTCTGCTTCACTCATTCCTTCATTTCCTGCCTCCCCACCCTACTTGACTCTAAGCTCTACTGGATCAGGGATCTTCTCCGTCAAGGTCACTGCTGTGTCCCCAGTACCTAGAACAGTGGCTGGCACACAGCAGATGTGTGCCAATAATGTATGTCAATAAATGTATATTTGAGTGAGTGAGTGAAAGAACAACAAAGTAGGTGCTCAAATATGTTTATCAATATCGCCATGACCTATTTTGCTACTGCTGTTTTATTAGGTTGGTTGAATCTATTATTCCATATTTGAGGACTGAGTTTGCCGCAGCTAAAGCAGCCCTGAATCCCAGGGCCCGGAGGGCTGAGAGGCGGGCAAGGGACGGATGGCCCAGGTCTGCGCCTTAGGCAGGCCCCTTTCTCCCAGAGACCACACCGCTGGAGGCGGGAGGCCCAGGGCCTCGGAGAGTCTGGGGTGTGGACTGAAGGCTCGGCCTGGCCTCATGTCTGGGACATGAGTGTCACTGAGCTCCTGCTGAGAATGGCTGTGCGGGGGCTGATGGCTCAGAGCCCCAACAGTAGCCCTCCTAATGCGGGAATAAAAACGTTTCCCTGAGCGCTTACGTGGGCCCTGAGCTTGGCACACCCATCCCGTGAGTCTGCAAGCCACCGCCGGAGGGCGGCGCTATCACCCCACGTCCAGAGTTCAACCCCTCCCCCTCCTTACTGCCCCGTGCATCCCACACTGCCTTACCTGGACCTTAGGAAGCAGTGTTCACATCCGCTTTGTTTAAGGGGGGGGTTAGGGGAAGGAACGTGTCTTAGTTTCTTGAGGCTGCCGTAGCAAAGGACCACAAGCTAAGCGGCTTAAAACAACAGGAATCTATCCTCTCCCTGTTCTGGAGGTCAGAAGTCTCAAATCAAGGTGCCCTCTAGGGAAGGATCCTTTCTGGCCTCTTCCAGCTTCTGGTGGCCCCGGGCATTCCGTGGCTCGTGGCAGCAGAACCCCATCTTTGCCTCGGTCTTCATGTGGCTGTCTTCTCTGTGTCCTCTCTTCTTGTAAGGACACCAGTGGTTGGATCTAGGGCCCACCCCTAAATCCAGGATGATTCCATCTCGAGATCTTTAACTGATTAAATCTGCAAAGACCCTATTTCCAAACAAGGCCACATTTTGAGGTTTCGGGTGGACACTTCTCAACCCAACACAGAGGAGTCTCCACTGAGGACCTGCTTTGCCCCGGGGACTGTGCTAGCCACCTGCATCCTCTCTTTTTCATTATGTTCCAACAAACTGGCAGAGATGTGTTATTGTGTCTGTTTTTTTTCCGGACAAGGAGCCTGAGGCGGGGGCCGCAGGTCACACAGCTGCTTAGCAGGGGACGGGGACCGAACTCTGGGCCTCAGACTCCAAAGCTGTCTATACTGGTTTCTGAGCAGCTGAGGACAGCGGTTTGGCCTTATTCATCTTTCCATCTCTCTTCTCCCTCATTTCTGGACCTAGTGCTCTGCACATTGACACACTGGTAGCTCTGAACACTGATAAGAAGGGGACTATGGGCCTTGAGAAAGACCTGGAGTGAGCAAGTCACTGACTTGGGTGCTCAACCTCACGGCTGCTGGGGTGTGTGGCTGACCACCCTCCACTGGCCTCCCCCAAACAACGCTCTGTGGGGACGAGCGATGGTGCCCTCTCTCGTCACCGAGCTGCCTCTGCTCCACCGAGAAATCTCACAGCCCCTATAATCTCAGATCTACGCTGGCCCTGGAACGTGGGAAGGGCAGCCATAATGATGATAAAAATCTAAACAACAGCGACAATGTATCAAATGCCTACCGCCCTGCAGACTCCCAGCCAGGCATTAATACACGTGACGTCTTGAGATCTTCACAACAGTCCAGCAAGGTGACAATTATTATCCCCCTTTTGCAGATGGGAAAACCGAGGCTCAGAGAGGGAATGTGATTTTGGAAGCTGGGGAGAAATAGAGCCTGGACTCTGAGCTGCGTCTCCCTGACTCCGGAATTGTTCTTTCTGCAGCCCTATCTTGCTTCTTTCCAGCTTCCCTGCCACTGCCTCCCAGTGTGACCAGGAGACGGACACCTCTGTCCGACAGCAGATTCCCTCGGGAAAGGGAAGACGTGGAAAGAGCCAGGGAGCAGAGCGTCTAGCTTGTCAGTCAGGAAGACACCTCGTTCCATGAGGAGGGTCCCCATATTGCTCTGAGTTTCAAATGACTTAAGAGACAGCGGAAACCATTCCCTGGGGAGCCAATTAATGCAAGTGAATTTGCATATCTAAATTGATTCATGAAAACTGTGACAAGCCCCCAGCAGACTTGGAGGCGTGTTTAGGAGTGTTGAATATCTGAAGATTTTTAAGATGCTTTTTGTTTTATTTCTCCAAAAATTTAACTTGATCTGACCAAAAAAAGGGGGGGGGGGTGGAATTCACTAGCTCATGGATGTCAGGCTTCAGGCACAGTTTGATCAGGACATCAGTACCATTTTCTATGATGCCTGCCCCACCCCCAGATTAGTTTTGTTCTCACGGCTAGTTCCTTCATGGGAGCGAAATGTCTATAGCAGCTTCAGTTCTCTCTTTTATACCAAACTCCTTGCAAAGAAAGCTTTTCTCTTTCTAATCAACAAACTAGATTTCTGAGCTTAAATTTTGTTGAACCAATTTAGGTCACAGGCCTTCCCTGCACCAGTGAATAAGGCCCAGGGAATTAATGGGATTAACCTGTTGGTTCAAGCCCATCAGAGCCACTCCCAGGGCTGGAGGCCGGATGATGCCATCTCAGCTGCTACAGGACAGGGAAAGGGCGGGGTGGGTGTTAGGAAGATGACCCCAACCTCCACTACAAAGTTCTCCAGTGGGAAGGAAAACGGAGCTGACATTCTTTGAGCACCTGCTATGAACCAGACTCTGTGTTAGTTTTTATAACACAACGCATGGTGGGTGTTTTAATTTCCATTTTCAAGATGAGTAAACTGAGACGCAGAGGTTTGTAGTTCATAACACGTTGGGCTACTTTCCTCAGCTCCTGCCATCTGCTGAGGGGGTTCTCTTGCTTCCTCCTCTTCTATCTCCTTCTTCAGACCCCTTCCCTTCCTCCCAGCTGGAGCTCTGTGACTGGGGGATGCTGGGACAGAGGTCTGAAGATTCCTAACTGAAAGGTGGACAGAATCCAATGTTAACAGTGCCAGGAACATGCAGAATCCTCTAATTTCCCCTAGCACCATGAATCAACATTTCCCCTTCTCAGATTGTTAGGTAAAGGTTCAGAGAGGGCAAGAGGTTTTATAAAGGTCACACAGCAACTAATGAAGGGGCAAGAACCACAAGAACTAGAAGGCCTGTGTTCTAATCATCTCTTCTCTCAATTGCTGGTTGAGGCATTGGGAAAGGATTTGAAGGGGAGGTGGCATTTCATCTGTGTTCTGAAGAATGAGGGTAAAGTTAAGCCATTAAAGGGTCCGCTCTTCGGTATAGTGCTTTTCAGATAAGTGTGTTATTGCCCATAGAATCACTCACTCTCTCATTCCTTCATTCAATCATGCATCCATCCCTTCCATAACTATTTATCAGGCATCTACTGTGTGCCAGGCACTGTTCAGGTTCGAGGGATGCAGTGATGGACAAGACAAGGTCTCTGTCCTTCTGAGGCTTCTGGTTATGTGATGTCTCAACAACAGGCAGAGGCAGGCCAGATGTCAAATCATCACCCCCATTTGACAGACTAGGAAACCAAGGCTTAGCCAAATGGTGTGATGGGTCCAAGGTCACACACATTAAGCAAGTGACATTACTAGGATCTGAACACCTCCGTTACATTGCCCTGCACACCCATGAGACGGTAAAGGAAAAAATGTCAGTTTTCTTTCTCTCTCTCTTTCTCTTCCCGCCCACCCTCCCTCCCTTCCTTTCTTGGCATAAAAATATAGAGAACACGGTGCACCCTTATCAGGCTCTATGTGGACAGCTGCAGTCCTGGGGGACACTGTCCAGGCCTGGGGGCCTCCCTGAGCTCCCAGAACTTTGAGGTCCCTGTAGGAAACGGTTAGCATGCATGCAAGTCATGGCAGCCAACCCAGGGTTTAATCAGGCAGCATTTAAACTGTCCCATTTTGTCTGTGATTATGCAGGATGTTTACATCATTTGTAATGAGACAAATTGGGACAAATTGCCAAGGACACTTATGTAAATGAAACCACAGAAATGCCTCCATCTCCAGTGGCCGGCCAGAGGGCGTCTTTCACTTTCTCTTTCCTTTCTTCCCTAGACGTTTTGGGGAAGAAATGGTTTTTTATATTCCGAAAACCTTCTCCCTGGGCAAACAGCATACTCCCTGTAAGACAACTTGCTTTACATCTTGGGTTGTAATTCTCTCCTTCATCTTATTTACTCTCCCACCCACCTCGGAGGAGAAGTCACTGCACAGTATGTGATGACTTTAACTTTCTCTGTCCTTCCCTCCCCGCATAGAGAGTGGGGTGGGTCTGCATTTCCTGGAGGACATCTGCAGAACGCTGGCGAGTCATAAATAAATGATCACGTATTCAATTAAATATAGGAAACGGGGCTCCTAAAGTTAACCCGGGGTCTTCCCTGTGGGACTTTTCCGAGCCTTTGATATGCCGAGGAGCCAGGAGACTCTCCAGGAGCAGAGGAGAACCCAGAGCTCCCCTGGAGGAGGCGTTCGTGGAACTGGTCAGGAGCAGACAGCTTTGGAGAAGGTCACGTGAACAGTCTCCAGAAGGGCCTGACAAAAGAGCCTGGCTGGCAGCAGCCCGGACCCCCTCTGACTTATTATAACCTGTTAAACCTGGTTTACCATAACCCGGATTCGGGACAGTGAGGTCCCGACCCAGGCAGGTGGCCTGACTGGGATATACGGGAGCAGAGGACCATGGGAGGTGGGCCTGGAGGGGCAAAATCTGCCCATGGTCCCTTTTCCAGCCGTCTTCACCTGCAGGCCTCAACAAGGACCTGCACATTCCCATCTCCCGGCATTGGCTCCTGCTGTCTCCTCTGGCCTGTGCGCTTTTCTCCTCTCCCCACACCTTGCAGTGAAGGCACTTTATTCTGTCACTTCATCTTGTCTTCCCTCCAGGCCTGGGACCTTCAGGGCAGGGACCCTGTGTTCCTGTCTTAAGAGCCTTACTCTCCAGCTCAGGGCAAATATTTATTATGTGCTCACTAGGTATCAGATCCTGGGCCCTAGAGATGCTGAGACAAATAAGACGTGGACCTTGCCCAGGAAGAGCATGCTGCTTAGAGGAGGCAACAGACAGGAAACCACAGTTATAATCAGAGTGACCACTGGGGTGATGGGGACAATCAAACGGTGGAGGCAGGGCAGAGGGGGTGCTGCCCAGCTTGGGGACATTCGGGAAGCCTGGATTCCAGAAGACACTTCATCGAAGCACTGACATGAGGGATAAGTAGGAATTAGTCAAGAGAAACAGGTGTATGGAAGTGTGTTCCAGGCAGATGGAACAGCCTGCACTAAGGCTCAGAGGCAAGAGAGAGCCTTCTGGTTTAAGGAACTGGACAAATGTCTGTGTGGTTCTGGGGGAGCATGGGAGATGCAGAGACTGATGAATGCTGGATTAGGTGTCTCAGGAGGAGGATCCTGAAAAGGGAGTGCTAAACCCTACCTCTTTCACATACAGAGCTTGCGGGCAGGGGGAGCACTGGCTTTCACGGTGAATGCAGACATGAAAATAGAGACCCTGCTCCCTTACCCAGCCCCTATCTGGTACTAGACCCAGCAAGTTTCCTCCCTCTCCTTGGTTCTGGGCAGGAAATTATTTGAAATTATAAAAAAAAAAAGTCAGTGGTGGAAGCATGCTGCAGCCTTTGTCCTTGCTGTTCCCTCCCCCCAGAACTCTTCCCTCGGATCATCCCATGATGATGGGCTTGCTGTCTCACTATTAAAACCTCTCCTCAGATGCTCAAGAGACCCTCTCCGCAGGGCCTTTCCAGAGGGTGGCCCAGCCTTCTCTGCCTCCTCACCTGCTTCATTTTATCTCCACTGCGCCTACCGCCATCTGACGGTCTACTGTCCACTGATCACCCTGGTCATCGTCCATCTAGACTACACGATGCAAAGCTCCATGAACACGGGGGGCTTTTTGCCTGTTCCCCGCTGAGCCCCAGTGCCTAGCTCAGTCTTGGCCCACAGGAGGCGCTCGATAAAAGTCATTGACTGAATAAACAATGAAAGCACAGTTTTGAGCACGAGGTGCTTCCACGTGTATTGTGTCACATTCTCAGAACTACCCTATAGGATCAAAGATACTGTCCTCATTCTGGGGCAGGCTTGGTGGGGCAGGGACCTGTTTAGGGTCCCATGGTCAGCCATGGCGGAGCCAGGATGTGAAGCTAAATCTGCAGATTTCCACTACTGCAAACCTAATAAAGCCCTATTAAGCAGACATTACATTTCTCCAAAGGCTGCCGCCCCTACTAAAGTCACCCTCCTCCCGAACATCCTAGTTCTGTCTCTTCCAAGTGATGCAGCCCCCTAAGCTTTCTGGAGGAAAAAGAATAGAACAAAATTGAATAAATAATAGGCACTATTGGGTGCTTACTATGTGCTGGACGCTGTACTTGCACCAACTCAATAATCCCTTATGTATTTGCTACATAAAGAAACTGAGGCAGTGTAAGTAGCTCAGGGCCCCAGCAGTAAGTGGTGAGGTCTGGATTCCAGTTCGGGCGCAGAGTGGGCACGCCTGTGAGCATGGCCGTGCGGGGTCCGGGTGGCAGAGAATTCTCCCTCTGCCCTTCACCAGCTCTGATCTGGCGGAAAACCCCAGGCCGCTGGGATTCTCTCTGTAAGGAGCTAGTGAGATCGTGATGGTGATGGCTTTTTTCTAGGACAGACGATTAATCAGGAGTATTAATGAAAATGCCAGCTCCATTATTGCAGAAACTTAAGTAATTTATTGGAAATTGAACTCAGACTATTAAAATGTTATTACAGGCTCGTCAGTCGGTGCTCCGTGTGCTTCTGCTAAGAATCCGCTGCCTTAATGAAATTGCTTGATGCTCCCGACTCAGAGCTGATGATGCCCAGGTGCGCTGGGCCAGCGATGGTGAGCTACCAGAGCTGTGCCCGGCATCGTGTCCCCCGCTGAGACAAAGCCACTTTCACGGTCCGTCTTGCTTTGACCCTCTGTGAAGCTCCTACTGTGCACCAGGCACTGAGAGGGGAGTAAACGACAGAGGCACAGACTCTGCCCTCGAGGAGCTTGCAAACTCAGGAGGAAAGCACGTATGTAAAGACGGTGACATGAACGTGCAGGAAAACGGCACACACAGTGACCTCAGAAAGCTCAATTCCGGCTCAAGGTGGATGGGGGGCTTCCTGGAAGAGGCGTCACTATGCAAAAAGAATTTCTTTCCTCGTGTCGCTTACTCTCCCCTAAAATCTGATGGGACTGATTGCAGAAATTGGTTATCTGAGGGTTTACTGTATGACGTGCATTCTCAGCGGGACAACAGCATCTCCACAGGGCGGTATGTATGGAAAAAAGCTTACTCTTTTTATGTTTAAAGCACAGATATACATACAGTATATGAACAGGGATAGAGGATATTTCTGGCATTAAAATTTCATAATGATTGACATGAATTTGGTGGGAGGGCAGGTGGGGGTCAGAGTGAGAGACAGAGAAGGCTCAACAGAGGAGAAATTTGGGGAAAAGCAGGTGTTTGCCCAGTGGAGACAGATGGAAGAGCACTGAGGACGAAGGAATCAGACACTGTGTCATGGCAGCATGAGAAATCAGCACAGCTCGGGCAGGATGGGGAAAGCAAGAGAGAGTCATGTTCAAATGTGAGTTCCAGAAAAATCTCTTTGCTGTGTGAAGAGTGGATGGGACCAGGACTCAGCCCAGGACATGAGCAGGCTGTGCAACAGTCCTGGGGAGACAGGAGAGACTTTTAGGAGGAGGAACCAGCAGGACTTACAGTTTGAGCGGCCCTAGGGGGTGGGGGAGGAGTCAGCCCCAGGTTTCTAGCCCAGCTGGGGGGTAGGGCAGGGACACAGCCATTATCTGAAAGAGGATGCACCATGGGTCAAATCGAGTTCTCTGAATTACGCTGGCCACATTCGCTAAAAGCCGAACCTAACATCATTAGTCTGGGGCAGGGCGATCAGTCTGTTCTCCTCCAGCCACCATGACAACGAGACTCCACTCCATTAAACCAATTTACTCCATCTCCTTAGACTCAGGAAAATGGGAGCAATCTCTGGGGAGGGCTGTCTGATCCCTGACCTCTGGCTCACCCAGGGAAGCAGTGCACTCACAGCCCTGTGGGCCTGTTTGCTGTCACTCATCCACGCTGTTATTGAGGTTCCCGGGATGTGCGATTCAGCTGTGGGATCGGTAACCCCCTCTCCAGTCAGCCCATCAGTCTCGGGAAGGGAGAGCAAGTGCTTCTTACTCGCGATGGCTTAGTTTTGCTAATTGCACTTAATTCCTCTGCACTGTGCCCAGCAGGGGCCTGCTGAGAGCTCGTGGCATTCTTCGGGGCCAGGCTGGCCCCGGCCACTTGAAAACGAGCCTGTGACTGTGAAGGAGATCTGGCAAAGGGAAGGGAGGGGCGAGTGGCCCTAGTGGGGGTGCACTTCATGCCAGGTGTTTCTGGGGCTCACACAGGCTTCTTCCCTCTCGCCCTGTGTGTGTGTTAGTTGAGCATCTGTATGTCTGGTTTCCCCAGGGGCCATGAGCTGCTGAGGGCAGGGATTCTGCTGTGGACATCTTTGTCTCCAGTGCCTGTCCAAACCACTCACAAACACCTGTGGATAAATCGGGGGGTTGTTCGCTGGAATGTCAGCTCCGTGAGGCCAGGGATTGGTGTCTATATTGCTTACCACTCCAGAGCCAGCACCCAGTGTGGTGCCTGACAAGTGTTCAATAAATACACACAGAACCAGTGAATGAGCAATCCTCCCTCCCCACAACCCTGCAAGGTGGGTGTGGTAGGTCGCACCATTGGGTTGTAATTCTTCCTCGCTCCCTGCCCTTCCCAGGCCCCTGACCATGTGCTTGGCCGTGTGACTTGCTTTTACAATATAATGATTGGGAACCCAGCCTGCCTCCAGAGTTGCTGCTCTTTCCTCTGAAAACCTGAGGTCAGGAAGGGAGGGAGGGAGGGTGAATGGGCTTGGGAGGTGGTGTGCCAGGTTCCGGGAAGGCAGCCATGGCCGTGGACTCCGGGAGAGAGGGAGGCTGGACAGACAGATGCTCCCTGTGGCTGACCCCGAGTGTGTTTATGTGATTCTTCCCCAAAAGGCTGTGTGGACGGTTCCACATCTTCTGACCTATTCTTGCTCTGAGCACCTGGCCCTGGACTCTCGCTACACTCCGTTACTCTGTTGTGCGGTGCTCTTCATGGAATTAACCTCACCCTTCAAAGATGTTGTGAGGCACGGGACAGAGAACCGAGCACCAGATGTGGACGGCTGGAGCCCTGACTCTGCTGAGCACACACTCAGGGACCCTGGGCAAGTGAAGCCCCGTCACAGCCTGGACTCTCACAACTGTAAACCAGGGGCTCGGACCAGACACGCTCTAAGGACCCGTCCTGCTCCAGCTCTAAAAGATGCCTCCCTCCCTCCACCCCCAGCTGGGGCTGAGAGCTGTGTGACCCAGAATCAAAGGTGACTAGAACTGCCATCAGAGAAAGCATGTCAGACATCCTCAAGAAGTGACTGATGAATCTGAGTTGAATTGTCAAGCCAGAAGACCTGGAATCAAATCTTAGCTTCAGTACTTCCTATTGAAACCAGTAAACAGCTGGTCATTGATCACTGAGTGGCTGGTGACCAGGGGGGATCGGAATTGGCCACCTCAAAGTGTGTCTCTGCCTGAAGGACACTTTCACCCCCACCCCCACTAACTGACCAAATGAGTTTGGGATGGGAGGTCTGCCCCCAGAACAGGCCATCACCAGAGACATCTCCGGGTATCAGGAGGGTCCTTGCTAAGCCCATTCTTAGTCCTGGTCACCCTTTGTAAGAGACACTTACATTTGTAAAGGAAATCTCCATTCGTAAAGGTATCTTCTTCCCTGTACCAGGAAGAAGGGTGGGGAAGGCCTCACCTAGAAACTCATCAGAACTGAAGGGAGGTCTTACATCTGCATGATAAACTCACCCATTGCTAATTGTGCTGTTCAGGCAACATGCTATCTGACTCCACTGGGCTCCTGTAGACAACATCTCCCTGGGGCCTGGGTCACCATGGTAATGGGTGTCTGAGCTATTTTTTTCAGGAATTGGAACCCCTTGCCCACTTCAGGCTGGTTGAGACCACCAATCCATCAACTGGGCCCACGTAGACGTATGTCTGATAAGTGACCTTTTGACATCAAGAGGTTAAAACCCCACCCTCAGGGCATGCTGACGCCCGCCATTCTGTGGGCATGTGTCTTCTGAGGAGGCATGAAGCCTGACTACACTTGCGCAGATCATCAATTACCTCATCTCTCCTCACCTCCAATTATTTCAAACTACCTTGCCCCTTACCCCATAAATGTCCCCAAGTCCCTATTTTTGGGGAGCAGATTTGAGATTCATTCTCACGTTTCCTCACTTGGCTGCCTCGTGATTATTAAACCCTCTCTCTGCTGCAATCTTATTGTCTCGGTGTTTGGCTTTCTGGGCGGTGGGCAAAAATGCACCTGCTGTGGTAACACTACCTGTGTGACTTTAGAAAAGTCAGCTCATTTGGGGGACCTCGGTTTCCTGATGCAGAAAATGGCTAATAATAGCTACAGTGCGGAGTTGCTGAAAAGATGGAAGGATATAATATATGTGAAAGAACTCTCCACGTGCTAGGTGCTCAGTAAGTTTGCATCTCTAGAATAACCCTCCAGGGGGAGGGAAGGGGGATGTATCACTGTTGATGGTGGCAAGAGACATAGATGTAGGCTGGTGGCTTGCATGACCATCTGTAAGAAACACACTCTACCATCTGATAAGCTCTGCATCATTTATGAAGGACTCAGTAATATGTTAATGTCTATACTGAGCACATTGCCCGCTGAAGTTTTAGAACAACTCTACAGAGTAGGTAGAACAGTTATTCTCATTTTATACATGAAGAAAATGAGTCACGGGGAGAGAATTAAGGGAACTGGCCCACGTCACTCAGTTAATGAAAGGCACAGCCAGGATTCAAATCCGGGTCAGCCTGGCTCCAGAGGCCCGGCTTGTAACGGCTATGCAAGGACGTGCTCCAGGCTTCCCACTGCTCGGAGCTGTGAGTGAGCGTGAAGCCAGGCTGTCAGGCTGTGTGTCTGATGACACTGCTTGGCCTCTCTGGAACTGCTCTCATTAGACTGTGCCCTGAGGGTCTGTGGGTCTGTGCTGGGGAGAAACTTAAGAAGCAGCCCTACAAAACTCACGTTGGTGTTTACAATAGGGATTTGGTTAAAACACCACCTCTCTGCATCACCCAGGGCTCGGGGGAGAAACTTCTCTCATATCAACGTTAGGGACTGGTGCATTCTCATTCCAAGGTAAGTGGTTCTCAAACTTGAAGGAGAAGCATCATCACTCGGAGAGCTTGTTAAAACAGACGGCTGGGCCTCACCCGCCCCAATTCTGGGCTGGGGCTGGAGAATTTGTATATTTCACAGGTTTCCAGGTGATGCTGAGGCTACTGGTCTGGGGACCACATGTCAAGAAGCATTGCTGTGGATATTTGTATAAGAGATCATGTTTCCTTCATTGCAGGGGCTGCTAGGAAGCTTAGAAACAGATGAGGAATCATTCCAGCAAAAGTTCGTGGATTTTCCATTCTAACACTATGCCCAGCTTCCTTTTCTTCTTACTTGCATTTTCCCATTTGTTACAATTTCCTCACTCACATAAATGAGCAAGGTAGCATTTAAAACATTTTGTTCAATTGTATCTCTACACATCACCAAAAAACCCTGTGAAATACACAAAAAGTAACTAATCAAAAGGTTCAATGAAATGGCGAAGTGCTTAGATTCCAGAGTTAGGCTAACATGGGATTCAAATTCAAGCTCTGTAGGCATCAGCTTCCTCATCTGTAAAACAATGCCTCCTGCTTCATAAGTCCTTTGGAAAGATTGCATGGATAACGCATGCTGGCAAGTGCTTCGCGTGGAGCCTGACAGACAGCTCGATAAATGCGAGTGATCGTTATAATTACATCAGGCAGAAAAATAAATAAATAGCTTTGTGGCTGTCGTTGCTCTCTATTGACTCTCCCACGTGACTGGAAGGAAGAGAGGAAGAGCTTTCTCATTCAGTGTGATAAGCAGCAGCCACGGGGAAGACAGCTTTCTCTTTTCCCGTCTTTTCTGTATACGATCTGCAGGAAACACAGTGAACACCACACACCGCGGTGAACAGCTTTTCCTGCCCATAGCATGACATTGTGGGGAGCACCAGGGGCCCCATTATATTGCTGTCACACTGGGGGAAGCAGACATCTCCCTGTTGGAGAGTGATGAACAGAAACGCTAAAGCACAAAATCCAAGAAGACAGAGCCCAGCTCCCAGTCAGAGTACCTTCCCTGCCTCCACCCAGGATCACGCTTCCAACTAGGGCCTTAATCTGAGTTTTCAGCTTTTCCTCAGCAGAGAAGATTTTACAGAGCAAGGAAGGAGCAGGACGCCCTTGTGGCTGTCATTTCTCTGAACCAAGTGCTTTCACATGCTAACTTCTCTGTGCTAACTTCATCTCCACTGTGAGTCAATCAGGTACACATAGTCCTTCCCATTTTAATGGTGAGTAAATCAAGGCTCAGAGAAGCATAGTGCATGGCCCAGGTGGCATGATTGATGCTGTCTGACTTGAGCAACCATTCCACACGACTACAATGTGAAACCCGACAGACTTTCTGTCTCAGGGTTTGAGTGGGACCTGCGCACCTTCCGTTAAGCACTCTTCGTTCTTCTCTACTCATCACCAGCTCCGTCAACCTCCTTTGCTTATCAACACTGAGGACGGCTGGTGGATGAAGTGGGGTCTTCTCTGGAATGAAGTGGGTGGTCTCCACATTCCTGGAGGGCCTGGGGCCTGGGACACAGCTGTGGGAGCCTGGGGAAGGGGGCAGGATATAGGGTGTGTGTTAACACACCTCTGTCAAGTTTGGTGCCCACTCTTTCCCTGTCCCCACTGCCCTGGTCCTGGTACAGGCCTCAAGGGGAAAGCCTTTCAGATGGTGTCCAGGTGACCCAGATAGGCCCCCAATCAGGGGCCGTTACCATGGAAGACCCCGCCAAACAAGGGGCAGGAGTGGTGTGCTGTAGTGGAGAGAGCTTTGGAGCTGGGTCAAGACAGCCAGGTTCTAGCACTTGCTCTGTCCTGTGCTGGACGTAATGTGATCCCGTGTGTGACCTGAATGTGATGTGGTCCCTCCTGACAGCCTGGCCTCAAGCTTCATGCCCATCTTGAGACCATACTCCTTCATTCCATCCTCCCTATAGTATGCTGAATAAGGCCCCAAGATGTCCATGTCTTCATCCCTGGAAGCTGTGAAAGTTATCTTCTATGGCAAAGGGTTTACAGATGTGATTAAGGATCATGAGACAGGGACATCATCCCGGATTATCCAGGTGGGCCCTAAATGAAATCCCATGTATCTTTAAAAAAGGAAGACAGGGAGGGGCCGCCCGGTGGCGCAGCGGTTTAGTCCGCGCTTGGCAGCCCAGGGTTCGCGAGTTCGGATCCCGAGCGCCCGCCGACGCACTGCCTGTCAGCCATGCCGTGGTGGCGTCCCATATAAAAAAATGGAGGAAGATGGGCACAGATGTTAGCCCAGGGCCAGTCTTCCTCAGCAAAAAGGGGAGGATTGGCAACAGATGTTAGCTCAGGGCTGGTCTTCCCCACAAAAACAAACAAACAAACAAACAAACAAAAAAAAAAGGAAGACAGGGAGATTTGACACAGACAAAAGAGGAGAAGGCGATGTGACCAAGGAGGCAGACATTGGAAGGATGTGGCCACAAGCCAAGGGGTACTGGCAGGCACCAGAAGCTGGTAGAGGCAACGAGCAGACTCTCCCCCAGAGCCACAGGAAACTAATACACCCCCTAAACAAACTCAACTCTAAAAGCATTGGCAAGTCACCTCGATTTTAGTGAAGGTTTCCTGGGAAGATGAGGAAAAGCATTCATGTGAACATGACATAGCTGGGAATTAACCAGGCTCCACATTAGAGATCTCTGTCCTCCAGGAACCCTCGTCTTAGCTAAGACCCTCATCTTGTCTTCCGATAATCCTTCTGTGACCCTGGAGTGTCCTGGGCGGTTCGTCCACCGCCACCCTTGGGACAGAGCACCCAGGAGGCAGGGATTGACTGCACGTAAAACACTGCATTCTCTTTGCCATGAGTGGAACGAGCATAAACTTGAGAGTCGGACCGATCTGGAGTCCCCTCCAGGCTCTCACTCACTGCTGGGCCATCTTGACCTCTTGGTGGGGGCCTCACGACCTCATCCATTGAGTTGGGGTTGGAATACCTACCTCTCAGGGTTATTGTAGAATTAGGAGAGGCACCTAGCCCTGGGTCTGGCATAAAGGCATCACTCAATAAGTGATCATTTATTTTCAATAATGATGCTTAGATTAATTGAGGACTTACTGCAAGTCATGCATTATTCTAAGCTTTTTAGAGGTATTAACTCATTTAGTCCTCACTTCTGCTCTACTTAATAGGAATTGTTAGCATCATCCTGTTTCACCCATGAGAAAATGCAGTCACAAGAAGCTAACTAATGAGCTAAAAGTGACTGTGGCTGAGAAGTGGATCTAGAAGGGTGGTCCCCCTCCAGAGCCACACCCTTAGTTTTTGGGACCCCAGAGGTGAGCAAGATGAGGGCGTCCTGCCGAGAATCTAGGATTCCAATCTGAGATTTGGCATGTCTGGTGGTGCTGGTGAACCAGCATGGTCCTTCCACCGCCCTCGGCACGGGGACCTGAGCATTTCCTGTGAGCAGACACATCCCAGGGATGGAGCTCGCCAGAGCAGCTGGGCAGTAAGAGGGCAGCCTGGTGGCCGACACCGTCATCTGGTCCCAGCCTCAGGCGCTGCCTGGTGGGAGGGAGCGGTTTCTCAGACAAAGAAGTGCTTCAGGGAGGGAAACTGAAGCAGCAGGAGGAAGAAACAGCTGATGCCACATTTGTAGCTGAGGTTCTGCAAAGAATGAGCAGGAGTATGAGGCAGGGACATTTGAGTTATGGCTGTGAATGCGGCCCCAGTGACACAGGCTGGTGATGCAACTGTTATTAGTTTCAATAAGTGTTGTCATGAGGACTAAATGAAGTCATGCATGTGTCCCAGACATGTCACATGGCCTGCCATGCCCTGGCCCCCAAACTGCCCAACTCACAGCCCCAGAAGAAAGAAAAAACTTGAGACCGCCAAGTTGAGGTCATGGGACTCCAGGCTCCTCCCACCCTGCTGTGCCCCAGCAAGCTGATTGGCCAAGAAAGGCTGTCAGTCATTTCATAGGCTGTGGAGAGACTGCTGCCCAGCCAGGTTTAAAGAAAAAGAAAAGATAGGCTTCACACCACTAAGATGGCCATAACTTAAAAAAAAGGAGAGTAACAAGTGTTGGCAAGGATGTGGAAATACTGGAACCCTTGTACATTGCTGGTGGGAAGGTAAAATGGTGCAGCTGCTGTGGAAAGCAGTTTGTCAGTTCTTCATAAGTTCAACACAGAATTATCATATGACCCAGCAATTCCACTCTTAGGAATATACTCAAAGGAACTGAAAACAGCTGTTCAAACAAAAACTTGTACATGAAAGTTCATAGCAGCATTATTCATAATACCCAAAAGGTGGGAAAATCCCAAATTCCATCAACTGATGAATGGATAAACAAAATGTGGTCCATACCACGGAATATTATTCAGCCATAAAAAGGAAGGAAGCACTGATACATGCTATAACACGGATGAGCCTTGAAAACATGATGCTAAGTAAAAGAAGTCAGACACAAAAGGCCACATAGTATATTATTCCACTGATGTGAAATATCCAGAGTAGGTAAATCCATAGAGACAGAAAGTAGACTGGTGGTTGCCAGGGGCTGGAGGGAGGGGGAGAGTGGGGAGTGACTGCTTAATGGGTCCTGGGTTTCAATTTGGGGTGATGAAAAAGCGTGGGAACTAGATAGTGGTGAGGGTTGTACAACATTGTGAACATAGTGCCACTGAATTGTATACTTTAAAATGGTAAAATAGTAAATTTTGCATTATGTGTATTTTGCCAGAATAAAAAAAAATAAAGATGGGCTGGGTCTATGTGATTCTCCCTCTGTCTCTCACAGAAATTGTAAAAGGGACATAGCAAGAAAATGTGAAAGCTGGGGCAGAGGCTAAAAGATCTTAAGGAAGAAGAGGCCCAAAGGGTTCCTGGACCTGCCGTGGTGATGAGGACGCAGGAGCCAGGATGAGTGGAGACAAGATGGAGAAGAGAGGGCGGGCAGCTGGCGCAGAGGGCATGGCGGAGCACCTGGAATGACCTGCGAGCTCCCGCTGCTGTAGCTCACCCCGTTCTACAATTCGGGAGAACTTGGGCTCAGAGGGGTGAGCCCACCCCATGCTGCCCACTGACACAGAGTGGAGAATCAAACCCAGGCCTTTAACTGCTGCGCCACACTGCACCCAGACTGGGTTGATGTCCTGCCCGAGTCATTTCCTGAGTTGGAGGAGGGAGAGAAGGAGACCCACTGGCCCAGAGAATCTGTCTGCTCAGGAAAGAGGCACTGCAGGCCCAATGCAAATGGCCTTTAGTTTTTCTGTGGAAAAGCTGTTTGCAGATTCCTGCCTTGCCTCTGTGATGCATGTGGAGACATGCCCCGGCCATGCTCTCCTGGGGAGCTGAACCCATCTGGGGTGCAATACTTAGTCTTTCTGGCTGGATGAGACCACTGAGTCAGTTCCAGGGAAGGGCAGATCTGAGAAATGTCCTGTGTGGAAGGTTCCTGCAGTCAGCTCCTGAGGGAGGGGCTCCAGCCTCTATTAAGAACTGGAATGAGCAGAGAATGGGTATTTATTTTTCTGTGGCTTCCTCTCCTTCATCTTGTCATCTGGCTGACCATCAACCCCTAGGCTTCTTGGGGACAAAACAGCCCACATTTGCACAAAGCCTTACCATTCCCAATTGCCCTTTGGCTTCTCCCTACAGGTGTGACATGAACCACAATGAAGGTCAAGATGGGCTCTGGGCCAAGGGTCTGAAACATCCTCCTCAGCGTCAGTGTGACATCTGCTGTTCTTCCTTCTGCTGCTCCAGACTCCTCCACTGGATCTACTCTGTCCAGCAGGAACTGCTGCCCCCACGCTTTGGTGTTAGCGAGGGCACTGAGGCTCTGACGCATCCCACCCCACCTTCCCTAAATGTCATGACTCAATACATTCCCCAAGCTCCTTCCAGTTGGCTTTCTGTCACTGGCAACAAAAGGATCCTGGCAGACAGGACCTGAGAAAATTTCCCTAAAATTAGACCCTCCCTTCATTCCACTCTCCCTATTTCAGTAAGTGCTGCCACCTGTTGGTCAAGTCACATACCTGTGAGGCCCCTCCTGTCCCTCATCCCCACTACCCACCAGCCGCCATGCCCAGTTGATGTCACTTCCCAACATCTCTTGAACTTGTCCCTTTCGCTCCACTTTAGCTCAGTCCTCATCGTCTCTTGCCTTTAGCAGTTTCCCAGTTGACTTCCGTACTCTAGTCTCTTCTCCTCCAACTCCTGTTTCTCCCCTAATCTCCCCCGACACCGTAAAGCCAGAGTGGTTTTCCTTTAACATAGATCTCATCCTGTCTTCCCTGTCAATAACACCCATGGTCCACGCACTAAAGTCCAGGTGCTTTTGCTTGGCATTCAAGGCTCTGCCTGCCTGGGCTCCACTTACCCTGCAGCCCTGCAGGAACCCTTACCCAACCACATAGGATTCGAGAGTATGCCAGGCTCTCACCCCTCTGCCCGTGCTCATGCTGGCCCCTGGCTGGGACATCCTCCGTCTTCCTCTGTCTGGCTAATGGATCACCAGCAAGACCCCTGCCCTCACATGCCCCCACTGTATCACTTGCCCTCCTTGGGGCTCCTACCCAGACCCGTGTGCATACCCTATCTTGTCACATGTCTCTGTTTACTTGTCTGTCTCTGTGACTTCCCTGCGTCTAGAGATGGCATCTGTCTCATCTGTCACTGTGCCTGGCTTCCAGCACCAGGCCTGCCACATAGTAGGGGCTCCATATCGAATCAGTAATAAGTTAGTGGAAAATGATCAATGAGCTGAACTCAAGGCCTTTGGCTCTCAGGTGAAAAAGTGGCCCCTCCTTCCTGCCAAAGGTGTGATTTGGGCTCCTCTTTGCACCAGTTCGGCTCAGCAGAACCTCCAGCAACACTTTGAATTCCTGTAAATTACTTCCCTGCTACGACTTGTAAGCCTGGTTGCCAAGCAACGAGAGGGGATTTGGTCCTTATCAAAGGGCCTCATCCACACACTATGCACTTGAAAGATGTCTTAGAGCAGGTCAGGGGGGCAGAACCCCACTCCCTCAGCCCCTCTGCCCTGCTGGGTATGCTGGCCTCAGCCGGGGTCTCACCCCTGGTCCTGAAAGGAGCCAGCCATGTTGGGGGCGTCTGAGACATCTCTTTCTGAGACGCTACCCCGACTGGCTCACTCAGAGGTCAGGAGAGGAGAGAGAGTTCATGAGCTGTGTGACCTGGCGCTGCACCTGAGACCACAGGGTCTGCAGTCAGGAAGCTCAGGGTTTGCAGCCCAGAACCGGCATGTAGCCATGTGCCCTTGGGAAAGTCCTCCTCTTGCCGAGTCTGGTTTGCTCACTGGGTCAGTGTAAATATTAAGACCCACTTGCCAGGGCCGTGGGAGGATTAAATGAGATGATATGGTGAGAGCCTGCAGTAATGGCTAGCACTGAGTCACAGCACAAGAATGGCCGCTATTCCTGTCCTCGAGGTCTGACGCCCTCTTGGGCTCGAGGAAACCACAGCACTGGGTTGTCAGGCCTCGAGCAAGAGCCACTACTTGTGCCCAGCACTGAGTGAGGGAGCCACCAGAGGGAACAAAAGAGAAATCGAGGGTGCCGTTGTGGTCCTTTGGGAACATTCTGTTACCCACCCCAAACTGTAGATGGATGGAGGCTCAACCTCTGAATTTCCCTTCAACGCTGATGGTTTTTTCAACTGCCATTTACTGGGCTTCTGCTATAGCCAGGAAGCAAGCCAGGCGCCCCTCTCTGTCCTCCCAAACAGCCTGTGATGAGATTGTTCCCGTGTCCACCTGCACACGGGCTCGGCTGTGGGGTTTGAATCCAGGCGTGTCTAGTCTGAAAGTCCCTGTGGCTGAGGAGCAGAGTGGGGAGGTGGTGAGTGGCGGAGGGATGAGGCCACATGGGAGGGCCGCTTCTGTGGGCCTGGACTGGTGCCAGGGTACAGGGCCCCTCGATAAGTATTTGTTGGTCAATTGACCTTAAAAGCAAAGGATATCCATGCATTGTGCTGGGTCTGATCTTAAACTCCTGTCACAGTTCTCCAAATTAGAAAGGTTTGTGTGTGGTGCAGGGTGAGGGCACTTCGCCTTCTAGGGAGCTGCCTGCCTCACCCAAGTGGTTATAGTCCTGGGTTGGGTCATTCGACGCTGAACTTGGTCCTCCTGGAACCATCTCAGCCTTGGTCGTAGCTATTGTCCTCTGCTGCCTGCTTCTCTGCCCTCTGCCAGGGCCAAGGCCCAGGTTAACTTCAGACGGGGTCCACTTCTCCAAGGACACCTTCCCTGACATCCACAGGCCGCAGTGATGGTCCTTTACTTTGCTGCAATGCCTCTATCACAGCTCAAAGCACGTGTTCCCATTGCCGTCTCCCACCAGCCTGGCCTGTGAGTTTCCTGAGCACAGGAGCCAGGTCTGGTCCATTTTTGGTCTGCAGGACTCAGCACAGGGCTGGGAGCAGAGCAGGTGTCCAGTAGAATTGTTGAAGGTGGAATGAGTGCAATCTTTTTTCCCCTGCTTGCTCCACTGCTAACGTATTTATTGTTTCTGCCCCTACCTGTCCTCGAATTTCATTCCATTTCCTTCTTTCATGTCTCATGATTTTTTTTTTAATTAATTTTTTTTTAATTGATGTCTTAGTTTATAACACTGTGGGGTTTTAGTTGTACATTTTTGTCCGTCACCTTGTGGATGTAACCCTTCACCCCTTGTGCCCCCCCCACCCCCCTTCCCCTTGGTAACCACCAATCAGTTCTCTCTGTCCGTGTGATCACTTATATTCCATATATGAGTGAGTTCATGCAGTGTCTGTCCTTCTCTCTCTGGCTTATTTCACTTAACATAATACCCTCTAGGTCCTTCCATGTTGTTGCAAATGGGACAATTGTGTCTTTTCTTATGGCTGAGTAGTATTCCATTGTATGTATATACCACATCTTCTTTAACCAATCTTCAGTTGAGGGACACTTGGGTTGCTTCCACTTCTTGGCTATAGCGAATAATGCTGCAATGAACATAGGGGTGCATACGCCTCTTGTGATGGTTGATTTCACGTCCATTGGGTAGATGCCCAAGAGTGGTATTGCTGGATCATACGGTATTTCTATTTTTAATTTTTTGAGGACTCTCCATACTGTTTTCCATAGAGGCTGCACCAGTTTGCATTCCCACCAGCAGTGAATGAGGGTCCCCGTTTCTCCACAACCTCTCCAGCATTTGTTGTTATTTGTCTTTGTGATTATAGCCATTCTAACCGGTGTAAGGTGATATCTCAGTGTAGTTTTGATTTGCATTTCCCTGATGATTAGTGATGTTGAACATCTTTTCATGTGTCTATTGGCCATCTGTATCTCTTCCTTGGAAAAATGTCTGTTCATATCCTCTGCCCATTTTTTGATCGGGTTGTTTGTTTTTTTGTTGCTCAGTTGTATGAGATCTTTGTATATTACTGAGATTAATCCCTTGTCAGACAAACGATTTGCGAATATTTTCTCCCAGCTGGTGGGTTGTTTATTCATTTTGATCCTGGTTTCATTTGCCTTGTAGAAGCTCTTTAGTCTGATGAGGTCCCACTTGTTTATTTTTTCTTTTGTTTCCCTTGTCTGGGTAGACATGGAGTCTGAAAGGATCCCTTTATGTCCAATCGCAATTAGTGTACTGCCTATATTTTCTTCCAGGAGTTTTATAGTTTCAGGTCTCACTTTCAGGTCTTTGATCCATTTTGAATTGATTTTTGTATATGGCGATAGGAGATGGTCTACTTTCATTCTTTTGCATGTTGCTGTCCAATTTTCCCAGCACCATTTATTGAAGAGACTTCCCTCTCTCCATTGTATGTTCTTTGCTCCTTTGTCGAAGATTAGCTGTCCATAGGTGTGTGGTTTTATTTCTGGGCTTTCAATTCTGTTCCATTGATCTGTGTGTCTATTCTTGTACCAGTACCATGCTGTTTTGATTACTGTAGCTTTATAGTATATTTTGAAATCAGGGATTGTGATGCCTCCAGCTTTGTTCTTTTTTTTCAGAATTGCTTTAGCTATTCGGGCTCTTTTGTTGCCCCATACGAATTTCAGTAGTTTTTGTTCTATTACCGTGAAGAATGACATTGGGATTCTGATTGGGATTGCATTGAATCTGTAGATTGCTTTAGGTAGGATGGACATTTTAACTATATTTATTCTTCCAATCCATGTGCATGGAATATTTTTCCATTTCTTTATGTCCTCCTCGATTTCTTTCAATAGTGTCTTATAGTTTTCATTGTATAGGTCTTTGACCTCCTTGGTTAAATTTATTCCCAGATATTTTATTCTCTTTGTTGCAATTGTAAATGGGATTGTCTTTTTGAGTTCTCTTTCTGTTTTTTCATCGTTAGTGTATAGAAATGCAATTGATTTTTGTAAGTTGATTTTATACCCTGCCACTTTACTGTAGTTGTTGATTGTTTCTAGTAGCTTTCCGATGGAATTTTTGGGGTTTTCTATGTATAGGATCATGTCGTCTGCAAATAGTGAGAGTTTCACTTCTTCATTGCCTATTTGGAGTCCTTTTATTCCTTTTTCTTGCCTAATTGCTCTGGCCAGAACTTCCAGTACTATGTTGAATAAGAGCGGTGAGAGTGGGCACCCTTGTCTTGTTCCTGTCCTCAAAGGAATGGCTTTCAGTTTTTCCCCGTTGAGTAGGATGTTTGCTGTAGGTTTGTCATATATGGCCCTTATTATGTTGAGGTACTTTCCTTCTATACCCATTTTGTTGAGAGTTTTTATCATAAATGGATGCTGGATCTTGTCGAATGCCTTCTCTGCATCGATTGAGATGATCAGGTGGTTTTTATTCTTCATTTTGTTAATGTGGTGTATCACGTTGATTGATTTGCGAATGTTGAACCATCCCTGTGTCCCTGGTATAAATCCCACTTGATCGTGGTGTATGATCTTTTTGATGTATTGCTGTATTCGGTTTGCCAATATTTTGTTGAGGATTTTTGCGTCTATGTTCATCAGCGATATTGGCCTGTAGTTTTCCTTCTTTGTATTGTCCTTGTCTGGCTTTGGTATCAGCATGATGTCGGCCTCATAGAATGTGTTGGGATGTCTCATGATTTTTTAATACAACTTGTGTCCTACTGGAATTAAAAACTAAGAGAAGCCCTGGACAGTCAAACTGCCTCATCCTAAGAGAGGGCAGTGGAGCCACAGCCCTGGGTTTTCAGGGCAGAGCTGAAGCCAGGCTGAAGTCTCAGAGGATGCTCCAGTCCGGCTCCCAGGCGAGGTTCCACCTTCTGCTCCATCTCCCGCTCTGTCTCTGGGGATGGCTGGCAGCTGACTGTGGTTCGGATCCATTGCTCCCATAATTACTTCCAAATGTTATTTTCATGAAGCCATATTCTCCTCCACACCGCTGTGACTCCCAGATGTCCCGGTCACGTGCCCCATGAGCTTCAAACCTGGAGCTGGTATATTTAAAGGGCACTGCAGCCCAGCCCACAGCCCTGGCATATGAACTGAGTCGGGGCTGCTCTGGAGAAAGAGGGAAGGATACCTACAACATGTCTCGAATTTGGCAATGGCAGGCGTGGTCTTTGCAATGACCTGTGGTGTTGGTACTGGATTTATAATCCCTGTTATAAAGATGGAGGAAGCTGAGGTCCCAAGAGGGGGCAACCTGCCCACGGCCATGTATCAGGTCTGTGGCAGAACTTGGGCTTACCCCAGGGCTATCTGGTCCCAAGTCTGTGCTCTATCCCCTGCCCACACCTCCTCCCACCTTCCTGTTCAGAAAAGACACAGGTGACCTGGGACCACCTCTTGGGAAAGGAGGATGTGTAAAACCAAAAGTCCCAGGGGACAGAGGCCCCTTCCTGTCCAGGCAGCTCCGCCCCCTCCCTCTGTCCTCGGAGAGCCCCCTTTCCCTTCGATGCCTGTAGCTGGGAGTCGGACCCCACAATCTCACTCCGGGCTGGCCCCAGGTCAGCCTCCCTGGAGAAATTTCATTTCACTAAATGTAGAGGTGTGTACTCATTGCCAAGCTCACATGGGCCTAATTCAACTGACATGCACGTATTTATTTGGACAATAAATAGGGAACACTGAGCGCTCGCTGAGTGTGGGCACCAAGCTGAGCATGAAGCCTCACAACAGTCTCCTCATTGAAGCCTTAATGTTAATCCCATTTTCTAGATGAGGAAGCAAACTCAGGGAGGCTGGCTGACTTGTCTGAAGTCACAAAGATGGAAAATGGTGGAGCTGGGATTCAAAACTAAGTCTGTCTAATCCCACCCCAATTCTGAAGCATGATGTTTCCAAACACTGACTGGCCACCTGCTCGCTGCGTGCCAGGCTCTGTGCTAGTCAATTCATGTGAGCCATCTCATCGAGCCAGCACCGTCATGTTGGAGGTGCATCCCATCTGTTATTAAATTGAGTGTAGAGAAGGGGAAACTGAGGCTCTGAGCAGCTGGCTGACTTGCCCAGGGTCACACAGCTAACAAATGGTGGAGTGGAGATTGGATCGGGCCCTTCTGGTTCAGAGTCTAAGCTCAAACCATTTGCTGCCCTGCCCCTGCAAATAGTACATGCCTACTGAATGCAGGGCACCAAGCTAGGCCCTTGGGAGACAGCAACGAACTAGACATGCTCCAGGGAAGACAAGGAAGTCCTCAGTTGGCGTGCAGTGTGAGAAATGTGGTCTGAGGCGTCTCTCCAGGGTGTGCGAGGTGGAGAGGGGGTGGGCATGAGCGCACAGAGGTCACAAACGGTTCCCAAGAGTAGGGGAACCTTAAGCTGGATCTTAAAGGACAAGCACTATTCAAGCTCGTCAGAAAAACAAAGGAAGAAAGGAATTCCAGGCAGAGGGAACAGCCTGTGTTAAGGTCAACGCCACATGGAATGACCTGCATTTCCCTGAGTACATTATGCTGTATTTTCTGTCTTCTGCCCTCTCTTTCTCGCCCTCCCCCACCACACACCACAGGGACAGGGGTCCTGGGGGGAGCGCATCAGACATGGTCCTGGCCCGTCTGCACTCTCGACATCCTGTTTCAGCTTTAGCATCTGCGATGGCAGGAAGCCCCTTCCCTTTTGGGGCCCGAGCTGAGTCATGTCCTCTTCTCCCATGCAGAGCAGGACAGCCCCCTGTTCCTGTAGAGAGGCCTTCAGAGGGTGAAGGGGCCCCCTTGGGTACCTCCCAAGCTCCCCTCTCTGTGCAAGACTGAGATTTCTTCTGCAACCTCCCGAGGTTCTCATCTCCCCACTTCTCGCCTGTGGGTGTTCTTGGTAACGGGCGGTGACCACGCAGGCAGCGGGCAGACACCCTGGCTGGGCTCTGAGTGGCGCGGTTTTAGTCAGACCAGCTCACTGGATCCCAGGGCCTGGGTGTTTGTACAAGGTTCCTGGTGCTGAAATAACACCTCTGCCTCCCGCTTCTAAAACCCCAAGTGTGTCCACCCCTCTTGCTCCTTTGAGCCTCACAAAACTCTGTGAGAGAGGCCAAGTAGGGATCATTATCTCTGCTCTATGGATAGGTATCATTGTCCCCATTTTATAGATTAGAAAAATGAGGCTCAGAGAAGTGAAGTAACTTGCTCCCCAAGAGTTGGAGTGAGAAATCAAAGCCGGGTCCACCCGAGTCCTGGTTCTCTGCTTCTTTCACCCATTGTTTCTGTGGGCTTGCTTCTATACTCACAGGGCTAGGTAACTTGTCTGGGGTCATATGGCTAGAAAACGGTACTGACAGAATTTGAACACACAGACCATGGCCAGGTGTCCTGCGCAGGGCAGGCGTTCACCAGATGTGGAATCAGATGACCCCCCTGAACACCTGTCTGGCTGGCAGCCTCCTCTCCTGCATGTTCCTGCTGGTCTGGGCTCCCACTGGCAATCTAACAGACAGGGGTGGGGCTGGCAACTCCTTCCTTCTCCCAGCTTCCCCTGCTGCTGGAGAGGCAGGTGGCTTCCCCTCATCTCCCATTCAAAGGGCATCGAGCTCGCAGAAGGCAGATGAATGAGCTGCTCAGCCAGGGAAGATTTTGTTGCTAAAATACATGGTCTGATTATGAGTGATTGAGGAGCTGGAGAGAGAGCATCGTTGGCTGTGATTTGTTCTGATCTGAAGTAGTTCTAAACAAGTCACCAGGAGGCAGGAGCGGGGCCGCAGAGTTCAGTGTGCAGGGCATTGGCAATGAAACATTTCCTGTGGCCGCCAAGGCCGTTCCTGACAATTCCGCACAGGGTTTTCAAACAGTTTTTGAAATCAGATTCAGTACATTTATCTTGTCTCCTTTCCATTTGGCATGAAAGCTTCCCCATTTTGTCCTTCTCTCTTTTCTTTCTTCTTTATATATACATGTTTTTATTTTACTTTTTTTCTCTCCAGCATTGAAAGTGAGCTGCAAATTAAGTGGAGGTGGCTTGGGACACCAAACCAGCCTGGTGTGGAATAATGATGTTATCTGTGGCCCGAGATCCGCTGTGGCACTGCCTCCTGTGTCCGTCTGACAAGGAGAATCTGTTTGAGGGAATTCATCCTGTCAGGATTGAAGGCAGTAATTGGGGCCAGTGATTCATGACCCCTTTATGGGCTCATGAATACATTCATCTTCCAGATGTATCTCATTTCTAAAATCCACAATCGTCCGTTCCAGCAGAAGGTTGTGGAGGGGGTGCGGTGGTGGGGGCGGCAGGGGGGAGGGAGAAGCCTCTTTGCAAACAAAGATAAAAGGGGTCCACTCCGTGTGACGGGAAATGTGGCTCAGCGAAAAGGTTTCAATTAGCCGGCTCGTGAGATGACTGACTCAGCGCCGCAGTGAGGCCTGACAGCTCCTCCCTGACCGGAGGAGAGGACAAGAGAGTCAGGCCCCCCATTTGTCACTTCTGCCTTGGTTTGAGTCACAGGATTGCCACAGCTGCAAGTGACTATCCTGCTCCTGTCCTTTAAACCAGACTGAGCCAGCCACCCACCATCCGTGGACTCTCTGGGACCCAAATGCTTGTTCAGGGATGAGGGCTCTGGACTGACCCCAACAGAGGCAGGATGACCAGCGGTGAGGAGCAGAGTGAGTGAGCAGCCAGGTCAGCTGGTTCAAATTCTGGCTTTTCCCTTGAGCAGCTGCTGCATAAGCTTGAGCATGTTACTTAAATTCTCTGTGCCTCAGTTTCCCCATAAAATTCACCTATAGCCTGATTGGGTGACTGAAAGGAGTGAATATATCTTAAACATTGAGCACTGCCTGGTACACAGCAAGTGCTCAAGCAGTGTTGGCTAACACCACGCACTCTCCCTCGCTTTGCCTGCCTGCTTCTCAGAAGCTCTGATCGACATCTGCTTCCACTCCCACTGGCTGGCGACCCTTGGGGTACCCCCTCTTTGGCTCCTAGCATCCGCATTTCCTGTGTGCATTTTGGCCTTGATCACAGCTCCAGCTCCGGCCCCCCAGAATCCCACTGAGTAAGCAGGCCCCAAACCGGAGGAGTGTTCAGACAGGAGGAGAGCTTTGAGACTGTCGTCCAACAGGTCTGTCTGCAGATGGCCAAGGCCCAGAGGAAGGAAGGCACTTGCCCAGGGTTGTGAATCCAGGGACTGGTGGAGCTGGCAGTCCCAGTTCCTAGTCCAGTGCTCTCTCCACTGTTCCATGCTGCTTCTGATGGTGGTTTTTCTGTGAGGTTATTGTTCTTCTCCTTGACTGTGGCTCAGGCTGGAGTCCTGGTTCCCGGATACCGTCCTGCTCGCAGGCCTCCAGAACACGTCTCTGAGTCTCTCAGTGACACCGCAGTTGGCATGGATCTCTAAGGAAGGGCTTTCTCCCTCAGCTCTTAGTCCAAGAGGCAGCTGCAAACCATGGCAGGATCTCTGTGTGGCAGCCGTGGCCTCAGCCAGTGCTGTGGGTGTGATGGGCGGACGTGGCACAGGGCGCCACCGTTTGCAGAGCAATGTGCTAATTTACAAATGGACAAATGAGCCTGCCTATACGGGCTGAAGGGCTGGGGGATTCTAGTCTTCTGGAGCACGTTGTTTGGATCACTGGCTCTTGTGCACAAGAGAATAAACAACCCCTTTGCACGCTGCTTCCTTTCTCTGCTTTCAAAGCCACGTTCTCAAAGCCTTCAGAACAACTTTTTGGGTCCCTGAATCTTAATGCTGAGAAGGAACCTCGAGTGGCTTGGTATTTGCACCACTGGCAGCCCTGTTGCCCAGGCAGGTTTGAAATGAGCTTGGATGAAGCCCATCGCCCTTGATGCCGGCCCTGGTATCAGTTCCTCTGCGTTAAACCCAGCACATACGTGGTTAAAACCGAAAGCACTCATCCTCTTTCCCTGCTTCTGTAAGTTACATTCATAGGTAAGACTTGGTCTTTTTTTAAACTTTGTACCCCTGAACTTCACAAGGCAAAAAGAAGTTACAAATTGTTAAAAGCCCAGGTGGCCTCAAGCTGGGCTCTCACTGAAGTTTCAGCTAATTACCAGTTCTTGTGGTTTCTTACAGGGAAAGTGGTGTCCAGAGAATGTCAAGAAAGTAAGCTTCCTAGACCCCAACTCCTTGGCTTCCTGGCACCAGAATCCACTGTCCACCACGGAGACAGACAATCAAGGACACCCAGCTGTGAGTCCCTTATCTCACCACCCCTCCCTGCAAGCAGCCTCACAAGGCGCCGACCAGCAAGGCCACGGGCTCCCCCTCCCTACAAGCAGCTGCATTCCTCCCAACCTTTAAAACCCCTTGCCTCCCATCTTTCAGGGAGACAGGACAAATTTGAGGGCTCACTCTTGTCTCCCAGCTGATGTCACCCGAAATAAAAACTTTCCTCGCCATAAGCCTGGTGTTCCAGTTTTATTTTGGCCCCTTATGTGGTGGGTAAAGAAGCTGGGTATGTGTCTGGTAACACCCTGACACTCACTCCCACACACCTCCCCACACACTCCTTCCTTAAGGCTAGGAGAGGGCACTGTGTGTCAGCCTCGTTGTCCATACCTATGATGCAAACTTGCACAATGTAAAGGGACAACCGATCGGCTGCAAAGAGCCTGGCTCTTGGGAGTCAGAGCCCTTGGGTTCACAACCAGCCATCTGCTAACAGTTTGACCTTGGCGAAATTATCTTTGGCGCTAAGGCTCAGCGTTCCCTTCTGTAAAATGAGATAAAAATACTTATCCTGCAGAGTGCTCCTGAAGATGGAATGAGCTAACACAGGTGCTTCATCAGTGCCAGTTCCTTCTCTCCCCATCTTCCCACATCCCGAAACCTGAGCACTCGGGCCCACCACAGACCGCACCCAAGAGAGTTAGTTCCAGAGCCCGGCAGGGAATCAGCCCTGAGGGTCCGTGGGGAGGAGATGCAGGAGCCTCTTCCTTCCATCGTCTTGGGCTTCTCCTATCAGAGCCCTTCCAGGCAAAGTGCTCAGTACGAATACAATGCCCTCTCACTCAGGAGATCTCAGAGCCTTTTGGAGTGATCCTCTGAGATGGCTCAGGGTAGAGCCTGGTCCTGTGGGCAGCATGCTGGGTTTTCTGCTTCTCCAGTCAGTCGCACTTGCGTGTGCTATTTTTATTGATTCCCTTACTGATGAAACTGCACAGTCCTCTCAGACAGCTCTCTGGTCCAAGGGGCCATCCTTGTTGGCTCCGCTTCAGAGCAGACATACAACCGGGTGGCATCACTGCCTCCCCTTTGCCTAAACCCCTCCTGCACTCCATCCACATGCCTTCCCCCGCCCCTGACCCCTCCAATCCCGAGCCCAGGCAAGCCCCACCATAACCAGTGAACGCCTGTCACTCAGGACTCTTGGAAGGAGCCAGGCCTGCAGAGCTGCTTGCTAGGATTTTGGTGGCCTTGAAGTGGGCTTCTACATGTGCTGCAGAGGAGATGGACTGAGGGACCCGTCTGAAGAAGGGCTGACTCAGTTGGATTGACCTGATGTTCCCTCCCATCCAGCTGTGTACACAGCACTTAAAACCACGTGGCCAAGCGGTACCTGCTACACTCTTCATGAGAAACCCAACGTGAACAATGGCTAATGTTTACCACATGTGCGCACTGTGCCAGGCACTGCTTTTCATGACCCACTGAGGAGACCACGGTTATTTCCAATTTATAGAAGGAAACTGCCGTTAGATAGCGTCTATAGCACACCCAGCCCCATAGTGGAAGAGGTTGTCTTTGAACCCTGGTGTTCTGACTTCAAGTGCTGTTCTCTTAACCACCTAGCCAGACCCCTCTGTTGGAGGAGGAAGAGGTAAATGCAATCTCTTTCTCCCCAAGGCAAGAGCTGATCCAGGATGCTTCCCAAAGTGTCCAGCACACTCTTGCTGGCTCTGTGCATCCTATATAATCCCAATGGATGTGATCTATTATGAAGGAGGAGGCACCAACAAAATTAAGGAAAGACAGGAACACTCCTGGAGTTCTTACTGTATGCTTCATACTGTATTGGGCATTGTTGAGTAGTCAGAGATCTTGGCCCAAAGATCAGGGCCAAGCTGTGTCATGTGTCATTTCTAGCTCTGTCATGTAGGGAAAGTCACCCTTTTGGAGTCTTGGCTCCCTCATCCATGAAACGGGAAGTTCCCCAAACAATATGAAATGACTCCTCATTGAGCGAGAATTCTATCTTGACTCAGTCTCTCAAGGGTAATCTTACATTCTGTTATACAGCAGAGGCCCAGAAAGATTGACTTGTCCAAGCTCACATCCCTCTCGAAGCTAGAGTCCACATGCATCCACCATCTCCCACCTCCTCTCCTTTTTCTACGGTAATGGCTAGGAAGGGAAGGTCCCCACACATGTTCCCAAACTCCAGCCCTCTCTTGAGACCCTTGCTGCTGCCACAATCCCTCCATCTCCTTCCACTCCGGGAGAGAGTGACTAAAAGCACCGGGAAGAGGGACCCCCAGCCGGGGATGATGTCTCATTAATGAAGGATTGTGGGAGGGTGGAAAATGCACCTGATTTATCTTTGCTGCCTAAATACCTCTTAAATTCTTCCTTGAATACTTCTAATTCAGCAGAATGTGAACAATTATAGCAGGAAGCTATTCATAGGTGGAAGGGGGCTGATGGAATTATTTATCAAAGTGACATTTTAATTATAGTGAAGAATGAGTTTGTTGTCACCGAGATGGAAGGCGGTGTTACCAGGCCTCCACACACCCCTCCAAGAGTAAATTAAAAATTCTCCCCTCTTCATGATAACTCCATTTGGTACTGGACACTCAGGAAGCAAATGGCAGGTTCTTTCCGGTAAACATTTCTGGGAGCTGGTGAGGTAAATTCCTGTGAGGGGTTCTGCTTCATGCTGGGAGTTGTAGGGTTTCCGGGTCTCAGGGGTGTGGTAGGTAGAAGCCAGAGGGATTTAGAAGAATCCCTTTCTGCTCTCAGGGGTCCCTTCTGCTCCCAACCCCCATGGACTGGGCCACCTGCCCACACTATCCCAGTGTACACACTCTCTTCTAAAAGGTAGTACATATGCATGGTAAATTCCAACCATCCAAAGCGTATACAGTAAAAATTAAGCAACTGGCAGTAAATCAGCCAATTTCCTTAACCTCTCTGACTCCCGGCTCCCCTCCTCTGAGGCAACCAGCATGTCTGGATTCTCCTGAATCGATCCGGAGATAATCTACACTTATACAAGCACATTTGTAGTCTGTGCCGGCTTCGATTTTCTCCTTTAGCTGCAACTGGGCTATTTTATCTCCCCAACTATGAGGAAGGCAAGCAGAAGGCTGGAATTACATTCTAGGCTTCTCTTTGCCCAGACCTCACAGCACAGTGGTATGGTGATTTCTACCATTGAGTCAGCATCTGGGACACACCAGGCACCATGCTTAGTACTCTGCAGAGGTGTTAGTTCAAACCTTCCAAACAGGCCACTGAGGACTGAATTTCTCTCCCCATTTTGTGGATGAGGAAACCCAGGTTCGGAGTGGCTGAGTCAAGCACCCCAAGCCATGCTATGCCGTGCTTTCGGGTGTGCACTGGGCCCGCATCCACTCACTCAACACGTAATAGACTTCACCTGTGCCTGCCACTGTCAGAGATAATGACGACACAGTCTCTGACCTCCAGGCACTCACGGTCTACATGACGGTGGGACAGGGAGGAGGGCAGGTAAGTAAATCAACATGACACTATGGTGTGATAACAGTCGGCTTAATAGAACGTGCTTAGTGTTTGGGAAGAGGAAGATTGATGCTTAAATATAAGCTCTGTCACTCTCTAGGTCATACACCAGCTTGGATAAGTCATTTAGTTTTTTTAGGGCTTAGTTTGCTTAAATGTAATAATGTAAAATAATGTAATAATGTAATAATAATAAAAATGGGAATAATATTTATAAAGAAGTGGGGGGACTTAAATAGACATTTCTCCAGAAAAGATATACAAATGGCCAATAAGCACACGTCAAGTTGCTCTACATCACTAATCATTAGGGAAATGCAAATCAAACCACAATGAGATACTGCCTCACGCTCATCAGGATGGTTCTTGTCAAAAAATAGAAAATAGCTAGTGTTGGCGAGGACGTGGAGAAACTGGAACCCTTGTTCACTGCTGGTGGGAATGTAAAATGGTGCAGCTGCTATGGAAAATGGTATGGAGGTTCCTCAAAAAATTAAAAATAGAATTGTCATATGATCCAGCAATTCCACTTCTGGGTATACATCGAAAAGAATTAAAAGCAGGGACTCAAGGAGATATTTGTACACCCATGTTCATAGCAGCATTATTCATGATAGTCAAAAGGTAGAAGCAACCCAATTGTCCATTGATGGATGAATGGATAAACAAAATGTGATACACAGATATAACGGAATATTATTCAGTCTTAAAAAGGAAGGACATTCTGACACATGCTACAACATGGATGAAACTTGAGGATGTTATGCTGAGTGAGTAAGCCAGTCACAAAAGGACAGATACTG
Source organism: Tapirus indicus (assembly GCA_031878705.1). NCBI lineage: Eukaryota > Metazoa > Chordata > Mammalia > Perissodactyla > Tapiridae > Tapirus > Tapirus indicus. Next base: position 81,642,320 of record CM062925.1, on the reverse strand, counting down.
TATGATTCCAGTTGTGTGAGGTCCCTAGAGCAGTGGAATTCATAGAGACAAAGTAGAATGGTGATTTCCTGGAGCTGCAGGGAGTGGGGAGTGGGGAGTTGTTGTTTAATGGGTTTCAGTTTCAGTTTGGGAAGATGAAAAATGTTCTGGAGGTGGATTGCGGTGATGGTTGCACAATAATGTGAATGTCATTAGTGGCACTGAACTGCACAACACTTACAAATGGTTAAGATGATAAATATTATGTTATGTATATTTCACCACAATAAAAAAAAAAAGACCTCAACAAGTGCTACTTCTATCTCTTTTCTTTCCCCTTTCCTCTTCAACAAACCAAATGGAGTGTCCACTGCAGTCCAGATCCCGGGAACATAGCCCATGGCTCCTGCCTCCATGTGGCTCAGACTTTAATGAGAAGAAGGACACATTGTCAGGTGATTATTACTCCCTATGATATGTGCTATGCTAGAGGTCAGCGCATGCACACATACACACACATCCGCGCACACATCCCTGGTTATCTTGGGAAGGTGGGGGGGCAAAGAATGATTCCTAAAAGAGGCGACACTTCAGCACATGCTCCATGGATACGGAGGCCAGCATGACACAGCCTGGTAAAGCTCCTCTGTATCCGTGTTGTCTTCTCCTTCCGGGGCTGTTGCATCCATTTCCAAGCCTGCCCCAAACAAACCTCTCATTCTCAATCGAGGCCCCCTTTCCCCATCCAGCAGTGTAAGGGAGAGGACTTCAAGGAGACAGGAGGGAGGAGCCACAAGATAGAAGGAGCCTGCATGGAGCAGAGGTGCAGATGTACCCTTCCACTCTGAGCTGCACTAGCAAGAAATAAACTATTACCGTGTTCAGTCACTGAAGCTTTGGGGCTGTTTGTTATAGCATTTGTACTGTTCTGACTGACACAGTCCAGCAGGGGACCTGGTTATTTAAAACAGATGGTCTCAGGAATGTCAGTGTAACAGTGAATCCTTCCCAGTTGGGTTGGTGATGTAGCTGGTGCGGGGTGGAGACAGGCAGTTTAGTGTGAGACTGGAACCTCCCTAACCCTCCCATCACCCTCTGACCCAGGACCCCCCCAAACACTGACCATCACCAAACCATAAATCAGAGCCCAATCACCAAGTCCCTGCCAATTGGATAGAAACATTTCAGCCAGTCAGCCACCCCCTCCTCGGATCTCATTTCTAGCTCAAGGCTTACTTGCCCACACTCCATTTGCCTGCCTCCTAGCCCTCAGGTTCAATCGGCAGGATGCGGCTGCCTGGTCCCCGAGCTTTCCCTCTGAGGAGCTGTGCCTGACAGCTATCATAGTGGTTGACAAGTGTCCGGCTGGGAGTGGCCGTGGCCAAAACCAGGTACCAGGGTGCTCTGGGTGATAGTTCCCCTGGTCTCTCCAAGGCCAGGTCAAGGAAGTGTGCAAGTTTCCAGTTGCCTGCTCTCCACATTCAAGGTCATCCCTACTTGCTCCAAGTTGCCAAAATTGCATCTAATAATATGAATATCTGCACTTGTCAATTATAGAGTGTGTACTCTATGCCAGCCACTCTGCTCATGCTTTATGTGGTATCTCTTCTATCCCCAAGCCATTCCTGGGAGTTCTGGGCCATCCCCATCCCCACCCCCATGTTGTAGAGGAGGAAAGGGACACTCAGAGAGGTGAGGCCACCTTCTCAAAGCCATGCATCTCCAGAGTGGCAGAGCTAAGATCTGGACCCTTGACTGTCTGACTGCAAAGCTTGCTGCTCTGGGCCAGACTTCAGGACAGATCTAGAAGGCCAGTGGGCTCCTAGGGCAGAATTAGCCCAGAAAAAAAGAATAAATTAAGTCCAGTCATCAGGCATCTTCACATACTCCTCTCATTTGGGTCTGTGCTCCCACGTCACCTCCTCTCAGGGGCCTTCCCTGGACATCCCATCTAAAATAAACACACCTCCAGCCCCCAGGCACTCTCCACTCCTTATCCTGCTTCATTTTCCTTCAGAGTACTAATATCTCTGAAATTAATATATTTATTTGTGAATCGGTGTCTCTGCCGCACTAGAATGTGCTCCATGAGGACAGGGATGTTGTCTGATTCCCTGCTGAACTCCCAGCACCTGAGTGCCTGGCATGGAGTGGGGGCTCACTAAGTATGTAAGTTAATTAATTTGAGAGTATGAATACCTAATTAAATTAGGTAATGACAAATAAACTTATTTGGTACCTTTCAGGTGCTGGGAACTGTGCTAATGCTAATATGAAAGTATTATCTCATTTTATCTGTTGTAGGTTGTAGACCTGAAGAGGTAGACACCTTCATTACACTCATTTTATCGGATGAGGAAACTGAGCGTCAGAGAGGAGAAGTGACACACCTAAGGCCATCGGCAGAGGCAGAAAAGGGTAAAGAGCCCTGATCTGCCCAACTCCCAGGCCTGGATGCTGAGCGTCTGCACTATACACCTATTCTCCTTCTGGGCTGACCTTGGCCCTCAACCTGTGGCCATATGCAGCCAGAATGAGTCACAGGAAACAGCCTAGATAAGCGAAGACTTAGGATGGGAGTGGTTTCCTCTGCAAAGCAACCATGCTCCCTTGGTGATGTCTTGTATTTCCTTCCCCAGGGGAGGAGTTGCTGCAGAGCAGTCACAGTCCAGGGAGCTGAAGGATTTGGGGAAGAAGGTGTTGGGGGCAGGCTCTCCCTTGGCCCTGCTCTGAGGCAGCCTTTCTCCTGACTCCACCTTGTTACACAATGACAGGGCATCCCCACAGGCATGAGTGAGTGACAAGCATGACCACAAGCTGCTATTTGCTTTTTTAAATCTTGCAAGACTGCAAATCATACATAAAATCCAGCAGGGAAATAGGGAGCTCCCTTGAGGATAAAGCTGGGTGGCCCAGGTTTATTAAATGTGTGGTATGGAAATTAAGAGTGCTGGCCCTGCAGCCAGGCGGCTGCTGTTGAGTCTTGGTGGATCTGCACTCACTAGCTGTTTGGCCTCTGGTGAGTGACTGTGCCTCTCTGTGCTTTAGTTCCTCATCTGAGAAATGGAGACAACAGTGGCTGTTGGACCAGAGGACTGTGGATTAGATAAAGCATCCTGTGTGGGCGCTCAGTACATGGGTCCTCCTTGACTTTCACCTCCAGGACACTGAGTTTTTCACATTATGAACCTGAATGGTTTAACTCTCCAGCCTGACAGCACATCTATGAGCAAAGTCACAGGTTCTCGGGGGACCCACGAGAGGCCCATTCAAGTCTGGACTGCTTAGGGCAGGCTGGCCTTCTCTTTCCCCCTCTCTCTTTCTCTGTCATTCATTCATGGCCTCTGCTGCACCAAGCACTGAGCTTGGTGATGGCAAGAACAGGACCGACCTAAAGTAGATTCCCCCTGTGCTAGGCTGAATAATGGCCCCCTAAGGATGTCCACGTCCTAATCCCTGGAACCTGTGAATATGTTTGTTACTTTACCTGGTAAAACAGACTTTGCAAATGTGGTGAAATTAAGGATTTTGAGATGAGGAGATTATCCAGAATTATCCAGGTGGCCCCAAGTAATCACAATGGTCCTTATCAGAGAAAAGGATGAGAGGCAGAGAAAGGCGATTCGCTGACAGAAGCAGAGGTTGGAGTGATGCACTTAGAAGCGGGAGGAAGGAGCCAGGAGACAAGGAATGCGGGTGGCATCTAGACCCTGGGAAAGGCAGGGAAACACCTTCTCCCCTGGAGCCTCCAGAAGGAACACAGCCCTGCAACACCTTGACTTGAGCTCCTTAAGACTCATTTCTGATTTCTGACCACCCGAACTGTAAAATAATACATTTGCGTCATTTTAAGCTACTAAATTTGTGGTAATTTGTGAGCGCAGCAATATCCCCACCCACACTGTTCCATATCATGCAACTTGTTGGTTTTCTTCAGATCATTCACCCCGACTTGTAATTATCAACTTGTCACTCGTCTGTCTTCCCCACTGGACTGTGAGCTCCATGAGGGCAAAGATTCTGTCTGTTCAGTTTCCTGCTGTGTGGCCAGAGCTGAGCCTAGTGGCAGGCAATGAAGAACTGCTGGAGAAATGAATGGATCTTCTCTCCCCACCCTCAAGGAGCACGTATACAGCAGTATACAACCCTGCTCTCAATGGGAGTGCTGATCCGTGCGTTGGGGAGACCAGAAATATACTGACAAGAATGACAGCAGTGCCTACTATAAACTGAGTGTCTGCTAGGCCAGGTAGTGTGCTAAGCACTTTATGAGCGTGGCTTCATTTACTCCTGTCAACAGCCCGACAGAAGATGAGGGATGGAGGCCCAGACTAAGAGAAATGAAGTAACTTCCCCCAGTCACACAGATGAGTAATATATGTAAGCACAACTGTCTGGCTGCAAAGTTCATTCAATTTCTATTGCGACAAACTGCTGTCCTGTGATTTCTAAAGCCCATTAGGGCTTTTACATTCTCACCACTTCTCCTCCTCCCCACCACCATCATCACCACCATCTTAATCACAACATCTTACTAAAGCACCTAATAATGCAAAGTACTGTGAAAGTTACAAAGAAGTAACCCTTATTATTATTATTGCCATTGTTTACTGAACACATACTATGTACCAGGGACTGCACCAAACACAAATACATGATCACATTTAATTCACATGACCACCCCACAGGATAGGTATTATTTCCATTTTTCAGATGAGGGCACTGAGACTCAGGGAGGTTGACCAGCTTGCCCAGCAGTGAGAGGGTGAGTTGGAACTTGAAAGCTGATTCGTTTGACATCCGAGGCTGTGCAATTAACACAATGCTTCCAGCCTCCCTGACTTCAGGGTCAAGGCCTCGTACTTGAGAGGTGCTGTAGGAGACATGAGGAAACACCAGCTCCTCCCAGGCAGGGCTCAGGAGGCTAGGGTCTAGGGATGGAGAGCTCTCTGAGGCATGGCTAGACGGGGAGATAGCTCTGCTGCTGAGAGATATGAAGGTGGCCCTACAAGTGGGTTCCATGTGAACATCTGTCCCAGGCCACTCGGTGAATGGCTCCATTTACCCCAGGAGGAATATTCGCCATGAATGCATTTAGCTCTAATTTCCTCCATTCACTATGCTATTATGAGCCAAGTTCTCTAGATGCCACTGGCTGTACTGATTGTTCTAGTAATAACAGAACCATCTCTGCCGCGGGGATGGGAGGCGGGGGCTGATATGCTCGCAGGTATCGCGGACGCAGTAATGGGCAGAAATGGCGTACATAGAGACTTGCAGTGGGGCTGAAGGTCTCCGAGTGAGGGGGATGGGGAGCCACAGGGGCTGAGGCGCTGGAGAGACATGGAAAATTCAGTCTTGTTAAGGCCTTGTGGAGGAGCTAGGTGTCAGGACGTCAGGATACACCTGGTCAATACCCAATGGGGGGAAAGATGGTGGAATGTGTGAGAGGATGAGGACAAGCAACACTCAGTAAGTTCTGTGGATTCACCCTTTCTCCTACTGTTGGGTTCAAGTCCCGGCTCACCCTCTAAATCACTGGTGACCTTGGACAAAACACGTCCCCTCTCTGGGCCTCAGATTCCCTGTCTGGAAAGTAAGGGAGTCATTGGACTAGCTGTTCTCTAAGGACACTTCCACCTGTGAAATTTTATGGCTTAATTAGGCCAGAGGCATGGAGTTAAAGAGAGCAAGCTTTGAATTCAGACTTTATTTAAAAAATGATTTTGTTTCTGGATTTACCACTTATTAACTGTGTGACCTGAGGCAAGTTATTTTGCCTTTCTGAATCTTAGTTTTCTCACCTGTAAAACATAGATACCAGTAGTTCCTATCTCACAGGGCGGTTAGCGGTTAGAGGGGATAAGGCCTGTGGAAGGTCAACCCCGTGCTGGAAGCTGAGAGCATTCAGGAGATGGGGGCCACCCTGATGACGGTCATGGATCCCAGGCCTGCTCTGCTCTGGGTTGTCAATTTCTTCTCTTTGATGGAGGGGAATGTTATGCTCCGGGAGACTGCAGAGAGGAATGTGGAGCAAGGGAGAGAAGGCACCTGGATTGCTCTATTACCACTGATTGGAGCTGAAAATAAATCTGAAATTCAGCTAGAAAGGAAGGAGCATGTGAGTCACTAGGGAAAAGAACCCTCTGCCAGTCACCGAATCCTGTGAGTTGTCCCTCCACATCTTCCCGTCCTTGTCACCGTGACCTTCCTCTCCCATGGGCTGGGCACCTCCCCCCCACCTCACACTGATTGCAAAGCTCTCCAAGCTGGTCCTTCAGTCTCCTCAACTCCTCGCTGCCAGATCCTGGTGTTAAATGTGGCTTTTCTTACATTATTCTCCCGAGCCCAAACCTTTCATGACTCACAGCTTCCGAGTTTGATATTCTAATCTCTTCCAAGTTCAGGTCCCAATCTCCCCTGCCATTCTTATCTCTAACCGTCCAGCTTGGCCTCCCAAAGCCACTGCAAATGGCCCATGAGCAGCCTCTCTCTCTTCCTGCCTCAAACCCCTTCTCTAAACCTAGCATTAATGAAGTAGTTCATGTGTTCATTAATTTATCCAGCCAACAGATGAGAATCAGAATTTCTAAGAACAGTCTAGGGAGCATGGCACGGCACTGGTGGTCCATGGGCAGCGCTCTCTGGTCAGGTGCCCATGGCAGACATTACTGTAGATCACAGCACTTTTTACTCAGCAAGTGCAGATGCAGCCTCAGAATTCTCCATGCAAATCCTCAGGCAGCCTCTACTCATCAACTGAGTTGGCCCAACTCATATTCCTTCTTCAGGTGGTGGAGTCAGACAGCTGGGGGCTCCAGCCCCATCCCAGCGCCACCGCTAATCCTGGGTGACCTCAGACCAGGTGAACAACCACTCTGAGCATCCATATCCTCAATGTTAAATATGGACAATTAGTTTTACCTCACAGGACCTCTGGGGGATTAGAGCTCATGGATACTGCACGACAGCATTTTGGGGTTTTCTCAGCAACATTCATCGCCTCAGGGGTGGGAAGATGCAACAGGAAAGCTGAGAAAGGTGTTCAGTTTATTGAGCCTCAAGAGCCTAAGCTCTGACGATAATTCTGTGCCCCAAACAATAGATGTCGAAGAACAGAGGAAGAGGCAGACTATTCTGCCCTCAGGCTAGATAAAGCTTTTCTAAACCAGGGCGAGGAGGGGAAGGAAGAAGAGAACTCAGACGCTGGCAGTCACTGAGGGGGTGGGGAGAAAAAGAGAACCCCTAAATTAGTTTGGAGACGAGAACGCAACTGAAAAACAGGCTGGGCACTGGGTTTCTCTGTGTAAAGCACAGCATGGGAGCAGGAGAGGTGTCTAGGAAGATGCTGGGACAGCCTCCCAGGATGCCCACGCCTGGGTGTGCTGCCCAGAGCAGCAAACAGTCCTGAGTGCCGCCTGGAGGTGATCTGAGGAGCGGGTGGCCCTGACGAGGCCTTGGGGTGGGACAGGGAGGAGGCAGTGGTTACTGCCCCGGACCAGAAGGGAACGAGGAGTGTCCGCATCCACTGAGACAGATGAGGACAACTGAGAGCTGAGTGTCCTTAATACCCCCTGATGCACTGACCCCAAATGAGCTCCCCCGCTTCCCTCCCTCTCAGTCCCTGCCCCAAGCTTAGATGCTGCTGCTGGGAAAGAAGCTGGGAGAGACACTGACAGGACAGAGATTAAGGTCCTGCTACCCAAAGGGATGGGGGCTCAGTGGATATGAAATTCAGTGATAGAAAAACAAGTTTACATTTCTTCCACCCCTAAATTTGAGGGCTGCAGTTTGTACTCATCATGTATACAAAGTACCTGGTGGCTTTCAGTGTTGGAAATTTCAGCCATTTCAGTGCTAATTATTATTGCAAAATGGAAGTATTATTAGCATCATCGTTGCGAGGAGTAAATGAACTAATGTTATGTAAACCATCTGACACGCAGTAGGTGCTCAGCAGACACTAGTTCCCTTCTTTTCCCTTCCCTGTTAGCGGAGTTAAACCCCTCCCACCCACGGATTCGAAGAACTTCCATTTCCATCGTGTAGGCACCGTCTCAGGGGCTATTGGGACTTAGGATCTGACTGGCTTGCCGGCTCTGTTGTCAAGTATATTTAATCAGTCCATCAAATGGTCTCTAAAAAATGCTTTGCACTTTGATAAATTTGGGTCTAGCAGGCTTGCAAGGCAGATTGCTCCCCTGTAATTCAAGAAAATGTGCAATCCTTCAACACCAAGTCTTCAGTAAACTTCTCCTTCATTTTCTCTGGCTCTTCCCCAATTTTTAGGACCAGGGGTGTGGAGTTTGAGAACCCCCATGAAGGAGGACTGGAGGGTGAAGGGTGTTACGGAGGTAAGAAGGCTACCCTTAGCTTTTCTGGCCTTCCCTCCTGGCTTCCTCTTCTCTGTCAGCTGGAAAGCTGGTTCCAGGACCTCTTTGGGAACAAAGGATTCCAAAAACCTGCCCCAGACCAACAGTCTGGAGTTGGTGACCTACGTGTCCCTGGCACTCTCTTTCTGAGTGACCACTGCTGCTGACCCTTTAACAGCCTGGAAAAATGCTAACACAGAGAGCAGGGAAGAGGGTAGATGAAGTATTATAATGCTAGTACTTGCTACTGTTTATTGAGCAACTTTGAAGCATTAGGCTGTGTAGAGTACTTTACTTATATTTTCTCTGTTCCACATGGCAACCCTGTGAGGAAGACCTTACCCTCATTTTACTGACTAGCAAAAGGATCTCGGAGAGACACCTGCTCACAACCAACCAACAGGTAAGGGATGGAGCCACCTGCCACCCAGGGCAAAGCACCTTAGTGAGGATGAACTAGAAATTGTTATTCAAACCATCTACATATGACCTGTCATCTATTGTTGGGGCTTAACAACTGTGCATCTTTTTCATTTCATAGGTGGGGTTAATCATCATACCAGGATCCTTGAATCATTTTCATAAATGAGGTGACTAAGGCCTCATCTCACCTCATAATCTCTTCTGCAATATTTATGTCACTTCTAGAGACCTCAGTTTGCGCATCCTAAAAGTCACCGAGATGGACTAGCTCAAGGATGCCAAATCCTCGGCACACACGCAGGTCGTCACATCCCCAACTGTGCCCAAGGCAGCCATCATGAATGATTCACAGATCGCATTTCCACTGAACCCAGATGTGGCCCCAGAATCCTTTTGAAACAGCTTTTCAGGAAACCATGACCAATGAATTAAAAGTTGGCACAGGATGTGAATCCTATTTGCCTTTGTTGGGTGAGAAGACTGCCAAGGGTCCTTCACGCGCTGATGCTCCACGAGGCCATGTCGGGTGGGAGGGAACGAGCAGTGAGCTCGGGATTTGAGAGCCCTGAGTCTAACCCAACGCGACCACTCGCCAGCTCTGTGACCTGGGGCAAGTTAGCCACTGTCCCCAGGCCTCAGTTTCTTCATCTGTATCATTTAGCTCTGTGGTCCCTTCTAGTTCCAATAACCTGTGACTCATGACAGATCACCTGATGGGGACTGGATGTGAAGTGATCCCACAGAATTTGCATCTGAGGCCAAGTAGACATGATCTGGGAGGGATAATACCTACCTTTAGGCTTATTAAGAAGGTGTCTGTGCTAGGCCTTTTAACGACAGCATCAAGTGCTGTTCAGATGGGGCTCCAGTGAATCACAACAGAATCACATATACTCAGGATCAAAAGTGCCTCAAAAGTTATTTGGGTCATCTGTGTCTGACACTTGAGACCTCTCTATACTATGCCCAATGAGATGTTTCTAAGTCTCTGCTTGTATGCCTCCTATGACAGGGAGATTCCTACTTCCCAAGACAGCCCAACCCTCTTTTGGACACTTCTGAGCATTTGAAAGCTTTTCCTTACGTGCTGGCATTACTTCACCTCACTGGACCTTGTGACTCTTGGGTTCATACAGGGCCATCTAATCCTTGTGCCTTTTGATAGATCTTCAGGTATTTGAAGTTAGTTCTCATGTCTTGTGCCTCTTTACCCCTGCTCAACCCCTGCCATGAGACTAACTTGTCTTCGTGCCAAATCATCCCAAGTCCTGCCACTGTTCTCTATGCAACGTGGTTCTGAGTATCCATGCCCTGGATGTGCCCAGGGGTGTCTACATCTACATCCAACCTGAACATGGCCACACAGGGTGGTCTGCTCAATGTAGTGTGAAGTGGGAAGTGGTGAAGTGGCTGAGGGTCTGGGTCCTGGGGTCAGAGGACTTGGATTTGGACCACAACTCCATGTGACCTCGCATAAAGGACTTGACTTCTCAGAACCTCAGTTGCTTCATCTAGGGGACGGGGGTGGGAGAAAGGCAGAAAAAGAAAAAAAAAAAAAAAGAACCTCAATTGCTTCATCTAGAAGTAAGAGTGATAACAGTACTTGCCTCATGAAGTTATTACAAGAGTTAAGTTGGCTAATGCATGCAAAGTACACGCAGGAAATGCCCAATTAATATTAGCTATAACCACCCCATCTTTCTAGACATGGTATTCCTGTTAATATAGACTCAAGGAATAACTTTCCAGCAGTGTTTCTAAGAAAGCACAGATCCCTGGGAGCAGTTCTGTCATTCTTAGAGTGGGACATGGACGAGCATGTGGTGGTGGAGGGGTTGGAAGAGGTTAGCACACCCAAGCAATTAATGGCCAGGAGACCAAGAGCCATCTCCCCTTAAAGACTCAGAAAATCAAATTTAGAGCAGAGAAGGCTAAACCCTGGCCTGACAGAAAGCACCAGGCATACCTATGAGCTTGCAAAAAACTCGTCATTATTTTTTTCTTTCCCGTTTAGGGCTGTTCATCCCAGGGCTGAACGGTGTTTAAGAGCAGATTCAGGGCAAAGTATGTGAGCCGTTAATGAGCTTTCGGAATGCCTCCCCCGACTCAGGCAGGGGATCAGAGAAGACACAGCTGGGCTGTCAAGAAAGGCAGAGAAAGCCTGCTTTGATTCCTTGTGAGCCACTCTAAGTCCTGGCCCAGCAGGTTTTCCCGCCTCCAAGCGAGGAGCCAAATCCGGCTCTGAGCAGCGGATGAGGAGCCTTCGAATCCCAAGAAACCTCTCAGGGCTGTTTGAAGAACCTCTGACTTCACTTTGTAATGCCAGAGGATCCAGCAGAGCTCAGTGGGGAACAGAGAGCCCTGGAGGAGGTTTGTTCTATCCAGGAGATGCCATTACCTCATGGATTTCTGGTTGGGCCAGCAAGATGGCATCACAGGGAAGAGATGTGCACGCTAAAAATGCCCAAGCGCACTTCGTGACATTGGCAACTGGTGGGGTGAGGGCCAGTTTCTGCTTAATCCTGAAGGTAAACAGGCAGGGCCATTTTTCTGGCCTGCCTGGGGCTGTCCTTGGTAAATATTCCACTGTCGATTCTTTAAGTGTGGTTCACCTTCATCGTAACCACTTGGAGTGATTTTTTAAAATGCAGATTCCTGGGGCTTTCCCCAGGCCTGCTAAATCAGACTCTCTGGGGGCAAGGCCCAGGATGTTACATACTTAACCATCTCAACAGGTATTTCTCATGCTTATTAGGGTTTGAGTTCCATTGCATCTAGATGTAGGACTAATTCTTATGTACTCAATCCACTCTGTGGCTGCTGTGGGTTTCAGAGCAGAGAGTTGTAGGTAGGGAGGTAGTGAATATGGATGGAAAGAGAATAGAATTTGGAGAGATTCATACCTGGTTTCTAGTCTCAGCAATTTGTTGTATGCTGTTGAGTTTGGGGGCAGTTTATTACACAGCATTATAGTGACAGTTGCTGGCTGATACACTTACTCTGGCCATTTTCAGCTTAGATTGCTAGGCTCCACTCCTGGCTTTCTTTCTGTTCCTCAGACACACCAAGCTTATTTGCTCTTGCTCTTCCTTCTGCCTAGAATCTCATTCTCCCAGTCTATTCACCACTATCCCTTTCTCAATATTCACATTTTAGCTCAAACATCCTCTCCTCATCCTTTCCTTACCAGTCAATCTAAGAAGACCCCCTCCCCAACTCTCTTTATTTCCTCCACAGCATTGATCACTTTTTGAAATGTATTTGTTTGTTTATTGTCCATCTTCTTTTACTTCAAGATACCTTATCAGTTATGTTCATTGCTGAGTCCTCATCACCTGAAACACAGCCTGACATATAGTAGGCATTCAACAGATACTCGGTGAATGAATCAGTGCACCACTTATCCCAGCACCACATGTCTTAGGTAACCGCTGCTAGCTCTGGGGTCACTTTTTCAATGTCCTCTGAACCGTGGCACTCAGAGATCCCTGTCTGGCTTTTCCACCATTCCCAGCCCCTTCCTTAGCATTCACTGCTGTCTGCAAGATTCCTCTAGTTTTCTTTCTTGCCTTCTCAATCTGTTGGCTCTGTGAAGGTGGGAACCTCTTTGTCCAGCACTGGGCCCCCAGTGCGTAGAGCAGTGCCTGCCTGGCACATAGTGGGCGCTCAAGACACACTGCTGATTGAGTGAATAAATAACAGAATATACACTTGGTCCTAACAATTCCACATCTACATCTATCCTAAAGAGGTAATCAAACCTGTACAGAGTTGTTCACTGAAACATTTTTTAGGATAGCATAAAATCGTAAACAATTTAAAGTCTATCAAGAGGGGACTGATTAAATAAGCTGTGGTGTGGAATAACATGGAATTGGCAGCCAATATAAATGAAGCTCTGGACACACATGCATTTAGATGACTTTCAACTTTTTTTTGCTGTTAAAGTAACACTGCATTGAATATCCTTGTTTTCAAATACATGTGCTCATCTCTGATATGTCCTTGGGATAGGTCCCTAGAATTTGAATTATTGGGTCATTTGGTATGAACTTTTTTCTTAAAAGTCCTACTCTTTCTGAATTCACCATGCTGTCTCCAAAACTTAATCAACAAAATTACTTAGAGCACCTGAGAGAACACTCTTTCCTCAACCCCTTTTAATCAAATGAAAACAGTATTGGCCTGGAGTCAGAATTAACAGGTGAGACATTCCATATTAAAAGATCCAGTTAGAATGAAGACAAAAGCGTCATACGAGCTCTGACATTCACATGCAACAGACACAGAAATGGATTTCTTATTGGCTCCAGCTTTTGACTCAATGTATCCAGGCAACAGAAGTCTGGATTTAATAACAGATGTTCGCTGCATAGCAATCACCATATAATGCCAGGGTAGACTAAAACAGCATTTTATCAACCAATAAATGTGCTGTTTGCTTTATTTTACCATGTTGTTCTTCAGTTCCCTTCAAAACCGAGAGGACAGATTGAGTCACTCGGCATCTGCTGGGAGCAATATGCTTGGCTTCATTTAAAATGAAAAATCAGGTCTGTGTTTACATTTTTCACCAAAGCATGGGATCTGACGTGCTAACACTCCCAACTGGGCTAGCCGGAAGGGCTTTCAGGAAAATCTCAGGGGAACTGGGATGGAAGCGGGGAGTCAGTCACCCTTCTGGGAAAGACATATGGTGGCCCTTCCTTCAATCAGCCCCACCAGAGGGAGGTCTGGATTCCCCCCACCCATAGACTGAGTGTTGGCAAAAGGACCCCTGCTGGGTTCCTTCCCACAGCCAGCAGCTTTGAAAACAAGAGTCTACTTTGAAAAGGCCAACCACCCAGCAATGTTTGAATAATGATCTATGCGTGACCTGTAAATCTATGAATACACATACATAATGTTCTGAGGGAAAATGCTTCCAAGGTGGCAAGAAGAATGCCATTTTGAGTCTGCCCAGGTTGACTGAGATGAAGGTGGGGAAGAGAGAAAAAAGCTAACATTTGTTAGGCATAAACTGTGTGCCAGGTACCAGGCTAACTTTTTGTATATTATCTCATTTAATGATCAGAGCATTGCCCTAAGGTAATGCTCATTTGTCTTCACTTTATTGGAAGAGACAGAAGCTTGGAGAGTTGAAGTCACCTTCCCAAGCAGCTAATACATGATGAGGAATGGTGGCAGGGTGGAAGGTCAATCCTATGCTAGCCTTGGGTGGGACTGATTATGTTTTCCAAGGATGCTTGCAACCATAGCTTCCATCCCATATGCTCTTTTAGAACCTTGCCACTTCTCCATTGAGAGATGCAGTCTGTGGTCCCATCTGTGAAACTGGGCTGGCTTTTGTTACAATGCCAGCCAACAGGGTGTGAGGGAGGTAACACTATATGACTTCTGAGGCTAGATCATAAAAGGTGGTACAGCTTCTACCTTGCTTGCTGGAATACCGATTCTTAAAGCCTTTAGTTACCATGTAAGCAGTCTGGCTGCCCTGAAGTCACCATCTACTGTGAGGCCCAAATAAGAAGCCTATGGAGAAGCCCCTGCCCATAGCTCTCAACTGACAGCCAGCACCAATTTGCCAGCCATGTGAGTGAGCCATCTTGAAAGTGAATCCTTTCAGGCCCCAATTGAATTACTTCAGTCGACTCCACTGGAACAGAGAAAAGCCATTCCCACCAAGCCCTGCACAAATTGCAGACTTGCAAACAAAATAAATAATTTTTATTGTTTTAACGTATTACACTTGGAGTGATTTGTTACACAGCAATAGCTAACTGATACATTGGGGAACTCAGAAGATGATTAAAAGAGCTCCATTCACTCTCTCATCTTCAGTGCCTCAGTAAAACTTTTCAGTAAAGGAAAAAAAATGTTTTCTATATATCAGTTGTAATAAAGTGAATTATTAAGAAAGACCAATTGTTGTTAGCACCCCACACAGGAAAGTCAAGCTAGCATTACATTTCTAAAGGCCTACTGAGGAAAATTGTGCTCCTGTTGTCCAAAAAGAAAGAGGATGAAGGGAAAGTAGCCTGAGTGGGCGTAAAGGAAGCAAGTGGGAGGACTAAGTGAGGGGCAATTTTGAGTCACTTTGAGCAGCAGAGCCTAAAGGATGGACAGTGGGAATCTGTACACACAAATGCAGTGTAGACAAGGGAGCAATATGAAAAAGTGGTCACTGTCCTAAAAAGAGAACCTGGCTCCAACTTAAGTTTAGGTTTCTTATTTGACAGTCCCCTCTACCCTCAGACCGGGGCGGGGACCTCCCAAAATAACTGAGATTGAATTTTCTGCCAGGGTGTCAGGTGGTGACTTAGAACAGATTACACTGGTTTAAAGATATAATGTAACTGATATTTCTTGTGTCCATTTTCCTGCTTAAACTCAAGTAACATATGCCCTATTAAAGAGCAAAAATTTCAAGAAGCGTTGACTTCAATTATTTTTATCATCATGTTACTTGATATAGACAAACATAAAGCTAGGTATAAAATCCCTATGCTTATAGCTCTTATTGAGCTACAAAATGAAAACAAATTTCCAAATTAAAAACAAATAAGACTGCAAAACCAATAAACTTCAAATTAGCAACATCAGCTGAATGTGAGGTGGTTTGGTTGAAAGTGACTTGCAGCTTGCAGTGTGACTGTGGTGTGGAGCTGACCTTTTCTCACATTTTCCTGCGGCCTGCCTCTCCACCTTGTGCTCTGATGGTGCCAGTCTTGCATGGCCCCTCTCTCCTGGGACTACTAGAACACTGCATTCACATGCAGGTGCTCCAGGTACCTAAGTCCTTCTCTATTTTTTTTTTCTGATTTGCTGATGACAATAAAAATAAAAACAAAAAACCAAAATAAACAGGATGCCCAACTCAGCTGGAAGCACAAATGTAAATATGGACTCTAAAATCACATCGTACAGATCAGGGGTCAGTGAACTTTTCCTGTCAAGGGCCCAATAGTAAATATTTTCTTCTTCACGGGCCCGTATGGTCTCTGTTGCAGCTACTCAACCCTGCTGTCTTATTGCAAAAGCAGCTATAGATAATATGCAGATGAATGAGCACTGCTGTGTGTTTCAATAAAACTTTAGTTACGGACATTGAAACTGGAATTTCATAAAATTTTCCAATGTCATGAAATATTCTTCTTTTCCCCCCAATGATTTAAAACTGTAAAAATCATTCTTAGCTCACAGGGCATACAGAAACAGGTTGGGCGTTGATTTGGTCTATGGGCTGTAGTTTGCGGCCTCCTGGCATAGATTGTTACAACAGATGATCTAGAATATTAAATTGATGTTTAAATTATTATTATTTAAATGAAAAAATTTAAATTAAAAAAAAGAGTTACCCTTAAGAATTCACAGACCCTGGAGAATGTCTCCAAGGATCTGAGTTTGAGAGGCCCTGCCCTGCAACATTCCCAGAGAGCAAGCTCAGGCATGTTCAACAGGAAATGCAGAAACGAGAAAGCTGCTGGAATGAATCTCCTCAGTCCTTCACAGCATCTCCCTCCCCAACTCACAAGCCTAGGTGACACATTAGGTGCAAAAGAAAAGTACCAGCAGTACCCCCAGACCATCCACAGAAGCACTGTAGTAACTGGAGTTTCTGCAAAAACTTGTTCCTTCCCAGTCAGCTTGGAAAAGACTATGCGGGTCCGCGTGGGGGTTGGGCATAAGAAAGCAATGCCTGAGCTGAGGCAGGGCCCTGGACATGGAGCTGGCCTCTGTTCTACTGCTTGTTAGCTGTGTGACCTTGGGCTTAACTTCTCTCTGCCTCATTTACTTTGTGTGTAAAATAGTCATGCTGCCACCAAGGCTTCTTGCCTTCTCCCTCCCCAGATATATCACAAGGTGTTATGAGGCTTAAATAAGATGGTACACGTAACATGCTTGGCACGATACCTGGAGTATATAAATTGTTCAGTAGATATTAGCCGTGAACAAAGTCACAGTGGTGATTGTCGTTGGACAGTCATTTGAGCTTCCCTGAGCCCCACCGTTAAATGGGGGGTCCGGGGTGGTCTCAGTCTCAGGGGCGGGTTGAATCAGCCAGCATAAAAGCCTGTGCAGCACACATGTGCCGCAGGCAATCATCAGCCCCTCCCAGGACTTGCATTTGTTCCAGAAGCAAAGCCTCGAAATGAATATTTCTGTTCCAGTCAGTAACATTGTACAATTCGTGGTGAAAACTGAGGGGCGATTAATCACTGAAACTGGAAGCATTTGATCCTACTGCAGAGGAAACGGGAACAATGTTTGCGTGGTTTCAGCACTCCGCGGACGCCTTGATCTTCTAAGCGCTGCCTGGCTGGGTTATAAATATTTTTCCTTTGGTGTTGGGCTTTGCTGACGCTTCGAGACAGGTCTGTGAGCGTAAGAAGGGAGTGTTTTGGGTGCACACAACCGTAGGCATTTGGTGGAATCTGGGTGCTGGGGGTCCCATCGGGTCCATCTGCAAGGAGCTTTTCTCTAAGCGGCAGGAAAATGGACGCAGAAGTTGCAGTCTAAGAACCAAAACCTCTGTTGGATCTCTCTGGTCTTCTGAGCTACCCTAATAAACAATTACCTTGAGGAATCCTAAAATAAAATCACGTTATGAAAAAAAGAAAAAAGAACCAAAACCTCTTAGCAGAAGTTTTATTTGGCTTGTTTATTTTGTTTTTATTTGTGCATGCGTGTGTGTATGTGTGTGTGTGTCTTTAATTGAGGCAACTCAAAAACTGGGACATTGTGCATACAGTCTATTTCCAGCTTCTTTTGAAATCAGGAGATCTGGCCACATTCCCCTGGGCAACAACAGACTAGGGTTGAGAAGTAGCTGTCCCTTTAGAGGTATCAGAGCTCCTCCAGTCACCATAGCCCCCACCACTTCCTTTCATCTTTCCGACAAGCGGATGACTTGGGTCGTCATTTATTACTGTGTGTGGGGCGCTATTTGTCTTACAGCAGAGACATAGTTCTCTGTATTCACATCTCTATTAAATGTGAGGAAATGAAAGATAGATCTGGAGGGACGCATTTTTCAAAGAAAATGATGGAAAACATATTTTCTTGTGATGATGAAGAATATTCCTCCATATTTTGTATGCAAATGGCCAACTCTGCTCACTTGCTTGCCTCGTCTGGCCCAGAGATGCAGAGTCTGCCCTATTCCCTAAGCCTCCAGAAATCCCCACCTTTAAGCACAGTCTCGTTATTCACAGAACTCACTCGGCTAATGTCTACCAAGTGCCTGCTCTGCACTGGGCGCCAGGCTTGGCCCTGGACGGCAGTGGTGAATCAGGCAGACACCATTTGTTCTCTTGCAGTGTGGCAGCCAGAGGAATTCCAGCAATGCAAACAAGCCCTCCCAACAAAGGGCTGGTTGCTGCCGTAGGAGAAAAGCCACAGGGGTATCAATTAGAGGGGAAACACCTAATGAGGAGTCAGCAATCTTTCCAGGAAGAGCTGACGGTTCAGCTGAGACCTGGAGAGTGAGACAGAGAGAGCTGTTCCAGGCTGTGAAAAGCATGTGCACAGGCAAGAGAGAAAGGTGTTTGAGAACTGGAGGCAGCTAAGTCCCCCTGGGGTATGCAGCGTCGAGGTGACTGGGTGGGGGGGGTCTATCCAGAGATGAGTCTGGTGAGGTGAGTGACAGCTGGGATGTGATGCATAGGCCACTGCAAATGGTTAGTGGCTTGCTGGTGGTCTGAAATGCATGGATAAATCCCAGTAGCCAGAGGAGAGCAAGAGTCAACCAGAGCCCACAAGATAACCCTGTGGGGGAGCCGAGGGAGGTGAGCAGACTGCACAGAGGGTGGGGGCTGGTGAAGGGAGGCAGGGCTTTTAGGGTTGCAGCCACTCTGACATCTTTGCAGTAGGCCCTAAGCCCGAGGGTGATGGGGCACAGAGGACACCGTGCAGGCTTCAGAGCTGGACAGACTGGCCGTGCCACTTTCGGATGGGCCTTGGGACATGAATTTTTAGCCTCAGTTTCCCCACTTATAAATTGGGATAATGACAAATACCTCCCTGAGTTGCTGTGAGGGTAAAATGAGGCTAAAAGCATCTGGCACTCAACGAGAACATAGTAAGAGGAAGTTGATTTTCAATTGATTTTGGTGTGCATTTTAAAACCTGATGCCTAACCTGGGCTGACTTAGCTTTATCTCCTCCCAGGAGGCTTCTCCTGTTCAGTGCCCCACCTGGGAGAAGCCCTCATCAGTGCCTGCCATCTGGCGCTGGCGCTCCAGTGCTGACCTGGAGCCTGGCACGGGGCTGCAAGGATAATTACCACTTCTGAATCAATCCCGACCAGCCCTCTGAGCAGGCTGAGGAATGCTGTGATTAAAATGATTAAAAACCTGCCTCCTATTTCACAGCTTTTAATATTTGATAAGATTTTGGAGAGAGGGATGAGAGCAGGCATGAGATCTGGCAGTTTACGATCCCAGCTTCCAGCTCTCGCAGGAACCTACGGTGGGGGGGGGGGGGTACTCGGAAAGGGATAGAGAGCAAGAGAGCCAGAGAGGGAGGGAGAGAGGGAGAGAGAATATGTTTTCTCCTTTCCAGGGGAAAAGCACAGAAAGAAAAGAAGATGAGATTCTCCTTCTTCCAGGTGGTTCACGGTTTGAATGCCAGTAATAACTAAGATTACTAATTGATGAAAACAATGATAAGAAGACTATAGCAACCATCATTTATCAGCTACCCACTATATGCCAGGCATGTGTGTAGGCAATACATCTCCTCTAATTTTCCACTGATCTTATAAGGGGGCATATTTCTTCTTCATTTTATAGAAAATAGAGGCTCAGAGAGATGAAGTGACTTTTTGGGTATCGCTCAGCCGGTTACTGGGAGAGCTGACATCCATGTCGGGTGATTGGACCCGGCACTCCTCCACGTACGTCAGAGCAGCATCAGGAAACGCTGCTGAGAGCAGACCTGGGACTTCCCTCCCCCCATCATGACAGCTGTCTTTGGAGAGAACTCCAGTGGTCAGATGTCAAATGCCTGCACGTTTTGCTCTTTCTGTTACTGCAGCTCATTCTTCTCTTCGTGCTACTTTCTTTCCTTCCACTCTAATCTTGCTGACTCTGCTGGGGGGTAAGTTCACTGCGGACAGCTTCTCTGTCTGGATGAAAACAACCCTCACACAGCTAACTGTGGTTGAGTGCTTTCTACTGTCAGGCACTGTTCCATCTCTTTTCCCGCCTGTTATCTCATTATGCACAAGAACCGGACGAGTTAAATACTATTATTATCTTTATTTGACAGACGAGGAAACTGGGGCTCAGAGATGTTGGGGAGCTTATTCAAATAACCCTGATAGGAACCTGGACTGCCCTCTGGTGTGGAAAAGACAGCCTGAGCTTCCCAAAGCGAGGTTTGGGAGGGTCACAGAAGGTCAACCAAGAGTGTCAAAGAGTTCACGTTCTAGAAAAGCTGGTCAGTCAAGGTCCCTCTCCTGCTGTGCTGGGGGCAGACTGCGGGGAGTTCAATCAAGCTGGGTTAGAACAGGCTCCTTGGAGAGAGCTCGAGAAGTTACTGTATTCTCTCAATTTTGGGAAAGTGAGAGAACGTTGCAGGTTACTGCTAAAGAGATCTCCATCTCTGTCTTTCTGAGGTCTCCCCAGGTCCCCTGGGGGCCATGACTGTTGGGGGAAGGGTCCCAGGGTTGCAGCCATTGTCTGCTTTCCACCTCGAGAGTGAAGGAATAGACGGGAGCCCATGCTGGAGATGGTCACTCAGTGGTGCGGGGTCTAAAAGCCATCCTGATCCGGCAGAGGAGGCTGTGGGGGGAGGGCATTAGCCTTTGAGAATTCTGAAGGGGATGCAATGTGGGAGAGGAAATAAACAAGTTTAGGTGGTTTCAGAGAAAGAGCCAGGGCCAGGAAGATTTTAGCTCAACACAGGTGTGAACGTTCTCATAGTCAGAGTGGTCTGTGAAAGGAGCCACCCACCTCAGCAGGTGGTGAGCTGGTCAGAAGCGCATGAGCCAAGATGATGTACTGGGGATATTGTAGAGGGTACTTAAGCCCAAGGAGGGAGTTAATGAACTTCAACATCCCTTTCAAACCTCAGGGGTACAGTAAACAGAACAGAAATCAATCTCTGTTCTTCCATGTAATTTTAGCATTCAGCACGTGTTGCGGACATACTAGATGCCCAGGAAATGTTTGTTGAATGATTGAATGATTTTGCTGCAACAGATATGCACCAAAGTGTTCAGAAACATCAGTGAGGGAATCATGTTCCGATAATAAGAATAGCAACCACAAAATCCTCTACAGTTTAGGTAATCCACATGAGTAAGCACCTTTATTGCTCCCATTTTATAGATGAGAAAACTGAGGTTCAGAGAGGGGCAACGACTTGTCAAAGGTCACACAGTAGAAGATGGCAGAGCAGGGATTTGGACCTGCACAGGTCTGACTTCATAGCCCACGCTCTACACACGAAGGCCACCCTGACCCTGGCTGCAAACCCCACCCTTTGCTGAGGATGTAGCCTGGAGCCAGGGCAGCTCTCCAATGAGACTCTGCCTGGTGCCTGCAGTGGCCAGTGTCTCTATGGCCAGAACAGGAGGTGTGGTCTGTTTTTCTAGCTGGTTTGCGTTTTCCTGCTTGGAGATTCTTGGTCAGGTGTCTGCTCTCTTGAGAGCTACCAATACTCCTTTCATCCCCCTCAGGGCTCTCTCCTCTATCCCTGCTCTCAGCCACTGCAGGTCACCTCCAATCAGTGGCCTGTCCCTGACCCTTGGGGTCTGGGGTGGGATTTTTAGATCCCACAGTCCATTGCTGGCCCCCGGCAGTGAAACACCCAGGCCCCTTGGCTTTGTTCAAACTTCTGTCCAGAACACCATCCCCTTGACCCACATCCACCGTGCTTACTCCCCATCCAAACTCTGACCAGGACGGCTCCTCGCTGACAGCCTTTCTTCCCGGCTCTGGCCTCAACTGTCCTTCCGCATCGCTTCTTGATCTTGACTTCTCGGACGGTTAGATCCTGACCTTCTGTCTGAGTCCTGACGTTCGTTTCCACCTCCTGACTTCTTGCCTGACCTCCTGTATGACCTCCTAACCTGACTGATCGCTCAAGGTCCTTTTGTCCTCTTAACTCTCAGCCCCTGGTCTGACCTCTTTCCTCCCAACTTCCCATCTGATGTGTGGTCTGGCCCAACTTCCTCACCTCCTGTGTTCCACTTCCCACCTATCCCTTAGACCAGGGTTTCTCCACATTGACACTTTGGGCACTTGGGACTGTATAATTCTTTGTTGTGGGGGCTGCCCCGGGCATTGTGGGGTGTCTAGAAGCACACCTGGTCTCTACTCCCTAGATACCAGTAGCACCTCCTCCTGGTTGTGACATCAAACATGCCTCCAGATAGTCTCAGGGGCAAAATCTGCCCCTGTGGACAACCGCTGCCTCTGGCCGCCCTTGCCCCTCAGGCGCTGACCTGTACTCCATTCTCTGTGACAATGCGGACTTGTGCATTTCTGTTTCCAGCTCTCCTAGGTAACAACTGTTCCCACCCCGCAAGCTGCAGACCCCTGCCCTCCAGGATCCCGAATCACGTTCTTTTTCTGAATACCCAGCTGGTTGCCACAGACATTCTGTTCTCCATGCTCCCCGCCGTAGCTTCCTTCTTCCCGAGTCTTTGTGTTTGTTTCCTCCTTCTCCTGGTTTGTGATTTTGCATTTTAATAACCAGTTCAATTTCTCCGGTGCTTTGGGTAGGTCATTAATTTCCTGGTGCTCCACTCTAGTTAGCAGCCTTGCCCCTGACAATCAGGGACCCGTTTAACCTCCATTGCCCCCTCCTCTGCCTTGTTTTTTGCTTTGATCCAAGCCTTCCTCACTGGTCCAGTCTCTAAGAGAGAAAGAGAAGCCAACACTGGTTCATGTGTCAGTGTAGACTCTGAGGTTTCTGAACCATTGCAAATCTGTTTCTTCCTGAGGGGGGTGAGGCAGTGTGGTGTGTGGGGAGAGCACAGGTATTGAAAACAGATAGTTGTGAGCCCTGTCTTGGTCCCTCTAGTCTTTGTGTGACCTTGGGCCATTCAGTGAATCTCTCAAAGGCTCAGTTTCATCCTCTCCCTTTTCCTTTAAAAGCATAAATGAGAATACATAATAGTACAGACAGCTCAGGAATCAGAAGAGGACAAGTTTCCTCCCCTAATTGTCCTCTTTCAGTCTTTACCCTTATACACATATTATTTTCACATGGTTGCTAACATATATCCTGCATTTGTCTCATTTTTCTCATTTTCTTACAAATTAGGCATCTTAACACTTTGCTGTGTCATGTGGAGATGAGGCACTTGGACATAAATCCACACATTATTTAATTACTCCTCTCAACGAGCCTAGGAGACAGGTTATTTCCTCACGTTTTGTGGATGAAGAATTTGATGTCACAAGGTCGCACAGGCAGCAAATGGCAGGGCCAGGATTGCAATCCTAGTTTTCACTACTTAAAACACATGTTTTGAAAAAAATAGCATATTTGTTCCCATATAAAATTAATGGATTTTAGTGAGATCATGTATATAAAGTGCCTAACAGTGCCTGGCACACAGTAGGTACTTATCAAATATTAATTCTTTTTCTTACCTATTTTTTGGGGGTAGGTAATAAATAGAAACTGTGAGTGTTTCAAAAAGAGCAAAGGACCTTTTTAAGTTCTTTCCTCTCCCTGGCCACACTCTCCACTGAGCTCTATGTTCCTTTAGGCAGAAGTAGTATGTGTCTGTGCTTCCTGCAGCAATTCAGACAAGGCTTAATAAATAGTTACTGATTCAACCACTGATTAAAGCAGCAGTGGGGGGTGCCAAGTCACCTCCATGGTGGCTCTGTGGGGAGAGGTGGGGCTGGTGTGCTGGCCCATGGCTGCTTTCAGAAAAGGTGTTTGCATAACTGGAACGTGCTGTCCCCATCTTTAATAAAGATCCGAACGTCACTAATTGGCAGGCAGTGGCTGTGTTCTCTCTGTGGGAATCAGAAGGGAGCAGAACGTGCCCTGAATGTTAATTTCCTCTGCAGCCTGCACTTCGGGGTGGCGGACGAGAAGGGGAGAGGAAAAAGGGCCAAGGGGCACAATATACTCCATACACAGAGCTCTGGTCTGATGGCCATTTCATTAAAACGTCCTGAAGTAAAATTAAAAGGACACAGGATTTGGAGCCAGGTAACTTGAGTTGAGTTTCTGAAACTATTTCTTACAAGCTAAGTCAGAAACAAATCTCTCAGTCTCTCTGGGCCTCAGTTTCTGTGTCTGTCAAATGAAAAATGATAATAAGTGTAACTGGTAAAAACACTTATTGAATGAATGAATGAAACCTGATAGATTTTTCAAAGGGATGAGTCATCAGCAATATAAATTGTCTGTTTGTTCTGTAAAAGTGTAAACAGGAAAAAAAAGTCTCATAAAAATAAAAAATAATGACAAATCACATGCAGGCTTCCGGGTGAGGCTGGACAAGAATCACCTGCCTCCCGTGGTGAGGAGGAATACCATTTGTTGTGTGGTGCCCACGCCTGGGATTGGGCCATTATTTGAGGTGTTTTTAAAGATACACATTCACAGACCACACGTGTGAAGAGAGTGTGGTTCAATAGGTCTGGGAGGGTAGAGAGAATCCACAGAGAATTTTTATCTGTGCTCCCAGCAATACATCCTAGAGGCAATGCCAGTTCAGGACCTTGGTCAGCGCCACCTCACCTTGCTTTCTCCTCCTACCAACCTTTTCCATCACTGAAAAGACCAAATGAGGTATCACAGGACAGATGCTGTTCAGATAAGTGTTGTTGTCTCCCAGTTACCCTCCAGGACCCTTGCGGACATTTTAAGGACATCTGAGCAGGAGTGGGATAATAAGAAAAATATGGAGCTATTTTTGAACATCCCCAGAATATGAGTACAGTTTTTAATATATTATTAGCATCAGCTACTGTGCTAATATACAGTGTACCTTATAAAACATACATAATTATAAAAATTAAAAATGATAACATCAAAAGTTTTCAATGGAAGGCCCAATAGTTTCTTCCTGCATCTGTGATGTGATTTTGTGTGCCCCTAAGGCATGGGACCCTCACTCTGATGGCTACTTCTGTCGACGATTCAGCAGACCTTTATTGCGCATCCACCCCTTGATGTGTTCACAGCGTGCTGTGACATGGCAATGCAAGAAGGAGGATGGAGGGTGGTTGGGGACTGTGTGTGTGTATAAGAACAGTGTTTGGGGGGCACAGATGTGTCGGGATGGGAATCTTCCTGAATATGTCCGAAATCATAAAATCTCTTCTAAACCATGTGGGTATGCCTTTGTGTTCCTCTACAAGTAAGATATAGGAAAGAGGGAGACAAAGGAAAACTTTTACTGCATGACTTATGCCAAATATTTACTGCAGATCTTCTTGTCTTAGAAATCTCAGGCTGGAGTGTGAGGTGTCGGGGGAAGGACAGGCTAGAAAGCCCTGTACATGGGCAGGTGTATCAGGGCTATAAAAATTGAATGTAGGATCTTCAGCCTGTGTCCAGCAGGCTCTGGCTACCCCTCCATGTAGTTCCATCAGTAGCAGCCACTGGGAGCTAATTCTAATAAACTGAGCAACCAACTGATCCCAAGTCAGAACAATCACTAGACTCATTCCTTTCACTGCTGTGCCTGCATGGTTGGGCAGTGTGAACTGTGCCCCGGCCAAGGTGGAGAGGAGCAGCCCCTGCCAAATCAATAGGTGAGATGGTCACTTGTGCTCTAGGGAAGCTTCTAACCCAGAGTGGGCTGAGTAAATGATAGAGTGGTGGATGGGGGATGGGGGAGCTCTGATTTCTTAGGCTTTCCTAGCAAGTCTCCAGCAGCGTCCAAGACTAAAAGGGCAGACGATGAGGGGAACTAGATGTGGGTGTGGATGGGGTGAGAAATGCCTCTAGATACCAAACCAACAGTCTAGAAACTTGGTGCCTCAGGCTGTGGGCTCCCTTTCTAGAGTGGAGGAGAAGACGAACACCTGCCTTGGGGCTGGATACTGCAGGGAGCCACAGGACTAGACCTGGTCCCATGTGTTATTCCAGGGCATGAACCCCACTCTAGGCAGACGTCCTACCTGCTGTGTTTCACTCTCCAGCTGTGGCGTAGAGTCCTGGGCTTGGGGAGACCGACTTGTCTGTACCACAATTCCAGAAACTTTAAATGCAAATTTTCCCCTTGTTGAAAGGAATTTTTTGAGGAAACGGAGCATGTCGTTCTCAGACATGGCAGCTCAGGGGCTGGGAGATGGCATGCAGGGGATGCGGGAATGGGGCACCCATGGGATGCTAAGCTTTGAGAAGGGCTCTTGCAAAATAAGTGCCCTCGCAGGGACCCACAGAGCTTTGGGAACTGAGCAGGGAAAGAGAGGCCAGAGAAGAGAGCATTTGTTTATTCATCCTACAAATGTTTATCAAGTGCCTGCTATGTGTCAAGCGCTCCTCCTGACACTGGGAACACAGAAGTGAACCAGACAGATGAGGTCCCTGCTCTCAGAGAGCTCATGCACTGGTGGCAGACCCCATGAAGTCATGTGGTCCCTGGGCACGGATTTCACCATGAAGCCGTTGTGTACTTGTCGCTGTCCACTCAGTCATCCCTTGTCACTGAACCCTCCTAGGCTCACCCCTGCCTCCACACTTGTGCTGGGCCCTCTGCCTAGAATTCTCTCTGCCTCCTATCTGCCTTGCAAATGCATATTTGTTCTTTGGGTCTCAGCTTTATTTGAGCTCCCCCAGGAAGCCCTCCCTGTCATCCTTGCTGGGCCAGCTGCCTCTCCTCTTTGCTTCCATCTATCTTAGCATTTGCCTTTTCTGTTTGTCTTTGAAAACATAATATACTCCTTGGGGCCAGGTCTGAGTCCTAATCATTTTTGTAGCCTCAGCTCCTAGGATAAGGCCTCCTACCCAGTGGGAACTCAATAAATAAGTACTACGATGAACTGAATAGAACACTCTTGTGTACCTACTGTGTGCCAGGCACTGTGTACTAAGCATCATGGGTGGTGGAGAGATGAGTCAGACATGGACCCCAGCTTCAAGAAGCTCCCAGTTTAGTGGAGGGTGATCAGCCAGAGAGGGAGAGACTTCGCACCTAAGAAGTAAGTGCACAAGCGAGCTTTAGGCAATGCCCTGAAAGGATTGGAACAAGATGGGAAGAAGGCAAACGCTGCTTATCATCTCGCCTCCCACGAGCCCCCTTCATACGTGCCCCAGCCAACTTCCTGCACCTGGTCTGGCACCATCTCTTTTCCTGCTGTCCTCCATGCCTGGAATTCTTTCACAGTCACCTCAGCCCGTTCAGACTCTGCCCACCCACATTGTCATGGTCACTGTGGCCGTGTCACCCACATGCCAATAGCCCCCGGTGGGGTTGGCGAGGCAGGCGGGGTGCAACATTCATCTGAGGATCTAGGGGCCAGCCAGGCAGAACGGGGACAGTTTAATTGACATTTAAATGTCATTGCGCCACATTAAATGTTATGGGTGTTTCATCGCAGCCCGTGAGGAGCATAAACACATCTCCAGCTCCTTAATCACTGCCCACACTAATTACAGATGCCCTTTGGTAGGTGGAAACAAACCCACTGCGGATGCCACACTCCAGCCAAGAGGCTGGGCTCCTGCCCGCCAGAGGGCAAGATGTCCATCTTGTACACGGTGCTTGGCCTGGCCACTGGGCCCCAGAGGGACCTCTTCTTATGAGAAGGATGGACAGTTAGAGAGAGATCTGTAGAGAGGCAGAGGCAGGGTAGAAAGAGTGGGAGAGGTGGAGGGAGAAGCAGGGAGAGGGAAGGAGAGGAAGGGAGAGAGGTAAGCGGCGGAAGGAGGTGGAGAGGAAGAAACACACAGAGGGAAACCCACTAAGAGAAAGAGCATTAGAGACCAGGGGAAACAGGGTGAAGGCAAGAGACAGCTTAGAACAGAAAGAGACAAAAGAGAAAGGAGGAGGAAACAGAGAAAGACACAAGCCCGGGTAGAGAGGGACCCAGAGAAACTAAGAGAGAGAGAGAAAAAGCATTAACCTGTAAACGGCAATGTTTCTTACTAGCTAGTCCTGGAACTTGAATCTCTGGGACACACACAAGCTGCCCGCCCCCAAGATTGAATCCCCCGATCCCCGGGGGTCGGTGGGGGAAACAGGACTACTGGCCATCATGAGGTGGTCCTGAGAGGCAGAGGGTCAGCGAATTCACCAGGGAAGTCCCACTGCCCCCGTGGGGCAGCTGAGAGCCTAGGCCCAAGGTCACAGGGTGAGATGCCCAAGGTCACAGGCAGAGTCGAGCATAAAACCCAGGTCTTGTCTTTTCCGGGGTTTTTGCCACGAGCCATGCACCTGTCCAGACACTCTGGTTCTTTCCCTCCAACACATCTGAAGCCTGCCCCAGTGCTTGTATGCTTTCAGTCCAGATCCAGGCTGGGTTACAAGTCCTGGGGCATGCACAGCCCGCTGGGTCAAGTCATTGAGAAAAGAACAGAGTTCTCTCGTGATGCTTTCTGCTGGAAGCCCAGAGGCCGAGAGGGAGAACTGGAGGGTGGGCGATGGGTGGCTTTAGTGAGTCTACCTACCCCACAGGGAGCTGCAAAACCTTGGCTCCTCCTGAGAGTTCCCCAGCTATTGAGTGCTGGCTCCACAGAAACAGTTTAGGGAACTTCTGGAACCTGTTTTACACTGATCATTTGCTTGATTTATCGATTTTTAAATTTTGTCTCATAACTTTTTTTGTTACAAAGCAGTTGATTTACACAAAACGAACAAATGTAACATATATCTGTGTTGCAAAGCATACTATTGAAGATCACCGATGAACTCCTTACCCCCCAGCTTAAGAACAGAACAGTGACCAAGTAGCTGAATGTCCCCTGGGAGATACTGTGGGCCTTTTTTATCGGGTGAGGGATAAGGAGGAGGGAACAGGGAGTGAGAAAGGTGTCAGGGGCTGGAACGGCAATCAAGATGCTGTCCTGGCTCAGGCCAAGGAATCTACAGCTCTGGGGTCTTGCTGGGTTGTGTGCATCTGTCCACGTTTAGAAGGTTTTATTCAGACCCCTGACAACCCGTTTAATAGCCTTGCCATTGTCAGGCAATCAAGTTCAGTTTCCCTAACTTGTACCAAGGGATCCTGGCCAAGAACACTGGGGATGCAGAGGGGAAATGTCCAGGGGCCCTTCTTTGAGGATCCCCAGCCTAGAGGGGAGGACTGCCAGTAGACAGATCCTGGCAGCACACAATGTCCTGGACAGTAGAAGAGGGACGGGTACGAAGGACTCAAAATTAAGACTTAGCCTGAAGGTGACAGAGTTTCACAGAGGAGAGGATTTTTGCATTGGACTTTGAAGGATGAATAGAAGTCTACTTAGAGGTTAAGGGGCAGGCAGGACCATCCCAAGCAGTAGCTAGAGAAGATGTGAAGTTATAATTTGAGGAACTAGTGCATATTTGCAAACAGTTCCTATGCTAAGTACCGGGAAGGAAGCCAAAAATGAATAAAATGTGTTCCTGTTTTGTAGGTAATTTGACATACATGCAAATAACTGTGGGTTTATTGTGATAGCTTAAATAAAAATGATATAAACAATGCTTTGGGAGTATAGAAGTAGAATTTTGAAAACAATGCATTTATCTTCAACTCTATCAAATCTGCAAAAGGAGGTTAGGTGGTAAGAGAGAGGAATTAATTCCATCTAGAGTGATGGTGGATGCTGCCTTGAGGAGTGATGTTTAAGCTGCAATTTGGGAGAGGATTCTCAAGAGCAGATCAGACAAGCCGTCAAATAAAGATACTGGGTAGAACTACCACAAGATCCAGCTATTCCACT
This sequence comes from Tapirus indicus, assembly GCA_031878705.1. Taxonomy (NCBI): domain Eukaryota; kingdom Metazoa; phylum Chordata; class Mammalia; order Perissodactyla; family Tapiridae; genus Tapirus; species Tapirus indicus. The sequence continues at coordinate 81,612,699 of CM062925.1, read as the reverse complement.
TCTGGGTATTTATCCAAAGAACATGAAAACACTAAGTCAAAAAGAAATTTGCATCCATAGGTTCACTGCAGCATTATTCACAATAGCCAAGACTTGGAAACGACCTAAGTGCCCATCAAGGGATTAATGGATAAAGAAGACTTGGTATATATACACAATGGAATACTACTCAGCCATTAAAGAGATGAAATCTTGCCATTTGTGACAACACGGACAGACCTTGAGGGTATTATGTTAAGTGAAATAAGTCAGATGGAGAAAGTCAAATACCATATGATTTCACTCATATGTGGAAGATAAACAGCAACAACAAACACACAGATGCAGAGATTAGATTGGTGGTTACCGGAGGTGGAGAGGGGAGGGAGGAGAGAGAGGGGGTGTACAGTGACAGATGGTAATTAGTCTTTGGGTGGTGAACATGATGTAGTCTACACAGAAATCAAAATATAATGATGTATACCTGAAATTTATATAATGTTATAAACCAATGTTACCTCAAATTAAAAAAAAAATAAAGATACTGGGTAGCCCAGGGTAGATTTGCACTAAGAAATATTTAGGATCACAGCCTGTCTGGAATGGAAGAGAATATAGGGATCATTGTCTTTTTAAAATTCTTATATTTTACAGATGGAGAAACTGAGGCCTTGGGAGAAGATGAGACTTGTTCGAGTCCACACAGCTTATTAGGGGCTAACAAGATACAGCTCCATACGTTGATCTGCAATTTCTGGGTTTTAAACAACTCTTGGATCTGTAAGCATTTCTTTTATTTTATTAGATCTGTGTGTCACAGCCAATGCCCTTAAGGCTTTCTGTTTGTGCTTTTCCAGCTCATTAAAACCTAATAGTAGACGTGGGGACCGTCAGAGTCTCAGCTCCCTGCATGGACACTCGCCTGCCTCTTTTTGAAAGATGCACAGGTGAGCCGGATGGCAGCACTCAGGGTTGTTCCCAGCTGGCCCTGGGGGCTGGACAAGCCGCTGGGGTGGCAGCTTCCCTGTCAGCGTAGTCAGGTCACTCTGAGAGTCCTCCTGTGACCTTGAATGGAGTCCCTCTGTCCACACCGACCTTTCTCTACAGGTGAGCTCGATGCCCCACCTGTCCAATGATGCAGCTGGAAGGGATTTTTCCCTGAGGTCCCAGCCACCTTGAACCTTCTGATCTTAGACAGCAAGAGCAGTTTAAATAATGAGCATCTTTGACTGTGGCACTTAACTAAGTTCATCGTCACAGCCACTTGGGGCAGGGATGTGATGTAGCCACTTTGAAAAAGCTTAGGGAAGGAAGGGGGCTAAGTCACACAGCCAGGGAGCAGCAGAACTGAGACTTGTCACCCAAGTCCGTGCAGCTTTAGGTACAGTGCTCTCTCCTAAACCAGAATCTCTATAGTTTGCTAGGAGACGAGAGACAGCCTCAGTACCGAGTGTGGGAAGAGAAGTAGCCACAGTAAAGGCGAATGACTATTTAAGGCCCCAACATGCCAGATGCTGTTCCAAGCACCTTACCTGTCTCCTCTCACTCAACTGCATAACAACTTTATACTAGAAAACTCAGATTAAGCCCAAACTTCTCACTGTGGCTGCAAAGCCCTCTACACTTTGACCCCGCCTACTTCTCCAACCTGATTCCTACCTGTCTTCTCCCCCTCACTCCAGTCCAGCCTCTCTGGTCTCCTTCCTGTTCCTCAGACATGTTCCTAGCGCAGGGCCTTTGTACACACTATTCCCTCTGCCTGGAAATGCTCTTCCTTCCAATGGTCATATGGTCCAAATATTACGTTCTCAAAGAGGCCTTCCCTGATCCCCAGCAGCACCACCTCACAATCCTGTAACTGTTTGTCCCTAAGAGGACAGGACCCACATTGTTCACTGCCGGGTACTTAACCAAGCACAAAGCTTGGCACACACCGGAAGCCTCGGTAAGTGCTTACAGCATGAGCCACATGAAGAATGCCAGGGGCAGTCAGGGGAGGAGGAGGTAAGGGAAAGAAGGACTAGGTACCAGGACCACCTGCCTGTTGTCACTCCTCCAGGCCACATCTCTTTCAGATGGCTTCACAATGGACTCATCTTCAGGAAAGAAAAGCGTTGACTGAAGTTTATCCATATTCATTCCAGAAAATGTGCACCACGCCCTAATAGTGGCTGACATGTTTGAGTACTTACTATGTGCCAAGTCCTTTCAACGCATGTGTGTTTCATCTTTTGACAACTCCACAAGGTGGGAAGCTGTGGAATCCTATTTTACAGCTCAGGAGAGAGGCCCAGGGGGGTTGAGTCACTTGGCCACAGTCACACAGCTAGCAAGGGGATCGCACACAGAGCTGGGATAGGAGATTTGGCAGGCTTGGCTCACCTTATGTCTATGCACTTAACTTCTACACTCCACTGCCTCTCAAGGAGGGTGGAAGGACCTGTTCCAGGTCACACAGCTAGTATATGGAAACGCTGGGATATAAACCCAGGTCTGTCCAACTCTTAAGGCAGGACAGCCCAGGAAATCTTTACCAGGCAGCCTCAGCAATTGGAATCCATGCTGCAGATCAGCTAGAATTCCCTGATGCAGCAGGTGGAGCCGACTGCAAGATGAGGGTCTAGAGATATTTCAGTACATCGAGGGGTGGGTTCCCCAAGTGTTCCTGCCTTTCCTAATCACAGCTCAGGTTCTGGAACAAACACCCAGGGCCTCCCTCACAAAATGAGCCATCCGCAGATGGGGCTGAATAGAGACAATCGGAAGAGACACTTCAGCTCGTCAGAGCAGGGCAGCTGGCTCCAGCATGCTTCCGGGCCCATCTGCTGCACACCCCGCCCCTCCCCTCTCTTCCCTGTCCCTCTGTCCCTCTTCCCTGCTGACACCAGGCCCTGCCCTGCCTCTGTCCTTGCCTGGGGAGCAGACTCCATCCACAGGGAGCAGGGTCCTGCCCCGCGAGGGGAAGGGAAATGTAAACAGCACCTGAAGGTGACCAAGAGGGTCAGTGAGGCCACCTGGCAGTGAAGCCAGGGCCTGGTGACAGCGGCACACAGAGCAGCACTCCAGTAATCTCCCGAGGTTGGCAGCTCAGAGGCATTCTTCCCTGCCCTCACCCCCAAACCTTCCCTGTAGCCCCGCCAAGAAGAACTGTGGATTTGGGGTCTCCTGGAACAAAAGCAGTGCAGAGGGAGGTTTTGTAGCACAGTGGTTTAGACAAGCTGTCAGGCCTGCCTGAGCGTCACCTCTCATCTGCTGCTTGACACGGGGGTAGTGGCTTGATGAGCCTTGCTTTGCTCATCCACCAAATGGGGATGATAACACTGCTTCGTAGGGCCTTGAAAATTAAGTGCACTGATGTGTTTCATGCACATAATGCTATGCGTAGTGTGTATTTCGTGCTCAATAAACAGGCACTATCGTCATTGTTGGGGTGGGCTGAAGGTTCCCAGCAGGCTGGCCTACACTGACCCAGCCTCGCCCTGTGCTGGGGCAGAGGGCCAGGGCACAGGGTACCTGGAGGCCAGGCTGGGCTTGGGTAGTGTTTCCATCCCATTAGCCTCTCCTCAGCGACTTCCTTCCCCCGCCTTGTATCCCTGTGGCCCCTGAATTATGGGACCGTCTCAATAACTTGATTCTTCACAATTTCTAAGGTCTTCTCCATTTTCCCAAGACTTTCAAAGATGCCATCCAAGTTCATTTCATGAGGACTCTGAGACCCCGTTTGACAGATGAGGACAACCTCACCACTGGGCAGCAAGCCTCAGGAAGAAGCATTTGCTCCTGACATGGCTAGAGCTCTCTAGCACCTACCCAAGAATCATTTGGGGCAGAGCTGGGGGGTGGGTGGCATCCCTGGGACACAATGCCGTAAAGTAGAAAGAGCAGAGGCTGTGGGGTCAGCTGGCCCCTGGTTAGAGTCCTAAGGCCATCACAACTGACCATGCGGCTTTCCCTTTCAGAGCCTCAGTTTCCCCATTTATAATATGGGATGATAATGCCAACCTGGCAGGGCTGTTGAGAAGGTTAAATTAAACACCAGACAGGCACATAGTAGCTGCTCCATACATGTTAGCTCCTGGAGGGGTAACCTCTGTCTTTTCGGAGGGCATGGTTCCCACCTCAATCCTTCTGCCCCAAAAGCTCCTCCGTAGGAGTGGTTTCCCCAGTGCATGGAGCAGGTGCTCTGAAGTCACCACCATGGACGCCCTTGATAATCTCATCTGCATTAACCTGAGTGATGGCCGGGCTCTGTCTCAGCCTAATTGGTGAACCTAGGCATGCAGACTGTTTACTGGCGGAGCAAGGAGGAGACCGAGTACTCCTGTTCTAAGAAGATGGGGCTGGAAAGAAAGCGATTCTGCCTCTGCCTGCCAGCAACATGGGATAATTACAGCGCTTGTCAAAATAAGATGTGGAGATGGAGCCCATTCCCCACCAGCCGGCTCCTCAGATCCCCTGGGAATCCCTGATTTAATTAAATACCTGGTGCAAACGCGCTCAGCGCTGGATGTCAGCAGCACGCCTGGATTAAAAGTCCACCCCAAACGGAGCCAGGATGAGCGTGTTCCCTCTTCCCTCCTCACAGGCTCTGGGTGGTGCAGAGGAAGGGGTGGGGGGCAAGAAAGCAAAGAGGAGGGGGGGAAGGAGAGGATGACAAACACAGGAAAGAAACAGATAGACAGAGTCAAAGGAAGCTCTGGCTGCAGCAGAAGGGATTAAATGGGACATAAAAAGAATTTCCCAACTGGGAAGCGTGCCTGCAAAGAAATTTTCTCTCCTGATTAAGAAAATAAAACACATCCTTGACTTTGGCCATGGTGGTGAATCTCCATTTGGGGAAGGGTTGCTGGGCCATCAGCCCTGAACCTGGCCTCTAAGACAGTGCGGCTTCACGAGATCCACTCTCTCATCAAGCCACCTTGCACCATTCCTCTGGACTCAAAAGCTGCCTCTTTACCACCCGGCCCAGTTTTGTACACAAGACCCATCCTTTAATCTTCTACAGAATGGCTGAGCTTGCCTGCAACATTAGACAAGACTTAACTAAAATCCTGCGATGACAACCGGAAAACAAACATCGATCATATCTTGAATCTGGATAAGCAGGCATGCAAAATGCAACTTCCTCTCTAGGCTCCTGGGACCCTCTCATCCTTCTTAATGGTCGCTAACCCAGAGTCCATTCTAGCCCACCCCCTACCCATCCTAGACTGGGGGTCTCAAACTAGTGGCCTGTGGGCTTAATCTAGTTAGTGCTCAGATATATTTTCTTTGGGACACACAGTCTTCTAAAAATCAGATAACTTCGCACGACATCTGTACATTCAGGCTCTCATGAAAAAGCCTGGTCACCCAGGGCCACATTCCCACAGGCTTGAATGATCAGCTGAAGCTGAGGAGCAGCTGCTCCCTTTAGACAGGACATGCTCTCGCAGGCATGTGACACTGTCACACTGGTCTAGACCCTGGAACATAAGGGCAAGAGCCATGACAGTGTCCTTTTGCATTGTCCACCTGCACTGTACCAGGTGTTGAGTCGGCTATAGAAACCTCACAGGCTTCTCACAGGAAGGGTTAGCCTGAGCACACACTCATCTGTCCATCCACTCACTCATCGGGTGTTAGTGAGCACTTCCTCTGTTCCAAGTACTGTGCTAAGTCTGGAGATGGAGGATTACACACGACACACATCCTGGGTCCACCTTCTCCCTCCGGGTTTCCTGTCTGAGGCCTCTCCTTACTTGCAAGGAACTGTAACTGGACGTGACCTCCCCTTCAAGACAGGCCAGGCTTCCTATGGGGTATCCTTGCCCTCACAGACCCCAAGATGATAACTGTGCCAACGAACAGCTCAGCAACACCACTGTGTGTATAGGACATGTGTTAGCCCACAGGGGTGAGGGACTGGGGGAAGATCTTTCTATTATCCTAGCTCATGGACAACAGAGGGGAGGTGGCATCATGTAAAGTTAAAAAGAATGTGGATTCTGGGTTTAAATCCTGGCTCAGTGCTCCTTGGGCAAGTTAGCCTCTCTGGGCCTCAGTTTTCCTCACCTGTTAAATAGGGATAATGATAGTTCCTACCTCATGAAGTGGCTATTAAAATTAGCATTTGTAAAGTGATTGGAACATAGTAAGAGTTCTTTTTAAGGATATGATTAATAACACATGAGAACCAGGGATACATACAAGTTCTGAGACAGGAGTACAGTCATGTGATTTCCAGGCATCCTTCCCAGCTCAGGATTTAAGAATTCATCCGTAAAACAGATGTGGCCCTCAGGGGGCTGTTGTGCCTATGGTGTTCCACCCAGGTTCTGGGCCACAGGTGGTGCTCCTTGGGGTGAAGTTTCTTCCTTCCTCTCTCCCTGGGCTGACAGCTTGATGCTGGGAGTGTGGCCTCAGGTCACCCTTGGGAGACGTCCCCTGCATGTCAAGCAGCCCACAGCAGAGGATGATGTCATTCACTGGGAGCCCGCCCGGGCCGCTGGGTTTCTGAGTTAGTGGGGAGGAGGGAGAGGAGTCGGCCCCTGCTCCTCACCAGCACCAGCCTTGGCCTGGACGGCTCCTGACTGCCTCTCTGCTCCACCCTGCCCCCTCTGCAATTCCTTCCCCACACCTAAGCTTTGAAAAGCATCAACGGGAGCCTGTCATTCCTGCTTAAAACCTTCTAGTGGCCTCTCGTTGCACTTAGAATAAAGCCCCAACTCCTTGGTGTGGCCCAGAAGGCCCTGCCTGGCTTGGCCCTCCTGACCTCTTAACTGCTGCTTTAACCACCCTCTCCTCATTTACTGTGGTCCAACCACAGCTGCCACCCTTCTCTTCTCTCTGCCTGGCCTGGAGTGGCCTTCCACCTACCCCAAGATGTTCACATATCTGGCCCCTTCCTGTTATTGAAGACTGAGCACAAATGCCACCTCCTTAGGGAGTCCTTCAGATTTTCCCTTTTAAAGCAGCTCTCCAGTCCCCCTGCATTACCCTCCTCTTGTCCCCTTGTTTATTTCCTTCGGAGCCCTCATCATTGCCCCCAATTATCTTATTAGTTTGTTTCCTTGACTGTCGTCTGCCTCCATCCCCACTAGGAGAGCAGTAGATCTATAAATCCCGTGAAAACAAGCACTTGGTTCTGCTCTTTTTTGTTCGGCGCTGTATCCCCAGCCCCCAGCACAGTGCCTCTCTCAATAAATATTTGTGGAATCAATGTGTGAATAAATGGATTCATTCCTTTCAGAGGCCAAGAGATGTATCCTGGTCCCTCCCAGGGTCTGATGCTGCACTGAGACCTCCTGTGCCAAATGGTTCTAATTTTAATAACGTCCTAAAGGCTGAGAGAATGCAGTGTCCTTGATCTATAGAGCAGAGGACTGGTTCTCCCTCCAGCCCATCCCTGACTTTACCATGAACACACACACATGTATACAGGCAACCACCTTTGTGAGAACAAATGACACTGTGTGGATGAAGGGAAAGAGAATGGGGTTTGGCCTCAGATTTCCCTGGATTCCAAACCTGGTAAAGCCCTGGCTCAGGGCTGTCAGGAGAAAAAGTGTGGGCAACACAGAACCTGTGGGAAGGGAGGATCTGGTTCTGCACAGCTGTCCCTCCATGGGGGTGCATTTACCCTGTGCTTTTGTGATGGCTGCCCAAGTATCTCTGGTGTTCTACACTGTGAGGGGGCTAGGATGTACTGTGAGGCAGGTGTGGTATGTGCCCTTCAGTGGCACCTCCAGAGGTGGACACAAAGCAATTACATAGCTCTGGATGCAGTGAAGGCTGTACAGATAAATGCAGAAAGCATTGCAGGAGGCCAAGCAAAAGAACATTTCAGTCCATTCCAGGGTGGAGAACAGCCAAAGCCCCAGAGAGGCTGTAACTGCTGAGCAGGACCCTGAAGGATAAGTATATATTTTGCTAACAGACAAGAAGGAGAAAAGACAAGGGGAGGAGCACGAAAAAGGCATGGAGGTATCAACGTGTGTGGCGTTATCGGGGTGCCATGGGTTGAGTGTGGCTGAGCAGAGGATATATGGTGAGAGGGGAAGAGATAAGACTGGGGAAGGAGGCTGTGGAGTCTTTAATCCCTGCTAAACCATCCAGGCACCGTCAGTGTAGGCCTTGGGGAAACTTCGGAGGCTGCTCAGCAAGGGACAGCTGTAGCCAGACTTAAGCTTTAGAAAGATTACATTGGTACAGTGTGGGGTATGGATTGGAAGAATGGAAGTTAGGGGCAGGGAAATGAGATGAGGGAGCTGTTAAGAAAGGATCAAGGTCTGTTCCAAGGAAATGGAATTTCAGAGAGAAATGAGAGGATGGATTTAAGAGTTATTTAAGAAGCAGACTCACAGTTCTTAGTGACCAACTGAGCATAGAATTGAGTGAAAAGAAAGAGTTGAAGATTACTACTACCATCATCATTATCATCAACACCATCATTACCATCATCATCACCATCACCATCATCATCACTACCATGACCATCGTAAACATCTTTGTCACCGTCATCACCATTACTATCAAAGTCAGCATCACCATCATCATCATTACCATCATCGTCACCATCATCATTACCACCATCACCACCATCATGGTTCCAACTAACACTTATTTAACTTGGACCATGAGTCAGACACTGTCACAGGGCTTATTTTAGGAAGAATCCTCAGATCCATCAGAGGTTCTGCAAGCCTTAAAACCACATAGTTGCTTACCTGTCTTTCCTGAACTTCCTTTCCTAGATCAACTCTTTCTGCTGTTCCAGAACCAAGTGTGTTTGTGCTTAGTCTTCCTATGGTTCTCTTGAGTGGAACAATTATGTCAGTAAGTTTTGCAGCTTCTAGGCTGGATGCAATAGCCAAATGCCCGGACTACTGCCCAGCTCATGGGCCTATTCTTGGCTGTGGTCCAATAACTGAAGGAACAACTGGGTTCCAGCCACTTGATAGTTCTTTTTAAACACTTCCCATGACAGCCTAATGCTCCTATAAACTCCACAAGATAGAAACCGTCTCTGTTTGATTCACCAATGTATACTCACAGTGGTAGGTGTTGTGGACATTCAACAAATATTATTGAATAAATGTTACATATCTCTATAACCCACTTTTCTATGTTCATTGATGGCATACAAATTTCTGTGACAGAAGTAAATTCTACCCCAAAAATGAATTATTACTGTTTCAAGTTCCTTATATTTCTATGGTCAATTATGATTTGAAAACATTGAATCAAACAAAGTTTTTTTTATTATAGGACTTCTCAGATCCTTTAATGTTCTTAATGTATGCTGTGAATCTCCAAGAGAAGGTTCAAGTACGTAACGTTTCTTAAACTTATTTAAACATAGAGGCCCTTCTCATGGTCTAATGTTTCAAGGAACACACTTTCAGAAATGCTGGAGTTAAATTAGCAGTAAACCAGCTATCATTAACCCAGATTTCCTTAATTATATTCTTAACATGGTTAAGAGACAGATAATCGATTTTATCAACTAGTGGCATGAATGTCAGTTCTTTAAATTAGGGCAGGTTATCTTAGCCAAGAACATTATCGTGGTCTAAGGTTGGGACTAAAAATATCTTTGTTTTAATAAGAATCCAGGAATTCAATATTTGAAACTGTCGATGAAAGTGTAGATTAAACAAGGCTGATATACGGTATACGCTTTGTCAGCCCAGGTGAGATTTCTTCCTATTAGAGTGAATATAGATTCTGATGACAGGATCCCTGGCTCTGTGGGACTTGGAGTGGAGACAGAAGGGCTTACTTTTGGGTGTGCAGAAGCCAAGCAGGGACCCCTGTCCCTCACAGTTCCAAGAGTTCCCTAGTGCACTGCCCGGCTTCTCCAGCCCCAGTCCCCATGCTAGAGGTCCCAGCATCAGGATTCTCCCATCTATAGAGGGGTAGGATGGTTGAGCCTGGGGCAACTGTGAAATAAGTGACTCTGAAAGCAGGTCCACTGCCTTTAAATGAGTTATAAAATAATTAATATGCACCCATGGGCCACTCCTAGCTCCTGAGGTTAACCTCAAACCTTGCTTAGAAACCAGTAGGTAAAACCTAGGCCCTACAAGTGAGTAGAGACCCCCACATAAAACTTGGAACTCAAAGGGCTAGACCTTTAATATAAAGAATAACGAGTTAATTTGGGGGTAGGGTGTATGATAGTGGTCCAATTTCATTCTTCTGTATGTGGCTGTCCAACTTTCCCAACAGCATTTATTGAAGAGACTGTTCTTTCCCTGTTGTATATTCTTGGCTCCTCTGTCATAAATTAATTGACCATATATGTGTGGGTTTATTTCTGGGCTCTCTATTCTGTTCCATTGATCAATGTGTCTGTTTTTATGCCAGTATCACACTGTCTTAATTACCATAGTTTTGTAATATAGTTTGAAATCAGGGAGTGTGATACCTCCAGCTTTGTTCTTCTTTCTCAAGGTTGCTTTGACTATTCAGGGTCTTTTATGGTTCCATACACATTTTAGGACTGTTCTATTTCTGTGAAAAATGCCATTGGAATTTTGATAGGGATTGTGTTTAATCTGCATATTGCTTTGGGTAGTATAGATATTTTAACAATATTAATTCTTCCAATCCATGAGCATGGGATATTTTTCCATTTATTGTGTCTTCTTCAATTTTTTAAATTAATTTCTTGTAGTTTTCAATACACAGGTCTTTCATCACCTTGGTTAAATTTATTCCTAGGTATTTTATTCTTTCTGATGCAATTGTATGTGGGATTGTTTTCTTAATTTCTCTTTCTGACAGTTTGCTATTAGTGTATGGAAATGCAACAGATTTTTGTAGATTGATTTTGTATCCTGCAACTTCACTGAGTTTGTTTATTAGTTCTAACAGTTTTATGATGGAGTCTTTAGGGTTTTCTATATATAATATCATGTCATCTGCAAATAGTGACGGTTTTACTTCTTCCTTTCCAATTTGGATGACTTTATTTCTTTTTCTTGCCTAAGTGCTCTGGCAAGGACTTCCAGTACTTTGTTGAATAAAAGTGGTGAGAGTGGGCATCCTTGTTTTGCTCCTTTCAGCTTTTCACCATTGAGTATGATGTTAGCTGTGGGCTTGTCATATATGGCCTTAATTATGTTGAGGTACACACCCTCTACACCCACTTGCTTGACAATTTTTATCATAAATGGTTGTTGAATTTTGTCAAATGGGTTTTTGACATCTATTGAGATGATCATATGATTTTTATCCTTCATTTTGTTAATGTGGTGTATTACATTGACTGATTTGCAGGTGTTGTGCCACCCTTGCATCCCTGGAATAAATTCCACTTGATCATGGTGTATGATCCTTTTAATGTATTGTTGAATTTGGTTTGCTAATATTTTGTTGGGAATTTTTGTATCTATGTTCATCAGGGACATTGGCCTGTAATTTTCTTTTCTTGTGGTGTCCTTGCCTGGTTTTAGTATCAGGGTAATGCTGGCCTCATAAAATGAGTTTGGAAGAGTTCCTTTCTCTTCTATTTTTTTGAAAGAGTTTGAGAAGGATTGGTATTAATTATTCTTTGGATGTTTGGTAGAATTCATCAGTAAAGCCTGGACTTTTGTTTGTTGGGATGGTTTTGATTACTCATTCAATCTCCTCAGTAATTGGTCTGTTCAGATTCCTATTTTATCATGATTCAGTCTTGGTAGGTTGCATGTTTCTAGGAATTTATCCATTTCTTCTAGGTTGTCCAATTTGTTAACATATAATTGTTCATAGTATTTTCTTATGTTTCTTTGTATTTCTGCAGTATCAGTTGTACATTCTTTCATTTCTGATTTTATTTATTTGAGACCTCTCTCTTTATCTTGATGAATGTAGCTAAAGGTTTGTCAATTTTGTTCATCTTTTCAAAGAACCAGCTCTTGGCATCATTGATCTTTTCTATTGTCTTTTCAGTCTCTATTTCATTTATTTACGCTCTAGTCTTTGTTATTTCCTCCCTTCTACTAACTTTGGGCTTCATTTGTTCTTTTTTTTTCTAGTTCCTTGCGGTGTAAAGTTAGATTGTTTATTTGAGACTTCTGAATGAGAAAATATTTGCAAATCCAATCTGATAAGGGGCTAATATTCAAAATGCATAAAGAACTCATACAACTCGGTGCCGCCCGGTGGCGCAGCGGTTTAGCCCGCGCTTGGGAGCCCGGGGTTCGCGAGTTCGGATCCCGGGAGCCTGCCGACGCACTGCTTGTCAGCCATGCTGTGGCGGCGTCCCATATAAAGTGGAGGAAAGATGGGCACGGATGTTAGCCCAGGGCCAGTCTTCCTCAGCAAAAAGGGGAGGATTGGCAATGGATGTTAGCTCAGGGCTGGTCTTCCCCACAAAAAAAAAAAAAAAAAAACAACTCATACAACTCAACAACAAAAACAAACAACCCAATTTAAAAAACTGGGCAGAGGATCTGAACAGACATGTTTCCAGAGAAGACATACAGATGGCCAACAGGTACATGAAAAGATGTTCAATATCATTAATCATTAGGAAATGCAAATCAAAGCCACAATGAGATATCACCTCACACCTGTTAGAATGGCTATTATCAAAAGGACTAGAAATAACAAGTGTTGGCAAGGATGTAAAGAAAAGGGAACTCTTGTGCACTGTTGGCGGGAATGTAAATTGCTGTAGCCACCATGGAAAACAGTATGGAGGTTCCTCAAAAAATTAAAAAATAGAAGTACCATATGATCCAGCAATTCCACTTCTGGGTATTTATTCAAAGAAATGAAAACACTAATTCAAAAAGATATATGCACCCCTATGTTCACTGCAACATTATTTACAATAGGCAAGATATGAAATCTTGCCATTTGCGGCAACATGGATTGGCCTTGAGAACATTATGCTAAGTGAAATAAGTCAGACAGAGAAAGACAAATACTATAGGATCTCTCTTATATGTGGAACCTAATATATATATATTAGGTTATATATTAATGTATATATACACATATAAATATTTATATATAATTTTTAAATATTTAAATAATTATAATATATATACACACACAGTCGTGCTTTGCTTAATTACAGGGATATATATGGTCTCAGTAGTGTGTCATTAGGTGATTTCATCATTATGCGAACACCATAGAGTGTACTTACACAAACCTAGATGGTAAAGCCTACTACACACCTAGGCTATATGGTAATAATCTTATGGGACCACCATCGTATACGTGGCCCATTGTTGACTGAAACATAGTTATGCAGCATGACTGTATATGAAAAAAAAAACAGGCTTACAGATGCAGAGAACAGATTGGTGGTTGCCAGAGGGGGGAGGTGGGGAGTGGGAGAAATGGGTGAATTGTTTAAATAAATTGAATAATTAAAAAAAAATTAAACCAGTAATGGTTAGGAAGCTGAAAAAAAAGGAGAATAAAAAGTTATATCTTAAATATATAGGTGATGAGAAAAGAATTAACCCAGAAAAATCTGCCTGCCCTGACTTTGATGCCGGGGGTGGAGATGGGAAGGGAGAGGACTCATTTTTCCCTCAGAGTTTATAGCCATATGCTAGCCCTTACTTGGGTTTATGGTCTGAAAAACTTCAAGTAGAAAATTTAATTTTAAGTGGTCTTGGATTGGTAGTTCTCCCAGGTGACCGGAAGAAGCAAACAGTCTTTTCTGAAGAAGTGAAACTTTAACTCAGTCCTCAAATAATTCTCAAAGATAAAGTTCCAAAGAACATTCACTGTCAAAAATTATAAAACACACAAGGCAACAAGGCACTATGAGAGAGAGCCAGCAGAAACAATAGATAGCAAAATCAGATCAGCAAAGCTTCAGATATTGGAATTTTTATTAGACATAGAATATAAGATGGCAATGTTTATATGTTTAAAGGAATAAAAGAGAGGCTTGAAAATATGAGCAAGTAACAAGATACTATAAAAATACCTTAGCAGATTTGAAAAACAATCATACAGAAATGATTCTATATCATTTCATTCAAAAGAAATGAAAAATATGCTAATTTAAAATTTTAAAAGTCTCAGTGAATGGATATGGATAGGTTAAAGGACAAATTGGATATAATTAAAGATAGAATTAGTAAACAATTAAATAGATATAAATAAAAATTTTCCAGAATGCAGGCTAGAAAGGCAAAGATGGAAAAAATGAAGGATGCTTACAAGACATGGAGGATAGAATGAGAAGATCTAACACAGGGCCACTGCTTATGATTATTCTGATAGCATACAGTACAATTCTAGAAGGTGCAGTAACATCACAATCTATGACAGAGAAATATTAGAGCAGTCAGAGAGAAAAGTTAGAGCATATACAAATAAACAGCAATTAGCCCAACAGCTGTCTTCTCAACAATAACAATGGAAGCCAGAATGTAGTGGAATGATATTTTCAGTGTGACAAGAGTAAACAATCGATCACCTGCAAATGTATATCTAGAGAAATTGTATTTCAAGAATGAGAGCAAACTAACGACATTTTTGGACAAATAAAAACTGAGAGTTTACCACCAACAGATCCTCACCAAAGGAAATTCTAAAAGATGTAGATTAGTAAGAAGGAAAATTAACCCAGATAGAAGGTTTGAGATTGGAAAAGGAATACTAAGCAAATGTGTGATTACTATGAGGGTAAATCTAAACTAATATTACTGTATAATATAATAATAATAATGTTTAATTTGTTGACTTGAAAATAACAAGATAAAGTACTGCTTTCAGGTAAGATGCAGTAGATCGTGGCAGGCAACTCCCCCACTGCAACAATTATAAAGAAAAAGAAGCTGCAAAAATAGAAGTTTTGAAGACATCAAAGAGCCATGGAAATGAGGACTAAATAGACCAAAACTGCAAGAAAGGAAGAGCCCTTCCTAGTTAAGCTGATAATTGCTGACAGCTTTCCTCCCCAGGGGCATTTGTGATTCTGGACACGGGTTGAGGCTTGGCCTTGGCCCAAGCAGAGGCTGTCCACTGAGAAAATGGAGACTAGCAGAGCTTTGGGCAGTTGTGCAGGGCTGGCATGATGGATTGGAAATGAGGTGAGCCAGAAATGTAAGGCCAACAGGACACTGCTGAGTGCTGAGGCAGCGCAGGTAACGCGGAAGCCAGGACGAAAGGCTGGAGAAAATCTCTATAATCTCATGGTATTTAGAAGACAGGGTTCTGCTAGAGGGAGGGGCCTGACATAACTACCTGACTGCTTTCCCCTTTTAGAGATGAGGAGACAGATACCAGCGAGGCCCTCAGTCAGCAGCCGTGGAGGGCCACATGCAAGGAACAGGGACCAACCAGGGGTGGTGGACACAGTCTGCCGAGAACTGCAACGTGTCAATGCTCACCTCAATTCCCGACCAGACTGAGGGACTCGGCCTCTCACCCCGTCCCTAACAGGGAAAGGGGGCACTCTGATGGGGTATATCAGCTGGAGCCGCTACAGCTCCTTAGAATGCAATGCCCAGCATACAGTCAAACTTATAAGGAATGTAAAGAGGCAGGAAGAGGAAGAGAAAATGAAGCAAACAACAAAAACAGATCCACAGATGATCCAGGTATTGTAGTCATGAGACAACATGTTTACTAGGATTACTATGTTAGAGAAAACGATGCACAAATGGATGAAAATTTGTAGTCTTCTGAAGTCTACTATTTTTTTTTTTTTTTGCTGAGGAAGATGCCCTGGGCTAACATCCATGCCCATCTTCCTCTACTTTATAGGGGACACCGCCACAGCATGGCTGACAAGCGGTGCGTCAGTCCATGCCCGGGATCCGAACTTGCGAACCCCAGGCCGCCAAAGTGGAGCGCGCGAACTTAAACGCTGCGCCACCGGGCCGGCCTCTCAAGTCTACTATCTTTCAATAGTTACTTGGAATCAATAAAAAGGCACGAACTTACTGGATGGGTTGAACAGCAGACAAGACAATAGAATACAGGATCGGCGATTTAAAGACAGAACAATAAGTAACAGTCAAACTGAAATCAGAGAGAAAAAAGAAAGAAATGTTTAAAAAACAACACAATATAAGCATCATGTGGGTCATTGCCAAAGGTCTAACATAGAGAATTGGAGTCCCAGAAGCAAGGAGATAAATTGGGTACAATCAATATTTGGAAAGATAACAGTTAAGAGTTTCCAAAACTGATGAAAGGCACCAACTTACCAATTCAGGAAGCCAAGTGAACTCCCAAAAGGATAAGCAAAAAGAAAATCACACCTACACGCTTCACAAACTGTTGAAAACCAAAGACAAAGAGAGAGTCTCAAAAGCAATCACAGAGGAAAAAAGGCAAATTATCTTAAAAAAAAAAACCAGTGAGTCTGTTAGCTGACTTTTCAACAAAAATGGAAGAGCTCTAGAAAACATCGTTAAAGTGCTGAAATGTAAAACATAACAAAACTGCCACTCTAGTATTATATACACAGCAAAAAATCCTGCAAAAATGACACAAAATAAAGACATTTTCAGATAAATGAAAGCTAAAAATCAGCAAAAATGGAATGCCATCAGACCGGCACTAGCAAACCCATTAAAGGAAGTTCTTCAGGCTGAAGGAAAATGATTCCAGCCAGAAACACAAAATTGTAAAAGGGAATGAAGAACACTGTAAAGAAAATATCTGAGTTGGGGCCGCCCTGTGGCGCAGCAGTTAAGTTCGCGCGTCCTGCTTCAATGGCCCAGAGTCTGCCACTTGGAATCCTGGGTGTAGACTTACTCACCATTTATCAAGCCATGCTGAGGTGGTGTCCCCTATAGAAGAACTACAACTCTACAACTATGTACTCTGGCTTTGGGGAGAAAAAAGAAAAAAAAAAAAAAAAGAGGAAGATTGGCAAAAGATGTTAGCACAGGGCCAATCTCCCTCAAAAAAAAATTCCTTAAAAAAAATATCCGAGTTAATATGAAAGAATATTGACTATTTAAAATGACAATATTAATAATGTCTTGTGGAATTTATAACAGATGTAGAAGTCAGGTGTTTAACAACAATAGTACAAAAATCAAGAAGGGAGTAATGGAGTTCAACAGTTGTAAAGTTCTTGCATTGTTCAGGAAGTAGTAAAAGTCCTAACTTAAAAATAAACTGTCACAGGGGATGTACACTGAAATTTGTAGGATAACTACTGAAAAATAATTCCAGAATGTGAAACAAAAAGCCAGTACAAGAAAAAAATAGAATAATAGAAATATTTAATTTCAAAAAGAGACAGGAAAGAAGAAATAAAGGAAGAAAGAAGAGAAATGACAATAGAAAACAAATAGCAAGGTGGTAGAATTGAAACCAACCATATCAGTAAGTATATTAAATATAAATGGGCTAAAAATAACAAGATAGAATTGAAATAATGGACCACAGCATATAAGTTAGGAAGGAGGTAGAGTCCAAACATTATAAGACTATTATTGTTCAGGGGAAGGGTAAAGGTATCAACGAGATTTAGACTTTATTGAGCACATGTTAAAATATCTAGGGTACCTACTTAAAAGAACCAACTTATCCTGAATTCCTATTCTCTATTCTGAATTCCTTTAGAAATTCTTGTCAGCTACTCTGAATTTGACAATCAAGTCATTATTCAAGTCTGCACAGTTACAGGGTTTGGTAGAGAAGTAAAAGTCTTCCTAACACCAAAATATTTACTAATGAGCTGGCCATTTAAATATTTAGTTTACACTCAAGTATTTCTCCCACTATTTTCTATCCTGACTCATCCCACCTATGTCTGCTGATTTTCTTTGGCTTGTTGGTTGTTGTACGTGTCTGAAGATATAATGGAAATGCAAAGGAAATTGATGAAGAGAAAAAGGGCAAATCATGCAACAGATCAGGACTTCAAGAGGTTAGCAAAAGTGTTGTTGGATAACTGCTCCATTCACATTTAAACTACAAATGAAGAAATGGCACAGTTAAACTAGTTAACAAAGAAGAGAAAATAGACAAAGATGCCAGATGTATCAAAAAAGAATAACTTTATCATCTAATAGTTGGAAGATACCTTTGGGAAAACTGATAAATCTCTGAAATATCTGCACAAAATGACACTCTCTATTATCATGCTGTGAAAGTCAAACACAAAATGAAGAACGTTACATTGTGCTAAGATACATCTCAAAAATTTTAGCCTCCCTCCCCCCAAAAATTCAATCAACACTTGATAATTCCTATTTTTTTGGTGAGGAAGATAAGCCCTGAGCTAACATTGGTTGCCAATACTCCTCTTTTTGCTGAAGAAGACTGGCCCTGGGCTAACATCCGTGTCCATCTTCCTCTACTTTGTATGTGGGATGCCACCACAGCATGGCTTGATGAGCGATGTGTAGGTCTGTGCCTGGGATATGAATCTACAAACCCTGAGCCGCTGAAATGGAGTGCGCGAACTTAAACCATTGTGCCACTGGACCGGCCCCCTTATAATTCCTATTTTTAAATGAAAAAATTAACATATTTGACATTATAACCTACATCTTGTTAACAGAGGATAAAAAAGACTTGTTTGCATGCCTTAAGTCTCAGTTTTTCAAGGTGTGGCCCCATTCAAACCTTTTTCCTTCACTATTTGCACTGACTATTTGACCCTTGTTTTGAGAAGACTGACTTGAAGTGGTATTTTACTGGTACCAATTATCCTTAGAGAAACGAGGACTGCCCATGTCTACTTTCTTTTTACCCGATAAGCATCTTTTGGTGTATTTATGTAGGTATGTGCATCTTATTTTCTTTTCCATGCAGGATTGAGTCTTGACCCATTCTGGGTTTTGACAGTTGTCATGAGCCCGGCACTTTGCGAAGTACACATTGCGCGTCATCCTCCCGGCAACTCTCAGACATTTTGGATTCAGAAGCTGAGGTCTGGAGAGTTGAAGCAATGAACTTGCCCAGTGCCACACAGGGAATTCATGACTCAGTCCAGATCCCCAACCCAGATGTGTCTGACACCCAAACCAACCTTTCAATTTTGATGCTACCCTTTCTTATCCACCTTTCTCTCTCTAGGGGCCACCACAGAGCCTGCCACATAGTAGGTGTGCAGTAAACGTTGGCACATCTGAATTGTGGCTTAACTCACATCTTCAGTTCAGCATGACATGGTTGAATATCTTGACTGTTGTCCAGTTTGACTTCGGGTGTACGGCTGGGAGCCCAGGTGCTGTAAACGGGGATGCCTCTTTAGAATAGGAGCTGACAGCGGAGTATCTTTTCCCATCTCGCTGTATAGATTATATGACTGGGATGGAAGAACTGGAAGGGAACCAGCAGGTCCGAAGCTTCTACAACGTGCCAGGTGTTGTCTGGGTTGTTTCAAATTTATCTGAGTTTCCTAAGAACTCTGCGGTAGGTATCACGATCTCATTTTCATAGATGCACAAACTGGACCTCAGAGAGGTGAAGGGACGTGCTAAGGCTGCACAGCCTGCGAGTGGCAAAGCCAGGGTTCAAGATGTCTGACCGCAAACCTCTTTCCCTCATCACATTACTTTATCACTATGGTTTGGAGCATAAACTGGGTCAGAAAGTGGAGCGGGGAGCTTTGCTTTGTGGTTCTGCCACTGCTGAGAAGAAGGACAGCAAGGTAGTCAGTCACGTCGGTGGCTGGAGGGTGAAGTCTCAGGAAGAGAGCTTGCTGGGGACAAGGATTGAACAGTCCAGCCCAAGCTTCTGGGGCAAGGCTGAGAGTATCATTCATTCAGCCCAGAAAGGTGAGTCCCTCCCAGGGGGATTAATGGAGCCCATAGCGCCTGCTGTCTGGGACTGGCTAGAAGCTTGTTCTGAGATCAGGTAGAAGCCCCACAATCAGAGGAACCGAGAAACAATCATAGCTGACTCAAGGGGGTCAGGGTGAGACCTGGCCCATCCACGAGGAATGCCCCGGGCCAGGCACACAGGACAGAGATGTGGAACATTAGCAGTGTAGAGCTGTACGTAGCAGTAGAAAGGGGCTTCGTAAATGATAAAATTAAGAAGAAAAACAGAGGAAGATAGATGGGAAAGGGAGTGGAAGGAAGGATGGTTCTGGAATACTGTTTTCAGCAACATAGAGTGTATATAGTGTATTTTGTTTTCATTGCTCTCCAAGCACATATTTTATAGCTGGAGCAACTGGAGTTCAGAAAGAAGTGGCTTGCCTCAGGTCACCCAAGAGATCACCTAGCCCTATACCCCCATTCTACACATGGGATCACTGAGGTAGATATGACACGGTTCAGGTCCACCACAGAACGGCACAGTGAGTGGCATGAGATCTAACAGCTTTCACCCACCTTTTGGTGCGGCCACCAAGACCTTCTCCATCAGGGACAGAGAGACGTTATTTGGGGTTCTTATTCCACTGACCACACACTTGATCCTTGTTGCCTGCCAGTCTAGCTGGGGCCTTTCTGGGACTCCATCTTCTGCAGGTGAAGGAAGGTTGGTGTGAAGAAAGAGCAGCTGTCATGTGACCATTAGGGCAGGCATGGGAACACGTAACCCCGTCACTGATTTTCGTTCTTCAGATGCCTCAGGCCTTGCCAGGAGTGGGTCACCATCAAAATCTTGTCACTGAGGAGGGGACTTCTCAACCTCTAGTCATCATGCTCTGCTAAGGGAAGGGCAGGTCTTCACCATGTGGTGGGTTCTGTGAACTTTCCTCCTGTTATCTGAAAAGCACCACGGCAGCCAGCGTAACTGGATAAATTATAGTCCCCAGGATCCGCAGAGCAGCGCCAGGCAGTGGTTGTTGCAGCACTAACTCATCACAGGGACACTGAGAGAGGACCGTGGATTCCTTTTCTATTTGCCAAACCCAGGACTGTAATATGCCTGGGCTCCAGCAGCCTCCTCGCTGTGCCTCAACATACCTTTTGAGGCTTTTGCAGGGTAGAGTGAAGGGTGGCTTCCAGGGCCAGAGCTCCATCCAGGAAGCCCAGCCGGTCTCTCTGCAGAAGGCGGGCTGCGGGAGCCACACCCCAAGAGGCTCCTGGGCCGATTTCCTTGCCCGGAAATCTTGGCTGTCTCACATTTGAGTTTTCTGGGGCCTGTCGTGAGGATAGATTTCCTCGGGATCTAGAAGGGAAGCAGCGTGTGCCGGGAGAGGCACCTCACACAGGAAGAACTCAGGCCCCGACAGTGAGTGGACAGGTCGGACCCACACAGTGGAGCCACGGAAGCCAGAATCCGGGTTTAGGGGTGATTCCTTTATCAGTATTACTATTTTAAAAATCAAATCTCTTCTCATTTCAGCGTGGGCATGGAGTCACGGGGGAGGATAAACTTTATTCACCCTGAGTCCTTACTATGCAAGACACCCTGAGAACGGAGAGAGCTGGGTTTAGAAGTTGTATTTAAACTTGTAGCGATTGTTGGGACATTAACCAACACCCTGGCTACGGGCTCGGCGTTTGCCGAGCGCCTATGCTGTGCCAGGCCCTGTTCCAGGTGCTGGAGAGACAGCAGGGAACAGGCCAACTAGGTCCCTCTTCTCCTGGGGCTTGAAGTCTAGTGGGGGCGACAGACAATAGAGAAGCAAACAAACAAATTCACAAGATTCCTTTCAGTTGGGATAAGGGCTACTGGGGACATAAAACAGGGTCATGAGATGAGACACTGGTGAAGGCAGGGGCTACTTCAGACAGAGTGAGCAGGGGAGGCCTGAGGAGGGAGCATTTTTACTGACACCTGAATGCTGAGAAGGAGCCGCCAGCCCCTTCTTCCCCTGGGAATGCGTGGGGACCAAAGGCAGGAAGAGCGTGGAGTTTGCAGAAGCCACAGCGAGGGGTGGGGGTGGGTTCAGGGAGGTCAGCAGGGGCCGGAGCAGGTGCGGCCTTGAGGGCCGTAGTCAGGAGTGTGGTTTTTACTCTAAGTGCCAAAGGAAACCACTGAGAGGTTTTACCCAGGGAGTGACAACCTGACACATGAATTGACAGTGACTTGCAGGACTTGTAGGAGGCAATCCAGAAACTACTGTAATAGTCCAGGCTAGAGATGAGGTTGGTTTGGACTAGGGAGGCAGTGGAAGAGGTGAAGAGAAGTGGAAGAGTCTAGATGTACTTTGGAGGTCATGACCACAGGAGCTGCAAATTGCATACGGATGATGTTTAAGGCTAGGAGAATGGATGAAACCACAGAGAGAGGGACAGGGAGCCAGCCCAGAGCCCTGGGGCCAGCCACCGTTTAGTGGCTGGAGAATCGAATGAAGGACCAGTGGAGGAGAATCGAATGAAGGAGGGTGAGAGAGTGGCCAGAAACTGATTTACGGAATAACATTGGTTGAATGAATGAATGCGTGCAGCGACATGGGTCAAGTGTTTGTTTGCCTTAGAGGAACATATGGTGAAGGATTCCTCCCTCTGCGCTCCTAGGAAGGAGCACGCTGTAGTCACTGCTTCAAGACCGTCTCCTCCACGGACCGAGAGCTTCTGAGGGCAGGACCTGGGTGTCATTTCTGCATCCTCCTGTGCCAAGGACATGGCTTGGTGCAAAGGAGTCTTTGGGAATGAGGACTGGAGGACACAGCCATGTATGTCATGGGATATGAAGTACCCAGGGCCCACCTATCCTAAAAGAGTGTCCCCCACACCCCCTCAACTACCCTCACACCCAGTAGCAATGCCTGAAACTCCAGCATTAAACTCACTCCAGGCACGAAGCTCTGCCTGTAATTAAGTTTCACATCCCCAGGGGGAACCGGCATGCTTTCTCCCCCCTCCCTAGGCTTCACGCAGAGGAGGAGAGAAGCAGGAGGTGACAGAAGGCCTTGGAGGCAGGCCTGAGGATGGGGTGGAAGGGAGGTGGGAGTGGAAGGAGGAACAACCATGAGTGTGGACAGATCTCCCTGTGGCCCCAAACCCAAGAGTGCAAAGTCAAGGTGATCCAACTGGAGTGATGAGAACGTGGGTTGGCAAGGCTGTGAGGAAGGAACTGGTCTTAGGGGGACTTCCCACCCCACCCTATTGTAAAAGGGTTTGGAAGAATAATAATAATAGAACGTTTACCATCTATTGTGTGTCTGCTTTGTCAGGCCGTGTAGGGCTCAGATCACCCCTGCAGAATCATCATCCTGGCTTCTAGACAAGCACGGTCCTCAGAGTGGTGATGGGAGGACATGTCTACTGGAGAATGTGCCTTGGAAGTTCGAGCCCCATGCACTCAGAGCTCGTCTGCCCACGCTGCGGAGGGAGTGCGGGACAGTCATTAAACGCTCCAGACTTAGCCCTGGCTGAGAACAGACCTTGGAGCCTCAGTCCCATCCCGTGGGAGCCCTTCCCATCTGCAAAATGGGAAGAACTATTGCAGGGCTATTTGAAAGATAAGGTGATATTTTACATGTAAAGGACACAGCACAGAGCTGAACTCAGCTGTGTTAATTATTCTTGCTCGAAAAGCCTGAAGGGAGATGGTGCCGGGGCTGTGGCCAGAGGGGCAGCTGCTTTAGTCAGGGTCTCAGCGGGATACAATGGCCCACTCAAACTGGGGAATTTAAGGGCCTTATAACAAAGGGACTGTTGCTGGTGGAGAAGGCAGGGTGTGGGAAAGCACAAGAAGAGTGCAGGAGCCGGGCCAGGAACAGTGGGGCCTCTCACACCCCGACCTAAAGAATGGAGGGCAGCCATCAGCACCCAGAGACAGAAAGATGTCTGTGAGGAGGGCTGCCTGAGAGACTCGGCTCTCTCTAGAGGGCCGGGCAGCCCGCCACAACCCCATGGGGACGGAGCCTGGGAGTAGATACCTTGATGTCACTCTCCGTCTGCCCTCAGACTCCTGCCTGCGCCTCCATTCAGAAGAGCCAGAAGCCAGAGGCAGGGGCTTCGCTGACAGGATCCTCCCATGGGAAGGAGGAGGCAGAGACGGCGACTAGCCAGCACAAGGGTCTGGACAAGCGGGAAAGGCAGAAAGCAGACATCTACACCTGCCCATGACAGGCGGAGAAGCTGAGGCTCAGGGGGCTGACATCACTGGCCCACAATCCAGAACCTGGGCTACCTGACTCCCAAGTCCCTGCTCTTAACCATTATCCCACACGGCTCCACTCATCAATACCCTGAGATAGGTGTCACTCATTTTACAGTTAAAGTAACATGTGCTCAGACAGGTCAAGTGATTAGTCCCAGGTCACACAGCAGACTCAGGATGGTAGAAATCAGGCTGCTTTCATCACTCACCACAATCCTGCCTTGTAGGAGGAAAGAAGGTTCTGGAAGCTACGTTTAGACCAGAGCTGCTACCTCTCTGAGCCACAACCCCAAGTGAGGTGTCCTGTACCAAAGGATGGCTGCAAGGGTGGGTGTCTAGGGCAAGTTGGTTTTTCCCCCATCTCACTTTGCGAAGCCCCATTCTGGTGAAGTTGTGGGGCATAATCTCTCCTCAGTAACGATTTTCCCAGAGCAGAGCTTCACGAGTTTGACTCTCCTCTCCTTAATCCATCTAGCTGTGGAGACGTTTCCTGCCATCCTGCCCCCTCCTTCCCTGCCCGCCCCCCTCCTCCTCCCCTCCTCCCTCCAACAGCAGGTCTCCAGACTTCTGAGTGGGTTTCCTTTGACTTTGTTCTCTGCACTAGACAGATAATACGTAAGGCTGTTTGCCAAGGTCATTTTAACTCCCGTGCACTGCAGGTAAGGGAGAGTTCAATCACAGAGAGCCAGCCCAGGGCAGCTCCACTCTCCTTAAGGCCTCAGCAGGTGAGTGTGGGGTGGGGGAGACTCTGGTCCCTTCCCTCCCTTCACTCCAGCTTTACCTGGCGGGACTGGGCTGGCAGCAGGGAAGTGTTTGCTTTCCATTACTTCATCCTTGGGGAGGGTGGAGAGAGAAAAGAAGGTCAGAGAAGGAGGGGGTGATTTTGATGATGACAGAGAAAAGGTTCTGGCCACGGTCTGGATAGAAAATGGTCAGCTCCCAGGGGAAGGGGGACAGAGCTCTGCCTGTTTCCTAAGCGTCTGGCTCTCTCTAATAATATACCCGTTCTGCTACTGGGAAAACTGAGGTCCAGGTGCCCAAGGACACACGTGTGGTAGTAACTGGTGTAATGAGCCACAAACCTCATCTGCCCTGGGCTGGTGGAAGGAGCTCCACCCAGGAGACCTCAGTTCGAGTCTGGCCTCTGCCCTGACTTGCCGTGTGAGCCAGGCAAGCCGCTGCTGCTCTCTGGGTTTCAGAGTTTGATGGTTTTGTTCTTATGAAGTACCCACCACCCACGTGTGAGGCACAGGTGCTCATCATGCACCTGCTAGAGGTTGTGGGGGAAATAAATATGCAAAACCCTGTTCCCTGTTGCTAGGGTCTGAATGCTTGTGTCCCCCAAATTCTTATGTTGAAACCCAACCCCCAATGTGATGGTGTTAGGAGGCAGGGCCTTTGGGAGGTGATTGGGTTCTGAGGGTGGAGCCCTCCTAGATGGGATTAGTGCCCTGAAAGAAGAGGCTCAGGGAGCTCTCCTGCCGCTCCCACTAAGTGGGGACACAGCAAGAAGACAACTGTCTATGAACCAGGAAGTGGGCTCTCAGCAAACGCCAAATCTGCTGGAGCCTTGGTCTTGGACTTCCCACCTCCAGATGTGTGAGAAGTAAACATTTGTTGTTTACAAGCCACCCATTCTGTGGCATTTTGTTACAGCAGCCAGAATGGACTAAGACACCGGTCTTCTGGCTTTTCCTCCCTCACAAAAGCTGCCGGCCTCTCCTTGCGGCCTCCAGCTCAGAGTAGCGACATCAAAGAAAGCTCATGTCTTCCCTCCTCTTCCCCTCACCCCCTGCAGCCCACCATGTTCCACTGAGCTAGGAGGCCAGAGGTGGAGGAGAACTTCCACCCTGCATCAAAGTCGGGGAGAGGAGGACACGGCCTCCCCTCCTGAAGTCTCCAGGGACAGGGAGCTGACCTAATCTACGCCCTCCAGACAGCCTGGCAGGCAGCAACCCTCCAACCTCTCCCAGGTCGCTGGGATGGCGCTGGCACTGCAGCCGGGCAGTCCCCGCTGGCTGAGTCACCCACATCAGGGTCTGTAGCCACGGGGACAACTTAGCAGCTAATGAGAGGTGGAAACTTGAGAACGGGCAAATGAAGCAGCTATTGCTGTGGGGGAAATGCGTGTATCAGACTCTCTGAGAAACTGAGGCAGCCAGCACAGGCCACTGCAGCCAGGACGAGGCTTCCGCTTCAACGAGCCGTCCTGGGCTGGGAGGCAGCTGCCAAGGCCTGACTCCCGAGAGGCCCCACGTCACCCCGCAGGCTCCCGTCTCTCTGGCCTCACTTTTGCAGCCAGTCTTGTCTGGAGCTTCTAGGGGGCAAAGACTGCCTGGAGGGTGGGGCTGGGCACATTTTGGGGCCACACTGAATCCATCAATAAACAACTACCTAGGAAAACGTTTGAGGGCCTGACCCCAGCTAGCCCACCAGTCTAGTCCATCGCCCTCCTGCCCCCACTCCCTGCTGGAAAGAACATTTATTTACTGTTTACCAGAGATGTGGGCTGTGCCCATTTTGTAGATCAAGAGACTGGTATTTGGAGAGGGGTCGTAACTTCCCTCTCTAGAAGGGCTGTAACCTAGAAGATGAAATTTGAACTTTGTGCACTCAAGTCTTGGGATTCAAAGTTGGAGCCCTCTCCATCAAACAACTTCACTGCGAGTCACTTAGAGTTCACAGCAGCCCTCTGCTAAAGGGTGTATTACTCCCATTCTAAAGATGAGGAAAGTGAGGCTTGGAGGTGTTAAGCCACTGATCTGATGCCACACAACTAGGAAACTACAGAGCCGAGTTCCATGTGCTGGCCCTACCAAGTTCCAGACACTGTGCCAAGCGCTGGGCATCTGAGGCAGCAGCGGCCAGTGGTTAAGCCTGCGAGGCTTACACCGCCCGGGGAACTGTGGACCCCGGCAGCATGGCCTCGGGCAAGCTACCCAATCCCCTCTGCATTAATTTCCTCGGCTGAAGAATTAAGATAAAAATAGGATTGTGAGATAGCGCGAGGAGAGCAGTGCCATGCTTGCCAGAAACGCCCCATGAACGGTGGCTGGTGTTAACCCTCACTGCACTACGCCCGGTTTCGGGGAAGTAGAGATGAGGGACGCCTTTCCCCTCTCTGAGCTCTCTGAGTCGTCTTCCTTTCTTGCTGTTCTCAACACCCAGAGACCTCTCCCCAATTCAGGGTGCAGGCAGGGTTCCACATGGACCCCCCCAGAAAGCAGAGAACAGAGAAGGCACTGCTTGACTTCTGGGTCTCTAAATAGACTCTGACGACTGCACTTGTGACAGAAAAGGCTTTTGATTTCTTGGGCTCTCTGAATTCCAAAGCCCAGAGCCGTGAAGGACTCCTGGAGAAAACAGATCTGGAAGGCTGCGTGCTTATGCTCGGTCAGAGAAAGCTCTGCCTCATCACTCCCTCCCCTGCCCTACATCAGATGTGCCTGCATGGGGGATGAGGCGGAGGAGGATCAAAGGGGAAGGAAGACTAGGTGTTATTGTGGTCACCTGAAAAGGGACTGTGACCCTCCCCTCCGGCTGAGTCCCCTGGGCAGGGAGGCAGATGCTGCTTACCGTCGCAGGAGGGGGCGGGTCTGAGAGCAGAGAGCAGCCATGCAGGCTCGTGGCCTGTGCTCTGGGTACCAACATGGCTTCATGGGTGTCCAGGACAATGTGTATGAGGTGGCGTCAGAGGACCTCATCCCTGAAAACCCAATATCTCCTGGTGCCCAAGAGGGTCTCAGGAGTATCAGAGAGACAAAGAGAAAGAACAAGAGAGCATGTGCTGGACTCAAGAGGCTTTGAGGCTCAGATGGGGAGACTACCCCAGGGATCAGCATGGACCTGTGATCCGAGGCAAGATGGGTCAAGGACATCTGAGTGGATGCTAGCACAGACAGAAGACTGAGGACCAAATGCCCACGACCCTGCTGCATGCATCTGAGATAGCAGAAACTGCCTGACTCCAGAGAAAGTGGTGAGGAACCTAAGCTGCCTAAGATTTCGTTTCTTTCACTTGACAGGATGAGGACTTGAAGCTGAAAATAAGTTCCATTACCAAACAAGAAAGAAAGCAACATTTCTTTTATACCCAAGTCTGTGGTCTAAGTTTGCTGCAGGCTGTAAGCCAAGAAAAAAATTTTAAATGAAGTTCTGTTCTCTAGGATTTAGGTCAGCTCAAGAACTAGAAAGAAGGAAGGTCAAGGAAGGCCTCCTAGAGGAGGTGACCCAGGAACTGGGTTTTGAAGGTCATAAAGGAGTTGGCCAGATGGATAAGGGTGGTAGTGATGTGGGTGTTCCAGGCTTGGGAAATGCCCATGCAAAGACAGAAAGGGCTGTCCTGTTAAGGGTAAGAGTGTCCTGAGGCCAGGTGACCAGGGAAAATAGTGTGAGTTAGGTCTGGAAAGAGATGGGGCCAGGACTTGGATGTTTGTAGCTGGTGAAAATTTCAGAGGCCATGCTGGCTGCCTCAAGGGCCTGCTTCCCGTGGGTTGGGGGACTGGGGCTCCTGCAGTGCCTCACACACTGCTGGCACTCCCTGGACTGAGTGAGAGGTAAAAATAGCAAACCACATTCCTATCGTGCGGCACTGTGAAGGAACCAATCCTGTTTCTTCAACAAAGCAAATTATTAAAATGTCCTCATTAGAAGCAGGAGTGGCAGAACAAAGCATGCTAATTATGAGATTTGAAGCTCCTGGTGCCTTAGGACTGACATTACCAAAGACAGGAATAATTGTTAGTGGTGGACCTGCCAGGGGAGGATCTGATCTCATTATTTCATGAAATTGAAGTCGGCACTCGTGTAATGTGCGACATTTGCCTGAGGCCTAAGGGTCGCAGGAACGTCACCACCTACTGGTGGTCCTTGGACTACCAGCATCAGCAAACCCTGGGGGGTGGGGGGGTTGGAAACACAGGATCCCAGGTCCCAGCTCAGACCTCCTTAAACAGAATTTGCATGTTAACGACATCTCCAGGTAATTTGTGTGCACAAAAGTTTGAAAGTACTGACGAAGAAGGTAAAGGCTTCTGAAGACCCATCAGTGTAACAGTTCCCCTCTTTAATTCCCGAGAGGTCTGTCTGCTGCCACATCCTCACCCAGTGCTATTGATGGTCCAGAGCTCATGCTGCCTTTGCACAGGGTCATCCCCATGCGGTCCATTGTATGGGGATGGGCCTGTAAGTTTTCGTGGTTGCAAACTATGGTATCCACACTAGTTGGTTTGTGCAGAGAAGGAGTTTATTAAAATACATTTGATAATTTAGAGAATCTCCAAGAGGATAAAAGTATTAGGTTTGAAGCCCACCCTACCTGGAACAATATTCAAGCCCTGGCATGGAGACCTCTCTAGGAAAGACCCCACCTGCTCTCCCCCCTGCTCAACATGGGCGCCATGGCCACACTTGGAAGGAGACACCAGAACTTCCACGCCACTGCCTCCAGAAAGCTGTTTGCCTCCTCTGCCACCCTCGCCGAAAATGGGTTCCGTTCTTCATCCACTTCCTCAGGTGCACCTCTTCCAAATAAAGCCTCACGTGGGTCCCTTTGTTAACTTAGCCCTGGATGCAAGGGTGGCGGCAAGTCTGAGTGTGAGCTCTCACTTTGGGGAAGGAGAACTTCTAATGTCAAGAATTCTTCAAACATAGGAAAAGTGTTCAGTAGATCCTGGAAAGTCGCAAACTGCCTGGAGGCCAGTCCTGTGGGCAGCTTCCTGGTTATGAGGGGCAGAAGGGTGTGAGGGAGCCGGGCAGCCCCATCCTTGTCCTTGAAACTCAGCTACATGATGTGCTAGACTTTGGGCAAGTCACTTCACCAACTTGAGCCCCAGTATCCTCATCTACAAAATGAGAAGAGTAATATCAGCATCACTGTATTGTTGGGAGAATTAAAAGGAGCAGTTTGCAAAGCCCTTACTACAGTACCTGACACACTAGCTATCCCTAATATAATATTCATTTGCTACGAGAGCATCACCAATGGTGATAATCCTATCCTGGAGTCCCGGCAAACTTCTGTGCTTTGATTTTATTTACTGTATTTATGTTGCCATCTTGACAAATATGTGATAAGCAATGAGCACCCACTGTGTGCCAGGAGCTGCACTAGGTGCTGGAATGGTAAAGGAGAGATATGGTCTCTGCCCTCCAAGAGCCGGCCATCCAGAGGGAACAAACACGCCCACAGTGTTCTGCAATGGGTGAGCATGTGGTGTAGGAAAGGGTCTCACCCAGCATTAATCCCAGAGGAAACCATTCAGAGGAGAGAGCATTCAAGGATGGGTTTGGCAAGCGAGCAAGGAGTGGGAAGAAGGGCATTTAAAGCCTAGAGACCAACAAGAACAAAGGCTCGGAGAGGTAGAGTTGTGAGGCACTCTTGGGGAAGACTCTGTAACCTGGCGACTAAGAGCCTACACTCTGGAGTCAGACTGTCCAACATGGGTTCAAATCCCAACTCTACCATTTCTAAGCTCTAACCCTGGGCAACTTTGTTACTCTACCCCTAAGTCTGTAGTTTGCCATCTGTCAAATGGGAATAATGAAAACAGAACCATCTCAGAGGCTCACAAGAAGATGCATGTTCACAGGAAGCACAGAGCCTAACGTGAAGCAGGTGCCTGGCAAATGAGAGCGACAACGACTTATGATTATTCAGGCTGGAGGTTAGGGTGAGCGGTGCCTCGGCGTGAGATTAGTCTTTACCAAAACCATGCATCCTTTAACAAGGCAGAGACATCTATTCTTTCTGGTGGCCCAGCAGCCATTCCCCTTCTAGGAAGAGCTCCTTGGTTTTCTTACTCCTCCAAATACAGTCACTTGTTTGTTAAGGCAGAATTCTCCTTCCTCCCAGATCCTGGCCAATCAGAGTGCAGCACACGGCCAGTCTAGGCCAATGAGAGCCAGCCCTGGGACTTTTCCTGGAACTATCAAGGAGAAGCCCTTTCTCACTGAGGTCACAGAGCTGGTAGAGTGCAAATCTGGGCCTGCTGGTGGCTACTCACGGCACCCCAAGGTTAGAGCTCTCCTGAGAATGAAGCCAAAAGAGATAGCAGACCAGAGAAATGGAAATCAACAGATTCTCGTTGACATTGTCTTTGAGCACCTGGATTCAGCTGTGACTGAAGTTAACCCTCCACTGGCCATTTTACTACATGAACCAAGAAACCCTCTTTTGTCCTTAAACAGTTGGGTTTCTGTTGTTTGAAGCTGAAAAGGTCCTGACTGATGTAGATGAGATGACCAGTCACCCTTCACCCCACAAAAGGGCCACTGGCCCATCTCTGGAGCTAACGATTGTCTCCTATTCACTAAGACTGCCTGGGTCTGTTGAACAGTTGAGTGGAACCCAGTGGGCTCCCTTCTCAAATTCAGAGCATTACCCTGCATGAATGACATTCCCGCATGCATTCAGTGACAGTATCAGTGCAAATCCCTGGGAGAAGTCTCCTCCTTCCCAGAAGAAAAATGACCTAAAGTCCTTTTAGACCCTTGGATTTCTCTGATTGGGTGTCTATGACCCTGTGACATCTTGAAGTCCCAGGTTTCCTGCCTATAAACAGAGAGGGGGGCGTGGAGGGTAATGGACCTTTTTAACTCTGATATCCCACAAAGCCCTCATCTCTCTAAATAAGCCTGGCACAGGCCCCACCAGCATCCTTACACCCTTGGACCCTTGTTTCCAATCATCTTCCAGACACCTTAGGAGGATGAACGAAGTTTTCTGGAGCTCCTGCTGTGCCCAGGCACTAGACACAACACTTCTCATTTATTGCTCATGCCAGCCATACGGGGTGGCCCATTCTACAGATAAGGAAGGTCACCCAGCTAGCAAATAACACAGCAGAACTGCAATCTGGCCTGCAGCTCCTTGCACTAGCCCAGACGGTGCTGGGAGGGTCTGACAGGTCTTTGAAACAGCTATCCAGATACCCAGAGATGGCTCACTTGCAGCTCATTCCTGAAAAAGGGGCCTGTTGTCTGGGCAGGGAACTGGGAGAGGTGAGGGGGTTGAGGGCCGGGGAGCCACAGCAGCCTCTGGTCCCAGAGCAGCTGGCTAGAGCAGCCGGAGCAGCTTGGGTGGGATTGGCTGCTGAGATGCAGGTTCCCTCCAGGGCAGGCCCCAGGCAGAATTCATCGAGTTCCTACTGCAGTCAATCCTGGACCTTCTGAGGAGCGCTCCGGAGGCCTTCCCAAATCCTCCAGCTCACAAATACCACCGCAGCGTGCCATCTCCCCCATAACATGCAGTGAAGGGGAACTGAAAAATACAAGGACCCCTTTAGAACTGTTGTGTTTCTATAAATACAGGACGATACCCAATTTTGAAACTATTGAAATAAACTTTGTCCCCCAAATAAATGCTGCATGGCATTAGATGACATCATTACTCTCAAAACAAAGGTGCTTTGTTTTATTTTGTTTTTTAAATACTTATGCTATTACTGAGAACCAAGGACCGACAGGGGAACATGCAATTGTTTTGAGATGTGCGTGCTGGGGGTGGGCATGTGAGTGTGTAAGCATGTATGCAAACCTCAGCTCAGTGACCCTCCCACACCTCTAGGCCTCTAAGGAGCACCATTCAAGTCTGTACTTTCACAAAATAGCTGTAACCACCTGCCATGGGACTTGGAATCATTCGTGGATAGTTTAAAAAGGCCCACGTCCAACTCAACTACCCGGTTCTCCCACAGTCTGAGCTGCTGACTCGGCATGTGGGCTCACAATGGCTCCCCACGACATTCAGACTCTCATTTTGTGGGTGAGCTAACAGGCTCTGGGAGGTAAAATGAGTTTTCCAAAGTTCTACAGAAGCCACAAGGTCAGAATCCTCACCCAGGTCTTCCTGATGCCCCACCTGTGGAGTTTCTCCTGGGCCGGCAGCCCCGACTCAGCCCACTTCAGCTCTGCAAACATTCATTCGTTCAGTTGCCTCAAATCTCTTTTGTAATAAGGCCGAATATTAGCAACACAGCCCGGAAAGAGCAGAAAAGCCCAGGGCTTGGAACCCGACAGGCCTGGGTTCGAATCTCCCCTGAACATGTTCCTTGACGTCACAGACCTCCCTTTCTTCGCCTGCAGAAATGGGTGATCGTGTAAGGCTGATGATGACAGTACGGCTGACTTTACTGAGTGTGTACTACAGGCCAGGCACTGTTCTAAGCACTGCAGACTCGGTTCTTACTTCACAGTCACAACATATAAAGTGACTTGTACAAATGACAAAACTGGATCCCCAGGAAGGTGACAGGAGCACAGCAAGGTCACATGGCTGGCAGGTGGAGGGGCCAGGTTTTGAACCCAGCCGTAAGTGAAGTGACTAACCATCCTGGCATTACAGTGGGAGCCAGTAACGCGAGACTCAGCGGGGCTGAGCTGGGGACGGGAGCCTGGTAGAAATTCCAAGGGTGGTTGTAAGATGGAACTGCACAGAGGACGTGTTGCCCCAGGAGAGCAGCGTGGTTGGCTCTGGCATCCTCGGCAGCCCCGTTTCCCTGGTGACTCTGACACAGAGCCCCGTGTGGAGATGAGGCTTCCGAGCACAGGATGCAAGGTGGGAGGCATAGCCACAAGCCCTGAACTAACATCCTCACCCCTTGCTGAGGGGGACATCAGAGACACAAGTACTAGAATTATTCCCTTCAGTGGGCACACCCTGGGGAGTCAGAGGGCTCGCCCCATCCCCCACTCCCACGCCAGGAGAAGCTTCCAGAACACTCCTGCCTCTCCTCAGTTGCCTTGGAAAGGGGCTTGTCACCACGTTTGGCTGGCATTGTGATACTGCAGTCTGAGTCAGAGACACATGGCAGGAAAGGTCAAGGCTCCCGAATTAACTTGAGGAAAAACTGCCAATCGGCAAAGATATATGGAGCGTTTTCATGGAGGTCCACCTTCCTCCGCATTCCAGGGAGGGAACACACACTGACGATGTGCAGAGATGGGTGCTCTACAGACACTGGCGTGCTGGGTTAGTCCCACTGTTAGATGTGTGTTGACCCTTTGCTAAGTCTCAGGCACGACCTAGGGGCTTTTACACAAATTATTTCCTTTATCCTCATGACAGCCCTATGAGGCAGGTGTTGTTACGACCCCCGTTTTACAGAAGAGCAAACTGAGGCTCAGGGAGGTTAAGTCACTTGCCCGAGGTCACCCAACTGGTAAGTGCTGGAGTTGGGGTTAGGACCCAGGCAGTTTGCAGAGTTCAGGCTCAGCCCTCAGAGACCGGAGACAAGACCCACCTCCCACCAAATGCAGCTGCTTCCCAAGCCCAGGCCAGCCTGGCTCTCCAGGGTGGGCTCTTTCCACCCCCCTGGGCACACAGCAAGGACTCGGTAAATAGGGCACCTCAGACTGAGCCCAGGGCCTCGTTAAGACTATAATGTCTTAGACAAAGTTCCCCAGGCCTTGGATGGAAGCCCACCCCTAACTGCACCTGCAATCAGACGTCCCCTTATTTGCTTAACCTGGAACAAAACCAAGGTGCATGCTTTTCCTCTCCCGTCCCCAACCCAGTTCTCAGAGGCAGGGGGTTTTTTTTGTTTGTTTTGTGGGGAAGACCAGCCCTGAGCTAACATCTGTTGCCAATCCTCCCCTTTGTGCTGAGGAAGACTGGCCCTGGGCTAACATCCGTGCCCATCTTCCTCTACTTTATATGGGACGCCGCCACGGCGTGGCTGACAAGCAGTGCGTTGGCGGGCGCCCGGGATCCCAACCCGCGAACCCCGGGCTGCCAAGCACGAACTAAACCGCTGCGCCACCAGGCGGCCCCTCAGAGGCAGGGGTTTTGTAGGGAGGAATCCCTCTCAGGCCTGGTGAGCCGCCAGAGAAACTGACATCCAGAGGGAGCTGTCTGGTCCACACAGTGGCCTGGGTCTCAGAACAGAGAGCTCCGGGTGGGGTTCAGGAGTCAGGCGCCTGGGGCGGCTGAGGGTAAGGTGCTTCCCCTCTCAGGACCTCAGTTTCTCCTTCTGTAACATGAAGGTGTGGACTAGTTGAAAAAAAAATTTTTTTTGATTGGCTGTTTTGTGAGTATCCACCTTGGGACATGCAGCAAACATTTGATAAAATAGCTACCGTGCACCAATTATGTTCTCAGTGATTTATATGAATTATTTAACTGAATCCTCCTAAGAACCTCATGGGATAGGCTCTATTGTTACTATTATTGCTATGTTATAGATGGGAAGAAAGAAGAACGGAGGAGTCAAGTCACTTGCCCAAAGTCACACGGGTGATGGAGCCAAGACTCAAACCCAGATAGGCTAGCTCCAGAGCCTGGGACATTCATCGTTACATTCTCCCATTCCACACTTATATTCTCAGGCACAGTAAAGCCGCCTTCGAGGAACTAGAAGTGCACAGTGGCATCCAATAGGGTTGGTTGTCATGAGTTGGCAGGAGACGCAGTGCTGGGGCATGGCCATATTGGGAAGGGCCTCGAGCACAGCCTGAAGGGGTAAAGTTGGTGCTGAGAGTGATGGGAAACCACTGAAGGGCACTGAGCAAGGGGAGATGCAACTAGATTTACATTAAGAGAGATGGATCTGGAGGCAGTGGGAGGATGGTCTCAGCGGGGTGAGGGTGGAGGTGGGGAGGCCAGTGAGGAGACCACTATAAGAAAGCCGGAGATGATCACGGAGCCTGGACCTGGGCCATGCAAGTGGGGCAGAAAGAGGGGCAGAATGCAAGAGACACGTCTGCTGTACAGTTGACGCGACTTGGCCTCAGAGGCCACGAGGACGGTGGAGAAGGAGAAGGCTAGAAGACTCTTGGGTTTCTAGCTGGGGGTCTGGTCTGGGAAGACGGGGTGCTGCTGACCAAGAGGAGATACGGGCTGAGCGGCAGATTGGGGTGAGAGAGCAGAGCCCAGTGCGGGGTGTGAGGAGTTGCGGGAGGCCTCCGAAGGAGATGCCCAGCAGCATTTGGAGATGCACGGCTGAAACTCCGAGGCGAAGTGGGTGCTGGAGAAGATGGCGTCATCAGCGTTTAGGTGCTAGTGAGAGGGGATGGGCCCTCCCGAGGAGGCGATGCGTGGAGGGAGTACACAGAGGGCTTAGGTTAGAACTCTGGGGACCCCCTTCTTGAAGAGGGTGGGCAGAGGAAGTGAGAACTCATCAACTTCCTACCTCTCGGCTCTACGTTTGCCAAGTCCTGGCCCTGCCAGAAAGGATTCTTAGGAAGCTGAATGATTGCCCTCCTCTGTCAAACTCGGCTCTGAGAAGCAGTAACGGGCCGCAGTCCCAGAACCCTGCCTCTCTGCTCTGGCACTAGCCCAGGATCCTCCAGCAGGCTCTGAATCGCGTAATTATCCATGCAATAATTACGCCTGGCAGAAAGCTCTGGCTTTCCTGGGGGAGGGCTTCCCAGAGCCTCACCTGAGAGTCCAGTCACCATCAGCCTGCTCTGAGGACACTGGCTGCAGCCCAAGCAGGCCCTGCCCAAAATCCGAGCGCATCCCTGGCCCGAGGGAGCTGAGACATCCCGTGCAGGAGCAGGTGGGCACCTGTCAGTTTGTCTCTCCGGGGCAACCTGTGAGCACCACCCGGTTTGGCTTCCTGGATGTACACAGCCCCATGTCAGACTGCTCCCACCCAGCAAGCTTCCGCCATCTCCCACGGCCCTATTTATGACCCAGAGAGAAAAAAATCTATCAACTTGGAGCAAGCAGCTAATCAGCTTACTTGGTCGCCTCGGGTCTTCCAATGTAATTATAATTCCTACTGAGGCACTGGCGAGTGTCAGACTAGTTTCTGCTGCAGACACGATCATCAAAGCGCCAGGACTCCTTTGTTCCAAATCCTGTACAGATGAGGCTCACAAGGTATGCTTTGGAGGGAAAACTAAGCCTGGGATTTTTTTTCTCACCCCCTCTCCTTCCTGTTTCCTTCCTTACAGAGATCAGGGAGAAGCTGCCAGAATGTCCCACATGCAGCTGAAAACAGACCCAGACCTATGGGGCTGTGAATGTGGCTCCCACATGCTCACACAGGCCAGCCAGAGAAGACTCATCATGAGGCAGGAGTCATGCCCAGGGGAGGCTGCTGGCTGCATCCCAGGGACCTCACAAGGTGGCATTTCCCTTGGCACATTCCCCAGCCTCTGGCCCCCAGCCCTGGAGATTTGGAAACCTGATTTTGCTGGCACACCCAGAAGGGACCCATCTGTCAGGAGAATACTCCCATTAACCCAGATGATGAGACCAAAATATAAACCACACTGAGAAATGGAACTGCCATGAAGAACAGGACTGCTGAAGTTGTCGTGACCAGCATTCTCTCTCCCTGGAGGCAGAGCTGCCTGGAGAGGCATGTTATAATAATAAAGTTTCCTGGTGAATCTAGAAGCATCCAGGATGCTGGTTGAATCACTCGAATATTTAATGGCATCGGGCTCTGACTGCTGCATCCTCTTCCAGGGAGGGAGACAGCGGACACCAGGATCACACAGGCCACGTCCCTGGTCAGGGCAGGACTTCCTTGGACAGGTTTGGGGTGGACCCTGCCAGCTGACCTCTGGTTCTTGAGCTGCCCTTCTCCATGCCCAAGATGACCAAACAATCTCTGGACTCAGACTCCTTCCCCAGGCAGGACCCCACCCAGCTGACCTGGCGCCTATCTCTGAATTGCCGTCTGTGGCAGGCCTGGCTGTCTTTACACTACCCCCATCTCGGGCTTCCCCAAGCGTATAAAGTTGTTGCTGGGCCAGCTGGAGACCTCACTTTCTGCCTCCCACCCTCCTTGCTTCTGGGTGGGGTTAGGAGCAAGCTCTTCCCAATGAAATTTGAGCATAAGTGGTGTCTGTCACGGCTGGGTGACAGTGGTTAAGAAACAGTGTGGGGTCTCTACCCCCTTCACCTAGAAGAAAAGGAGGCCCTAGGGCTGGTGGAGTGACAAGAGGGAAGGAGGCTGGATCCCTGAGTGACCACATGGAAGAAAGCCACTTGTCCACCAGGAACACCCACATTCAATGGTTATATGAATGATAAATACAATTCTATGTGTTGAACCATTGAAATATTGGGGTCTATTTGTTACAGCAGCTAGCATTACCCGAAAGAATAAATTGTTCTATTCTAGGCCTCCCTGAGACTACAGTCATCAGCTCATGGAGTGTTAAGTCTTCTGAGACTTCAAGGTCATATTCAACCACCCTCTCGTGTCACTCCTAAAGGTGGCTGAAGGTGACAGCTGTACATGGATTTTGCTTTCCCGATTTCTAACTTGACTCCCACACACCTCCCTCCCAGGTATGAGCTAATGTTACTTGCAGATCTCAGGCCACAGGCAGGACATGGCAAGTGGGATTCTGAAAGTACAGAGATTTGTACAAATAAACCAACAACCAATGACTAGAATGTTCTTTCAGCCTGGAAGAGCAGTTTAAACCCACATGCGCACGCACACACACACACACACAGAAATAAACTCATAAAAGCAGACTGGAGACAGATAGCCTGGGCTATACAGAAGGAACAACAAATGTGAACATGAGTAGAACTGGGATGCAAATAAATTTCATCTATTTCCCATACCAACTGTAATCAGTTGGTAGTGACTGCCCAGATTGCTGTGTTAAGAAGGATTCTGAGGTCACATTCTAGCTCAGAAGGAAAAAGTACTGTGATGGATGGTCAATGTCTGCCACGAATAGTGGATGAGGGAGTGATAGCACATGCCAAGAATTGTCATACTTGTGCTAGGGACTAAGACTGTGGTTGCAGAGGAGGCTTTATTTATCAAGTCTATAGCCCGAGGCTCACTGAGGCTCACAACCAAAACTGTGTTAACCCTCAAATGAGTGCCTATCATGGAGCAGGTATTTTACACACACCTTTTCAGTTAATCCTCACAGCAACCCTAGGAGGGAGCCATTATCTTTATTTTACAGACAACGGATCTGAGGCTCAGAGAGAGTAGGTGACTTACCCAAGATCACACAGCTCAAGAAAGGCAGAGCCAGGTTCCAAACCAGGCCTGCCTGGCTTCTAAGTCTGTGCATTGACCCATCACATGGAGCACTCTCTGAATTAAGTGGGATCTGGATTGAGACGGGGCAATATATGTCAGCCTTTTAGTCTGGCTCTGCCCACTGACGAGGTACAGCAATGTGGGGAGGGGGTGTCTCCCAGACAGTTCAGATGGAAGTCATGTGAAGACTAAACGGGTTTTGGGTTTGAGCTTCCTACAGCCTTCCTGTCTCTTGAGTTGGTTTCTTGCTCCCCCAGAGTTTTGGAAGAAGGCCAAGAAAGGCAGGAAGAGGAGGAGAAGGGATGAGAGATTCTTGTGTTGTCAGATCCAGTGACGTATGAGCCACTGGGGAGAGACCATGGAGCTGGCAGTCGGGAGAACTGGGATTTAGTCTTGGGTTGCTTTGAGTTGGCCGTGCAAATGTGGGAAGCAGCTTTCCTGAGCCTCAACTTCCCCAAACGTCAAATGGAGCTAATACGCGGCACAGGTGTAGAATCTGAGGGACAGCACTACACAGACCTGAGGGATGGACAAGCCTGGGTTCAGCACTGTGCCTGCACTGACCAGCTAGGTGACCTTGAGCAAGTCACCCCTCCTCTCCTCTCTCAGCTTTCTCACCTCTAAAACAGAGATAATACCAGTGTCTGCCTCATAGGATCGTGTGACAATTAAATGAGATAATTTAGGAGATGTGCCCAGCACAGTGTCTGATGTTCCCTGCAGGGTAGCACACTTTCTCTCTCTCCACACAAGTACACACACACCAAACACCCCTCAAGAGCTCCTCCTGATTGACACATAGAATAGAGCCACTGGGTGGTATTAGAAGTTTTAGGGGGGGCAGCCTGCCTCAGTTTCCACCCTTTGCAGATCGCACGTGGTGGTTTGTAACCTTGAACAAATTCACCTGGGTTCTGTCCACCTTCCATGCCCTCGTGTCTTGCTTGAGTTCTCTGTTCTACCTGGATTCCCTTCCACCCCTTTCAACGACAATAACAATCGCAGGGGTAAAAATGACAACGATCCAAGAATTCTCCCCACACGGTGTGCTTGCTATGGGCGGGCAGCCTCTACCCGCACTCTGCTCTACATGTTTACATTTTCTTCCACACTCTCGTTACCCCCTCCCTCCCCTCCTTCATCCCCTTCTTGACTTTGTTCCAGGATTTGGGGGAACAATAATCAACTCCAGAGACAGACAAAGGCTGCAGGCAGCTCTAATCCCCAAATCACTTAGGTCTCTCCATTACCTCCTGTCCTGAGCCGCCTGGGAGACAAATCCCGACCCTCACTCCATTTACACTTTATTTTCCATACTCTTCCCAAGGAGCCGATGCGGTCAGTATTACCAACTGGACACATGAAGAAACTAAGGTTCACCTAGTAACTTACCTAGGGTCACACGGCTAATGAGAAGCAAGTCTGGGATTTAAATCCAAGACTATCTGATCTCCAAATCTTACTCCTTATTCGATGGAACAGCGCTTGGACCCAAAGGTCATCCCCATCTTTCTCAGTAACCCTACCAACAATGTATGATCCATTCAGGGGACCCCCTCAGGCTCAGAGTTCTAGGATCAGGGGATTCAAGGCGAATCCAAGCTACACATGATCCACCAAAGGGAGACACACAAAGTCTCTGGTCTATCATTATTCACCACTTATTACATTATTTCTCCACTAGTGATAGAAATAATAAATGATACCAATATTAAGAACTGCTACCATGTATTAAGCCCTTACTATGTGCCATAAACCTAAAAGCCACAAGAACCCTATAATGTCGGCATGCTATTATTTCTTTTCCACAATGAACAGAGGCCCTACAGGTGCTTCTAACCTGCCCTGGGTAGAAGGTGGGCTGTGGAGGCACTGGACTTGAAGCCACTTGTGTAATCCCTCCCAGGATCAGGGGGAGGACTTGCTGCCAAGAACATCTCCAGAGGCAGGACGTGCCTCTCACTCCTGCTGCACAGAAAGGGCCTGAGGAGGGAGGTATGGACCCCCCAGAAGCAGTTGGTGGGAGACGCCATTTTCTCCACTGGTCCTTGTGCTCAGTCAGTGCAGAGTCAGGGCAGAACATGGTCAGCCAGGCTGACATCCAGGGGGTTCCTGGGCAGAGTAGGTGACAATGAGTCCTCCCAGCTCTGGATAAGAAGAGGTGCTGAAATGTCCACGCTGGTCATGGTGTGAGTGGAGGTAGATTCTGATGGGATGGGGAGCTGGTGCCTGATAACCCCAGATACTTTCAGAGATGAGACATTTAACTCTGATGAATTCATTCAGGAGCACAGCCTCTGTCCTTCTGCAAGCTTATTCTTTCATTCCACAAATATTTATTGAAGACTGACTATGTACCAGGCACAGTACTATGCTATGTGTTGGGAATACAAGTATCAAGAAGGCAGCTTGTATGAAAATGTTTCTGAAAGTACCAACCATGAATAAGAGGAGAAATCTAGAGGCCTGGGCTGATTTGACTTATTCTTTCCTACTGTTGACAAATACATCTGGGGGATTCAAATTCTGGGGGTTGGAAATCCTTCTGTACAGCCTAGTCAAAGAAGATAGATTGGACAAAGGGAATGATGGCCTCAAGTCCACCACTACCACCACCACCATTACCACCATCATCCCACCACCAACACTACTAGTAACACCGCTATATCACCACCACCATCATCACCAACATCACCCCTACTACTATCACCGCTATCACTAATACCACCCCTCATTGCACTACCACCATCGCACTCCCATCTCTACCACCACCATCCTATCATCAACACTATCCCTGCTATAATCATCACCATTACCACTAACGTCATCATGTTCCAACACTACCATGAATGCTACCGATCATCACCATCGTTACCATTAACACCCCTAGTAGCTTCACTGTCACCAACCCCTCTGCCATCATCATTATCCCTCCTATAATCATCACTACCACCAAGAACATCATCCCCTGTCCCCATCATCATCGCTACCACCATCACCATCATCAAAATCATTACTACCATGATGATGATTACCATCTACATATTGATACCCACCATTTATGCATTGCCTTACAGTTTACTAAACGCTGAGATTCACATTATCTCATTTAATCCCCATGACAATCCAATGAGTTGATTTCATGATTGTTGCTATTTAACAGATGAGGAAGCTGACATGCAGAGAAGGGTTAAACAATTTGCTTAAGCTGCACAGCTTGAAAGGAGTAAGCTAGGACTGGCCTTCGGTTCTATTTCCTGCAACACCCACAGCTTTTGCTCTCCATCAGCTCTAAGTAAGCTGCTATGAAACGATCTCCAGTGCTCTGTTTTTGCACTGAACCATAATCTTTGACATTCACATCCTGGGGTATGCTGTGGGGGCCTCAAAGCTGTGCCCAAGTCTCTTTGCTCCATTAATCCCAATTAGGGAATCCCAAATCCTGTGCATCTCTGTGAAACGTCAACTTAAGTCACCAAGTACCAATCCTGTGCCCAGAACTGTGTTGGGCTCCTCGGAGAGGCTCAGAAGGGCACAAAGAAAGGTCCTGGTCTTCGAGGAAAGTGTACTCTTACTGGAGAATCAGGGCATGTTTACAGGGGGTGAATAGAGAGCAATTCAAGGCAATCAATTGCTAAATCATGCAGGACAAACAGGGACTGCACTGGGAGGAGGAGGAGAAGGGAACGGATGGGGGCTGAAGGGGTCACTGGGAGACTTTTTGGGAGACAGAGTTGGGGTGAGAGAGGACAGTCCTGCTCCCTACTCACATTGTCCTTTCCTCATCCTTGCTATCTACCTCCTTCCTGAATGTGGACAGCCTGACTATCTCTGCCTCCATTCTGTCCCCTGCCATTTCTGATGATAACCTTCCTATGGACATCCTCCAAGTCACAAAAGTGCAAAACATCACCGTCATTTTTCATCCCTTCTCCTTTCTTGTTGTCAGCTTCAATGACATTGCTCAAGCTACTCCTTCTGCCCAGAACTTCGTTAACCTACATTCCCGCATGGGCCAAGCCCTAGCTTTATCAACCTCAGATACCAACTCCTTCAGGCATCCTACCTGATTCCCCAGCCTCCATCCCTCAGCTATAGATGCTCTCTCCCTCCCGACTCCCCACAGTGTAACACAATCTGCAGTTTAGTAAAGTTGGATGCCCAGACACAGTCTAGCCTGGTGATGCAGCATACAGGTGCTGGAGTCACACCATCTGGGTCCAAATCCTCACCTCGGCCACTTACGAGAGGTGAGACATTAGACATTTCCTACGCCCCCTGTTCTCCAGTTTCCTCATCTGTAAAAGGTCTAGTAATAGTGCTGACTTCCTCACGATGCTGTAAAGCTTAAATAAAACCAACCTGCTAAAGTGTCTGCACACAGAGCTCTATAGATTTGCTGCCAACATTACTATTATTGTCACCAAAGTGAAGCTCCTTGAGGACAAAGACAGTGTCCTACATACTCTAATCTCCTTTCAGCAGCTTCTGGTTCCGGGGAAGGCAGATGGAAGCCTGACTTGGCTACAGTACAGGCTACACGATGTGGATCAATGCACAAAGTGATCACTCTAGAAGGTCAGAAAGAACCACGGATGGCAGGACGGTAGCACAAGGCGAGGACAGATCTAATAGGCAATGGGGAGGGAGAAGGTGCCCCTGAAAAAGTCAGGGCAGGATTCAGTACTCAACCTTTAGGCCCAGGCCTTCCCATCCCTCCTTATACCGCACCCTGGGGGCATATCCGATAACAGGGTGCTTCTAGGAAATGAGGGGGACTGCAGTCAGAGCAGGAGGAGCTGGCGTGAATACTGGTTCTTCCACCAGCCTGCTGGGGGGACTCGGGCAAGTCCCATCTTCCTGAGCCTCAGTTTCCTCATCCATAAAGTGGAGGGGTCAGTGCCTGCTTCTTACAGTATGAGATCTCATCTGTGAAGTGGGAATAATCATAGCTCCCACCTCACAGGGTTGTTGTGAGGATTAAATTAGTATCACTCATCAAAAGCCCTAAGAATAGTGCTTGGCACAAATGCTACATAAATGTCATTTCTTCTTACTATTCTTCTTATCATTATTATTACAAGAGCTTTTGAAATATGATTTGTGTTATTGTTACATTTGTCAACACCTTGTGCGGTGCCCAGCACACAGTAGGTGCTCAGTACAGATCAGTTTTTTCTTTTTCCTGTCCTGTTCCAACTCCAGTGTTGAAATATCCAATAGGCAAGTTCAAGGGA
Source organism: Tapirus indicus (assembly GCA_031878705.1). Taxonomy (NCBI): domain Eukaryota; kingdom Metazoa; phylum Chordata; class Mammalia; order Perissodactyla; family Tapiridae; genus Tapirus; species Tapirus indicus. The sequence continues at coordinate 81,568,589 of CM062925.1, read as the reverse complement.
TGCTAAAAAAACCAGCAAAATAGAAGCATCAAAAATTGTGAAAAAACATGTTTTGAAAGTAGATTATATTTCAAAAATATCATCAATGTAGCCATCATGGGAAAAATGCAAATTTTATTTGACTTCCTTAGATTTATTTTACTGTTTCTGTTTGGCATTGCCTAAGCAGCAATTAGTGGGGCTAGGGGTGGGGGCATAATCATTTCAGCCTTAGGGCCTTTAGGGCTTAGAGTCCCTGCTCCAGCCCAATGCTCCCCATGTGCAAAGGGGAAAGAACTGGAAGCACGGCCCCTGCTGCCCCGGCCAGGCGAGCAGGGAAGTCTCTGTAAGAGACCCCCGGAGGGTGCAATTGGGCCACCTGGGAGAGTCGTACATGAGCGAGCCCAGGGACGGAGAGAAAGTGCCGCCTCAGCCACTCACGGATGCCACTGCACTGGCTCCCTCACGGCAGCTGGGTGCCGTGTGGCCTCCAGAACCCTCCCTCAGCCGCCAGCAGAGCCCTCCTCTTCCCAGGGCCCAGGGTCAGCATGAGCGAGGAGCTGACGGGGCCAAGAAGAGGCCAGTGCTGCCATTTTCGGTTCTGGAAGCTCTGATCTAGCAGCAGCGGTTCAGCCTCTTCTTGAGCATCGGAGGGCTGAGTGTCCTGGATGTGCCCTCAGGCTGGAGAGGAGGCCACGTGGTGGGGTGCCTTGGACTCAGACATGCTTCAAATCCTTGCTCTCTAACCACTAGACAATCATAGAACCTCCCTGAGCCTCAGTTTCCCAATTTGCAAAGTGGGAATATTATTATTCCCAGCACTACTGTAATCATCCCAGCACTATTGTAAAAATGAAAGGAGATTAGGTATGCAGAAGGGCCTGGTTATAACAGGCCCTCAAAAAATTCCAGTCCCTCCTCCTCAAGCAACATTTCCCCACCTCTCCAATTTTGACCCCAAACAAGCCTATTGACCTGGAGAAGTCCGGCTTAAGTGCTCAGCGCAGGAAGCTTTCTACAGTAACCGGGAGGACTATTTGTTTTTCAACAGAGAGGTCTGACTATGTCCCCTAAAAAAGGCATTTGACTTGCATGCTTCAGGCCCTTCCTCTGTCCACCAGATTCCTACCAACTTCTGTCAAATCTTCTGCCTTCAAATCCCACAGAAAGGCCCTGCACCTGCACCAGGCTGCCGGGCTGCTCTGTGAGGCTGAGCTCCGTCGCTGCCATCACTCGTGGACAGAGGTGTCTAGGCCACACGGCTCTGCCCGGCACCCTAGCCTGGCCTATGGTCTTAGAAGCAACTTAGAGGAAGACCCAGAATGCCTCCTTGTCACACCTTCAGGAGCACAGAACTCAGAGGCCTAGCTCAGGTGACACCCGGAGGAATCAAGATTCAGGATCTCACTTGGCAGGAATAACATTTAAAATTAGTAAATTAAAATTAATGGGCATATACAGTCCTGCACTTCAGTTTTATTTAAAAAGAGAAAGAAAGAAAAGCTCAGTTGCAGAAGTGCTAATCTGGGGAAATCTGACTTCACAGCAATTCACATGAAGACAAGCAGGGCTGGGGAGACCTGGGGTTCAGATCCCAGGTCTGACACTCAAGCTGTGTTACCATGGGCCAACCTCTCGCCTTCTCTGGACTCCATTTTGTTATCTTAAATGAGACTTGCACCAAAAGGCTTCAAAGGTCCCTTCCAGCTTGATACGTAATCTTATAAATATATATAATCATGTTATATTGTTATGTGTGTGTGTATATACACACACACACACACACACACACACACTTTTATCTGTGCTCTCAAACTTCAGTGGGCATACAAGCCACCTGGAGTTCTTACTAAAATGCAGGTTCTGATTCAGTGGCGGCCTACGACTCTAACAAGCTCCCAGGTGCTGCCAAGGCTGCTGGTCTGAGGCCGCACTTCGAGTAGCGTGGTTCCAGACGGTAACAGCTTCCCTCCACAGCGTTCCTGCTATCTCCTGACCACTGTATCTTACGTGCATTATTGCACTGAATCCTCGTAACGACCTTGGAGGTAATCACTATCAATATCCTAATTTTCTAGGTGTGGAAATGAAGGTTCCCAGAGGCGAAGTGACCTGCCCGAGGTCACAGCCTGAGCTAATAGGTTGCAGAGCCAAGTTCTGCATCCAGGTCTGTCTAAGAGCATATGCCCACAGCCACCACACCACATACACACGTGTAAGATGGATCCAGGCCAATGTGTGGCTAAGGACCGAGGGAACTAATGAGAGAGTGGAAGGCAAATAACTAGCAAGTTCTTGGTTTGTTTCCTCTGCAGTGATGACCACTCATCCCCCAAGTGACCCCTCCCTGCGCCTCTGGACCGTGCGAAAACACTGACTGATTCTGGTGCCTGATTCCGGAGGTCTGAAATTCTAACGTGCTTGGGGATATCTAAGTGCTCCATCCTTCCTTGACAGGCAATGATGGCAGTAACAAAGGGAGAAGAATTTAGTTCACATAGATGATTAGAGCAGAGGAGAGATGTTTAATCCTATTAATGAATTTGCTAATTGGCCTTCAGCCCCCAATCATTTCATATTCAGGCTTTGCAGTGACAGATTAAATGGAAACAGATTCAGGGGTGGTTTGAGATGGGGCTAAAAGCATTTGCTCAAGGCCTGCAGATGGCTTGGTTGTTCAGTACGGCTAATGAGTGCTTCAGTCTATCCCTAAATGCCTTCTCCCCAACATCCACACTCCCCATTTCAGCCGTTCTTCCTGAGGTGAGGTCAGGAGAAGAGGAGGTTGGTGTGGTGCTTAAGAGCTCAGGCTCTGGGATCAGCCAGAACCAGGCGCTGCTACCCACAAACTGTGTGACCCTGGGCAAGGTGCTTCCCTCCTTAGGGCCTCAGTTTCCACACCTGCAAAATAGGAACTGTAACAGAGTCTGTCCTCCAGGGCCGGGAGGAGGTTAATAAAATAACGCGGGAAAAGAGCAGAGCAAGGTGCCTGGCACAGAGCGAGGCCAGATCAACATTAGCTATTATTATCATTAACTCTGGCAGATGATCCACGTTTTCCTATCTCACCATTGGGAATTTCTCTCATCACCTAAAATTGACAGCTTCCTATAGGAGTTACCAGAGAAACTGCTTTGGGTTCCAGTAGCCATGGTTATGATGGCTGGGGCCTCAGAAGGAGAGAATCAGAGGCCACAGCTTGAAGGGACTGAGATCAACAAGGGCTACCCAGTCATTGTACAGATGGAGCAACAGAGGAGGGAGGGACCTGCCGTGAGACTGGACAAAAGGCAGCAGAAAAGCCAGTACTACCCGATTTGCTAAAATCGTCTCACCTTACGTGAAGCGCTTTGCTCACTATTTTCTTGACTCCTTACACAGCCCTCTAAGGGAGACACTGGTATTGTCCCCATTTCACAGAGGAGAAAACTGAGGCTCAGAGAGATTCAGCTAAGAAGTCACGGAGCCAGAGTTTGAACCCAAGTCTCTTGCTTTTCCTCGGTGGTCCTAACCATTATGCAATCCTACTCCTAGCCCCCTGACTTGAGTCCAGGGCAGCTCCCATTTCCCCCCACTGCCTCAGTGAGGTTTTCAGTTTGGCCTGGAATAATAAGAATCCAAAATTCTGCTCCCACGGCTAGGGTATGGGAAGCGAGTGATAACCTAACTGATTGCAGCTACTCACTGAAGGAGACCTATTTAAACTACTACCTGGAGGGAGGGAAACATTTAAAGATAAGTCAAGTTTCTCTGAAGGTCCCAGGACTCTCAGTCAGAGTGTCTCCCTCTCTCTCTCTCCTAAACACTGCTCACTCTCTGCCCGATGAATCAGAACATCAGCTCCAGGGCCATTATGCAGAACTGTGCAGCACTTCTGCCCATGAGTAGACCTGGATTTCTCATCTGTGCCGCTGCATTCCTGCACTATTCAGAGCCATCAGGAACACACATCCTGGTCCATCCATCCCTGCCTCCACACAGCCGACATCCATGAAGTCTGGACCCAGTATCAGGCCTGACGGAGGCCCTAGAAGAAGACTCATTCCCTGAGAGCTAATCAGAGAGATCAATGTGTAAATCCATAATCACACAATGTTCAGGATTGTAGCAAGGGGAAGCAGCAACAACTGTAGAGGAACAGGGGAGGGAGAGATGTGCTCTGCCTGCAAGAGCCTAGGAGTGCGTGACACTGGATGAGGTCTTGAAGTACGTGCAGGAGTCTGCTGGGTGAATCGGTGGGGGGGGTGGGGGCGGTGGTGGAGGTGGAGGGAGAGTGGGGAAGCCAGACTGGATCTCAGGCAATGTTGGGACACATATGTTAACAATGATAAAGGACACATAAGGGATTGCTGAGGAACAAATAAGTGGGTAGACAAATAGACAGGTTCTTGATCTCATCCAGACAAGATAAAGTTGAACCTGAAATACAAGGAAGGCCATTCTGGCTCAGTCCCTGCTTTAGTTTTTTGAATGAATCAACAAAAGAGTAAAAGCTTAGAGGTACTTTCCCATCTTCCTACCTTTCCCAAAGACACTACATACCGACTGGTATCCAAAAAGTTACCAGGACTCTTCTTGACTGAATTTATAATTTTCAGCTTTTGAAGGAGTATTTGCTATAAGTTTACCATTAATTATCTATACCAGGGCTTCCTGTACCACTGACTCCTTCCAAGTTTCACGGTGGGGGCTTAGATCCAGGATTGGGGTAGCGTGACTGTTAACACCATTCATGCAAAGACAGTCTTTTATTACAGCCTTTCTAGGACTTCATGACTCATTAATTAATTTATGGACACATTCATTCATTCGTGCACTCACTTCTTCAATTATTCCTTCTGTCATTCGATGCTTCATTTGCTTCCTTTCATTCACTCATTTATTTATTCCCCCATTCACTCTTCCACTCCCCGGTTAATGCATGCACTCACTTGTTCACTTGCACATTTATGAAGCATTCACTGGGCAAAGCCCTTCTAGGTACACAAAGAGGGCCAAGACATGGTCCTTTTCCAGGCACCGGGCTGAAAACCCCACTGATTTTAGGTGGTAGTGTCTTCACTTCCATCTTTCAGTCTTTTCCATCTCCCTCTTTCTGTTTGCCTTGAGCTCCACTGAGTTCCTTCTGGGATTGAGGGACCAGAGCTGTGCCTGGCGCTGGGTGTGGGCTTCTCATACTTTTGTGACTGTCAGGGTGCTGGGGAGCGGGAACACTGTTCTCAGCACTTCCCCACTAAATGGTAAACAGATTCAGTACATTTCGTGGATGAAGGCAATTCAAAGCCAGCAGACCAAATAACAGAATTCATTCCAGGCAGAGGGCTGGCAACCGGAATTCCAGCAGGGAACTAACTTTTCCTGCAGGGTCTGCAATTCTAGGAAATAACAGAGAGCAGCCAACTGTTCCATTATTTATAATTTCCCCCAGAAAAGATTTATTGTGTACCTACTATGTGCAAGAAACCAAGATGAGGACTGTGATGAATGATTCAGACAAGCTCCCCTCCAAGAAGCTGACAGTCTGGGGGTGGGGGAAGGACATTAACACTTCCATCAATTGCCTAATTCAAAGCATGACTTGAGAGTCATGAGAATGAACACCTTAAAAGATTTAGGAATTTAGATGGGAGAAGCCACTTCTTTCTGGGGCTTGGGGAAGCCTTCCTGAAGGTGGAAACAGTTCAGTGAAGTCTTGGAATGTGGGTAGAATTTTAACTATTAGACAAGCAGGTGGGAGGAAGGGTAATACAGAGTGAAAAGGATGGACAAAGACGCAGAAACAGGTAACGCCCAAGGCACGCACACCTCTGTAAATTAGTATTCCTCTTTTAGAGATAAGGAAACCAGCATTTCCCAGGTGAAAGGACTTGCCAAACGTCCCTTGAGCCCAGGCTTTGTGTAGGAGAGCTACTGCTTCTGTGTGCCTCACTGTCTCCTGTTGGTCTCCCAGATCTCTCTCAGCTGAACATGCTGCCCCAAGCAATAAATCCCGGACCCACCTTCATCAGGACCCTCTGCTTCCGTAAGTTCTCCATGGTGCTCACTGACTGAGGGGTCAGGGGACCTGTCCCGTTTGTCTCTAACTTGCTATTTGACCTTAGCAAAAGCATCCAATAGCTGTAGGATTTAGTTTGCTCATCTATTCAACAAGCACTCTGGAGATCCCAAGCTCAGCCCTTCCTAAAGGTTTTGAATGCTTTCCCTTGATCATGGAGGACTGATGATCCAGCCAGCCACACAACACGGAATTATTTGCTTATAGGCAAATCTCCATTGAGATGGCCTTGGACTAGGGATGTTCTCTCTAAATTCTCTTGCCCCCCACAGGCCCAGCTGCTGTACATGCACAATCCTCCTCTGATCACCCCCAACACCCCAACCCTTCTCACTCACCCATTCAAGCCCAGAGTAGTGTCCTTGGTATGATGAGCACGTGCAAACGACTGGAGCCAGAAACCCTGCCTGGGATGGGGATGCAGAGGCTGAACCCCCAAAGCAGGGCTTTTCCCTTTCTTAATTAGAGATAACAAAGATCCCAAACAGAGAAGGACAGGAAATGAATTGGAATGTTTTCATTCAGTGACCCAGCTCTTAAATTAGATTTCTGCTGCCTTCAGGAGGCTCTCCCTGAAAACCCAGGTTGGGGTAGGTACATCATCCCTCTTTCAGCACTAATCATATGGAGCTTTTGCCGTATTTAAAAAATATATATGTGTTTCCAAATTATATTTTCAAAACATGCAGGGAATTCATTGAGCAAGATACAATGCTTTCAGGACCAGCCACAAAGCAGAGGTCAGCAGGTGCAGGACCAGCACCGCACACCTGGATTTTGGGTCCTAGTGACTTGTGCAGGGCTGGAAGAGGGCTCCAGAAATGAGCTGTTAGGACTCCCAGAGTACTGACTACTTCCAGGATGGCCTTACTCTAGGCATTTGGAAGCCCCAAACAGTAGAGCCATAAATTGAACAGCAGCTAAAATCTGCTGACCACTTATTCTGTAGCAGAGCCTGTGCTAGGCATTTGACTTGCATTATCCCTGAAATCCACACAGCACAACAGCTGTTTTAAGATGGTAACTACTACTGTCCTTGTTTTATAGTTGAGGAAAACAAGGCTTAGTCATACAGCTAGGAAGTGGTAAAGCCTGGATTTGAACCCCACAGGGATACTGACTCCTGAGCTGATGATCCGCACCATTCTCTTCTGACTGCTTCTAATTAGATCTGAGCTTGATGGCTCAGAGATCACAGGGGCAGCTCTGGTAAGAGCACTAGCAATAAAAATCTTCAAACTTGAGAACCAAGTGGAATCTGAAGAAATGTCTAATGTAACTTCTTCCTTTTGCAAAGGAGAAACTGAGGTCCCCAGGGGGGAAGGGACTCGGCCAGGAAGTGATCCCTGACCACTAGCCTCCCCAGCCAGTTTCCAAGCTGCCTCTCTTGGCAGGAAGACTCTTCTGCTGATTAGCATTCCATGGAAGAAACCAGTAAGATAAGACTCTGTGCTGGAGCAAAGGCCTGGGGGAATGTGCACAGCTGGAGCCCTGGACAATTCCAGCCAATGTGGTGGGACTCTGTGCAAGAAGGCTGACCACTCGGTGCTGGGCAGCTTGTTCTGGTGGCCCGCCCTTTAGCCCTGGACCGCTATGAGCTTCAAGCAAGTGTTGTTGCGAGAGTTAAATGAGAATGCAGAAAAAGCTCCTAGCACTGTGCCAGGCACACAGCAGGGGCTCACTGAATGCTGGCACCCTCTCTTCTTTTCTTAGACTCCTGGGAGAGAGAAGCAAAGAGCTGTGGCCTCTGGGAATCCTGTGGGAATTCATCCAGGGTGACCTGGAGTTTTGTGTAGGAGAAGGGAATGGCGGGCAGTAATGTCCAGGTAACGTCTGAGCTCTTAATTGTTGCCCCGCCCTGTGCAAGGGGCTCCGTGTCCCTCATTCATTTGATCTTCTCATCCTTACAACCACCTTCCCTGGGGCCTTGGTGGCTGCAGCCCACACAGTACAGGAAGTGGGGTCTTCCCTCTCTCCATTTCCTACACACCCAATTGCCTGCCTGGAGGTGTTTTCATCCATTTTATGGATAATAAAACTGGGGTTTAGAGAGGTGAAGGGACTTGCCTGAGGTCACAGAGGGAGGGAATGATGGCGCTGGAATTCACACCCAGACTCCACTGGACTCTAGAGCCCAAGATCTTTCTGTGACACCTAGCTGCCTCCCAGGAGTGCCACAGGCATTGAAAATATTTTAAAACAAACCCCTGAGTTTCTTGTTCCCACAGTCCCCTGGCCTCTGGGACTTCATGGTGGTCAGAGAGATGGTGCAGGAGAAGATAGGGATATGGTGCTGAACTCCATCCCCAGTCAAGCAGTATCTGAGGATCTGTGAGAAGCAGGGCTCTGAATGTCAAGGTCCCGGGCCAAGGCTTGCAGACTTGTCCTGCCCAGGACTGGTAAAAGGGCAACCAGTCCCTTCCCTGCCAGAAGGATGTGTAACTCAGCTGGACAAATGGGTCAAAGCCCCTTCCCACGTTATAGGCTGTAAATGCCAACCCAGCCTCATCACCTAGGGTCTTCACTCGGAGATCTCGTTCCTCAGCGTTCAGTCAGTGTGATGTCTCTGGGGGCTGGACCAGAGGCCCAGACCTCTTGAGGACAGGTCACTCTGCGATGCAGACTTCCCTAAGGAGTCAGGCGAGACCAACCACGTCCTGAGAGTAGACTCACTGAGCACCCTCGGGTCCACCATTATCCTAAAACAGTCCTAATCACCAGCCAGCATAAGGGGTGGGAGCTGTAGCCCCCACCTGTAACCAGAACCTGGGCTCCAACGGCAGAACTTGAAGCTTTAAGTGTCAGGTTACTTAAAATTCTTCCACCACTCACCATAATATTTGAGCATTAAACCAAACCAAACCAAACCCATCATTTGCTTTTTCCTAAGTGCATCCAGTCTCTTTATTCCAACAACCAACTTTCTAACTGCTGGATAGGAGGCCTGCATAGTCTCCCATGGGGCAACATGTTTGCCCCAACTTCACATGGACCCACTTGACAACTGTCCCACTGGTGAGATCGGGCACGTCTAAGCTGGTGTCCAGGCAGGAGGGACTCGAGGATATCATGCTTTCTAATCCTTGATGTAAGCTCACCTCTCTGCCACACCTTGGCAGCACCCTCAGCTCCCCAGCGGTTCCCAGAGCATGGCAGCACCCTGTGTGATGCCCTGGCTGCTGAATCCCTGAGTCCCCAGGACATGAGCTCTGGGAGTTTTATCACCTGGCATGAGCTGATTCCTTTTGGCTTGTAGAGGTTTATCGTGTGTGTGTGTGTGTGTGTGTGTGTGTGTGTGTGTGCGCGCGCCTGCGTGCGTGCAGACAGAGCACTCCCTCTCTGATGATGGACTCCCAGGTCTGCACCAGCATCGCTGCCCGGAAGGCGTGTGTGAACGTGTGAGCACCCTCGCCGGGTGCCCACAGTTGCACAAATGCCAGCCGTCATGAGAATGGGAAGAGCTTCCCAACATTTCCACCCAGACAATCCAGTCACCCCCACCTGTGAATCTGCCGCTTCCTTCTGCTCCTAGAGATCTCCCCCGCAGGAGGGTCCTGGCATCTGGTGCTCCAGAAGGGCCCGGTCGCCCTTGGGGCCAGAGCCCACGCTGGCTCCCTCCTCTGCACGTTCACACTAACCCTCCCGACGTTTTGTTACTCCTTTGGATACAGAGATCTGAATCCGCTCCTCATGGAGAGGGGGTCCCGGCAAAGGCAGGCAGGTGGCACACCCCAGCTCAGCACCGAGCACCCCCAAACCCAGCCAGGGGAACAAAAGGAAGAAGGAGGTGGCTTACCTTTCGAGGGTCGCCTTTGTTTGGTTTGCAGAGACGAGAAGGTGCCCATGACGGCCCCCATGGCAGCGAACACTTGTTTGCGACTTGGGACCCCGCGCCTTGCCCCTCCCCTCCCCTGGAAAGAAATCAGTGTGGATCGTCTACTCCGAATTGGAGGAGAAAAAAAGCACCGGCAGCTTGCCTTCAGCTTGGTATTCAGCGAGCGTGGAGCTGGGGCGCTGGGAGCCTTTTCTTCCCTTCTTCGGCCCGGCACATGCACTGACTCACGGGGCCAGCCGCTCCCGGCGCGCCTTCGGAGCCCGGCCCGGCCGCTTCCCTCGCCAAGGGCCGAGGACGATGCCCCGAAGCCTGCCTGGCGCTGAGCACGGGGCCGGTGCGCTCGCCCGGCCGAAGCTCCCGAGCCGGCGCCGCGTGCGGTGCGGGAGCCGCGCTCCGCCCGCCCCTCCTGCCGCACGCTCGGCTCCCCTCCGGCGCTCGGCTGGGTCTCGGGGGGCCGAGTACCAATCATGAATGAACAGCGCGGGGGACGGCGTGGAGCGAGCCGCGCGCCCGCCCGCCTGCCCGCGCTCGAGGCGATTCCGAGCCGCGCGGAGAGCGGCGGGCGGGTAGCCCCGGAGAGGCGAGGTGGGGCGGGGCGGGGCAGGGGGCCGGAGCTGCACGAGGGGCGCCCTGCTGGGCGCTGCTGCCCGCGCCCCTGCGCGCCCCCACGAGGCCGCGCTCTTGGGCACACAGACCCCGGGCCAGGCACCTGGCTGATGGGTGGGGTTCAGGGGGCAGCAGATTGATTCCCAGAGAACGTGTGTGTGTGTCCGTCCGTCCCTGTGTGTGGTGCGTTATTTCATTTGGCTTCAAGGGAAATCTTATTTAATCCACCACTTGAATTCATGGAGTGGGGAAAAAGTCTGCCCCACCCAGGGAGGGATGAAAAATATACATCTAGCTGCATGTCATGGGAGGAGGGGGCTCTCCTGGTCCTCCAATGCCAGGGCCACCTACTAATGAGAGGGAATTGAGGAGGGCAAAGGAGCCCTCAGCCCCTCTGGGCCCTTTCTGTCTCTTTTTTCTGTTTCTTCCCTCCCTCTCTCCCTCCTTCATTCTTCCTCCCCGGAAAAAAAATGTATTAGCGTCCACTCCTGGGCAGGCTGTGAGTGAGCGCTGAGAGGGTAACAGCTGGATTTAGGAAGGGTTCTCCCCGCTGTGAGTTCTCTCTCCAGATCACACAGACTCCCCCACCCCTGTCTCGGGATTCTCATGCAAAAGGGCAAAGTTTGGGTCCACCCCATGGATTCTCCAGCTCCTAGTGGTGCTGAAATGCAAGGTTTGCTCCCTAGAAGCCTGAGGAGGAGCCACCTCTCCCCCAAATCTGAGCTGCCTGGGTTCCCACTCTACACCATGTTTGCAGGACACAGGGTCCCCCAACATATGGCCTCATAAACACGCACATGCACACCATCGCAGACGTATGGGCACAGGTCCCTCAAGCCCACACAGACATTGCTGTTGTACACACAGACAGACTCACAGCCCATAATACGCCCATAGGTGCATCCAAAGGACCCCACGCAAGACACAAACTCACAAACAGACAGGCATGCAGACACACAGACAGTCAGTGCAGAACAGCATCGCAGTCACCCACGTCACACAGGCTCAAAGCCACGCAGGCACACAGTCGTACCCCAAGGATACGGGGCCCCTCAGGAGCTGCTTCCCCTCATCCCAGCCCATTAGCTGCCCTTTCAGGGACACAGGTGGCCTGCAACATGGTCAGGGACCTTGAGTAGTTTTATTCACCTATTCGGCATTTAATGTTTTCTCAAATCCCAGCATATGTCCTATTTTGTGCAACAGGGAAGGTGAGCTTAGTAACATCCATCCCTTTCATTTGCATTGTCCATTGCCCTATAACCCACATCTCCCCACACCCTGCGAGTTAGGCAGGTGGTGTCTGATCATCACCATGGAGAGAAACTGAGGCTTAGCATGGGTATGAAATTTGCCTGAAGTGACCCAGCTGGGATGTGGGAGTCCAGGGCTCTGTCATCACCTCCTGGGGATCTGTCTGTTGGCAGATGATGACACTGGGGGCCACTGAGCTGGAGAGACCTCCCCTGGGTCCCACCAGATTCAAAGCCTCAGGTTTCCTAACTGCCAGTGAAGGGCTTGTCTGTCTGTGTCCATGAGGCCTGGAATCCTGGATGATGGAGCAGGACTGGTAGGGGCTGGCCCCTCCCTCCCTCCTGACCTCCCTGCTGGGGAAGAAGGGCAGGGGGCACATGAAGCCTGGGGTCACCAGAGGACCCATTAGGATGGCCAGGACTCAAGGAACAGAGGGATCTTTGCAGGGGAGATGGTAGTACAGCCCCCAGGCTTCTCAGACCTCACTGGACAGAGCACCAGGCCACTGTACACTTGGGCCTCTGCTCATCTCCATGCTACCTGAATGACCAGGAGCAGCACTTTAGAGTTTACAAAAGGCCAGGAAGCCATTTCCTCATTTCCTCCTCCCACAACCATCTGAAGAAGCAGGGTACAGATGAATCGCTCCATTTTACAGATCAGAAATAGTCAAGAACCTCTGGAGGAGTTCACGACTGGCTCCTTCTAGCAGTGGGAATAAAGTGAAGTCACCAAGAGAAAGTCCAGACTGCTGAGCAGGAATTATGAGGCCCTTTTGTGGCCTGGCTTCGTCTGCCAATCGCCCTGCTCCCCGGTGATCCCTCTGGGGCTCCAGTCACACAGACCCTCACTAGTCCCCAAACGTGCCCTCTATGTTTGTGTTTCAGGGCCGCTCTGCCTTTCTCCATCTAGCAAACTGCTGCTCATCCTTAAAGATCTACTTCAGGTGTCATTTCCTCCAGGAGTCCCTCCCAGGCCCTGAGTCAGTGTCTCCCTTGGAGTTCCCTCAGCACTTGGGGCTTCTTTCCCATCAGAGCACTCACTTCCTTGGTTTTCATTATCCCTTTCCTTGTCTCTCCCTCTGGACTGCAAGTTTCTTAAGAGAAGGGGCCACTACTGATTTAGCTCTACATTGTCTGCTTAACCCCTGGTTTCTGACAGGGGTACAGTCAGAATGAATGAACAAACTAATTTTCTTTGCTCAGCGACCCAACTAGTAAGTGAAAACTGATGATTACCAAATTATCCTTGCCCTTCGAAGGCAGAAGCATGCTCTCCCAAGTAAAGATTCATTTATTCATTCATTCAACGAGTATTTGTTCATCCTTACATCTTCCGTGTACCAGATATTTACATGCACAATAGCTCGTTTATTCCTGAGGATGCCCTAAGGGGCTGGTACTATCTACAGATAAACAGACACACACGCGCATGCACCATGTGATTACCACATTACCTGTGAGATGCTCACGAAGAATGCATCTAAGTAGGAAGACATGGTAAGTGTGAGGGACAAGAGAGAACGAAGAAGACAGCAGACCCATTCCCTGCCTCTTGGGGACTTACAACAGAGGGCAGAGAACTGCGTGGGGAGAGAGGGAGCTTCCCATCAATCGCTGGGCTGCAGGGGCCATTTGTCCTGCTGTCCCCAATGTGGTCTACCCCCTAAGGCCATCTTGCCAGCCCCAACCAACCTGGGCTTCAATGGCTATTGCTCCTTCCACTCTGGAAGGTGAGCTGGCTCATGTCCCCTCTCCAGCTCTGACCTCTCCCTCATCCACCCTGTTATGGACTGAATGTTTGTGCCCCCCAAATTCATATGTTGAAACCCTAACCCCAGTGTGACTGTATTTGGAGATGGAGCCTCTAAGGAAGTAATTACGGTTAAATGAGATCACAAGGGTGGGCCCTGATCCCACGAGATTAGTATCCTTAATGTCCTTATAAGAACAGACATCAGAGAGGTCCCCTGACCCCTGCACTCATGACGAGGAAAGGCCTTGTGAGCACACAAGGGGAAGGAGAAGGCGGCCATCTGCAAACTAAGAGGAGAGCTCTCACCAGACACAACCCTGCTGGCACCTTGGTCTTGGAATTTCAGTCTCCAGACCGTGAGAAAATGAATTTCTGTTGTTTAAGCCACCTAGTCTGTGGCATTTTGTTACAGCAGCCTGAGCAAACTAATACACACCCACAGCGCCCATCCATGCCCTCAGAAAGCTCCAGAGGCAGGGCCTCCTCTTCCCTCTGACATGGGCGCCCACAGGGGCCTCCTTAGGGTTCAGAGAAGAAGGGTGAGCTGTCAGAGACCCACGGGGATCCTGTTGGTGCATGCACATATCTATGCTCGTGAACACACAAGCTGCGTTCTTTCCCTCCCTCCCTCCGTCACGGCGGCTCCCTCAGCCGTGTGTCTTCCCATCCTTCGGGCAAGGGCAGTTCACTGAGTTCCCACCACACATGGAGGCGGTGGTGTCAGATTAAGGGCTGCTAGCTCTGGTTTCAAATCCTGACTTTGCCCCTTGTTAGTTATGCGACTTTGGGCCTGAGGAGTACTTTCTCTGCACCCTCCTTTCACGTTCTGCGGACGGCATTAGGACCTACCTCGTAGTGTTGCTGTGAGGAGTGGCGAGGTGATGTTTGGAGGCACTTGGTGCCTGGCACCTAGCGTGGCTGGTGATGGAGGGTGGACGGCTACTACCACTGTTGCCCAGGGCCAGGCATTGTGCTGGGCTCGAGCCGTATAAAAACGAGGAAGCCACAGCCTTCCCCTTTGCTTCCATCTTTGCTCTTCATCTGTTTTATAGGAAATCTATTCTCAGGGTCCCCATCTGGTATTAAAAGACTCAGATTAGTTAAGGAAGGGAATGTGGTTGGCACCTGGTTATGTGCAATTCAGCACTATGCTAGCTGCTGTCTTGTACCATTTCCCAAATGTTCCGCATGCATAAGTTTGGCCTCCTCAAATAGACTGTGAGCTTTTAGAAAGCAAAGCATACACCTCCCTCCCCTGTCCTCATCCACCACAGCTCTGCCTGGCCCAGGACATCCTAAGTGTTCCACAAATACTCACCCTGAGATCATTCCGGGCAGGGAAAAGGGCTCCATCCTTTAGGCCCGGGTTCAAGTCTCACTTCTCTTATTAAATGTGCATCTAGGCCTTAGCTTCTTCATCTGTGAAATGCTAGCAGGACCACTTCAAGGGATGATGCGACGATTGGGTTATATAAAGTAAAGGGAAAATGCTTGGTTTCTCTGTAAAGTGCTCTGCAAATGCCCTTTACTATTATTTGCTCTGGGGGCTCATTTAGTCATTTACTTCATTCAATAAATATTTATTAAGTGCCATCTACCTGCCAGGCACTATTCTAAATATAGGAATCCATCATGAACAAGAAGATGTGTAGTCCCTGCCCTCAGGGAGCTGGCGGTCCAGGACTGAAGACAATCAGATCCTCTTATCATCGCAAACTGCAATCAGGAAAGATGGGGCAGATGAGTCTGGGGTGGGGCGGAGGTGGGGGCTGCTCGGAGAAGCCAGGTAAGATAATCTTTTGTGAACGACAAAGTGAGGTCACAAGTACATATAGATCCTCAGAGGGCAGGGAAGTGGATACAGCTTTTAAGTCAGGGAGATCAGTTTCAAATGCAGGGTTTGTTCTGTGACCTTGGGCAAGTTGTTTGACCTTTGAGAGCCTCAATTTTGGCACATGTGCGTGGAACAATCCACCGATGCTGGTTGCAGGGTGAGGCTGAAAGTGATCATGATTACAAAAGTGACTGAAACAGGATAGCCCTGGAAGGAACATTCCTGGCTCAGAAAATGCTAACTCCATTCCTCAGTTTCCCCTTTGGGTCTCCTTTGCAAGCACCTTCTTTCCCCTCTACCCAGGAGGAAGGAAAGACGTTGGAATAGGACTTGGGCTTGGGAAGTGCCTCTCCTGGGCCACATTCTTATGCATCAAGCATGGCCTCGTCTGTCGCCGTTGATCATGCCCCTTGAGGAAGCAGGACAGACCTGGTCTGCGGAGGAGGCAGGGGAAGCCAGGACACGGACTCTGCTTTTCACGTCCTGACGGCTGCACTGCCCCAAGTGTTCCCCCTTCGTGCTCCAGCGCTGGAACAGTCTCCACCAGGAGCTGAGATGAGTTCAGACAGAGTGCAGCCACCCACGCAGCCCAGAGGCTGAGAGCAAAGCCATTCCGGGTTACCCAGATCCAGGGGGGGGGAGTGACAATCCAGAGCACCTCAACTTTCATCACTGGAAGCAACATTATGTGTCATGAAGACCAGAGAGGTCAGTGGTGCTGCGCTGGACCAGGCAGGAGGCAGGTACTTCATGAAATTGATCAATGGCTCCCTGGGGGTGGATGAAAGGTAGGTGGAGGGAGGAAGGGTGCAGAGGTGGGTGGGTTCAAATATGTTCAAACAAACATTTAAGTATCGAGTGAAACCTGTGAACCTCCTCCCCCTAAAAGAACCATGCATGCATGTGCACACACTCAGACTTTGCATCCAATTTTCTGATGTTCACGACTTCATGAAGCACCTTCAAGGACATGTGGTTAAGAAATTCTGTCCTAAGGAGAAAAGATTATATAGTAAGGGAAGTGATCCAGCCATTTCTTAGCTGTGTGACTTTAACTTTTCTGAGTCTTAGTTTCAACATCTGTAAAATGGGTGTAATAATTGTGCCTTTTGGATTGTTGTGGGAATTAAATGAGAGGAAGCAGTGAAGTGCTTTAGTGTGGAGCCTGGCAGGTTGCGAGGCTCAGAGAAAGGTACTGGTCATCATTAACATTCATTTACTCGTTCACACATTCATTCAGTCACAATTTAGTGAGTGCTTGTAGTGAGCGCCTCCTGTTTATTACACCCTGAGGTGGTCTCTGGGGATGCAGAAGTTTATGCTCCCTGTTTGGGGAACTTACAGTCTAAGGGGCAAAGGGCAGATAAGCAACTCACTCTAACATCCCAGACTTCGTCAGAAACAGTGGGCGTGGCTTCTCCTGCTTTGCTGCTGAGGAGCTGGCCCCACCCGAAGTCCTGCTGAGAAACAAAAGCTTGGACTCAGCAAGGTCAGGGGCCGAGGTCAGTCTAGGAGGGTAAAGGTCAGGGTGGAGAAACTCAGGGTGGAGCTGGGTGGGAAGGGATGGAGCTGGAGGGAGTGAAGGTGAGAGTGAGGGGCAGAGTAGGGCTGAGGTGGGGTGGAGTGGCCCTGGACAATTGCCATAGTGGTGTGGCAGGGTGGGCGGGTGATGCTGAAATGGCTGGGGCAATGGGGACAGCAACCATGGGCAGAATTTCCTGTTTTTCTAAAGTGTGTGCAAAATGTAGATCTATAACCTCCTTGGATAAATGTCCAGGAATCCGTCATTTCACTCCCTTCCTTTAGTCTCCTCAGGTTATATAATAATTACATTGACAATGGCAGCCACCTTTCATGGAATTCTTACCATGTGCCGGTCATGTGCCTGGTCCACTTAATCATTTCAATATCCCACCAGGTAGATACTTTCACTAT
Organism: Tapirus indicus; assembly: GCA_031878705.1. Classification (NCBI taxonomy): domain Eukaryota; kingdom Metazoa; phylum Chordata; class Mammalia; order Perissodactyla; family Tapiridae; genus Tapirus; species Tapirus indicus. The sequence continues at coordinate 81,551,336 of CM062925.1, read as the reverse complement.
TCTCCATTTTATATATGAGGCAACCAAAGCGCAGAGAAGTTAAGTGACCTGTCCAAAGCCACACAGCAAGTAAGTGGTGGAGCTGGCCTTGAACTTAGCCGATCTGACTCCAGAGCCCATCCTCCTTGTCTAGCCCTAAGTCCTCCTGCTGCTGTTGCAACCGACTTCTTCCAGCAAGTTTCTTTGGGGAAATAGAAATTCACCGGAGACTCATAGGTATGGTGTAGCTTCTTGGAGCCAAGGGACAGATGCAGAGGGGAGGTGCATGAATTCTGGCCCTCTGAGTGGCAGGTGCTGCTCTCACCCATAACCTTAGTCCCTGGCGCTGCAGCCATGCCCACCAGCCTGCGGGGATGCACACAGGGTCTGTTTTCCCTCCATGACTTCTACCTACTGAAGCCTCTGGAGGAGGGAGCAGCCACCGTCCCGTCCTGTGTGATGATTAGTAATGATGCCAGCCGTGAGCGCGCCCCTGGCCCTGCCCGGGCGCTGAGCCTGTCAGCACTGGCTCCCAGCTTCCCAGCACTGCTGCTGCCACAACGGGAGCCTGAAGAGGGAAGGCACCCAGAGCGGGAAGGGAGGACAGAATTCAGTTGTGGCTGTCATCACGCTGAGGGCTGACTCTGGGACAGGGCTGCAGAAATGAGGCCACTTAAAATGACAAGATATCAACAGATGGTTCTTCTGTTTTTCCCTGTGACTTCATACCTGTCCCACATGCATTGAGACCTGTGGCATTCACCGCCTGGGGCAAAGATGCCACCAAAACAGTGGGGTCACCTTGGATTTTGACTTACAAAGGCTCTGGCTTAAGATAAAAGGCCTGGAAGAACATGGGCTCAGTGAGAGAGCTGGAGAGGGGGTTTGCCCTTGACCCACTTCAGGGGAGCACTGTTCAGCACTGAAGCCCCAGACTTTGGTGGAATCTGGGGGCCGAGGAGACCCTGCCCCTTTCCTAAGTAGAGCCGGGAGAATGGACAGGACCCAGAGTCCCCCTCCCAGCCCCGCCAGCCCTCTGTGTGGCAGGAATGTTGCACACCCCACTGGTCTGTGTATCTTTTCTAGGAGTGGGGTCCTGACCAGTCTCTCTTGGCCGAGTCTGGCAAGAAGAATCTTTCCCCTGCACCCAGGAGGGACGTGGCCCGGAAAGCTCCAGAGAGCCAGCAAACCTTGGTTCTAGGCTGGGGGGCCCCAGCTGTGACCTGGATGGCGCAGTGACCAGAGAGTGCACAGTAGTCAGAACACCTGGAGGCTGCCTGCCTGGAGCGGCGAGAGGCTGCACACCAGAGGGCGAGCCTACCCCACACCTCGGTGCTTCATAAGCCCCCAGGATATTCAGGCAACGCTGGGGGGATGGGGCATTCTGAGTTTATCGAGATTTCATTTCTGCCCCCCAAGAAGAATGGAACTTGGAATAGAGTTTAAGTTCAGCAACTTAAGAAATAAGCAGTGTAACATTTCTGGCACACCACAGGAAGGCCCTGAAATTCTTAGCAACTCATAAAATGATCCTCACAATACCTCTATGGCAGGTGCTGCTCTCTTTTCCATTTCACAGATTAGCAAACTGAGGTCCAAAGAGGTGATGTGATTTGCCCAAGGCCGCAAAGCTGGAGTGAGCTGTAGAGTCAGGGTTTGAACCCAGCTCTGTCTTCAAAGCCCATGCTGTTACCCACCAAGTGGAGGGAGTGGGGAAGTGAAGAGAAGGAAGTGGGAGGAAACAGAGCAGTGCCGGAAAGACTAGGTAGGGTGATGGGGAGCCCTCCACTCGTCCCCCTCCTGGGATGACTGCCCCAGGTGAGAGGAAAGTGGCTGCGAAGAGCCTTTGTCTTGACTTAGAGGACACCCATGGGACACGTGCACCAAAGCTGGCACCTAGGTGGCCTGGCACCCAGGTGGTGGTGGGGGAGGGGAGAGGTGACGCACCTCCAAGAGCAGGGACACTGCCCTTCCTCCCGTGAACCCCTAGAAGCCCCCTTCCTGAGAGGCCAGGCTGGCCCTGCCTCCTCTCTCCCTGTGTGGAGGCTCCCTTCCCGAGCTGTTGCAAGACACTGCCTCGACAACAGTGGCACTTCAAGATGATTTCTGTTTCTGCTGTGCCTTCTTTGCAGTGGGCTGGCCCCTAGCGAGTGAGGGGGTTGGGCATGCTAGCCGTTGCTGGAGGAGCTAATTGCCAGGCCAGGGCTCTCTTTCCCTGGGCTGGCATTTGCATGGTGCATTAGTATTCGTGCCCACAACTCAGGGCTGTTCTGAATGGAGGATGCTATGCAGATGAGCATCAAGCCTGGTGTGTGATGAGGACTTGATGCAGTTTGCTAGGAATCAAGGCTCTGACTTAGAGGAGGCTGAGGGAGGCTGCAGAGGAGATGGGGGCTCCTTGCCTGGTTCCCACACTGCCCGACCGAGAATCTGCCGTCTATGCTGTGTGAGCTCCCGGTCAGTCCCTCCAATGATTCGGCCAGCATCCACGAGCCCCTGCTCTGCCTCACCTGTCCCATGATGGTGCCAGAGATGCAGAGAGGTGAGGTGTGCTCGATCCTGGCCCTCGGGAAGCTTCCAGTCCTGGGGAGACAGTGGCATATAAGCTATTTGAAGACAGGGAATGGGCCTATGGCAATCAGCTCAGAGGCCACACCAGCTCAGAGGAGAGACATCTAACTCATCCTGGGGAAGAAGAGGGGTGGAGGAGGGCAATCAGGTGAGGCTCTTCCAAAGAGGAGATGTTGGAGCTGGGTCTTGAAAGACAAATAGGAATTTGTCAGCCAAACACCACTGTAAACACATGACTTTGTTTGGGGACATCCTATGGAGCCACGGTCTACCTCACTCTCACAGTGGTGCCCCAATGGGCAGAGCAACAATGCCTCACCAGCCCCATTCATGGATTTCCCAAACCTACAGCTGGGTGGACTTTGGGGAAAGCACGTCCAGCCACCATGGATGGTTTTGCTTGATAAAACCTGTGATAGATGATTGAAGTGAGCGACTGACTCATCCAGAAACAATTGGATCTTCTTAAGATCTCCAGGATTTGGGGCCGGCCTGGTGGCACAGCGGTTTAGTTCGCGCTTTGGCAGCCTGGGGTTCGCGGGTTCGGATCCCAGACGCCCGCCGACGCACTGCTTGTCAGCCACGCCATGGCGGCATCCCATATAAGGTAGAGAAAGGTGGGCACGGATGTTAGCCCAGAGCCAGTCTTTCTCAGCCAAAAGAGAGGAGGATTGGCAACAGATGTCAGCTCAGGGCTGGTTTTCCTCACACACACAAAAAAGAGATCTCCAGGATTGGAAATTTCCTGGCTTCTCTGTGCAACCTGATCTAGCATTTTACCATGCCCAGAGCTAGTCTCACTACTGTCTCACCAATGTCTGCTAAAACAAAGAGCACTTACTCCTTATACTCCAGGAAGCAGGGAATGGAATGCCTTGCCCAAGAACCCTTCATGCAAGCTACCAGGGCCACGTAAAGCCCTGAGCATCAAAAACTAAGCTCCCAGGTGAGATGGGGAGCTCACAGTGGTGGGGATACAGATACTTTCTACAGTGGAAACTGAGTGGTGGGAGTGAAGGTGGAAGGTGGCTGCGGGAACTACCTGCACCCCAGGCTTTGATTCTGAATGTGCATCATCTGGAAAACTCAGAGACATTCTCCCCGGAAAACAAGGTATCTCTTAGAGTTATACTACTCAAAGCTAGAAAGGACTTTATATGTCATATTGCTGAGCCCCTCATTTTACAAATGGCCTGGGGAGAGAAAGAGGTTTGCTCAGAGAAACGTAGGGAGAGAGCAACAAAAGAGGAGATGCTGGAGCTGGGTTTTAAAAGACGAATAGGAATTTGTTAGAGTTGAGACTGTAACTCAGGGCTCTGGAAAGGGTCTTGCATATTTTAAGATGCCAAAAGTTCTCCTCAACTGTCACAATCTCCCCTCCAGAACCAGATCCAAAGTTCCTCTCAGCTTCCTATGAGGCATAATACCATGGATGCAGGAAGATGCCTCTGTCCCAAATGTACCTCCCTCCCCTTTACTGAAATTCCCTCAAGATGAAGTAATATCAAATAAAGATTAAATTACAAATGTCTGGAGGAAGTTGGTACTGACTTGGTATTCAGACTAAAGTATAGATAACTGATATTATACTGTGAGCCACATGTGCTAGGTCAGCAATTAGGAGGAAGTAAAGGCACTGGAGACTTGAACTGCATGGAGGGGTGAGAGATGGGACCAGGAAAGTAGCCTAGGGCCTTCAGTAAATCAGGGAGATGGGTGTGTGTGTTTAAGTAATAGTATGAGTCTTGGCAGAGAACCTTAGCACTAGGTGACTTTCTCTTTACGTCTGCTCAAATGCTATCTTGTGTGATGCATGCATCCATCCATCCGTCCATCATCCATCCATCCATCCATGCATCCATCCATCCATCCATCATCCAACCATCCATCATCCATCCATCCATCCCTCATCCAAACATCCATCCATCCATCCATCCATCATCCATCCATCCATCCACCCATTCATTAATTTTCAGTACCCATCTGCACACGCCTGCCCCTGTTGTAAGTATCAGGATAAACCAGTGACCAAAAGGGACATTTCTCCTGGTTTCTGGAGCTTCCATTTCCATAGGGAGGGGAGGTCAGGACAGAGCGCACTAGATAAGCAAACAAACATAAAGTCGTGTCTGATGATCGTGGGCACTCTGAGGATACTAGACAGGCTCCCTGGGGGAGAGCTAATGGGGTCAACCTGAGATAGAAGGCCTTGCTTAGAAAGGGAGATTTATTCTGAAATTTGAATGTCAGGCAGGACTTACTCATGCTTAGGATTTGGAGTGAGAGAACTTGAGTTGAAGGAAACAGCAAGGCCCAAGGCCCTGCAGAGGGAGGGTGCTGGGTGGGCTCAAGGCCCAGAGAGAAGGGCAATGGGGCTGGGCCCACGGAGCAGGGGAGAGCTTCCAGAGAAGGCTGGGAGGCCGGTTTGCACAGGGTCTGTGGTCCTTGGTGCAGAGTTTGGATTTTATACTAAGAGCAATGAGAGGATGTGGGAGAATTTTTTTCACTTTTTATTTTGAAAAGATTGTAAACTCACAAGAAGTTGCAAAAATAATACAGAAAGGTCCTGTGTACCCTCATCCAGTGTCCCCCAATGGTGGCATCTTACATAACTATAGTCCAATATCAAAACCAAGAGACTGACGTCAGTACCTCCACAGACCATGTTCAGATTCACCGGTTTTACAGGCGCTCACTTGTGTGTGCATCTGGTGTGTGCGTGTCTCTATGCTGTCCCATCACATGTGTACATTGGCGTAACTACCACCACAGTCAAGATACCCAACTGTTCCATCACCACAGGGAGCTCCCTTGTGCTCCCCCTTTAGAGTTGCGCCATCCCCCTGCAACCTGTCACCATGGGAGAATTTTAAGGAGGGGAGTGAGAGGATCTCAGAGCTGTCAGCTGGGTCAAAGACGTGGTCTATCTAACTTTGCTTGCCCTACAGGCCTCTGAACAAAGCAGGCTCACTGTGAATATAGATTGCTTTGAATGCCTTCACTTTGCAGTTGAAGAGCAAGAACAGAAAGGTTAAGCAACTCAAACAATGTCACACAGCACTTCTCATGGCTTACTGGCTGTCTCTATTTAGATGATTGCAACAACTCTCTGCAGAGCTTGGTGTGTTGATCACTGGGGACCATGTGTTGTGGAGAAGAGAGGCCAGGACTCTGGGTCAGGGAGCTGTGCAGAACTCGAGACTACCACTTCAGGGCCTCGTCCCTTAATCTCTTTGCACTTCCCTATCCCCATGGGTGAAATAGTCCATTGCCTACCTCAAACAGTCACAGCGAGGGATTGGTTCAAAAGTACTTGGGAAGCGCCAAGCATAAGGAAAAAACATTTCTGCTCCCAACATGCCAGAGCTGACCCAAAAGTACTGGAGAGAAACTGCTGCCCTTCCTCCCTCCCCTCCCACTCCCGTTTCTGTGGGGAGGGTGGAGATGATCTCATTGGGAGATTGGCAAATGGCCCTCAGATCTGCAGCTCAGCCCCTTCTTACATCTGCCTGGCTTACAGGTCTCAGTTCCTGTCCCTACATGTGGCAGACATCCCAGGGCTTGCCTGCATGGCTGTGGGGTGAGGGGTACATGTGGGAGACCCCCAGTTCTCCAGGTGCTCTGCTTGGGACCCAGTGGCTAAATTCACTTTCTGAGGGTAGACGCTGGGCATACGTTTTGGCTTCAGGCCCCATCCTCCAGTGTAGCTCTCAGTGATTATGAAGAGGGTAACTTAATCGGCATTCGACATCTCCATCTGTTTCCCTGGTGGTCCACAGGAGAGGAGTGGGACTGACAGTTACCTTGAAGCCCCAAAACCAAGCCCACTTCTGGGCACAGAGTCCCTGCCCCAGATAGTGCCACTGTTTTATTTAGAGTGGTCTGCTCAGAACTGCCCAGGGCTGTGGGTGTGTTTGGAAGGGGAGGGCAGGGGATGAAGAGAAGAGGGTGGAGCAAGATGGAGAGTGTAGGGGTTTGGGCAGCTCCGGGGCCTTCATAGGGCCCTGACGGAGATTGGAAGGTCAGCCCCTGCCCTGGGGCCCTCCTGCAGGAGGCCATTAGTCCAGGTCAGACCCCCAAGTCTGCCCTGGCCCAGCACCTGTCAGCCACCAGATAGTCTCATTCTTCCTCTGCCCATAGCGGTGCAATCTTGATTTCCTGTAGCTTGGCTTCTCCTTTCTCAGGGGGAATTTCTGCCTGTTTCTGGCAGCCATCCTCCATCTTTTGAGGTAAGTGCCGAGGTAACGAATGGAGTCCTCTTCTTCCTCACCCTTCCTTATTGCCAGTAGCCTCCCAGGCTGCTCAGTCGCCACTAAGGGGCCATGGGGTCAGCCTCCCTCCCTCGCCAGCTCCTGCCCTCCGGCCTCCCGGGGAGCAGGCACATCCTTCGTCTCCAACACTAATGAAATCTTCCTTCTGCTCAGTGCCCAGCTGGGCTCAGGGTCAGTATTCTTACCCACTCAGCTCGGCCCTGTGCTCCGGCTCGGTAATTACACCCCACACCTCATCACAGACAGGCCCGGCTCAGCGCACAGGCCTGGCTTCTCTGCACCATCACCTCCTGGAAGCTTTAACAGTCCTCCCGGGGCTGCAGAGACTGTTGGTGTGTGAATCTTCTCCCTCGTCCAGGTCCTTGGTTGGCCTGGGATCTGCTCACAGCCATGTCCCCCAACACACATACTCAGGACACCCTTCCCGGGTCTCTGTTCTGTCTGTCTGAATCCTATTCCCCCCTGCTGGCTTCACTCGTGTCGCATCTCCCCCAGGAACCTTCCCTGATTTTACCACATCGCCGCCCTCTACGTCGGAGACTTCTGATACAGTGACTGCTGGCTTCTCTGAGCGCCGAACACCTGGCACTGGGTCCGGTTCCTTATAGCTGCATGAAATAAATTATGAATGGATGAGTGGTTGAATGGGTAGATGGATGGATGGGTGGATGAATGAATGAGTGCACACTTACATGTCTATCCTTCTCCCCTAACACTTATGTATATGTTATTTGGTTTTGCTTTTTAACTGCTTCACAGAGAATGATGATGGAAAACCCTTGAAGGAAGGGACCTTTTCTAAAGTTATTTGTTCACTGCCCAGGCACTTCCAGTAAACCTCCTACTGTGCACCAGGCATGAGGCCACAGAGGGACTAGTAAAGTGTGTCTCTGCCCCGAGAAGCTCTGCCTAATGTCATGGCTCCTGAATTCCTGGGACCTTTTTGAAAATCTGATGGAATCTGTGGATCCTCTCCACACACACACACACACACAAATGGGTAAATTATGGGTCAATTTCAAGAACTCCTGAAATCCTTGGCCACAGTTCAAGAATCCCTGGTCTGGTGATAAAGAGAAACAAGTTAACAGAAAATTTCAATATCTTTTGCTAAAGGCTCTGCCAGGAGGCATGAATAGCTTATATCAGGGATCACAGAAGTTGAAGCAATTAACTCACTTTGAGTGGGATGAGGTGTCTCAGGGAGGTTGCAATCAAGGAAGAGATTTCAGAAGGGCTGGCTTTTGAGCATCGAGTAGGAATTTACTGGGCAGGCAAACGGAGAGCATGTGCAAAACGTAGAAGGATGTAGTGGTTGCCAGGAGCTGGGGGAGGGAGGATTGGGGCGTGACTGCTAAAGGGTCAGGGTTTCTTTCTGGAGTAATAAAATGTTCTGTGATTAGATAGAAGTGATGGTTGAGCAACTTTGTGAATATGCTAAAAACCACTGAATTGTACACTTTACAAAGGCTAATTTCATGGTATGTGAATTTCAATGGTTAAACTCATGTGGTGATTTGGCTAGGCCATAACGCCCAGTTGTTTGGTCAAACACCAGTCTAGATGTTGTTGAAGGCATTTTTTTTTAGATGAGATTAACATTTAAATCAGTAGAGTATGAGTAAAGCAGGTTACCCTCTATGATGAGGGTGGGCCTCATCCAATCAGGTGAAGGTTGTAAAAGAAAGCAGTCCCCCAGGAAAGGGTGAATTCTGCCTCCATGCTGCCTTGGGACTCAAGCTGCAACATCCACTCTTCCCTGGGTCTCCAACCTGCCCTGCAGATTTCAGACTTGCCCCCCCAGGCATGTGCGCCAATTCCTTGCAATAAATTTCTCTCTTTCTCTCTCCCTCAGTATATACACATCCTATTGGTTCTGTTTCCCTGGAGATTCCTGACTAATAGATGAATTACATCTCAATTTAAAAATGTTTGTTAGTGGGGAACTGATTCAATAAATGATGGTAAAACCATAAAACAGGTGCACAGGTGTGTAACACACTCAGGGTGGAGCAAGACAGCTCAGCGTGGAAGGCACAGGCAGGAGGAAGCTGGTCGGGGCAGGCTGGGGCAGGCCCGGCAGTGGGTAGCCTCGATTATCGTGCTACAGCTTTCTATTATCTGCGGGGTAGTGATATGTTAATTAGGGTTATTTTTGGTTGCAAGCAACAGAAACTGACACTGGCCAACTTCCGCAGAAAGAAGAAATTATGGGAAGAGTATGGGAGCTCACACACCTGGAAAATGTTTAACATCCAAATCCAGGAGCTGCTAGGAACCAGGGCAGTTACAGAAGTCTTGGCAACAGGAGCTCATGATTAGGGTTTCTTCCTAGAAATCAATTGCCACGGCTTTTTTTGTTCTAAGTTACTGCTCAAAATGCACAATCTCAGGAAAGAGAAACTGATTAGCCAAGCTTGAGTCCCTGTGCACAACTCTTAAACTGGGACAGCAAGGCAGAACCCCTTGTTTGTCCTTCCTGCCAGTTGGGTGGTATCTGGGCAGCACAGTCAGGGTGCTGCTGCTGGAAAAATGGGGAGCTGGCGCTGGCAGGTAGATTAGCAGGAGTGCATGGGGGAGGCAGCACTGGGATCCTTGCCCAGCCAGTAAAGGTGAGCAGGGGCCTGATGCTCACTGAACTGAATTACTGGGTCTTCATTCCAGCGGTGACATTGCCCCTACCCTTGGCTGTGTCAGGATCACAGACGCCTACTGCCAGGGAATAGAGCTATTTAGTGGGAGGACTGGAGCTGGACAGGGCCCTGACACTTCTAGCTGTGTGGCCTCGGTCAAGTCACGTATCCTCTCTGAAACTCAACATCCTCATCTCTTTGGGGCAGGCCATTGTGCCCACCTTCTAGGCTTCTTAGGAGGAGTAAATGAGAAGACATGTGGAATAAAGCCCAGCCCAGGGTCGGACATATTCTAAGGGCTCTATTCTTCCTTCCTTCAGGGATGGTCTCCAGTGTTGACAATGTTGCTGAGTCTAGAAGAATGACCCAGGGGACCTTGTCCAGTCAGTTTTCAATTAAATTGTGACCAGCCATGATCTGAGGCGGAGCCTGGGGCCGAGGATGTGGGTCCTGGGACAGGACTCAGTTGCTATCTTTGGGCTCCCTGCCTTCTTCTCCTTCACGTGCCAGGCCCAGCGGCAGCCTAGAGGCTGCCTGCCTTCCTCTGGGGCTGTGTCCTCGGCAGCCTCCTCTCACCAGCCCCTTTGGGAAGGGAACAGAGGCTTAGCCCTTGAGAAGCGGAAGGTGAGGCCTGAGGAGACTCAGACCTGCCCCAGCTCCTTCGTGGACTCCTGGAGGTGGCGCCCAGTATAGTCCCTGCAAAGCCACATGACCCTGAAGGTGGGGTGTGTGTGTGGTGGAGTGCTGTTAACCCACAGGGCTCAGCTCTGGGCCATCAGCCACCCTCTTTGTCCATACCCTGGGCCAGAGCTGGACTCTGTGCCCTTGAGTTGGGGAGATGTGGTGAGGGAGGGAACAAACGAGATTCTTTTGTAGGCCCAAGGCCAGAGGCTCCGCTCAGGCCAGGAGTTATGCAGGCGTGTGGGGAATCAGCTCTGACCCCCACAGGGTGTGACTGGAGATGGGGTGGGGGTGCAAATGGAAGAGGAAATGGAGAAAGCAGGAAAGAGAGCCAGTGCCAGAGAGGTGGAGGGAAAAGGAGGCTGGGAGAGACAGACAGAGGGTGGAGAGATGGAGGAGACAGAGACCTTGAGAAACAAGCCCAATTGAGAGAGACTTGAGAGAGGCAGGGAAGGGATGGGGAAGAGGGAGGAGGGAGAGAGGGAGAGACAGACAGGGAAGGAGGGAGAGAGAAAAAAGGAAGGAGAGGCATAGAGAAAAAAAGACTTTGAGAGAAAGAGAAGAGGAAAAAGTGACAAGAGAAAGAAGAGAAACAGGTAGACGGAAACAGAACAGAGAGATGGAATGAAGGAAGGAGAGACAGAGAGAAGGGGAAGAAGAGAGAGGGGGAGAGGGAGAGACAGTCAAGAGAGAGAGCACCTTGGAGGGAGAGATGGGGCAGGAGTGAGGCTCTGTGACCTCCTGGGTCTTGCCAGCCGCCCCCCCCCCCCAAACACGGGTGGCAGAAGGGTGTGCGGGCCGCGTTGGTTAGCTTGTTTTGGCTCTCTGATCCATGACACGCTCTCGATGATCTATTAAAGCAGAGTGAGTTCTACAAACGCTTCCACCCACCGCCGCCCCCTGGGGAAACGGACTATATTTGTGAGGTGACTCATCTTGCTGCCACAACCCCTGGGGATCTGAGGCAGAATGCTTGGCATGAGTTCACCTTCAAAAGGCCTCGGGGACAGCCGGATGAGCCTAGAAAGGGCGAGTGTTTGTGCAAGGAGAGATTTGGATGAGTGAGTTTGTCAATCCCGCCGGGGTTGGTGATAAGCCGACTGACCGGCAGGGCAGCGGAGCGATGGTGCAATATTGCTGACGTGTCTATGGACGGCTTGAAGTGACTGCTTCCCTGGTGCCTCCTTTAGGCTACATCCCACTGAGGGACCAGAGAACTTGTCTAGGAGCTTCCTGTTTCTCTTGGAAGCAGAGTGAGGAGGTCACAACCCCCATTGCATGCTGTCTTAGTACCGCCTCCCTCCGCTTTGCTGCGTTTTGCAGAGCCTAGTGTTACATTTACTGGTGCGGTCTTCTCCTCACGCCCGGTAGACTGACAGCTCCCCGAGAACACGGGTGGTGAGGGGCTTGGCTCCGTGTTGTGTCCTCAGCATCACGGTGCCCTCTCGAGAAACATTTACGGAATGAACCAACACAACATACCTATTTTGGAATCTAGTGATGCTGAGTTTTTATTCCACGGTGTTTTTTACAATCCTTTTGCAAATAAAGAAGGTGAAGCTCAGAGACGTGTTGTAAGTGACCAGAGAGACAAAGGAGAAAGAGGAAGAGTGTGGACTTAACCCAAGACTGTCTGACTCCAGAGGCATCCTAACCACCACTCCGGAAACTCACAGCCCCGCAAATCACCACCGACAGACATTTGCCTGAGTTATCAGGGATATGTACTCTTCCCCTTGCACGCTAACTCCATACAACAAGGTGAATGTCTCTAAAGAAGGAGAAGCAGAAGAGACCATGGCAGACAGGAGAGGTGGTCTTAAAATGGAGAGGCTGGTTCAGCCCATTTTAAGTGGGCTCAGAGCTTACCTTATGCAGATCTGAGTGACACCCTAGTGATGGTCACAAGAGAGTGAGACAGTCGCATTTCCCCCTGGGGAGGAGATTTTAGCTTTCATCCTTTTAGCCAGAAGGCCCCCAGCCTTGGGTCACCCTGGGTTGTTCCCTCCACAACCACCTGTCGTTTCTGAGCCTGGGTAAGTGAAGCTCTGAATAAACACCGGCCTCAACAGCCTGTAAATGAGTCCTCGCACTGCTCCAACTGTCCAGATTCACAGGCAGGAGGTGTACTTCTGACCCCATTCATCCTCGGAAACAAGACTAGAGCAGACACAAGAGAACAAAGACCATTTCTCCCATCTGATATTTTAAATTTAGATTTTAGGCTTAAGTCTGCCAGGGAACACACGGACTCTAGTTATGGCCTCTTTGAAATTCTGTAAGACCAGATAACACTTCTCAGGACAAAGGGACTGGGACAGCAGTAGCAGAATGCTTCTCTTGATAAATATCCCAAATATCTGGCTGTGAAGGTCACCAGGGCTGGGTCAGTGGAGGGTGGAGTCGGCGGAAGGGGGCTTTGGAAGTTATGATAATTTTGGAGTTAATAAATCTCTCTCTCTCCCTCTCCCTCTCCTTCTCTTTCTCTCTCTCTCTGACAGGCTTAGCCTTAGACATTGCTTGACTCCTGTAGCATACCAGATCAAGTCTTCCATAATTCTGTCAGGATTCTGGAGACTTCTAAAGTGTCAGCGAAGACAAATTACATCAGAATCTCTGGGGGCTATGGCTTTTGGTGGGGGCTGTGGTTCCTCAAAACCCCGGCATCACATACCCCGGTTCCGGGCTCTGCCATTAACCAGCTGAGAGTCCTTGAGAAATTACTTCAGTCACCTGGTCCTCGGTTTCCTCAAGGGTGTGATGAAGAAAATAACTGTGCAAATTTCATGAGGCTGTTGTGAGGATTTTATGATATAATAGCTATAAAGTGCCTCATAATGTGACTGGCACACAGTAGGGATTCAAAAGTTGGCCATTGTTGTAATTATTGTTGTTATTCTTACTAATAAATATTAACTAATCCTGGCTAAAAATCTACCCTTCCTTGAACCCTGGGAAAAGCACATGGACTTGACCGGAAACATCCAGAGCTACAGTAGGTGGGGCAATGCTGGGGGAAGATGAATGGCGTTACACAGGAAGTGTCTTGCTCTCTCTAAATGGTGGATCTTTTCTCAGAGTGGATTCCAAGCAGTGTGTTTTCCTGCTAACAACTCTTTTAAAAGTGTTAATATCTCCTATATTCTCAATTGGCCTAATACCCCTCTGCTAGAAGGAGTGCCAACATGTCATGCTTGGTGGAAGATATAGATTGCAAAGCGTCCCACAACCACAGCCAACATTCTGTTGACCATGTCGAAGTGAAGCAAAATGCTTTAGCAGTTGATAAAGGACTGCGATCAAAATTTCACTTTACCATATCCATAAACAAAGAATGAGACTTAAAAATAAGGGTCAGAGGCAAGAAGTGGCAATTGTACTTCAGATATGACCATACGGACCACTCAGAAAAGAACCCACCATGGATTAGGCCCTTCTTTCTGCTATAAAATAAACTCTAAATAGCTATCCTCATAGAAGGTGGGCAGGGTTGTTCTCAACATTTCTTTCATCTTGATAATAAACCTCGAATAAATAAGCCCCTTTAGAAAGGTTTAGATGTGGACCCTTCACTACAATGGACCTGACCTCACTCCTGCATTCTACAATCAGCTGACTACAGATGAAGGAGGAATATCAAGTATTTTATAAATGACAAACAAAATAAAAATGAAGTACAGTTTACAACTTGCATGAGAGGTTAAACTGTTTGGTATGCCATTGAGAAAATATATTTGAAATTTTTATATCAGAACACCATAATTGAGTGATGCTGAAGTTAAGTTAGAAACACTGATGTGAACTCCTCAACCTAAAATAAATATTTTCCCACCTCTGTCACTAAAAGTGACCACAGCAGCAGCAGCAGCACTTCCGTCAACCACCAATGCTCATGTGCCCCCGACGGCCTGGATTTTTGTCTCTAATACTTTTCTCCACTGAAAGAAACCAGGGCTCTTTGGAGGGCAGCCTTAGGTAGGAAGGAAGTTCCTTTTGTGGCGACAAAGCAAGGATGCGCCCTAGAATGTCACAGGGTAGCTCTGAAAGGACCAAAAAGCTGAATTAAAGAGGCTTCCACCTGTCAAGCTCTGACAGTTTGAGTATCAAATGAGACTGATAGCTACAATTAATTAAAACACGTGGAATCTGTGAAGGGCCATAATTTCCTAATGAAGCTCCAAAGAGAAAAGTTGATATAAATTGTACCAAAAGGGTGAATATGATGCAGTTTCATTTTATATCATTTTAACAGCTGCCTTGTATTACATGAGTGACCTATTTCTTCTATTAAATATGAGTTGGTTTATTGAGTAGATAGGCACTTTTCTCTATCTTTGTAAGGAGGAAAGAGTGGGCTTTGAATACATCTACTAGCCTTGGGGAAAAAACAGAAATTAGTAGTCATGTATGATAACAAGAGGGAACCAATAATGTGGTAGGAGACACTCAATTGGCCAAATGTCTTCATGGAGAGAGCAATATGCTGATTTTTGATCCCTGGTTTCCTAGGAGATGAAACACATCCCTTTCGGAAAACTTTCTGGTCACAGAAAAGAAGACCTATGTGAAAGGAGTGGACTTTCACATCTTAGTGAGGCCACGTATAATAATGTGTCAATAAGAAGTATAATAATGTTGGAAGACCCTCTTGGGGGTCCACAACTGCTGGCCTGAGATAATATTATTTTTCTTTTGGTTCTGGAAGAAATTTGTAATCCTAGGAGAAACTGGATCTTTTTTTTTAATCCAAATCCTAAGAAACCATTGTATTAATTCTAAGAAATTAACTCTGGGAAAGTATAAGTATAAAAATAATGAAAAATCTGATATAAATGTCTATGATCTTCATACTTTTGTAACCAGTTTAAGGGTAACTATAAGTATATATTTTTTAATCATTGTGATGTTTTGTGTGCATTTTAGCTGACTTTTCAGGTGTTTAAAGTATTTAGGAGAGTCTGACACATTAAAGTTACGGTTTTAATTAAAAGTTTTGGAGAACGTGGCTAATAATTTTGTAACCAATGTTTATAAGTTTGAGAAATTCTAATTGGTTCAATTTTTAATAAGTTTTGATGTATCAATTATGCAAATAGTGTTTGAATGTCAAGAGAAAAGTCATTTAATAGATTCATAAGGTTGGGAAGTTGAACGTTAAAGCACAAATAGGCGTGCATGTTCCTCCTGGTGACAAATGTCCCATAGGCTTTGAAGGATCTATCAATGCATCACAACCAAAATTTCAGAGCGCCTGGGTGGGCCAGAAAATGAGGTATTACCCTTCCGGAACTGCACTAAGAACAGAGGGGCTGATGATTTTTTTTTGCCTGGGGGTATGCCATGCTATGCTTGCATTTTAATGTGGAGATTCTTAGAAATGGAGAATTGTTCCAATGGAGCTTTTCTAGGTCCTGTGTGGAAGGTGAGAGGGGTCTGTGGGGCAAGGGTCCTAATGTCTGACCCAATTGCTTCCAGTGTTTTCTGCCAGCCCCCACCCCCCACTCCCCTCACCTGAAATTCATTTCTTTTTTCCCAGCACTCTGGTATTATTATTTTTGGTTTTTTCTTAACCCATAAAAGCAGTGTTTTATCATATAGGAAACAATAGGCCCATAGCCTGCTCAGTGCCTCTAGCTGGTGACTTCTTCAAAATGCCCCCAGGCAACAAGCCCCCAGTTCTCTTAGCAGCCAAAGGACAGTCCTCCCCGAAGGATTGCCCACGGAGTGGCAACACCACACATTTTGGATTCCTCGGGTTTGATGCCTCCTTGACAGGTTACTTGCAATCCTACTTTTCAAAGTCCAAAGAAAACAGGATCGAAACATTTAGGGGCAAATGCCCTGAAAATACTGCTAACCCTTTGTTTTCCTTTCCTGTTTATTAACTGCCTTGAGAGTCGTGCATGAAACTCAGACCCATATCGCTGTTTCATCTGTAGGGAGTGTTCAGCTGTCTGTGTCATTTGTATTCACCTAAGCACGGTGAAAGTCCCACTGAACCATAATCTGGAAAGCTACCATCTTGCAAGAACCTTTTCTTTTTCACTTTAGTGCTCATAAGTGTGTCCTATTTAAAGGGAACCCAAGATGCCAAAATTCTTACCTAGAAACTTAGACACACAGGCATTTGTTCTGATGATGGAAAACTGGGCCTGATAGGGGTCTGGTTCCCTTGGGAGACTGCACATGGGAAAGTGACCTTGGAGTTGCACCGTCTTGCAGTAAATTGTCGGGCATGGACTGAGACTGAAGTTTCCAGGGTCATCGTGAGTGCCCAGGAGGTAAGACATCCTCACGAGGATGGAGGAGGATGGAGGCACCCCACAGGCCTGAGGGATTCATGCCCTCATCAGGACTGTCATCAACAGGTACCCTCATGGGACTTGAAGGCCAGGGAAGCTTTCCTCCCACCCCAAGTGCTGCTGCGTCTCCTAGACCACTGAAGGAGTCAAATGAAAGGAACTCATATCCTCTGCCTGCGTCTGTGATATCTTTCTGGCCATCATGTTGCCAAACTTCATGACAGTTAGGTAATAACTAAGCAAAGAACTTACAAAAGGTGTCAAAGGACTATGACTACTTTAAAGTCTATTTGGATAAAGCCCCCATTGTTACCTGCCCACCAGGCCTTGATCATTTAACCCCCACTGCCTTTCTGGCTACATCCAAAGCAGCTTCCAATGCGCCCTCTGCATTGACAGATGCAGGTGTCCTGGATTCAACCCCCTGCTCCAAGCCTCCAGGAGATGCAGTGATCCTAGCTCCACCTCAATGACCCTTCTTCTTGGAAGCTCTCCCTGATGCTTCCCCGCCACAAGTTGACTTGTTCCCTCCTCCTTGGACGCATGCCTTTTGGAGTGTTTGTCATACTTTATTGCAAATATTAATTTACAAGTCTCTGAAGATGCGAACTCTGAGGACAGAGCCGTGCTGGACTCATCTCTGTCTTTCCAGTGGCCTGCCAGGGGCCTGCACACAGCAGCACTCAAACACATTTGTTCAATGAGTGAACAGTGACCAATAGCCACTAACGACTCTAAACTAGCCTATTAGGTAAATAGTTAAGAGCCAACCCATGAAATAAACATCTTTCGAAGGTGGTTATATCTTAGACTTGTAAAAAGGAAATATTTACTTTCCAATAGGTATAAAATCCCAGCGTGAATTCACAGATCCTGGTAACATAGGAAATGTCTTCATCTCTGGGCCCAAGGGAAGGCCATTTATAATAAAATATTTTGCACTTCAAAACAGTCTTTGTGCTTTGTAATTTATGTTGAGCATTACTACTAGGACATGTGAGAATATTTTCATTTTTCTTGACTCTGAGGAATTTGAGACTCTTTGCTTCATGGGAGGGAGCAATGTGTGAGCTGTGGGATAACAGTGCTTTTCCCCGAGAACGGATCTCCAACGCAGAAGTCAGCAGAAACAGATTATTTTACTTACTGAAATTTCTTTACAATCAGAAATTTCAGGCTGGTAACCGTTTTAGGAGTGATATCACCATCCCAAGAGTATAACTTAGAAACAAGCCATTACTGAAAGGTCAAAATTCAAGGCAAATTACAGCGTGCCTATTTTTTAAAGCTAAACAAGAATCTTTTCTACTCGTTTTGTTTATTAACGGTTTGCCTTTTATTAATTAGCCATGAAGAGGGAGAAAAACCCAGATTGGAACAGAAGAGAAGTCTACTATCTAATGTATGATACTAAGACAGTTAAGTCAAAACATGGAGAAACAGAACGTGTTGATTCCTGCAGGAACTGAGAGGGCAGCTCTGCTCTATGATATGTCATCATCTGTTATTGTAATTATCAAAGATATAAGCATCTAAAAATTTGGAACTGCAAATTAGAAACAAGTTTAAACCAGAACCAATGATCATGAAGTCATCTCCTTGACTCCAGAAAGCATGGGCACCTGCCACTCTTAAACCCATCACTGAAAAGAGGGGATAGTGGAACTTTAGGATTTTGCCCTGAGCTGGTTATAGGGTCAGCTTCCCTCGGGGCTGGATTCCTGAACAAAATTGGTTCTGTTAACAAAGGAAGTAGGAGAAAAGGGAGGGAGAAAATGGAAGTGGGTAGATAATCAGTGTCTGCTCCAGTGTTCTTTTGGGGCCCTTGAAACTCTGCAGATAGAACCCCGCAAAGGGGCTCTTGTCCCAGTTGTGTTGGGAGAAGGACCCAGAACAGAAAGATATTTTGAGACTTCTTGTAACTTTGTGATTTTCTCCTTTTGTTTTGTTATTTTTATCTCCTCTGTTTCCCTGTCTTACCAGCAGTGAGAACCCTTAACTTAGAAAAACCTAAGAAAAGCTGCCTGCTTATTCCTGGGACAGCAGCGTGGGAGACCGCCTCTCTGGGTCGGAGATGGGAAGGAGGGAGGCTCATCCCCGCAGAGACACTCCTCTTCCCGGAGAGACGTGAGCAGACCAGCTAATGTTCAAGGAGCACTTTGGCCAGTGCCTGGCACACAGTAGGTGGTCAAGGCGAGGCTGGAATGAATGTGAGGACGTGGATACGAGAGAGGGAAGCAGAGCAGAGGAGCAGAGTCTGTGAGGTCCGTCAGGGATGGGTTTGACTTTCAGCACCACTATTACCTGGTTGGGTGACCTTGGGCAAGTCAGTTATGCTCTCTGAGCCTTGGTTTCTTCATCAGCAAATGGAGATAACACCATTGAGCCCAGAGGAGTCTTGTGAGAATCAGAAATGATGTATGTAAAGCATCTAGCAGGATGGGGCTGGCACTTAATAGGTGCTCAAAAATGGAAGCTCTCTTCTCTCCTTCTGGACCCATGCCCTGTAATTATTTTCAAAATTAGTATGCCATATCATGGTCCTGTGTCAGGTGTACCAACACTTCCCTGTCTCCTCATTCACCCCTGGCGTGGGGCTGGGGGCAAAGAATCGGCAAAGACTTGGGACCATGTTGCTATTATGGGATTTGTGGATGAGGTGGTGGGAATAGAATCCATCTCACTCATAAGCACCATGGGTGCCCACCGAGCTGCCAGGGCCCCTGGTGCTCAGCTGAAGCTCTGTATTCCTCTCAACTTCAGCGTGAGGTCGCCCTGATTGTAAAAACTCCTGGCCCCTCCCTAGTTTCTCCCAGGGCGTTGACCCCACTGGTAAGAAGGTGGACTCTCCAGGCTCCACCATTGACTAGTTCTGTAACTTTGGATACCTTGCTTTTTCCTCCCTGTGCCTCAGTTTTCCCATCTGTGAAATAGGGATAATACTAGTACCAACCTTACAATACTAGTAACAGTTAAGGCTGGTGTGAAAATTCAGTGAGCTTGTGCACATAAAGCCCTTGGCACAGGGCCCAGAATATACAAAGCACTCAATAAATGTCAGCTATTACTGTGACTATCGGGGACCCCCAATTTCACCCAGTTCCTTACCCAGGTGAGCACACCCATAGGCTGCTGGGGGCGGGTGCCATCATGGCCAGCTTCCACACCTGTAGTCTGCCCTCCATCAGCCTGAGGAGGCCTCTCGTTCCAAGACCTTACTTCTGACTCACAGTGGCTCTGTAGGTTTGGGCTGAAACTATTCCCATTTTGCAGATGAGAAAGCTGAGACCCAGAGAGACAGTACGCTTTCCTTGAGATCTGTCTGGCAGTCTGTAACTGAAGCAGGACTTAGTCCTAAGTCTCCCGATTCCATGTCTGGGGCTCTTTCCGCCCCACCTCTTGGATGTGAAGAGGAGAGGAGGCGGGCTGGCGAAGAAATAAAAGGTCAGGGACTTGCCTCCCCCACTCCAGCTCCTGTGGGGCCGGAAAGTTCTCTGACATTTCCCGCCCCACAGCCTCCACTCCTCCTACCTGGCTGCCAGGAGCCCTCCAACGGAGAAGTGAAAAACGAGCCACTAAATGTATCATGACTTGTGAGGCTGTCTTAATAATTAAGTTTTATTAAAACGAACACCAAGAAATTTCCTGACATGGCCTGCCTGGCAGAGCTCATCAAAGGGTGATAAATGAGTGGGTCCTGAGGAAAGAGAGATCTAAAGGGAGAAGCAGGGATGCAGAGAGAGGCCTCAGGGTGGAGGAGCGGGAGGAAGGAGGCAGGAGCACCCTTGCCCCGAGTGGTGCAGGGCCAGGCCGGCTGCATTCCTGCTTCTGTCTGGGTCACGGGCCAGGCTGTGGGTGGACTGGCAGGGATGCACGGTGAGCAGAGCTTCTTCACCAGAACAGACTTCAGATCCCAGCTGGGCCACTACTAACTATGGCAGCTAATCTCTCGGAGCCTCCCTCCCTCCCTGCGCTGTACAAGAGGGAGTTGAGTGAACTACTCTCATTTCTAAAGAGAGGTGGGCAGCCATCCCTTGTGAGAAAGTTGGCCAATTCTTCCGCAGATGTTTGCCAAGATACTCACCGAACTGTGGTTTCTTCTGGAAAAGGTTTTGGGACTGGGAGATGGGGTTATTTAGAGCAATTCTGTTATCTGAATCTTCTATAATAAGCATGTATTGCTTTTATACAGAAAACCAACAAACACCTCCACCCCACATACATCCTAGAGTGCTGGGCTGAGGTCAGTGCAGGGTGGACGGCACAAGTCAATCCAGACCCGGGTCCTGCCCCCGGGAAGCCCACAGTGGTCTGGGGAGAAGGGGTTTGGAGGCAAGATGGGATTTTGCTCATGGGTGCTTGTGCTGGGGGCACGGCAGAGGTGAACCCAGGCAAGCAGTGCAGAGAGGAACCTCAGGAGAGGTTTCTTTTCTGGGCAAGGGGACGCCTGAGCTGAGTTGTGAAGACTTGGACTGTTTAGTAGAAGAAAGGAGGAAGTGGGGGAGGGAAGGGCTCAAGCAAAAGCCCAGAGGTATGAATACACTGGGAGTCCAAGGACTTGCAGCTCATTCTGTAGGGATGGGGACGCATCTCTGATGGGCTCGTCAGTGTCCACACAAGGATATCAATTCTACCATCTGCTTGGCTGATAACTCTGCCCTCCATCAATAGCGCAGAGTAAAGGCAGTCTGGACCTCACTAGGAAATATAGTCTTGAACCTCTGTTATCCCATCTCTTACTAAGAAAGAAAGAAAAAAGCCCTGTGAAAGGAATTATTTATGGAGGATTGAGTAAAAGACATTCATGCCCCGGAAGAGTCTGGGTTTTATCCTTGAATCAAATCAGGCCATCAGAAAACTTGTATCCGAGGAAAGAGAGCTCAATGGAACAAAATGGAAAGGCCAGAAATAAATCCCAATACAAATGGGAATTCAGGGCCAGATAAAGGTGACTTTGCGATTCAGAGAGGAAAAGATGGCTCAGCCAGGGACCTGTCAGGAGAGCTGACTAGGCATTTGAAAATAAAGCAAAGCTGGAGCCTCACACCTCACAACTAAACATTGATCAAGCATTTATATGTAAAAAAAAAAAGAGAGAGTACAAAATATAGGAAGAAAAGATGGATAATGTTTCTGTAATATTTGAGTAGGAGAAAATCATTCTTAGAACTCTAATCTCAAAAGCTACAAAAGAAAAGATTGGCCAATTTGATTACAAAAACGTAAAAGCACCTATACACCAAAAATAATATACAAAATGGAAAAAAATGATAGCATGGGAAAGAGACTTTCAATGGGAAATTGCTAAAGGGTTTTAAGCAAAGCACTGTGGAGTAAGGGATGAGGTGGGGCATGAGTTATGGTAGTTAGGTTTATATTTTGAAAAAAAAAAACTTTCTGGCCATAGTGGGGATCATAGAACAATGTGGAGAGAAAGGTGGTGTGTGGATCAGAGAGAAGGCTGTTAGAATAGGTCAGCTAAGAGATGATGGCCACTTGGGGTAGGCTGGGGGGGATGGCCAGCAGCGGGAGTGGAAATGTACAAGGGAGCTTGGTGGAGCAATGCATAAAGAGGCTGTGAGGGAGAGGGAGTGTCAAGGATGAGTCCCCAGTTTCCAGGCCTGCATAACTGGATGGTGGTGGTGTCATCCACGGAGACAGGAAAGACAAGAAAGGACAGATTTGGTGGTGGGGTGGAAGATATACGGTTTTTTTTTCGACTTGAGTTTGAGATACTTTCGAGCAGGGCCAGCTTCCTGGGTGCAAGACCCGTGCAGTCACACATGGCCCCACACTTGTCTTAATGTCCTTCTGTCAAACATCTTAAAATCCTTAATACATTTTTAACAAGGGGACCTGTATTTCCAGTTTGCGCTGTGCCCAGTGGCCTGGGTACTGCCTTTGAGCCGTCTGGGAGCAGGTGTCCCAATCTATTAAGAGCTTGGAGGGGGCTTTTGGGCTGAACTTACACAAATGCGTGCGTCAGCTGCACACAGGTGGGAATGGAAGCCCTGAGCAGGGATGCAGTCACTTCAGGAAAAGATTTAGGATGGGTGACCGGAGGACAGCGAAGGACCGGGTTTTGAAGTACTCGTAGATGTAATGTCTAGGTAGGAGAGGATGTGAGACTAGAAGATGACGGAGAAGGCAGGAGATTGTGGGAAGCCCAGCAAGGGAGAAGAAACAGAGGGCAAATCCCCGAAGCCACAGATCAGGACAAAGGAGAGCAGCCCTCTCTGGTGGATTTGGTAACGTGGTAGCCTTCGGTGCCCTGGGTCAGTGCCGCTTCTGTGCACTGAGGGGTTTGTGGAGTGAGAGGGACTGGGGACAATGAAAGCACCAGCTCTAAGAAAGAACTTTGGCTGTGACCTGGAGGAGAGAGATGAAGCCACATCCCAGTAAAGGGGTGAGGGGTGAAGGGAGCCATTTTAATCTCTATTTTTATGAGGCATGAATATGTTTCTTAGATATATTGTTAAGCAAAAAAGCAGTACAGAATATCAGACAGAATAAACCTCTTTGTGTAAAATGGTAGGGTGGCAGGAGGGTGAATTATATGTGTACCAACAGAAAATTTCTGGGAGGATACACAAGAAACTAGTAATGATGGTTACCTAGGAGGAAGGGCTTAGGTACTTACCTTTTCCCTTCTATGTTGGATGAATTTTTATCATAATTATATTTTTTAATAATGGAAAACTATTAATTTGATGCCCTCAAGGGAAGCTCTTGGGCACTAAAAATATTACTCAAAGGTTTCTTTGGTTTGTAAAATTAATATCAATTTATTAAAGTTACTAATTCATACAGACCAAAGTTCTTCCATAAGCTTTAAAGCTCAGTTTACAAATCTTATTATTTATTTATAAGTCTAGCAAATTTTAACAATCACTTTTAAGGGGACCTTTGAGAAATGTTTCTTCTCATTTACAAATGCGTTTAATTAAATTGCTCTAAACATTGTAAACTGCATTTACAGATTTAATGTATTTGAATCTCTTTTAAAATATTTTAATTGTCTAACAAACCTCAAGTATTTAAGTAACAACAATAAATCTAATTCATTAAACTTATAAATACAGCAAAGCTTATATTCTTTTACAGGTTCCAATATTTATTTAAATTTAGCAAGATTTCCACTTAAAATCTGAAGTCTAAATCAATTGCTCAATTAAACATTAACATTAGAATGGAAAAGTTAATCCATGACTCTAAAAGGCCACATTTTTTTGTGTGTGTGTGTGGGGAGGACCAGCCCTGAGGCAACATCCGTTGCCAATCCTCCTCTTTTCTGCTGAGGAAGACTGGCCCTGGGCTAACATCCATGCCCATCCTCCTCTACTTTATATGGGACGCCGACACAGCATGGCTTGACAGGCGGTGCATCTGTCCACGCCCAGGATTTGAACCAGCAAACCCAGGCCAACGCAGAGCACGTGAACCCAACGGCTATGCCACAGGGCCAGCCCCAGGCCACATATTCTTAAACATTACAAGTACATAAACCCAGCTTATTTCAAAGCACAAATATTTGAATGCAAAGGGCTTGATTCTCTTCTACATTTCTACACTTAATTCTAAATATTCCCAGGTTAAAAGATGCTCACCTACTGTGGGCTGGAGCTCCTACCCAACCACAAAACTCTTCTTCTAGTGTACAGCTGGACTACATTTCCCAGCCTCCCTTGCTGTTAGGTATGACCATGTGACTGAGTTCTAAGCAATCTGAATGTAAGAGGAAGTGTTGTAGGTGCCTTCAAAGTCTGGCCCATAAAAACCTCCCATGTGCACACATTCTCTTAAGAAGTGCAAACCAGCTCATTCTTTTTTGTCTTTTGCTAGTCCCATTGTTAACAGGCCTAAGAAAACTTAGACTTATGCTCAAGATCAATTCATCTGAGAACTTGACTTCACATTTTTAAATTAAAAAAAGTAAGTTGAGAACAGCCCATACCGGCATGTCTAGGATAATCTTTCTTGGGCATGGTGACTTTCACTTTGCACTTTACACCCTTCTGAACTGTTTTTTATACATTTTAAATATGAGCATGAATTACTTTTATATAAGAAAAGCTATGTAACTTTAAAATATATGGCCGTCTGAACCCTGAGACATTGGCACTCACGGGGTTGTGTTGGAGGATTATACTCTTGACTTTCATCACTTCAGGGAACCTGTCATCGCATTTGCACCTGGACATCTCCCATCCCTCCCTGTCTCCCAAACCCTCCTTCTCCCGCTTCTGAAATTGCTGCTCTAAGATCCTAATTTCCCGTTTTCTCATATGCATTCTCTCCAGCTCCATGCCTTCTATTAGTTCAAGTTGTCCCCTCAGAAACCACTTCAACTGTGGCTCAAACCTATGATGCTGCCACTGTCGCCTCCCTCATCCTAAGAAGGTGCCCTCCTGTCTTGGACCATGAGCGGGCTCTCACTGTGCTCCCTGCCACCACACCTGCCTCCCTCCCTGCGGCTGCACCTGCCTCTCCTTTCTTCCTGTTAGAGCATGGAAGCTGGCCCTCCACCCAGCGAAGGCCCAAACCGTTGCTTTGCTGTTTCCCAAACCTTGTACTTTCTGAAGTGCCGAATACTCATCATTATTTTCTCTCTTCTATTGTATTCCACAGTTCCTTCTCCACTTGGATACTTCTCACTAGCATTTTAAACATGCTCAAGTCTATCTCAGAAAAATGAATAAATGAACGAACTTTGACTCGCTTGCCCTACTAGCTACCTTCCTTTACGTCTCTCCCAATTCACAGCCAATCTGCTTTCAGGAGTTGTCTCCGCTGGGTAGACATCTTCATGTCCTCACCTCGTCCGTTCCTTAGCACACTCCACTCTGGTTCTGCCCCATTGCTCTGCCAAAACATTTCTCCCTAAGGTTACCAATGACATCCAGGTCACCACATCTAGTGGCCATTTTTCACTCTTGTTTTACTTGACTTCTTAGTAATGTTTGACTGAAGATCGTCTTTATTTGAAACATTGTACTCCGTTCCCTTCCATGACATCATCCTTGTCTGATTTTCATCCATCCTCCCTGGCTACTCCTTCTCTGCTTCTAATATCGGATTTTCTTGGTCATAGATCATTTACTCTTCTCACTCTCAACTCTTTCCCTGGCCAATTTCCTCCATTCTTTTGATTTCAATCCCATCTCTTTGCTGGTGACTCCCAGGTTTACGTCTTCACTCCATATCTGTCCTCTAAGCTCCAGCCCTATATGTTTACCTTCTGACTGGACATATCCACTTGGATATATATCCCAGCTTGAATTCATGCCCTCTCCCCTGCCGACCACATCCTCCTCTTGGGTGTCCCTTCTCAGGGAATGACACCACCACTCATCCTGTTATGCAAGCCAGATTCTTAACACTGACTTCTCTCTCCCACTCCATACATCACCATCACTATGTCCTGTCCATTTTTAACTCATGAATATCTCATAACCCTTCCCACTCATCTCCATCTTAATTTAAGCCACTCTAGTGCCAGCTACTGTTCTTTCTTTCCTGTACCACTACGAGAGCCTACTCGCTGGTCTCCCACATCTGCCTGCAAACCCCCTCGCTTGTCCAAACCACAGTCCACAAAATGCAAGGCTTATCACTCTATCCATCCCTTCTAAAACCCCTCAGTGGTTTTATGTGAATTTTAGGGTAAAATCTAAAATCATAGTGTGACCTTCCTGACCCTCACCTGGCTGATTCTCCTGCTACTTCCTCCTACTCTCTGTCCCGGAGACACTGGTCTTCTTTCAGTGGCAGGAATGGACCATCTCCATCCCTTTTGGGACTTGGCACACATTCTAGAATGTCCTCCTGATGCCCCCTCACACCTGTCTGACCAGCAAATTCCTACTCATTTCTCAGACCCCAGTTCAGAAAGCCTTCTCTGCCCTCTGGTCCTGATGAGATTCAGAGCAGTATCTCCATTTCTAATTACACACGTATTAGTGTGGTGATTTGATCAAAATCTGTGTCTCCCGGTGAGCTGTAAGCCCCTGGGAGGAACCATACATTTCTTGTGACTTCAGTATCTCCAGAACCTAGCACTGTGCTTGGCACATAGTAGGTGCTCAATAAATAGCTGTTGAAGGGCAAATGTTGTGCAGGCTACCATTCCTCATGGCCTTTGGTGCCCCTGAATGAAGAAATTTCTTTGAGAAATAATAGCTTGGAGAAGCTCCATTTCCTCTGAAGAACTGATATGTGAGCAGGAAGTAGGGGCAGAGGAGGCGAAGAATGACTAGGGGTGGTTTATAGACTCAAACCAGAGGCAGGCTGGTTTTTTGCTAGGAATTTGCAAAATCATGTGTACATCCTAACGAGAACTAATGAGTGTGTTGGATCTACAGTGGATTTTTGTTGCACAGAAAAATGTCATCCTTTGTCCTCCTCCCAACAAGCCAGTAGCTTGTTAGCTCAGCCGGCTCTAGGTTCCTGCTGCCCTCTCCAATGCCCAGCATGCCCCAATACTCATGTGCCACAGAGGTCACTCATATGGCTTAGCAGTTGAAAGACTGCATGACAGTCACCAAGGGGGTGGAGCATGTATACAGAGCACTCATGGGCACAGGTGGCAGCAGAGGTGACTCAAAGATGGCAGCCCTGGGGCTTGTCTCCCGACTACCTGGGCACCCCCACCCATGCTGGTAGGATGGAGACAAGAAAGGAGTCCATCTATTGAGTGACACCTCCAGAAATGGGGACAAGGGTGACACATCCTTTCAGGTGACTGAATGAGGTCCCTGCAGGGAGGCAGGTGTGAGATGAAGACCACTCCATGGCCCCTTTAGGGGTTAGGATTCCACGACTCCCAAGCTTCACAGGCTGCCTGTCCACAGGTCCTGTGGTAGAGAAGTTTAGGAGTAGCCTGAATCGTAGCTAAGAGCATGAACAGACTTTACACTCAGGCCAGACCCGAGTGTGTACCCGCATTTGTGGCTTCCCAGCTCTCTGGCCCTGGGCAACCCCCCATACTTCTTTGAGCCTGGGTTCTGCATCTGATATACCAGGATGGTGATTCCGCCTGGCTGTGTCCTTGGAAGGTTTTGAGGTAAGGAATGGGCTGTGCTCAGCTGAGTGCCTATCATGGTAAATGGAAATTGTCTCTTCCTGAAGGTCAGGCTCCATTCCCCACATATCATGTCATGCTCATCTCCTTGACCTCCCCTCTCGAGGGTTTGCAGAGCTGTTTTCTGCACCATCTCTTTTCTTTGGTCTGTTTTGTGCTGACCCCCATGCTATTCTCTCCCCTATTCTGACTCTGAACACCCCCAAACTAAAGCTGTCAAATTTGTTCACAAGTTCATATCATATATTAGGAGGAGTACAGGTGTGGGCACCAGACAGACCTGCTTGTAAATTCTGTACCTTCTCTGCCTAGCTCAGAGACCTTGACGAGTGGCTTAACTTTCTAAGGCTCCATTTCCTCATCCGTACAATGGAGGTAACAATACATGTTGGGGAGGGGAATTTCAGGCAGAGGGAGTAGCATGGGCTGAGACACGGAGGTTGGGAATGCAGGGACTGCTAGGAAAGCTGGTGTAGTCGAGTGCAGCCGGAGTGAAGGGAATGAGTGACCACATGGGAGTGACTGGGGTCAGGTAAGTCAGGCAGATCATGCAGGACCATATAAAGCTGGGCTGCATCTTGAGATCAAGGAGGAGTAAGGGAGTGACGTGGTCAGATACGAGTCTAGCAATTCGACAGATGTTTATTGAGTGTCTACTATGTGCCAGGTGGTTGGGATAAATCAGTGAACAAAATACATCTAAAAATTCCTTCTCCTGTGGAGGTTACATTCTAGTAGAAGGAGAGAGACAATAAATAGACCCCCCCACACACAAAATTAATTAAAGGGAACATTGAAAGAGATAAGTGCTATAGGAAAAGTATAAATAGAGCAAGAAAAGGGGAATTGGGAGTTCCTGGGGTGGGGTGGGGGAGATGGGCACAAGCTATAATTTTAAATAGTGTCTTCAGGGTGAGGCCTTGTTGAGAAGTTGACTTTTGAGCAAAAACTTGAAAGAATAAGTGAATGGGCACATAGTTATTTGAGGAAGAGATGGGCCCGGCAGAGGGAAGAGTTAATGCAAACGTCCTGAGGCAGGGACACGCCTGGTGTGTTGGAGGAAGAGCGAGGAACCCAGTGTGGCTGTAGCGAAGCAAGTAAGGAGGAGAGAGGAAAGGGATAAGGTCCGAGGTAAAAGGGCCAGATCATGCATAGCCTTGTAATGAAGTTGACTTTGGGGTGAAATGGGGAGGGATTGGAGGATTTTGAGCAGAGGAGGAACGTGATCTGCTTTACTGATGGATTGATTGATTTGTGTTTTAATTACTCTGGTGTGTCCAGAGAGGAGACTGAGGGTGGGGAGCTGGAGGCAGGGTGATCAGTGGGGATCCTAGGGATAGCTAATGTATGTTTTTATATAACAGATTTGTTAACACATAATTCACAAACTATACAATTCACCCATTTAGCGTGTATAATTCAGTGTTTTTTAATATATTCACAGAGTTCTGGAACCATTAATCACTTTTAGAACATTTTTTCACCTGCAAATGAAATCTGTTCCCACTAATAGTCACTTGTCATTTTCCCCCAAACCCTACCCACAGTCCTAGGTAACCCCTAAATCTACCTTCCGTTGCTACAGATTTGCCTTTCCTAGGCATTACATATAAATGGAATCATATAATATGCAGTCTTTTGTTGAAAAAAGTCTGCAGTCTTTTTTCACTTAGCATAATGTTTGTAAGGTTCATCCATGTTGTAGCAGGTATCAGTACTTCACTTCTTTTTTATGGATGAATAATATTCCATTGTGTAGATATATAACATTTGTTTATCTGTTCATTATTTGATGGACTTTTGAGTTGTTTACACCTATTGGCTATTGTGAATAGTGCTGCTATGAATATTCACGTACAAGTTTTTGTTTGAACATCTGTTTTCCAATCTTTTGGGCATATACCAGGAGTGGAATTGCTGGGTCATATGGAAATTCTATGTTTAATTTCTTGAGGAACCACCAAACTGTCTTTCACAGCGGCCACACCATTTTACATTTCCACCAGTAGTGTATGAGGGTTCCGGTTTCTCCATCCTTGCCCACTTGTTATTTTCCATTTTCTAAATAAAAGTATAGCTTTCCTAGTGGGAGAGAAATGACATCTCCTTGTGATATGGATTGCATTTTGCCAATGACTGATGATGTGGAGCATCTTTTCATGTGCTTGTTGGCCATTTGTATATTTTCATTGGAAAAATGTCTATTCAAGTCCTTTTCCCATGTTTAAATTGGGCTGTTTGTCTTTTTGTTGTTGAGTTGTAATAATTCTTTGTATATTCTGGGTACTAGACCTTTATCAGATGCGTGACCTGAAAATATTTTCTCCTATTCTGTGGATTGTTTTTTCACTTTCTTATTGATGTCCTTTCATGCACAAAAGTTTTTAATTGTGATGAAGTCCAATTTACCTGTTTTTTTCTCTTTTGCTTGTGATTTTTGTTGGTATCTAAAAAACTATTACCAAACCCAAGGTCATGAAGATTTATCCTCATGTTTTCTTGTAAGAGGTTTATTGTATTACCTCTAATATTTAGGCCTTTGATCCATTTTGAGTTAATTTTTGTACATGGTGTGAGGTTAGGGTCTGGCTTCATTCTTTTGCATATGGATGTTCAGTTGTTCAGTACCATTTGTTGAAGAGACAATTTTTCCCCCATTGAATGATATTTGCACCCTTATCAAAAATCATTCGACCATAGATATATGGGTTTATTTCTGGACATTCAATTCTATTCCATTGATCTATACGTGTATCCTTATGCCAGTACCACATTGTTTTGATTACTGTAGCTTTGTAGTAAGATTTGAAATCAGGAAGTGTGAGACTGTTCAAGTGTGGATTTTGTCCAACTTTATTCTTCTTTATCAAGATTATTTTAGCCATTCGGGGTCCCATGCAATCCATATGAATTTTATGGACAACTTTTCCATTTCTGCAAACAAAGCCACAGGATTTTGATAGGGATTCCATTGAATCTGTAAATCACTTAGAACAGTGTTACCATCTTAATATGTCTCCTGATTATGAACATGGAATATCCTTCCATTTACTTAGGTCTTCTTTAATTTTTCAACAATGTTTTGTCATTTTTAGAGTATAAATTTATTTTTAAAGATTTTATTCTTTTGATACTATTGTAAACGAAATTGTTTTATTAATTCCATTTTTGGATTGTTCATTACTAGTATATAGAAATACAATGATTTTGAATATTAATCTTATATTCTGTAACCTTGCTAAACTCATTTTTTAGTTCTGATAGTTCTAATACTGGATTCCTCAGGCTTTTATACATATAAGATCGGGTCATCTGAAAATAGAAATAGTTTTACTTCTTTCTTTATAATCTGAATGCCTTTTATTTAATTTTGTTTAATTTACCTGGCCAGAACATTAAATACAATATTTAATAGAAGTGTTAATAGTGGGCATCCTTGTCTTGTTCCTGATCTTAGAGGGAAAGAATTAAGTTTTTCATCATGATTTATGATATTAGCTTTGGGTTTTTGTAGATGCCTTTTATCAGGTTAAGGAAGTTGGTGGAAGTTAAGGAAGAAGGTACCCTTCCATTCCTAATTTGTTGAATGTTTTTATCATGAAGAGTTATTGGATTGTGTCAAATGCTTTTTCTGTGACTATTAAGATGATCATGTGCTTTTTGTCATCTTTTCTATTGAATAAAGCATTACATTAATTTTCAGATAATAAACTACCTCACATTTCATGGAATAAATCTCAACTGGTTATATTGTTAACCTTTTTAATACGCTGCTGGACTTGGTTTGCTGGTATTTTGTTAAGGATTTTTGTGTCTATATTTATAAGCAATATTGGTATATAGTTTTCTTTTCTTGTAATGACCTCATCTGATTTTGTTATCAGGGTAATGCGGCCTCATAAAATCAGTTAAGAAGCATTCCCTCTTCTATTTTTTTTTTTTGAAGAGTTTTATGCTCTTTTCTCTCTCTCATCTCCTTCTGGCAATCCCATTATATGCATATTGATGTGTTTAACGATGTCCCACATTGCTCTGAAGCTCTGTTCATTTCCTTAACTCTTTTTCTCACTGTTCTTTGAATTGCATATTCTCTATTAATCTATCTTCAAGTTCATGGATTCTTTCTTCTGCCAGTTCAAATTTACTGTTAACCTTCTTTAGTAAACTTTTCATTTTAGTTATTCTACTTTTTCAAGTCCAGAATTTCCATTTGATTCTTTTGAAAAAAATAATTTTTATCTCTTTATTGATACTCTCTATTTGATGTGACATTTGGATCATAACTTCCTTTACTTCTTTAATCATGGTTTCCTTTTGTTCTTTGAACATATTTATAATGGCTACATTGAAGTCTTTGTCTATTAAGTTTGATATCTGTGTCCTCTCACAGGCAATTTCTGTGTCCTGCTTTATTTTCCTATATATGGTTTACATATGTTTCTTTGCTTATCTTATAATTTTTATTGGAAACTAGACATTTTAGGTAATATATTGTAGCAACTCTGGATGCTGATTCCCCACTCCATTTCTACTTCTGTGGCTTGCTTGTTTATTTGTTTCATGACTTGGCTGGACTATGGTAGTGAAGTCTATTTCCCCATAGTATGAAGTCTCTGATATTACTCCTCAGAAGGCACAGCCTTAGATACACACATCGTCACCCTCGGATGATAGTGGTTTTAGAAGGATTCTCTCTGTCTCTCTCCCTGATCTCCCTGTTAAACTGTTTGCCTCTGTTGGTATCATGCTGTTAGTCTCCACTAATTGGTCAATAATGGAGAATATGTGGATTCACAGTCTGATCCAATTAAATCTGTGCCCCTTGGTTCTAAGCTGTCTCCTTCCCTCATTATCTCTGGCAAACTGGGTAGCCTGCAGTTTAGTTTGTTGTTCTCAGAAAGCTCCCAACTTCCTCTTAATTTCTTACCACCCAAATCTCCATTGTTTCTGAGTGTCCTTGAGTCTTGAATTTCCACACACTGTTCTAAAAAAAATCAGTTTCTCTGAGGAGTGCTTTGGAGCTGTCTGTCCTTATGGCCTGCTTCTTCCCCTGAGCAAAATCTGGCCTGCTTCTCTGAGAGTGACATCCCTGCTTTATGAGCAGAGAGCTTCATGAGGGCAGTAGTCTCTGGTCATCTTGGTTTGCTCCTCCCAGCATGAAACCTCCACCAAATGAACATGCTGGGGCAAAGGTGATCAAGGCCCAGTATTCTTGTCCTGCTGAACCTGGAGTGGAGCCTCTCCTGAGGAGTAGGGGCTGGGTGTAAGAAGGGAGCCCTTGACCTCTCATTCGCACGTGCCTGGAATTTAGCCTCTGCAACACAGAGCTGGGGGGATAAGAAATGCTGCTAGCCTGCCCCTCCAGGAGAGATCCCACAGCCCTGAGCCATAAGTCAGGATCTGTGGTGGTAGAGAGTCCCATCTTCTTGGCCACACCCACTGGGGTGGAGCTTCCATCACACTGAGCTAGGGCGAGGGAGGGAGGGAGTGGGTCATGGCTCAAGTGTCATGGACTCTCCCTTTTCTTATCTAGATTTAGTAGATTTTCTTGAATAAATGTTTCTTCGTTTTCTGTATGTCCTTAGGACAATTTTCCAAGACTTTAATTTATAAATAAGTAATTTTTACTGGTTATGGTTGTTTTGCTGGGCAGCGGTCTGCAGAGCTACCTCACGCTGCCAATCCTGAAGTGGATCTCTGAGGATAGCTAGTATTTATTAAATCATATATGTGAGGCACTATTCTAAACATTTTCTATAACTATCTCATTTAATCCTCATAATTACTTTATGCGGGTGTACTATTATAACCCTGTTTTAAAGATGAGGAAACTGATGCTCAGAGAGTTGCAGAGACTTCCCCAAGGTCACACAGTGGGTAAGTGGTAAGATGAGAGAGAGATGAAGATCTTGTGAACTAAGGTAGAAAAGATGGACGTGACTTCCCAGAACTTACACCATAGCGGACCCGCCATCCCCCTATCCCAGTCATCAACCCTAAACTTAGTGGCTTAAAACACCACCATTTATTTAATTATCTCTTGTAGTTTCAATGGGTCAGGAATTCAAGAAAGTCTTGTCTGGATGCTGGCTCTGTGTCTCATGCAATTGCAGTCAGATTGTGGCTGGAGCTGGGGCAGCTGGGGGCTGGTTGAGCATCTGTCTCTCTTCAGGTAGTCTCAGGAGCCCTTGCCATGGTCTCTGCGCATGGACAGGTTTGGGCCTTCTCACAGCTTGGTGGTCTCAGCTGAAGGCCTCAGGGGAGAGCATTCCAGCGAGCAAAGTGGAAGCTGAGTCGCTTCGATGATCTAGCCATGGGGAATCACACGGGGTCATTTCTGTTGAACTCTACTGGCCAAACAGTCAAGTAACACCTAGATTTCAGGGGAGGGTACAGTCTCAGTGGGAGGATTGTCTATGTGACATTGTAGATGAGCATATTGGATGCTGTCATACTGGGAAATACAAGCTGCCACACCCACCCTCAGAGGAGGAGGGCCCCAGGGCCCAGCCCGAGAGGGGAGAGTGCACTGTGATCCTGCTCTCTAGATTTCCTCTGCTCACCTCTTGCCTCCACCCTCCACGCCACCCCACAGACTAGAGCCTGAGGTCCTGAGACAGGTCTCTCCCTGGAGGTCAAGGGTACAGCAGGCCAGGGTTTGGCCTAAACTGCTTTGCATGGGACTGGCATCTGGGCACAGTTTTTGAGCTCAGCTGCATTCTGGGGACTGGACCCAGATCCAAGAGACATTAAATGGAGCTGAAAATGATGGCTAAGTAGAATTCCACTGGCTAATGAGCATCAGGGGAGAAAATTCATAGACATGATCCTCTTGGTGAAACAGGTAGACCTTCCAAAGTGAGATCCAGACAGGACTAGACAGTGGTTGCAGAGGGTGGCAGAGAGAAACACATTTATTAGACATTATTTATACGCAACACATCCTAGGCACACCATAGGCATTTATCTCGTGTCACCATCCCAGCAACTTCACTGGGCAGGTACTCTGTACTTGTAGAAATGAGGACGCAGGCTCAGAGAGGTGAAATAATGTCAAGGTCACACAGCTGATAGGAGGCTGAGCCAGGAATGCAAGGAAATTCGTCCAACTTCTGTTAGAGTGCTCCTCAAGAGATATGCCCCAAAGTTACTTTTAGATACTTTCAAAAGCAAATTGGAACCAGAAATGTGGTTCCCTTCCTATATGGTGCCGGGAAGCGTACCTGCTGTGAGTGGGTGGTGTGGTGGCTGCAGACATCTGCAAACTGCCTTCCCCACTCCCTCAGCACTAATTCAGGATATTAAAAGACACAACAAAGACCATTATATTGAAATAGAGGCCTCTTCCCCTAATTCGGTAACTTTCCTTTAAAGTTAAATTGAGAAACTAAGTGACTGTGCAATATCCTTTTAATAGCTGCTGAGTGTAAATGCGTTTTGAGAGCAAATGCTCCTTCAGAAAAGATCATTTCTAATGTTCTTTCAAATTGTCAATTTGGAGGGTGAAAGAGAATGTGATTAGAAGACCAAAATAATAAAGAATTTTGAGACCAGCAAAAACGTTGACTCCACGAATGTGTAATTTAAACTGCCAAAGTGCTAGTGCATTTTTGATGCCAAATATACTTAATCAGTAATAATCCTGTCCCTCAAGAAGGCTCCTAATTTGCTTTATTGCCTTTTTAGATTTGTCTCCTTTCATTTTCTAAAATATAATCATAGTTCAGCGACTCCATCTGTGAGAGATCCGGCAATGAATTCTGGGTGGTAATGATGTACAACCAGCGAATAACAATTCCTTAATCACGCCGTTTCCTCCATTGTCGCCTCATTTGAATTCATGGTTTTCAGAAAATTCAATTATATTTGCAATTTCATCAAGAAATTACTCAGATAAATAACTGACAGAATAACAGTTCACTTATTTGTCAGGAATGAAGAGAAAGTGGTTGTGGGGGGGAGGAAAAAAACGGCAAAAGGCAAATTTGAGAAAAAGCATCATAAAGAAGTTTTGCTTTCCTGAGAGGCGAAGGCGAAGGGTGACAATTTTACAGCTGCAGATGTCCGCTCGGCCGGGGCATGGGATGAGACAGGGGCCCTGAAACGAAACTTCCTCGTAGATCAGGCCTGGCCTAACATCCCTCTCTGGGGCCGTCGCTGGCTTTTGCTGACATTTGTGACGCCCTTGCCACATCTGTCCTCTGAGTTTCCTATTGGATTTCTGCTGCCACACACTCCAGGTGCTTTCTGGATGCTGAGGAGATGCCTTACCTTGACCTAAATCTTGTCCATCAAGATTCTCTGAGTTTCTAAGAAGAAAATTAATCATCATCCACAAGGCAGACCAACATCTGTTGGCTTTCTGCTTCTGTTGCAGTGACCTGGCCCGTTACCCATCCGCTGTCAGAGAAGATCCAGTCGCCACACAGTGTGTCTCTGATCTGCTCTCAAAGCCCAAATCTGTTCCGTTCTCAATCTCGGGTGCTACCAACCAGGTGTCTCCCTGGATGTTTCCATGGGAAGCAGGACTGGGGGATGGAAATGGAGCCACAATGGTGTCCATTGGATTGTAGTGATGTCACCAGGCATTTCTGAAGCTGGCCTTGCAGACAGTTACCAACCCATGACAACAGCCATCAGCTCAGGCCCTACGCAGCGCAGCTCCCGGGACAGAGAGCGTCTGCTGTGTGCTCTCCTGGAAGCAGATGCAATCACCCGATGACAACATTGCTTTTTCCAAGGAATATTAGCTGATGTTCTTCCAGAGGAGTCACACCCAGTCACAGACGCCCAGCACAGCCCAGCTTCCTTCTCCTCCCTTCACGTGCACAGGGGAGGGGAAGCTGAGGCCACTCTCTAGAAACGAAATATTATATTCAAGGTTCTCTGCTCTGGCACGTGCTCCCCATCAGAAATATATTTCTCACCATCAATTAGTTTGCAGATATTTTAAAATTAAAATCAGTGTTTTTTTAAAGTAAATTCAGGGTAATAGGAACTAGATGACATCAATGCCCTTTAGTCAAAGACCCCCCAGGGACATGCTTTGGTTGAACAGAGTTGGGGGTATTGACTCATTGCAGGGAGGGGGAATGTGCACCATGGGGGACAGTGAGGTGCCTGAGCGAGAGGATGTTAGGAGAGACTCGTGACAGGCTTAGGCCTGTGCTAGGAGATTTTAGGGAGGGTTCGAGGAAGTGGGGCTGTGCTCTGGATCGGATGCTGCCAGGCAGCAAGGATAATTCTGTTGTCGGGGAGCTTGATGAATCTTACCCGTGAGGCAGAAGGAATGATACTGTCATGGGTAAGCCAGCAGCAGTCACTCAGATTAGCCAGGAAAGGGGGACGCTGGTCGTTTTTATGGTTCGGACAATGTTCTGTTTTTATCTGTGTTCAGACATGATTACGAAGTGGCCTTATTTGTGTCTTGCTCATCTCTGTCAGCATAGCTTTGCCTGATGTCCACGTTTGTGAAATTGTTTATGTTCAACAGGCGAATGCCAGGGCCCAGCTGTCAGTGCCGGGCCAGCTCCTGCCTATTGGGGCTGCTTGTCTATTTCTCAACGATAAGCTTCTTCAAGGTGATGAACACCTCCCTCATATCTACGATCTCAGTACTTTCACACATTCTTCTACATGTTAGCACGCACCTCCTGTATTGCAGGTGTCGGGTGCCGGGACTCCAGGTGCACACGTCAGCCGCAGCTCGGCCCACCCCGGTCCTGCAGAGGCGACAATCACAGTGGAGTGCGGCGAGTGCCCTGCTTGAGATTCACAGGATGTTACCAGCCACAAAGTGGAAGGCACCCTGCACAGCCAGGGGACACTTCCCGCAAGAGCTGAGACTCAGAGGAGCCTTAGAAACAAATTGTAGTTGGCCAGGGAAAGAGAAGGGAGGAACAGTTGGGCCAAAGCTTAGATCCTTGAGATCTGAGAGCTACAGGTGGTTTAGCGGGGCAGGGGTGAGGGGATGCTGGATGGCGGGTGAAGCTGGACCGGGGGAGGCCTCACAAGCCCTTCAGAGGAGGCTGGGTGGAACTGAGCCTCACAGAGCCATGGAAGGGTTTTCAGCTGGGAGAGGCGTGGTCCCATTTATGTTTTCCATGAGGAGATGCTCACAGAGAGACCAGGAGAAAGGAAGGCAGGCATCGACAGCCGGACTGGGCATCTTGATTTGTGAATCAAGTCCCCAGGCCCCGTCCAACTGCTTCTAGTCATCAGAGCAGGAGAAGAAACTGCGTGGGCAGGTGCCTGGAGGTACAGTTGAGAGAATGGCCCATGACTGAGCACCTGGCACCATTGCTGCTTCTAATACTGGCTGACGCTCACTTGGCACTTAACAGACCTGTGTGGCATTGTTCAAAGCCCCTTGCATGGATAATTTTATTTTATCCTCACAATGACCCTATGGGGAAGGTGTGTCTTTTTAGTCTTAAGTTATAGGTGAGGAAACAGCAGCAGTTTAAGCAATTTGATTAGGATCATCCAGCTACTGAGTGGTGGAGCTGGAGTTCAACCCTGAGCAGCCATTTCAGGACCTGTGTCACTTTCCTCCAGGCTCTCCCAGGCCCTCCAAGTGCCAGGCTCTGCTCTGGGTTCTTTGCATGCTGTGGCGCAACTGGGCCTCACAAAACTGGGGACCAAGGGTGTGCGGAGCTCAGACTGGCAAAGTCAGGGCCCGAAGTGCAGCTTGGAAAGGGAGGGCTAATTTCAGGAGTAGAAGAAGGGAGAGGAAGCCCCGCGATTATGGAGAAGCTTTTTTACGTTAACAAGTGTGCGAACATTGGTCCTCAGTGCCCAGTACAGGGCTGGCCGGTTTTGCACTAAAAGTTTGAAATTGTTATGTGTGTATGAATGAATGAATAATGAATGAATGAATGAAACAACCAGCTGCCTGTCTTTGAAACAGATGGCAACAGAATGTGGTAGAGATAAGACTGGAGTCTCATTTCTGAAGAAGCTTTCTCATGCAGGTGCTGTGACAATGTTAACAGCAGAGAGAATTTGCTGCCTTGAACTAAGCGTGAACTGAAACTGCTGTCTCTGCACTTCCCAGCTGTGCAGCCCTGGACAGGTCACTTAAACTCTGTGAGCCTCGTTTTCCTCATCTGTAAGATGGGAATAATGACGCTCACTTTGTAGGATTGTTTCCAGGATTAGAAAGTACATTTTAAGTGTCTGTTGGGGTATGTGGCACATAATGGGTGCTGGGTAAACGACAGTAAGTGTTAAAAACAGTAGTTTTATAACTGTGTTATAGATCACTGAAAAGTACAGCTTTATTTCCCTGTGATGGGAGCGGAGGAAGAGTAAGGCAGAGGCCTTGAATTGGGTCCAGACCAGCTCGTGCACCATCATTTGTTTGTAAGGTCTTTTCACTTGTGGCTCTATATCTCACCCATTCTTGAAAACTGTTAAATAAATGGGTGCTTCTTTGGTAACTGTTTCCTTTGGGAGTCGGTGTTCCTCAAGTAACTCTCTCCATTAAAGAGTCACCATGGCAACCTGCCCATTTAGGAGGCTTGCAACTGGCCCATGCTTCACCCAGGGAGCAAGGAGCCGCTCCTCCAAGTGCTGGGGCTGGCACAGCTGGGCAGAGAATGAGGGAGTGACAATGTAAGTGCTCCTAAGTGCAGCATCTGAAATGGGGGCGTAAGAGGGCACGGGGCCTGGTACACAGTAGATATACAAGAAAGGCTGGTGGGAGTGAAATGAGGCAACACCCTTTGTCGGGGTGGGGGAGGTTCTGGAACAGAGCAATTGCCCTGAGTCCAAAAATTTAAGATGCCCCATGTTGCTAGGAAGTGATGGCGGGGGCTCCACTGGGAATTATTCTAGCTTGGGATAGTGCTATCCATTCATTCAACAATATTAATAGGCAGGCACTTCTTTTTTTTTAATATGTTTTTTTTTTTTTTGCAGGGGAAGTTTTGCCCTATGCTAACATCTGTGCCAATCTTCCTCCTTTTTCTACCCACCCCCCAAAAGCCCCAGTACACAGCTGTATATTCTAGTTGTAAGTCCTTCCAGTTCTTCTACGTGAGCTGCCGCAACAGCATGACTACTGACAGACGAGTGGTGTGGTTCCGTGCCCGGGAAATGAATGGCCAGGCACTGATGTGCAATGAAACAGATGCACTTCCTAGCCTCATATAGCTCAGAGTAGTGGGGGAGACACAGAAATAAACAGACAAAATGCAGTGGGGTGAGTGCTTCCAGGAGGCACATACAGGGTGCTGCGGGAGCCCAGACTTGGGCGATCTGGGAGGGCTTCTCAGAGGAAGAGCCACCAAGCCTGGCACTTGGATGGAAGAGTACAAGTCACCCAGAAGGACAGGGTGTGGATGACTGTTCCAGGTGGAAGAAATGACATGTGCAGAGGCCCCAAGGTGGGGAGAATCTGGATGATGCTGATTGGAAACTCAAGAGCATCTGTCTCAGGCAGGGTCTCATTTGTAAGTGACAAACACTAAGCCTGGCTCATCCAAGCAGAATGGGGTTGATTAAGTGACATTAGTTGGCTCACCGAATCTCTGAGAGACACTAAAATCAACTTGGTGGCTAGGAGCCAGGAGAAATCTGTGAAATGACATTGAAGAAGTGGTCCTGTGAAGACGTCCCATGCTGGCAGCTGGCACTGATGTGGTGGCCTGTGTGGCTACCATCACTGAGGCTGAATCCTGGATGCTGCCCCTGAAAACTAGATGTGGTGGCTCCTGGGCCACCCCCTTCACAAATGGGTCCTGTGTGGTTCTTGATTCCTCCAGTCACAGCTTCCAGTTCAACCTTGGGGCAGGAGGGTTTGATTGACTGGGCCCAGGACGTCTGTGCTCACCATAGCTGCAAGGGAAGCTGGGACAGAGGATATACAGCATTCCCAGCTTTATGGTGGGAGGTGGGCTCTGCCTCATAGGGGGGGTTCCAAATATGGTGTGGAGGGATAAGCAATGGCAATGAACTGACAAGGAAAGCATCATCATGGAAGACTCTGGGCCCACAGAGGTAAGACATGATAATTACCTTCAACCTAATGGAAGTGACAGTCCTCTCCATAAATGGAGAAAGTGCAGGGAGGGAGCAGTGCTGAAGATGGGCAAGGAACAGAATGAGTCAACGTCAAGGTTCCTAACTGGAATCTTGGGATTGTGACGTGGTTGGAGCAACTTTGACACCCCACATGAGTAATGCTGACCTCGAGCCATTCTGCCCCCAAGGTCCGAGTCAGTGTGACCAGAACACAATGGTCCTCCAAAGAGGGGGTTGTCCTCCAGTCATCTGATTTCCCTTCATCAGCCGTTAATCAAACCCTTCCAGAAACAATCTCTGTTTCATATTTGTGATGACATGCTGGATACCTGATCCAGCAGGCCTACAATTTCACACCTGAGTTCCCTGAAAACTCCCACTTGAACCTTTTGGGCTATCGCCTAAGGA
Organism: Tapirus indicus; assembly: GCA_031878705.1. Taxonomy (NCBI): domain Eukaryota; kingdom Metazoa; phylum Chordata; class Mammalia; order Perissodactyla; family Tapiridae; genus Tapirus; species Tapirus indicus. Next base: position 81,510,385 of record CM062925.1, on the reverse strand, counting down.
ATACGGCATAAATCCTTAAAGGTCCTAATGGATTTGGGAGGTTTTCAGCCCTCTGAGGATAGGATAAAGTGCTGAGGGAGTCTGAGAAGACAAATCTTAATACCTCAATAGAATTGGGGAGCTATAGGGGTGCCCCACTTAAAGGATGGAGCATCTGGATTCCTATTTCTCTGGACAGGATCTCTGTTCTCCAGGGTTGGACACAGCAAATCCCTTTAAGTCCCTTACCTCTTAAATAGGACCACTGGGGGACATCTGTATTTGCTTTCGTCCTAGAATGTTTTAGTTTCATCTTACCTTTCTCCTTTTAGACATAATTTATTATTACGTATTTATGTAATTCTGACTCACTGATGCTGGACAAGGGTTGATGAGAAAGTCCCTATTCACCTAGAATTATCTCAGTGCTTGTGGTTGGCGGAATAATGGCCACTCCACATATATCCATGTCTAGATATACCCTAGAACCTGTGAATATATTTTACACAGCAAGGTGGAATTAAGGTTGTAGATAGAATTAAGGCTGCTGATCAGCTGACCTTAAAATGAGGAGATTATTCTGGATTATCCAGGTGTACCCAATGTAACGACAGGGGTCTTTTAAATGTGGAGGAGGGAGCCAGAAGAGAGACTCAGAGAGATCTGAAGAGCCTATGCTGGCTTTGAAGATGGAGGAAGGCAGCCATGAGCCAAGGAACGAAGGCAACCTCTAGAAGATGGGAATGGCAAGGGAACAATCCTTAGAGCTTCCAGAAGGAACCCAGCCCTGCTGAAACCTTCATTTTAACTTGGTGGGACCCATTTTGGTCTTCTGACCTCCAGAACTCTAAGACAGTAAATGTATTTTATTTTAAGCCACTGAGCGACGTTAATTTGTTACAGCAGCAATAGGCAATGCATACAGTGCTCATTGTCAGGGCTTGACTGTCAGGCAAGAAGCCACCAAGAGGAAGTAAGGACCAAGACCCTTGAAGGCATAGAGTTCTGAAAAGGGAACAAATGTCACATTCGTAGACTTGCTCCTCCTGAGAAAGGATGATCCCAATTTCTTGTCATGGGAAATTCGATTGTTATGGTGATGGGAAGAACTGGAAGGAGCTATTTTCATTGTGTGGGGAGCTTCATGTTAAAAAAATGTACTCCTTTGAACTGGCCCTGAGATGCTGCATTACCTGTTAGCCATCATGATATCAAAATATTCCCTTAGATTTTGTCCCCTAGGTGGTTTTCTGTTTTCTGTTCTCAAGGGGTCACATCCACTGGCGGTGGTAACAGAATTGACAAGCAGTGGAAAACAGAGGTGAGTTAATGGGGGAGGGAGGACTTCTCTACACCCTAATGGAATACTTGGGGTAATCTGCAGCCTGTTGGGACTGGAGGGGCTCCCGCTATTAGAGGGGGTCCTCCCAGCCAGGTCTGTGAGCTGCGCACAGAAGAGGGTGGGACTCAGAGGTTAAAATAGACCCTAAGTGAAAATGCAGGGAAATTGGGAGTAAGGAAGCCATTCCTAGGCATTTGGTGAGAACCTAATTGGTATTAAATGTGGCTATTTTGATTGAAACCAAGAGACTGGAACAGATATCTTGTTTTTGCATTCCAAATGTCTATTATTCCCCTTTCTGCTAAGAAATATTTTCCCCTTTCTAAGAAACTATAGTTGATAGTAGAAACTATCCCCCTCTCCTACTCAGTCTTTTTGGTTAAGATGGAGTTAAATACACCCCCTCACTCCAGGAGCTCATGACCTGGAACTGGCCAATCACAGAATTCCATTCCCCTGGCCACAGTGATTGGTTCATTGTTGGGCACGTGGCCCAAGCTGGCCAAGGAAAGCCCTCCTTGTGACTGTTGGGATTGACAAGTGGATAGAAGGTAATTTGGGTGCAGCTAATGACTATCTTGTTACCACAGAGAGGAGAGCCTTCCGGACAGTGAAGCCAACTTAGTGGAAAGCAGCCACAAGGAAGGAAAAGATTCCGGAAGACATTACTTGAACATCTAGCTCCAGCTGTGCCTGCGGCCCCATGTATTCAGTCATTTGAGTCACTAATTGCGCCCCCCAACCCCCGCTTAGTCCAGTTGGAGGTGGGTTCATCTATTTTGCAGTAGGAAGCTTTCCTAGCTTGGAGCCCAGACAGGAAATCAACACACAGTTCCTTCTCTGTGTGCAAGGCATGATCCTAGGCACTGAGGAATATTCAGATGACTTAGAAGATGGGGCTTCACCTGGACTTCAAGGGGTGAAACATCAAATGAGAGACACAGACAGCTAAAGAACAAAACTAGACCTAAATTACACTATTGGTTAACGCAGGAACACATATTATGGCTTGGGCACCTAGAGAAAGGAAACTGCATTGGGTCAGGATGCGGAGGGATTCACATGTCTTGTCACAGGATCCCAGCGGGGGATGTGAGGGCCCGGCTGGACCACTTGGTAGAGTGCTGAGGATGAGAAATGGAGATTTGGAAGTTCCGCAGGTCCTGCCTCCCTTAGAACCGGGGCTAAGATAGAGGTGGGAGATGGGGGATGCTGGGAGCTGCAACGCAGAACTGCTGTAATTTCTTGGCAGTTAGGTCAAAGGCTAGAACTCAGAAAACTCCCAGCAAGACTTGAGCTCAGAGAGAGGATGTAATCTCCCAGGTTCACACAGCCCTTGGGGGAGTCGACTGACTCCAAACCAGTGCTCTGTGCACCACTCCACAGCGGCAGCCTTCAGATATGTATTGTTCCAGCCACAGAGTTTTCTAAGCCTCACCAAATGAAACAGAAGGGGAAAAAATCCCCAGTTCTCCATCTCCTCTGCCAGTAAAGGTACCCGGACAGCCGTGTGGCAGGGATACTTGCTTGGGGTCACTGTAACGGCTGGCTCCTGCTCAGAGAGTGTTCAAGGGTAATAATGGGAGAGGCGGGAGCCACTCAGTACATTTTAAACTGTCAGTCTCTCTAGGTTATGCTGCATGCTTATGAAGGATCTAACAGAATAGATGGCGGGTGGCAATTTCCCTGGTCTTGGTGCAAATTTCCTGGAAGTTGCACAGATCAAGCACTTCTGTCCTTGCTCAGGGAAGGCAGCAGAGTGATCGAGGGAACTGAGCTGGGAGTAAAGGACCTGAACAGCATTGCCCCAACCCAGCCCTTTCACATGTCACCCCCATCAGCATAGCCTGGCCTTGAGGCCCCAATAATTCAGGCCCAAGGAGATTTCTGGAGATGGGAAGGCACAGGGGGTAGTGGGAAGGGAGAGACTAACAGCCACTGGATGGGATCTGGGGAGACCATATATGTACCTGTGAGGGAAGGAGGCAAGCTGCTCTCCTCAGTGAGAATTCAGGTTCAGATCCCAGCTCCCACGCTCACTCACTGTGTGGTCTTAAGCAAGTTTCTGCTTTAAGTCGGCTTCTTCATTTGTGAAGTGGGAATGGTGCGAGGAGTCAGCTCATAGGCGGCTGTGTGGATTACTAAAGTCCAGCAGATGCTTTGTAAGCAGCAGTGAAAATCCACCTCAGAACTCCGCCTCCATCCTCTTCCCGTGTTCTCTTTCACGGCCACAGTAACATGCCTTGGCCAGTTGTCCCCTTGGCTTGCTCTCTGCTTTTCTGGTTGACCTGGTAGAGTGACTAACTGTCAGATCAGGAAGGGCCATTCATTCATTCAACAAACATTTACTGAGCATCTACTATGTTCAAGGCTTTGGCAGAGACAACAGATGTGAGGGCCCTGCCCTCATAATAGTGCTCTTTACTGGCCATATGGGCACTCGTGAGATTGATAAGAAAACTGAGGCCCCAAGGGAGGAAGGCCCTGGCCCACAGTGACAGAGCTGGCCAATGAGGGCGGGATGCAGGTATTTACCACCTGTGTGTCTCCAGCTCCAAGCACCAGGCCTGCGAGGGTAGATGCTAGATCAATATTGGCTGAACTGGTGAGTATGTGAATCAATAACTCCCAGTCTAGTGTCCTTCCTATGTCCTGTCCCCAAATAATCGGGCAGTGAGTATGTGTATGGACGGTAAGGGTTAGTACTTTCCACTGTGTGGCCCCAATTCCCTTTTGCAAAGGGTGGGCTGGGAGAGTTGGAGGGGCTTTTACCTCTGCTCTCAGGACATTGCCTCAGGAGCCAAAGTGACATAATGATGTCGTCCAGAAACGTGGAGCTCGCGCCCGGGCCTGCACACTGCATCAGCACATGGACCTGAGGTCTAAAGGAAGCCAGACTTTGAGGAGAATCCTATTTTTTAAAAAGAAAAGGAATTCTCAGGTAGTAATACTATTCTTTCAGGATTCAACAAATCATACCCCAAACAAATCATGTCCCAAAAGTGTGGGACAAGAATACAAATGGAGGCTGTGGTGGACACAATTATGGCCCCCAAAGATGTCCACATCCTAATCCCTGGAGCCTGTAAATATGTTAGGTCACGTGACAAAGGGGTATGAAGGTTGCAGATGGGATTCAGGTTGCTAATCAGCTGACTTCAAGATCCTGGATTACCTGGGTGGGCCAAGTAATCCCAAAGGTCCTTGTGAATGGCAGATGGAGGCAGAAGTGAGAGAACCAGAGAGAGGGCAGTGTGAGAAAGACTCGGCTGGCCATTTCCGGCTTTGAAGCTGGAGGAAGGAGCCATGAGTCAAGGAATGCAAGCAGCCTCTAGGGACTGGAGAAGACAAGGAAACAGATTCTCCCCTAGAGCCTCCGGAAGGAACGACACCGTGACTGTAGCCCAATAAGACCCATTTGGGCCTCTAACCGTGAGAACTACAAGAGAAGACATTTGCGTTGTTTTAAGCCACTAAGTTTGTGGTACTTTATTGCAGTAGCAATAGGAAATGAAGGCAGAGGCCCACTTACCTTCTGTCTAAATATTTAAAGCCATAAATCAAGTCAATTACTCCCTAAATAAAATATGTCCTATCTTCCTACGTTAACAAATATATCTTCTCAACCACTTGGTTTGCGGGTTTTGAGACCTGTTGGAGCTCATCCCAGAGCACGGCAGTGCAGGGAGAGCAGGCCCTAGCCCCACTCCTGCCCTGCGGCCTGACGCCCTTTCTGTTCCCTCCACTTCTCACCGGTACCGGGAGGGGCCGTCTGCTCATGCGTGGGCGCCCAGGCCTGCTCTCCAGGCCCGTCCACAGCTCCTGCAAACAGCTTCTTCTCAGGAAGACAAACCCAGAAAATCGGACTGGGCAGGCCCTGGAAGCAGTCTCAGGGCTATTTGGACAGGGAAGTGTGGGGTCCAGGTACCAAAACATGGTCTAGATAGAAGGAGGGGTGGGTTCCTGGTGGGCAACAGCTCGTGACTCTGTCTCCTCACCCTGTGGGGAGGGCACAGCTGGAGGAGGATCAGGGGGCCATCTAAGCATGGGCCCCAAGGCAGGCACCCCTCTTGTTCAGACCTAAGGGAGGTCCTGACCCTCAGGGAATCTTCGTGAGCCCCAAGGAAGAGGACTGATGAGTTGATGGGCAGCTGGGTTTTGCTGCCATGCAAAAATAATTCATTCCCCACCCCCCCACCAAACAACTCTTTCTGGATTGGAATTTCCTTTACCAAAGAGTAAACTCCATTGAACCAAAGCCTGCTGTTTCACATCCTAGTTCAAATCCATGGTGAGGCCTTGAAAACCAAATGGATCACGGACAGCAAGTCCAAGGTCAGGACCAATCCATGGAAGTGGGAAGAAAGCAGGATTAGCCTCAGCCTGAGGCCATTTGGTCTCAACTGTTCAAGAGTGAATCTGCCTTGTGAAGTAGTGAAGCTCCCGTGGAAGGGAGTATTCGAGAGCAGGGCAAATGGCTATTTCTCCGGGTTTTGTAGAAGGGATTCCTGCACACAAAGGTGCGGGGCGCTAGGCCCCCTGGAGCATAACCACATCAGAAAACCTGTTTGAACAGCTTGAGTCCCTGCCTCACCGCCTCCCGTGTTCTGGGTTCTCCTCTGTTACTAGACGTGTCTGGGCTGACATTAGTCTATATATGCCCTTTTCTGACAGAGCCGAAAGACCTCCACCCTGGAAGGTGTCGTTAAGGACATCGAATGACTCAAATGTGGTGATGGCATCTCCAGATTCACTTGGCAGAACAGGGAAACTGTCCTGAGCGCAGAGACCCCCAGTGCCTGGGGAGTCTTGTGTGGTCCCCGCAGCTAGACTCAGCAGGACTGGCAGGATGGGTTTTCCTCAGAGACACTCGTCCTGCACACCGAGTGAGGACACCTCTCCAGTTAACCCAGGGTCAGGCTGGACCCCAGAAGGTCAGGTCCAGAGCCCTTTGCAGATGAGCACAGTGCCGCTGAGCATGGAGGCTACAGGACCTCTGGGGATCTGGCCCCACCGGCCTCTCCGGCTGCACAGAGGCTCTCGGCCACAGGGCCTCCTTTCCGGTCTCTGAAAGGACCCTGCTTACTCAGCCCCCAGAGCCTTTACAATGCTGTCTCCCCCACGAGGAACTGCCTGACGGGAAAGGGACTTACCAAAGGTCACAGAGCTCATCAGTGGCCAAGGCAGGATGTGACTCCAGCGTCCACCCCACTGCACAGGCCTGCAGGTGGCAGGGCTTAATAAGAGTTTGGGGAATGGACGAAGGCTGAGAACACCTTGTCTCCAGCTCTGATCAGCTGCTTCCTCTTGCTAGAGCAGCAGCTGTGCTTACTGTAGTAAACAGGGTCAGCGCTTGCTCATTCATTAAAGGGCTTCTCATTTTCTGCCAAGAACCAAGCACCGTGATGAGTCCCAGGGATGTGGCTCTTGGGGCGGGGCCAGATGTCTCAGGGCTGCACACGCCTCTCGCCTCCTGGGCTCCTCCATCTCCCACCAGAGCCCCTGGCTGGGACAGAAACGCACAGAGGTGCCAAGTGCGTGCACAGATGCACGCAGACCCATGCACGTGGACACACCTGCCCTGGAAGCTCCCAGGCAGGGAGCCCCATCCCAGCATGTGGTGCCCGTGCAGGCTCTGAGGAGTCTCTCCCCACAAGGGGTCCTTTGTTCTCAGCTCCCTGGAGCTTGCCCTGTTATCTGAATCACAAAGTCTTGCTACAAAGGCGCTGTGTTCTCTCTGCTTCCAACCAGACAGATTTCAGACAGGGCCCCTGCGTGGAATTGGCCTCAGATGAACAAAAGGGGCTTCGAGGTCTGATCCCATAGCTGCAAATGTCCTGCGGCCCTCTGGCCCTGCAGAGGCCCTGCTGGCCTGGGACAGCACCTGGAGGAACATTAGCAGAAACTAAAAATAAAGTTTCTTACAGGATGTACAGGGAGTCACATTTCTTGCGCACCTGAGGCTGCAGGATGGAACTCATCCCTGTCACATGTGCTCACAGGTTGCTCATGAGGAGGGGCAAGGCAGACAGACACAGGGAAGCAAGAGCGAAGGCACAGAAAGGAGGTGCAGGGACAGGGTGCCAGGCTGGGACAGGGATTCTGCACTGGGGCGAGAGGGATAGAGAGAGAGAGAGAGAGAGAGATGCCCACCAGCCGGTAGCCCCGCTGCCCGTGAGGGGTCCGCCTCAGCCTGGCTGACAAGTGTCCTCAGCTATGGATGTCCGCTTGATCTTGCTGTCTCCATGGCCACTGCTCTTTGTCAAGACACCAGGTGTTCCTGGGCTAACACTCCGTTCACATTTCTAGGCAGCCCCCTCTCTGCCCGAAGCTCAGAGTGCAAAGCCACTGCTACACCTTCTGGAGTCCCCACTGAACTCCTACCCCAGAGAGAGACAGGTTCAGCGGGAAGCCTTGCTGGGGGCGGGGCTCCACTCCAGGTGTCTGAGCCCCCATGGCCTGACTCTTGGGTCCTCTGTACCATCCTGGGCAGGGGCTTTATCAAGGAGAAGCTCTTCTCTTGTCCATTGTCTTCGAGTTTAACGCAGGTTTGTGTGTCACCATATCATTCTGTCCTGCCAACTCTCCTTTGAGGTAGGTACTGTTAATTTCTCTGATGAGCAAGGTGAGGCCCAAGGTCACCCCACGAATCTGTGGTCATGGCATGATCTGAACTCCAGACCTCCACGTTCTTCCTTTAACTCCTCTAACACCAAGATCAAGAGGGATTGTGTGTCATATTTCAGTCTGGCTTCTACCTCCATTATTCAACCAAATAAACTCTTTCCAAGGTCCTGGGGGACCTCTGTGGTGCTAAATACAACTGACTGATTTGGTCCTCATTTTCTTGGCCTCTCAGCCGTATGAGACACTCTCGGCCACTTCCGCCTCCTCGAAACACCCTTCTCTTTGGATTCCACAGCACCACAATTGGGCTGGTTTTTCTCCATTTCCCACCCTCCCTGATTCATTTTCTGCCCTTTCCTGCCCTGCTGTGGCCCCATGGTCCGCGTCTCCCCAGCTGCCTTGCCCTCTGGCTCTGGCTGGGTTTGGCCAAGGAGAGAGAGGCACCAGCAGACTGCAGAGAGGGAGGAGGAGAGGTCCGGCATTTGCTGCCCAATTCCCTACCTGTCCCCTGAGTTCTGGCGGTCCTACATCCCTGAGGCCACAGCTCCACCCCTCATGGGCTCATCCTTGCTCGTTCAGGGCCAGGGATGCTGACAACTCCCTCTGTTGCTGGTCCCTGGGTATGTCCTCAGCCCTAGGGTTTCCCTTAACACTGCCCATGCCTCTATGCATAGTCCCTCACGAAACTCTCTGTCATTAGACCCACTGAGGGTGCCATCTCTTTCCTGCAGGGACCCTGAATGGTACAACACTCCCCCAGTTTTCCTTCTACTTCTCTGGCCATTCCTGCTCTGCCTTCTTTTAAGGCTCACATCCTTCATCTGACTATTAGACACTGATGCTCCTCAAGGATTGGCCCAAGGTACTCTTCTTTTGTCATTCCTACCATCAACCTGGGGGATCCCATCTGACCCCCGAGCTGCAATTGACACCCACCCAGATGACTCACAAGGCCTCCTCGAGTCCAGGCTCTTCTGAGCTCCAGCCTAGATAATCCATCTGCCTCCTTGACGTTTCCCCTTGCCTCTCCTGGAGGCATCTCCAACCCAACATCTTCCAGCCTCCCTTTCTTAATGAATGACATCACCATTGACCTAGTTGTGCAAGCTGGCAACCCAGAGGTCACCCTTGACCCCTCCCTCCTGCTCCCCTCCCACATCCAATCTGGCACACGTTCTGTCCACCTCTCCCACCTCCACAGACACCTGGTCCAGGCAACATCAAAGTCTTGGTGCTTGCTCCACCCACACTCTTGTTGCCTCTCCCCACTCTCAGCAGCTGCTCTTCGCAGTGTAGTCAGAGAGACCTTCTCACAAGGCAAATTTTATCACTGCCCCCTGCTGCTTAAATCCTCCAGTGGCTCCCAATGGCCCTCAGGTCTTGCATGGTCTACTCCTGCCAGCCTCTCCAGCGTCCCGTGCCTCACGTGCCCTCAATCTCTCCCCTGCCAGGAAGAGTGGTCTGTAACCCATTCCTCCTACTCGCCCAGCACCCTCCCTCCACAGCAGCATCCTCACGTGTCATTCCTCATCCCTGCTCTCTTCAATTCTTTAACTTCTCCTCACCCTCAAGCTCTCAGCTCAGTGGTCACAACTCCAAACAGCTCCTCTGATCTCCCTGACCAGCCAGACTCTTATCGTGCTGGGCATCTCTCCTGTGCCACTTATTACAGTTTCAATTTTGCACTTATTTGTATGTTTTATAAAAATCTGTTTCCCCACCTACTATGTTAAGCCCATGAGGGCAGAGGCCATCCGCCCATCTGTTTTGTTTATTCATCTTTGTATCCCCATCACCTAGCCCAGTGCCTGGCACATAGTAGGAACTAAATACATGTTGAAGGAATGAATGGATAGATGAATGAATGAAAGCACAGGGGAGTAAAAGGCCAACTCCCATAAGAGGTGTTCTTTGCACTGTACTGGGCTTTAAAGAATGTGTAGAAGTTTTCTGTTTGGAGAAGAAGGAAAGGACATTCTCGTAGAGAAAGAGCCTAAGTCATTGGTTGTGGAAGGAAATGATCAGAATTCCTTTCGGCTGTGGAATGTCTGAGTTTGTCATGACGGATGTTTAAATTCACTTCTCTAGCAGAGCTTCCAGTGTCTCCTCACAGACAGCTCCTTCCCAAAGACGCCCGTCACAGAATGGAGTCCCATCCTCAGGTGCCTCTGGTCTCAGCTCTGAGCCATAGAAGAAGGCTCTGCACTGAGACCCCCGGGCCAACCAGTGTGTGTGCCTCCCGGAGATCCATTGTCCCTTCTTCCCGCAGCAGCCTCGTGTCAGTGTCTCCCTCTTCCCCATATCTGTTGGCCAGATGTGGAGAGGCTTCACCTCTATTCCAGGGGTGGCCACACGGCCCAGGCCAAAGCCAATTGGTGTGTCTCATTCCCCTGGCCTCAGTAATTATTTTGGGGTGGACACATGACATAAGCTGTTTGATCAGCAAGAAGCCCAGGGGGTTTTCAGGAGCTACTGCCAAAGACTGGCTCTTTCCCATGGCCCTTGAACCCGATGGGATGTGAGGCTGATCTGAGAGGCAGTTTACCATCTGGAGGGAAAGAGACTGTCGGGAGGCACCATGTGAACAAGAAGCCCACACAGGAAAGCAGAGCCAAGAAATGGAGAGCAACCAGTTCTGTTGACATCATTGGACTCCTAGATCCAGCAGTGCCTGAATTCTTCTCTACTCCTAAACTTGATAATTACATGAACCATTAAATCTCTACATTACTTATGCCAATTTGAGTTGGAGTTTTTCTCACTTGAACACAACAGAGTCCTCACTGAAACAACCTCTATCTGTCTTGTCAGTATCCTGATGGCCCCCAGAAGCCTCCCAGTGTCTCACAGGAAGGTGTCAGGCAAGGTCCTCACCTGGAATCAGTTTGCTTTGTTGCCTCTAACTTGCTGTGTGACTTCAGGGAGGTCCCTTCCCTTAGGACTTCAGTTTCCTGATCTGTGAAATAACTGAGCCCCTGCTCTGGGATCCGTGGCACCCCGTGCTTTTTCTGCCAGGGCCTGATCATCATTTTTTATTTACTTATCTGAGCCCGTCCTGTGTCCTGTGGACAGTTAGGCAGAGCCCTGGTTGTAGGAGGAAGGGAAGGACCACTCCTGGGGGCTCTGAACCGTCTAAGTCTGCAGGCCTGTCTGCTCTCAAGAGCTCCTAAGCCACCTGCCTCCTGTGGGCAAAAACACACCCATGCACCATCTCACGTTGAACTGGGGGCAGCAGCTGCAAGACCCGGGGAAGGAGTAGGTTGCTAGAAGTCTTAAGCGTTCGGCAGGCCCCTGCTGTCTCAGCCTGGAAATACTGAGGTGGAAGCTTCTCCAGGCTAAACCATCCCACCCCAGGCCAGCTCTGAGGGCCCTGCAAAGTGCTGGAACTCCGCACACCTCTCTCCTGCCCCAACAAGCATCAAGTCTCCTTATTGAGAGGCAGCAGAAAGTGACAGGGGGACAGATGCCAAGCTCAGCCCCTCCCCTCTCCCATCACGCCTGGCTCCCCCGACACATTTCAGGAATGAGCTGTGGTGGCAGGTGGTGAGGGGACCTTCCTGGAAGGCAGCCTGGGGCCCTGGCACTCGGCCGAGCCTGCACGCTTGTTCCTCACCTGCCCCTGCCTGCCAGTTAGTCTGATGAGCATTATAAAAGCTGCAATTTGTGAAATTAAAATTTCCTTCTTCTTTGCATCCGGCAGCATGGCAGCAGGGAGCAGAGGAAGGGGTAGGTGGGGGCTAAAGGCCTCTGGTTGGTTCCTGGGCCTACAGTGGAGATGCTAAATGCCATGGGACCCTCCTGCCCACCTGACTCCAGGAACAGGGAGTGTCCACGGACCAGGAGGCTCCTCCCAGGGACGGAGGCAGGGATGGACACGGGTGGGGGAAGGGGGCTGAGGAGTACAGGCTTCAGTGATGGGTGGCAGTGGGATGAGGCCCTGCAGGACAGAAACCATCACAACCGCCTCCTCACCGCTTCCATCCTCACATGGTAGGCCAGAGTAGATTCAGCCATGACAACCCCTTTGTCTTAGACCAGGTTTCCAAAAGCAGACCCTGCAGTGAGAAGTTGCGTGCAAGAGATTTATCAAGGAGAGACCAGCAAAGGATGGGGAAGAAGAAATGTAAGAGGAGGGTGAGGCGCCTGGCGAGGCTGTGCTCTCAGGCCTGACCCTGTGGGACTGAGGAGGGCCACTTGTACCCAGTCTGAGAGCTGGGCTTCCCCACTGCCAGCATTGGCTGAGGTCCTGGGGAAGGATGGGAGAGAGTAGGACACAAACTCCCAGGTCCTTCAGGCTCTGGGCAAGTGAAAAAGCAGCTCCAGCGGCTGGGACAGATCTCGGAAGGGTGTGACAGTTATGGGCTTGGTGGCATTAGTAACCCAGAATGGCACGGGAGCAGCCTTGGTCTGACACCAGAAGGTAGATCCAGAATTTGAGCACAAGAGTCTTGTCTCCTGTGACCAAAGGGGCTGGAAGGAACAGCTCAGCGCTGGCCGAGGGAGGGAGGTAAGGGAGAAGGGCCCGGGGCAGCCAGGGGTGGAGGGAGAAGCCGGCCAAGTTGGGGCAGGGGCGAAGGGCCTGAGTAACACCCAGAGGAACCAGGAGCGTCACACGATTCTGTGCTGTCCCCGTGAGCCTGCTGGTAGAGCTAGTGCCCTGAACAAGGAACCTCTCTGCATTTCTGGAAACACTGAGGCTGGTGCCAGGAAGGACAGCAGAGGCCTCTTGGAGGGAGCAAGTCCAGGAGCGACAAAATGGTATGGACCTGGGACATCAGCCTCAGGGCCAACTCCAGGGAAGGGGCTTCCTTCTGGGGCGCAAGGTTGGCCTGGTCATGAGTTGACAGCACAGGGCTGAGGGACCCAGGGAATCCACTAGGAGGCAGCACAGCTCTGAAGACTGTGCAGAGGCCTGAAGTGAGGAAACCCGGTGGTTTTGGGTCTTCATGCAGTTCCATCAAAGAGTGGGAAGAGGTGAGAGAAAGCCTGGGGCAGTGGTGGGGGCCCACAGGCCTGCCTTGGTCCCTGTCCAGAGTGGCTGCTCCGGACTCGTGGGCACAGCGCAGCTTTGGGGGAGGGCTCGATCACTCCGTGTCCTCTCTCTGCGCTTGCTAATGACACTTGTCCTGCGCTGGGTTCCGAGCCCTCCTTCTTGGGCCAGACTGCCCAGTTCAAATCTTGGCTGGCTTCATGAGCAGTTTCTTCATCTCTCTGAGATGGGTGAGCATGGCTTTGTAGGTTTGCTCTGAGGACAGTGGCAAGCGTGCAGAAAGCACACTGGTGCATTTTTTAACCAGCGTAGCAGGGTTGTTGTGAGGCCTGGAGAGGATTGGTGGATCCTAAGGAGCTGGGCCGGCAGTCACTATTGTTGGTCTAGCCTTGGCCTCTGGCTGAGAATGGGGTCTATAGGTTGGTTCCCAATCAGGAAGTCTGAGCTAAAACACTGCAGAAATCAGAAATCAGGAGAAAACACCCACTCACACAACCCTGGGAACTTGTCAGAAAAGCAGATTCGCAGGCCCCACCGCAGACCTCCTGAATCAGAAGCCCTGGGGGTAAAGCCCAGCCGTCCGGGTTTCAGTGAGCCCTCCCAGGGGAATTCCGATGCTTCCTCAAGATTGAGAGCTCCTGAGCAGGAGAGGTGGATCTTCCCGGTTTCTGGCCTCAGGCCTAGCAGCTGTTCCCTGTTGCCCACCATGAGGCCTGTCCCCCTTAAAGTGGTTGCAGAGACCTTTCTGTTCTTTAGGCTGAGCAGGAATTGGCCCTGTGGGGAACAACCTTCTGACTCTGCCTGATGCTGCGGGCAGTCTTTGCCTTGATCCATATTCTCTCCTGGAAATGAATAGCCTTGAATGGCCACGTATTTGCATAATGGCCCTCCTGTCCCCTTCACTAGCCCTAATTAATTGTTTTAGAATACTATTTCCCGATCTGGTTGCCTAGAGCAGGGGTTCTTTAACCACTCTATGGGTCTCAGAATCAGCTGGGCAGCTTGTGAAAATGCAGATGCTGCGCCCACCCCTTCCTAGTTCCAAAATCCTGGGGTGTAGCTGGAAGTACATTTGCACTTTATGTAAAATGGAGACAAGGCTGGTCTAGGCCAACGAACGGGTGTGGGGTGGCGGGTGCAGGGTGTTGTTCTGACTGAGATGAGGCAGCAGCCCTACAGCAGCCTGCAAGCACGGGGTTGGGGGGGGCGGTGGGGCCACTCAGAGAGTGGGGGCTCCCTGGGGGTGGAAACAGGAAGGTGATGGAAGGAAGTGAGAGAAATTGGGTACTGGTCCTGGAAGGAGCATCCTCTGGGTGGTCTCCCAGGATAACTGGAAGAGCAGTTGTTTCCTAAGCGCTGTGTAGGGCGATGTTTCTCATTCAATTCTCCTCCAACCCCACCGGGCAGGGTGGGGTAGGGCTTTCAGCTCGGATTTCACAGGGGTTAAGTGGCTTGTCAGTAATTGCATCACTGGTCAGGATTAAGCTTCTGTTCCCAAACTGTGGCTTCAGCACCATCTTGCATTTCCTCCTCCTAGGAGAGAATGTCAAGGACCCAGCTCAGTGCCTGGCTCCGAGAGAGCTTGTGAAAAAAGCTTAGCAAACGACTCTTTCCAGCCCCACTCTACAGGTGAGGAGGCTGAAACTGAGGCTGATCTGTCTGCACTTGTAGGCGCTGGGGCCTTCGGCTCTGAACGAGAGCTCAAGGACTTGCTCCCTGCTGGCGGTGAGGCTTCTAAGCAGGCTAACAGAGCCCAGAAGACCTCAGACTTTGGGGATTGGGAGGAGGGAGGCAGGGTACCTCCTGCCTGTGAGGAGCGTCCAGGACTTCCGCAGCCTGCAGGCGAGAGGAGGGAGACACTGAACCCAAGAGGCTGGACTTGGTAGTAAAACCTTGCTGGGAAAAAGTCGCGCTGGTGGGCAGGAGCTGGCCAGCCTGCGGCCTGTGCCGCCCTCTGCTGGTCACTGGTGGTACTGGTTACAGCTGGTCAGGGCTGGCCCATGGGGCTGTGTGGGCCTCAGGCCAGGGCACCAGGGGGAATTCTCTGAGACCTGAATCTGGTCAGTTCCACCCCAGCTCGAACAGGCCCACATCAGATGCCCAAGGCCATGGGTTCCACCCGGTTCTTGGAGGAGGTATGACAGTCATTTCCCTCTCCTTGTCAGCCCAGGTCCCTGGTACTGCTCCTCCTGTCCACGGGAGACGACAAAGACAGCAGCTTCCTGCCTGTACTTCCGTGGTGCATGTCCCACCTGAGCCGGATTCCTGGGCCCTCCTAAAATTGTCCATCCCGGTGTCCTGGGAGGGCTTGATAGCACCCACCCAGGATGCCCCTGATGTGGGGGTCGGGAAGTCAAAGCCCCAGCGGCCCTCACTCCAGCCTCTGGGGTAATGTTAACTGTTCCTGACAGTTCCGTAGCTGAACACTGAGGAAGGTATTAACATTATCCCCAAGTTATAGGGGATAAAAACAGATGCACAAACGTTCCACCAATAGTCTGAGCTCCCACAGCCAGTAAGGAGTAGAGCCGGATTTGAACCCAGGATTTGGACTGAGGATTTGGTTTCCCAGTCTTGGCTCTTAGCGCAGCACTCCCCTGCTCAAGGTGGGCATAATCTGCAGAGGCCCTCTGTGGACAGGCCAGAGAATATGGTGCAAGGCAAGGCCTCCAGGCTGGGAAGTGAGAGCTGAGGCGAGCAGGAGGCACCTCTGGACGGATGGAGATGCAGAAGTCAGGGGAAAGAGTGTGGTCTCTACAGCCAGACGGGCCTGAGAGAGGGTCCCAGCACCACCCTTGATGAGCTGGGACACTCTGGGCAAATTGGCACCCTGCACTGAGCCTCAATTTCCTCATCTGTAAAATAATAACATTCTTTTCTCTGAGGGTTTTTGTATATGTTAAATGGAATAAGGTGAAGCATTTAGCACAGTGCATGGCACACAGTAAGCTCTCAACAGAGATGGTTTCCGGCCCTTCCTTTGAAATTGGAGGTGGACTACCAAGCCATCTGAAGGAGGCAGGGGTGGTGATGATGGTGGCGATGCTGATCACCATTATTGATCTGCTCACAATTATTGAGCTTCTATTATGCTTGCCTGATAACTGTTAAGGGCTATTGTCAGTGAGTATATAAGCTTTGGACTTACTTTTTGTTGCATCTCAGTGGTTCATCCATGAAGCTTTTAAAATGATGGGTCCTTGGGTCCCACTGATTTAATTGGTGTGGCACAGTATACTTTATTCTGTGGCTCCCCAGGTCATGATACTTTCTTCTGTGGCTCCCCAAGTGGTTCAAATTATGCATCTGAGATTGAGAGCCACTGAGAGTATTTCCCTCCTGTCTGCTCTTCTCCTATTTACTTATCATTCAGATGTCAGCTCAGATGTCACCTCTTTAAAGAAACATTAGCTGACCACCTAGACCAGGCCCATTTTGTTTGTTTGTTTGTTTTATAGCTTCGTAAATCCCTATTCCTTTCCTTCGGAGAGAATTTATCTCATTTATGTTTATTTGTGTGGCCATTTCAAAAATGTCTGTCACCATCACCAGACAGTTTTCCCATCTGTAAAATAGGGAGATTAATTCCTACCTCATAGGTTTGTTGTGAAGATCTAATAACAAAATGTAGGTAAGGAGCTTGGTGGTCTAGGTGGTCCCTATGAATTGGACTGCATGTTATCCCAGGGTCCCTTGGGATGGTGCATTGTCATCTTCTAATTTCCAAAAATGAACATTTCAAAGCTTCAAAGCATGGGCCTGGCTTAAGTCTCTCTGGATTTAGGCCACATGTGGTCCTCCCGTCGTCTGAACTTCCCTGATGAGAGGGGCTCGTACCATAGCGCCCTAAGCTTGAAATTCTACAACTGAGCCCTCAGCTGCCAGCTCTGAGCTACTATTCTAATTTTGTGTGCCCAGCTGGTCTGTCTTTTTAATAATCAGATTATTCCCTCAACAAATATTTAACTAAGGCCCGGTTAGGTGCCAGGCACCATTCCAAATGCTTTACACACATGATCACATTTGAGTAGTTTTGCCATTTAAATAAAGCCAGTCCCCCTGTTTCTAGCTGAAACCTAAAATAAATGTCTGCAGGGACAGGAGTTGATATAAATGGGTGCAGGGAGGGTTTTGGGAGGTAGGAGTCCTTCTCGAAAGACTCTGCTCTTCAGCTCCATCTACACAAGCCCGGAACTACCAGATTGCCCTGCTTTCAAAGCTAAACCAGCAGACTGCATGTTTTATGTGAAAACCTCAGCTTTTAAAAAATGGCTCAATTAAAAAAGAAAAGACAAAAAACCGTTGATGCCAAACAAAACTCAACTGTGAGATGGAATCTGCCCTCGAGGGCTTTGGGTCCCTGAAGGGGGGGGGGGGTGTCCTGGAGCACGGGCAGGGCAGGAGCAAGAGGAAGCCTGAGGGAAAAGGGAGAAAAAGGAGAGACTGAGCTCCTCAAGTCCAGGGAGGTGCTGAGCACGTGGGTCCTGCAGGGTGGGTGGCAGAGACTTCGTGGGGGTGACGGCTAATTTCACCTGCCAACTTGATCAGACTGAGGGATGCCCAGATTGCTGGTAAAACTTTATTTCCAGGTGTGTCTGTGCTGGTGTTTTTAGAAGAAGTTAGTGTTTGTTTTGGTAGACTGAGTAAAGAAGATGGCCTTCACCAGTGCGGTGGGCCTTATCCAGTCTGTTGAGGACCTGAATAGAACAAAAAGGCAGAGGAATGCTGAACTGGCTCTCTGCTTGAGCTGGGACATCCATCTTCACCTGCCCCAGGACGTCGATGCTCCTTGTTCTCGGGCCTTCAGACTCTGACTGGGACTAGCACGTTGGTCCCCTGATTCTCGGGCCTTCAGGCTTGGACTGAATTATACCACTGGTTTCCCTGGTTCTCCAGCCCACAGATGGTAGATGGTGGGATTTCTTGGCCTCCATAATCATGTGAGCCAATTCCTTATAATAAGTCTCCTCTTGTAGATCTCCATATGTATCCTATTTGTTCTTTTTCTCTGGAGAACCCTGACTGACCAGCGGGACAGCCTGGCTCCCCATGCACCAGGTCTGGGGAGCCCAGTTTCTTCAGAGGCTCAGTGCCCCCACTGACCCCAAATAGCAGAGCCTTGGACTTCCAGGGCCCAGGGGGCTTGGACAGTGGGGATCTCAGCTGTGAGCAGGATGTGTACAGACTGGAGCCCTTTTCCTGTATTTTCCAGCACCACGTCAAGTCTCCCAGACTCTCATGTGATGCTAGAGAAGAGGGTGCACAAACAGGGAGAGAAGAGATTCCACACCTACGTGGCCTGATACTTGGTTTCAAGAACAAATGACAAACGAATGAATGGACAACAAACAAATGGATGCACATTTCTTCCACCTCTGAATGCGGGATGATTTGTGCATGTTCCTCACTCACTCCCCAAACAGGGGTCGAGTAAATGAAGGAGAAACCCGCAGGGCAGCATGACAGGCAGCACCTCGGCCTGGGAAGACGAGCAGCCAGGCCGGCTGATTTCTATTGAGCTTGTAAACTTTAACGGTCGCTTAGATTCACAACCCAATTGCCTGTAAAATGAGGCCACTTTCGGCAGGTCCCTTAATTGGAATCCGTTTCTCTAACTCAGAGGCAAAAGGCTGAATCTGCTTGGCCAGCATCTATTGATGGAGTGAGATGGGGCAGGGAGGCGAGGGACTTGGAGGGACAGGGCCCTTTCCTCCCCTCCCTCAAGTGGACAGGATTCTGCCTCGATGTTTTCAGCTGTGTGAAGACAGACAGCAAATTCTGGGAGGCAGGAGGCAGGCTGGCCCCCTTCCTTTTGGGACTAGTGAAGACGTCAGTTCAAGGAAGGGCTGAGATCCTGTAATAACACAACGGCAGTGGCAGCAATGTTAACTGCAGCTACCATTTCTGGGTCACTTCTTATGAGCCAGGAAACTGCAGATCATCCCACATAATCCTCATGACACTTCTTTTCCAGCTCTGTCCTTCACTGGTTCCTGACCGGGGACCAGGGCTCCCAAGGAGAGCCTTTGGTTTAGGTAAGCATTTACTGAGTGCTTGCTTTAGGCCCAGGACGACAAAGGTGCAGTCCTCGGGCAGAGACGAGTATTTAAGAAAGTCACCAAGTACCAGATAATGCTAAGTGCTGCATTAGCCTCGACTCCAAGTCTGATCAAAGGGAAATTAAGAGGAAATATTTTCCTCCCCATGTGAAGGTGGAAGTTGAGGGACATACACTACTTTCCTCCTGTCTGACTTTGGATGGGGTTGGTCGTGTGAGGCTGTGGTGCCTGAGCAGACATGGCCATGCTGTGACTATTGACAGGACAGACAGAATTGTAAAAGCCACCCCAGAGCCTTGATGTGGTGGAGCTGCTGACTTAATAGCCTAAAGTTGCCTCCACCCAGACCTCCTGCTCCCTGGGTCAGTAAATATCAGTGCTAAGGCCATTTTCAGGTCAGGTATTTTGTTCCTTGCTGCTAGATTCAGTCCATTGGTGAGTGACGCAACCTCTGACCTGAGTTGTCGTGAGGAGGCGGAAGAGGGTGTTTTCTCCTACAGTCTGCACTTCGGAAAACCCCTGAAGCATTTCTGCCCTTTGTCTCAAGTTCAAGCGGGTGCCACGTTGTCTTTCCCAGACTCCTCCCATTTCTGAATTTCCTTTTCGTTCTTTTTCTTACGGGAGCAATTTAGACTTCTCTCGACTTCTCCACTGAGGAAAAGAAAGGTTCTCCCCGGGACACACCCAAGTTAGAAGTTGGACGTGGGAGGAAACGTCTGGGAAGGGAACATCTGAGCATGGTTTTGAAGCATGAATAGGAGTTCACCAGGTGGAGGAGAGAGGAAGGCATTCTGGAAAGGGGGGCCCGCACTTGTAAATCTAACAGAACTATTTTCTTCCCATCATATGCTGAAAACGCTAACCTCAAGGTCAGCCATGGGCCTCATCCGGGAGGCTCTGGGCAGCCTGCCGAGTCCAGGCTTGGGGAGTAGAGCAGATGCTGCTGGGCATGTGAGGGAAGAGCTGTCTCGGGGCCATCTGGCCCCAGCAGCCTGGCAGTGTGCGTTCCCTCTGGAGGAGGGCAGGTGGGGGGTGGTGGCAGACCCCATGGGCACAGCCTGAGAGTGGCCCCAGTGCCTGTAGGAGGCTGGCAAGGTGGAGACCAGAGACCTGCACAAAGGGACCACTCACGTCCCTGTCTACACTGGCTGGGACTCAGGGGCTTGGGTGCAAGAGTCCTGAGCTGGGGAAGAGTTCCCCTCCAGACCCCACGGTAGGCTGTGCTGGTTGGGGGGTCAGGTCTTAGCAGCCCCTGGCTGTGTGAGTCTAAGTCATTTCACCTCTCTGGGCCTTTTTCAAAATGGGGGAGTAAGAACGCCCACCTCACAGGGACAGGGTGTGGATTCAGCGAGGTGGCTCTAGCTGTAGCGCTCCGTCAGACTCAAGAAGAGGGCAGCTGGGATCTCCCAGCGCGGGCCCAGAGTCTTACACCTGCTGTCTTTCTTTCACAGTCTTGGGAGGCCGCAGAAGTGGCTGGGAGTGGAGGGGTTCCGGCTGATCCTAATGCACCAGAAATACCTGCCTTGGGTGTGCTAACGGGTGACTCGCGGCACCTTATTAAGGCTGAGGCCTTGGAGAGCAAGGTGTTGTTGCCCCCATTTTGCAGGTGAACCCACAGAAGCTCTTGGAGGCCAGGACTTCCCCCTGCCCCCCCACTCCCCCATTGCAGCAGCAAGCACAGAACCTGCTGTCCTGCTCTCGGCTCCCCACACTGAGGGGAACCCTCGTCCTCTCGCCGTGGAGACGGCCCGATGGTCAGCTCAAAGTCTGATTCCTCCTCCCTGAGGCCACATCGTTGCCTGCTTTTATGCAAGGCGGGCTGGTGGGAGAGACCGCCTCTCGGCTCGACCCTCCTCCAACCCCTACCTGGGAGCCGGATGGAAGGAGCTGCCTCCTCAGGAGCTCTCTCGGCTCCTGCAGTGGGAATCCAGGTGAGCGTGAAATGCTCCTCTGGGTGAAATCAGGCTGTGCTGACACCACCTGGCGTGCACCGAGCACCTGCATGCACAGGTGCTGTGTGAGTCTGAGCATACTCCCACCCACGCTCACGGTGCCCCTGCGGCCAGAGGCAGTTAATAGCTCCATTTTATAGATTGGTACAACTGAGCCTCAGAGCGGTAATTGATCTGACTTTGTGACTCAAGTCCATGCACTTTACTGTGTCCCAGTATCAGCTCTCAGCAGGAGGCAAAGCAAGAGAAGGTCAGGCTTCCAAATGAGCTGGAAAATAAAACAAATAGGACACATGTGTTTTAATTGGGTTTATCTGGGACAGAGCAGCTGACTCATTGGCTAAGGTGCCTGATGATGTTAAAGCAGTGTGTGGGTCTGTGTGTGCGTGCATGTGTGTGGCGCCTTTTCAATCACAAAGCATGAACAAACCCCTCCTCAGGAGGGCTCACCAGCCCCTGAGGACACAGAGACCAGAGAGGGACGAGAACAGTCCCTGCCTGCTAGAGCTCTGTGTCAGAGTCAGAGCAAGAAAGAGGAGCCGCCTGGATGTTTTAAGGAGGAAGGACTTTCTGAGGGGAATCAGGGGCCTAACGAAGGAACTGGAAGGGCCGGAGAAGTGGCTCCGGGGATGCCCAGAGCACTGCAGAACTGACCTGCCAGGGGCCACTACTCTGAGGCTGCGGCTGACCTTGCTGAGCCCAGGAGCCGCGGTTCAGGAACCAGGAGCTGCACTGCTGCTGCCAGCATAACAGCTCCCTCTGGTGACCAGGAGGCTGCAGGACAGACGGCGGATCAGTGCCTCAGAAGGCCTGTGTCTCCAGGCCCCCGCCTGCCAGCAGAAAGCTCCAAATGCAGCGGGAAAGTGTCTTCCGCCTTCTAAATCTTGCTCGAGTATATATGATTACTATCCAGTGTCCTAGCTGCAAGAGGTCTGGGGTCAGCTGTCAGGCCTCCACTGCAGAGGAAGGGGCACGTGGAGGAGGGAGGGTGGAGTTTGAGCCAAATCAGGGACCGTGGCCGAGTCTCTCTCCAGCCAAAATGGGCGTCTGAAGCCTTACCAGCACCAGCAAGCTGCCTCATGTTCTGTCTCCTCTTTGGACTCAGCCTCGTGGACCTGGGGGAGGACATGGATTCAGGGGACATTGATGTCCCTCCTTCCTGTGAACACAGGGAACCCCAAAGGGTCTCCTGGATTTTCTTCACCAGCTCTCTGCCTTGCCCCATGACCAACATCACCTACATGTCTGGGACACCCAGAGAGAGGCCAGGTATGCACCTGCAGGGAGCACTAGGCCTGGAGGCGACAACTGGTTTTCAGAATCAAATTCTCACTTTCTGGGGGCCAGGTTAGGTTAGCCTGGTCTAGATGCAGGGGAAATGGATGTGGCACAGTGATGCATTTATTCAGCTCATATTTATTAGGCACTTGCTATGTTCCAGACACTATCCTAGGGTGGAGGAAACCGGTGCACATCTCTCATGGAGCTTACATTCTAGTGAAGCAGAAAATAATAAGCAAGTCAGGAAACTGAGAAAGTGGTAAGTGCTGCAAAAAAATGAACAGAGCCATGGAATGGAGAGGGTCTGAGGGGCAGCTTTCAGTGGAGGGAGCAGTGAGGCCCTTTCTGGGGAGGTGACTTTGAGCTGAGGTCTGAATGACAGGTTGGAGTCAGCCAGGGGAAGATCTGGGGGAGGAGGGTTCCAGCAGAGGTCCTGAGGCAGGCATGAGCTTAGCGTATCTGAGGACCAGAAAGAAGCCAGGGTGTCCCGATAAAGGAGAGCGGTAGAGAAGAACAAGCAACGTCAGCAGAGGTCACACAGGGTCTTGAGGGCCATGGAAGGAGGTTGAGCTTTATTCTAAGGATGGTAGAAAGCCCTTGGAGGCTTTTAAACAGGAGAACGGCATGATCTGATTTATACTTTTAAAAGATGACTCAGGCTACTGAGTGAGTGATGGGTTGAGGTGGGCAAGAATGGAGGCAGGGAGGCCAGAAGGAGGCTGTCACAGGGAACGGGTGAGAGATCCTGAGGACTTGGACTAGGCTGCTGGCCCGGGAAATGGATCAGAATCTCTCCTGTCTCACTGCCCAGCCCCAGCCCAAAGGATTCCCTGGTCTTCCGAGTCCCTCTCTGGCCTCCGTTGGTCTCATACAAAAGGTATGAGGTGTGTGGAGTCTGGGGGGTGTGCCCTTTGTTCTTAGCCTTGAGTGATGTGCCAAGGCTCAGACAGACCTGGTTTCAAATACAGGCCCTATTACTTACGACGGGACCTTCATTTCCATAGGCCTCAGTATCCCCATCTATAAAATGGGAATAATATTGCCTTCCGGTGGGGAGGATAAAGTGTGAAAATGGCAGCCCAATGGTACACACACAATGCAGGCCCTGGATAAACATTGGCTTCACGCCTGCCTTTCGTTCCACATCCCTCACTCACGCTCCTGCCACCCAGCACGCGGGGAAGGAGGGGGTCCCCAAACGGCCTGTCTGAGAAGCCCCCGGTGATGAAACTGTCAGCAGCAGAAGAAAAGGCGCCGAGAGCTGCTCTGACAGTGGTGACAGCAATGAATGATTTATGTCCAGGGTAATGGTTACATAAGCAGCTGCTACATTTTAAAAGCATCATGCAAACAATATGAAACATTTATTTAAGTGGTTCCACACTATGGGGAATTTGATTTAATCAGCCTTTATTCCTGTTCTCATTACAGTGAAGTCTGGCAACTCCAGCAGATAGCCCTACCTCCATCCCGTAGCTTCCAGCTACTGAAAGCAAATATTTTTACTGTGCCACAATTAAACATTTATTCCGCACCCGGCTCCCCATCTGGCCCGCGGATGGGAGGGGAGGTGCAGGGAATTCATGCCACGAAAGTCTCCCACAGAATGAAGCAAGAAGCAGCCCCGCGTCTCACAGAGTTAAAAAAACCACATGAAGGGCCCATTTGTGAATGAAAAAGTTCACCGATTCCTAACGTTCTCAGATGCGCTGGCAGCTGTAGGTGGGTAATCTGAGGATTCTCTGGGTGGGCTTTTAATCTTTGCCATTCCAGGCCAAGTGGGATATTTTGCTTTTGTTTTTCATTCTAAGACCATCACAACTTATAAACCATGGAAGATGCTAAGAGGATCCTCTGAAGATGATGTGATTTATTTAAAACTCCATCAAGATTTTCATGAATTATGTCACCAAATTCAGGATTGGGCTTCCCCTGGGGAGAGATGTGGGAGGGTACCCAAGAGGTTTTTTACTGCAGTGGCAATGCCTTATTTCTTAAGCTGGGTGGTGGGACATGGATATCTTGTATGATTCTGCAGATCTTTTTTGTATGTCTTAAATAGTGTATATCTTAAATAGTACAAATAGAAAAAAAGAAAAATTCGCTGGATATTGGAGTCAAAAAACTGAAATTCCAGTCTTGGCTCTGCTGCTGTCTTTGTGATCCTTGGACTTGCCTCCTGCCTTTTCTGGGCTTCAGTTTCCCTATCTGTTCAAAGGCAGAGGTGGACTAGGGCAGTGTTTCTCAAAGTGTGTTCCCTGGATCACTTCCCAAGCTATGTCCCTGTAAAATAAAGGGTTCCATAGTTAATAAAGTCTGGGAAATGCCGTGTTCTCTCTGCCCTCGGGAAAATCATAGAATGTTAGAGGTTCTGAGAAATCCTGTGCCAAGAAGTCCTTTTGTGAAATATCTACTGCCATCATGAGGGACCAGCATTCTGTAAAATAGTCTTTGGGACCTGTTATTCTGGATTAGTTCAAAGATCCTCTTCGATTCTAGATTCTTTAAGTTAACAATTCAAGCCAGCTTCCTGCCCCTGAACAGGAGAATCTCTAATCATCCCTGGAACAGAGAAGCCAGACATCCCAGCTCATCACTTTCCTCTAGGTTAGCCAGCTGAGCACCCTTTCTTCCTGCTCAAGCCTCTGTGTTCCTGCGCCTGGCCTCATGCCCTCCCAGAGCTGGGAAACTCTTCCTCAGCCCGTCACTGGAATTCCTGCATGTCTGTCTTTCCTTTCTCCTTGGCTGCCCACCCTAGAAATATACATTATCCATTGCTTAGTATGAGATGATAAAGCTGAGGACCAGAGAGACTGTGTGACTGAGGCACGGTCACACAGCCAGGGGGTGGCAGGGCTGAGACTAGAACCAAGTTCCCTTCTCACTTCCTCAAATGCTCTGCTTTACATCCAATTTACATTCTGCCTCGTGCAACAGTTTAAGCACGTATGTCCTTGCGTACTATTATGATGCTGTTTTTCTTGTTTGTCTATGGTGGTTTTGCATGTCTCCCCTGGGAAGACTATACTCTTCTTAAAGGCAGAAGTCACATCCGTGTCTGCACAAACCCCAATGTTGTCCTGAGGACAGCTCAGCCCCAAACGCTCCTCTCTTGAGTGTTGTAGTGCATTGTTTTATTCACACAAAGCCATGCTTATATCTCCCTCTCAACTGCGGAGTAATCCAGAAGGCTAGAATCACGCCAGCCCTCCTCACAGGTTCTTAATCAATTATCCACATTGGAAAAAAACCTTGGTTAACTGGAGTCTTCAAATAACCACAGCCAATGTGAATGAGAAAGGTACAGCTTGGAAGAAACCAAGTTGTTACCATGGGTTAAAAGAGAAG
This sequence comes from Tapirus indicus, assembly GCA_031878705.1. Classification (NCBI taxonomy): domain Eukaryota; kingdom Metazoa; phylum Chordata; class Mammalia; order Perissodactyla; family Tapiridae; genus Tapirus; species Tapirus indicus. Next base: position 81,484,807 of record CM062925.1, on the reverse strand, counting down.
CTGTATAATTTCTAGAGAGAAGCCCTTTACACAATCATACAGGAAAATTAGGTGTGAAAGAGAGGAATTCTGCCGTTTTTGAAGGGTTGTTTTAAACAAGCATTCTGAAAAACAGTATCATTTTCTGCTAAATCCTTATGTGACTAGGAAACAAAAATGAACCATGGCGAGGTTTGCCGGTAGCGTGGTGACTGGAGTTTGCTCCGTGGCTGAGTATCTGCCCTGGGGACCACTCAGCAACGACACCCCCTCCCCACAAGTTCTCCCTTTTGGGGAGCTAATCCCCAGGCTGATTGTGCTGGTACCCCAGATGCAGACAGTTTTGTTCGAGACGGTTTTCCAGGCGGGCAGCATCTGTCCACCAGATGGCAGTGTGCCTGCGACCGGATCTCGTGGGCCTGCTCCTCAGGCCAACCACAAGGTAGCCACCAGCCGCCACATGTGGCCTTTGAGCTCTTGAAGGGTGGCTAGTTGGAACCGAGGTATGCTGTAAGGGTAAAATGGCTACCAATTTTGAAGACTTAACAGCAAAAAAAAAGTACACTGTCTCATGAATAAATGTTTTCTACTGATTACGGGTTGAATGATACTATTTTGGATATAGTGGGTTAAATAAAATATAATATTAAAATCGATTTGTCTGTTTCCATTTACTTTTTAATGTGGCTACTAGACAATTTAAAATTACATATGTGGTCTCATTGTGTTTCTATTGGCCAGAGAAGAGAGAACCAAGCTGGTGGGAAGGTGGTGGCGGGGCAGTTGGGCAGAGCCAGCATAAGGGCCCTGCAAGGTGGAAGCACGTGGGCTTTGCCCAGTGACCACCTGGGCTCGAGCTGTGGCTCCCTCGCTTGTTCCGGACTCATGACTTCACCACTTGGCTTCCCACCTGTAAAGGGGCCACAAATGTTACTTCCTCATGCGCAAGTTGAGAACAGCCATGGGTCGTGGTTCGCTCGGGCCTGCATCCCAGTGCAATTATTAACAGCCCCACCTCAGTCAGTCCCTAGTTAATGAGATCACACACACTGAGCACCCAGCATGTTGTAAATGCACGATTCTATATATAAAAAGACCACACAACTCAGATACACGACATGGTGACTTTCTTTTCTACAATTCCATGTTATCTCTGATTCCAAGTCCCATTTCTGCTTGGAGCAGAAGCTAAGCCTAGTCATTTTCAGGTAAATTTGGTAATTTCAGAATTGTATTTGAATCCAGAGCTCTGTCTGTCTCCTTCCTTCTTCCAAGGGCGGCGTCTCAGCTGGGGGGCAGGGGGCTGATGGAGGTGGATGGTGTCGGGCAGGGAGGGGATATTGGCTATTCACTTGCTTTCCTCACCCGACTTTGTTCCTCCACCTCTCTGATCACGCCTCTGCGGCTGATGACATCATGGCCCTGCCGTGGCCCCAGCTACTCCTCCAGCCGTGGAGCCCCCAAGCCTCCGTGCCCTCCAGGGGACCGGCCGTGTTTGTCCCTGCAGAGGTCCGCACAGAGGCTGCCTCTGTCAAGCCCTCCGTCAGCACCGTTGTTCCTTCACTCAGACATGACTCTACAGTCTCGAGTGGGAGGATCCATTCATTCAGTAACCACATCGACTGCTCCGACCCCGACGTTGGGCTGAGCTCGTGAGATACAGAGAAAACAAGGAAGGCCACCAGCCTCAAGGACAGCACAGCCTTAACCAAGGCACTCACCCAAATAACAAGTGGAAAATGATCACTTTCAGAAAAGAAGAGCAAACACTGGACTATGGGATGGGAGAGGAGGAAGCTTGTGGGAAAGAAAACCAGGGTCGGGGAACGTGTGTGGATAAACTGATCTTGAATAGTCTTCGAGGAACACTTGGAAAGGTGGAGAGACAGTGATCCAGCAGAGGATACAGCATGAGCAAAAGCTTGGGGATGGGACAGCCTTTTTGTGTAAAGATCCAGTGGTTCAGTTTGATTGGAGGGAAGGTTGTTAATGGGGGCAGGAGTGTGAGAAATCAGGTTAAAAGTGTTCTTGAAGGCTCTGGATGGGAGGTTGAGTGGTTTGGGTCTGGTCCCATTGGCACTGGTTTTTGGGTAGGGGAGTGGATAGGATCAGAACTGTATCTCAAGGACCTGGAAGTCACACAGAACACAGACCGAGGGGAGAACTGGGGGTGGGGGGAGACGGGAGGCAAGGGGACCCCGTCAGAGGCCTGGATGAGGGAGGGTGCTGGAGATATGGTGCGAAGGGTTCGTTTGAAAAACACATTGCTCAGGCGGTTTCAGAGGCTATGGGCACCGATAGGATGTGAAAACTTAAAGGAGGAGCAGATAAAGATGATTTTGAGGTTTGGAGTGGGTAGGGAGCGAAGGGTAGTGCTCACGGAAAAGAAGAGAGGATTTAGTTTGGGAGCAGAAATTGGAAGTCCTGTTACAGGCATGATGAGTTTATGATTTGTCTGGCTGTCCCAGTGAAGACTTCTGGGGGGCGAGAGCAGACATCAGGGGAGAAGGTCAAGTTGGACGTTCAATTTGAGGGTCATTTTATTTTAGGGAATTAGGACTGAGGGAAGGAAGAAAAAGCAAATGGGATAAGTGTATCAGTCAGATTCTCATGCGGAGACAGATGCCACACTAAATTCAGGCAACCTGAGGAGAGTGTATTTACAAAAGGACTGATGACAGAGGTGTCACTGGGGTGTAGAGAAAACACAAGGGACAGCTCAAGACCAGGGCAAGAGCAGCAGGACTTTTGTCTCTCCCTCCACCAGGAGGGAGAAATTACTGGAACCCGGAAAACAGGAGAGTGTGTGGAGCCAGACTCCTTGAATGTGACCGTCTGTCCAGGTGACCTCACAGAGAGGGAACCAGGTGAAAATGTACCCTGACCTCTGCTCCCCTCTCCTCTGATCACCTGCGTCATCTCCCCATTGGCCAAGAGCGGATCCTGGGAGACAGACGGAAGGTTCCGGCAAAGCAAGCATAGCCCCTATTGTCAGGAAAGAAGATGCTCACTAATTCCTCAAGAGAGAATGATTCTTGGCTGTTTATTCTTTTATTCAATAACTTTTATTGGGTTTCTTTCTTATTACAAATGTAGTACATGTTCATTGTAGCAAAATTAGACTATAGACCAGCAAAAAAGAAGAAATTAAAAATCATTAGGGACCCCACTGTTCAGACAAAATCTCTGTTTGCAAAAATGCAATTTTTCTGGAATTTTCTGTTAAAATATATACTGTAGATGTCTTTCTCTGTTGGTACACACGAATGATGTCATTTTGAACAGCTCCTTTCATATGGAGGCACCGAAACGTATTTAAATAACCCTGCTCAATGGAGATGTGGATTGATACATTTTAAACAACACTCCAGCTCTGTAGCTGAGTGTTTATACATCAGACTCAGTTCCCAGAAGTGGAATTGCTGCGGCAAAAGGTATATTCACTTAAAAACATATTGCGACGTATCTGACAATTTAAAAAAGATAATATAACTTAAGGGTTAGAATGTGGGCTTCTTGGCCAAACCTTGTTTAGAATCCTTGGTGAATCTGGGCAGATTACTTAACCACTCTGGGCTTCAGTCTCCTCATCTGTAAAATGGGGATGACAACAATAGGGTCGCTAGGAGTAGGAGCTGACTTGCTGGCACAACAACAAGTGGCGGTCCGCTCCCCGCAGGGCTGTTGTGAGGATCCGGTGAGTTATTAACCACGACACCCTTAGGAGAGAGCCTATGACTCGGGAGTATTCCAAAGTCGGCAGCTACTATTTCCAAAAGTCTTCTTACACAGGAGACGCCGAGTGCCCTGAGGTTCCTCAGGTTCAATGCAGCCTCTTCTCTCGAAACCTTCAGTGCCAGCCCGGTCACCGCATCGCAGCACGAAGCAGGCGGCGGCTCTGACAGGGCAGGGTTGCCACCACCCCGGGGCTCCAGGTCGGTTTAACGGGTGTAATGGGTCTCGTCAGTGCTCCTTCCTAAACAGCACTGCTGTAAGCTGGTGTGTGTGAGGAGCCAGAAGCAGAGACTCTAGGCCCTTCTTGTTGGGGCCTGGATTTGCGATATCCTCCGTAGCTGACCAAGCAGGCCCGCGCGCTTCCGAGGGCGGCCACGAGCAGCTTTGCCTCCTGGAGGGAAGGTCTCTCCCACCCTGAGACGTGGCGTGGGGGCCACGGCAGCTCTTGCTGCAGCTCAAGAGTTCAGACCAGATTTAGGAATCCTCCCAACCTGCCCAACGTGAGAATGGAGGACGGGACAGAGGAGAAGGAGATACTGGGCCACAGCAGAATTTGGGGGCATCTACGGGGTCTCCAGACGGCTTGCTGTCACTCTTAGAATAAAGTCTGCACTCTGCACTTGGCGTCCCAGGCCTCCTAACTAGGCTTCTTTTTTTGCTCTTGGCCCGCTCCTCCTGTCCCCCACGTCCTCTCCTCTCAAGCAACCTTCCGCATGCCACGCCTATTCCTGCCTATGAACTTTGCAACGGCTGTTCCCTCTGCTTTGAATGCTCTTCCTCAAACTTCCATGGCTGGCAACTTTGTGCCATAGAGATGTCACCTCCAAAGAGAGACTTCTCTGACCACTTCCTCCTTGCCTCCATCCATTCAACAAAACTCATCGAGAAACTACCAAGTGTCGGGTGCTTCTAGGCCCTGGGGACAGAGAGATGACGAAGAGAGGAGAGGTCCCTGGTGGATCTCACATTCCAGGGGGGACAGGCAGACCACAGACAAACCAAGTCCCTGCCAGGAAATCGTCAGCGAGACAAGCGTTCTGCAGAGAAATGGACGGGTGTAGGACAGCGAGTCTCGAGGCTGGTTTGGATCAAGTGGTTGGAAGGCTCTCTCAGGCGACGTTAACGCTGAAATTGCTCAGAAAGAAGAAACTGGCCATGTTCCTGGGGTGGCTATAGCAGTAGTTCTTGATCTGGGAAATTCTGTCCCCCGGGGCCATATGGCAATGTCTGGAGACATTTCTGGTTGTCACAACTTGAGGCAGGCGGTCGCTAGTGGTATCTAGTGGGTGGAGGTGAGGGATGCCGCTAAATGTCACACAATGCACAGGACCGTCCCACGACGAAGAAAAACCCGGCCCCAGTGTCAGTCGTGCTAGCGCTGAGAGTCTTGGGCTATAGGGTTAGGGCTCCAAGGATGAGGACCACGTGCGGGGAAGTAAGAGGGAGCGACAAAGAACGAGCAAATACAAAAGCGGGACTAACTAGCAGGAAAGTCCCTCCATCTGTCCTCCATCCAGCCCATCCCCTCACTCAGAAAAACAACGAAACAATGTCCACGTGGGTGATCCTAATTAACAACCATCATGTCTGCTCACAGAGACAGAGAAAAATACGACAGCAGATAACATATTACATCCCAATTCAGCTAAAGTGACAACATTTATGAATCATGACGAAATACACAGAAACTGAGTTCATCGTTCAAAACTCACCCCACAGATACTGGCTGAGCACCTGCTATGTGGGACATGAGAGATCTTACCAGCACGTGGGAGACTCCTCCCCATAGCCCCTCTCCGCTTTCTTGCTGCACACACAGGCAAGAAGCAGCCAGAGTGGGAAAGCCTGGGTGGATTCAAAACATGTATTTATACTCCAGAGAATGCTCATCTAAGTTCCGGTTGAAGAGCTCGAGGAGATTTTGATAGAGAAGGAATAGCAAATACTAATGATTTCCTTTTTCAAACACACACATACACATTATAGTTATAAGTTTGGAACTTGAATCTATCCAATAATCAACATCTACATTTAATGTTTAATATAGACTTTTTTCCCAAAAAGCTGTCATCAGGCTGACTGCACATCTCACGGTAGATTAGGCTAGATATAAGAAGGGACTATTATATGTGACACAGACACCTCAGTTCCTCCTCCCTTGCCTGAGGCAGACATTGCTAATTGGTTGCAGCACTCCTGACTGGAGGTACAGACTTCTGGACCCAGCTCACAGTTCTTCCCAATGCAGCGCCCCAGGCGCTCAGTGCCGGCGGATCTTAGTGACCGTGAGGAGGAAACACTTTTGCCTTCTGCGCTGACTCTTTTTCACAATAGGTCATTTACTTCTCATCCTCAACTTGTGCAGCTGGTTTTTTTAAACCTCAGCTCGGGAATGGTCAGATACAGTTAGACCAGATTAGGGGACATTGAGGATGCAGAAATTGTTGTGGTTTGTTGATTTCCCCATGGGAGAGAGAGGTGATTGATTCTCATTGGTTAATGGCTTTTGGATCCTCCTTATTGTAAGGGCAGGTCCCGGGGGAGGCCTGGCCAGGGAGGGGGGCACAGCATCTGTGTTGAGAGGGAGACCCTGCCTGCATTCCTGCTGGCAGCCCAAGGAGCCCAAGGACACAGCCAAGAGGCCATTTTTATATACTTGTGTACACAAGTCACATCTGAAGGGTGGGCAAGGCAGAACTGGGAGCCCTGGAGCTGAGGGCAGATAAGACGTGAGGGACGAGCGGACACGAGGAGAGGACACTGAATGATACGGAGGCCCCCACCCTCCCACTCCACTTCCCCCATTCAGGGCCAGTTCCTGGCTCCTGCATGAATGGTTCTAGTGGCCTAAAGCCATCAAATAGGGCTGGAAACTCTCTTCCACAGGCCCCTCCCAAAGTAAATACGAACAGAACATTGAGAAGATTTTACTCCCCCCAGGAAATTCTGAAACAGTTCAGATCTCTGCTTCACTCAGACCCTGAAGACAAAGAAAAGGACCACTGCTGGCCTCCGTGACTGTGGACTGGGCAGGCCTGAGGTGGAGAAACCTCTCCCTTCCCTCTGCTCCATATGCCACTCTCCCCTCATTTTCACTGGTGCCAAACATGCCCACAATCCTAAAATAATTATGTAAAACCTGTCCTCGTGCATACTGTAATCATATAGTAATTAATCATGTAATGTTGGGTTAGATCCATGTGGTGCTTTCCAGCTTACAAAAATCTCTCATTTCGGTTAATTCCTTGATCTTCACAACACCCTGTGACGTAGCTACTATTGTTGTTCCCATCTCACAGATGAGGAAACTGAGGCTCAGAGAAGTGTTGGGCCTTGCCCAAGACAGAGGCATGGATAGATCCGTGGGATGTGAATCCATCTCTCTGACTTAAGTCCTGGAGTCCTTGCTAGCACAACACAGCTGCAGCGTGAGCTCTGTGACATTTAATTGTGTGTGGCTGTATTTAGAAAGGTTTCGTTATGACAGGAAAAGACCCCCGGAGGACCACGGGCAGGCGTGATCATCTGAAAGCATTCATCACAGCTCTGCCTCCTGACCCCAGCCAGTGGGTCCTGAGGTACCCAGGCTGCCTCCATCTGCCGAGACCCTGCAGCCTGCAAGCAGCAAGGTTCTGCCCTGGTGCTCAAGCTGATATAGGTCGCACACTCACAGATCCACCCCCATCATTCATTCATTCATTTATTCATTTGACAGATCCTCACTGCTGCTCTGGCACAGGGGATACAGCTGTGTGCAAAATACACAGGTCTTCCGCCCGTGTGCAGTGTACACGCAGGTGCGCGTGTGGGCAGGGGATGGGGGGGACAGATAAATAAGATAAGTACAATACAGAGCATGTCAGATGCTAATAGGAAAATAAAGCAGAGGGACCTGGGGTGGCAGGTGTTCAGTATTAACGGGGGGTGGGGGGGCATTTAATAGGAGTTCAGGGAAGGTCTCACTGAGAAGGGGGCACCTGAGCAGAGATGGGAAGGAGTGAGTCACGGAACTGGATGAGGGAAAAGCATTCCAGGCAGAGGAAACAGCTGGTGCAGGGGCCCCGAGTCAAGAGCCAGGAGAAGAAAAAGCCCGGAGCTGGTGTCGGGGCCAGCTCGCCTACTCCACACTGTGCCCCTAGAGGGAGCGACAGCCCGGTGTTCTCTGTCTCACACTGCACTGTGAGATCTCTGGAAATGGTTTTTTTCTGCACTTGTTCAGTGATCTCCTCAGGGCACATGTCCAGAAATCAACTTCTTGGATCAAAGGGTTTGCACGTTTTAAATGGTAGGAGTCACTTCCTGGAGCCCCTCTTCTTATAGCATCATCTTCCCTCTTTCCTTCTCCCTCAGTGAATCCATTGTGCTTAGAGAGCCAGATTAATCTTCCCCCAAATCACTTCCTGCTACCTGAATGTTCAGAGATCTCAATGCCCCCACTTGCCCACAGGAAAGGCTCCCCTTTTTGGCCTGGCATTCAAGGCTTCTTCTGTCTGCCGCCAACAGAATTCTCCCACCTTCTCTCCTCCTGCTCCCTACACAGTCTACTCCCTCTCCAACAGACATTGCCTGAGGGCCCAGTGCGTGCCTGGCTCTGGAAAACCTGAAAAGCTGAAAGCCGAAGGAAGTTCATCTGACCGGTGGGGTCCCAATCAATTACATGGCACGTGGTGGGCTGTAGAGGCTCTGTGGCCAGGCGTTCCTGCACCCCACAGTCCCTCAGTCACCCCTTACGGCTCAATCTTGTGTCCTTTATTTTCACTGGACCCAACACGCATTCATTCAACAAGCATGGATAATCACCTGCCATAGGCCGGCTCTCTGCTAAGCACTGGGGGCCCCCAAATGGGAATGACTGGGCCCCAGCTTGGGTGCCTTTCCCTCTTCTCCCTCTGAATTCCTCCAGCCCCGCTGGGATTTCACCTGCCCCGTGAGTCTCCTTGACCACCCCAGAGCCCAGTCAGTTCCCTCCTCTGACCTCCCACAGCATGTGGTCTCTGCCTTCTGTTTGGCACTTGGCATGAGTTTATAGACACTGTCACTAATTATATTTTAATAGTTCTGTGTTTCATCTCTCCAACTAGACCAAAATTAGGAGAGGGCAAGGGCTACATCTTATTTAAGATCTCTGCTATCCTCTCTGTGCCTAATAGATTATCTGGCACATAGTACTTGCCTATTAAATATTGGTTTGTTGGGGTTTAATGATCATGCCTCACCCCTGTTCAAAAAACATTTGATAAAATCCAAATTCCTTAGCCTGGCACTCAAAGCCTTTCCTTTAGGACTCCACTAGATGTCACTTCCTCCAGAAAGTCTTCTAGGAATGCTTACCTCAGGTTGACGCAGAGCCATTGCTGTACACACATGCACACGTGTACACATACACATGCCTCTGCTGTCCTCTATCAGAACAGCTGTCTTCAAGGTGGATGAGAATTAGGTCTTCAAATGTACAGACCCCCGGGTTCTAATCTTGGCTCTGCCAAATATTGGCTGTGTGGCAGTTCCCTCACCTCCTTGAGGTGTGAAATAGGCATTATAATCACCTTCGCCTCCTGGCAGGGGCAGAGGGCAATGCAGTGAGCAAGAGTGAGCAAATGCTACGGAGGAGCTCCAGCACCGTAGGCCCACGGGGAGCCACGGGAAATCAGCATCAGCTTCTCGCCGGCCACAGGATGTGCTCCCTGAGGGAGCCCAGAGCTGACTTTGTTCACCTCTAAATCGCTGGTGCCTGTCGGGGTCTGGGACAGACAAGATGCTTAATTACCATTTGTCAGGTGGGTGACCGTGCACATTTGTCCTGAGAGAAATTCCGATAGATACCGTTGTCTGTCATCCCAGGAAAGCAGCACTAAAAGCCCACGGACAGGGCATCGATAAGAGGAATAGACCTAACTCAGGAGCTGCACACGCCCCTGTTTGGGGCCCTGTTTCACAACCCTCCCGGGGTCTTTGTGCAGCTGAGCTGAGCCAAACTCAATATCCTTCTGACATTCATTTAGAGTCCACTGAGTTCTTCCTTATTATCCTCATTCAAATAATGTATATATTCCCATTATAATTTAATTTTCTCCCTTCCTCCCAAACCGGAGCACTTTGCCCACACAGATATGGGCCACTGTTTGCATTTATAGCATCCTTATTAATCCTGCCCTGACCTCCGGGCTCGGCGCTCAGTCTGGGGAACAACTGCGGTCCCCTTTCCACAGGGCCTATTAAAACGGCTTTCTTTTAATTGGTCCACAACAGAAGATGAGCTATAAAAAAAAAGCCAGCTTTCCTTTTCCATTTCAGGGTGTAGGAAGCACATGCAGGTGCACCTGTGTTGTGTCTGCAATGTCCTGTGTGAGGGACTCGGGGGCCTGCCTGGGGCAGGCTGACGAGGCAGGGTGGCTGGCGGGGACTCATGGGCCTTCTGATGGTTTTTCTGGATTTCTGATGGTTACACTGGAACTTAGGAAAAAAAAAAAAAGTAAAATTGGATAAAACTGTGGATTCAAATTTGGCCATCAGCAAAACTGTCCTTTAAAAATGCTGGTCAGATACTATTAATCTTAAAATACTATTAATCTTAAAAGTTAATCTTTTAGATACTTACTACACTCCTTTGTGCATTTACTATGCTTTAGGCACTATTCTAAGTGCTTTCCAGGTATTCGCCTCTCAAACCCTCACAATAACACACTTGAAAAACATATTATTTTTCCATTTTTCAGATGAAGGTATTGAGGCATAATGAGGGTATGCAATTCAATGAAACAATCCAGCTCTAAACAGCAGATGGCCATGGCTAGCACATGTGGGTCCTTTCTGAAACTGGTGTAAGACACCTTGTTCTCTGGCTGGAGGCCCAGGGACTATAGCTTGGTGACAGGAGCGTTGGGTGCCAGCCCCCCTTGCCATCTTGGACAGGAGCCCTTGCACAGGGCATAACCTACGTGGTGGCCCTGGTGGCAGAAGTGGGATCTGAGCCCAGACTGGCTCTGGAGTCAGTGTGTAACTCCCTCACAAGCCTGCCTCCTGGGGGCTCCTTTGTCCCTGAGTCACTGGAGCTGACAGCAAGGCTGGGGGATGGAGAGGTAGCTCAGTCTTGTTGGTGTGCTCAGACAAGGTCATGAACAGGTCGAAACCACAGGTCTAAGCCCAGAGGGCAATTCTGGGGGTTCTGGAGACCCTGGAGGCAGGTCCTAGGAGAGTCTCCATATGGACCTGTGTAGGTTAGGAACCCACTCGCAGCCAAGGGGGGCACTAAATGATACCGGCAAGTTTGAGGTTTCAGCTTGAGGAGATGACGTGGTGGAAAAGGAGAGGTATGGTCTTGAGCATTGGACAGACCAGAGTTTCTGTTCTGGCTCTGCGTATCCCCGCCTGCGTGAGCTTGGGTGGGTTAGTAACCACCCGAGACTGAAGATGAACAGAGTTGTCATTACTGGGTGCCGAGAACAGAGTCTCTCCACGCTTTGCCCCTCCTACAGCTCACACCTCAAAACCTACCTGCCTCACCAGCCACCCCTGCTGTCCCCAGAGGCCCGCAGCCCATCATCTGCCAAAATGGAAAGGGTTCCCTGAGGCGTCTGTGTGCACCCAGGGCAGTGTGTGCTGTGAGCACAGGCTGGCAGCCTTCCAGAGCCCAGTGCTCAGGGAGTGAAATGTTTTCCGAGCAGCCAGACGCTCCCCCATCACCTTCCTTTTATTTAAAATACTCACGCAGAGACCCACAGGCTGAATGAGCCTTTGCTCTGCTTCTCCTTTTCTTACTTTCTTTTTTCTTTTCAACGGAGACTTTTTGACAAGGGCTGCAGTGACAGCCGAGAACGCATTTTTCAAGGAGCCAGCCAGAGGGCATTTAAAATACAATTTTTCCCTTGCTCCAGCAAGAGCAATCAAAACAAAACATTGGGAATTTGACCACTTCCATGTGTCTAGCACACATTCCAGGGCCCCAAGGAGCAGCTGGGGACAAATGTGGTTCTGACAGGGTGCTTTCTACCGGCCAGGTTCTGGTGCAGAATAATCCTGCTCACACCCTGGCCCCCATTGAGTCACATTACAAAGAGATCACTCAGTCAGCGTTTGGCGAGAGCAGGTTACAGGGGTCCTGGCTGAGCTCTGGGGACTCCCTGAGGGTAACACCTGTGCTCACACACAGTAATTCTCCTCCCTCTGATGGTCTTGCCCTGCCTAATGGAGGCCCCACAGTCAGGGACTCATCTATAAGCACTTCTCTGCCAGCCAACAATTCTAATCTCCTTCCACCGTCCAGTGACCACCAGGGACTAACACTTTCTTCCTCCGGTTCATACTGTCCACCACTGACTCCTGGGGGATTTCAAGATGACGAAACAACAAAAGGACAACAACAGCTGGCATTTGGGTTCTTGTCTCATGAGTTGTTCTAAGTGCTCTACTCATATTATCTCCCTTGATCTGTCTTAGAAGCTAGAAACTGTTACTCTCCCAGTTTACAGATGGGAAAACGGAGGCTCAGAATGATTAAGCAACTTGCCTCAAGTCACACAGCTGAACAAGTTGTGATTCATCAAAGTCCACACCTTTGAGGTGTTACCTCCCTCATTAAGATGCCACTAGGGAAGTCGCTGTCCCACCCTGCTAAGGATAAGACCATGTTCCCAGCAGCAATGCAATTAAACCCTTCAATCCACTGCTCCTGAGCAGGAATACGGCAGATTTCAGAGTGGACCCTCGTCCTATCAGGGATTTCTGTGAAGTTTGCCCTGCCCTCAGGAAGCGTGTAGTCTAGGTGAGAAGGCAGGATCAGCAAATGGGAAATGATGAGAGAGACAATACAAAGTGGATCCTAAAACATATTCCATAAATTATAAATATTGTGGGAGTGCTTTCCAAAATGCATTTTAGAGGAAGGTAGTTGCTTGGAGTGCTAATGCATCTTTTAAATCACATTCGGGGGTCAGATTTCATTTGTGAAGCGTTGGGCTAACACTGTCAATTTTGTTTCTCTACTGCAGGACTTCTCAGGACCTTTACTCTCCCAGCCTGCATGAGACTCCTCATACGGCATTTCCTTGATTTCAAGATGCCATCAATTGTAACACGCACCATTTGCTCAATAACTATTTTCCTAGGAAATAAACATTTCAAATTTGATATATACCAAATGTAAGATACGTGCTGACTTCCAAGCATTAATATGTGGAAATCAAAGAAATGTATTATTAAGCAGAGTTTTCCCAAGACTTTGGACCAAGAAACCTTCTTATGCAGAACAGGTGCATCTCAGAAAAGTCTTCGGGAACCACAGGATGGAGGAGAGAGCTGCCTCAGAGCTCGGGTAGTCGAGGAGACATCGGGGAAGGCAACCTAGAAGTGGGTCTCAAAATCTGGATGGGAGGGGCTGAGGGGAAAGGAGAAGTCAGGACAGGGGTGGGTGCTGGGTGCTGGGGCACGTAAAAGGGCTGCCTCCTGCCTCTAGGACCGTGTCCCGCCTGGCACCTGTCATGAAGGGGGCCTGCGGGGACGAGGAGGAGGATGTTCTCGGGACATGCTTCCCCACCGCCATCCGGCCAAACCTGCAGACAGTACGGGAACAAGCGGCCAAGGCCCCCCCTGGGCAACCCAGAGTCTCACAGAGACAGTGAAACCAACAGTTTCAGCCCAGGCAGGCATGGCTATGGCAGGGGAAATGCAGGTGCTATGAGAGCCTGGAGGAGGGGCTCCGGGCTGGGAAGCGGTTAGAGAAAGCTTCCTGGAGGAAGTAGCTTTTAAGGCGAGGCCTGAAGGATAGGGGAAGCTGAATAATATTAGTAAGAGTAGCCTAGCTGTTGGGGTAGAGAAGGGGACATTGAAAAGGGCCAGGTCAGAGAGAGCCTTGATGAGCATGGGAGGACACGTGGATCTCACCTTGCAGGCAGTGGAGACGTGGCATGGGGTTAAAGACCAAGGGCTCCGGAGACAGGCCACACTGAGTCCAAATCCCCACTCAACCTTCCTAACTGTGTGACCTCGGGCAGGTTGCTTCCCAGAGCTGAGCCTCGGCTTTACGATCCGTGAAATGGGGATAACGACTGTACCTATCTGACTTGTTGTGCAGATTATGTAGGAAAGTGGGTGCCAAGTGTCCGGCGTAGAGCAAACCGTCACTGTTAAAGAGCATTGGCCTTGGCCCTAGCGTTGGACAGCATGGGTTGGAGTCTGGCTCCATCACATGTTAGCTGGGGGCCTGGTCACCTCACTGGACCTCCCCTCTCCACCTGTTCAGATGAGAAGATGATATCTGTCCAACCTCCCAATGTGGGAATTTTTAAAAATAATTTTTTGGTTACACTCATTAGTAAGAGAAAAATAAAGGTGTCAGTCAGTGCGGGTATTATCCTTACTCTTTCTTTCTAAATTCCTGCTCTTTCCTAGATCTTTGTGATCCTCCCATTTACATCACCTGCACCCTCCTTAGCTGTGCGGAAGCATCTGCAAACCCCATCTCTCTTGCCACACATGGGGAGACAGACGCAGCCCTGGGGTCCTTACCCACAGTGCCTGCCCATCCCCATCATCAACACACCATCACGCACATGCTCCACCACGATGAGCTGGTCTGTGGTGCGGCCACAGGGCAGAGGGCTGCTGCCTTCCACACCCGCCCTCAGACCCCAGGCTGCCTCCCAGCTTCAGCCCCTCAAGTTCGCCTCCAGGCCCCACTCTACTCTGAGGACCCCATCAACTGATTAATTCATAGGCTGGGCTTCTCGTGAGCAAGAGGAGAACAACGTGAACTGTTCTGTCTCGAAAAGCCAACGGATTATTTAGAATGGTGCTGGGCTCAGGCGAGCAAGGTGACGGCCCCACATCACTTGGGGTTTTTACCTGGGATCTCCAGCCCTGGGACCCTCTGCTGTCGCTCCCTGCAGAGAATCGTGGCACAGACTTGGGCATGTGGCCTCCCCTCCTTTCTGGCCTTGGACCTCACAAATGTGAAAGGCCTGGGCTTCTCCAAGCTCTAGGCAGAGAGCAGAGTCCTCTCTGTGTCAGGATCCTCTTGGTTACAGGGGAGGCCCAGGCCTCGGAAGGAGGAGGGAGCCTAAGAGGGAGAGTGAGTGGAGCCTCTGTCTTCTCCCAGCTGGGGCCAACAGAAAGAAGAGAGAGATGATGGATGAGGAGACGGAGGAGGCGTCTCTGGATATGAGGACCAGCTTGCTGGTTCTGGTCCTCATTGACCAACCCCCAGGTCATGCTGCCTTGGACAAGCCACTTACCTCTTTGTGTCTGAGTCACTTTTTAAACTCAGTAGATGCAGTTATTACTACCCGCCATTTACTGCCAAATCCTCACAATAACCCTTATGGATTACTATGTCTATTTTAGAGATGGGAAAACTAAGGCACAGAGAGGTGAAGTGACTTGGCCACATCTACAAGACCAGTAATGGGTGGAGTGGAGATCTGACCCTGGGTGTGCAAACTCCAGGGCCTGTGAGTTCATGCACGATGCACACAACCTCTCCAAACTACTCCTCCTTCCCTCATCCCGGGGCCAGTCTCTCCGAGCTCCAGAGTGCCCTTTCCACATCTAGACCCACGAATCTGTGATTTCCCACAAACATACTGCAAATCTCTCTTCCGCCAGCTCTCTAATCATGGTATCCAAAATTCTCCTCAGATTATAGCCATGTATTTTATTTTTATTTAATTTTTTTGTGAGGAAGACCAGCCCCGAGCTAACATCCGTTGCCAATCCTCCTCTTTTTGCTGAGGAAGACTGGCCCCCGGCTAACATCCGTGCCCATCTTCCTCCACTTTATATGGGACCCCGCCATGGCATGGCTGACGGGCAGTGCGTCGGCGGGCGCCCAGGATCCGAACTCGCAAACCCCGGGCTGCCAAGCGCGGACTAAACCGCTGCGCCACCGGGCGGCCCGTATAACCATGTGTTTTAGAAGTCTTCAGTGAGGCTGTAAGTTTGTTATCTCGGAGGAAACCGTTAGTAACCATGAATGCAATCATTTATCTGATCAGTTAGCTGGTGTTTTAAAAGCACAAGGAACTGAGGAAATAGCAGAAGAGGCAAGTAAGTTTTGAGGAAGTGAAAGAGGGTGTCCCCGGCTGGGAGGTTAAGCCCAGGGGAAACGGGAAGGGAGGGCACTTGCAACCCAAGGCTCCATCCGGAAGTGGGACCAATCTCGGTTTTGCTAATCGAGTGGGGTTTCTATGAAGATCCTCGGAATCACGGCTGAGCAGGGGCTTTGTACACAGCGAGGGGTGGGAGGGGGGCGGTGCCAGAGCCAGGCTGGCGTGGGAGCTCGTCCAGGGTCCCGACCGCTCTCCAGCTCAGGTGCAGGTGGTGCAGGTGCTTAGAATCGCTGGTCCGGGAGACACATTATCTAGCCTCTGATAGACAAGAGGTCAGAGGTTACAGGGGCCTGAGTCAGTTGTTATCCACTACAAGGTTGACCCTTAGACATGGATCACAGACGCTAATGTTGCCCAAGGAAGAGCCTGCCCAGCCTGTGCTTCATTCCAGCTCCCTGGCCTGATGAATCGGAAAGCAAGAGGATCCTAGGGAAGCCAGAATTATACTTGCATACATTTATACCTTTTTGGCTTCATTTCTGGGAGTCTATTCCAAGGAAACAAAATTACAGAAATAACTACAAGCATAAAGATGTTCTGTGCAGCCTTATTTATACCTGGGGGAACTGGAAGTAATCTTTATGTCCAACACTTGGGAGATAGTTGAGTACA
The DNA here is from genome assembly GCA_031878705.1 of Tapirus indicus. NCBI lineage: Eukaryota > Metazoa > Chordata > Mammalia > Perissodactyla > Tapiridae > Tapirus > Tapirus indicus. The sequence goes on along the minus strand of CM062925.1, from coordinate 81,468,380 downwards.
TTGTAGTCTATCTACCTTCTAACCACTATGCAGGCAATAAAAATAATGTTAGAAAGACTTTGTATTAATAAGGGAAAATGATCATAATACAATAATGAATTTAAAAGTAGAAGAGTACAAACTTTTATGCAACCATGGTAGGTTGCAAAAACGGCCACAGTATTTGTAGATCCTCCATCAAGAGGTGATCTTTTCTCACCCCTTTGAGTCTGGGCTGCCCTTGTGATCAGCTTGGACTGACAGAACTGTGTAAGTGACAGGGTACAGCTGCCAAACTTGGGCCTTGAGAGGATTTGCAGCTTCCACTTCTCCTACTGCTCTTGGAGCCAGCACCATGAGAACAGGCTCATGTAGTCTGCTGAGAAACACATGGGTCCGTCACCCGCTGTCACCCCAGCTGATGGCCAGCCAACCGTGGGACATGAGTGAGCCTTCCAGGGCCAACCAATTTCAGGAAGATAAGTGAGCCCCACTGAGATCAGCCAAGCCCAGATCAGGCAGAAGAACCACCCAGCAGAATCCTGAGCCACTGTTGTTGCTAAATATGGGGATGGTTTGTTACACAGCAATGGACAACTGATACACCAGTCTATGGTTATAATTATGTACAGACAAACCACTTGTAATGGGAAAAATCCTGGAAGAAAAGCTTCCAAAATGCAAATAGTGGATTTATTAAATAGTGGGATTACAGATGATCTTTCAAAAATTATTTGTTTCAAATTTTTAGGACTATACTTAAACTATTTACAATGAAAAATACAAGCACATTTTAAAAAGTGAAAACAGCAGCTGATTTCCTCTTTGCAGAGTTCTAATTCCAACCTCTCGGGCACATTTGTGTTTGGAGTTGGGACCTCATCATCAGTCTGCCTACAACAGATGCGGGAGGAGACTCAAGCTGTGTCCTCCACTGTAGGGCCAGCACAGTGGGCTCCAGAGGGCTGTCCCCAGGCTCTGAAGTGGGAAGGTTGGGAACGGTTCTTGGGTGTTTTCAGCAGCATATGTAGCTCCCCTTTCCGAATCCCTGTGGCATTCACGGTCCACACAGTGCGGGCAGGCCCACACCCCAGTCACCCTGTGCTTGTTTCCCTGTGTTTGCAGGGCTCCAGCACCAGAGCTGGCCCTCAGGGTGAGCCTGGCATTTGGAGTGTAAAGACCTGGACCCAAACCACAGCTCCGTTCTTCCTGGCTCCTGAACTCACTTCTTGGCACCTACTATGCTTCTGGGCCTGCGCTAGGCCTGGACCTTCAGAAATGGCCTAGCCACAGTCTCCACCGTAGGGGAGGACTTGGTCTTGTGGGTAAGACCTACACATCAAAAGCCAAAGTTAGGGTGAGCAAGCAATTTATCGTTCAAATTGGGAGATTTTGGGGAGTGAGAGGGGTGACTGGAGTAAACAGGGGCTGTCCGGGGCTAACAGGGGCCTGTGGTCACATTACCCAGAGCCCGTTTCTCCCATGGAGTTGCAGCCAAGAAGAGCAGTCCAGCAAACAAAGGGAATTTAAACAACTTCAAAAGAAAATCACTGCTTTCCTTTAAACGCGTAAAAGTGAATAACATTCATAATTTACAGTTACACTTCTCATGCCTTTCCTCTGCTCCGGAATTTTTCCTAACTGAAGCTGTTCCAAACCCCTCGCATGTCAAACTGGAGAAAATTTTCTAGGACACCTGGCCCAGGCAGAGTTTCTCTCTTTCGGCCACCTCCTCCCTCTTCAGCTCCTGGCTCTCTGTTACCTCTCTGCCTCCTGCCTCTGGAAAGCCGGCTCTGTCCCTGCTCTCCAGAGCGACAGGCAGGAGGAGCAGGAGAAGCTGAGAGTCAAGGACAAAGGACTGTCTACTTGGGGGGTGAGGAAGGAACAGGGAGGCCCACGTAGATAAGTCTTGTCACTCTCATTCGTGGCACACACACATAAATAACACATAGTGTGCTAAGTTCAGTGACAGAACAGGCCCACATGAACGAGGGGCACCTAATCCAGCTGACCCTTAATACATATTTATTGAATTGTGACTTAAATGCCCTGTGACTTTAGTCACATTATTCCACTCTTCTGAACCTCAAATTCCACTTCTGAAAAATAAGTAAATGGAAGAATTAATTATATGAATGAGGAAGAAATGAATGAATGATACTGCGGCAGTCATGGCCAGCTGACCAGCAAAGTTTGATGCCCCCCCATAGTGTGATATTCAGGCTAAGTAGCTCCTCATCCTCGACTACATTTCCCAGGCTCCCTTGCAGCTGGGTGGGACCATGGGACTAGTCCTTACAAATGGAATGTGAGGAGGAGTTGTGCATGTTACTTCCAGGCCAAGGTGGTTAAGTTGATCAGGTGTCTGATCATCCACATTGTCTCTCTGCAACCACTCCCTCCCCCCAGTCTACCTGCTGGATAACTCCAGGGTGACCTCAAGGCCACAAGACAGTGGAGCCAGGAGATGGAAGGAGCCTGATTCCCCTGGCAACCACCTAGAGGACAGCCATGCAACCAGAAATGTACATGCTGGACTTCCCATGAGTGAGAAATGCTCTGTTATTGGGGAGAGCCATTCAAATCTTGAGGTTGTTGCAGCTGTTAATTCATCCTGGCTAATTCACCTCCCTTTCAGGGTTGTTACAGAGATTAAACAAGATGAATGTAGTGGCTTGAATGGTGGCCCCCAAAGGTAAGTCCACGTCCAAATCCCTGGAACCTGTGAATGTGGCCTTATTAGGAAAAATGGTCTTTGCAGATGTAATCAAGTTAAGGACCTTTAGATCATCCCGGATTACCTGGGTGGACCCTAAATCCAATGATAACTGTCTTTATAAGGCAGAAGAGTGGAAGAGACAGACAAGAGGAGAAGGTCGCGTGAAGACAGAGGCAGAGACTGGAGTGATGCAGCCACGAGCCAAGGAAGGCCTGGAGCCACCAGCGGCTGGAAGAGGCAAGGAAGGATCCTCCCCTAGGGCCTTCATAGGGAACATGGCCCTGCTGTCCCCTTGATTTTGAATTTCTGGCCTCTAGACCTGTGAGAGAATGAATTTCTGTTGCTTTAAACCACTGGATTGTGGTAATTTGTTCCGGCAGCCCCGGGAAACTTGTGCAGGGAGGTACATACAGGGCCTGCACTGCGCCTGGCTTGAGGAAAACACTCAGTCAACGGTGAGTTAAAAAGAATCAGCCCTTGAACACCTCTCCAGTTATCTCCTTAGGGACAGGGTCGTCTGAGAGATCGTGTCCCCTGGGAGCAGGCACAGTTTGGATCTATCTTGTTAACTCCCAGAGAAAGTTCTAGTGAAGCTCAAGATGGCATTTGCACTGAGAATAAATGTAGACCTTGAGCTTTGTGGGAGCAATCTTATTATTTATGAGTGACAGACATACATTTTCGTTAATGCGCAACAAAAGGGATTAAAAAGCTTCTCTCCGCAGCGTCTCTTCAATGCCTGCAGGAAGCTGTTGCTGGGACTGCCCTCCCTGTGGACAGCCCAAGAACCAGCCTGAGGCGTAGGGGCCGCTTCCCCCTGGGGTCCTGGCTCAGAGGAAGTCACTGGCTGAGGCTTGGCGAGGAGCTGCCGGAAGCCCATCCGAGTCCCTCCCCAGGTGAGGAGAGGGTGTTAGGCGAGCCCTCCCAGGACAAGAGAGAGGCCGTGATGCAGCAAACACAGAGGCAATGCCGGGTAGTGGAGAGGCCAGCAGCTCATGGCCCTGGAGATGTCTGTCCAATAACGTAGCCACCAGTCACAGGTGGCTCTGTGAATTTAAATTAATTAAAAATTTAATTAATAAAATTAAAGATTTAGCTCCCCACTCACGCTAGCCACATTCCAAGCGCTCAGTAAGCATCTGCTGCCAGTGGCTACCATCGTGGGCGGCTCAGATTTATAGAACATTTCCTTCACCACAGAATGTTCTATTAGACCACGCCGCTCAGACAAGGAGGAGTAGGGGTTTCAGCTCTGTATGGCACCAGCGTTGTGACCTCGGACAAGCAGGTCTGCTTGTCTTGGACACCGTCTCTGCCTCAGTGTCCCCATCTGTAAGATGAGGGTAATCACAGTACTTACTTCATAGGGCCAGGACCAAATGAGATACTGTATTCCAAGTACCTAGCACAGTGCCTGACACATGTTAGTGCTCAGTGGCTAAGCGCTCTCGTTATTGGTAGAGAAATAATCTACAGAAAAGGAGTAAGACAGGAACACTACCTGGGAGTCAGGGGACATGGGCTCCAGGCTGGCTTCTGACACTCATGAGAGGCCGTAGTCAAAGGCCCTAGTTCCAATCCCTGCTCCATCAAAGCTGTATGGCTTTGGGTAAATCATTTTGCCTCTCCGAGCTCAGGTAGAAGGGAAGTTCACATCTGATCTTATGCTTCCAGGAAAAGAGAAGGGGCTGAAGCATTTAAAAAGCTAATATTCTTTGACTCTGATCCTTGCTTTTAGGAATCTATCAGAAAAAAAGAATCAGAGAAGTGAGCAAAGGCTGATGTTTAAAGATTGTCATTGAAGAATAACAAAACCTTGAAAATAGCATAACTGTCTCATAATAGGGAAAGAAACACATTATGGCACATCTGTATGACAAACTATTATAGACATGAAACATTATTTTGTAAAATAATATTACATAAGTGGGAAAGTGTTTCCATTTAAAATGAGAAAAAAGTATTTAAAGTTACACAGTATATTCCTAAATTTATTTTTAGAAAGTATCTAGAATATAATCCACCAATATTTTGACAGTGGTTTCTTAGGATGTTGGACCTTGATTGCTTCTTTTTTTTTTAACTTTTCTGTAATTACCAGATTCTCTACGCTTGCCTGTATTAGTTTGTAAATAGAAAACCTTACGCATACAGAAATCTGTCGACCTAGATCTCTACAGAGGGCCCTTGGAGAGCTGATGTTCTGTGACCCCGCAAAGGAGTGGGAATCTCTGTTTGCAGCCTCAAAGCCCCCAGCAGGCAGGGAGGTGGAAGGGGGCGGGCGAGGCAACCTCATTCAGTCCTTGGACCCCGTGCTGACCACGCACGGGCACCACTGAGAGCAGCTGATGCAGATCGGGGCCCTGCATCTTGCCAGAGAAAAAGGAGAATCAGAAAGTCCAGAGCAGGGACTTCTTGTTCATGCCTGATCGCGCACAGGAGACGCACCACGAACTGCGCCAAGTGACGGCGAAGGAATGGATGGCAAACCAACTGGTCGCCATGTGCAGGGCACGGGGCAAATTGCTTTCATCGGTTTTCTTCCTTCGAACCTTTAAAAAAGGAAATTTCGGACAAATAATATATTTCACTTCCAATATGAAGAACTGTTCAATCTTTGCTGGTAATTTAAGCAAAGCAAGTTAAAACTGGGACTAAAGATTTTTCACCTAGCCAATAGGCAACTATTTCTAAATTTAATAGCGTCAAGTATTAGTGAAGATGTGTGGAATCAACCATCTTATGTACTGGCTGTGTAAACACATTTATCAACTGATATAAGTGTTCTGGAAAAAAGTGTACAATAAGTATCAAAATCTTAAAAATGTAGAAACCCTTTGTTCTAGAATTTTTGCTTGGAGGTCTGGTCTTTATTCTAGGGAAACAGTCAGAAATGGGCAAAAATTGTATGCAAAGAAAATTGAATGCAGCACTGTTTATGTCACTTGACTTTCCTCAGTTCTCATCAGCTGGCGGCTACAGATGAGCCACACTTATTTTGATATACAAATGTTTGGGCTCAGAGGCCCCACCAGCACAGCATTCAGAATCCCACAGATATTTCTGGGGGGTTGCAGGGAGTCCCCCGTGCACTCAAGCACTCTTTGCTCTGACCTGCTTGTTGGTTCTCCTGCGCAAGAGGGAGATGGACTCATATCTTCCTCCAGACCCACTCCCCACTCTTCTCCAGACTGTTTTCTGCCCTGGAGGCTGACCAAAGGGACTACAGCAACAGGCTCCCTCCACCAGTTGGGCTCAGCCAGTGGGGGTCGGGAGATCAGAAGAGGTGTCCCTGGACAATAAGGTCAGCTCTTCACTCCCCAGCCCCCCCACTGATGGTCTTAGGCTGGAGGCACCCTCTCTCACGAAGACTCTCTTTCTGATGCTGGGCACAGCTCCCTTCCCTCTCCCTCAGTTGGAAGTTGCTAGCCCCCAGGGTACTACAGTATTCCCTGTGCTTCCCTACACCCTGTCCACGCCTTTGTCAACAGTTCCTAAAACCTCCTCAAGTTTCCCAATTTGAGTGTGCCCTCTGAAGTGGTGTGCTGGAGAACCAGCTCTCCGAAAAGCAAACACCCTGATTTGCAGTGTTTGTAGATTTCCACGGCATAAATACTCCCACCGTGGCGGATATCCGGCTCCCAGTGGCTTAACTCCTGGCTGGCAAAGGCTCTCATGAAGCTGGCAGGAGCCAGCTCCTGCTCACCATAGCCCTGCCTCTCCCGCAGGACTCTGACTGGTGCAGGAGAGTCGGACCACTGCCTCCACTGCAGCTGCCCTAGGTGACGATGCAGATTTCCTCTCTGGGGGCCACTGCCCAGGGCCACAGCATCACTATGAGCCCTCCATTCTCATCACCCCAGAGCCTGAGTCCCACAAAGAGCTCCGTCAGGCTACATCTACATCCCCCCAGTGCCGCCCCCTCACCCCCTCAAGGCTCAAATCAGGCCTGGGCACAGCTAGGAAATTTAAATCTGCTGCTGTCTTCCACTTCTGTGGCTCTCTCAGCTCTATCTCCAGGTTTTGGCCCCTAATTGCATCCTTATAGATCCAGTCTCCCCATACTGTTGGTGAAAAATGACATAGGGTCGGGGTGGGGTGGGGTGGGGTGGAACAGGTCTCCTGACCAGCAGAGGGCGACTCTGAGTCCCACTCAACACAAACAAACAAGCAGCCATCCTAAACGTCCAACAACGTGGCTTCAATTAAATATATTATGGTTTACCCGCAAAATGGAATACTGTACAATCTTTTAAAAAATTGTTTTATGGTATGAAAAAATGATTGCAATATTCCGTTACATTACAAAGCAAGAGATTTGTTTCTGGTCAAATGCTACCACATGGATGAACCTTGGGGACATTATGCTAAGTGAAATAAGCCAGTCGTAACAGGACTGTATGATTCTATTTATATGAGCTATCTAAACTGGTCAGACTCATAGAAACAGGAAGTAGTGAGGTGGGTGCCAGGGCTGAGGGGAGGGAGAAGTAGGGAGGACTTGTTAAATGGGTATAGAGTTTCAGTTTTGCAAGATGAAAAAGTTCTAGAGATCTGTTGCACAACAACGTGACTATAGTTAACTGCACACTTAAAAATGGTGAGGATGGTAAAAAAATTTTGTTAAAACAAGAGTTTTTTTAAAAAAATAGCAAACCCCCAAGATTCTCTGTTTATTCCTTCGGGTGCTGGAGACGTGACAGTGAATAGGAACAGTTCTTGACCCAGATCTCAAGGAGTTTACACTCCATTGGGGAGCCCCGTTGATGGACAACACACATGAGTAAGTGTGAAATTACAGAGAGAGAAAGTGCTCTGAGCCTGTTAAATCAGAGCTTGCTCTGGCCCAGGAGGTGAGGAGAGCGGCTAAGGGAACAGGAGGTGAGGCAGGGCCCCCAGGACCAAGTCCTGTGGAAGGGGAAGAGCTCACTAGCAGGTGAGGACAGAGTGGCATGCCATCTGGAGGGAGAGAACGGGTGCATCCTTTTCTGAGTGTCTGGAGGGACACAGGCCCCTCCCCTTACCAGCAATTCCCTCCAAGTGGTGGGTTGTCATTGTGCCCCATCTTCCTCCTGCATGTCCCTTTTGTCCAGCTTTTCCACGGTGAGCTTGGATGATTTTGCAGTAAGGAAAAGGCATAAAAGCCTTAGCGCACAGATGGACAGCAGCGCTCTTTATTTATTTATGCTCCTCTTTGTTTCAAAGACGACTTCAAGCTGCTTACTATTTAGTTAACAATATAGCAGGCTAAAATACCTTGTCACTAAGGAAAAATGAAGCAAAGGGAAAATACGGCTAAAAGAGCTGGAGGAAGGAGCGAGGTGTCCCTCTCACTGGGAGCAACCTTGCTGTGCTCCTCATCAGGTCTCGTCATTTAATTCAAAAATTGACATTTAATTGTCTTGTTTTTACACTTTGTCTTCTTAACTCTATTGAAAAATATTTCATTGTGATTTCCTCTGCCCTTTATTATTCTCTTTCTCCTAAAATGTATCTTTTTGTTTTTTCTGTTGTGCCTTTTGGCAGTTTTAAAAATCCATCCTTCATTCCCCCACAGGGAAGGGGTCACATCTGATCCACCTCAGCGCAGTGACATAATCAGAGCCACCGCACAGTAGTTCCCCCAATGTCTGTGAATGAATGGCTTAGCCAGGACCGAGGGTGACTCACGCTCACTCCCACGGCGCTCAGGCAGTGACACACCCTCAGCAGGGCTCAGGACACGCTTGCCAGTTTGATTTATGAGACTTATTATCCCAAATGGTGGTAGAGAATAGATATTGATTCAAAAGAGTTTAAATAAATAAGTGGATGCACAATCCAGAAAGGGCTATAGACCGAGGAGAGGGGGTTTGTGAAGCAGCTGAAGCAGACGTCAGAAAGAAACGCTGGTCCTCTTGAAAATTGCCTAGGGGAGGCATGGAGGGACAGGATGGGCTGTGGCGTCAGTAAGCACAGGTTGACATCCAGGCTCCATCACTTCACATGCCAGGGGAGTGACCTTGGGTAAATAAGAGACACAGGAAGACCTCTCATGAGGATTGCCGAGAGGAATGCATATGTGTGTGTATTTGTGTGTGTATGCATACATGTGTTTATATGCATATGTGTATGTGCATGCATATATGTGTATATGGATCTGCATATGTGTATATGTGTGTGAAAATGTACACGTGTGTGCATATGTGTATATGCGAATGCACACACATGTGTGTATGCGCACACATGCGTGTGCATGCGTATATGTGTGTATGCACATGTGTATGTGCATACACACGTGTATGCATATGTATATGCATATTGTGTGTGTATGTATTTGCGTGTGTGTATGCGCATATATATGTATATGTACGTGCATATACATGTGGCTCATGCCCTGGCACATAGTAGATGCTTGATAAATGAAAATGCCCTCCTTTATCACTGCCCTTCTATTCCATTTGTGCAGCAGTGAGCAACCTGATGTAAAAGTATATATAGCATTTCTAACGCTTCCCCACAAGACTTCAGATAGTAATCTCAGGCTTGTTCATTGCCGCTGGTTCAGTACTACCACTATCACCAGCAACAAAGGCAGCTTCCCTTTTAAATCACTTACAACGTGTTCCAGTTTCTACGGCTGCATAACAAATCCCCCAGAACATAGTGGCAGAAAACAGCCATTTAATTTACTCATGGATTTTGTGGGTGGGGAATTTGGAGAGAGTAGAGAGGGGGTGGCTGGTCTCTGCTCCACGACGTCTCAGGCCTCAGCTGGGGGACTTGAAGGCCGGGGGCTGCAGTCATCTGCAGGCTCCTTCGCTCGCATGTCTAGTGGGCAATGATGGTTGCTGGCTGAGAACCGAGCTGGGCTGTCAGCTGGAACACCCACGTGTGGCCCCTTGGCTTCTTCACAATATGGTGACTGGCCCCAAGGGAAGTGTCCCGAGAGACAGTGCCCAGTGGAGGCTGGATCGCTGTTCATGACCTCACCTCGGAGGTCACACGGTGTCACTTCCCCCACATTCTACTGGCAAGGCAGTTACAAAGCTTTGCCCAGGCTGAAGGGGAGAGGACGTAGACACCCCCTCCTGATGCAGGAATGTTGATGTCGCATAGAAAGAAGCGCACATGGGAAGGGAGGGGTGTTGGCGTGGCCGTCTTTGGAAAATACAACCCCCCGGCTATGCGGCAGGCAGCTTGTGTGAGTTCTTCTTCCTCGCAAAACCCTGAGGGTCTGAGTATAATTATCTCCATCCTAAAGATGGACAAACTGAGGCTCAGGGAGGCAAAGGAACTTGCCTTGGGTAATTTATTTAACCTCTCTGAACCTCAGTTACTCCCTCTGTAAAATGGGTAGAAAAATCTCTGCTTGAACGGATTAATGTGAGTCTGTGGTGCTTATTCCTTGTGGGGTTGTTGGAAGTTTGAAGTAGGGGGAGGCATTCTGTGATCGCCGACACCCTGGGCTAATGCAAAGCACCAATCTTTACGGTCGTAGCATCATTATTTCCTTGCCCGCCACCTACAACCACCTGTCACGCACAATCCGACCACCAGCCAGGGACCTGGGATTTTATTCCCACACCTTCGGGAGCAGGGCTGTCCAAGAGAGTGGCGGGGGCTCACAGCAGGAGAGCTCACAGCCCCCCTTCCCTGCCTGTCCCCATCTTCCAGGAGGAAAAGGACCTTGGGAAGAATGCTAATGTTTGTTCATAAATTCCAAATGTGTAATCCTAAATAACCCATTTAGTCAATCATGGGCAAGCAGCCCTTTGGTCATACTTAAGAATGGCTGGTGTTGCACTGTGCATCTCTCCCCCAGGGGAGCAGGAGGAAGGACTGGCGTTTTTGCATTAGTTCCTGGGCCCCAGAAGGACTCTTCTGACTCCTGAATGGGAAAGGGCCATCTTGGAAAATCACTCGTCTGTGGATTCATTCCAAGCCCTGTGTCCCTCATTGTCCCTCCACCTGCAAGGCCTAAGGCTGGCCTTACGAGACCTCGCCTTTGCTGTGATGCCCGTTAAACAGACGATTTACTCTCCTGTTCGTATGACTCAATTAGGAGAGGGATGGAGGAAGGGCACTAACTGCTGGAGAGAGTGTCAAGGAGGCCTGGACGCTGGCTTGCTGGCCTGGCTGCCTCATTGCAGCAGGGGTCGGGGGTGGTGAAACTCCTTCAGCAGGTGTGGCCGGGCTGCACCCACCTCCCTGGGGACAGGAGGCACTCAGAGTGACCTCCAGAACCTCAGAGGGCAGGTGACTGTGTAAGGGAGGTGAGCTTTTATGTCTTAGAGCAGCACCAGGCTCAGTAGAGACAGCCCGCCTCTGCAATCTGGGAGGGCCAGGTTCGAGTCTGGCCCCGGGCCTCACAGCAGGGCAAGCGTGGACCAGACTTAAGGCCTCCAAGCCTCAGTTTCGGTTTCTTCATCTGACCCTTGGGTAAAGAGAGGGGTAGAGACAGGCTAACCGCCAGCATCATGCCTGACACCTAGAAGAGGCTCAACACATGGGTTTGTTTTTGTTGCTGATTTTTAGTCCTTACAACAACCACTTTACAGATGAGGAAATAGCGGGAGATCTGGAAGTGTTTTTACCTGCAAATGCTACTGTTCACCTGTCTTATTAATACGAACAAGTGTCTGCTTCGGAGCCCAAACCATACTGACAGTCTCTAGCTGGCTGGAGGCAGCTACGGAGATCTTACTGCTTCCACCAGCTTCTGCTTGGTTGGTCTCTCAAAGGTGGGTTTCTCTTCCCCTGCCCCAAATCTCCACCATCTTTAACACTCATCACTACTCGGAACAAAGTAAGTTTCAAAAATCCTAACAGCACAGATGAGAAAACTGAGGCTCAGAGAGGTGCTGTGCCCTGCCCAGGGTCACACAGTATGCAAGTGCCAAAGGCAGGAGAGGTCAGCTGCTCCAGGGGGATATGCCACACCCCAGAGGCTGACAATCCCAACCCCTCAAGCTTCAACTCCTCCTCCCTCCCCCATGTCAACAAAAGGAAAATCGTTTCCCATTCCTGGCATCTCTACCAGCCCGGAGACCCTGAGTGAAGAAGAAATGTTTCCAAATATACCAGGATGGTATATTTCCTGACTTCTCAGTTTTGCTGTCTGCTATTGTTTGCAACCTGTTTCCCTCGAGACTCTGGGAAATGCAGGTGCAGGGGCCTGGAAGCAGCTGCCATCCTCCGTCCTCCGGGCCTGGTACCTGCTCTCCCGAGTTTTTGTCCCAGGCTGTGTGCTCAGACTTGACCATGTTTGGGCATGGAGCCTCGTCCCAGATGGAGACCAAAGGCTGCTTCCCTGGAGACTGGAGATGGGCTGGGAGCCCGAGCTTGCTGCTGGAGCCCAGGCGGCCTCTTTTGGGGTGGGGGCTGGGGGCCAGGCAGAAAGAAAGTGTCTGCCTGCGGAAGACTCCAGGGCACCCACTGGGGAGACCGTGAGTACTGCGCGGAGAGCACTTGGAAGTAGTTTCTCCAAAGACGGGCTGGAGGGGAGACCTTCGGGGAGGGAGGCCATAGTGGGAACTCCCTTCCTCTAAGGGCTGTGCGTCAGGATTCTGGGCTCCAGAGGGGCTGATGTCGGTGTCACTCGGGACTAGAGATGCTGGTGTCTGGGTTCGTGGTCTGGTGGCCAGTTGGGAGGGGGCTCCATGGCCAGGTCATTCTAGTAGCTCAGTGCTCTAGCCCTCAGGCAGCTTCCAGAGCAGCCAGAGGGCAGCAGCCTGGAGATGAGGACCAGTCCTGGCCCTTGTCACCAGGGGAGGAGTGGGACAAAAATAGGTCAACAAGACCACTGGAGACTTCTCCAAACTTTCAGGGTTCCCTCTGTTAATAGTAATAGCTAGTATTTGTCAAGGGTTTGTGCTGGGCCCGGCACTGTGACAAATACGCCACATTTGATACGTCATGTGATCTGTATCAGAACTCTCTGCAGCAGATACTATTATTCTCGTATTACAGTCAAGTGCTTGTTAAGTGACAAAGCCAGGATTTGATCCCATGTCTGATGACCTCAGAATCCCCCCTGCCCCACCCTCCAGTGAACCCTTAAATGCTACACTCTATGCCCTGCCCTTCTAAGGAAGAGAATGTCAACCCAAATACCAGGTCACACGGGACCTCCCAAATCCTGCCCTTCTTCACCTTTCTCCATCTTTCCTAAATCCACCCCCAACCTGGAGTGACTTTTCTAAATGGGCAGATATATCCCCAAAGTCCAGAGATGCTTGGCAACTCTCAAAACTGGGAAGTTCTTCTTAAAGTCTAACTGAAATCCCTCCTGTTTTAGCTGTAGCCCATTTATTCCTGTGCAGGCCTCAGGGGATATTAGCAGTTCCCACCCTTCCTCCTGTCTGAAGGCTCTCGCTAAGGATGTTGAACCCCAACTTCTCACTCAGATCTTTTATCTAAATAGGACCCCTAGCATGATCTTAGGAGGATTTATCATGATTCTACAACCCACACACTCGATGTAGGCGACAAGCTCACCGGAGCATTACAGACGAGTGGAATCAGAACAAGCTGCAGATTCCAGACTTCTCTGTGACAGGGGAGTGTCCACTCCCCTTTCCTCTTGAGTTCCCAGACCTGGTAACACCAGGGCCCTGCCTTCCCCCATCTCGGGAGCGCCAGGGCTGGGAGGATACAAGAAGTTGGGCTGCAGAGGAGGCAGTGCCCCGGGAGGTGGGGGCTGATTAGCTGGGAAGGTAGGAGCTGTGCCAAGGGCAGCCCCCCAAGGATGCCCAACTCTCCCAGGGGAACTGGTTTTGTTGTGGGCACTCTATGTCTATGTCCTCCAAGGCAGGATTCCCTATTGGTCCCAAGCGACTTGTGTTCCATGTCTCTGGGGTGAGGCCGGGTGCCAGCGACCCTTGGATAGCCCTGGGGAGGCAGGCCATTGGGGCTTTTTGCCCATCCCCAGGTGGTCATGCTCCTTTGCCTGTGGATACGTGGATGAGCGTGTTGAACTGGCAACAGGCAAACCACGATGTGGGCTGTCCCATTCCCGCAGGTCAGAGGACAGAGGGAATAGGGTGGACAGGAACTGAACAGAACGTCCTTCTCTGCCAAGGGAAAATTTTCCTCCCTGTGACGTTGTAATGTCTCTGTTAGAATGTAGGGGAACTCCACTTCTCAGTGCCCCAAATGAGGGAGGAAAAGTTGTTGTTGGGTGTCATGCCTGTGAATCATTTTGGAGGGAGTGACAGGGTTGTGTCCTTGGTGCCTGACCCTGGACTCTCCTCTTTAGGACAGTGGGGCATGGGACAGGGGCAAGGATCTCCGATTAGCCATTTGAAACCGTCCAATAGTTAGGAGAGAAGGCTGAGTAGAAAATAAAGCCCTTTGCTGGAAATCCCTTTGGACTAATGTCTGTCTCCTGGACATTCACTAATTTATACAAGTAATGTGTTTGTTACTTTAGGGACCTGACAGGGAAAATAAAGTCCTTCCTGGCAGCTGGCTAAAATTTCCCGTAAAACAGGGTATTACAGAGAAAGAGCCCCAGGGCCCTGGGGTCTTCGGTAGAAACGGACTATGGTTGCCTTAAACAAACGAACAAAAACAACCAGAAAGAAATGTACTGGAGGGCTGTGGGGCAACTCACAGACGGAGGGGAAACCCACACAAGGCGCAGAGGCCGGGCAACCCTGTGGCTCCTGGTGGCCCAAGCCCCCATATCAGAGAGCAGTTGCTGAGGGCACTTAATGCCTTCTGCCCTCACTTGAAGGGGGAGGCGGCCCTTACAAGACCCTGACTGCGGAAACCTGACCCCCAGTGCCTGCGGCCGCCTTCTGGGGGCCCTGCTGCCTTTCTCTGCATGTTACCCTGGTCCAGCCAGCCCTGCCTTGGGACGGTTTTGGCAGAACTGTGAAATGCTCCAAGTTTTTCTGAGACAAGTGTCCTAGGAGAAAGTGCATAGTGTCCCACCTCTGCTGCTTACTGCATTAGTTTATCTCATGGCACTACTGTCCCATTGCTGCTGTAACAAATCAGCGCACACTTGGTGGCCCCGAACAACAGAAATCTACTTGCACACAGTATTGGAAGCCAGAAGTCCGGAATCAGCGAGGTGTCAGCAGGGCTGAAGTGAGTGCCAGCCTGGGGGGATAATCCAGTGAGTCTTGCCTCCTCTGGCTGCTGGTGGCTGCCCGCCCTCCCTGGCTTGTGGCTGCATCACTCCCATCTGTCTCCCTGGTCACATCACCTTCTCTTCTGCATCTAATCTCCCTTTGCCTCCCTCTTATAAGGGCCTTGTGATCACATTTAGGGTCAACGTGGATAATCTCCCCATCTCAACATCCTTGACATAAAGTCTTTGCCGTGTAAGGTGACATTCACAGATTCCAGGGCTGAGAACATGGACTTCTTGGGGGCCATTATTGAGCCTATCACACCCTCTGTGACCTTGGGCAAGTCACTTCATCTCTCTGAGCCACAGGTCCCTTATCTGTAGAATGCGGATGGTAACACTCGCCTCTCAGAGCTGGTGGGAGGCTTCCATGGGGTTAAAAACGCCCTCTGAAGTGGCAAAGCTCCAGATAAAAATAAGAGTGATGTTGATATTTGAGCACCTTCCCCTCTCACCTGCTCTCCCTTCTGTGGATTACTTGTCACCTGTGCCCATCTCACGTGTGTTTGCCTCTGTGGCCCTAGAAATGACTGCTGTCCCCAGTGGACATGGGGAAGAAGCTGGTGATGGCCCAGAAGCGCGGAGAGACTCGAGCCCTTTGCTTGGGTGTGGCCATGGTGGTGTGCGCCGTCATCACCTACTACATCCTGGGCACCACCGTGCTGCCCCTCTACCAGAAAAGGTACCGAGCCCTCTGGCCTGCCCCATCCTCCAGCCTCTCCCCGAAGGGTCTGGTCTGTGAGAAACCCCAGCCTCTTCCTACCCCTCCCCTTGACCCTCACACGAGGCAGGAAAGGCCAGATGATTTTCATACTTAGAGTCAAAGGTTCAAGTGCAGGGAGGGTCGGCTGGACTGGGCCATCTGGTCTGGGATTCTGGGACTTGCGGGTAACAGACATAGGAGGCCCTTATCACAAGAAAGAGCACAGGATCGGAGCCAACACTTCAATGTGTGCTAGATCCCAGGAGGGATCAGACTCACAGAATTGTGTAGCTCATCTGCACAGTTTGACTCCCCTTCTGAAACCTCCTGGTCAGGTGAGCATCTAGACTCCTGTTGAATATCTCATGTGACAGAGAGCTCACTACCTCTCTGTACACACCATTTTATTTTGGGGCTTTTCTAATAAGTGGGAAGTATCTGCACTGAGCCAAAATCTGCTCCCCTGGAGCTCTGCTCTGGAATCTCAGAGAGTGTTCCATGACCTTGCTCCCTGACATGTCAACCACTTGAGCTTTTAAAAGAAAAGCCGTGAAGGTCCTGATCTGTGCTATACTGGGGACAAACACACTCAGTTCTCTCAGCCTGTTCTTAGCCCCTTGCCTCTGGGCAAGTTCCAGCTGCTGACAGCCCCCTCCGTCTGGCAAGTGTCTCCCGCCTGATAAATGGGGGATGGGTCACAATTGATGGCTTATGTGTTGATAAGCCTGTTAGCCTCTCCTGGGCCTGCTCCCTCCTCACCTTTTTCAGCACTGGAGCTGTTCCGGGCCAGAATCTTACCCAAGTGAGGCACCGCTCAGAGCAGCCATGTGCCTCCTACATGTTATCTCCAGGTTAGCACCGTCCCCGGCCCTCCCCAACCACCTTCCCTGCCCTGGCACAGATCAAGACCTCCTACATCTAAACTTTTCAGGGGAAAGGGCACAGATTCTGAAGCTACTTAGACCTGGCTTCAGGTCCTGTGTAGCCTTGGAAAAGTCACTTTACCTTTCTGAGCTTCTCTTCCACCCTCTGCAAAATGAATATGATGTGGATAAGGGGCCTATGCTTGGCTGCTCATCAGAATCACTGCGGGAAGCTTTTTAAAACATGCAAGTCTGGGCCCCAAACACCTTAGAAATTCCGATTCACTTGTTCTGGAGTGTGGCTTGGTTATGAGAATCTTTTTAAAAGCTCTCCAGGGTTTTGGGTAAGCAGCCCAGGTGAGAACATTTACATAGATGACATCTAAGCCCTTTCTAAAGGGGTTCAAGCTGGGTGCTCTGTGCCACCCAGGTTCTGAGATGTGTATGTGTGTGCACGGTCTCCCCAGCGTGTGGACACAGGAATCCATGTGCTACCTGATTGAGACCAACATCAGGGACCAGGAGGAGCTGGAGGGCAAGAAGGTGCCCCAGTACCCGTGCCTGTGGGTCAACGTGTCAGCCGTGGGCCGGTGGGCTGTGCTGTACCACACGGAGGACACCCGGGACCAGAACCAGCAGGTACTGCCTGGGGATGGGTACATGCCTCCTCACCCCGGGCAGGTGTGTGGGACTGTCCCTAACTGGCTCCCTATCCCCACTCTGGAGGGCAGAGAAAGATGAACCCACTTGACCAAGGTCCATAGCTGGCGTGAGGTCCAGCCAGACTTAGCTCTTGTGTGTTGGAGTCGGACAGACCCTGCTCTGCCACTGGTTGTGTGGCCTGGGGCAGGCCATGTAGCCCACCTAAGCCTCAGTTTCCCCCTTTGTTGAAGCGCTGTCGTAAAGTCAGAGACTGTATACTGCGTGGCGATCTTGATGTCGGGTGGATAACGAGCACTCAGAAAGACGCGGTCGTTAGTGTCACTACTTCATTCTGCAAAGTGAGTCAAGTGAGAGGCCAGACCCAGAGCTGACCCCACAGAGGGGAACCCTCTGAGCCCCAGAAACCCAGGCACCCAGGCCGGAGCAACCTCTGGAGGCCCACGCCGGGGGGTTTTCCCATCACTGCCTCCCAGCACCCCTCCCCGTGCGCACCATCATTGCCCCTCCTGCAGGAAAAACAAGTCAGCCCATGGTCACTCACTCATTCATTTGACAGTCATTGAGCACTTCCTGTGTCAGGGACTTTGGACCCAAGAGGGGAGAGCTCATATGAGAAACAATACCTGGTGGGGAGGATCGGTGCCCTAGAGAGGAGCAGGAAAGTCATGGGGTTAAAGGAGGCAGTGCCATTTTCCAGCCAACAGTGAGGTGAGGGCATCAGAAAGACATTTGGGTTAGGCTTTAAAGTCAGGCACGTTCTGGGCACCCAGACACACGGACAGGGCAGCGAATTGAGGGCTGAGGGCGCAGAACAAGGCCCGGCAGAGGGAAGGGCTGGGTGGAGACAGGGACTCGGAGACCTGCTGCAGATGCTGACACACGATGGAGCGCAGCAGGGACGGGCTGCAGAGGAGGGCTGAGGTCTGTGCCCAGAAGACCTCCATGCTACCAAATGGTGCAATTAAAATGCTTTTTTTGAGGTTGTTTTTTGTTTTTTGAGAGAAGCAAAACTTTAATGAAGAATGCTACACGTTATGAATAATAATTAGTTTCCATATTTTAAAAAAAGATTACAGAAAACACTGCACTGAAATTTTTTTGCTAAAAAGACAGTCCTTAAGGATGTCTGGGAGAGACAGCAACATAGCAGCTAGAAAGGAGAAGGGCTGTAACACTAACACAGCAGACCTAGGGAAGCAGGTGGAGCAATCATTCCACCGAGATGGAGGTAGGCATTTATACTCAATCAGGATTTTTCTTTTAAGCTTTAAAAGTCGAGCACAAGGAAGGGAATTGGGAGAAGGGCTAAGCTTATCTACAATCACCATTTTACCAAAAAACACACTTGTTTAACCACATGAGACGAGGTTAATTCCGCTTATATAGCAAATATGAGGAGCAAACGCCAGGGCAGTCAGGTCCCTGATTCCACCAGGACTGGTCTCGTCAACCTGGGCTCAGGACGCAAGAGTTCCTTTGCATTTGCATCAGAAGGCCAGAACTTTCCCTGGAGCAAGTTCATCCCTAATAATGCTCACGGTGCTGGCTGTAACAGAGAGTGGAGTCATAAGTGGCTCCTCACCCACTCCACCATTTCCTAGGAAAACGTTCTACTGATTACCGGGGATTTAAATTCAAGCAAACCCTAAAGAAGGGAAACACTAATGATATCCTGACGTTGTCCGAGCTGTGTGCCTGTCACGTCTGCGAAGAACTACTGAACTATGGACTCAGCAGGTGATCGGGAAGCTGGGGCTCCTCAATCTGGCTGCACATCAGAACCCCCAGGGGACTTAACACAACCAGGGCCTACAGCAGGCCACCTGAGGCAGAATATCGGGGCCTCCAGGTGATTCTAAGGTTGAGAACTACTGCAGCGAGTAGCTGGGGTTCTTTAAAGGGTGTGGCGTCTCGGGAGCATGATCGAGTTGTGCAGGGGAGTGTGGGGTTCAGTCACTGGGCAGACAGGCGGGGCCGCAGCAACCCCCCAGGAGGGAGATTGGGCCTGCAGCAGGGATGGGTGCTGACAGTCAGAATTGGGTGGCTGAGGGGATGGAAAGGGGCAGGGTGCCTGGGGAAGGTGGGATCATTGACAGTGTGAGGGGATCATGGAGAAGCTTGCAGGCTGCTTCCCTGTTCCTGAGGTTGCCAGCTCAGAGGACAGGAGGCCAGATCTTCCCCTGAAATCAGCTGTCCATAGCATGTGAGACATGTCTGGCCCTGGAGGGACAGTGCTGGCTGGTAACTACCAGCTGTTCTAGCTTCTCTCCCATAGCACCCTGGCATCGCCAGGAGCAGTGCTAAGGGCAGGCTGCCGCTCTGGTGGGACAGTGGAAGTGCCCTTTATGTTTTTGCCAAGCACCTGGGTTGGTGGGCCAGCTGCCCTTTCTACCTTTATTCAGCTCTGGGGTGCAGGGAGCCGGTGCTCCAGCCAGCTGGATGTCCTCTGGATTCACGTGTGAAAGGCCAGGCAAGGCTATCTCCCCCACCCCTACTCTGAGGAAGGGGGCCACCAGCCGGCTCTCAGGTTCTCCCTTGAGCCTTAGCCCGGGGGGTTCTAAGCCCCTTCTCATGGCCTGTGCTGAGGACAGTGATGCCACAGGGCTTCAGGGAGAGGTTGGGTCATTTCAGATCTTTCAGACAACTCCAGGGTAGCTGGATCCAGGGCAGGGGAGAGAGGATGCAAGCAGGCCCCAGGCCTCTGGGGTTGGCCCTGCAGAGTGAACTCCTGTCCAGTGTCTCACCAAAAAGGCCAGCCGAAAGGATCCAGAGCAACCCCAGCTGGCCTAAGACACAGTGGGGCCAGATGGGCACAAGCCGCCACTTCAGAGCTTGTCCATGGGCCCCTCTTTAAGAAGCGAAAGGAAGAACTGTTGCAATTTTGTAGTTAAGTCACAATACTATTATTATTAATGATAATAGCATCTCTCATTTTTTGAGCACTTAGAATGTGCTGGGCTCTGTGCTAAGTGCATCACATGCATCATCTCTTCTAATCCCCATGATGATTCAACTAGGCAGTCACCCTTACAAATCCATTCTACAAGGTTCAGAGAGGTTGTGGCACATGCCAAGGTCACACAACTTGGAACTGGTGGTTGAACTCAGGTCTATCTGGCTCCATAGCCACACCCAAGCTCAATGGGTTAGTTCACCCAAGGTCACGGTCAGAGGCATTGGAGAGACTTGGGCTAGGCCCTCTCAGCTCAGGATTCTGAATCCACCTGCTCCTGGGACCCTGCAGTGCACAACAACTCTGAATGCCAGATTCCTCAGGAGCCAGCTTCTCCCCAGCCTCAGCTGTTTCCTGGCTGGCTGGGGACCTACTTCTGCTGGCAGCTTCCCTACTTCTCAGGCTGTCAGAACTGTGATGCGACCATCCTTTGTTCTGCTGGAGGCAGCCTTGGGGGTGGGGCCTCATTCAAATCCAGGGAGTAGCTGAGGCCTGGGGAGAAGCTGGCTCAACATGTTTACACATTTTAATCTTGGACATGATGCCCTAGGCCAGTGGTCTCAAACTTTTGGGCATGAAGGAATCACCTTATTGCCGGGCCCCACCCTCAGCGATTCAGAGTAGGAACCTGTGCTTATGGCCCGTCCTCTAGGTAGTCTCTGCAGGTGCTGTGGGGGGACCACACTTGCAGAACATCTCCCAGGGGCTCACATAAATGACCTCCTGGCACAGAACAGAGATAAAACCAGGGTCTCCACTTTGTGCCATCTCTGAGGATCTTTCCAGCTTGATCTCATCTGACCAGGCCAGAAGTTTCCTAACAACAATGATCAGTGTCAGAATTAAATGTGTACCATGCTTTGCCTGCACAAAGCTCTTTTAAATGCATTTTCTCTTTCCTTTGAATCCCAGTGTCCAATACTGGCTTGCCAACAGCTTTTGTTTGGCTCACACTGGGTTAGATCACAAATGGTTTTCAATTAGAATTTTTGCCAATATTTTTAAATAGTGAGAGTTCATGTTGAAATCTGGTTTCCTGGCTTCTCTTGAAATGTCGAAAGTCTGGCTACAGTAGGTCTTCTGGATCGCACAGTGTCCACTGTCCATATGGAGTGATGACTGCCGGTCTGGATGCATCTGGCTCTCTCCATTTCCCCGGGCTCCACCACTCCCTCACAATTCTCCCTGGGACCAAGACAAGGGTTAGTTGGCACCTGTCATCTTATTCCCTTGCCCACTTCTTTCTGGATGTTACGTACAAGAGCCCTGTAGGTAACTGAGCAGTGATCTCTGCCCTGAATCCTAAAACAGAGCCTGTGTCACTCAGCCTGTGTCACTCATTGGTCTCCTTAAACAGTTGAATTTGAAGTCCTTCTTTAATGATATCCTTTGAAAAACATATCGCTATTAACCCATTTAAGTGATGAAGATATCAGGGCTCAGAAAGGGTCGGCCATTTGCCCAAGGTTCTCCAGCCAATGGAATCAGAGGCAGGACTCTGAGGCGTGTACCCCGAGGAGCTCCAGGGCCACCTCCCTACAAACAACACTGGAAGGTGCCCTCTAGAACCGTGCAGTGACAGCCAGTCACGCTTTAGACAGAGTCCTGACTCCCACCCAGGGGACTGACTCCAAAGCCGGCATTTTTCTTTACTCCATACCAGGCTCTAAGAAACAGGGATTTCCAACCCCACGGGTGCTCTTGCCTCTCCCCCACAGTGCTCCTACATCCCGGGCAGCCTGGACAACTACCAGACGGCCCGGGCCGACGTGGAGGAGGTCAGAGCGAAATTCCACGAGCACCAGGTCTTCTACTGCTTCTCGGCGACTCGGGAGAACGAGACCAGCGTCCTGTACCGGCGCCTCTATGGGCCCCAGACCCTCCTCTTCTCCCTCTTCTGGCCCACCTTCCTGCTGACCGGAGGCCTCCTCGTTATTGCCATGGTGAAGATCAACCAGTCCCTCTCCATTCTGGCAGCCCAGAAGTAGACCCACCTGCGCCATTTACCTTTCCCTGGGCACCTTTTAAAATAACCACTTAGAGTTAAGACCGTGGAAAGTTACTGACCTCCTCCCCAACCACCTTATAAGTCATAGGTGCTTCCTACCCTGCTCTCTGTCTCAGGCTCCCTCATGACCTGGGACAGAGGACCCTTCCCCTGGCTCATCCATCCCCCCTCTCCCCCGGGATCTGTAAGTAATAAATCTTGTGACTCCACTTCCTTTGTGTGGGTGTATTGAAACTACACCTTCAATCAAAATGACCCCTTGGGTTTCACTTCCCCATAGTGGAGCTCGGGTTGGGGTGGAGGGAGCTGCCACCGCCCCTGTGGGGGTGCTTGTGCCTCCTCACTCAGCAGGTCATAATCTGCATATTCTTACTCAGAACACGCTAGTGCATCCAGAGGCAGGTCTCTCTGTTCTTCCCACACTATGCCCTGGGGACATCCCAAGCTTTCCCCCAGGTTTCATCAGATCCCCACTGGGGCCAGGAGGGGAGCTGTAGTTTTCCCAGTCTCCCCTGGCTCCCGGTTCTTTCTTGCACAGATGGGTTAGTTTATGGAGCATCTTCCCATCCACAGGTGCTTTCCTGGATCTTCGTCGTGTCAGCTCAAACGCAGAGCTCATCTTCTTCCTAGACGTCCCCCACTCTCCCTCCCCACTCATATAAAGCACTGTCATCAGCCAGCCTCCTTAAAGCCTTCGTGTGCAGATGCAAAACAAACAGCTCCCATCTGGATGCTGGGCAGAGGTGGTGATTCACGCCAAGGCTTGCACCTTCGCCCTCAGTTGCAGAGTCAAGGGACACTTAGAGAGGCTTGAATCTCCCGTAATCCCCATCATTCCACACTAAGCTCCCTCGTTCCTGATACAGATAAAATAAGAACAGGGGCTTTCTAGGCACATGTCTTCCCTCTCCACTCCCCCAAGACTGTTGCATGAGCCCTGTTCCGTCAATTCTGGAACCCCTGCTATCCGACTCCCCTTTGATTTCTCATCTTCAAATACAATTCTCTGCGGGTCGGTAGTTCTTTAAAGATCATCTAGGGCTTCCCTACTTTCTAATCTGGTGCTTGAACCCTCCCTACAACATTTCTAGTAACAATATGCATCAATGTCTCTTGATGAATAACTCATTGTACTGGGAGGTACTACTTCCATTTTGGGATGTATTCAGGGAACCACTCCCCATACAAGACTGTGTCATCCCTATCAGTAACGAGAGCTAACATTTGTTGAGCCCCTGTATGCCAGGATCTGGGCTAAGCTTTTACGCATCCAGCTCATTTAACCCTAACAATACCCTTTAGGTTATTATTACTATCTCCATTTCACAGAAAAGGCACAGGGGAGGGATTTAACTTGCCCCAGGTCAGAAGTAAGTAGCAGAGCTGGGATCCAAACCTGGACAGCATAACTTCAGGCTCTACTCTCTAACCACTGTGCATCCTGCCCCTTAGTCTCTGCCCCCTGTCAAAAATGAAAAATGCCACGCAGGGCATGGTGGGTCCTGAGAGCTCGTCAGATGCCTTTACATACCTTCCCACAGAGCCGGGCTCTCAAGTGGCTGCTCCCTGGGGCCACACCTCCGAAGAGTCAACAGATGTGAGGTGAGGCCCAAGCCTGCGTATCCTAAAAAGCCCTGCAAAGGTTCTGATGTGGTCACTGCCAAGACTGACAGGACATGTGGTCAGCTACCATCTGCCTGACTCCACCATCACCCAGCCCACAGCCCATCAAATGCCCGGCGGGAAGCCAGGCCTGCTACAGCCACAGCTATCTCTGAACTGATCACTCTGTAAAAAAGCAGACTGGAAGAGAAGCTGGTCTGACATGACTCTTTCTCAGGGATCTCAGACTTCTCAGTGATTCCTGCTTTTTTTCCCAAGTGTTCCCAAACCATTGGTTTAATAGTCCACTCTAGAATTTGCCCAGCAGTTGACAGTACGCTCATTTATATATATCTTTACAGTCTTCTTTCACTATCACTAATAACAATTGGGCCATGTGGAACCTTCTTGGTATTTAACTAATTTTTCTGTGACTTTGTTGGCCATGCAAGTAGTATTTCTAGAAACATCTTACATACGTGTGTCTTTAAACACCATTTTATATGCCCTCTGTTGGTCCTTTCCACCCCTGGAATTAAAATTCTCTGAGCCACAAGCCAGAACCTCACTGATTTGGAGTGGCAAGCGCCCTCTGAGCTCCCGACCTCACGTGAGCCTGTTAGCCACTCTGGACCAGCACGCCTGGTCCTCAGATCTCACTCCCTGTGGGAAGATGGGGGCAACCCAAACAGAAGCGGGTGTTTGCCCCAAGCAGACTCAGCTGTCACTTATTCTCACTCTCTCTCAGAACATGTTTTAAAGGCCTTTTTCCTCATTCTTATGATTTTTGAGATGAGTTTCAGCCCAGTATGACCTTCTTCTCATGCTCCTAAACTAAGTTTTCATGTTTATCTTTGGAGACGGGACCTGCAAGGAGGAAAGCTTGGAAAAGCGGGAATCCGAATCTAGTTTGTCTATGACTTTGGGCGGTTTATTAATCTCCCTGGGTCTCAGTTTCCTCAGCTGGAAGATGAGCACCACATCGTTTGTTTTACAGGGCGACTGTGATGATTCCGCACAGTCATGAACATGAAGCGCTCTGCACAGTGCCTGGTACTTCAAGGATGCTGCACAAATGTTCATTCTCTCTCTGAGCAAACGTGCCTCCTTCCTCTGATCAACGGATTCTTCTCTGGTTGAGCTCAGAGAACTTCCTCCTGCCCCCTTTTCTCACTAGCAGCTTCCCACGTCTCTTTCTTGTGAGCGTCATTGAGGATAATTTTGCCTCTCTCTCTCTCACACACCATTTCTAGCTGTACTCCCTCTTAAAAATCTCTGCCACAGACAGACTGCCTGACTTTGCTTTGAACCTTCTTAAGTTAGTTAATATAAACTTAGTTCCTGAGGAAAAGCAGTACCTGCCCACAGAGGCCACATCCCTGTGTGGTTGAACCATCCAAGGGTCAGAGGACCAGTTTCCTTGAGAGTCTGCTTCACAGAAGAACCACCATCATTGACAACAATAGGTCTGGCTGGAATATTCCTCTCAGTGTGGGGCAGGCAAATCCCTCAGCCAAGAAATAAGCTTAATCGGAAATTAAATTGCATTTCCATGCCAACTGCAGGATGCCTATATCCACAGCTGATTTATCAAGGTGATGTGTCATTTCCAGGAAGCCCGTGGGAAGAGAGTGGCTGCATCAGCAAAATTACAAGGTTCTATCTGATAAGAAGAACATTCTTTAAAGTGCAACTTGAACCCTTCAAATTCCTCATTTGGGCTTTGTGCACTTACCAGCTGCCTCCTCTGCACCAGGCGCTGTGCTGGGACCTGGAGATATGCAGGCCACGGGACCCGATGCTGCAGTAGCTGCTCTGGGGGCCAGCAGCAGGAGAATCACTTAAGCAAAAGAGTCCCAGGTCTTAGCACTTTACTTGGTCATCCAGGGTTGAGTAGCTCAGGGAGGTAGAGAGAATTACAGACAACTTCATGGCTCAGAATTTGATTTCTCTAACACTATACTAATAGATCACAATGATCAAAGTGTGCCAGACTCTTTGCAAAGCCCTTTACATACATTCATTCTATCCTCCAGGTAGCTGTTGGAAATTTATACACTCTGATTTTCATTATCCTCATTTTATTGATGAATAAACTGAGAGCTAGAAAGTAAGTAGCTTGCCTAAAATCATTACTGCTCAATGAATAGGCAGAACTGGGATTTGAACTAAGGTCATTTCATGCAGAGGCTGTCTTTAAACACTCTATTATAAAGCTCCCTTATCTCCTCCAGCTTCTTATTTTGAAAATGTCCAACTACAGAAGAGTTGCAAAATTAGTTCTAGGAGAACACACATCCTTTACCTTGATTCACAAATTATCATCAATACTTTTCCATGTATGTACTCTTTCTCTGTCTGCCCTCTGTACATGTGCGTGTGTTTCTGAACCATTTGAGAGTTAGATTCAGGGACTTTAAACACAAGACCGGTTTAGGAACCACGTGGGGACCAGTTTGGCTGGAGGAGAGTGTGCAGGTAGGTGGGGGCGACATGAGCAGGAAGTGGGCTGAGACTGTGGGGTGCAGCCGTGAGGGCAGGTCTGGCAGTCTGGGGTGTGTGCTAACGTGGAGAGGACAGGCAGTGACATAGTGACAGTGAAAGCACAACTTTCACTGAAGTTACTGAGATGAATTCAAAAATTGAAGATGTGTTTTCAACAAATGATATCTTTATGGTCTGATTAAACATACACGCCTGTTGAAGACGATGCAGACAATGCAGATAAGAATCAAGAACTTTAAAAAATAACCCTTGGGGCTGGCTCTCAAGTGGTGTAGTAGTTGAGTTCAGGTGCGCTCCGCTTCGGTGGCCCGATTTGCAGCTTTGGATCCTACGCATGGACCTACACCACTTGTCGGCCATGCTGTGGCAGCGATCATACAAAGTAGAGGAAGATGTTAGCTCAGGGCTAATCTTCCTCAGCAAAAACCAAAAAACAAACCCTTCACCCCAACTAACATTCATACTAATATCTAGTATTTCAGTTTATTTCTTTTCTATTTTACTTTTTCTGTACACACATCTATTCACATTGTACATAGAGTTTGTATCCTGCTTTTCCACCCAATAACATGCCAATAGCATTTCTGCATGTTTTTAAGCAGTCTCCAAAATAATTTTTCAAAGGTTCAATATTATTCCATCAGATAAATGAACCAAAATTTATCTTCCCCACTGCTTTTCGACTGAAGTTAGATTGTCTTCAGATTTTCACTATTGTAATGTAAAACTATGACGAACGCCCTTGAACAAAAGTCTTTGTGCACATCTCTGATGATCTGCTTAAAACGGATTTCTAGAAGTTGGGTTCCTGGGTCAAAGGGTTGCATGGACGATCTCTTTGTCTGGCCATAGTGTGGAGGAGACGGGAGGGGAGAAATGGGAAGAGTGCAGTCTGCAGGCTGTGGCCGCAGAGCAGGTGCGACGGGGTAAAGGCTTGGACTTCAGGGATGGTGCTGAGAATGGAAGGAGGGTGACAGGCAGGAGAAATAATCAAGAGGACTTAGTGAGCAAGACACCTGCAGGGCTCAACACTGGGACATAGGAAGAGAAACAGTGAAGTCAGGAGAGAGGTCTGCTGTGCTTCTACAAGGGTTGAGTAGAGAGCACAGGAAGACATTCAAATAGAAGCGTTTATGATCCCTCCTGTCTCCCTCGCTCCCTCCTTTCCCTCCTTTCTCCATTCATCCTTCCATTGAGCCCCTACTCTGTACCAGGCCTTGTGCGGGGTGCTGGGCATTCTTACAAGACTGAGATGTGGCCCCTGTCTCCATGAGCTCACAATCTGGCTAGGAGTCACTTGAGGGCCTTGAGCTTAGGAGACAAGTCCCACTCGAGGTGGAGGCATGAAGGCAGGAGCGCAGGGACACAGCTGAAGAGGTGAGGGGCCTTGCTGGTCTCAGCTGATCACTGACTGTGTGGACTTGAGAGCCATCTGCTGGGTGGCCACACCTCCAGGAGGGGCTGGCTCACCCTCCATCCCTGTGCCCCCGCTGCCAGCCAGAGGAAGCTCTGACCCAAGTTACCTAGTTCAAGGGCCTTCCTCGCTCTGGCCTCAGTCTCCCCATGCGTACACCGAGGAGGCTGAGCGTGGAGTGTTAGGAGGAGTCTCGTGTCAAAGGCCACCCTCGGGCTCTCAGTAGCTCACCTGGGCAGACATCAAAGTCCGAGTTATGATGCACAGGTGCTGGTTAGTGCCGGGGACTCCCACGCCTGCTCTCTTTCTTTCTACGTCACAGTGCTGAACGAGACAGAGGCCAGTAGGTAGGGGCAGATCCTCTTTAGTTTTTGGCCTTTAGTTCACCAAATGTGGTTCAATGTCCTGTCAGAGCTCACCTGCCCCTGGGGGTTTTGTGATTTGGGGCGTGGCTTCCAGGGTGGAGGTGACCTTGGGGGAGTCTGACCCAGGCCACAGGAGATGTCTGGATCTGTCATTCCCAGGTAGGCTGAAAAGCTAAGCTTTTACTGCCCCTCTTCCTACTTTTCACCAGTGGGAGAACACTGGCTGTGAGTGGAGCAGGATAGGAGGACGGGGCTGAGTGGTGTGCAGGTTTTAAAGGCTCTGGATGTTAAGCTCATTCTCTGAATGGACTGTTAGCCCTCCCATGCCATGTGCCTAGAATAAGACCCTTTGTCACTGACACTCGGATTTCAGGTAGGAAAAGGGGAGGTAAAGAGAATGTTGGAGAAGTCTCTGACTCTTCTGGTCCACATAGGTGATTTCAGTCAATCAGCCACTTTCTGAGAACTGAGAGGTCCCTGGTTTGACTAAAATGCAAATGAGAGGAGATGTAAGCTCAGTCCTTGGAAACAGCAATAACAAATAAAAGCAAAAACACACCATCATTTTTTGTGCCCTTAATATGACGCAAGCACTGCACTGAACACTTTAAGTGCATTACTTCAATAAACCTGCAAGATGGACATTATTGTGCCCATTTTCCAGACAGAAAGCAAGGCTCAAAAGAGTGATGGACCTTCCCAAGGTCATATAGCTTATAAGGAGTGGTGGTTGGCTTTGGGGTCCGATGAACTCCCAAAGTCATGTTCCCAGAAGGTCCTGGATCCTCAAGGGCTGGCACAGGGGCAGAGGGAGCCAGCAGTGTCTGCAGCCCCCAGAGGCCTTCACTGGTGACTGGTCGCTTCACACCCTCACAGAGGAGCCTCTCAGCTAAATGGAGCAGAGCCCAGAATGGAAAATATCGCCAGTCCTTTCCCCTGTGGCGGGATTCCCCTCTTTCCATAGCAAGACTAAATCAAAGATTAACCAAATGGCCCACAGCTGCAGTGACTGAGGAGGGGGCTGTTCTCAGGACGGTGGGCTGAGGAGCAAGACGACTGGCTCAAACCCGCATGTCCTGGATGCAGAGTCATCGGTGACCTTGCCAAGGGGTAAGTGTGGTTGGATAGGTGGACCTGGTAAGGCAGAATACAGAGCCAGGGACTTGAAAAGACATGCAGGACAGAACCTTTAGGGAAGAAAAAACGATTAGGAGGCCCAGGCTCAAAGGCCAGCTTTGCCTGCTGGGTGGTCTTCCCCTGGCCCATGGGCTTCTCATCTGCCTGGTTGACCTCTCAGCTTCTACTATGGGTAAGGTCCTGTGCCAGGTCCTGGGAAAGCAGCAACGGCCAGGACAGTCCCTGCCTTCGTGGAGCTCTTAGCGGGCAAGCTGCACCAGAAACAAGTGAATAAATGTGTAATGTGATTGCAGGAGCAGTAAGTGCAGCATCAGAGGGTAGAAAGTCCTGATATGTTTGGGGGAGACGAGGGGGTACTGTAGACAGGAGGGGATTTGAATGAAGTGCAGGAGAGAGCCAGAGGAGAACTGGCAGAGAGTGTCCAGACAGAGGGAACAGTACTGTGTGGACCCTGAGGCTGAAGGAGCTGGTGTTCCAGCGAGAGCAAGGTGGCCTGGTGGTCGGGGTGCACCACTGGGAAAGAATGAGACCAGAGGAGGGGGACAGAAGTGCAAAGTCTGTCGGCCACCAAGAAAAGCCTGCTTTTGACTCTAAATGTGTCAAGAAACCACTGGAGGCAGAGTTGTGAGCAAGGAGATTATGTGATGCCTTTTGTATAATAAAATTACAGGAATGGATGAACAGTTATAGTTGAATAAATTAAAAATTATGGTATATCCATTCAGTGGAACCACTTGGCCTTTAAAAGGAATGAAATCTGATACACGTTGCACCATGGATGGACCTTGCAGACGTTATGCTGAGCCAGACACACAAGGACAAAGACTGCATGATTCCATGATACGAGGTACTTAGAATAGTCAAATTCACAGAGACAGAAAACAGAATGGCGGTGGCCAGGGGCTGGGGCTGGGGGAGTGGGGGATTACTGAGTAATGGGTATGGAGTTTCAGTTTGGGATGATGAAAGATTCTGTGGATGGATGGTGGTAATGATCGCACAACAGTGTGTATGTACTCAATGCCACTGAACTGTATTTAAAAATGGTATATTTTATCTTGGGCATATTTACTACAATAAAAAAATATGGGAACGGATGCTATACAAAGAATTGTCTGTGGAGGTGTATTACTTTCCTAGGCCCCATAACAAAGTACCACAGACTGGGAGGCTTAAACAACAGACATTTATTTTCTCACATTTCTGAAGGCTAGAAGTCCCAGATCAAGTTGCTGGCAGGGCTGGTTTCCGGTGAGAGCCCTCTCCTCTGCTTGCAGGTGCCACTGTGTTCTTCTCACAATGTCCTCGTGTGGCCTCTCCTCTGCTTGAGTGCTTTTCTGGAGTCTTTTCCCCTTCTTATAAGGACAACAGTCTATCAGATTAGGGCCCCACCCTTATTGACCTCATTTAATCTTAATTACCTCTTTTAAGGTCTAATCTCCAAATACAGTCACATCAGGAGTTAAGGCTTCAACATACGAATTAGGGTGGGGGCGGGGGGCACAATTCAGTCCATAACAGGGGGTGACGGTGCTGAGGGATTTGACTCAGAGAGTCTTCCTTCAGTGCCACATGGGATCTTCAGAGTCACAGTTCTGACTTTGTGACCTTGGGCAAGTTATTCAACCTCCTCCAGCGTCAGCGTGGGAATAATAAGAGTGGGTAACTCACGGGGCTAGGGCTGGACTGAATGTAGGCATCCTCGAAAAGACCCAGCAGGTAAGTAGCACTCAGTGGACTGCAGCAATTATGTTTTCTCGTTGGCGCCTGTCGAGCTTGGAACGACAGGCTGCTTCTGGACTCGTGAGGCACAGGCAGGGTTAACCAGCGCGAGGATGCTGCAGTCCAGTACGCCTCGTGGCTCAGGCACGTCCCAGGCTCCGGGTGACAGCCGGTTCCCAGCTGATGTTTGCAGATAGTGAGCAGCAAGCCTGGGCTCAGCTCTGCCTGCCAAGCACAGATGGTTTGAAAAATGCCACCCAAACTGGCCCAGAGTTAATCGAAAGATTACAGAAAGAAAATTGGGGTAGGCTATCCCCAGTCTCTCACATACAAGCCTCAGAATTGCATCTCCCTCCCTGGCTCCTGCCCAGTTCTCTGCCTCTGCCTCCAACCCACTGCGTTCCAGGAAGGAGTGGAAACTGGCCAGACTGGAATTACAATGGGAATCCTTGCTGGGTGGTGTTTCCCTCCTTTCCCCTCCTTGAGGTCTTGGCTGTCCGACCAGCTCTTCCATATTGTTTGTTGTTTGAGTGGAAAAGGTGACCTGTGGGTGAGGGTCTGGGGTGTAGACTGGGGGACTCAGGTCTCGGGGGAATTCTCTGGAATTGTGCTGCTTCAGTCAGAATGGAGGCCTTGAAAACTTGATTTCTGAAACAAGAGCATGTGCCACCTCTTGGCCAAACTGGGAAGGAATCAATTTTGTCTTCACTGCTTTCCTATCCCGGATCTGAATTTAGAAATGGAGGAAGTGTTATGTGGGGGTCAGACTGGAGCTTGGAGACAGACAGCCCAGCTTCCAGTTCCGGCTCTGTCCATGCTGGCTGTGTGACGCTGAACCCGGGGCCCTGGGCCCTTCGGCCCTTCCCCTTTCTGAAGCTCCCATCTCCTCAGGTGCAAATGGGGTTAACTACAGCTCTCCGCCCTCTGGGTGCCATGTGCAGAGCGCTTAGAGCAATGTCGGGCACAGAGCAGGTGCCATGAGTAGTGTTGTCACTACTGTTACTGAATCTTAAAATTCCAAGGCTGGAAGGGACTTTTGAAATCAGCCGCTCCAGGGAAGCCACCTGATCAGTGAGCAGATGTGAGGATCTGGATTCGAACCCAGGCCCAGCCCCAAAGCCATTGCTCCATGTAGCTCTAAGGACACAAAATGGAAACAGGACAGCCTCATCCAGGGCTGGCTTTGTGTTCATGGCCCTCTCTCCCTCACCCGAGCAGGAGGAAGGCTTTCTTCTGCCTCCAGACTAGGGATCTGTGGGGAGGACAGGGAGAGCGGTCACTGGTGGTGGTGAACGCCTTCCCTTAAGTCTTTTCCTGGAGTCCTGGCTTCCCTTTCCATTCAGCTGGCCCTGGAGGCCTGTGCGATCTCCTCATCTCTGCTTCCTCTCCCCAGCTCTCTGCCCTCCTGGGTGGCCTTCAGAGCCTGGGTCCTCCCTCCTGCCCTTCCCATTGGGGTGCAGATGGACACTGGCCAGCTGTGGTGGACGGGTGACGTGGGCCTGCTGCCAAGGGGGTGATGCTGCAGAGCATGCGAGAACTGGAATGGAAGGGGGACTAGGCCCTTGGTCTTGCTTACTGACCCCTCACTTCACCAAGGTCATTCCGGTTGGTTGCTTCTGTCAAATTCTAGCACAGAAATTCAGAACAGGGAGAAGGGGAGTGGGAGGCCTCTGAACTAGCCTGACAAGGACCAGGTCTCCAAATGGGACTCCAGGGGCCCACCCCGTGGTGTAGTGGTTAAGTTTGGTGTGCTCCACTTCAGTGGCCCAGGTTTGCAGGTTCACATCCTGGGCACAGACCTACACCACTTGTCAGCCATGCTGTGGGGGCAACCCACATGTAAAGTGGAGGAAGATTGGCACAGATGTTCGCTCAGGGCTAATCTTCCTCAGAAAAAAAAGAAGGGACTCCAGTCACACAGCCTGAGGTTGCTGGGCAGGGAAAGCTTTTAGTCATCACTTCTTCAGCTCAGTGGCTCGAGGCACCAGAAACAAGCCCCATGGTGAATGCTTTGTAGGGCTCACATTCTCACAGGGCCAGGGGGATGGCCAATAAATATGCAAACCACCAAATGAAAAGGATAATTTCAGCTATTCACAAGCTCTTGACTACCAAGCTTGGAATGGAGAGTCATTGGGGACTGAGGTGGCAACTTTGGAGGAGCAGCACATCCAGAAAAGAGCTGGAAGAAGACTTGACCTGTAGCCTGTTTCTTTCAGCTCTGCCTCCTTTCTCCTGGCTTCAAGTCCAAGGCTTAATCACACAAAAAGAAGAGGAGGGCAGAGAACTTGACTTTTATGGGGCAGCTGTTACGTGCTGGGCACTGTCACAGGCACCACCTCCTATAGCCCCGTGCGGTGGGAATTACTGGCCCCGTCTTCCAGGGGAAGACATAGACTCAAAATGGGAAATGGCTTGCCCAAGGCTATCCCACTAGGAAGTGGCAGGATTTGAACCCGGGACTGTCTGGCTCCAGAGCTGTGCTCTTTCTTTCCCTGCATCGTGCTGACTTCCATGGCTACTTCACATGACCACCTCCACACTTGGGAATCAACAGCTTTCAGGGACTTGGGACCCGGGTTCTGGTGAGAGAAGTGGCCCAGGGGAGATTCTGTGGCCCAGAAGATTCTGTAACCCTAAGAGGACTAGGGAAGGTGAGGGTCACACTGGCATGGCAAGGGACCTCCGGGCCTCTGAAGGCTGAGTAAGACCTGACTTGATCCACTTCACCCTGTGTCTTGGTGTAGCCCACAGTGTCCCCCTGCCTGCCAGAGGGGCCCATTTCCAGCTGTTTTTAGTTTGGAACAAACTAGCCACTCCCCCGTGGTCCTGACGTTAATAGCATTCCAGTGCAGCCGTGCCAGGGAGAGCAGCCCTGAACAAATTATTCCTGCCTAGGATTGGGGTTATCTGGAAGACAGGCCTCTCTCCCCTCTGCATGGGACTATGGGGACCCCAGCAAGCACCTGGCCAGCAAAACGGATCAGGGAGTGATGGGCCTTCTTCAGAGGGGGAGGGATAAGAGACCTGTAGGCTGGGACAAGGGCTGCTGGGCATCGGGAGAGCTAGGTGAGAACACTCCCCACCCTGGCAGGCTCTGGCTTGGGCTGGAGAGGCAGGCATGGCCCCAGAACCCTGGGTGATTGAACTTTTTGCCTGTGACATGGCAGGAGCAGGCAGAGGTTCCCAGATGCAACCAGGGCATGGGGCTGTCCTAACATGACCCTGGCACTCGTCTGCACCACCAGGACAGTGAACTAGTTGGGACCTGGGGTGGTGGGGAGTCTCTCATCCCCCAGCAAGGAGAAGTGCATGCAAGCTGAGCTTCTCATGGGACAGGTTGCATCCTCCTTTTCTCAGGGGTTACTGTCGTGTCTCACAGGTCCCAAGGTCCCTCTGTTAAGGCCATTGCTTTCCCAGAGAATTCTAGTAAACAGTTAGTATCTTAATTCCAGACTGGCTGGTGCCTGGAACCTTGTCCATTTCCCCACTGACAAGACCACTTCTTACGCTTGCCCTATAAGAAGGAAGAGCCATGGGGGAGGGTCCCTCATGGGCATGGAGCCCACTCAGCATCTGGCAGGTGCCCTGGCCCCAGCAGACCTGTCAGAAAGGTGATCATGATGCTGGGAGAGCAAGCATGTGGCTGTCTTACTGACCTTGGTCTGCCGAGTGTTCCCTTTCCCCATAAAGCTTATTCCTCAACCCAGGCCATGCCAGATTATGGAATTTGTCACAACGCCTTGCAAGAAGAGTGGCTTTCCTGAAGAGATGCAGCTGGTACAATAGTTGTTGACAAACCCACCTATAAAATAGTGGGGAGCTGGGGGCACTCCCTGCCGGTGACAAGGTGGGGAGCATTGCCTGTAGGGGTGTCTTCTCCAGCCCCGCAGAGTGGAGAGGCAAGCACCTGGTCTTGGTCCCAGCAGGACCTGGGTTCTAATCTCAGCTCTGCCACGCACTGCCAGCTGGGCCACCTCGTGTAACCAAAGGTCAGTTTTCTTATCTGTTAAAATAGTGATTGCTTTTACTTCTAGGGACAGAAGTGGGGTGAGACAACAGAGGAGCAGAGGGCACACAGTTTAAGGAGGGACACACTCTCGACTCCCTGTAAGTGCATGGTCGGCACATGCCCTGCTAGCTGCCATCCTGTTACTTGTATAATCTTCATTAAATTAAAAAAGAACCTTGTGCAGTTGATATTATTATTATCTCCAATTAAAAGCGAGGAACCTTGGTTTGGGGAGGTTATGCAACTCACCCAAGCTCACACAGCTGGTAGACAACAGAGTTGGGACTCAAGCCCAGGCTCATCCCCAAGTTCAGGGTCAGTTTTTTGAGGATCCTGAACAGCAGAGGGGAGGAGGCAAAAGGAACAGCGTGTCTCCGATGGGCACGGAGACAAATAACCAAGGCCAGAGTGGGAGGGGGAGCCGGGGTTCCAGGGCATAGTCCTTGAGATAAATCTTATAAGGTCAGCCCCACACCCACCCTGCAGCCACGTGGGTGGCCAGGACAACTAGAAGCTCTCCTGGATTGGATTCCTCCCTCCTGCTTGCTTTGGCTGTGCCATCTGCACCTGGGGTGACAGATGGGTTCCCAAAGTGCAGAAGGAAATGGGCAGAGACCTCCCCAGCCAGAGTGGAGCGTGCACAACTTCTTGCTGTCACCAGCGGCCCCGGGGTCTCCATGAGGGGGCTGAGGAGCCAGCTGTGCAGGAAGAGGAAGAGATAGGTTCCCCAGACCCTGGTTTAATGGGGCATCCAAGCCAGGAGCTGGACTTCTGCTGAGTCAAAGAGCAGGGGAGGGTCTGGCCCTGGGACTCGTGCTAATAACACCTGATAAGGTCATCAGGTGTGGAAAATGGCTCACATGTCAGTCTCAGCCCCAGTGAGGCCTGAGGAAGCAAGCTCAGAGGAGGGAAGCAGTGAATGTTCTAGAGACTAGAGAAGCTGCTCTCCGAGTCTGTGCCAGGCGCTGAAGAAACAAGCAGGGAGGGAGGAGTCCTGCCCTGAGGGGCTCACAGCCGGAGAGACTCACTAAGAACTGCAGCAGCATCGAGGAGTGCTTCCTGAGAGCTTATGGTACAGGGAGCTGTGTGTGCACCGTCTCCTCTAATCCCACAAGAAGGGCATTGTGACTCCATTTTGTAGATTAGGACACTGAGGCCAGAGGGGTGAGGGACCCAGCACGAGGCTTCCCAGCCAGGGTGCAGAGGACCCAAGGATGTCTCAGTCTGGCAGCCAATTGCCCTTTCCACTGAGCAATTAGTTTGCAAACTCCTTTTTCTCTTTTGAAAGCAAGAGAAACCCATTGTTTAAATTTCATAGAAAGCCACTATATAAAACAAATCAAAGTAGAGCTGAAGGGGCAGGAATGAGGGTGCCAGAACTCCCCCCACCACACAAGCCTCCCATCTTGGGGATGGTTTAAATGCCCTTCCTGAGACAGTGAGAACACTTAGGAACAGTCCTGAAGGATTTGTCTGGCTGGAGGCTCAGGCTCTGGCCACAGACTCAGGCCCTGCAGCTGGACAGAGTTCAGAGAGCGTACACTGAGTGCCTCTGGGACAGAGGTGTGCACAGTGTGTCCTAGAAAGCTCCTACCTGAAGCGTCGTCTTGGGGCCCCTGCCGGTGTCTGTGCCCTGTAGTGCTGCTTTGTTCATCTAATCCCATTGGTGAGGCACCCGCTCTGGGCCGGGCACTAGACAGCAGCTCTGGCTACAGTGTGAGTAGAAACTCACGTGGTCCCTGACTTCCTAGACCTTAAGTCTTGTGGGAAAGACAGCCTTCAACAGACATATTCCTAAAAGGAACTTGGATCACAGATTGTGATCAGGGCTATGGAGGAAAAGCTCAAGGTCAAGAGGTGTGAGCAGGAGGACCTGATCAGTTCGTCTCTGAAAAGGGACAGATGAGACAGCTTCGACCAATGGGAAAGGGGATTGCTGGCATCAGGGAGGTAGCCGAGGTCCAGGAACGGACAGGACAGGGAGGGGTGGTCTTGGAAACAAGAAGCTGCCCCCAAGACCAGCAGGAGGTACCTGGTCCTGTAGAATCTTTATGTCTCTCAATCCTGAAAGTGACGAAGAAAAATCCTTCTAAGGGTTGGATTATTGCAAATCTAGGACTCAGTGCAATGAATAATGAATAAGTAAAATCACAATTAAAACCAGAAATCATTAAGCAAATGTAATATGTCCGTGTAGGATCTAATCTAAATTCACCTTGGGCTGGTCTATACATTAGAAAGACCTTCCTCCACTCCCCTCCTCCAGGCCTGGTCTGGCTCCCACAGTCATTTATTTAACAAATATTTAGCAAACACCTGGTTGGGCAGCACACTGGTTTCCCAGCACGTGGCTGGCACAGAGCCAGGGCTGTGTAAACACTTGCAGCTCTCTGTGGAGTGGAGAGACACGATCCCGCGCTGGCGCCTGCCGTGGGCCGACTCCCCGAGTCCTGGCTATAGAAAACTCAGTGCTGAAGCAGATCGGAGGAAGGCCAGGTGGCCACTTGGTCCCCAGTGCTGGTCCCCCTGGAGCCCCTTCCTGAGTCACATGGACCTTAGTGTCTAGGATTCTGAGCAGAGAGAGGGGGCTGTTCTGACCTGCTGGCTGGCTTCTCTGACACTCCACTGCTGCGCCCTCCGCCAGCACCAACCTCCTTCCACCTGCCCAGCCCTGCCCCTCCTTCTCATTTCAGGCAGATTCGGAGGAGCGTCTTCATCTGCCCCAGGCTTCTCTTCTCTGTGCTCTTTGGCCCCCACACCTCCCCGCATCTCGGCACTCAGCGTGATGTTCAGGCGATGTTTGTGCCTTTGGTCCGTGACCAGACTGCGTGTTTCCTGACGGATGGCTTGTCTTATTCGTCCATGTACCCAGTGTCTAGCGATGAGTGTGCAACAGAGTAGGTGCTCAGCAAATAAATGTTGAACAAATAATTGTAGAAGATATGCAGAAGACAATATCTTCATGCTCATCTATTCAAATAGCCATCTATCCTCTCCCTCTCTCTGACTGACTCACTTTCTCACACCCACCGCTCTTGCTGCATAATGTCCTACTGTGATCTCTCTCCCCCTCTGATGCTGCCCAGGGTGTACAGACCCACCT
The DNA here is from genome assembly GCA_031878705.1 of Tapirus indicus. Classification (NCBI taxonomy): domain Eukaryota; kingdom Metazoa; phylum Chordata; class Mammalia; order Perissodactyla; family Tapiridae; genus Tapirus; species Tapirus indicus. The sequence goes on along the minus strand of CM062925.1, from coordinate 81,430,511 downwards.
GCAGTCAGCTAAATTAAAGAGCTTTTGACCCTGGTCCTGCAGAGGGGATGACCTGGTCACGCTCTCCAGACCCATGACCATCTCAGTCTCTGACCACTCCTTCATATCTGGTCACTGCAACACACCCTGTGAAGGGATCCCATGTCTCAGCTTCTCTGGATCCTTGCGGCAGTGTTGGTGTAAACAGGGTGGAGGTAATGGACTCATTTTACGGATGAGGAAACAGGATCAGAGAGGCTGCGGCTTGCCCAGGGAGCAAAGCCAGAGCTGAGAGCGAGGTTTCCCATGTCCAGGCCAAAGCTCTCTCTGCTGCATTCTGGGAAGCAGAGCCTGGGTTGGGATGCTGCCCCCTGCCCACCACCCCCTGAGATCCCAGTATCCGTGATGCGGGAAGAAAACCCCCAATTTGTCTCAGAGGGTTGAATGGAGGAACTTTGCACAATCCTCTAAGCCCTCCACTCCCTCCCCCTCACCCCAGTCCATCCATCTCACTTGGGGCCCCCAGTGATTCTGCCAGGCAGCCTGACCCTCAGCATTGGGTGTTCAGTTCACCTGGGCTTCCTGGAAGGCCAATGCCCTATTTCAGGAGTGTAGTGGGGATAGAACAGGAGTGACGAAAAGGCCTGAGGAAGGAGATAAGCAAAATCTCACTGTTCCTCCTGTCACATCCACACCCACCTTACAGTTTGCACCAGGCTGGACCTGCTGGGTAGCCGGGAACCAGAGCCACATCATTAAACCTGGCCATACACAGGCTTTGTCTTCTCTCATTGTCATTTTTAAAATCCCGATCAAGTGTTCCTGGGCCTCCCTCCTTCCTTGAATACCCTGCTGGCTGCTTCCAAAGTGTCTCCCCCAAAGACTCTTTCCTCCTGAACAGAGGCATAAATATTTAAAGACACTTTTTTTTTTTTTCAGCCAGTGAAACCACACCATGCCACTGCTCTCCCTTTAAATTTAATCTCCAGAAAGTTTGCCAGAGTCTCTCTGAGTGCCTCCCCCTCCCTGGTACAGAGTGTCACAGGGAGCTCCAGAGACAGAGACGCTCCCTGGGAAGTCAGCCTCCCCTCTCCTTCCTGGGACTGAATTGTGCACACGCAGTCCTAGTTCTGGTCCGCAACCCCTTTCTGGGCTGCGTGGGAAGTTAAACCTGCAAACTTCCTGCCACCTCAGTTCTTGGAGAAGTAGAGAAGACAGACATTGACATAGGCAGGAGATGCGGAGAGACAGGGATCCAAGAAAGCAGAGTGATGAACAAGGCTCCAGAAACGCAGGAACCTGGAACCCAGTGAGAGAAAGCTCTCACACATCAGACCCAGAGCTGATACGCATCCCCTATTCATCAGTGCAGGATGGATTCCAGCCCCGGTGCCACCTCCTGCTGGCCCCCTCAAGCGTCTCTGTTCTGCAGAATTACTCACAGCCCACCGCATCAAATCTCTCTTTTATCAACAAGACACAACACTCCGTGGATAACTTCTTGAAACTCTGGTCACGCTAAGCCACTTCCAGTGCTGTGGGAAGGGTTTTGTCCCTCCGCCTGCCTGTAACCAATCAGCCACACACCACCAAATCCATTTCCAAAGTTCCAGGCAATTACAGCCAGCTGAGCTCCCCGGCGTGGTGCCTGCCTGCTCAGAGCGAGGACCCAGGTTGTCAGCAACCCCAAATCCCAGCCACTGATTTCCCCTCAGTCTCCTCTGAGACCTGGGTGCACCAGAATGGCCACACTTGCCACATCGAGGCACTGTGACCAGCCAGGCCACATCAAGACAGAAAATGAGGGTCAAGGCCAGGCTCCCTACCTTTGCTGAGGGTCCCAGTGATGAGCTTAAAGACGGTCTGGGCAAATTTCACGAACCCAAGCTTGCATCTTTTGGAGCAGCCGCTCATGGTGGCAGAAGGAAGGCAGGCTCTGCTGTCAGCGTCCAGAAGGCAAGGCTTCCACCTTGTGTGCCCCTGGAACTTGGAGCCTGCCTAGCGAACCTTGAGAGATGGATGCACCCCAGAAGCTCCGGGAACAGCACAGCTGCCTCTGCAGTGAGTCCGACTTCTGCATCCAGAGAGCCTGCAGGGCACGATGTTTGCTCCCTTCCCCCTCCCTCCCTCTACCCCTCCTGCTGTCCACTCAAGTCCTCACCACGGGAGGACCTCAGGATGCCTGGGCTGGGACGGCACTGCCAGGGCACGGGGTGCTCTGAGGGAACCGGGGAGGAGAGTGAAGCTGACAGAGCAGGGAGGGAGGAGCAGGAGCTCTCCCAGGCTTTGCTGACTGTCTTTCTTACATGGCAGTGGTAATGTAGCAATTAATACTCCAGTCGGAAGGGAGGGGACTGCTACGCAAAACACTCCGCAGCCTCACGCTCGCTCTCCCTCTCTTTCCTTCCTGCTTAATCTAATAGATCAATTCTCTGTGCCTTGAACAGGAGCTGGGAGAACTCCCCACAGAGCAGGAGGCTGCTGCTCCGTCCTCAGTGGAAAGTTTGCAGGTAGCCTCTGAGTGGCCTGGTTTGCATCATGGAGAAGTGGGCTGAGTGGGGAGCCCCAGGGGAGCCGGCCTGGGAAGCCCCCTCGGCACCAACAGCAGGAGCTGTCTGCCTTCATGACTTGGAAGGTTAATACCTCTGACCACCTCCCAGCTCCAGGTATCCCTGACTCAGAATCAGCTGTTCCATTCCAGCTTCCACCCTTGGAGAGCAGGCAAGAGTCTGCTCTCCCATCAGGTTAGGAGAGGAATGCAGTTAGAGTTTTTCTTGATGAAGAAAGTATTCCTCAGAAGTGCCATAAAGGAGTGACTGAACTTCACACAATTTGACTGCAGTATGATACTCTTTGAAGTAAAACTGCAAGGCAGTATACAAAGATAAAGTCCTCCTATGTATAATAAAAGTCCAGCTGCCATTCAGTACCATAGACTGTGTGATTGGAAGGGACCTTGGGGCACATCTCACCCCACCCTCTACTCGGGGCCTGGGCCTCCCCTGTGACATCCCCCTTTCCTTTCCTTGGTGATTCAAAAGATCCTCCTGGGCCATCACCATGGGCACCACCTGCCAATGTGCTGTGGCTACAGGCGAGAAACAGATGTGAAATTCACCTTCAGCTGAACGAAGCTACGCCCCGGGAAAGTCTTTCTTTTCCTTTCCATCAGTTTGTCTCCCTATTATCTGCTTCTCTGGGATGTTTGAGAGGAATAGATTGCTTAAGTGCCAGAGAATGGAGACTACCGGTTGCTAAAATGCCTGATAAGCCAGAATTCATGCTCCATGTGTGGTTTCTTCCCCATCTTCTGTGAGTCATGTGGAAGTGAATCTTGAAACAAACCTCAGCCCTTAGGGTGGTCACTAACACATTTTAGCTCCAAGAACAGACCCCGGAGACAGCCCACAAGCACAGAGCCTTTCTCCAAGCCCCGAAGTGGCCCGGGCTCCCTGAAGCGCCAGTGTGGTATGAGTGACAACACATGCAACAGGAAGGAGCCCTGGCAGAAAACACCCCATTGTGCTTGAAGTCTTAGGGCTTGAAACCGTCGCGTTATTCACTCTTTGTCTTAAAGTATTGAAGGTCCCAGTTAGAATGCACATAGAATCTGGGAATGTGAATGGCACTTAGTCCTTCGTTGGCTTGTTCACGCATCCAGTACTTACTGGACTCCCAGTGTGCAGAAAAGAGCTGAGCAGCCAGGCTGCAGCAAGCACTGAGGCCCAGGATGCAGAAAATGCCGAGCTAGGCAAACTAGACAGACACAGAAAACGCCCTCCTGGACCTTTTGGTGCAGTGGAGTCATCATCAAACGCTAAGGCCTTGTCCAGAATCCGTTTATCCTAAGAACTTTGTGTACTTTGCAGAATCTTAGTGGGATGGAGACAGTGCAGGCAGGTATGAAGAAGAAGAAGGAAAGAAGGAGGGCCTGGAACACCACCCAGTAGGCAGGGAGCAGGCAAAGGACAGCATTACCTGGGCACCGAGGAGGAGAAAGGTCAGAGAAAGACTAAAGGAGGATGTGGTACCCTGAGTGTTTGCCAAGGAGAGGACTGCCCTCGGAAGGGAGAGTTCACCTTATAAGACATAGATCCCTCAGTAAGGCCCAGTTGCTTCTTTCTTCCATCCCACATGAGAAAGAAGGATGCTGAAGACTGAGAAGCCAGAAGAAACCATGGCTGTGACTTCAGTGACATCAGCTGACCCAGAACTCAGTCTTCGGTCTGGAAACTGGCCAGGAATCCTGCTGCAGGAGTGACTCCCAGAAGGCTGTCGGAGCATCGGTTTGGGGCTGATGGAGATGTGAGGGGGGATTCGCATTTGGGCTCCAGCTCAGGAACCCCAGCATCTGAACATGTTGGGGGAGAGAAGCAACGGCACCTGTTGTTTGAAGGATCTGGCAAACCCTATGAACCAATGTCGCATAACTCCTCCAAGAAGGATGGGTACCGGTTAGGAGCGTGGATCTTTGCCCAGGTATTGAACCACTCACTTGCTCCTCCTACACATATACATGTTGAAAACATACTATTACTACGGCCTCTGCTCCAGGCACTCGGTGTACAGCGGTGGACAAAACAGACAAGTCCCTGAGCTTATCGAGACCACGTCCACGCAGTGGAAGGACAGATAGAGTCAACATGTGTGTCTACGTTCAGGGTTGTGCTTGGAAGGAAAAGAAAGATGGCTAAGTGGGTGGAGAGTGACAGGAACTCCTATTTTACAGGGTCACTGAGGAAGGCTTTCTTTCTATTCAAATGACATTTGAGCAGAAACCCCAAACCAGCCGTGTAGCTCTCTGGGGTGAGAACTGTTAGGGCTGAGGAAACAGCAAGCACAGAGCCCAAAGACAGACCTGAGACTCTGAGGTCTGCAGTTTAGCAGCTGTTGAGCAAGCAGGTGAGCTGGGCTTTTCTTCTGGAACGTGGGAATAATAATCCTAACCTTATAGGAGGTGGAGGAGGTTTACATGAAATCAGTGTGCTTCATATGGTGTCTGTCATAATAAGCCACTTGGTCAGTGGCAAAGGTCATTGTTGCCGCTCCTACTGCTGCCGCTATTGGTGGTGGTGCCACCACCCCTGCCCCTGTCCTCTGAGACAACTCCGTAAGTAAGTAGAGGCTGTGGAGGAAAAGTTTCATGATCACCGGAAATCATGGAGCCAGGCTCCCCTGATAGTAACTCAAACACTAAGCATTTTGGATTCTCCTCTGATCTCAGCAAGGCATCAAGTATTTGAACTCTCAGTCTTAGCTAAACGACTCAGGCCCAGGGAGGGTCAGCAGCATCCAAAACATCACACAGCAAAATCCCCAGAAATGTGGGCAAGGTGTTTAGTGTGCCAAGAACATTCCCAGTGAAGGAAGGCAAGTGGTGCCAGTATTCACTTCATGACGGGAGAGTACAGGAGAGAATCATCTTCTGCTCAAGGAACACGCCATTCTGCAAAGAACAAGAGCAGCCACGTGGTAACCAAGTATTCAGGTGGCACTGGCGAAATTAGGCCATCAGCGGGTTTGTAATTAGTCGGCCTCCCTGCCACAGATGTGCATCCGCCAAAGGAACTTGGGAAGGCAGACATCTCTCTCCACCTGAAATCACTTACGAGAATCATCACACGCCAGTTCCGGGGGGGAAAGAGGAGGGACAGATGGGGGCTCCAGATGGCGTCTGGGCCCAGAGGAGTGCGCCGACCTCTCTGAGTACAAGGCTAGGAGAGGACAAAGCTGCTGTCCTGTAGAAGGGTGAAAGGCTATCCTCACAATCGTAACAATGACAGCAGCGTTCACGGAAGGCCTTCTACGTGCAGGCGGCTGCTCTAAGAACCTCCTTTCCACATATCTAATCCTTATGATAACCCCATGAGGCAGGTACTATTATGTTACCCATTCTACAGATGAGGAAACGGGCCCAGAGAGGAGAGTTACTTGTTGATGGCCACACAGCTGAGGCAGAATTTGAATCCAAGACCATCTGACGTTTGACTCTAAAATTCACAGAAACTTATCTCGTGTCTCACGAGGGTTCAAAATGAAAGTGACTGGCAGTTTGGGGAGACATATTTTGCCTCGTTATTGAAAGAAACAAGCAGCTGTCCATTATAATCATAAATTGCCTGTCCTTGGACACATCATGGAGAGAGAAAGGAGACATTCATCCTGGAAGGAATTCCCTCCAAGGCCGTGGTTGTGGGCGTCAGAGGGAGACGGAGAGGAGCACGGGGAGGTGCAGATCCAGTCGCTGTGCAGCCAGGAGACACAAGCCACATCAAAAAGGGGGAAAGGGGACTGTGAGGGATCACAGAGGTGGTCACTGCAGGAAGCAGCTGCCAGCTCTAGCGCTGGGGATGACAGTGGGGGACTGGAGACAAAGGAAAGAACTGGATCCTCGGAACTGAGAAGCCTGGAAGAGGGACCCTGTGAGGCTAAGACTCAGCCCTGTGAGGCATGGGTACCGGCCGGCTGGCACTGGTGTCTCTGAAAGGGAGCTATGAGGTTGATCCTGGGAGTTCAAAGAATATATATCAGAAACTGGAACCAATTGCTGTGACTAGAACCTACCGCCGTTGCGAGGGTAAAGGGCTGTTGCAGTGGGGACACAGGCAGGAGCAGGAAGCTGCCTGGAAGGAACAAGGCCCCTCCTCCAGCCTCCCTCTCCCCGCACGGGTAGTCTGTCTTGGGGCTGCAGGCAAAGCAGACATGTGGCTCGCAGAGTCAGCCCAGCATCACTGAGCAGGGCAGAGAAGGACACCTTTGAAACTAGGGGGTCAGTAGCTTAATAACCAGCCCAGTCTAGGTGTCTTCTCTTCTGAACTTCTAGAATCCTACTACATGCCAGGCATTAGAGATATGCTGGTAAAGAAGACAAAATATCTTCCCTCATGGAAATTGCATTTGAGAGGTGGAATGGGGAGGCGGTGCTCGTACCAGAAACAAGCAAACATTTATACGGTGGAGAATTTCAGGGTGTGAAAATAATGCTGCAGCACACTGAGTGACCAGGCTGTGTTTTCCAATCAGCTGGATAGAACCCTCCCAGAGCTCTCAGAACGGCTCCTAGTGGAACGACCATTAGGAGGAAAAGGGCAGGCTCCATGGGGGTCACTATCATTATACAAACAATCGCCATGATTGTTACCCTGTTACCAGAGGCTGTGCAGGGTGTTGCATCTGGATTATCTGGGTCTTGTAACAAATTCACGAGGTCGGTATTATTTCTTGTACCCATTTCACAGATGAGGAAGTGGAGGCTCAGTCAGATTTGCTAGTTTGCCCTACGGGAGGAAGTCGAGGCAATGGGACTGATGACTGACTGGAAGAAAGCCTGGGGCATGGGAGGGGGTCAAAAGCCACCAGTAGTTCTAGAAGGTATAAAGAGGATCAGGCCTGAGGAGGGAGATCATTACCGATTTCATATGACTTGGGGAGAGAAACGTCCAGCTGGTAGATGGAAATGAAAGTGAGGAACTCAGGGGAGAGGGTAGGAGCTAGAATTCTCATAAATAAACGATTTTTGCTGCTGCTCAGGAAGAAAATAAATGTGGCATCCCAGCAGGCCAAAAATATTAGCATTTAAATACAGGCTTACACAGGTGGGTAAAAAAGGCAATTTCCTAAGAATTAAATCAGATTTTATTTTTCCTCTAAGTCTCAGAAAAATCCATTCTGCTCCAGTGTGGTCCTCAGAGGGATTTGCCTTGCTCTGGTGGCACGCTGGCTCCAAGCCCTCGGTGGGACTGCGTGTCTCCTCCCCGCTGGGATCATGAGAAACGATGCCTACGAGCTGAGGGAAATTCGTCAGCACTGTCGGCTGGAGGTCCTCAGGCTCATCTGTGCGGAGGACAAGGCACCTCGTGCCGGGGTCTCGAGGCCCTCTGCATGCAACTGTGTCAGCAGAGCCACAGGGCCCAGTGGGAGCTGCAGGAACGGCGGATTTGCCACAGAACTGGCAAGAAGGGGAAGTGTACGGCTGCAGGTGCTTCCAGGACAAAGATGACAAGAGACCAAGTTGGTCCTTGAAGTTGCCACTTCTCCCCTGGTGCCTCCAGATGCTACCCCGTTGTATCTATTGCCACGTCGTATCTATTGCCACGTCCTACCCATTGCTGTCTACCTCTGCCCCCCTTATGCTCAGCAGGGGGCTCAGTCTGGGAGTTCCATGGGGGCCCCTTTATTGCACTGGCTGCTCCAGGCTGACAGAGAGCCCTACAAGACAGACTAACTAACTCATGTCTCACGTCTCTTTCCCCTTCTGCCTCCTGGAGTCACTGAGAGCAGAAAGTGGCCCTACAAAGTGCAGAGATTAGGGCCGGGGTCCCAGTTCCTGGATACAATGGATCCTGGATGCGTCTTTCCTCTCAATTTCCCATCAAAATATACATGTCCTGTGTCCCGGGTCCTTAGGGCCCTGCTCTTTGCAAATAGCCCAGTTGGCTTCTCCCATATTCTCTATCTCAACAAACCATATCAACGGCCTCCCAGGGCACCCAGGTCATGACACTGGGAGTTGTTCTTGACTCATTCTTCATCCTCTTCCCCTCTGCATTAGTTTCCTGTGGCTGCTGTAAAAAATTACCTCAAACTGGGTGGCTTAAAGCAACAGAAATTTAGTCTCTCTCAGTTCTGGGGGCCAGAAGTCTGAGATCGAGGTGTTGGTAGGGTTGGTTCCTTCTGGAGGCTCTGGGGACACTCTGTTCCTAGCCTCTGGTGATGGCTAGCAATCCTTGCATTCCTTTGTTTGTAGACTCATTACTCCAATCTCTCCTTGATCTTCACTTGGCTTTCTCTCTGCATCTGTGTTTCTATTTTCTTATAAGGACAGCAGTCATTGGAGTAGAGCCCATCCTAACCCAGTATGATCTCAGTTTAATTTAACTAACTACATTTGCAAAGACCCTATTTCCAAATAAGGGCACATTCTGAGGTTCTGAGTGGACTTGAATTTTGGGGGTAAGCTATTCATTCAAGTTTCCCTCTATCCACACTGTCACCAGCTCCTGTCACTTCTATTTCCTTAGTCTCTCTCAGATTGACCCATTTCTCGCAGTAAATCTGCTTTGTCACTCTCTCATTTACATTCTACCCATAACTTTCTATTGCCCTCAAAACAACGCCCAAGTTGGTTGGCAGTGCCCTTCATGATCGGACCTCTGTTTTCCTCTCCAAGCTCATCTGGCATAGGATATGCAATTGTATTGATTCACATATAAACATGGACTCCTTTGTGTGTCTGTCTGTTTGATGTCGTCCTCTGTCACTGGATATAAGCTACCCAAGAGAACAAGGAGAGTGTCTCTTGTCCTCTCTTCCATCCCCAGGCCTGACACACACAGGACAGTGAATGAACTCCACTCTCCCTCAGAGCCCAGCAGCATGGTGCTGGCCATGGAGAGTTTGGTGAGAACTTTGATCATCAGGCAAAAAGCCTCTGACTCTGGAGTGATGCCGAGATGCAGAGGAAGGCAGACCAAGGTTACCTGGAGACCTGCCCAGGGACCCAGGGAAAGGGGGCAGAGCGAAGCTCCTGACGGCCCCACCCACAGTCCTGACCGCGGTGTCCCTGAGTCTGAGCCACCTGAGATGAGACATCACCTCCGTGGCTGAGAGGCTGGGGGTGGAGAGCAGGGGCTGATCTCTGTCACCTCCAGCCCACAGTCATGTCTTTCTCTTGCCCCAAACCCTCCAGCAGCCTCCCTCCAAGGCTGGGTTCTCAAGTTTCGGTGCCTCTCCCTCCTCACTCCCTTCCCTTCCCCTCCCTTCCTCCCTCCCAGCCTCACAGGCCTCCTGGCTGTCGCTCACACAGGCCCCGGACTCCGAGCCTGTGCACTGAGCTTCTTCGGCCTGAAACATTCTATCCTCACACAAGCTCATTCTCACTTGATTCAGGTCTTTGCTCCAATGTCCCTCTGCAGAGAGGTCCCTCCAACAACTCCATCCGTGGGGAAAGCCCCCCTGCCACCTTCAATTTCTTTACCCAGCTTTCTCTTTCTTCAGAGTGCTTACCACTCCCTGCCCCTATGCTTGTGTATTTGTCTGCCTGGTGTCTGCTCCCTACCTAGGCTGCAAGCTCCCGGATAGCCTGAACCAGGACTGTTTTCTTCTGCTCTATCCAGGCCGGTGCCAGGGCAGCACCTGGCTCTGAGGAGTCGCTCGCTCAGTAAGCGCTGGTGGAGTGAAAGAAGGCCCACCCCCTCACTGCTGGAGAGCCAGCGGCCCTCTTCTTCACAGAGCCAAACTCCCCTCCCCCCGGGCCCCTCCCTGGTTCCAGATGTTCCAGCGGCTGAGCTCTTTTAAACAAATTCACTGGAACATGCTTGACATTTTGGTCTGTTCAGGATCTTGCCTAGTTTAGAGCAACACTGAACATGGATAATAAGGGTTTTGGAGCCCATGAGACTTGAACTGAAATTGCCACTCTAACCACTCATTAGGTATGTACACATAAAGTGGTCATTCCAACTCTCTAAGCCTCTATTTGCTTGTCTTTAAAATGGGAATAAGACCTCCTAACTCTCTGCATCAATGTTGGCATTAAACAGGCAGGGTGGCCAACTGTCCCGGTTTCCCAGGGCTGCAGGGTTTCCAGGAACATGGGACTTTCAGTGCTAAAATCAGGACAATCCTGGGTCACCTTATGGGGCTGGTGCAGATACAGCCCCTGCACCTAGCAGCTGCCTCACCCAACAACAAAGATGAAAGAATGGAGAGCCTGCACTGGTACCCCAAATTCTGTACTTCCTTCAGATTTTGGGTCACTTGCATTTTTACATTTTGCTTCATATGTTGTCACATATACCCCAAATCCATTGTGGCACCAAGGTGGGGTGTCAGAAATAGTAAAGGGGTGGTTAGTTATGGGTGCCCAGTCCCTTTTGCTTCCATGGTTCCTTTCCCCTCCCCCACAGGCCAGGGTCCTGTACCCCCAGATCCAGAGAATAGGGGGGCTATGGAGAATAAGGGGGCTGACCCTGATGTTCACAACCAGGCCAGAGTGACCAGCCCCTCTACCTTTAAGGCCACACAGCAAGAAAGAGGGGAGAATGGTCACCTGATCAAGGCCAAACCACAGGCATCTCCGGGTCTAAGTCAGAACAATTGTTCTAGAAATCCATCCAGAGACAGTGATGGAGGGAACCTGGAGAGGAAGCATTTACTGGTTAAATGCGTCCCTTTAAATATTCTTCCTCTTGTTGGTAACTGCGTCAGGGCTCGGGGGGTGGGGGTGGGGGCGGCCAGCAGAGTCCCGGGCGGCTGATGGGCAGGCCAGGCGGGAGGCAGTGGGGAGTTTGCAGTGGGCCCGTGGGGAGACACTGAGGGGCTGTTTCCCACACCCTGGTGTGATGCTCATTGCAGATCAGAGAAAATTGCCCCTTGTCACTGTGCCCAGGGCCTCAGATGGTGAAACCAAATCAACTCTTAGAGGAATCAAGCCCAGTGCCAAGCTGGCGTGTTCCGGGAAGGGCAAGAGGCAATAGGCACGCCAGAGGGGACTCTAAGGCTTTGGGGTGGTTGTGTTGTTTTCTCCATCCAGCCTGTGAGCTTGCCCATGGAAGGGAAGACAGCTCTCACTCCTTTTCTATATAACCCTCCCCAGGTTATCTCTCTGCTGCAGAATGTCAACCCCTTTTACTTCTGCCTCACACTCACCCTCACATTCCTGTGAGCAAAGGAGAGGGGGCAGACCCCTCATCCGTCTAAGACTTGTTTCCTTGTATGTGATATGGTTGTAAAATAGTTTCGAGGTTGGGTATATCCAGGTGAGGGGTAAATGAAGTAATACATGAGAACTCGATTTCTAAACTGCAGATGGGTAGGCAAGCGTTCATTAGAATGCTGGTTAAGAGGCAGTGCCACATGATGATAAAAGCCCAGTTTGTACACGTCCTAGCTATGTGACTTGAGACAAAGTCAACCTCTCAAGCCTCAGTTTCCCCAACTGTAAAATGAGGGTAATGATAGCACTTGCATCCTGTGATTATTATTATTTGAAGTTGTTGTTATTATTGTTATAGTGTTGACCATCGAGCCCACCATACAGATGAAGAACCGAGACCCACAACGGGCACCTCCAGGGTGTTCTGATCCCACACGGAATTATCTGGAGTCTGGAATTGTTGCGAGTCTCGCCTCCTTACCCACGAGCTCCAAATGTGTGTCTTGTCTCAGCCTCTGGCCAAGAGTCTGAGAGATGGGTGTCCTTGGGCTTCAGAGGCTCCGGGGCAGGGGACAAAGGACAGGACACAATGGGGTTAGAGGAGTTTCCAGGGCCCCCTTGCTTGTGTGGCTTCAGCTTAGGTTATAAAGGGTATGGGTCCCACATCTCCAAAAGTCTCAGTGACCTATGTCCACCCAAGACAAACCTTTACTAAGACCCTTCCATGGAGATGGGAAATGCTTGGGTTTGACTCTCTGGCTCCCAGGTGGGGAGCTAAGACCCCTCAACAACAACTATGTGGCAGAACACTCAGAGGCGTTGGGTCCCCTCTCTGCGGCCTTCTACATCGCCCCCAGCAGCAGCATCCCTTCAATCTCATTCTTTCCTATCTCTCACCCAGATGAAGGGGAGCCCAGAGAGAAATAAAAATGTAGTGGAGAGAAAGAAGTCATTATCTCACCAGCTGGCACCTAGATTCCTCTTAGGGAAGGGACCATCTTTGTAGAGGTATAGGTATTTGAATGTCGCCTTGATAAACAACAGTTGACAGAAGACACAGACATCAATATCTAAACGTCTTTATTGTAGAACAAGCAGGAATTTGGGATGGGGGAGAGCTGAAGGGGGCCTGGGAAAGAGGAGAGGGAGGCTGGCCTCAAGGTCTCAGCATAGCCAAAGGACAGTTAGGAAGATGCATTGTAATAGTCAGCTTTAAGTCGTCTGTGTGGCTGTGAGCTAGACTCCCTCCATCTCCTCAAACCTCCTGTGAAGTTGGCTACACACAAGGGACTTGTCAGATTTTCTTTTTAAGTGAGAATTAGGAGAATGGATTGAGTTACAACTTTGGATGGATTTGTTGTAGAATAGGACCAGGGCTCATAGGAAACTAAGTAGGTCCCTAAACTGGCCACATTCAGTGGAAGCAGGTGTTCAGAGGGCCAGGTGACTAGGGCAAGCAAGACCTTATCATTCCCTCCCCCTGCCAGTCTACATAACACCTGAGAGACTGAGAGAGGAGGGGGCCCACTACTTGGTGGTGGGCGGGCATTCAGGCAAAGCCCATTTGAGTGTTAAAGGATAAGGCATCTCAGTTGACTTTTTGGTTTCAAACATAATAGAAACACTAATATCAGCTTGTACATTATATCTTCCAAAGTCCTTCCCCATATTTTGTCCCTTTTAACCTCAGCATTTTGTTCCAATTCTCAGACAAGGAGACTGCAGCCCTGAGAGGTCACACAATTCATTCAAGGTGACGCTGGCCAGGGTCTGCCCCCCACTGCTGTTGGGACCTCTGCTGACTCAGCAGAGCCCAGGCACCTGGTTGCAGTTGTCTGCTAATCGTTAGGATGCTAAGTGGCTCCAAAAATACTACGGGGTGGCTTCCAGGAGGTGAAGCTGAGCCTGGAAATGGGGCTCAGGACTAATCTCTGTCGTGGCCCACCCTCACCCTCAGCCAAGGGTGGGGGTGAGGAGACAGCGGCCAGGGGCAAGCCCAGCCCAACAGGCCCAGCTGAGGAAGCAGTGCGTGCGTGGTGTGGCGAAAAGGATGAGGAGGAGGCCGCCTCCAGCGGGAGGCCTGAGGGGGGCTGCGTGCAGTCAGACCCCAGGAATCTGTATGTGCACAGCTGGGGAGTGCTCACGTTCAAGGCAAGCTCCTCAGAAGAGTGAGCATTCCAGGACGGCTCTGCTGGGAGGCTGTCGCTGTCCTTGGCAGCCACAGGAGGCGCCATTTGTGACCAGGACTCACTCAGTCGCATTGTGATCTTCTTGATGGGGAGGAGGTCCTGCAGGGGCTGCTCTGTGCTGAGGACTCGGGTGTTTTCTGCCCTGCCCCCACTGCCCCACTAGAGGGAGCCCAAGTTCCCACTCACTACCTGCAGCCCACCTGGCCAGGTGTGGCTTCCCTGCCACCCCAAGAGGATGTGAGTCAGGGACCCTGGGAGAGGCAGCCCTCCCTCCAGTGATGGGGAGATCTCAATGGACTTTGGAAAAATTTTTTCGGGAATCACAGGCAGCAAAGGCTGGATTGACTGTAAAATGAGCCCTGTTTCTACAGTCTTTTCAACCCTAAGACCCCCACCCTGAACCTGGTGGTCTGTATTCCACCCTCAACCTGCTCCCCCATCCCAGGATCAGAGCTCTTCTTAGCAAGTCCCACCAAGTGCAGAGTCCCGGGAACCCAGACAGAGGGACAGGAAATGGGAGAGGCTCGGCTGTGTGCTTGACAATGACGATAAGATCCATCATCTGTTGAGGAGGCAGTATGAGTGGTGGTCAGACCTGTGGGCTCTGCAGTCAGACGATTTTGTCTCCAAATCTCCCCCAACTAGGCGTGATTGCCAAGAGACCAGGAACCCTGGCTATCTTTGTACCACGAAATCCCCAATGCCTGGAGTAGAGCCTGGCACACAGAGAGCAGTCAATGTTTTGTGAATAAACCGGTGGCTCCAACCTGACTGCTTCTTCAACCTTGCACCAGTTACTTCATCTCTTTGAGTCTCATTTTTCTCCTCCATAAAATGGGACAAAAGCATACTCACCAGACAGGGTGGTGGTGAGGAATAATGAGAAAATCCAGCTATGTCACTGTGCTGAGTGTGTACTAAGCCTTCAGCAATAGCAGCTAATTAGCAGTTCCCACGTGCCAGGCACTCTGTGAGGTACTGTGTGTGTGCACGTGAGTGCATGTGTGTGTGTACACATAATCTTGAGCTATCCTCCCAGGGGGATGGTTCTATTAATATCTGATTTTTGCAGTTGAGGACACTGAAGCGCAGAGAGGTGCTGCAGCGTGTCCAAAGTTGTTTTGCTGGTAAGTGGTGGGGGAAGCGGATCTTTAAGCCCAGGCGGTCTGACTGTACGGTTTTGCTCTTACGCTTAGAAATTGCTTGCTTCGAGTCCTTCTGGAGCTGACACTCTGCAAACGACAAGGTACTGTTTTGTGTCATTTTGCACAGGGGACAAGGCAAGTCTCCGGCCCTCCTTTTCTGCGTCTGGCACTCACTTCCGAAGCCTGTAACCACGGGCATCCAAGAGGTGAGGAGCTCAGCCCAAAGATGCAACCATCAATCTCCGAGTGGAGGACGTGGGGCTGGGCTCTGCATCTTGCTGCTGTGTGGAAACAGGATGGGCTCAGGGAGTTTACAGCCCACACCAGGGGATCTCAGCCTCTGGCCTCCATCAGAATCTCCCAGGCCACTGGCCAAATGCAGACGCCAGGGCCCACCCCAGTCAGCAGGTGTTGATCTTGCAGGTCTGGGGTAAGACTTTGGGGTCTGAATCTTTGACAAGCACCCTGGGTAATTCTGTACAAGTGTTCTACTTTTGGAAATTTGGAAAGAAAAAAAAGATCTACCAAATAGATCTAGGTTATCTGTTAACCAGGAGGGAAGGGAAGGGCAGGCTCTGTTTTGTCTTTGCAAGAAAGAGGGAAATGCCAAAGAGATGTGGGTCTATGGGTTTTTCCCCCACCCGCCGCCAGCACCCCATTCCTCCCCCTACAGGAACCACCCCCATGGTCTGCCCTCCAAGGCAAGTGCTGAGTCAGCTGAGGCAGCCACCCAACCCTGCCAATGGGCAGAGAACATGAAAGCCCAGATAAAGGAAGGAGTAGGGAATCTGAGCTCCTCCCTGGGTCCTCGCACCTCCACCTCCCTTTGCTTGCATTGGAAAAAAGAAAATTGCCAAGTAATTGCTCCTTGACAAGCCCTGCTGGTCCTGGTGTTTCTTTCTTGCTGAGATGATAATTAGGGAATCAGTAAATTTAAATAGAAAGTCCATGAGCAGCACAGAGCCTTCATTGTTCAAATGGCCATTTCCTGCACCCAGGGTGCTGGCTCTCAGTTGTGGACAGTGGCGGCAGGGAGGGCCCCAAGTTGGGTGGGGACAGGAAGCCGGGAGCACAGCCCCTCAGCTCAGCAGCAGCACAGATAAGCATATGCCATGTTCCAGAGGCTGGACCAGGTGCTTTCTAAGCCTCATCTTACTCCATCCAGCCTTGGAGGTAGCCCTTGTTTTATTCCCATTTTACAGATGAGGAAACTGAGGCTCAGAGAGACACTGACTTGCTCAATGTCAGGCAGCTAGTAAGGGGCAGGACAGGGACTTGAGGGCCCAGGTTTCTGAGCCCTCAGCCTGCTTGTATCCTGAAGTTTGACTGCTTTTCCAATGAATGGGGGCCTAAATCCCAGATGTGAGTAAATTCCAGGCTGTGTGGTCCCTCTTCTACCCCATCAAAGTCTGGATGCAGCCACAGCTTGACCTGGGCCTGTCTTCTCCCTTGTGCCCCCCAGGGTCTATGGGTCAAAGCGAGACTCCTGGTGGGGCTGAAAGAGAGGAAAAGAATTCTGCCTGTCCTGTGAGCTGGGGTGTCTCTCTGGACTAATAAAGCTGCTTCCCCACCCTAGGTCCTCCAAACAGCCTGTTTGGGCAGGAGGACCCTAGCATTGCCTCCATCTCCATTTTAGACATGAGGAATGAGAGGCCTCAGAGAGAGAAAATGACTTTGCTCAAGATGCCTCAGCCAGCTACCGGCCAATGGAGTGGGGACTCAAGTGCCTCTCAACCCCACCCCGGGCGGAGCCGCTTCTCCCGCTTCTCCCGGGCTCAGCAGCTACGCCGCAGGGCTGGGCTCTGGCCGCAGGGAACGGGCCTGTCCAGAGAGAAAACCCCAACATTGACGGCGGGAGAAGGAAAGGAAGCTCACGTTTCTTGGTCACCTATGATGACTGGCTGCTGAAGGGAAAGGGTTTGGAGCCCCCTTGTCAGCAGCAGCTTTGGGCTTTGCCTTTCTAAGCGTCACGTAAAAGTGAGGGTGTCGTCCTCACCTGGTGGAAAGAGCATGAAAACCAACTGGGATCATGAGCGTGAAACACAGTTTCAGTGCGTGTCAGTTATGAACAGAAACCATTACTTGTTTCCTTGTTCAACAGTATACCAGTACTATTAACAATTCTTGTAATAACCCTGTGAGATAGTAATATCTTCATTTTCCAGAGGGGAAACCGAGGCTCCTAGAGATTGGGAAACTTGGTTCAGACACACATCTCGTAAGTGGCAGATCCGGGGTTCCACCTGGGGCTGTATGGTCCCCCCTCTAACAAACCATCTCGAGTTTGGGGGCAGCAGTAGAACAGTGTAGTGTCTTCGCTGGGGCAGGGACATCCAGGAGACAGAGGGACACCAGGCACCCCAGACAGACCAACCCATGACCCAAGACCACGGCCTCCAGGACAAGCTTCAGCGTCTGGGCTGCTGCACCCCCAAATCACGCTACTCCCCAGAAAAATGCAGAAGGCACAAGTCACCCTGCAGGCCAGGAACAAAAGCCTGGGGACCTTGCTGCTTAATTGGCTTTTGTTCTTATGGAACCTTCCCTGGTCTCCAGTGGCCTACCGCCCGGGCTCTTTTCTTTAGTAGTAAATAAGAAGAAATCCCTGAAAAATTGCAGTGTGCAATGAAGAAATCTTAAACTCTTTCCCTCCTCTTTAAATTTTATTTGTGATTTTGAAAAATATTCAAGAACTGTCTCACTTCTTTCTTTTCCTTTATCCTTTCGATTTCTGGTCTCTCCTCTCTGGTCTCTCTCTGTCTCTCTCTGTCTTGTGCTTCCCTCCTTCCCTCTGTGCATCTGTCTCTGTTTCTTGGCTTGGGACCATCTGAGTAGGTTAACCCTGAAGTCATGAGGAACTTTAGACCCCCCCCCCCACCCCGTTCTGACCTTGCCCTTCCCAAGCCCTCCTCTCGAGCTCCTCCCGCCTGGGCCCAGCGCCAGCTCGGCACCTCGGTGAGGGCAGCACTTTTCTGTGTAGCTGGAATTTTCCCCGCCCTCAGAAATACATAGCTAAGGCTCTTTCTTCATGTTCCTAAGTGTAAAGAAACATCGTCCCCAGCTGGGAAGTGCAGGATCATAAACTGACTGTGTTTCTGCAAAGCAAAACTTCTTAACCAGAAAAAGGCACAATCTTCATCTTCCCACCTGGAGAGGGCAGAGAGACGACAGAGGACAGAGGACCGGAAGAGTGGGAGGAAAAGAGAACAAGCAGGGGAGAAAGAGAGAGGGCAATTGAGGGGGCGGAGAGGCTGCAGAGGGGCCCACAAGAGCCACAGCCATGTCTCTCATACTGTAGGGAAAGAGTTTAAAATTAGGTTTTCCATTTCGCTGACAGAAAAACTGAGGCTGCAGGAAACTCAGTGGCAATGCTAGGAGAGGGCAGGGTTTTCTCCACAATTAACAACGGTGTAGCGAGGGCAGGGAGAGGGGGACTTTTGGAGCTCCCTAAGCCCCAGGAACCGAAAAACCACATTCCGCAGAGTCTTTCTTCCCGCCAGCGGAACTGATCTGGCCTCCAAGTCCAAACTTGCTGTTCTGCTGATTTAGCTTTGTATGGCAAATACATTTGGGGCTTCTGCAGTTTTCCAGAGAAACAGCACATTTCCTAGGGAGTAAGCACCATCACCTGATTCTTGTTCTTTTCAGTTTTGGGGTCCACCGCATGAACAACACCCGGACCCCGCTTTGCTAAAAGAAGAAAGATTTTGCAGCTTTGCGGTAATCTTAGCAGGAAACGGCCACCAGATAGGATCTAAACGGGGTCAGGGTCACCATATAAGGAATGGAGGAAAGCCCCGGGCGAGAGAGGCTTCAGCCCCGTGCTCCTTGTGGCACAGTCCACAGCACTGAAGCTCGAAGCGGTAACGTCAGGGTCTTCATGACACCGAGGGAGGGCTCTGAAGCTAATCAGACTTTCAGCTTCGCCACCCCTGGAGGAAAGCCACATTTTGGTAAAGAGCGTTTCCTCTGGCTGTGGACCTGGAGGTGGGGAGGGGAGAGGAGAGAGCGATGCTACTCTGCCCTCTGCTGGGGTAAACACAATAAAATCTCAGTTGATCCAAGGGCGGAGAAACAGGGTCTCATGTTTGTTGGGTTTCAGGTTGTGGGTGAAAACCCTCGTTGCTCCATGCCTTGGGAGTGGAGGAATCTCTCTGAGATTGCAGCCTGGCTGGTAGAGCAGAGGCTGTTGTGGACTCTTGCCGCTGAGCCTGGGGACACCGGTGACCAGGACTTTGGACTCAGAATGACCCTGCCGTGTACCCACCCTGGGACGCATACCGTAAATCGTTTTCTTTTCTGATAAACCCTCGCTAAGAGTATCTGTTTGTCGTGTTCCCTTTTCCCCTAAAAGTTAGGCGTTGGTGTCTGCTTCCTTTCTGGGTTCAGTGGAGTGTCTTCTGTTTATTGAATGACTGTCTGAATTTCTCTTCTTCCTGTGGTTTGGCTGACCAGGGCCATTTTGCACCGGCCTGCTGTCTGGGATTGATGCCCGTACACCTGCCCACCCTGGGCATCGGGGGCCAGCAGAAGTCTTCTGTGTTCTGAGACAGGCGCTGGGCCCCATTGGGTGTTGGATAGGCCCCTCTGGTCACCAAAACTGCCCCGTGGCAGCCTCTGAGTGCCTGGGATGGAAGGGCTGCTGGTAGAGCTGGCCCCAGGCAGGGCTCACAGTTGGAGCTACAGCTGCTGTCAAGCCTCTTAGCTTTGCTTGGTTTCTCTCTCTCCTCCTAACCCATCTCAAGGCTGGTGGGCAGCCTGCAGGTGATCCCTGGGCTGGGAGGCATCATTTCCTCCTGAGAAAGGAAAGAGAACAGAAGAGGCCTGACCCGAGCCTCCCTGGAGACCCAACTTCCCCATCTCCAGGGAGCTGTGGGAACCCTAATGGATTCAGGGGAGTCCCCTTCCCAGCAGGCCTCTTCCCCTCGTACCACCATGAAGCGCTGTGGAGGGAGGGCCCCTACCCCACTTCTTTGCTTAGTCTGAGCTGATTTGAGGGCAAAAGAGAACACTGTGGGAGCAGCAGACCTGCTCACCCTCCCGCGTGGACTGGGTCCGGGAGAGGGCTGGGGCGGGGATGGCAGGCAGGGCTGGGAATACACCATGGAGTTCTCCTTTCTCTTCTCCCCAAAGACAGCAGCTCCTGCAGGAAAGTTTGACAGCGCCAGTAACCAGCTGTGGCGCCAAACATTAATGGTCTCAGTCTCCCTTCCCATTCCTTCCCTTTGTAGGTAAGTGTGAGGACACACATGCACACTCCTTCCCCACCCATTGTGCGACCTTGGGCAGACTCCTCTGAGGAGCCCACACAATTCAGATTAGTCCTCGTTTCCCGCACCCCCCCCCAACTGTCCATACACCATGCCACGCGGCACCAACCCCCACAGATGTCAGCCCTCGACCTGGGGAACCTGGGCCTTTACGGGGAACAGGAGCATCCTTGCCCTTCGAGATTGCTGAGTGAAGGCATGGTGCTCTTCCCTGGTCTTGGTGCAGACGGGAATTCCCCTGAGGTCAGCACCACACTTCTTTCTCAGCAACCCCTTTTGGCCCCAAGATTGAGAGGGAGGTCTTATGCCTCAAAACAAGAAGGGGATTGTCTATGACTCACACCCAGCCCTGCCACCTGCCGGTTGAGAAATCTACTTCCTGGGGTTGGGGGTGGGGTGTGGTGCGGAACTGGGGCCAGGGAATGCGTGTATGTGTGCAAACGTGTGTGTGTGTGTGTTCTGTGGTTTGCCTCCCAGTACACTTTCTGAACTGAGCTTTCCCAGGACCAAAGTTTTCAGAAAACCTGCTCCCAAACCATCCACCCCCCTTCCTAGGTGATCTGGTGTGTCCCGAAGTCTGTTTAGACATTTTTTTAAAGGAGAAGAAAAAATGAACTACAGGAGAGCAAAAAATAATTCAGCCACCTGAAGCCTAATTATTTCTTCCCGCACGACGTTGGGAGAGGAGTGTATCTTATAAGTCAGGTCAGGGAGGCTCAGTCTAATTCCGTCCCCCTGAGCTCACAGCCGTCTCATCTGCCCGGGTTTCTGAAGCCTCCGACAGGCCCCAGTGCCTTCTGCAGACTCTCCTGCTGGTTCTGAGACGCAGCTCTGCCTCCGCAGGGCAATCGAGGTCGTCAGGCTGGATCCTGAGGGAAGGAGAAATGAAGCTGTTTCAGTTTTTGTTTTGCACTTTCTGTCATTGTGGCAAAAGGGAGATATCAACTTGGATATAAACAAAATGGGGAACTGAGACTCACCACATGATTTTTGCCATTTTCTCGTTGCAGTAGAACAGGAGCGAAGAAGAAAGGCACTTGCTAATGGTAAAATTTAGCTTTTAGGCAACAAGGCCCTTGTTTTTTAAAGCAAGAAAAGGAGAGCAAATAATGTTTGTTGAAACAAATTCTTTTACCAAACTGTCTTATTTACTTTTCCCCCAAAACCCAATGACACAGGTACTTGCGCTCCCGTGTCATGGTGGGGAAACCGAGGCTGAGAGGTGTAGTGACTTGTTCAAGGTCATACATGTAGAGATGAATGCTAGAGAAAAGATTCAAACTCTGGTCTGACTCTTGCCAAACTTCCTATGTTTTCCAAGTTCTCTGGAAAACAGCCACACTGCCTCTGGCTCTCTTGTTCTCACCTCCACCCCCGTCTATGACCTCACTCTGCACCCAGGAGCCTTGAAGGATTGCAAGAGAATTAGTCCTGGACCAGGAGGTGAGGGCCAGCCCTGGGCTGTTTCCAGGCAAGGCTGCTCTCTGTCCCTCCACCCTGATTCTGAGATGGGGCCTGGGGCCCAGGTGGCCAGGTCAGCCTGTGCAACAGCGTCAAGCCTGGAACTCAGGACAAAGGCTGTCTCTTCTGACACCAGGAGGTCAGAGGAGAGGACCAGGTAAAGGTGGTGCTGAGGGCTCAGTGCAGAGACATGCCATAGACAAACTAAATGCACACACATATGGCAGTGGTCCCACAAGATCAGTACCCTACAGCCTAGGTGTGTAGCAGGCTGTACCATCTAGGTTTGTATAAGCACATTCTATGATGTTCGCACAACAATGAAATCACCTAACGGTGCATTTCTCAGAACATAGCCCCGTCGTTAAGTGATGCATGACTGTACTTATGCCTCTAACTCACTTCAGATGAAATCCAGACTCCTTTCCACAGGCTACAAAATGCTGCACGATCCTGTCCCCATGGACCTCTCCAACCTCACCTCCCACTCCACGCCCCCTCCACTCTCCGCTTACTCTGCTCTTTTCTGTTCCTCAAACACACAAAGCTGGTTCCCACATCAGGACTTTCTGCCCCTCTTTGCTTGGCTGTTCCTTTCTTACCATTTGGGTCTCATCACAAATGCCACTCTCTTGTAAGGTGACCGACCTGACCATTCCTTCTAAAGTAGCACCCTCAGTGACATCGCTCTGGTTAATTTACTTTACAGTACTTCTTGCTCACCCAGCTTGCTTGTTTGTTTCTTTTATTTCCATTGTCTGTGTCCCCCACTAGAATGGAGGGTTAGCGAGAACAGGGGCCTCAGCTCTCTTGTTCTTCCCTCTATCCACGGAACCTGGAGCAATGGCTGGCACACTGAGAACATTCAGAAATATTCACTGGATGGATGGCTGGCTGGGTGGGTGGGTGGGTGGATGATGGATGGATGGATGGATGGATGGGCAGGTGGATGGATGGAGGAATAGATAGTGTTTCCTATGTGCCAGGTCCCAGTGGGGATATAGAGATGTCAGAATGCTGTCTTTTTGCTCAAAGAGTCCGTTGCGAAGTAAGTGAGATATTTTCGTAGTCGGGTAGATGCAACTAGGTAGAGTAGGTGCTCTGGGAGAAAAAGGAAGCATATCTGGAGCAGAAAGAAGGAAGGAATCCATTTTTGCTGGCAGATGATGATCAGGAAATGTTCTTAAAGACCTTGAACCTGATTTTGTATTCACTATTTTCTTCTTACTTATTTTTTCTTAAAGAGCCCCTCTCTGTCCAATCACAGAAGCTTCAGGTCCCACCAAGCCTGGATCCTCCTCTGAAAATAAAAGGGGAACAACCCAGGGAAAAAGATTGTGAGTTCCATTTGGGGCTTGATGAGTTTGAGGCAGATAAAGAACCTCCAGGTGGAGATGCTCTGCAAGGAGCATAGTGTGGTGGTTAGAGCATGGTTCTGAGTTCGAATCCTGACTTCAAGTTGTCTGAACTTGGGCAAGTTGTTTGATCTCTCTAAGCTCAGTAAAATGGAAAGATAATAATAGTGCCACCCTCCTAGTGTTGTTATAGAGATCAGATGAAAGATGTATATAAAGTGCTTAAACAGTGCCCAGCACATAGTAGGTCCTCAAAACAAGTTACATGTCAGCTCTTGGTATTATGTGGGGAAGTGCAGATCTCGGAGTGACCAGAGTGACAGTGGCCTTGGGAGGCGTTGGATCCTGCAGGAAGAGTGTGTTAGGGCCTGATAAGTAGGCCAAGGACAGAGCTCTGATATTTATCAGGGTGACCAGAGGAAGAGGAACCAGCAAGAGAGGGCGACAGGATCAGCCTAACGGGTGAGGGGAGGATAGAGGGTCCTGGAAGCCAGAGGTGGAGAGAATGTCCAGCAGGCACTTGGTTGTGAGCGTCACTGGCTGCTGGAAGTGGAGGCTGCTGGTGTGGGCCCTGGGGAAGTCACTGCTGAGCTCGCCGGAGGGTTTTCAGAGCAGAGCCGGGCACTGAGGAACGAACGTGCGTGCAGACGGCAGGTGTAGACTGTCCTCCGGGGAAGCCCGGCTGTGGGAAATGAGGAGAACAGAGGCAGAGAGAGGACTTTGGGATGGTTGGTTCGTTTTGCTTTTGGAGGACATGGTTCATTGTTTAAAGATGACATTCATGGGCTTTTGGGGCTGTGAAGAGGAGTTGGTGCAGAAGATTTGAAGATTTGGGAAAGAAAGAAACTAATTGCTGGAAAAATGTGAATGTCCTGGAAGAATTAGGAAGAGAGGATGAGGGACAAGGTGAGGAGTCAACCCTGAATAGCTCTCTGAGTCTGGGAGGAATGGGGGAGGGTGGGAAGGTTATAAAGAAGTTTGTAGGTAGAGGACAGGAAGTGGGGGAGTTATGCCTGAAAGCCTCAGTTTTTTCTGTGAAATAGGATAATAGGTCATCTGTGGAAATATGTAAATATATAGCATCTCTCTAACTGTGGGGCATTTAGGAGAAATTGTGATTAAGAAACTTAAAATCTCAAGGGGGATACCAGGGTTGTGGGAACCAAAGTTGGTGGTGAAGTTATTAATATCCTTATAAATTATTTTACATTAAGTAATACAAAGAATGAACACAAGTATCTAGTGAGGACAACCTCGGAGGCAATTTGCACATCCTTATTAGTACGATACAGTTCATTTTAATTTATAATCCTTTGTTTGCTTGCCAGCTGCTTGAAGCATTTCAGGATCTTCCAACCCTGCCACTTAAAAATTCATTTTTTAATTATGAATAATTTCAAACACACAACACTGAAAGAATTTGACAGTGCACACCAATATATCCACCACCTTGGTTCTACCATTAACATTTTACTAAGCTTGTTTATTTAAATACATTTTTAATTTTAGAATAGTTGTAGATTCACAGAAAAATGTGAAGATAGTGCAGAGTTCCCAGTTTCCCATATTAGAAACATCATACATTAGCACAGTACATTTGTCACAAGAACTACTAGTAACAACAAATAATGAACTAATATTGGTGTATTATCGATCGGCTAAAGTCCACACTCCTTTCAGATTGCCTTAGTTTTTGCCTAATGTCCTTTTTCTGTTCCAGGACCCCATCCAGGACACCGCATTACATTTTGATGTTGTCCCGTCTCCTTAGGCTCCTCCTGGCTGTGACAGTTTCTTAGATTTCCTTGTATTTGATAACCTCTGCAGTGTGAGGAATAATGGTCAGGTATTGTGTAGAACGTCCCTCATTTGCGATTTGTCTGATGATTTTCTTTTCTTTTTTAAATTAATTAGTAATTCATTTTTTTCAGCCTTATTGAGATGTAACTGACCCATAACATTGTGTAAGTTTAAGGTGCACGACGTGTTGATTTGGTACACATATATTGTGAAATGATCACAACGGGAGTTAACACCTCTGTCACCTCACATAATTATCACTTCTTTTTTTGTGGCAGGAACATCTAACATCTACTCTCTTAGCAACTTTCCAGCATATAGTACAGTGTTGTTGACTGTATTCACCATGCTGTGCACTAGATCTCCAGGACTTATTCATCTTATAGCTGGAAGTTTGTACCCTTTGACCAGCATTTCCTTCATTTTCCCCATCTCCCAGCCCCTAGCAATGACCATTCTACTCTCTGTTTCTATGAGTTAGGCTTTTTTAGGTTCCACATATAAGTGATATCATACAGTATTTGTGTTTCTCTGCCTGATTTTTCTCACTTAGCATAGTGCCCTCAAGGTCCATCCACATCATTGCAAGTGTCAGGATTTCTTCCTTTCTCATGGCTGAATAATATTCCATTGCCTATATATGCCTCATCTTCTTTATCCGTTCATCTGTAGACGGACACTTAGGTTGTTTCCATATCTTGTCTATTGTGAATATGATGTTTTTCTCATGATTAGACTGGGGTTATGGGTTTTTGGAAGAAGACTACAGAGGAAAATGCCATTCACATCACATCATATCTAGGGTACACACTATCGACGTGTCTTAGCGCTGTTGATGTTGGTCTTGATTACTTGGCTGAGATAGTGTTTTCAGGTTTATCCACTGTAAAGTTACTCTTTTTCCTCCCTTTCCACATGTACCCATTGGAAAGAAGTCTCTATGCACATCTCAGGTAGTTATGCCCCACCTCCTTGAGGGCCTAAATTTGTTTTTATCAAATATGTATTCACCAACTAGCCATCCCTCTGTCCATCTTCTTTTTTTTTTATACATCTCAAAATAAACTAGCAAATTTATTTTATTTTGTTGCAGGTGACACACATGTGAAAGAATATTGTTTCTGTGCCTTGTCTGGTCCTCATCCTGTTTCGATTGTATGCAACTTATGGGTTCTGCCTTCTGAGCCTCACTTGGGTCCCCAAATCACAAAAAAAACCTCTCAGTCATGAAAAGGAAATAAACATAGGTGTTTAATCCATTTGTTTGCACACTGACATTTCTCAAGGCCCCTTGCCAATCTCGAGATTATAGATCTTTGTTCTGCCATGGCAACATCTTGTCCAGCATGCCAGCAGTGCTCCCACACTCGCTGCCTGAAGGCCAGCCTCACTTCTGGAGCTTCAATGCAGTAAATAAAGAGAAAGAAATAAATAGAATAGACAAACCTCCACTCTTCCTCTTCCTTTGCTGACCTTTTGTCTCCACTCTCATCTCCCAGTTCCCTCTTTTGCTAATTATTGCCGTAAGACAGACACTAGCTTCACACCCGGAAACTGAAATTCTCCATTTCCCAATACATACGCACACATTAGACTTTCACTTCACATAAAGTGGACTTGGAGTTGAAGATAGATATATCACATTTTGTAAGGTATATACAGAATAGCATAACTACTACACGTTTTGTAAATATGCCAATTTAGATATTTTGTGCCAACGTGCACATAGCTGCATTGGTATAGCCCAACGGGAAGAATAATTGAAAGCTGTTGGATTTGATATGAATCTGGCAAATTCTGGCCTAAGTGGAAACTACTTCAGAAACTTTTCTGTCTTTCAGTCATCAATGTACTTCTTTGTTGATACTCATCACACTTTGTCATTTTTTCCATATCTTCCATCTGCCTCATATGGTATAATCACTCCATGAGCACTGGATATGTGCTGGTCAGAACAACCCATGATGATTGGATGGTTGGGTGGATGGATGAAAGTAAGTTCTAAATGTTTTATAAGAAACATCTAACCTTTTGCTTGTAGTATTTAGTCTTCCTTCCTCAATTCAGAGGTATTAGTAGTGACGGCTGACCACCTTCAAAGTATACTGTTACTTTTGGGATTTAAAATATTTTGTTTTTTAAGTTAACATACAGTAATATTGGCTTTTGGGGGTATACAGGTCTATGATTTTTAACATCTAGGTTTGTGTAACGACAACCACAATCAGGATACAGCACAGGTTCTAACACCTGAAACATTTCCCTCTGCTCTCCATTCATATCATACCCTTGCCCCATCCCTGGTCCCTGGCAATCGCTGAGGAGTTCTCCATCACTATAGAGTTTTGTCTTTTTGAGAATGTCACATATATGGAAACTCATAGTACATAATCCTTTGAGACTGACTTCTTTCGCTCAGAATAACACCTTTGAGATTCATCCACGTGGTTGCATGTATCAACAGTTCATTCTAAAAAGAATGCAAGAAAACATTGTGGAGTAGCATTCCACCGTACAGATGTACCACCATTAGTTTATCCATTCACCAGTTGAAAGACATTTGGGTTATTTACGTTTCTTGACAGTTATGAACAGAAGTGCTATTAACATTCATATGCAGGTTTGTTTCTCTGGGGCAAACATCTAAGAATGAGAATGCTAGTTCATATGCTAATTGAATATTTAAGTTTATCAGAAACTACCAAACTGTTTTCCAAAGTGACCGTACCATCTTGCATTCTCACCGACCATAGATGAGAGTTCCAGCTGTTTTGCTCTACAGTCCCCGATAATGGAGCAGGCTTTGAAGCTGGGATGTTATTTCGCTCCATGCTAGCCTGGCAGGGTGGGTCTCCAGGACTGAAGCTGGCTTTAGAAGTGTGCACCCTGACATAGGAGAGTTCTTTGTGATCCAGCCCCGCTCCCTTCCCCAGCCTCCTGCCTGCATGAGCTCTTCTAGAAGCACAGCATGCTCCCCCTTGCTTCTGGACTTCTTCTGGACTTTTGCACGAGCTTTGCATTTTTATTTGTATTGTTTAGCTGCCATTTTTTGGGTCCTTCTCTGTGGCAAGTGCTTTGCTGAGCACTGTCTTATTCTTAACTATTGTTAAGTATTTCAAACATAATAAAAGATGATAAATCCCAGTGTACGCCTCACTCCAATTTCACAAATTAACATTTTGCCCCTTTGGCTTCAGATCCTTTTGTTTTAGGAATTAAAACTTTAGAAATATGTCCAAGTTCCTCCCCTGCCAATTCTCTCTCTCTCTTGCTAGAAACAATTGCTTGCCAAAAATTGGTAGGCAGCCTACCTCCCATGTTTTTATACATTTACTACAAATGTAAATATTCATAAAGAATATAAGTATTGTTTGCTTCAGCCTTTTCCCTTTTTTTATTGTGATAAAAACACATAATATGAAGTCTATCCTCTTCACCAGCTCCTAAGAGCACGGTCCAGCGGTGTTACTCCCTGCACTTTGCTGTACAGCAGCTCCCTGCACCTTTTTCATCCTGTGTGACTGAAACTCTAGATGCATTGAACAGCAACTCCCCATTTCCCACTTCCCAGCCTCTGGCAACAACCATTCTGCTTTCTGCTTCTACTGAGTAGCACTTGACTACTTTAGATACCTCATATAAGTGGAATAATGCAGTATTTATCCTTCTGTGACTGGCTTATTTCATTTAGCATAATGTTGATCCCTCAAGGTCCATCCCTGTTATAGCATATGACAGGATTTCCTTCTTTTTTAAGGCTGAATAATTTGTACTTCCATGTTCACTGCAGCATTATTTACAATAGCCAAAAGTGGAGACAATCTAATGTCTATCAATGGATGAATGGATAAAGAAAACGTGGTACATACATACAATGAAATATTTTTAAGCTTTTTCCCTTTGAATACACTAATTGAATCTGGGGGAGTATTATTATTCCCATTTTACAGAAGAAGAGACAAAGGCCCAGTTAAATTAAGTGATTTGCCCAAAGGCAAATAGTAAATGGGGGAGGCTTGCAAATGCCTGCTTGGCTTAAACACAGCCCCCTTACCCCCTCCCTTACCTCCACTGTTGTCCTCCCCCACAACACACAGAAAGGTCAGAGCCCCTCTGCTTCTCCACCCTATGCTAACCAGTCCATTGCACCGACACCAGTGAGCCACAAGAGACAGACGACCCTCCTGTCTCGCTCAGGAGGACAGGGAGTGGGTGCTGGTGCATTGTGGAGTGCCAGCACACAGCACAGTGCCTGGCACTTGATAAGTGGGTAATAAGAAATTTTCAACGAATGTTGGAAGAAAACAATGAACAGGCAGAAGCTGGCTCAGATCTGAACTTCTCCACTGCTGGGAGGACTTGCTTCCCTCTTGGAATGATGCCAGCCAGAACTCTTGATTTTTCTAATTCATGGTCTTCCCAGAACTTCCTTTTATATAATCAGAAAAGCCTCAACTTGCCTCTATCAGTTGCTCATTAGACACCGGACAAGGAAAGCCTATCTCTTGCTCGGGTGTGGTTTTGCTGATACTTGCAGATAAAGGATGGATGGCCACTAGCAAGTAGAAGCTTAAAGATCATCCATCTCAACCAAAGAGGTGGTACCAAGAAGATTCGTCCCTCAGGCTGACACATCGGGGAGCAGAATCTGGTCTGTGACTCTCCCCAGGGGATCTTCCCACTCTGCTGGAGTCTCAAATCTCAGACCTTCGTGTCTCAGCAGCACTTTTGTCTTTACTAAGATTAACCACCATTATTTCTATTTATTTACTATTTTATTTTAATTCAGTTTATTTTTTTTACCTTCAAAAATCTTTTTCTCTTTCTGAGCAGGGTCACACGCATCACGAGTTAGATGAGCTAATTTTATTTTTCTAACACAGAGCAGTGTGTGTGTGCGCACAATACTTACATGTTTAAAATGTGTGTATTCATCCGTGTTCTAACTCAAATCGCTCCGTGTGCCACACCAGAGGAACTCTGTACAATATCAAGCTGCCATTCTGTGCGGACCTGGATTTGGCCATGGTGAATGCACGACTCAGGAAATAAACTGGTGTGCAGGCCTCAGCGAGGAAACCAAACCAAAGGGTCAGACTGTTTTTGGATAGCAGGGCTCCAGATCCAGCCTCGCCCGGCCTAGACTGGCTATTTCTGTCTTTTTTTTTTCTTGGTGAGGAAGATTGGCCCTGAGCTAACATCTGTGCCAATCTTCCTCTATTTTCTATGTGGGACACTGCCACAGCATGGCTTGATGAGCCATGTGTAGGTTTGCGCCTGGGATCTGAACCTGCAAACCCCAGGGCACCAAAGCGGAGCACGTGAACTTAACCACGATGCCACCGGGCAGGCCCCAGGGTATTTCTCGATACGTGAGTTCTCAGGGAGGGGAAGCTTTTTGCTTAAGAGCTCTAACCCAGAGCTCAACTTCCGTGTCTGTAAACTGGGGTCAATAAACCCTGGAGGTCAGACTAGGTTCTTGGTTACAAGCAGCAGAAACTGACTCTACATTAAGCAGCAAATGGCATGCACAGAGCTTTGGGGGCTGGCGACTCAAAGAATGGTTGGGAATGTGAACATGCTTGGAAAGTGGGCAGCAACCATCCGATGTCAGCGGGCCAGGCTGCAGGACCACACAGCAGGTCCCGCCTTGGGAGCCAGGTGACGCTCCAGATGCTCTAGGTGAAGCCACGTCTCTCTTTGCATCACACGCTCGAAGCTCTAGATCCCGGGACAGAATGACTGACGGGCCACCTAAATAGAGGAAAGGAGTGGGGAAGATGAACCGCTTTGGTTCTGCAGTGCAATACACACCCCTCCCCCTGCGATTACACCGATGGGAGCCCTCCCCAAGGGATGTGCAAGGTCCTCATCGGAAGGAGGGTGGCAATGCTGGACAGCCAGAAGTGACAACCAGCCCCTGCACTGACCTTTCCAAGGTGTTTTAAGAATTTGAAAAAATTTGTACAAAGTGCCTGGTACCCAAATAATTAATTCCATGGCTGGGGCAGATAGATGGAAACCTTTAGGGAGAGGGAAAACTAGAAACTCTAACTTAATAAAATAAAATGAAATAGCCTGATGAAAAATAAATAAAGACAAAATGAAATAGTCCTGGGAGGACTTGAAAGAGCCAGTGTAGAATTGCACTTTAAATGCTCTCTTTGCCAGACCAAGCGGCCAGTTATGAATAAAGGTTTCTAATACACTGCTTCCGCAGTCAGAGCCATCACAGCGGCTGCTGTTGGAGGCAGCACTTCTATTGCCAACGGACATGTCAGTGGAAAACAGCACACCCTCCAGGATGACTGTGTCCTCAGGGAAGGAAGTGGCACCCTGAGCTATCCTGCCCAGTTGACACTATGAACCAGAAAGCATGCTTCACGGGCCCTCTGAGAGGTTGGTTTAGGATGGAATGAAAAATATAAAGTCACAGCAGAAGTATGAAACTAAGAGTTAACCTTATTAAAAGACCCAAGACCATGTTCCCTTCTGGATATAGTAGAAATGAAGTTTCGATTAGTGTCTTTACCAGAATGAAACAAAAATGGCATCTTTTTTTCTAGAAGTCCTCAAATATCCAGTTTATGGTTCCCTTCTAGCATTTCCAATACCAGTTTGCAGTCTAGGGCCCAGCTAGCTAGAGGCTCACCTGGAGCTGGTTGATGGGAAAGCCCCCTGGGACCTACCTGGAGGTCTGGGTCAGGGGACCCGGTGAGACCAAGGATCTGCATTTTCCCCACACCCACCAGCTGGGGAGTCTCTGACCTGTTGGGCAAGCCTGAGTTTGCCTCTCCCTTGTCATGCAGAAGGCTGGCTAGGACAAGCTTTATGAAAACAGGGCCTGTTAAGTCAAATAAAATTTCACAGGGAATGCTAAGAAACATTGAATTACAAAACATAGAATATAGTAAATATTTAAGGAAATTAACCCATATGGGCATCTCTTCCCATGAGAATAGTTGCTACACTAGTTAGAAATCATTCTTAGCAGTTTAACAGGTTTCTTTAGGGCCTTAACTAAACAAACAATTTGTTATATTGGCTCAAATTATTGTGTCTCTTTAATAACAGTTCTAGCTGCTGTGTGCTGAGCGCTTACTAGGTACCCTGGGTTTTACACACCTGATTACATTTAATTCTCAACAAACCCCATCAGGATGTGACATTATGATTCTATTTCACAGCTGAGAAGACTGAGAAGACAAGGTCTGGTCCACGTCAAGGTCCGGATTCAGACACACGTCTGTGTGACCCCAGCGTCTATCACCTCTACTCTGTGTGGTTGTGGAATCACTGCTCCGACTGTGATGTTGATGTTCTCACCGGCCATCCTTGGCAGAAACCAGATTATTGAGGTTTCTCGGGGCTTTTCCCAGGTGGGTACTGGGAGCAACCGCATGGCCCACCACCCATTGTCCCAGTGAAAGCTGGTTAAGGGAACACCAAAGGCAGCCTTGGCAGGAGGAAATGCCACAGAATGACAGTACATACCCTTGTGCCCTACTGCCAGGAGCCAAAATGAAAGCTTTCTTGGTAGAGACCAGTGGGGAGAGATGTAGCAAAATTATACAAGTTCATATCCTTGACTTAGCAAGTCTACCTCCATTCATTTATCCTAAAGAAATAATCATGGCTGTATGCAGCAGTTTGCTAAAAGAATGCTCATTTCTGAGTTGATTATAATAGTGAAATTGGGAACCAACGTAAATATCCAACACAGAGAATTGCTGAAATAAATTCTGGTACCTGCAAACCACAGGACACTCTGCAGCCACTTAAAAAGCTGCTTTGGGGTGACATTCGACCACATGAAAAGCTGTTCACAATGATTGCATGTATTAGGGAAAAAAAGAGGTCATAAAGAATTGTATGAAGAGTGTGATCCCGTTTTGACAGTGTGAAAGATTTTTTAAAAAAGGAAATAAAATTTTAAGTGTTTATGTTATCATTCTTTTTTCTTGTTTGTATTTTATTGTTTCCATAATGACTGTGTTTTACCTTTTTTAGATAGAAAAAAATTATAGCTTTGTTCAAACAAAATAAAATATGAAGGTAACAGACAACTTGAAGGGATTTGGGGGGAGCATGTGTATGAAGCCACCATCCCCCCGGGCCCCTCTGAGTATCTGTCTCCCAGACCTCTGCCTTCTGACCCAGACAGTGCCAGGGAGTCACTGCATTCTAAACAGGGGTGTCTCGGAGTCTTCCTGGAGATGCAAAATCCCCATAGGCGTTTTGGTTATGTCATCGGAAGTCTGGTTTCCTCGCCTGCAATCACAGGGTGCTCTCCACACACGTGCTTCTGATACCATCAACCCTGGCCCAGCCTACAGATCCCCCAGTCTCGCTTTTTAGGAGAAATCAACAAAGAAGCTGAAGAGTCATCAAGTCTGGGAGGATTTCCACACTCAGGACACTCAGAAACGGAAGAGAACATGTGCTCTGGTTTCCCAGGTTCCCGACAGCAGGGCTGCAGCAGCCTCGTCTCTGGGCCAGTTGGGCTTCATAAGTCTCGTTGGGTCACCTGTGCCAGGGGCCCTGACCCTCCTAGAGACACCGTGTTGACCTGACCTTAGGGAGACCCCTTCTGGTGGGAGAGATGAGCCGTCATGTGGCCACTCCTGGTTGGTGCTACGTGGGCGGTGGGGGTGAAGCACCCCCTGGATGCACTTCGGAGGGACCCCTAACCTACATTTGGAGAAAGGGAAGTTTTCCAAAGGAAGTGATGCTCAGCAACGACAGGCAAGAGAATTTGGGAGGGCGTCCTTTACAGAGTCTCATAGAAGAGACAGGATAATGTTGCCATCAGTCATGTGAAGTGATTCTGCACTCGCTTTCCAGCTAAGTGGGGTCTGGGTGTTCTGAGTCTGGTCGTGAGGCCCTAGAGCCCTGGTCAGGTGACCAGACAGGAGCTCAGAAGAGCCAGGACGGGCCCATAAGGTTAGGGAGGGGGAGGCAACCAAACTCAAAGCCAGGCGTCAGGTCTACGTCTCCGATCTGAAGCGGGCCGGAGAGAGGGAGAACCGAGCGGCGCGGCTGTGGACAGAGGTGGGGAGGGGCGGGACCAGCGGCTCGGGGAGCAGGGAGGGTGAGTGAGGCGCAGTTGCGAGAAAGGCCCCCAGGGGGCGCTCGAGGTAGCAGTTGCTGCTGCAGCCATTTCCCTTGTGATTGCTGCCTTGAGGTTGCTCAGCCTCTGATGTCGGCAGGAGAAAAACCTGCTAGGGGACCCAAGCAGGCATAGAAAGAAAAGAGGGACAGGATAGAAGAAGAGTTGTTTGACATTAAACCTAACAAGGGAGAAGGAGTATACTACTTAATAAAAAAGGAAGAGAAACAAAGATGCCCCTATGTGGTTAGTGGCTAGAGACGGGCACCGCCCTGTGATTTTCCCCAAGGTCAGCCATGCAGCTCCTCACCCCCGACGGCCTGCCTCATTCCATGGCGCCTCCAGACCTGGATCCCCCACTCCCAGTGAGGTGTTTCCTTGCTGCTGTATTTGGCATCCATCAGCGTGAGGTAACCTTCCCCAGTCGCTCACTCGAGAAGACCCTCTGTGCTCACTCTCACACTGGCTTGTCTCCGTGTGTCCAAGCAGTTATCTTCATTGAAAATGGCCTTCTTGGTGCATTTATTTCTCGTTCATTGTTTTCTCTCCCACTGTTCTTCGAGGGCAGGACCTTGTCTGTCTTGTTCATCACTATAACCAAGCGCTTAGAATAGCTCCTGGCATGTAGTACGGCTTGACAAACAATTGCTGAATGAATAAACGAACGAATAAATGAGTGAATGAATGGCGATTGCATCTAAGGGAAAGAAAACAAGCTGCAGAATCAGACACAGACAGACCCTAGGACTGAGCCCAACTCCACCACTTACCCCTGGGGTAACTGTTGAGCCCTGTGTCCTGACTGTAAAATGGTCTATGCAGGATTATGGATTTGCAAAGTGTCTAATATAGAATAAGTGTTCTAAAAGGTAGCTCTTTTATTTTATTATGATGATAAAGAATGAGGAGGAGAATTTTGCTGTTATTCCAGAGGTGGGCTGGAGTAAGAGGCTAGAATGGCCAGCACGTGACCTGGAGAAACAGGCCTTCTGCATGGGTCAGGAAGGAGAGGCAGGAATGGGAGAAGCAGACGACCAGCTCGAAGGACCTCTATGCCATCACACAGAGGGAAGGAAAGGCTGAGCTCTTGGGACTCTGCTCTCGAGGGCAGATTGAGAGCAGTTTCTAGGGTAAGTCGCTGGGTGGGCATCAGAGCAATCTGCATGACCCCATCATGGCTCAGTAGTATGTATGTTCAGGGGGAGGATGCTTATCTCAGCTTAGCTCCCCAACCCATCACCCCCAGCCACTGGGCAGTGCCTTCATATCTTACTGTGCAGACTGCCCCAGTAGAGGAACCAGGTTGGGCATCGTGGCTTCCTGTTCTGGTTCTTTCCCATGAGGCAGATGACTATCTGCATATTGCAATTGGGCCAGGCCTGCAGAAAAAGGGAAAGTTCAGCCGAATAGAAGAATACATTCT
The DNA here is from genome assembly GCA_031878705.1 of Tapirus indicus. Taxonomy (NCBI): domain Eukaryota; kingdom Metazoa; phylum Chordata; class Mammalia; order Perissodactyla; family Tapiridae; genus Tapirus; species Tapirus indicus. Next base: position 81,395,124 of record CM062925.1, on the reverse strand, counting down.
AGAGAAAATGGGGAAGAGAATAAAGACACAGCTGGATCAAGCGAAAAGCAACAACTGGGCGCGGAGAGAAAGTGCTCATTGAGAGCTCTGAGAACAAAGGGAAAACTTACATGAGGTGACAGGGAGCAGGGGAGAGTACAGGACCAGAGTACTGGCTCTGCCCTTAACTGCTGTGTGGCTTTAGGCCAGTGACTTCCCCTTTCTGGGCTTCAGTTTTCTCAATTGTCACCTGTTTTCCTTCCTTCTCTGTATCATTCATTCACTGATTAGAAAATATTTCTCAGGCACCTAGTTTGTGCCAGGCACTGTGTAGGTGCTGGGGATTCAGTAATGAGCAAAAGTGACAAAAATCACCACCGTCATGTTGACAGCCCACAGTAAACAAAACCAGGAAAATATGTTGTATCTTAGTTCAGGGCAAGTGCTAAGGAGAAAAGGAAAATTGAGGAAGGAGAACAGGGAGCCTTTTCTGAAGGGGTGACTTCTCAGTCGAGACCTAAGGACCCTGTCTGTGTGTTCACTGGTGAATCCCCATCACCTAGAACATTCTTGGCACGTAGTAGGTGCTCCATAAATACTTGTTGAATGAATGAATGAGTGAATGGAATTGAATATGGGACTTGGATAAAGATCAATTGTCACAAACTCAAACTCTTTTGGGGGCTTAGCAGGGAATAGAAATGAGCAAAGAGGGTGGTGTAATATAATGGGGAGGAGTGGGGACTGTGGAAAACTGATGAGAGCATGCTCCATGTAAAGGCTTTCAAAATCTTTTTCTGGGGGGTGGGGACGATGGGGATGAGCACAGAACACCCATAGCTAAAGACACCCCTGAGCCACCACTCTCGGGGACTTTGTCACCCCATAATGACAGGTCTCTGGTTCCATTTCCCAGAGGTTCAACTCTATACAGCCCACAGACTCGATAGGCATCCCTTGTGTGTAATGCACTCCAGGACCCAGGGCTCAGAACAGCAGTGTCATAGATGGTGCTGACTGAAAACGTTTTTGTTCATGTTCTCACTCAGCGCAGACTTTTCTGGGGAAAGTGGACAATGCCTCAGAGATTACATGCACACACATATACACACAAAGAAAAAATATGTGACTTGCTTGAGAAACAGGAACATCTGTCCAGGATGTAGTGGCCGAGTTGACAGCAATGACAGGGAAGGGGCCCAGTACAATGCCCTGTGTCTAAGAGGAAGTCTCGTCTTGGACAGGGCTTGAGTTCTGAAGACAGTGCCTATGGTCATCCCTCTTGAGCTCACTCAGGGGCATGCATTTTCTCTCTTGAACAGAACAGGAGGCAAAAGGGCCACACCACTAAAATTGCTCTTTCTTCTCTCCTCCCAGCCACGTATAGTTGTGTTAATATGAGGTGTAGGTGCATACAATGTGGAGTCCACACTGGCAGGGACTTAGCCAACATTAGCTCACCTCCATTCGCCTTCTGCCATTGTCCGGACGGTAACATAAGCGCTGCTCTACCACCAGCATCCCGAGTGTGAGTCACAGCTGTGTGATCTTGGACACATCCCGGCCACTGATTAGGTCACGGGGTCCTTCCAACATAAAAAGTGGTACGTCATTCGGTGATTCTAAATCAGAAGTGACTCACAGATCCTCTGCAGCCAACAGATGCGGTTTGTTGGGCCCACATGGTTTTTTTTTAAAGTTAGTTGGTGTATTAGTTTTCTATTGCTGCTGTAACAAATCACTATAAACTTAGTGTCTCAAAACAACACAAATTCATTATGTTACTAGATGTTGAAAATCTGACACAGGCCTCACTGGGCTAAAATAGAGGGCTGTGTTCCTTCCCGAAGGGTCTCGGAGAAAATCCTTTACCTTGCCTTTCCCAGCTGCTAGAGGCTGCCCACATTCCTTGGCCTGTGGTCTCCTTCCTCCATTTTCAAAACCAGCAATGTTGCATCTCTCTGTGCCTTTCTTCCGTAATCACATTTCCCATTGACTCTTTCTTCCTCTGCCTCCCTCTTCTTTTCTTTTTTTTTCGCTGAGAAAGATTTGCCCTGAGCTAACATTTGTGCCAATCTTCCTCTATTTTGTATATGGGTCACCACCACAGCACGGCTGACGTGTGGTGTAGATCTGTGCCTGGGATCTGAGCCGCCGAAGTGGAGCATGCTAAACATAACCACTATGCCACAGGGCTGCATATTTTTAAAATTTTTTATTTCTATTTTTCAGAACTCTTGTGATTACATTGAACCCATGCAGATATTCCAGGATAAGCTCCCAATTTTAAGGCCAGCTGATTAGCAACCTTAATTCCCCTCTGCCATGCAACTGAACATATTCACAGAACCCAGGAGTAGGACATTGACTGCAGTTTTTTTTCCAAATGTAATCTAGCTTTTCTTAAGCAAAGATTTGGCAACCCCGGGCCCTGTTCTTGAATTAGAAGGCCCTCATTACAATATGGCAACACTTAGCTTGAACTGAGCTGTTCTGTTTGCCCCAGTCCCCACCCTTCCTTATGATCCTCCTGGCTAATGCCCAGAGTAAATCTCCATTTGTCATTGCACTGGGTTATTGTTTTTCCCACCATGCTTGCTTTATTCACTTGCATTTTCTCCTGGCTGATCAGCCTATGAGCCTGCAGCACCTCTTCTTAATTATTAGGAAAGCTCAACTCTACGACGTTTCCTATCTGTCTACATTAGAAATGTTACAGAGTAGTGTATGCAATTGATCCCCATCCAAATGTGATACAGGAAAGGTGAGCTCAGTGTTACATGCGGCCTGAGGAACGCACAGCAATGGAGCCCTGACTGCCCCTCTGGGCTGGTCGCTGGGGAGGAATGAGTGAGTCAGATTTGTTCACAACATTGAACATTGCTAGCAAGAATCACCATCTACCATGTGCCGAGGACTGCACTCTGTGCTTGCAATTTTATTTCACTGAATCCTCACAACCACTCGACGAGGTCAATGCCATTATTTAACTTTCCCCATCTCCCTGTGGAAACTCTGGCACAGACAAGTTAAGTAAGTTGCCCAAAGTCACACAGCTGGAGTGTAACAGAGTTGGAATTCAAACATGTTATTCTGACTTTGGAATCTGAGCCTTGACTCTTATAGGTCCTGTCTTTAGGGAGAGAGAATTGTCTGCAGTTTCAAGCTTTTGAGGGTTTAGATTTGGGAAGAAAAACTGGACCAGAAGGATCACTCTAGCAGTTCTCCAGAATGAACTTGACTTCCTCTGAGTTCCCAGGTTCCCACAGGAAGCCACTGAAACAGGAACAAAGGCCCTCTGTTAGAGGATGCTGCAGCTTGGGGGAATTCTGGCCATGAAGTTGCCTAGGTGAGACTTCCTAAGTCATAACCCCGGCAGCCTGGGCATGCAAGATGCTCATGCGACTCTACAGTAGTGACAGGGGACAGCGGTGGTGGTGGTGGGGATGAGGGGGAAGCTTGTTGTGAGAATCTGGCACTTCTGTCGGCTTTTCACACATGAAATTTAGAGCTCTGAACTTCTGTATGTAATCTCCCTGGCTTGAAGATAGAGCGGACCCTCCAGTTGCAGCAAGGGCAGGATAAGGTGATGCTCTGAGGATGCCCATCACACAGCTGGGAATTAACAGCTGGGCTCACGGCCGCGGGCGTGGACGTGCCTCCACCTGAGTTACCTCTAGGGCTTCCGCCTGTGGCTAATGGGATTCTGATTTCTTGCTAAATGCAAACAGAGTCACCGTTTGCCGGGACAAGTAAGGCGGAGGGAATCCTGCTTAACTGAGGCAGAAGACACCTTGGGGCAGAAGACTGACAGGTGTGAGTATAGCGAGGTGTGCCCCTATGCCCGTTCCCAGGGGTGGTCCCGAAGTATGCCTCCTGTCCTGGTACTTTATTAATAGAGCCCCTTCCACCTTCAACAAGTCCCGGTTTGGCTGATGACATAGATGATCATAGGTGACACTCTGTGAAAGCTTTTCAGGAGAAATCCTTGAAGTCAGGTTGTCTGTGTCTTTCTTGTTTCTATCTCCAGAGAGAAATGGATAGAAAATTAATCAGCTACTGAGAGCATCATAGAATGTTAGGGCTGAAAGGAAGCTCTAGAATGGTCTGGGGGAAGGAAACAAATGTGTGAAATCTCTACTACATGCCAGACACAGTTCAGGCACGTCACATGAGTCACTGCAGTTGTTACAAAAGCACCGAGGGGAATGCTAAGTATTAGCCTCTTTTAAAGATGAAGAAACTTTACAAGGACTGGCAGCCAGGCACCCAGTTGACGGCACCACTGCAATTAGAATCCAAGCCTGGGCCCCCCAGGTCACGGGTCTCTTCCTCACCCCAGGCCACCTCTTTTTCTTCCCCCTGACATTTTTTGGACAAACTAAAGAGGAATGGTCTACATGTGCCGGGAGGGTTATGGAATTTTTATCGTGTTATGGTCTGAAAGTTTGTGCCCCCTCAAAATTCCTGTGTTGAAATCCTAATGCCCAATGTGATGGTGACAGGAGGTGGGGCCTTTGGGAGGTGATTAGGTCCTGAGGGTGGAGCCCTCCTGAATAGGATTAATGCTTTTGCAAGAGAGCTCCCACAGAGTGCCCTAGCCCCTTCTGCCACGTGAGGACGCAGCGAGGAGGTGACCATGCTGGCGCCTTGACCTTGGACTTGCGGCCTCCAGAACTGTGAGGAATAAATGTCTGTTGTGTATAGGCCACCCCATATGTGGTATTTTGTTATAGCAGCCCAGACAGCTAAGACAGGCTGCAGGCAACGGAACCCAACTCTGCGCAACCTGAATAAAAAGGTCATCTGTTAGAAGGACACGGGTGCATTCACGTATTCAAAAGAACCGTTTTAAGAACCAGGCTTGAACATGAAGAAGCCAGATAATTCCAGGGGTCTCCACAGCAGGGTGACGTAGGTTCCTTCAGGGCCCCAGGCTGGAATGAAGGAGGGCTGGTCATTTTCCCTCCTTCCTTTACTCTACTCCTCCACCCCCGCCCCCACCTCCCATCCCCCACTGAGCATGGCCCAGTTGAGCTGTTGCCCCAGGTGAGTGTCTCCCTACCTGCAGGGTACATTCCAGGGACTTGGTGAGCCTGCACCACTAACCCACTAACCCAGCGTTAGAATTGCTAAACTGGTTTTTTGTTTTTAATTAGAGAAAAATGTATGCAAATCAAGAGTCATTATTTTAGGAGAATTCAAAGACAAAATACCCTTTTTTTGTAGCCTAATAAATATGGTCGGAAGACCTGTTCTAGGTAAATACTGGTTATTCATCTAGTATAATTTCCATCCTTGGAAACTGCATCTTTCAGTGGAAAGAGTCTTAGCATCAGACCGGTCCGGTTTCAAATCCCACATTCTACCTCTGACGATCTGTGAACAAATGCCTTGGACAAGCATTTGTTCTCCCAAGCCTTTCTCTGCAGTCTATACAATGGGTATGTGCGCCTCTATCTCCCTTTCACAAAGAGCAGTCATAAGGACCACGTGATGTAGTTCACGTGAGAATCTAGCATTTCTTCTCCCCAAACCCTTGAGCTCTCACGGAAGGGCTGGATAGACAAATTATGTGTTTTCTAGATGCGTCCTCTTCTCCCCAAACCCCTAATCCACTCCTTCTAAGGGACCATTGTCTGTTCCAGGAACATGCTCGTGAGAAAGCTCTGACACTTGTGCACAATAAGGCATCAAGGACAGATGAGGCCTAACAAGGGGCCTCTCCCAGGACAGTGTATTGGAAGATGCACTCTGTCTGGGTCCAAACTCTGGAAGGTCAGGTATAAACTGGTGGTCAGGGCAATGATATTTTCAACGCAGGTAATGCAGCTGACATCAGGAGCTCCAGAGACAGTGAGGAGGCTGCAAGCACCAAGGCCACAGGTGAAGCAGGAAAGTCCAGACTGAAAGTCGGCAGCTAACTGACTCGCCAAGACTGCGGGGACAAGTCATAAAAGTAGAACAGATGGAATCCACCTGGCCCTGTGTTGGCATTCCTGCTTCATATTTACTAGCTGTGAACTTGGGCAAGTGAATTGTGGTCTCTCAGCATCTGTGAAATGGGAGCACTACCGTCTACACGTAGGGCTTTTGTGAGGATCAAAGGGGCTGAGAGCTATAAACGGTTGGATCCATGCTGGGCTGCTGGTTTCGTTTGTGCAAATCTTTGCTTCATCTTGGGGGCATGTGTGCGCTTCCTGGGCCCACAGCTCTTCTCTGGGAAGAAGCAGCTGGAGGAGACCACCTTGACCTTTGCTGGCTGCTGGTAAAACTGCTTTTGCTTTTCTTGCACCCCCCCGCCCCTCCCCCTCTGCCCTGCTCCAGCTTGCCCCAGGAGGAGGGGGCAAGGAGGGGGCAAAGAAGAGGGTTTTTTCTCTTCTATCTAGCTGAGAAGCCTGCCTCCCCCCTCCTGCCCACACCCCACCCACCCTTGCGGGCACCTGGGGAGTTTCCCTTCGAGGAGAGCTATCTGCCGATAGGCTCCCAGAGCCAGAAATAGGGCAGATAAGAAGGGAGGCTTGACAGGAAGTCCAAATAAGCACTTCCTCCCACCCACCATCGAACTTCTGAGGCACCCCAGCTAAAACAGCAGAGAAAGAGAGACAGAGGATGAAAAAAATATATATATATATTTTGAAAAGAATGAAATTGTCAGCTCTGAGGAAGTGGAAAATATTGCTCCGCATTGCCTGGCCCACAGCAGCTCGTTCACGCTTTCCTCATGCGAATCCCAGGATGGGGGAGGGGAGGACTGTGTCCAGTCTGGCAAGGAGGGTCTCAGTGGCTGTCAGGACAGAGGGCAGTGTGGCCTGGAGACGGTCTGCCGTGGGCTTGGATGAGCTCCTGTGCCCACTTCCCACCCCACAGCCTCCAGGAGCACTGGTGAGGGCCGCCCTGCACATCCAGGACGGCTGTATGGCAGGCCTGTGCCTCCTGGCACACCCCTTCTGAGGCAGGGTCACCAAATTCTGTCTTAGTGTATGGCCGCTGGGTGTGACGAGCTGCCCTGCCCAGGGGAGCCGTAAGGACTCCTTCCCGGCTCTCCTCGCTGCTCCACCCTCCTGTGTGGGTGGAGCCCTTTGCCATCCAGAAGGATTCCACACGGATGGTGCTTCCACTGCCGGCCTCTGAGAAGGGAGGGAAAACTGTCCCTCCCTATGAAGCTGTAGTTCCTATTCCACCTCTAGGCACACCCACACAGGCCCTGAAGAAAGTGCCAGCAGCAAGTCACTGCAGCCTCATCGAGCCATAAAACGCTGGTGGAGGTGAGGCTGGGGTGAAGCCCTGAGAGGGCATTCTCTCCATCATCTGCAATGCCCCAAGTCAGCACCCTCCCTGGGCCACATGCCGCCACCTTTTACTCCGTCCCCCAGCCAAGACCCTCTCTCCAAATCAAATCCAAATACGTACTTCCTCCCACCCACCTTCTCACTTCTTAGCCACCTCTCCTAAGAAGGTCAACACATTCTCCCCCTCAAAGTCCCTACTTTCCATTCTCTCCTGGTCCATAAGTGACAACTCCCTCCTCTGCCCCACACACAGAAGCTGCAACTCCCAAGTCTCTCCTGATGAATTGCATATTTTTCTCACCTCTAAAATTAGCTGTGAAAAAGGCAGTTATCCCCCAGATGATTCTGCTGTAGGTTAGTGGGAAAGAGAGGGAACCTCAAGTCTGGATGGGGTGGGGTGTGTCAGGGGGAATACTGGGGTGATTCCCCACTCTGGGTTGCAGTGTGCTGCCCCTACATCCACTTTCTGTCCCTAAGATGGAGAAACCTGACACATCTTTCCTGCAAGCACTGCTTTCTGTCCACGTGCTCATTGGATGCACATCGAAGTTTCCTGTTCTGCGAGCCCCCATCTCCGCATACTCGCATGACGCTGTTCTCATCTCGCTCAGGGACTATCTGCCCCCTTCCTAACCTTGAGATACAGATTACAAAGCCTAAGAGGCCTCCACTAGCCTGTCAGTGTGCTCCTGCACGAGTTCTGGGCTTCTCCACCTGGCTGGGGAGAGAGACGGGAGAGGGGATTCCCACCCAGGCCACGGCTTCACGCCCCTGCACTTACCTGCTCCCCACTCTCTGCTCTGCTTCGTGCTTGACGCCAAGGCCAGTGCTCTTTAGAGGATCGGCGTGAGTTGGCCCCAGCCTTCATCACCGCAGCAGCCCCTCTGCTGTACCCAGAGGGTGCTATGATGACTGCCCATTTTACAGGCCGGGAGCCTGAGGCTGGGCCAAGTGAGCCTGCTTCTCTGCGGGGCTAACTGACACTGTCCCCGGAGCTTCTGGAACCCTCAGCCAGAGATGGGAGATGTGAAACTTGTCAATGTTGAGAAATCCCCGAGGACTGGGGAAGAAGAAAGGCTGCAGGCCTGAAGCAACCAGCTTCCCCTTGAGTCACCTGCTGTCTCCTGCCCAGCTGCGGTTTCTGAGGACCCAGCGTCTGGTCCTATGGGAGGGGGCACCAAAGGCCTGCCTTGTGGAAAGTGCTGTATCCTCTTCTTAACTGGTCCAGACTGACAACCTCACTTGCTCTTCATGGAAGGCAGACTGATTGAGTGGAAACTGTATGGGCTCTGGGGACAGAGCTGGGTTTGAATCCCTGCTCCACCTTGGGCAATTTATGCAACATCTCAGAGCTTCGAGGTGGCAGAGAGATAAAGGACAGGGGCTCGGGACTCAGAGAGAGTCCCGGATAAGACCCGGCTGCAGAACCTATCTGCTGGGCACAAGAGGGCAAACAGCTTCACCTCTCTGAGCCTCGATCTTCCCTTCTGTAAAGTAGGAGTGATAATAGTGCCAACAAATAAATAAGACAGCTCGTGCAAAGTTCTTAGCCCAAAGCTGGCACATATGAAGGACTCCATGCATGGCGTCTGTGATGATTCTTATTGTCACCCTCACTGTCTTCCAGATTTCTTAAGTGCTGTGTCTCTTTCTAAATGGGCTCCATGGATTGTCCATCTTGGTCACATTTACTGGGTAATTCTTCCAAAGGAGCCTAATATTTAGCTACCTCTTAATTCCAACTTCTGCTTTTCTGTAGATTTTTATTCTACTTAGTGGGAAAGAATATTATTAAAAGAAATTGCTTCTACTTTTAAGGATGACCCTGAACGTTCCTTTCCACAAGTGTGTTGTGTTTTATTTGCTCGTGAAGTACATCCCAACACACACACACCACACGTAGCTCCAGAATGCACTCCCTCTGCTCCATCTTCCAAGGTCTTGCTTAAATCCCATCTAATTCCATGACATCTTCTTTGACTGCCCTCCTTGGAAGTGATTTCTCTCTCTCCTTCTCTTCTCAAATGGCTTTTTATCATTTGCCACTGTTCTGGCGATTTGAAAACTGGGGTGACCTCTCCCACCAGTGGAGGAGCTTTTGAAGAGCAGGGTCGTCCTCTATAGGGCACGGTCAGTTATTGAGAGCTCCTAGGTACCAGGCCCTGGGAGGAGTGTTCTGCCTGGGCTGCCTCAGTTGATACCCCCAGCACCCTCTGAGATGCGGATGTCACCAGCTCGGGTTTATGGACCACTTCTATACAGATGCTGGTCCTGGGACAACATATAGATCCCATTTCAGCTCCTAACCACCTGGTGAGGCTGGTGCATTCCAGTGACGATGGGGCTCCTTCAGTTGTGCATAAGATGGAAATGCTGCCTGACCAAAGCTACGCTTGGAAAGCTTTGGGAAGGCACCACCTCAGGGGCCAATGTGGCATCACTCCGTAAGTGCAGCAGAGCTCGGTCCCTTCCTCAAACATCAGAACAGATGGCCATCTGTGTGTGAATGTGCACGGAGCACTAGACGAAGTGGTGACGTATCTAGATGCTGCGATGTTGCACAAATATATTTGCTTTTAGGCAGTGGACTCCCCCTCTGCCAACAAGGTGCTCAGACCATGAGAAGTGCACAGGATCTGCGATGGACTAAGAAAGCAGCAGATTCCCACCTCCTGTCTCAGAGCCACTCTGGGGAATGCGCTCTTTGGGTAGAACAAGGAGGAACCAGTGGTGAATAGCAAACGTGATGGAAACAATAGTGAATAGAATACACGGTGGCATCAATAGCAACGGTTATTTTTTCTTTTTAATTTTTTTCCTTCAAGTTTGTCTGGTTAAATGCATCTAAGTTTTATGTGAATATGAAGCAATTCCTCTGTTTTCTTATTTTATAGGTAGGGAAACTGAGATTCCTAGATTTTGAGTCCCTGCCTGAGGTTGCACAGCATGGAAACAATCCTATCAGAAATTAAGCCCGGGTCTGCCCAGTGCAGCCCCTTCCTCAACCCTGGGTGCCTGACTCACTCGCTCGCCGAGAATCTTCTCATGATCATTATAGGGAGACAGCTGAAGGGAATCTCAACTGCATCCCTTTGAAAGAGACTGAGGGGTGGTTGGAAAGCATTAAATGGCCATGCTCCTTCCCCTGGCAGTTCAGTGATGTGGGAGATTGTCTACATTTTAGGTCAACCGTCAAAACAGATTTTCATCTGCAAAGACCCGGCCAAACAGGAATGCAGTGTAGACATATGGGTGCCAGGAGTTTTCATGGAAACGTACTTGGACTCACTTTGGAGTATAAGTCCCCTTCATTGCACCTCCCACTGGGCTGGGGTGGCTGGGGCCAGTGGGGAATTACCAACCCTGTCGCTCTCTCTGCCTCTCCAGCCCCCAAAGCTGGCCTTCCTTGTTTACTTACTTACAGCCCAGCAGAGGAAGTGGTAAAGGAAACTTGCTGAGTCGTTTTCTGAGAAGAGACCATATTTGTTCGCAGAGGAAGCCGTTGCTTTCTGAGATCTAGTTGCAGCAGAAAAGACGTCTGCTCCAACAAGGGTGTTCTAGCAGGTAACTGGAGTTGAACAGCCTAGGACGCCTCCACGCTCTGGATTTGGGGATCTTGGTCCATGGGTGCAGCGCCCGGGCTCAGCTGGTGAGCTTCGTCTGGGAGAGAGAGCAGCCATGGCATTGAAGAACGTGCCTTTTCGCTCCGAAGTCCTGGCCTGGGACTCCGACAGCCTGGCAGACTATTTCAAGAAGGTGAGCCTTGCTCTTTAGTTGGTGGTAGGGCTGGCAATGCCCTCGGTGGGGTGGGAGGAGGCTTGAAGATGGAGTCGGGGCAGAACACGAGAGGTGTAAAAGATGTAAAGGTGTAAAAGGTAGCAGTGGAACTTCCAACCCCATGGCAACCTCACCATTGAGCGAGTGCCATGTAGACACACCGACACCACTGAGCTTCCCTGGCAATGAGTTCTGGAAAGAAGGGAGGGCCTCAAACGACCGTGTACCTACTACGTGCCAGGGCTTGAGTTTGTGCACCACAGGCACTGTCCCATTTGACACTCTCCAGGATTGGTGTCCCCTGGGCTCAGCTGCAAAATAAGCCCCAAAGCCCCAGGGACTGCATGTGACAGAGGCGGGATTCCAGTCACGCCTGCCTGGTTTCAAAGTCCATGCTCTGAGGCTCAGAACTGCTGCAACTGCGAGTGAGATCAAGGCTACTTACCAGAAAGGGGACAAGTGGAGTCCTGGGGGGAGAAGAAAGAAAACGCAGGGGCTATGATGATGATGCTAGAGATGGCGTCTGGGCAGTCAGTGTTCATGACCCTGAAAGAGGCTCCTCCAGCCTTTGCATGGGATGGAATCGCACTGGAGCTTTATGAGGGTCTTATGAGGCAGTCAGAAAACTGATATGAGCCCCAGGTTGTGGCTTGGGAAACTGAGGTCCCTGCAGAGGAAGAGGTTTGTCAGGCAGGATCAGAACTGAGACCAGAGTGTTGCTGTCCTGCTTTCCAGCCTTGGAGGAGATGCTCAAGGATCACCGTACTTGGTCATCTGCTAGTGGGACCACAGGTCTCACATCTGCTTGGGCAGATCCCAAGCCCCACGACTCACTTAGGGACCCCCTATCCCTGTCCAAAGGAGGAGAAGTCTTGTGAGGGACATTTGAGCTTCTAATACTCCCACCTCTGGAGGATGGTATCAAATTCAGTTGACACTCCAGATCGTCATAAAGATGAGATTTTAAAGTCAAGACCTTAGAGGTCATCTTAGTCAACTTTCTGGGGGTGGGCTCCCTGGGACACATAGCTGAACCTGGGTCTATAAAGTACCAAGGTATTTGTAGTCGCAGCTGTCCTTCCCCAACCTAAAGAAGAAAAATGTGAAAATGATGAATTGGATGTGACATGACAGAAGCACAGCCCACAGATCCTGTTATTTTCTGCTTCTTGTGTATCTCATTTCTGTTCTTTTTCCCCCCAAAAGGCCATAATAAACTTAGGTTTCAGCATTGTGGGAGCAAACATTGTTGAACAACTGACTTCTGAAGGATGTTTCTAAATACTTTTCTTAAAGGTAGACCAAATAAACTTGTGCAACAAGGTGAAATTTGCCAAGATGCCATCAAGCGGCATACGAGTTCAATAAAGAAAGGAGAAAATAATTGAGAAATAGTGAGAGAAAGCTGAGGCCAGGCTGAGACACAGACAGGCCCTGTCTTCAACGTGAGAAGGAGACTTACACAACCCAGTTGAGCAACAGAAGAATCCACGGGTAAAGTTCCCCTTAGTACAGGGAGATGGACTGTAGGTCACGGGTGATTCAGGGAGACAGCTCTCTGCCTGAGCTGGGGAAGGGAGAGCTTTCCTCCTGGAGACCCCAGACCCGGGACAAGTCCGCAGCACTGGGACAGGTTCCCCCTCCCAGCATAAAAGAACCGATGGCAGGAAGGAGGAGATTGAGAGGAACTGTGATCTGGGAAGTCCCAGCCTCCCACAGACTCAGACACCCTTCAAATCCTGAGCACCTCCATTCCTCCAGAGAGAAAATACCAAGCGAACTGACCACGGAGTCATCCAGGGATGGATCTTAACCATCAAACATCCTATTTAAAGGCATGATTGGCAGGTGCAATTTCTAACAAGGCAGCGGGGTCAGGCCCGCCTTGGAGATACTTCCCACCCAGCTCCAGATTCAGACGCATATTGGTTTGAATCCTGGCTCTGCCACCTGCTCGCTTGGCGACTTCTCCTTAGTTACTTCACCTCTCTATGCCTTAGCTTCCTCATCAGGAAAATAGAGATACTAACAGTAACTACCTCATGGGATTGTTGGAAGAATTAAAGGAAATAACATGTGCGAAGCATTCAGCAGAGAGAGGGGCCCAATTCATGCACCATGTTCCGTTTTCCTGCTCTATTAACTGGCCCTAGCTGGGGATGCCCTTTCAGACTGGTTGGCCTTTGTATCTTATTGTCTCAGATATTTGTAGCTCATCCTTTGTCTGGAATGTAAGCCCCTGAGGACCGAGGTCATGTTTGCATTTCGTTAACCCCTCCAGTTCCTTTTGACTTGGCAGGAGAGCATCCTTGGGCCTTACAGTGAAGAGGCACGGGCTCAAAGTCAGGGGTTCTAATCCCACCTGTTTTCCCAACTTGCTGTGTGACCTTAGGCCAATCCCTTTCCCTTTCTGAGCCTCAATTTTTCCATCTACAATACCAGGTACCTGCTCTAGACCAGTGCCAACCAAAGCTGGGTACTCATAAGAATCATCTAAGCATTTGCTAAAATACAGAATCTGGCCCCCAGGACCAGATATTACTAGATCAAATCAAACTTCTAGGCAGGCCTCAGTCTGCAGGGCTGTCTATCTATGTAGAGTCAAAGTCAGCACTCTGCAAAATCAGAGATTCATCGGATAATGATAACAGTGAAAACGGTGAATTAAAGGCAGTTGAATATTCCAAGAACCACTTAGACCCCACTGCATGGAGATGACAGGGATGCTCAGGACTCCCCAGATGTTGCTTGCTTTCCACAGTGACCTCTAAGTCAGCTTTTTCTAAGCTTTCTAACATTCATCCCACCCTGTCAAGCCAAGAGGTTTCAACAATTGTGTTCACTTTTTAGATTTGTTGACCGTAAGAAAAGACCATGATTTTAAATTTGCCCCCAACAGAAGGTTGCCGCAAGCTGTGCCTCACACTTGTGATGAGAACCTGGGATTCTCCAGGACAAACAGCTGGCCCCAAACATCAAACTTAGGGATGTTTCCAGTGCAAATGCTTATGCTGTTGAGGACGAAGGGAGACGGGCACCTGGCACGGCTGTCAGTTGATGTGACTTTTCGGGAAAGCAACCAAGACCCTACAAACGATCATTCCGGCCAATCTTATAACTATTCTGAGAATCTAGCTCGAACAATTCATCTTAAATAGAGGAAAAACAACTGTATGCAAAAGAATATCCGTGCTGTTCTCGACTTTGATCTGGGTGGTATATTAAGCTGCATTTGAATTTGTTCACTTTACTTACTGTATGTAAGTTATACTGCTGTTAACAAAAAAGGAGAGCATTCCTCACAGAGACATTAAAGCCTTATTCTGAAGCCCAATTGTCACCTCTGTCAGCTGCTACCCATGGGACCTCATGCAAGTTACTTGACTCTGTGCACCTTTGACTCTCCGTTGGAAAAATGTGAGGATTAATGACTGAAGATTGGTTTAAATACTTAGCACAGAGCCCGCCGTATAGCGAGCGTTCAATAGTTGTTAGAGTTTCTATTATCGTTATTGGGACAGCAGTTTGGTAAGCAACTTAAATATTCAGCAATAAGGGAGTGATTAAATGAGAATAATGTTTAAAATGTTTGCAATAACACGAGGCAGGGTTTATGTTATTTTAAGCTAAATTTAAAAGAAAAAGTCAGGATAACAAGATTGAATATGAATTATAAGCTCAATTATGTTTAGAACCATTCTTAGAAAAAGTGTTGAAGGGAACACATGGCGAGGTTCACCGAGGTTGTGTTTGGGTGGCAAGACAGTGGATGCTATTTATTTTCTTTGTTTAGCAACTCTATGTGCCCAAGGAGCATATGGCTAGCCCGTTGTGGCCTTGAAGGCACTCTTTTTCTGCAGGGGTTGGCCCCACGGCCTTAGATTGAGGCAATTTCTCCATTTCAAGAGTCCCAAGGGGCTAGTGAAAGCAGGGCTGAGGTAGGGCTGCGGCCCCTCTGTTAACAGGGGAGGGAAGGGGGGAGTCTGGCCAGCCACAAGTACCACAAATTGCTAAGCTTCTGGAGCAGGCAAGGGAGGGGAACCAAGGGCATGAGTCTGCCTGCCACTGACAGCACCTTCCCCTCATCTCTGCAGCTGAACTACAAGGACTGTGAAAAGGCAGTGAAAAAGTATCACATCGACGGGCCGCGGTTTTTGGTAAGCGAGGGGCCAGTTTCACACATTGAGACCAAAACTGCTCTGCCCTTTAGCTAATGGCTGCAGGGCCAATTGGTCTACCCTCTCCCTAGGGCTGCCCAGAGCCAATGCCTGTCTTCAGGATCCCCAGGCAGCCCTTTGCCTTCTTCTCCGGAAGTTTTGTATGAACCTCTCTCTCATCACCTCTCAGGATCCTCCTATTTAGGACACATCCAAGATCCTTCACCGATAAAAGGTACATTCTAAAGTCAAAGTATAAGGAGGAATCCAAGTATAGTTACACACACACACACACACACACACACACACACACACGCACCTTGAAAAATTTATTCAAATGCCATCCATACTTTGAGAAACCCGAGGAGAAAAAAAGACCAGATGAGAAAATAAAAGATTCTCTTTTCCCATCTCTCATTCTGGGATACATACTCAAATAAATGAGTTACCCTCATTTTTTCAATTATGTCTCTGTTTCTCTCTCCTAAATTCACATAGTGGGTTTTGTGCCAAGGAAACACACATGTGCTATGGCTCTCTCCACTCCATTATACTGCAAAAAGCTCTAAGAGTAAGACTAAGATGCAGCCTTATATTAAGGACTAAGCCATTAAATGAAAAGGGAGGTGGCTCTAATGGTGGGGATAGAGGATTGGGTAGTGGCTGCGGATGGTCTGAGCATTTCGCTTGAAATGACACCTTTGCCAATGGGTAAGAGACCCTGATGGCACCAATCCATCTCTCCTGATCATGTTTCTTCACCCTTTAAAAAAGAAGCGGGAACAAGACTTCAAAGGTCTTGTGGGGTAGATGTCCCCAATTTGGATTTGGAGTGAAGAGGGCAAGCTAAGCTGGTTTCCCTGCAAGGCCTCATCAGCAGCAGTGAGGGAACTGGGCCATGAGACTCCAGGGTTGGAAGGGGCCGGAGAGGTCACACACTCTAGCTTTCCACCCAGCACACCAATCCATTTCCTATATTACATCTCTGCTACCGACCTCTGCTTGAATTCCTTCAGTGATGGTGAGCTCACAACCACCCATAGTCATCTGCCTCTTTCTGGGCAGGTCTGAAGTCTCATGCTGAGACCAAGCCCGTGCCACTATCAGTCTGAGTTCTGCTTTCATGTGCCATGGAAGACTTGTTTATCCACTGGCCCACCTAAATCATTCATTCATTCACCCAACCAGTCACTTGACAAGCATCATCTTGAGCTCCTTTTACACACTGGACCATGCCATGTGTTGGGAATATAGAGATGATTAAGATGTGATTTCTGCCTTCCAGAAGCTTGTTTAATAGCAGAAAGGCTCCAACCACCTCATTTGCAATTGAGGAAATACGCAGAGAGCTATGATGTGATTTGTTCTAAGTCATGCACCTAGTAATTGGACTCAAGCACACATGGAATTCAACCTAACACTGCCTGGTTTTTACAATGCTACTTCTTCACACCGCGCTTTGAGCCAATAGAAGTCCTGGAGTTTTGTCGTTGCTGTTCTTGCAAATTACTGCTGAATCTGAGTGTTTCCTTCTGGTGCCTCCAGCTCTGAGAAGAGACTTATCAGGGCTGAGTGGAAAGGGACTAAGACATCTTTCTTGAGGACGGTCTTGGTTGCGGCCTTGATGGCCTGGGTCACCTTGAACAAGCACTTGCCCTCTCTGAGCCTCACCTTGCTCCTTCCTCTGCTAACTGAGCACGAGCATGTGGACTGGGTCATAGTGGTTGACAGGCCCTTCCAGCTCTGTGAGTCCCCCCAGTGCCCCCCATGAAAGCTTCAGGCCTTTTAGGATGGGGTGTTTCCTCGGTGGAGAGATGGTTTCTGAGCAGCTTTGTCTCCTGTGCTCAATATCTGAGACCTGTCAGGCCCTCAGAGAAGACTGCATGTTCTGCTTATTGTGTGAGAAGGAGGAAGTGGAAAGAGGGACGTTAGGACCCAGGAGAGCAGGGAGCAGAACCTGGGGCCTGGCCCAGCACTGGGGTATTTACAGGCAGCTTCTGATGAAACCGAACCGCACCCCATGGGCCCTGGGTACAATTTAAGCTCTGATCTGAGCTCTAATTTCTCGTCTATCATTCCTTCTAGTTTTATAATATCTAGGACCATTCTGCTGTTGAAGGCAGAAGTGGAAGGCCCTAGTCCATCGTCCTGCCTTCCTTCTTTCCTTCATCCTTCCTTCCTTCCTTCCTTTCCTTCTTCCTCAGTGTAGGAGATAGTAGGTCCCATGAATCTGTTTTGCTGCCATTTTTGTTTTCCAAAGAGAGGGGTGGGAACTCATCTGGTGGGGAATGGAGGTGCTATGCTTCCAGAAAGTTGAAGAAGAGGAGGAACATGTGCTTGGAAACTGTGTCAGTTAGGAAGGCGTGTGGCTGCCTGTAACAGAAACCACAGTGGCTTAACAAACTAGGGGTTTATCTTTCTCAAGTGATAAGAAATCTAGAGGTGGGTGCTCGGGGCTGGTGGGCCGCTGAAGGAAGTCATCACAGCCCCATCTAGCCTGTGGAGAAAGCCTGTGGCTTCTGTCCTCCTGGTGTAAGGTGGCTACTCCATCTCTAGGCAACGCTTCTGCATTCCAGGCAGAAGGGGGAGCGAAGAGTGAAAGGTGCATAAGTGCATGGGAATGCATCTCCCCTTGATTTCAGGGAAACTTTTCCAGAAGCTTTGTCCAGTAGACTTCAGGTTACATCTCACTGGCCACAACTGAGTCCTGTGACCTCAGCCATCTACAGGGTAGTCGAGGGTGTTAAATATTTTGAACTGGGCCCATTTACTGCCCTGAACAAAATCCAGGTCCTGTGAGTAAGGGAGAAAGAGAGAGTGGATCTTGGGCAGGCAAGCAGTGGCGTCTGCTGCGTCGCCTCTCCAGGCAGGGCCAACTTGCTGTGCTCCTCCCTCTCGTGCCCCTCTTGAGGTCACCCTCAGCATATAATCATACTCCTGCAAAAGTCATCATATGAGTAACCCAGAGTTTGCTGACGGTCTTTGAAGGAGGTGGAGGAGGGGTCATACCACACAGCAAAACTCTCTTCGCTCATCTTTCCTTCCAGTTCCTGTCCCTGTTCTGAAGGCCTTTCTCTTTCCTAACATCCTGTTCCTTGGCATCTCCAGCCATGCTCACAGCCACCTTCTCCTTCACACTCTTCCCCAAATTCCCTCAGCTTATGTCCTCCACTCAGCAAAACAGAAGGCCAGCCCCAAGTCCTCAGCCATCGTCCCTCGGGCAGCCCTGGGAAGGAAGCCCTCACTCATCCCGCCACACTCTGAAAATGAGTCACAGTACGTTCCTGAGAGGGGGTTGTCCTGGAGGGAGGAGATGCCACTGCTCAGTGATGTTAAAAAAGGAAAAGGAGAAGATATTAAGAAGCTTGACCAAAAGCCTGATTCTCTCAGAATTCTTGGCAGGCTCCTGCCCTAACCCTGCCGCAGGTGGTCTGATAAGGGGACTGGATCGGACACTGATCCTAAGAGCTGGAACAGATGAGTCCAACGAGCACATTGCTTAGGTGCCCCAGCCCCTGTGCCAGCTGGGCTCGGGGAAGCCTGCCTGGCTCTTCCCAGTGGGCAGCAAACAACCTGCCAGGCAGTTCCCAGCCCAGAGCGGGAGAGGAGGCAAAGACACTAACCTCCCAGAGCTGGCCAGACCCCAGCTGCTCCCTCCCCTGGGGTAGTAATTACTCACCTAACTCCCCCATTTCTCACTCACATAGGATGTGTTGGGCAGGGTGCCAAGCACATGATACACATCATCTCATTCAATCCTCAGGACCCCTGAAAGGTGGCCATTATTATTATAATGACCCCTGTTTTACAGATGAGGAAACTGATGCTCAGAGAGTCTGTGTGCCCCAAATCAGACAGCTACTAAGCCTGTCTGACTCCAGAGCTCCCACCATAACCACCCAGCCTTCTGGCCTTAATTAGAATGTCAGTGGAACCCCTTCTTTGGCTCAGCATCTGTTCTATGGAAAGTGTGGCCATCCTCTTTTCTGTTCCTAATATTGGCACCCGTACCTTCCCTCCTTCTTCCAAGACACCTTCTTCCTTCCCCTCCCACATCCCCTCTAACATAGGCCCCCGGGACGCTCAAAGGGCTTGGACAGGAGAGGACAGACACCTGCAGGAAGGAAGCAGACTGTGGATGCCACAGAGCAAGGTTGCAGCCCCAGCTCTATCACCTAGAAGCTGAAATTCCCTTCACACCCCGAGCCCCAGCTTTCTCCCCTGTAAATGGGAACACTGATCGTTCCTACACCACAGGGTTGAGATGGGGATTAGTCAGAGTGCTGTAAGGCAGAGGTCCAGAGTCAGCTCTTCACAAATATGAATTTCTTTCTCCTTTCCCCTCTTGGTTCCCTCAGGAAAGCCTCTTTATTGCATCCCCACATCTAGAGAATTCTAATAGCTCTGATGATAGAGGCTTGTGGGGTATGACAGTGGTATGAGAGGCGCGGATTCCTTCTCCAGGCTGGCTTCTCACAGAAGCTCCCCACAGAGACTGAGAGGGGCCCTGAAGTCTGGGATAAGAGCCTGGGGAAGAGGTCACAACATGGCCAAATTCAGCCCGTAAAACAACTTCTGTTTCGTCCCATAATTTAGCTCTCATAGTATTTGTTTGTTTGTTTAAGTTAAAATCATTTGTCAGTATCTAGAACTCAGGTAATTTCACATAAAATCTAGAGTTTGGGATTCCCTTTGAAAAAGTAGATCTCCCAATACCAGGCCCAGAGGCTTTTATGCAACATCTAGAAGCTGCTCACTTTGGGTGGGTGGGTGGGGGTGTACTCTTCAGTTTGCTGCAGTCCCCACCACTCCCTATTGTTTCATACTCTATTCACCTGGCCCAGAGCCCTTCCTGTGGGTTGTAACTTGCTGGTGTCTTCATTTCAGAACCTGACAGAAAATGACATCCAGAAGTTCCCTAAGCTCCGGGTGCCGTAAGTACTCCTGCCTTGATTCCGTGGTTTGGGGAACAGAGGTTGGAATGTGGAGTAGTCCAGGGGCAGCTGAGTCAGTTATCTATCACTGTTGGTTTGAAATAGGAAGGGTGACAGCAAGGGCAGGGTATGGGGAAGAGAAGTTATGGGGAAAAGGAAGGAACAGATCAGCCAGCTGGTGCTCTTGCCAAACAGAAGCCCAACTCTGGACCACGTTTTCATTTTCTCTCTTCCCAGTGGGGTGGCTTGGGCCTATGAAAATAGCACCAGAGTCAAGAGAGCTGAGGCTTCATCGTGGCGTCATCACCGACTCAGTGATTGCTTACGTTTTCTGGACCTTAGTTTCCAGCCCAGTAAAATGAGAGTTGGGCCCAATGAAGGGTGGCATGAACATCATTTTATCTGTCAATACTGACTGCTTGGGAATGGCTGTCAGGGGCGTTGTGTTGAGAAGAGTCCTCAGGAAAGGCGAGCATGATCCATTACTGATGTCTGACGTGGATGCTGAAATGGGAAGCCCTGTTGGGCATATCATGCTATGTGTTTTCTATCCCACTAGTAAAGGTCTCACATACCCAAATACTTACAGGAGCCGGGAAGGTGATATACATGTGTAAAAGGGGCCAGGATGAAAAATACTAAGTCCTATTGATTTCACTTTCATTTTGCCACCTTTGAATAAAACATGGGTATGGAGAAATACTTCTTCACTATAAGAAAAATAATGGCACAGTTATGATGATAAAAGAGGTAATCAACATGAAGTCTGCTCATTGGTGAAACAATAGGGAGTAGTGGAGATTGTGGCAAATCAGAAACATATTCTCCATCCAAAGAGAATAGCAGCTACTTAGCTCCAGTCACTGTGGATGCAATGATGCCCAATCTTTAAATTTATCAAAAGTAGCTAGAAATATCAGTTTTATGTGATACATCTGAATTTTTAAATGTTGGCTCAAATATTTATAAACATTGTGAAAGCCAAGGTAAACATATCTAGATTTAGTCTGGGGGCCACCAGTTTGAGACCTCTACCCAGGACATCCTCTGAGGTCCTTTCTTTTGTTCTAAGGGTCCTAGAGCTCATAATGATAAAAGGAAGGTAGGCCAATGGAGTCGGTAGGACCTCCAGAGTAGCTCACTTAAGGAAAATCTGACTCTCAGGTTTCCCTCATCTGGAAGGGTGAAGGAAAAGAAAGGAATAATGATTTGCCTTTGGTACTGCCTATTTCCAGGGACAAGTAATGTTGAAGAATGCTTAGTCTTCCTAAGGGTTTTCTCTGGTCACATATGGTTATTTAAATTTAAATTAAATGAAAAATTTGTTCCTCAAAGGCACTGGCCACATTTTGAGGGCTCAATAGCCACATGGAGCTGATGACCACTGTATTGGATAGTGCAGATATAGAATATTTCTGTGATTGCACAGGTGTAATGCTCCAGAAAAAGATCACAATTCTATGTGAAGGAGAGACTTTAACACATGAATCAGATTTGGTGGCTGGTGGGCAATGCCAGCCTTCAGCCATGTTAAGTTGGTCCAGACAGTGTTTTAGAATTAAGAAATCTTCCAAAAGATCCAGCTTTTCTAGAAACAAATGGAAGATGTGGTAATCCAGGGCTCATAGTCTATTGTGGGAACATTCAACTGGATCTGAGTGTCTGCTGCCCTGTTTAGATGGGGTTTGTGCTTCCTAGTTCACCATGGTCCTCACTACTCCCTAAGGGATTATCCTAAGGTGCTTTGATCATTTATATCTTATGCATGGAAACTTTGGCTTTCTGACCAACTAGAAGTAATAGAGTCCAGACTTACCTCCCACCTGAAATAACCAAATAACCAGACAAAATATATGAAGCAGCAGTTTTCAAGACACCGGACATCAGATAGACATGGAAAACAAATGAGGTGATCTCTCACTGCTTGAGAGAGTCTCCAGGCCATGGCACAAGGAAAGAGGAACATGGGTGGAGTCTGGTGAACTTGAGTTGAGAAGACAGAGCTGAGGGTCAAGAAGTCTAGAGTTCATTAAATGGGTACCCGGGAGGAGAGAGCTGCATGAGAAAATGTCCTGAAGAAGTGCAGAGGGTCCCTCTTCAGCACAGTGCTGATCACGCATGCACGTAAGGAGACTACCTAAAAAGAGCTGCCCACAGGATCTGAGGAAACAGCAGCCAGCCACAGGGCCAGGAATGGTGTCTGTTTCTACCAGCCAGACCAGAAAAACTCCAGATTCACAGGCAGTGGGAAGCATGCGCAGAAGGACCTTGCCTCAGTAGCAGGAGTAATTAGCCCTAATCTAAAACTGCTCTGGTCCTGCCTAGCGAATCTTAAGAGCAAAACTGAAAAAAAATCAAACTGTTTCCAAGTAACTTAATTACATCCCCAAACAACAGTAGATTGGACACAGCAGAAGACAGTATTAGTAAACGTGAAGACAAGGCAATGGAAACTATCCAAAATGAAACACAGAGAGGGAACAATGAAAACAGCCTCAAGGAACTGTAGGGCAACTTCAAGTAGCCTAATATATTTGTAATTAAAGTCTAAAGGAGAGGAAAGAGTGTGCATGTGGAGAGGGGTCGGAGAGACAGAAATAAAATATTTGAAGAGATAGTGGCTGAAAATTGTCCAAGCTGGGTGAAAATGATGAGCCCACAAATCCAAGAGGCTCAACAAACTCCAAGCCCAAGAAACTAGCAGAAAAATACCAGATACATCATTCGCTAAGGTACATAATAATCAAATTGCTTAAAACCAATGATAAAGAGAAAATCTTAAAACCAGTCAGAGGAAAAAGACACATTACGTACATACAGAGGAACAGATATAAGGATGACAGCAGATTTCTCATCAGAAGCAATGCAGGTGAAAAGATAGTGGAACAGTGCTTCAGCGTACAGAAAGAAAAATACTGTCAACCTGGAGTTCAATACCCAACAAAAATATCTTTCAAAAATAGAGGCAAAATAAAGACCTTTTCAGACATACAAAATCTGAAAGAATTCATCACCAGCTGACCTACACTACAACAAATGTTAAAGAAAGTCCTTCAGGCGGAAGGGAAATAATGCCAGACTTAAATCTGGATCCACACAGAGGAATGACGAGTCCAAAAATGGAACCTATGTGGGTCTATATATGTATACTCGGCCCATGAAGGCATTTGAGTTTGCATCTTCTGGTTCCCATACAATGTTAATACTTCATTCATTTAATGAACTGCTACTGGATACCTACAATGTGTCAGCCTTTGTTAATTACTCAGGTTACAGAGATGAGGGACAGAATCCCCACCTCAGGACACTCACCTTCTAATGGGAGGGTCAGATATACAAACAAGGCAATCATATTATAATTATGACAGTGCTATGCACAGCACGTACAAGTTCAATGGGAGTAGGAAGGTAATTTTTCTCATGGCATTCAGGGAAGACTTCTGGGAGGAAGGGAACCTAAGATGGATCTTGAAATATACCAGGAGTTGTCATACGGGTTGAAGGACATTCCAGGAGTGGGGAACATATTACAAAGGCACCAGAGGACCATCAGTGTGTTTAATGGAACCGCAAATGGGTCAGAGTGGCCGAGGCATATACACGGGGTAGTGGAAAGCAAAGAGGCTGGAATGACTGGCCACAATTTAGAAGGGTCCTGTGAGCTGTTCTAAAGGAGTCTGAGAGTGTTAGTGAAGTGTGTGCACCAGGGGGAACACTGAGGTCAATCCAGTGTCTTGGCTCTTTCCAGGGCAGTGTGAAGATGATTTAGAGGAAGGCCCAGCTGGAGGCATGGAAGCAAGTTAGGAGACGGTGGACATGACCCCACTAATGAGATGGGATCCTCACCAAGGGCTGTGGCTATGAAGATGCGAAGGAGGAGACTTAGAGCAGTAGAAGGAAAGATAAGGAAGGCACTTTCCGCTTGGAAGATCCCTTTTTATCTTAAGGCTGAGCTCAGCTGATGTCTGGAGCTATGTCTGAGTGCCTGGAGGAGGAGGTGGGGGTGAGAAGTGGCTGCTAGTTAGTGAGGAAGGGATGACTGTAAACTCATGTTGCTGGTGGGATGGGGGTGGGATATTTCTTTAGCTATCTGAAAACTGAAACAACGACTTGGCCTGTACAATCCCCCTCCAATATATTTGAATATGTGCCCCAGACTAGCTATGAGGCCCATTAATTACTAATTAATCTATCTTGTGAAAGAAGGAGGATTAAAGAAGGAGGATTAAAGAAGGGAAAGTCATGGGCTTTGGGGTGCGGAAGCTCCAGGTTCTAAAGCGGGCTCTGCCTCCTCCCAGCTGTGGGACGCTGGGGCAGTCACTTCAACACTGAGCCCCAGTTTCCTCATCTATAGAGGAGAAAAGAAGTAACTCTCAGGGACCGGTGGATACGAAAGGAGGCAGCCCTCGTAAACTGCCTGGTGCCATCCTTGATGCATATAGATATTCAATACTTATCCGTTCCATTCCCTCGTACATGGGTTCATTTGCTGTTATCATTACCCTGAAGGGCCATGGGAAAGAAATCGTGTTTATGTACAGCAGACCAAAACAAGATTACACTCTGAATATCTCTATTTCCTTCCCCAATGTGTAAAAAATCAGTAGTAAATAGATTTTTTATGAAGTTAGATCGTGGAGAAAAGGCTTTCTCTGTCTGCAGATAGAGTCACTCTCCCAGCACATAATTTCTCCCACAGATACCCCAAATTCTGTAATGGAGGAGGGTTTTTAAATAAAACAATGAAGACTCCCTTTGGAGGGCCTAGCTTAAGACCCATGGTATAGCTTAGCATTGTCTGGTTAAATGGGTAGAATACATGTTAAAATCTGCTGATGCCCATTTGGAGTCTATTTTTTTAAAAAACACGTTGTAAATTTTATATTTAAGTCCACTGTGTAACTTTAAAAAATAAGGAGAAGCTGGGGCCAGCCCGGTGGCGTAGTGGTTCAGTTTGCGTGTTCTGCTTTGGCAGCTTGCAGTTTGCAGGTTCAGATTCTGGGCACAGACCTATGCACCAGTTATCAAGCCATGCTGTGGCAGGTGTCCCACATATAAAAAGTAGAGGAAGATGGGTATGGATGTTAGCCCAAGCCAATCTTTCTCAGCAAAAAGAGGAGGATTGGCAACAGATGTTAGCTCAGGGCTAATCTTCCTTACCAAAAAAAAAAAAAAAGGAAAAGGAAGTGATGGGGCAGTGACAAAGGCAACAGAAAAGTGTTGGATGATTCTCTTTATATTGTTCTCATTGTGCCCATTACCAATTGTGGAATTTGTCTGGGAAAAGCTAAGACCCAATCAGAGAAGTGATGCAAGAATACCTATTGATTTGTCTGACTTCTTGATAAGGCTGTAGGTCTCCTAATAGCAGACAGAGCCTATTGGCTCACCTACTCAGTGCCTACCTGAGTTAGAGAGATAGGAAAGGAGGAAGCAGGATGGAGAGAGGGACCCAGAGGTCAACAGATATTCTTGTGCCCATTAAAGAATGTGACCAGCCGTCAGCAGAATCGAAACAGTGACAGGTCTATCTCCCACATGATCCTTCCCTCTCCCATTCATTGCCTAATCCCTGGCCAGGTACTCAGTCATCCTGACATGAAAAGTGCCCTTCTGCACCAATGGTCACTCCTTCTCCCCAGTGCAAGTCCAGAAAATTTGACTTCCTGGCTCAGCTCCTCATTAAAATGGTTGTGTGGCCTTTGACAAATACTTCTCTCAGAGCCTTGCTTCCCTTGTTGGTAAAAATGGGGATAATTCTACTTGTCTACCACACAACGTGTTTGTGGAGCACAAGTAAAATAATACACGTACAATTGTAGGGTGGGAGACATGGCTGAGAAGTGGGGAGACCACTCTCGGCCCTCAAATTCTTATTTCTCACCCACTCATGTGTGGTTCTCCACTGAGGCCTGAGATGATGATGGAAAGCCCCTTCCCAAGTCCCAAGACCCAACATCTCGGCTTCTCCCTGTCTTCTCACATGACAAGGACAGAACTTGGGAAGGTTTGGCTCCTGGTTCAAGGAGGCCAACCTTTAAAGGTGGAACACTGTGTTCCTTTAAAGATGGATGAAATGCAGAGAGAGGCAGAGTGAGAACGTGCACCTGGAGGCCCGGAGCAGGGGTTGACAGAGGTGATGTCAGAGGAGAGAGAGGCAGTGGACGGGAGGGAGAGTTGGAGGAGGGCGGTGGGAGGGCAGTGTTGAGCAAAGTCGGACTTCCGCCCAATTCTGGGCCTGGGAAATTTGTTGTGTGTGTGTTATGCCCTTTGAAATTGGGGTCCAGGGAGCAAGCCTTCCCCTGTTGGAGGGCCTGTGAGAGGAAGAGAAGGAAAGCTGGTCTAAAGCTCTTACTGTGTGAGCCATGGTAAAAAATACATCTCGCATTGTAAGTCGGCACACACCTACACATGTGACTATACAGGCAACAAAAATAGAATGTTCACAAAATAGTACCTACTCTTCCTGTGTGCTATGAGCTCTGATATTTTCTATTCTTTCTGTTTCCTTCCTTCCTTCCTTCTTTCTTCCCCACCTCCCTCCGTCCCTCTCTCCTTCCCTTTCTGCCTTCCTTTCTACCTGCCAGCCTGCCTTTCTTTCTTACTTCTGTGTGACCAGCAAAGCTGATTTCAAGACCCGCTAGTGGGCTTCCACCTGCAGTTGGTAAAGCACAAGGGACCACTGAAAGGGAACCCTGGGTCTCCTGGGAGAATCCTAGGAAACACTTCAAGATAGATGAGATGCCTCCTTCTGCTCCTGTTCCCCCACCGCACGCCCTTCATAATTATACAGGTTCTTCTCCTTCCCTTCCTCCTCCATCTCCTCCTGCTCCTCATCTCCCCCTCCATCTCCTCCTCCTCATCTCCCCCTCCATCTCCTCCTCCTCATCTCCCCCTCCATCTCCTCTATCTCCTTCTCCCCCTCCATCTCCTCTTCCTCTTCAATCTCCTCTCCCTCCTCATCTCCTCCTCCTCCTTATTCTCCTCCCCTCCTCCTCCTTCTCTTCCATCTTCTCCTCCTCCCCTTCTATCTCCTCCTTCATTTCTTCCTCCATCTCCTCCTCCTCCCCCTTCTTTTTATTTATTTATTTTAAAACAATTCCAAGAATAATAGACTTGATTTCACAAACTTTTCAGACCATAGGAATCACCTAGGGGACTGTTGTTCCTGCCCCCCAGGCCTCTCCCCTGGAGGTTCTGATGGGTTAAGTCTACGGTGGGCCTGGTGATCTGTGTTTGTAGCAGGTGCACCCATGTAATCCCAATGGTCGGGCTGGTCAGGGATTCCCTAACCAGGACCAACTCCCCTATTTTGCTGGTGAGGAATCAGGGACAAGGAAGGGCAAACGTCTTTCTTGAAGTCACAGAGTGAACACTGCCCTTGGGGCAGGACGTTGCAGTCATACTTGGGACAAGGACTTGCCCCCTGCGCCTTCTAACATCACCAGGAGAGGCCTTCCATTGACAAGTCAAAGACTGGCCCCCATCAAGCCATGGGTGCAACTGGGAAGGAACCCAGGTCATGGCAGGATTCCACCTTGCTGCCATGGCCTGACTTCCTGTTGGAGGATTCAGCTCCACTTCCGGGGCCAGTTCACCCCTAAAACAAGGTGAAGCAGAGGGAGCTATGTCTACCGGCTGCCCAGCCCCCTCCACCTCTCTCCCTGGTGCTGAGGCCTGAGGTTTGTGGGGAGGACTGAGAATGAGTCACCTCCGGCCACTCACTGTCACTTGGTCTTCTGGGGGTGTGGAGGTCGGGGACAACTTTGAAGGTTTGCACACAGAGGTAGCAACACCTCCTTGCCCTGTCCACCAGCACTGCCACCCTGTCAACTTGCCCCCCAGCAGTGGTCCCAGCTGGCTTGGAAGATGAGGCCCACCGCAGCAGGAGGACCTTGGGAGCCCTAGTTTGGCTGCAAGCCGCACTGCCAGGCCCTGCTCTGCTCTCTCTCAGCTCTTGGCTGCTCCTCTATTGGCGCCTGTGGTTTGACATTTCCTTCCTTAGCCAGTTAGAGCCCCAGCAGCCTCCAGCCTGGCTGCTAAATATACTAGTGAGAAGAGACACCGCAGAGAGCAGGGGGTCTTTTCATAATCAAAGTGGCTTTGTGAGCTGGTCAGAGCCCAGCCCTGCTCCTTGGGACAGAGGCGTTGAGGTGCTGCCCAGCACACCTCTTCAAGTCATTGCTGAAATGTCACCTCCCCGCTGAGGCCTGCTCATTTTCAACTGCAGCGGCACCCACCCATGCACTCCCACACCCCCTCCCCAGCCCCCCCCATGTATATATATATATATGGCTCCTACCCAGAACTTCACTTCCTTAAACGTTCATTGTTTATTGTCTGTCTCCACTGGCACGTAAGCTCCTCGAGAGCAGGGACCTTTGTCGGTTTTGTTCATTGATGCACCTGAGCACCCAGCAGAGTTCCTGGCACTTAGAAGTTCCTTAATGCCTATTGTTGAATGAAGGCGTGACTGAATGGGACTGGCTGCTGCAGCCACACACCTGACCTGGCCAGGATGCAGGACACCAACGGGCTCCCTTGGCAGCTCTGTAGGAGCCCTTCCATCCCGAATGTCAGAGGAGGGAGGAGAGGGACTCCCATCAGCTTCTCAAGACAATTGCTTAGAGGAAACAAAAAGAACCACGTCACAAGTGTTCTGGTGGTGTGATCAGGAGGCCACTGGGAAGTCCCCACACCTGCCTTACAGCATCTTGCCCTCTGGGCAGTCAGTGAAGTGTGAAAGTCCAATAATGACATTATGACAGAGGATTACACATTGCCCTCTCTCCTCTGTCCTCTTAAGTCCCCAGCATGTTTATCAAAATTCATTTATCCTGTTATTCTAGCGAGGTAGGAGGGTTCCGAGCAGCAGTTCCCTGGGAGAGTGGAGAAGTGGGGGATTAGGGGTCTGGGGGAGTCAGGAGGGGAGCAGGAAGTGGTGGATGCTAAGGACTACCTTTGCTAACTCAGCAATTTTGTTTTAGGCCAAACTTGTTACCTTGAGATGATCACTTAACAGAAGGAATGTAGATCCTGGGTCATTCTCAGATGGGCGACAGGCTCAACAGTGTCCACATCCAGGGAACTTGTAATATAAAGGAAATTAACACAAGGGTGTGGTGTGTTGAAAGTGTGCTGCCCTGGAAATCAGGGAGCCTGGCTTCTGGGGCCAGTGTGTGTTGTGGGGAGAGGGATGGCCTTCATCACTAACCCACTCTGTGGGCCAGTCCCTTCCTTCATCTGGGCCTCTGTGGTCTCATCTATAGAATGACATTGGACTAGATCATCTCTGAGGATCCTCCCAGTTGTCCCAAATCTCTAGGAAACCCTGAGCCTGTTTACTATTGAGGGCTCTCTTGGTCTCAGCAGTGGGTGCTAAGGGAGGCTGGAGTCTTGTGTCCTGGAGATTCGAGAGACCCCACATAATGGACGCTTAGTGCTCAGGTGTGCTGGTGGAGCAGCCATGCTCTTCCTGTCCTGGGGTTTTCCAATTAACTGCACCCAAGGACTAAGAGCATCTCCAAGTGTCCTGGCCAGGGCTGGCCTCAGGGCATGAGTGACTCAGGGGGTCTCCCACTCTGGAGGCTGTGACTTGTTTGGGAATACTTCTCCAAGTTTCATAAGAATCCATGTCACGGAGGAGAAGGCAGGGAAGGGAGAATGGAAGGAGACAATAGACCAGAGAACAGCTCTTGTCAAGAGAAGCTGATTGGTCCAGGTCTCAGAGATGGTTTCAGGATTCCTGGAAGCCAGACATCACCCAGGATGCTAAACCAAGAGTCAGGGGACCTCAGCCCCAGAAAAATTAACACAACAAAGTACACAGCAGTTGTATCCAGATCATAAGGCTGCAGAATTTTAGAGAAGGGGGAGCCAGGTGTGCGTTGACAAGTCTTGATGGAGGGGCTCTGAGTTAGACTTTGAAAGCTGAGCTGGACACAGACCAGCAAAGAGAAGACAGGGCTTCCTGGGCAGGAGCAGGGACTGGCAGGGAGATGAAGGTGACAAGTTCTAGGAGGAAGTGAGGAGCAGAGGCTCTGCAGGGGGGACTGGCTGGAGGCCAGAGTGGCAGTCTGGCTGAAGTGGGCCCAGGTGCCCCGGGTCACACAGATCAGGGAACTTCAGGGCCCAGTGGGAAGGTTGGGGTTGGGGAGAGATGATGGTTTTGTCACCTCATCTGTCTCTTTGTCTTGTAGGATTCTCAGTAAGTTAAGTCAAGAAATCAACAAGAATGAAGAGAGGAGGAGCATCTTCACACGCAAGTGAGTGGGGCCTGGTGTCGCTGTAATGAAATGCAAAGAATGTTCAAGACCAAGGACTGTTTTTGCCCCCAATTTTGATCTTCATCCCTCCTTCAGTCCCAGGATTTTGAAGCTGGTGCCAAGGAGGGGAGGGGGCTCCTTCTCCCTGCCCTGCATTCTGCCCCTGCGTCTGGATGCCAGGGGAACTTCCCCCAGAGAGTCAGGCAGTCATGAGCCCCAGTTGCACCACCAGTGCGGCTTTGGTGGTTTCCAGAATTTTCGGGCAGCCTGGCTCGAGTTGCCGAGCAACAATGACAACAGTCCTGGGTGGTGAGACATACACCCCAGCAGGGGTTCCTCCTGCAGAGCTGGACCGAGGGAAGAGGGAGATCCCCTGAAACCAGTAGGGCCATTAATGCAATGCTGTTTGCCTTTGCAGGCCCCAAGTCCAGCGGTTTCCTGAAGAGACAGGTAAAGGTCTCAGGGTGGAGGGATTGCTTTAGGAGGTGACAGGTACTTCAGTGATTCTTCTGTCTGCCAGTTCCTAGGGCTCCTGGGGTGTCATGCAGGTGACCTTATTCATTTGTCTGTCAGCCAGTTTTTACCCAGAAAAGGGTTTGGGTCCCGACTGAAGGGAGGAGAGATGTCACTATGTGGGGCACCTGGCTTTTGGCCCCTGCTCAGCTGGGACCCTCTGAAGAGACACAGTGAGGAACTCTGTGGGGGAGCAGGGAAGGACACAGGCTTTGACTGAGCACCTGAGTGGAGCCAGCCCCCTACTTCTGAGTCTTTAAAGCAGTTTTTCAACATTTAAATTGCACATCGTGTTAAAATGCAGATTCCTGGGCCCCACTCAGTCCTGCTGAATCAGAAGCTCCAGGGTAGGGCCCGAGGTATCTGCATATTTTAAAGCAGTCTCAGGTGATTTTTGTGCATGCAAAGGTTGAGAACCACTGCCACCCTCTGGTAGATTGAGCCCCTCAGGTAGAAATTTTAGAGCTGATAATAAATTGTTAACCCCAAGATATGTGGAAGGTAGGACGGAGGCCCGGGATGGGGCAGTGGTGTGGGAGGGCATCAGACGAGGAGTTGCTTTGACTTTCCTTCTAGTGGCTTCTTGTGGTACTGATGCTGGTGTTTTCTTCCACAGAAAGCCATGATGAAGACAATGGGGGCTGGTCGTCCTTTGTGAGTATGGTGTGGGCTGTTCTCCCACCGTTACAGCAGTTTCCAGAGCGCCTTTGTAGTAAGGAACTGGCATAAGGCCAGAAGCAGCAGTTCTCTAACAAGATGCCGGCATACCCACCCAAGGGCAGAAGACGTGTTCTGTGAAGGCCAATAGGAAACATTTTCGGCTTTGTGATCCACACGGTCTCTGTCTCACCCACTCGCCCCTACTATCATAGCACAGAATCAGCTGTGGGTGACACCTGCACAGTGGGCGTGGCTATGTGCCAATAAGCCTTCACTTACAAAACAGGCGGTGGGCTAGACTTGGCTGCGGGCTGTAGTTTGCTGCCCACACCACTACCCACCATGACCACCCCACAGCAGGGCCTTCCGCCAACCCCTCCCCAGCATGGTCCACACTAAAGCAGCTTTAAAGTAGCTTTTCTTGTAGACTTAAGTCGCCGCTGGTGACAAAGAGGGAAAGGGATTTCAGAATTGACCTTTAGCCCTGAGAAGACCCCAAGGACGTTCAACCCAATTGGTTTTTATATTCAGGGGTCACAGTGACCCTTGGAGAGTCTGATGAACTCTGTGCCTCCTCTCCCAAGACGCCCTGTGCAGTCACTGCGCATGAAGCCAGGCTCAAGCTAACAGCTCTATTATGGATCGTAGCTTGATCAGTTCATGTTACAGACGAAGCAGCTGAGCCCAGTGGAGAGCCTGATTACATGGAGCCCCACAGCTAGTGACAGCAGGCCTAGGACCGAGGTGGCCCACCCTCAGTCCAGTGGTCTTAAGAGGGTAATGGCCTGGTGGGAAGACAGGAGCCGTGGGGCCGGAGTGGGCAGGCTGAGGGAACCTAGGGACCCCCTATCAGTCTAGGGGGCAGTCAGCAAGGGCTGGAGAGGGGGTGAGACCACTGTTCTGAAGTCCCCATCATCATCCCCATCCACCCCCTGCTCTCAAGTTACAGGAGCACTGATAGCAGGCCGAGTCTTTTTCGGAGACACTCAACCCTCACTTTGCCTTCCAGTATTTTTTAAAAATATTCCTTGAGTCAAAAATTAACACAGGAATCTTTCAGTTGAACAACTTAGTCTTCCTTAAGCCACCTTAGCAACGCTATCAGGATTTCTAGGATAGCCGTATATACCTTTCCTTGCCAAGTGGCAACCTCCCATTGCTTCTTTCCGCACTGCCCTTGACTTCAGGGAAATGCCCTGGGGTCGTTTATTACCCACTTGACTTTGGCGTGAGAGTGATAGATAAGCCAGTCATCGCTGGGTGGCTGATGGTGCCACCTCTGCTTGGGAAATCACCATGGTGACTGTCTACTCTCACGGACTGCTTCAAAGGCAATCACCCAGCCCCAAGGGCTTACTTTCCCTGAGAGCCACAAAGAAGCAAACATAAAACACAATAAAAAATTTAAAATGTAGAAAGAGAGTCTTTCCAGGAGAGCGGCTTCAAACTCAGTGTCAGCTGTCAAGAATAATGAGCTATTGTTTCTATCCACTCAACTCTCAGCAAAAGACAACAGGGCAGCCGTGACAATCCCCCCTCAGATGCAGCTTAATCTGCCTTCTAACTAACAGCTTTGGTTATTTGGTTCCCCCATTCGCGGACCTTCAGCACTGCACTGGCTTACAATGAGAAGACATCTTCTGAGTGCAGGCACACTGACAACAGAGCCGACCGCTAACTAAGGGCATCACAAGCGCTCCAGGCGTTGAGTCCTCCTCTGGGTGGCGCCTGGAGTAAAACTGTGTTCACTCAAAACAGCCGGCTCTCCCACCCCTCTATTCCAGTGTCCTTCTCATTTCTTCTGCTTTTCTCTCTTGTGCAAAAAGGTGTAGAGGAAAATGCACTCGCTGAGTGGTCTGAAGACCCTGCCGGAGGTCTCAAGGCCGTGACTTGCTGGCCATGTGGTACTGCACTCCCCGACCTCAGTGTCCTCATCTGTAGGATGGGAGTAACCGTCCTAGTGCTGCCTGCCCCCCGGCCAGGCCCAGCATGAGGCTTGGCAGAGAGAGCAGGCGCGGGCATGTCGAGTGCCATGGAGCCCCTACCAGCTGCACTGTCCCTGTCACTCTGTTGGCAGGAAGAAGATGACTATGAAAGTCCCAATGATGATCAGGATGGGGAGGATGATGGTGACTACGAGTCCCCCAATGAGGAGGAAGAGGCGCCCGTGGAAGATGACGCTGATTACGAGCCACCACCCTCCAACGATGAGGAAGCTATGCAGAACTCCATCCTGCCGGCCAAGCCTTTCTCCAACTCCAACTCCATGTACATCGGTAAGGCCCTTGGCAGCCCAGCCCCCAGCCCCCAGCCCCCAGCCCCCACTGAGGCATGGGCGCCCCACACCCACGCAGCAGAAAGCTTTGCATGCTTATGCCAGCTCAGCTTCTTACCAGCTATGTGGCGTTGGGCAAGTGACTCCACCTCTCTGGGCCTCAATGTCCTCATCTGTGAAATGGGATAACTACAACACAGATCTCATAGGTGTGCTGTGAGGATTATTCATATTGCAGACAAATTATTGCCTGTGGTGGCTGATACCAGCACTGAACTGCCACTTAAGGGTATTTGGCAGTAATAACTCATTCTGTGTATTACTCAGGTACTCAAGAGTACTCTCCTGCTCCTCCCCATCTTTTGACCAATTCATGGTTAGGTGGCACTCCCACTCACGGACTGTCAGAATAAATACAACGATATTGAGTGGGCTTTGACCATAACTTTAAAGAGTTTTACACAGTATTTAAGATTTTCATTGTTTATCT
Source organism: Tapirus indicus (assembly GCA_031878705.1). Taxonomy (NCBI): domain Eukaryota; kingdom Metazoa; phylum Chordata; class Mammalia; order Perissodactyla; family Tapiridae; genus Tapirus; species Tapirus indicus. The sequence goes on along the minus strand of CM062925.1, from coordinate 81,360,782 downwards.
ATTCCTGTCAGCCCATTTCTCCCGCATTCATTCAACAAAAATTACTGATCTCCTACTATGAGCCAGGCATCATTCTGAATGCTGAAATTTGAAATTATCAGGAAGGAAGACCCAGACCTAGTAGTGGTGGTGACAGAAAATAAATAGGCTCAGACACACTTGCATAACATGATATCACGGAGTGAGCTAAAAAGGTGATGATCAATAGCGCAAAAATTGACACCACTAATCCTTTATGCTGTACAACACTTGGCAGTTTTAAAGCCCTTTCACAGGCACTACGTCAACATCTCATTTTGTATTTTTAAGCACCCTGTGTGAGAAGGTCAATGATTATCAAGCCTGTTTCATATACAGGGAAACTGAGGCCCAGAGGAGAAATGGATAGCTAAGTTGTTGGGTACCTCGTGTGTCCCAGTTATGAAGGCACAGAGTGAACAAGATAGTCCTCACCCTAAAGAATTCATAGTCCGGGGGTGAGGCAACATCAAACAAATGAGTCACAAAATGACTTAACTGAAACATGATACATACTCAGGAAGACAAGTGTCGGAGACAAGGAGACAAGTGTCGGAGATGAAGCTGGGGCATATGCCTAGTCTGCCTTCCCTCCCTGAGGATATAATATTTAAGCTGAAACTTAAAGGATACATAGTAGCTGGCCAAGTGACGGTGGATGTGGGAAGGGAAGAGCATTTTAAGCAGTAGAATTGGCCATGGAAAGGCCCTGAGGCTTGAAGGAGCATGACATGTCAGAGGAGCTAAGAGATGGCCAGTGTGGCTGGAGTGTATGAGATTAGCCGGAGTTTGCCCAAGTTCTGAGCCCCATTCTTTGTGGAAAAGCGATGCCTCTCCAGGGCTGGGACTAGGATGAAGCAAAAGAGGCACGTGGGGCATAAAATGTAAGGAGGCCCTCCCTCCCTCACAGCCCTGGCCTGGCCTTTCCCTGTCAAAGGGGTGGGACACTGCCAGCCTGTCAACCTGGCCTAGGGATACTTCTGTGGCCATCAGGAGAACGTGAGTTTCTGTCCAAGGCAAGTCCAAGTAACCAGTTAAGAGTCTGTGATTTGGTAACAGGAGTTGATGACCAGCTCCTCCCTTTAAGGGCAGAGATGAGCAAAAAGAGGAAATGGATCAGGGAGGACAGCCCAGAGCATTAGAGAGGGGGAGGAGGGGGACCCAGAATAGGATCCCCACGAGCCATGACAGCCTGCTTAACCCTGCTGGGGCAGCTGGGTGTGCCCGTGTGTTGGTACGTGTGTGTGCACGTGTGTATATGTGTCCATGTGTTCATACACAGAGGTGCATATGTGTGCATTCGTGTGCCTGTACATGTGTTTACTTCTTTACGTTTTGTCTGAGCACACTCTCTTGGTACTGGCTGAGCTAACTACAAAGAGGGCTTTCTTCACACCTTGATCAACAAAACTCTGATAAATTTCCCAAGCGGGGAGGTGCGAGTTGTTCCTAAGCATAAGAAGAATCAGACAGACCAGACAGGCAGGGGGCCAAGGACTCCCCGCCCCTGTAAGACCCAGGTGCGGACAAATCTCTGCCAGGGCCGGGGCTGCCGTTGGTCTGGTGGGGTCTGCGGGATTCTCTGCCCCCGAGCTGCACAGAGCCGGGCGCAGGATCGGTTCTTGGGGAGCCGGGAGCCCACACTCGCCTTGGTTTAGCTTTCATTCAATGCGCTTGCGTTTCCGCAGACCGGCCCCCCTCCGGGAAGGTCCCGCAGCAGCCGCCCGTGCCCCCGCAGAGACCGATGGCCGCCTTCCCTCCTCCCACCCCCGGCCGGAGTCACGCGGTAGGCCCCTTGCTCTCTTATGCTACTTTGTGTCCACTCCCAGCATTTCCTCCGTCAGAGAGAAAAGAAGACTATAAACATCTTTATCTAATTCTAACTAGTAAGAAAAGATTATATGTAGGCTGGGAAAAGGCATACCCAAGTACTCACAGTGGGGTTTTTTTGGGGGGGGACGGGGGTGTGAAATACTAGTGATTTTTTTTCACGTCATAATGCTTATCATGGGTATTTTCTTTTTAACATAAACTACTTGTATAATAAAGTCTCCTTCTAGTATTCATTGTGGTATTATTTTCCACTTTTGAAATAAGTGAAAACAATACAATAAACTCCAAAAGGACCGAGTTAAATTAATGGTATTCCAGGGACACAAGCCACCTTCTCTCTCCTGCAAAAAGACTTGCTCCACCTGCTGGCCAACGCCTGAAATTGCATAGGCAAATAGCTTGTGACCACGAAGTGTAGAGAGCAGTGGACCCAGGGAGCAAGACAGGGGCAGCAACCCCCCTTCCTCTTCCTTCAGGCTTACAGTCCCAGGTCCTTGGGGTCCACTGAGACCCCAAGAAGTTCAGCCTAAGGAGTCAACAGCTGGAAATGTGTTCTCTTCACAAGGGACCAGAGCATTTTAACAGCTGTGGCAAATGCCAATGTGTCAGGGCTGGAAGGAGGGAGAGGATGTATGTTTCCAAAATCTCAAAGTCCAGACCACACTAAGGTCGGGACCTCCCATCTAAGAACAGATGGCTCCCCCCTGCTCGTGCAGTTATACTGCAAGAGGGGCTCACGGAGCTGAATTTATCTACAGATACATTTTGCCTTTGAAACCTGAAGGCCTTCCCCTCCATTGCTGGGATGCAGAGTTCACTCATTCAATTGACAGATATTTACTGAGCAGCTGCTGTGTGCCAAGCAGTGTTCTAGCTGCTGGAACAGGGCATGAAGAAGACAAATAAGATCCCTGCTTTCATAAAGTTTCGACCTGGGTTAGGGGGAGCCAGATAATAAACACGTGAGCAGAGATGCCAAAGAGCGCGTGAGCTTGAGATTTTGCAGGAACTACAAGAAGCCCCTTATAGTGAGAGCCCCGTGGGCACTGGAGAGAGGAGGATAAGAGGGGTTGGAAGGGTGGACAGGGCCAGCTCAGGCAGGGCCTTGCAGGCCATGGTGAGTTTTTATTTTGTTCCTAATGTGATAGGAGCCACTAAAGGGCTTGGCGGGGGAGTGATGTGCTCACTTCACTGCGACGCAGAAAATACCTTGGGTGAGAGAGTGCAGAACAGGGAGCTCAGATCAGAGGCTAGTGTTCAGTGAGAAATGGAGATGCATGTTTGCGGGCGGAGCGTGCAGATGGAGAAAAGTGAACAGATTCAGACATATTTTGGGAGATAAAGCCACCAGGGCTTGCTGATATGTTGACAGTCCTCCCTAATATTTGGATCTTTTTAAAGCAGCCACTACCGCCACCCCAGCCCAATCATGAAGAGCCTAGTAGAAGCAGAAACCACAAAACAGCAAAGCGTAAGTACAGGGGCTGCCCCCTCCTGCCCACCAGCCCACCCATACCCTCACCCGAGCCAACTGCTTTCTTCTTTCAATTGACTTCAGTCTTTTTCCCTTCTAGTCCCTGCTCCTTCGATAGACAGAAGCACGAAACCTCCCCTAGATCGTTCGTTAGCCCCATTTGACAGAGAGCCCTTCGCACTAGGTTGGTATCATTCTATTTGATGCACAGTGATAATGGCCAATATTTATAGAGTGCTGACTGCATGCTTGTCACCTGTACCATCTCATTTAACTATCACCACAACGCTGTGAAGTGGGGACTATAGAATCATCCTCATTTTACAGATGAGGAAACTGAGGCATGAAAAGACAACTTCTCAAGATCATTCAGCTCTCAGATGAAGGGGGTAGAGACCCAAACCCAGGACAGCCTGATGTAGGGCTCCAGCCCTTAGCCCTGTGCTGGGCCTGCTTCTCCATGGTGCCATCTGTGTATTCACATCTCGTTGTCCTCCTGGAGGGTGAGGCAGGAGGCACCACGGTGCAGAGGGAGGAAGTGGGCTGAGACAAGGGGTCGGGGAGAGCTGCTGTCCGCCGCCGTGGCTGCTCCTTAGCAGCTCACTGACCACAGGGATGGCGCTTCTTCAGAGCTGTCTCCTTATTTGTACGTTGGGTGTTCTGTGAGGAGAAAATGCTTTATAAAACTCTAAGGTGCTAGTCAAATGTCAGAGTTGTTTTCTGGTGCACATGCGCAGTTGATCAAACTGTGGGTGTACTACAGTCCTTCACCCCAGAATTGACCAGCGCATTCTTGGACTGCAGCTTCATCCATTTATTGGGCACCTACTATGGGGCAAGTGCTTTACCCGCCACAAAGAAGTCACCTACATTATCGCTAATCCTCACACCAACTCATCTAAGGGGGCGTGTTATCATCCCCACTTTGCAGATGACAGAACTGAGGCTCAGAGAGGTTGAATAATTTTCCCAGATTTGCATAAGTAGATGCAGGATTTGAACCCATGTCTTTCTGATTCAAAGTGGGTGCTCTTTTCCACCCTGGATTTTCCTTGCTATGGACTAGGGAGTTCTGGGGAAGAAGCCTTGAGGGATAAGGAGCCTGGAATCCCAGCCCCAGCCCCACCGCAGTCCTTCCTGACTACACACTGAGCGGGGCATTCCGCCTTTTGTGACAACCTCAGTCTCCTCGTCTGTCTGTTGGCAAAATGACTTTCAGTTCTTGGATTTGAGGCTGGGGCTTGCTGCTGTTTCCCTGAGCTGCATCCCAGCTCTGCTGAATCATGCACAGCCGTGGGGCCATTTTAGTGCAGAGTGGTCCACCGCAAAGGGAATTATGTGAATATGAAGACAGAGAGAATCGACTTCAGACTCCAGCCCTGCTTACCACCATGAACCAAAGTATCGGAAAAGTGGAATACTGACATCAAATCCTTCAGAGTTACCTCCTGAACGAAAGTTACCCTTCTAGAAGATTCCTTTTTTTTTTTACTTTTTTACCTTCCTTGACAACACCAGCTCCACCCTTGAATTCCTCCCTTGTCCGTGATGTTTTGGGAGAACTAACCTCGTATAGTGATGCTGAGACGTATCAGGGGACTCCTAACATGCCCAGAATATACATGAATCAGCACACTTTTTAAAAAGAAAATCTATTCAGGCCTAAAGATATAAATCTAAGTTTTCTAGGCACCCCCTAAAGTAGGGTTTCCACCCAAAACCAAAATTTTGTAAATAATAAACATTTTTTCTACCACCCAAACTCTCTCCCACTAGGCAGTGAGCTCTTCACGTGGGACAAGTTTCTTAGGACCTATCATGGGCCTGGCAAGTACTCAGTCCTTAAAGAATAAGCTATGTTGTGAAAATGCAGCTCCAGGCAGATCATGTCACTGTTCGCCTTGGGGTGCTAACTGTACCTGGAGGTGGGAGGGAGGGGAAGAAAGAGAAGCTGTCTAACAGTTGTCAGCACCCACAGATCATGTGCTTGAGCCTGCATGTAAACTGTCACCTGATCCTTACAGCAAACCTATGCAGTCTTAACCTGTAACCCCATTTTACAGGTGAAGAAATTGAGAGTTAGAGACCTTAAATAACTTGCTCAAGGTCATACTGGCTTTGCTTCCAGACCTGGTTGACTCCAGTTAGTAACGCATGATTACACTGAAGACATGGGGCATATCTACTCTAGGGGACTTCAGACAGGATAAAGAAGAAATTGTAGCATTTTCGGGCACACCTAGCATTTCTTTAGGGAGCCTCCATGTCATTTGTTCCAAGAGAAAAGTAAAAGAAAGAAACAAAAACCAATAAAAATCAAAACCATTTGCAACTCAGAAGAGAATCTCCTGAAACCCTCTCCCCCAAGTTAAAAGTTTTTCCAGAAACTAAGTGTAATACTTCATAAGTGTACTACAGGATTGGAGGAAAATTAACCTCTTCATGGCAAATGGGTTTATTTCAGATACAGAAATAAACTTAGGCTGTACAAAGAACCTCTTGACCAATGAAAGAGGCATAAAATCCCAAGATGACATTAATCCTTTTTATCATCAGTTACATGAAATGAAATGCTGAGAATAAGCAGAGAATTCAGAATACTGTTTGTATGTACACAGTGCTGTGTGACCTTGGGCAAGTCACTTAACTTCTCTGAGCCTGTAAAATTAGGTGCTCTGGAAGGGACCTTTCCAGGTCTAAAGTCTGTGATTCTTTAATGCTTAAACCCAGCCAGCCCCTCAAGGGGCTCAGATTCACAATTTCATCAAACTGTGGTTTAATGCCTCATGCTTAGCTGATAAAGCCCTGAATTCAAGGCCTGTCTGCTGTTTGTCATTTACAGGAAAGAAACCAGCATTGGCTGACAAGGTAAGCTGTTTACCTGTTGTGTTTGTTTTCGGTTTTGTTTTGTATCTTTATTCTTTGAAAAGTGCTGAGGACACTCACTCATCTTCCCTACTGTCTTGCAGCCCCCGGCCCCAGCAGGACGGTAAGCGCTGTTGCATCTGCGTGGGGGGACGCTGTCTGTGCTGTCGATTCTGTGGGGAAGTTCACTCTGTTTCTTACACATCCTTTCTCCCAACTCTGCAGGCCTCTCGGGGAGCACGTACCCAAGATACAAAAGCCTCCTTTACCACCGACTGTGGAAAGACAGGACAGAAGTAGCCCCCTGCTAGGGAAGAAGCCGCCTGTGCCAAAGTAACTGTCTTCTGTTGCTTGCACTTGTCGTTCACAGTGGGTGACATGAAACCCACCTAGTGTTAGCTCTACACAGGAACCGAAATCATGGAGCTCCCGGGTGGGAATGGGCTAGTTTTGCTGCTGTGGCTTGAGGAATGTTCAGGCTTCTCAGGTTGGAGGTAAAGTACCTGGGTCCCTTTGAAGAAAATGGCAAGCTAGCAAGGAAGGAGGAGTGAGATGCTTCGTCGGGAGTAGGACGGGACTTTGTCGGGAGCCACTGTGGAGACCTTACTCCCCACCGGTCAAATTTGTGGTTGCCTTTTCCTTCCTTCACAGCCCATAGGAACTGTACCTTCCATTTTATATCTCCAAACAGGTAGTGGAGTCGAAATAATTGGAGGAGGTTTTTAGGTCACTGTAAGCGTCTTTCTCACTGCTCAACCACGTTTTGTAATGGCAGAACCCCGAGGTCTGCTTGAATGTGTCTGACTTTACTATAGTTTTGGGGGCCTATTTGCCAAAGGGCACAGATGGATCTGGGCTCAGGCCCAACCCCACTACTCACTAAGGACATAACCAAGGCTTCCTCCCATTGATCTCGCCTGTGTAATCTGGATTCATCTCTCTGGCCCTTGCTTGGCTGGTGTGAGGACTACATCAGGGCCAGGACCAGGGCTAGGAGGGTGTGCCAAAAAAGCCTCAGTAATTGAGTGAATATTTTAATGGAATATTTAAAAAAATCAAAATAAATGCAAAAAATATCACAATGAACAAAATACCAAAATTTTAAATGAACACAGGATGAGATGATGACGCGTGAAGCATCTGACAAATAGGAGGGTTCTCCAGATTGTCCCCCTCGCATCCCTCTCTCTGAGGAGAACATGGTCCGGCCCAGGCGCACAGCCGCCTGCCAGATCTCTAAGGCAGCTGTCACCAAATCTGTCTGACTAGCTCGTGCGTCCGGGAGAAGTCCCAAAGCAGCAGAATTTTCCAGCTGTCTTCCCTTCACACAGAGGGCGAGCCCGAGATGGCTGTTTTAAAACATCGGCAAAGGAGACTATTACCTAGAATGCTCTCATTTGCTTGGAGAAACATCTATTCAGTGAAATTTAATAGCTACTAAAGAGTTAGTTTGCTACCTAAACCTTTTCTTTATGTGTATATGTGATCATTTGCTGCAATAGCTAAACAGAATAGAGGTTTGCCTCCTCAGCCCCCAGTGACGGCAGAACACTGGGTCACCACACCTCCCTTCCACTCCTCTCCTCTGCTTTCCTTGGGGCTTTTTCGATTCTCGTTTTACCACGGCTCAGTGGGTTCGATATCTTGTTATCAGATTAAGTAAAACTATCCATATTCTGAGGCCAGCTCTTTGAAACTCTTCATGCTCAGTTCTTTTTCTTTGCCCTAATTCATTGCAGGCACGGATGGGGACCAGACAGAAGAGAGAATGTAAGTACAAGAGGTCATTTGGTGAATGCTTAGCACGGGGAAAACCGGTGCAGGCTCCATGGAGGTCGGGGCTCCATCTGTCTCGGCCTTCCTTGAAGTCCAGCACCGGGAGCAAGGCGTGCACATAGTAGGCTCTTGAATATTGGTGCCTGTTGGGGCCTCCATCTTTCCCTCCTGGGCACCATGCTGCATTGATTAGCTCCGGTCTCTCTGAGCGCTCCCAGGGAGGCTGGGTTAATCGCAGCCCCATTACCAGGCGGTAATTAGCAAGGTGAAGGGGCAGTGGTGGAGGGGAGGATAAAGTGAGGGATGCCCGAGTGTATGGGCCTCACAGCAAAGTTTCCAAGGTCTCTGTTTTGTTTTTTAATACCTCCATGACCTGGAAAAGAGGGGAGATCGCATTTATTGAATGCCTACTATGTGCATGTTTCCAAGCTAGCTATGTTTGGGTGACCAGCTCTTTGCCTGGTACTTGGCCGGTTTTAGCACTGCAAAACCATCCCAGCTACCCCGTCAGTTTCAGACAAACCAGGACCAGGACAGGTGGTCACTCCTGGCTTTACACATGTTTTGTATTTAATGATCCTATGAGGAATCGTTGTTTCTCTTTTACTAAGAGGAAATTGAAGCTCAGAAGGTTGGTAAGGTACTCACAGTAAGTTGCATAGCTAGCAAGTAGTAAGGATCGGAATCCAGGTCTGTCTGATTTCCTTTACACTACAGGCCCTCTGAAGACCATCACACCCTGCCCTGTTCAAGGGCTCAGCTCAAGAGTGCCTGCTGTTTCTGTAGCTCTGTGCTAGATGCTGTGCTTTTTCAGATGAAGCACTAAGCTATGATGGAGACAGGCAAACCCACATCCAACAGTCTAAACAGCGCACAGTCACAGAATGAACTACAGAGGTGAAGGGAAGAAAGTGATCCACAGGGGTTGAGGAGCCAGGGGTGACTTCTTAGAGGAGGTGAGATTTGTAATGGTCATTGAATGAGGGGGAGGACACAGAAATAGTCACCCTAAGAGAAAGCCTGGGTGTATTCCAGCCTCAGGGATGTCGTAAGCAAAGGTGGGTGAGTGGCAATGCCCCTGGAGCCTTGAGGACAGGGGGACAGCAGCTTGGCTGCAGAGCCATAGGGGCAAAAAGAGGCAAGGCGCTTGAAAGCAAGGGTAACCTCACATTCCTGAGGTTCCCAGTCTCTGGAAGTGCTGACGCTCATGTCATGAGAATCCGGGAGTCGCATATTCTGGAGCCAGAGGGACATGGTTGCAATGGTGTTGAAGAGTGATTTCATCGTGGGGATGCCCTGAGCCCACGTGCGGTTATGTGTGCAGCCTTTTGCCGGGACTCCCACTTGGCCAGCTGGGATGAGTGATTCTGGCTGTGATCCTGCTTGCCCTGTTTCAGTGGCGGGACTGATGACAGCTCACTGTTACTGAGCACTCAACAAATACCAGGCCCGTATAGTAACTAACTTTATCCTCACAAGGACACTTTGAGGAACGTGGTCCTTCATCACCACCGTGCTGACCTAGTCCAGGTTGGCAATTCCTATCTACTAGTCAATGGCGAAGTCGTTTTGCCTCTCCAACATCATTTCTCATCTGAGGAGTAAAGCAAACAGCCCCTCCTTTACCTATTCCACAAGGTTGCCCTGAGGGTAAATTTGCTGAGTCATGTAGACACGCCTCCTGAGCCACATTATAAATAAGTAAGGTTGTGTTGCTTTCAAGGGGAGTGGCCACTGCAAGGGTGAGCCCAAAAGACTGCTGAGCTTTGGGTCAACAGATCAGGGGTCGAATCCATTTCTGCAACCCTCAGCAAGTTAGGAGTCCTTCCTGAGTGGCATGTTTCCATTTGTAAAATGAGGGTGTTAAATTCTTGAACAATTGCTAGGGGAATTGGATGAAATATCATATATGAATCTTTTGGGTGCATAGTAGATATTGTCATTATTGCTGTATCTTTGGGCCCTTTTAGGCACCTCAGAACCTACTTCATGCTTAGTATGTAAGGAGGGTCTCAGCTTGGAGTGTCCTTAGATGATCGTTTGTATTAAGAAATCGTAAACCATTAGCAGGTTCTACTGTTCTCCACAATATATTTGTTATGGAGACACACAACTGCTAAAGAAAGAGAGACATTTCTGTAAAGAGAATTGTAGTTTTTCTTTTAAAAATTGTGTTTCTATGATAGGTTAATATCATCTTTTTTTTCTTCCCCTTGCCAGGATGAAGATGATGGTATGTTCAGAAAAGCTTTCTTACAACTTATAACTCATTCCTTCATTTTTCTGCTTGGGCATTCAAATGGAATTATTTAGTACAGAAACCCCATAGAATCAATTATAATTGTTCAATTAGTATTAAGTAGACATATATCAGTTCGTATACTGCATAACTATAATAAAATGGAATTATTTGGCTGGGTTACCAAAGAGAACTGTTAAGTTCATGTGTAACAGTGCAAATGGTTTAATAGTACAGCAGAATTAAAAATTGCATGTATGGTTTGATAGAAAAATTTCTAATATTTATGCCCTCTACACTTGTGGGCAAAAGATCATAGCTGCAGGTGAATGAGATAGCATAAAATTTGGCTTTCATAAAACAAAACCAAACTTGTGAATCATTTCTGAAATTCATATGGTTTCCAAATGACAATTTTCTGCCAAGTTAGCGTTTCAAAAATGAAAAAAATAAAATAAATGTGTATTATAGAGAATGATATAGAATGATAGCATCTTTTTTAATGCATTCTAAGGTGGTAAATCATCTAGAAAAACCTTGGGGGGTGGAGTTTCATCCTACCACTTCCTAATTACATTTGATCTTTTGGATTTTTGTACCTCCCTTTAGACTAGCTATTTCTAACAGGGGAGCATTCTGGAATGTTCCTTGTGACACTTGGATGCTGACAATTGCCTTTTTTTCTCTTCTCCCCCACAGTGCATCAAAGACCTTTGCCCCAGCCAGCACCGCTCTCCATGAGCTCCAACACTTTCCCTTCAAGATCTACCAAGCCGTCGCCCAAGCACTCCCTCCCATCATCTCACATGCCTGGAGCATTCTCAGAAAGGTTTGTTGCAGTGTCCCTTAATTCTAGCTTAACATAATGTCTGGGTCCACCCATACTGGGCTAATGCCAGGTGGATTGAGGAAGAAAGAAATGAGCCAGTGGTAGTAGAGTCAGAACATTTTGGGTCTTAAGAAACAAAACCAAGCTGAGCTTAAAGGACCACACGTGTTAACCCACCGCTGTCCTCTGAGTCTGTGCTTGGGGTTGGAGGCGTACAGAACTGACCGCCCTATGGGCGTCCCAGACAGAATGGACCCTTTGGCAAGAAATGGGGAATGTTTTCACTTTGTGAATTAAAACAAACAGACAAACACCAATTAATATAAGGACTTGGAGTTGACCCTGCACCTGGGATGGGTAGACAGAGAAAATGTACCTTGCACTTAGCAGATGCTAAGAATTCACTGCACAGGCTCTGTCCCCAGCAGGTCTGTTTTCTCAATAGCAGTAGTGTTTCTCAGGGCTCATGATGAGACTGTCCAGGGGCAGAGGCACAAACAGGGAAAAACTCAGGTCATTTTCCCTACACAAGCCCAGGGGCTGCCTCCTGGTGTCCCCCAAGGCCTCCAGCCGTTTGGGCTCGCTCTCTCCTTTACTATCCAAAGGGAGAGGCCCAGTCCCCACCCTAAATATGGGAGAAAACTCAACCACCAGCACGATCCCTGCGCCCCTGCCAAATACCTAGGAGGATTCTCAAAATTTTTCATTTTCCCTGGGTGCCTCTTGCTCTGATTTTCTGCTGTTTCTTCTCATTATTCCAGCTATTTTTTCTCCTTTGCCACATCTGCCGTTTTTTCCTGCTGCCTCATTCCACACTGGGCCCCAGCCCTGTCCTTCATTCTTGCAAAATACCACTCAGTGAGAATGCTGAGCAGAGCAGAATTTTACAAAGGGTGTGGGCTAATGGGTGGGAGAATTCCTGCTCAGCAGGGAGCAGACAGCATTTCAGGGCCCCCCATGGGCCCTCCCTCTGCCACCCAGTGCCTGCGGATGCTGTTTCCATCTGATGCAGCGCCACCTAGCCCTCTCTTTTTTTCTCATCCACCCTGCCCTCTCCTTGTAGACAGACCATTAGGCCCTGGGATTCACTATTCCCAAACGACATGCACATTAATAAATTGTCCTAACCAAAAGAGAAGTCCTCTCCCCAGAGGGCTTCTGCCGTTCTCCAAACTCAAAGGCCTCAAATTGCAGCCAACTTTTTAAAGTAACTTTTAGATGTCTTTTACACAGATTTTTGTTTTTGGGCTCGCGAATCTTGTTAGACTCTGGGATGGTCCATCTCGGAGCAGTAGTCAAATCTGTCTGACCAGATCCTTCTCTCTGCCCAGCCCGCATGGCATCAGGGAGGGGGTGGGAAGTACTAACAGAGGAAACAGCATTGCCGTCTAGTTTCCTCCATCCAGTCTCCCCATCTGGCCCGTTCACCCCAATCCAACTTAAGACCTGTTCTTCTTCTGTCTCCGCAGTAACAGTAGTTTTCCGCAGAGCGCCTCCCTGCCGCCATACTTCTCTCAAGGTTTGTACTCTGGGCTCTGGGGACCTTCTCCAGGCAACATGCCTTCATGACTGGGTTACCAACCTGTCCCAAAGCCTCCTGGCAAAGGTTTTGTTTCCTAAAAAGCATCTGACTTCCTCATTCAGCACTTACTTCACCACACACACACACACACACACACACACACACACACACACACACACACACACACACACTTCCTCTGGAAGGTGGCCTTGGCCTTAATCTTCCCACATAGAGCTTTCTCTGCCTGCTGTTTTTATACAGTGCTCAGAATAGTGAGTGGCTTTCTCTGTAGTTTTAGGTTTCTGTAATGAATCTATTCCTGAGTTGTGAGTTGGGGAGCATGTTTAAAACACAGATTAAGAGAATCCAACCCCCAGGACTCTGATTTACTAAGTCTGGGTGAGGACCTGCATTTTTAATAATACCTCCTCTGAGTGATAAGTATTTGCTGCAAGTGTTCTCAAAGTTGTATGTGCATACAAATCACCTGGGAACTGTGTTAAAAGGCAGATTCTAATCAGTGAGTCTGGGGTAGGACCTGAGATTCTGCGTGTAACAAGTTCCCATGTGCTGCTCATGTTGTTGGCCCATGACCACTCTGAGTAGCAGCAAAAGCATACGAGGTAGGACTAGACTGTGTTTATTTTTCATCCTTAAAGTCTTGCAGGTGACTGGCATATGGTTTGTTGAATGACTGAATGTCTAATGACTGTGGAAAGTTACCCAACTCTGCTAAACAGAGTTTTCCCATGCCAGGAAACTGGCCAAGTTTTGCCAGATTTTCTTTTATTTTTTTTCAGGAAAAACTAGAAATGTGGCTTTTAATGTGACATTATCCAATTTGTAAAGGTTGACTTAAAATTTTTAAAAATGCCGTGAGGAACAAACCAGACACATTTTTTGCAGTCATGGTCCATGTGCGGGAACACGAGTGTGGGTTATAGATAGAAAACTACATTAGTAAGTTTGAATTGTAGCTCAAGAGTAAACACCTTTTTCAGGGGCACATCTTACATCCTGTATATGTGTGAGATCCTACTGCTGACACCAATGAAATCCACTCAGTTTTCAATGTTTCCTAAGCATGAGGGTATACTGTCCATATTCACTCTATGGTTCCCACAGTTCCCCTGCACCCCTCAATTTTCCAGTGTCCACAACTCACTGTGTTTTATGAACCCACGTTGTGGTACCTGTCTGGCCCCTGCAGGCATCTGAGCTCCAGCCACTTCCCTGACAGCAATATTTCCCAAAGGAAGTTCCACAGACCCTTGGTTTTATGAGTTGGTGATGTGATTATTAATACAAACAGTTGGTTAATTCTTTCTTGGAACACTACCTTAATCAGAATTGATCCCTTTTCCCCTGAGACTGCCCGGACACCTGGTCCTCAGTCTTCTCCACTGGCTGCTCTAACGTCGGGAAGGTAAAGGATGTGTTGTGCATTGTCCAAAAACCTGTCCCAGCTCCCTTGAGGATCTAGATAGTAAGGGTGGTGGGTGACTGCAATAAAAAGTAGTACATTGTCTGGGTCTGGCCCGGTGGCGTAGTGGTTGAATTCATGTGCTCCGCTTTGGTGGCCCGGGGTTCCCAGGTTTGGATCCTGGGCGTGGACCAACACACTGCTTATCAAGCCATGCTGTGGCAGGCGTCCTACATAAGATAGAGGAAGATGAGCACAGATTTCAGCTCAGGGCCAATCTTCCTCAGCAAAAAGAGGAGGATTGGCAGCAGACGTTAGCTCGGGGCTAATCTTCCTTACCAAAAACAAAACAAAACAAAACAAAAAGTAGTCTATTGTCTGTCTTGAATAGTGACTTTGGTACTGGCCTACAGATGCAGAAGCAGAAAGAGAATAATTCCTCACCTCTAAAACAGCCATGCAATACAGGCCTTGGCTATATGACTTTCCTATATGGTTAGATTTCATTCATTCAACAAACATTATAAAAGTGCCTGCCATGTTGGTCTGCGAGAGGGAGGACAGGGAAGTTCTGTTCAGGCACTGGGAGCCTTAAGAAGGAAGATCAGCAGCTCGGGCCAGCCTGCTCTGCTTATTTGGAGACAGGGAACGCCATTTTAAATCATCCTGGTGACAAGGCTCAGGAGACTTCAGCCCTTCCCAGGTTACTCTCCTCTCGGTTGCATGGGGACAGGCAGTTTGCCACTTGTGGCATGGTGCAGATGAAGTAACAACCCCCAACCCTGGTGCAGAACCACCTGGATGCTTGTTAAATGCAGATCCCTGAGCCCTGGGTGATTCAAAGGCCCCCAGGGATTCTTATTTATGCAGAGTAACGTTTGCGTTCAAGTCATGGCCCTGCCACTAAGAGCACGTGGTTTGTTTAGACTCTCTGAGCCTCTGTTTCCTCATATTAAAAAAAAAGATAATGCTCCCCCCACACCCCCGTGGTGCTGCTGTGAGGATTAAAGGTAGCCCGCACAGGTGCCTTACTCAAGGCCTGGACGGAGTAGTGCTGGATAATATATGTTGAATAAATGAATGAATGATGCATGAATAATTAAGAGAACATTCAGCTCATAGAATTTTTCAGTTTTTAACAGCTGTTCTGGCACATAGAAAACACCCTTGGCAAGTACAGATCAATACATCAAACTGTTCCTAAGATGAGGAAACACATTCTCTCAGAAAGTTTCAGGGAACTGTAAACAAGAAAAATAGTGTTAGACTGGGTGAGACACAAGTGCTGGCTAATTTGTAGGTACCCAGCAAAGTCTTCCTGATCGATCAGATAGTTGGTAGGGCCTTCTATGTGAGTTGAACAGTTCTACCTCTTTAGAAAATTCGCTAAAGAACAGCAGGTAGCATTCTGGTTCTAAAAACTAACAATATTCTCAAGGTAATTTCACCTTGTCTTGGGTAACTTATTTCATTTTGTGAAAACAATGAGAACATAATTATCTCTATTACTGCATTGTCACCACATCAGTGGTTGGGACTCCATTCTGGGTGTGCTGGAGTCTATGAAAGATCTGTCTCTTGAATATTCTTTTTGATGATCATATTACAATGACTGTGACTTTTCCATCAATGGATCTAGTTACTTTATATTATGTAACATGCACATTTAAGAAATCACTCAAACTTGTGGTACTGCTCTCAAAATTTCATTGGCATGGCTACAGAATAATGGCCAGAGCAGCCCTTGTGGTTTTGAGCAGGTAAAAATTATTTTGAAGCTATGGTTTCTTGAAATGTTAATTTCTGCAAGGGCATTTTGGGAGGAAAATGTGTTATGACAGAAGTGAAAAATGGCTTATAGTAAATTAACTTTCAAAATGCTTTACTTTTGAAGGCCCTAGCAACAGACCGCCACCCAGAGCTGAAGGCAGGAACTTTTCCTTGCCAGTTCCAAACAAACCTCGCCCACCATCCCCTGGGGAAGAAGAGGTAATAAAGCATGTGTTTGTATTTGATTTTTTTCCCCAGCAAATGAATCATCAGAAACTCCTGCTGAATACTCTTTTGTACTCTTATCTTCTCTTAGGCTTAATTTTTTTCAGTGAAAAAAAAATTAAGGGTAGGATCCAGATGAGAAATAACATGTTCTTTTTTCCTTGGTGTTTTTTCAGACTCTTCCAATGGCAAACATGTGTTTTGCATTAAACAACGAGAAAAAATAATCCTATCTTTCATCTGTTTCCTAGTTTGTGACCATCACTTAATTGCTCCTTAACCCAGTTTTTTTCATTAAGTATATTACTATACTAAACTGAAGAAATTATTACATCTATTTCCTGATTAGAAGTTCCATTATAAAAGGAATGCTTATTCACGGCTACCTTTGCAACCAGTGTCATGATAAAAAGCGGTTCACAGGAAACATCTGCTATTTAGCCCCACCTGAATGATTCCATATTCAAATTAAGAAAACAAATGTTTCAGACCTCATGGAATTGAGGCAGTGATTTATGGAAATGATGACTTGGAGGCTTTTCTTTTCACTTACATATGTAACTGCAAAATTTATTCAGTTTTTAAAAATTTACATTTTCAGAATTCATTAAATGAAGAGTGGTACGTTTCTTATATTACCCGACCAGAGGCAGAAGCTGCTCTTAGAAAGATAAACCAGGTACTGTGCTAAAGTTTATTTTTAAATAGTTATAAATATTAATGGAAGGAGAAAAAGGGAACTGACTTTTATGGAGTACCAATTATAGGCTAGGAATTCTGCTAGGTGCCGTTCATGTTCATGCTGTTATACCAAGGGGACCCATTAGTGCCAGCTTCACACCCACCCGCATCCATTGCACTGAGTCCTAGGACCCTAGGAAAAATCTAAATTAAGGTAGTCATTGGGCTGGCAGAATATTAGGAGATTTTATTAATGAAAAGGGTCTGTCTTGTCATAGGAATCATACAGGAGACTCTCTTTCCCCCAAATGCCAACGTCTTACCGATTCCATCTTCCCCAGTACACAGTTGCCATCCACACTGGTGTGAAGTGAACCATATCGAGAGAGACAGCAGCAGCTTTTTGCCCTTTCCCCTAAAAATTTCTAGCTGTCCTTTAATATTATAAGGTCTTAACCAGATTTCCTGCCGTCTGGTGTTGAACCTTAACCTTAAATCTATATCTCAGAGAGGAGAAAGTCCTTCTTTCACATCTCGAGTCTACAACAGTAGCTCTCAACCTCAGCTGCACGTTTACATCACCTGGGGAGCTTTGAAAAATTCTAGTTCCTGGGTCTCTCCTGCAGAGATTCCAGTTTAGTCAGGGGCGCTGTGTGGGCTCTGGGAGTCTTCAAATCTCCCCAGGTGATTCTCAAGTGAAGCCAAGGCCGTGAATCGGTGGTCCATAGGTATATTTGTTCAAGAGAGATGTTCGGACAGGAATTGACTCAATTACCTTGGAATAAAAAGAACAAAGGAAAGCCATTATTGCAGATGGATGGCTATTTAAAGCCATCCTGATTTAATCCGTGGAGAAGGGCCCAGTGTAAATGTGTCCTTACCAATTAATTCTATTTTAATATTAGATTTTTACAGTATTAATATTATGTAGCAATAATTTATGGAATGAAATTTTAAAGTGTAGGATAAATCACAACACTATATGAGTAAATACCAGAAAAAAGGGTGGTGAGAACACAGATGGTCCACATTCAATTTTGTTCAGGTATTTGATAATGAAACACTGAATCTGGAGATCATGAGGTTTTAAAATGGGTGAATTTCATAGGCATTTGAGTGTTCCGCTTTGACTGTGGAAAGAAAGGGTTAGGGAATTAGCCCCCAGGAGTAGGATTAGATATCTTTAGTTAACCAATAGTCCTTATTTTACCTGGCCACTTATCCACTCAACCACCTATTATTTGTTTTATTCCTGAAGAAGATTCCTTTTTTATAAAGAGACTTCAAAGAGGTCTCTTAAATTTGGAAATTTCTCTGATACAATCTCTGCTGCCTCTTTCTTGACAACCAAGAAATCCATGACACGTGGGACTGTAGCTGTTTGGGGAACTAAATGCTTACTTGACTTGTCAGTTGGTAGGTTTCCAGATCCCTAGAGGCTTGTCTGCTGCTCTTACCTCAGGCAACCCAAGTGTTGACTTTTACTGCTCCCATAATAACAAGAATTTATCCTTTTAGGATGGCACTTTTCTGGTTAGAGACAGCTCTAAAAAAACAGTAAGCAATCCGTACGTCCTCATGGTGTTGTACAAAGATAAAGTCTACAACATCCAGATCCGTTATCAGGAGGAAACGCAAGTTTACATGTTGGGAACTGGACTTCGAGGCAAAGAGGTAAGAACTTCCAGTTGTAAAATTTCCCCAAATTCTCTATTTATGTCTCTCTGCGTACCTACCTTCATGGAACCTTGCTGTAACATTCTTTGGGGGTCCATACCTTAGAGTTAAGTCACATTAGTGATGCCCTTCATTTACTGGAAGGAAATAAAACAAAGTGTTAAAGAGTAGCTACCTCTGCCAGTCTTTCTTATATCTTTTATTCCAAATAGTCTAAAATCATGTGTATAATGTTTAAAATAAAAAAATGTTAACATTTAAATTAAAAAAAATTCCAGTTAGTGTCAAAGGCAGAACCCTTCTATCATTCACCTTTGTGACATAATTTTAATGTAAGATTGCAGCATATTTACAAGGCTGTATGTTAAATCAACATCGGGAAAAGGGGAAATGATAGAATTCTTGTCATGGTGATTATTTAGATACTTGTGTCGTCTCTTACTAAAAATGGAGGTTTGGCCAATGAAGGTGGCCAACTTGCCAAAGACATTTTTCTGTGTTGGGCTGAAGTTGATACTAGTCACTTTCTGGGTGGTAACCAGAATTGGTGTGAAGGAAACTGTTCAGGGCTGCTTTTTTTTTTTTTGTGGGGAAGACCAGCCCTGAGCTAACATCCGTTGCCAATCCTCCCCTTTTTGCTGAGGAAGACTGGCCCTGGGCTAACATCCGTGCCCATCTTCCTCCACTTTATATGGGACGCCGCCACGGCATGGCTGACAGGCAGTGAGTCGGCGGGCGCCTGGGATCCGAACTCGCGAACCCCGGGCTGCCAAGCGCAGACTAAGCCGCTGCGCCACCAGGCGGCCCCTTCAGGGCTGCTTTTTGCAAAGGAAACTAACAGCTAAACTTAATGTCCCGAACATGTTCTTTAAGTTCAAACTTCCAGAAGGAGGATCAGCTGAATCAAACATTTCCAGAATGAGAATGAGCTCACTTATAACTTTCACTTCACTTCAAATATTTTAAAGTTATGATCATGTAAATGAGTAGAAAAAAACCCCATGATTTTGGTCAAATGTGTGAATCATTGGTTATGTGTGGATAGAGCTGCGTAGGTCCTACAGAAGCAGGGATGTCTGCCGTCCAGGATTTCTGTTGGTCTAGTATGGAAAAAACACACGTACAAACCACTTATTTCAGCTGCCCTGGAGGGAGTACCTAGCAAAGTAGTCTTGGAGGAAGTACACAATCCTGTCTAGGGTGCCAAGGTGATTCTGACCCACATCTGGAAGGATGGATGGGGTTTTTCCCAGGCTGGCCATCAGGGATAGGGTGATCCAGGCAATGGATGCAAAGACCTTGTGAGTGTGGAGGTGGCAGTGGGACACAGCAGAGAGATCATGAAGGAACTACTGGGCCATGCTATGGATATCACCTCCAGACACTGGGGACGCTGTCTGACTTCCTGATTCCTTACATCTCCTCACACCACTGGTGATGGAGAGTAAAGTAGGGATACAGAAACCAAAACCAAAACCCACAAACAGAGCAATCCTAAGGCAAGGGTATAATAATTAGACCCCCTCTATACATATGACCTCCTATACGAAGTTAAAAAGTATATATATATTTATGGTCTTTTATCCATGGTTTGCTGGATGTTGGTGAGGAATGATTTTTTTCAAAGTTCTATAGGAGAAATCATTGAAATGTTTGCCCAATTTTACATTTTTTCCCACAAGCCTCCTAACTTTAAGAGGTAGGATATTATGAGATTAAAAAACTGAGGGTGAAATTCATGCTACCCATTCCAAAGTTGATTTATCTCCCTATTTTGACTCTTTCAGGACTTTTTGTCTGTGTCAGATATTATCGACTACTTCAGGAAAATGCCACTTCTGCTCATTGATGGGAAAAACCGAGGTTCCAGATACCAGTGCACATTAACGCATGCTGCAGGTTATCCCTAGCTAGTTAGCCAAGCAAATGAGCCTTCCTCCTGCCTCTGTTGCCAGCATGGGAAGATCAGTCACCCTTGGCAAATGGACAAACACTTAGGACTGAACGAGCTCAACATGAACACAAGGATTTTGTCCTTTCACTTAAAAATGTGTTTGAAATGAAGACTGTCAAATATCCCATAATTTATTTATTCTTCTTCAATGTTTGTAAAGTGCATGAGTAACAATGTTCACACACAGTCTATTAGTGCACTGTAATAATTCACATAAAAATATATGTATTTGTGAATACTCATTTTAAAGTATGGTAGCTTACACAGCTACAGAAATAATTTGGGGCAAGTATAAAAACACTTAAACAATAGTAGTTTTTGGTATCACAGAAAACTGAATTTTTTTTATAGCCAAACCTTTGCCCATCAGGGGCAATCATCAGTTTTATACATATAATTTGAAAATTACTAAAATTCACTTTCTCAGCAGCAGTAATTTAAGAGGCTTCAAAAATATTTCAGCCTTTATTTGGTGTTTTTTTGCTAGGGGAATTTTTGTGTACTTTTTTATGGAAAGATAAATGCATGTTGGGATAACTTCCTGGGATTAAAATTAATTTGCCTTTTGCTTTACTTTTGGGTTCCTAAAACAACTTCATTGACTTTGCTGTTTAGTCCATACTATTATATTTTTGTTTCAAAGCCAATTTAAGCTAAAAACACCAAAAGAAAACATTTTAAATTTAGAGATGAGGCTTCGGTGTCAAATATACCTGGATTTAAGTTCATCACATCCTGACATCCACATCCCACTTCCTCTACCCCCCACCCAACTCCAAAAGCATTGTCAAGTGATGACTTCACCAAAGTCTTCCTGGGAAGTCGAAAGAGCAACGTATATACATGGAAAACTTTGACCAGACTTTCTGATTAGATACCTTTCTTCTACCTCTTTTTATCCCCCTTGACAACTCTGTCATAAAGCCTTTCTCCTCATCCTTCCCCAAAAGACTTTATAAATCCTGCAAAGGATTTCAGATCCTTCAGTTTACATATCTCACTTAAAAAATAGTAGGCATTTGAAAAACGAAAACCCGGCTTTCAGTGGTTCTTCATTTTTTCCCCCTTTGGACCCTTGGCTGTTATTCCACAACTTTTATTAATAACAAAAATTGTTGGCTTCTCTGCTTAATCTACAAGTTTTCTGTCAAAGAATATCTTGCATCTTCACTTTCAGGAGTTAATAGAAAGAACATTGGATCTTGGAAGTCACTGAGTTAAAAGAATTAGCTAAGATAACGAGTACGTGGAGACTCTCAATCAATGATGATAAAAATGATGTTTCACAAAACTTCATCCTTACAAACCAGAAGCTCTCAGTTTAAGGTCCGGAACTTGGGAGTTCTAAGGCTGAAAAAACCTGCATTCATTTACATGTTTATTCAACAGGCTATTCCACAAGCATTCACTGAGTGCCGAGTCTGTGTTAAACACTGAGCTAGGTGCCGGGTAGTGAGGACAGCAAACACCACCCGTTCTGTTATGGACTGAGCTGACCTTGTGTCTTGCTTCAAGGTATTCTTTTATGTTCAAAAATATCTAAAATGAAGGGCATAGTAGATTTCAAAATAACTATTTGGTAGTGAATCATGTTTACAAGGCAAATCAAAGCCTATTATTTTAAGTCTCTTTTGGTGGAAAGGGATGGAAATTAGAAAGTTTGAGGATAAAGGTATGCTAAAACTAAAAGCTCTTCCACTGCCATGACTGAAGTCAGTGTGAGTATCTGATGTTTTCATGACTAGCATTCTTTCTCCCCTTCTTCAGGCCATGGCAACTCCATTCTTCTGGCAGGATCTCTCCTCCTTTGGCCACAGACCTGGCATATGACCCCAGCCTCACCAATCACAGTTGCTCAGGACCCTGCTCAGGGATAAACATCTTAACCAAATCTAGGCCAATCAGGGTCTTTCTCTGGAGCGTTAAACACAGAGGCTGAGACAGAGGATCTCTCTTTTCTCTGGTGTCCCCAAAAGTTAATGTTGTACATCTGGAGTTGTCTGCTGCCATGCCTCTACCTCCTTCTTCCTGCCCTTTGGAGGAAGCCAGTCTAGAACAGGAGTGGATGAGGCCAATGCACGCAACAGAACCAGGAGAGAGACATCTGATGAATTAGTGGAGCCTGTGAAATCTACTCCAACCACGGACTTTCAAGTCACACGACCCAATAAATGCTTTAGCTAGCTTGAGTTGTTTTTGGCACTTGCTACCAAGAGAGATCTGATTAATATAAAATCCTATCATCCATTTATAATTTAGTAACTCTCTTTCAACCTGAGCCCAATTCAAGCATAAGGTAAAGGATAAGCAATGCCCATGGCCAATTTCCTATGTCATACTCTTGTCATTAGTGAAATAAATCAGCCATTCTTTTTAACATTAAAACAATAATAAAACAGCCTTCAAGAACATGAAATGACTACTTACAACATATTTTTTATTAAATATATTAGTAAACTCAATTCTGCCAGATATTTGTTAATTCAACAATAAATATAGTTATAAATTCACAAACAAATAAGAAATCAGAGAGAAAAACTGTTAGAAGCAAGGGATACATCTGATATTTTAGATTCTTCAAAGGGGGGGTTGTTTGTTTCTGTTTCCTTTAAGTCATCTATCTTCACAGGATGACCAAAATGCAGAGTAAGGTCACAAAGTAGTAACTCGGAGAGCTCTGTCCAAAACAAAATAATAGAAGATACTATATTGTAGCACATATGTCACAGACAACTATTATTACTTTCAGTAGCTATTTCCTAATTCTAAATTTAGTTTTCTTTTAAATGATTATTGATCAACCACAATTTAGGTAGTTTTGACTTCAAGTCAAATTTCTGTAATACAAAATAAGCATGACATAAAAATCTACTAGAAGGGCTCTTCAGCCCAACTCATTAGTTATCTTACTAAACTGCAACTTGATTTTTGCATATTTGATTTATACTTTAACTTACTATTTTATCTGTTATACATGTACATAGTATAAAGAATCAAATAGGTCTATAAGGCATATTACAAAAATTAGCAGTTCCTATCTCCAGAGGCAACCACTTGTAACTTTTTTTAGCTCATTTTGTTGTTGTTTTGTGTGTGTCTGTGTTGTTTGTTTTTTTGCAGGGGTTGGTATTACCTTCCTATCTCTAAATGACATGCATATTTTATTTTTTCAATTTTGTGTATTATCTACTTCTGATTACAGAAGATTAAGAATAGCTCTTTTCATTCACCCCCTACTTCCCCAATATACTTGAGTACAATTTTTGCTAGCTCAATATTTAATGTTTAAAAATCTTTAATTATATAAATATTCTTCACAGCTGAGTTTTGTAGTATGACACTTCCCTTCTTGCAAGCTACCACCCAACCAGTTAATAATTTTCTTTTCATTGCTTAATTATCAAGAATATATCCCAAATTTCCCCCAGTTGGGTAAATCTCCTCTCCGTATAGTCAAGTGCCTTAGCTATTTTACCGCTGAAAAGTCTCTCCTCTCCTCAAGCCTTCTGGTCTGCTCTAGTTGGGACAGATTGCTCTCTAGGACTGCTGTCCAGTTCGCATCTTGGGAACTCCCTTCACCATTATTCTAGGGACTCCTTTCACCTCTCCCTTGTGTGGAGTATCCTTTTCCCAGAATCTCATGTCTCTTTTTGGTCTGCTCCCTTGTTTGGTCAAATACAACCTCAGAAACTTCCTGAGGGGGGAAAAAGTATATGTCTGAAAATGTCACCCTCTACACTATTGCTGACTATAGAAATAGGTTGGAAATGTTTCTTCAGATTTCCAAAGGCATTACTGCATTTTCTTCCAGCTTCCAGTGTTGCTATTGAGAATTTTCATACGATTCTTACTCTTAATTGTTTCTCTTTAGAAGCTTTAAGGATCTTTTTGTTCCTCCAGTGTTCTGAAATTTCACAGTATTGTACTTTAGTATGGGTCTATTTTCATCCATTATGTAGGACTGTTTCACTGTAAAAACTCATACCCTTCAACTCTGGAAAATTTTCTCAGATTACTTCTTTAATGAATTCCTCCCCATCCACTGTGTATGTTTTTTCTAACACTCCTATTTATTGGATTTTGGATTTCCTTGACAGATCTTGTATTTTTTACCCCTAAAACTTTCCATCTCTGCTTTTTTGCTCTATATTTCATTTTATCTTTAAACCCTTCCATAGAGTTTATTTCTATTGTCACACTTTCAATTTCCAAGAGCTCCCTTTTGTTCTCTCTCTCTCTCTCTCTCTCTCTATATATATATATATAATTTTCGGTGAGGAAGATTAGCCCTGAGCTAACATCTATTGCCAATCCTCCTCTTTTTGCTGAGGAAGATTGGCCCTGAGCTAACATCTGTACCCATCTTCCTCCACTTTATATGGGGGACACCTGCCACAGCATGGCTTCATAAGTGGTGTGTAGGTCCACGCCCAGGATCTGAACCTGCGAACTCTGGGCTGCTGAAGTGGAGCAAACTTAACCACTATGCCACCAGGCCAGCCCCACTAAATATTTTTTTATAGTTTCAGATCCTTTTTCCTGGACATAGCATCGTCTCTTCTCTGTGGATATTGATAGTTTCTTAGAGTTTTCATTTCCCTTCATAATTTCTGTTTCTTCCTCATTGACTGAATCTATTTATTTGTTTTGTCTCTGCTTTTCATTTTAGATGCTATCCTCAAATACCTGTTGTACCATAGTTGTCTGTTCATATTTAAGACTGTGGCACTAAAAAGACAATTGGAAGCTCTTTGCCCACGAAGTCTATATTGTGGGGTGATCTGGCTGAGTACTTTGTTAGGGGAACCTCTGCTATCAGTATCTTTAGGTCTTTGCTCTTAAGCTGGTCAGATTCCTGAAAGAAAAATCCACTTGGGGGTATAAATCTGGCTGCCAGTGTTTTGTAGCCAAGTGGGAAAAGAAAGCTGGAGGTCTTGTAATTCAGTATTAAACTTTGTCTTAATACCCCAGTTTTTAGTACAGTACTCTCTCCCTCAACTTGTGGCTGAGTGGCTCCAGGCCAGAGATCCCTTGTTTTACCCTCTCAGGGAATAAACCTTCGAGTTTTTTGTTATTGTCTTTTTTGCTAAGGAAGATTCACCCTGAGCTAACATCTGTTGCCAATCTTCCTCTTTTTCCTTGAAGAAGATTTGCCCTGAGCTAACACCCATGCCAATCTTCCTCTATTTTTTGTATGTGGGTCGTTGCCACAGCATGGCCACTGATGAGTGGTGTAGGTCCACACCCAGGAACCGAATGGGCTGCTGAAGCAGACTGTGCCAAACTTAACCACTAGGCCATGGGGTCGGCCCCTACAACTTCTTAAATAAACATTAAACCAGTTCTCCTGTTCTTAGCCCCATCTTCACCTCCACTTCCAGAGGATTCTGGTGCCACCATGTGTTGAGTCTTTGGGGCTATTTCTTGGCTTTACCCAGCCAGCTCATGGTTCAGATTTTTGGACTTTGCGGTTCAGATTTCTCTGTTTGCTTGCATTTACTTTCTGTTTTGTTGTTTACTCTTTTTGAGAGCTCTTTGTCTTGTGAATTTTTGTCTCTTTAAAATCACTTTAAATTTAAATCTCAAGTCTACCGCTGACTAGTTGTGTAACCTTGGGAAAGTTAGTTAACCTCTCCATGTCAGTTTCTGTATCTGTAAATGCCAATGGTAATATTTCCTACCTCACAGAGTTATGTCAATTGAGTCCATTTATGTAGAGTTCTTAGAAAAGTATCTGAATTATGGTAAATGCTATAAATGTTAGCTATGGACATTACTATTTTAGGGAGGACGTGGTGGTAAATGGAGTGTTTATTCAATATTCCATGTTTACCAGAAGTCTACCCACCTAGTCTAGCTTTATAAGTCCCTTGCATCCTATCTGCCTGACCTACGCCACAACTTTTCAGGAAAACATATATTTATTATTTCTATTTTACTTCGTGAAAGAATAATCCCCCAACCAGAACAGTTAGATAATCAAGTTTGGGAGGAATCTAAAGCTTCTCTAATTGTTTTAAATGAGTGCAAGCTTCCAGAACCAATTATTCACTTAATAAACATTTTCCAAGAACCTATTATATCAAGGCACAGTGTTAAGTGTTAGGAATACCCTTAAGGAGCTTACAGTTGAGCAGGGAGAGAAAAGTTCAGTAAACATGCAATTACAACACAGTGTGATAAGTGATATGAAAAGGTAGAAGAGATAGCATGCTGGCTTAAAAAAGGTTTTTCAATATAAGTAAATTTGACTAATAAGTAGCAGTTAATCTGGTGGGGTGGAGTTGGGGGTGCAGCAGAGGGCATTTCAGAAGGACATGTATGTGTTAAGCCACAGACACAAAAAAGAGCAAGTGTGTAGATATGCAAATGGTTCAGTATGGCTGGAGCATAGAACGTTCAGGGAAAAAAACCAGCAAGAGACTGGAGAGGCAAGCAGGGGCCTGATCTCAAGAAGTCTTATAGTCCATTCTAGGAGGTTCGGACTTTATCCTGAGGACAGTGGTGAGCCAATGAGGGTGTTCAGCAGATTTACATTTTAGAAAGATAATCCTTGCTATAAGTGCTACAATGGTTTTGAGAGATCATGAATTAAGCAAAGCTAACCAGATTTTTTTTATATCAGACTCCTCAGTGCCTTTACTATGTACTATAAATTTGTGAGAGAAATATACAGCATAAAGCACTTCCCAAACCTATTTGACCATAAGAACATGGACTCCATTTTTACTGCACACCATCTGTTAACATCTCTTGAGACAACAGGGTTCACAGATCAGTCTAGAAAATGCTGCTACAGGGAAAACAGGTAGAAAAAGCATAAGAGGCACTCACTATTTGGTGCCTAATTAACAGCCACTCCCTTCTTCTTGCTGGCTGATTTGATCTCATTTGAGGGGCTCCTCTCCCCACGTCCAGCAGTAAGTCCTGACTGGTCCAAACTAGTCTGGGCAGCCCCACTCCCCTTGGTGGTGGCTGCTGTAGGCATACATATGTGATGCAAATCTGGCCAATGAAAGGAAAGGGGGAATGTGCTGGAGGGATTGGGAGAAAGGCTTATATGAAGAGCCACAGGCAGAGACAGTGTCTGTATATGGTCATGTCTGCAATTAATGATCATGAGGAGTGATAAACAAAATGAACATAACAGAGTAGAAAAATAGAACCTGGTACCTGATGAAGTCTTTAAAAGTCTGAATTAACTTTAGGGCTGCCCTACCTTGGATCCTATTATTTTCCTTATTGTATAAGCCATGTTAAGTTGGTATTTTGTTACTTGTAGCTGAAGGCCTCATCAGATACTATCTTCGAATATCCAAGAGTTGTCATAAAAAGAATAACTACATATTCAGTGTAGTTTTCATGGTTAGAAATAGGACCAGTGGGTGAAAAAATAGGGGAACAGATTTCAGCTAGTCCATAAGGAGGAACTGTCTAAAATGGAATAGGTTAACTGATGAGATAGGGAGTTCCCCAACAGAGGAAATGTTTGGTCAGGGACAGATTATCCCCCAGAAATATTCAGTCAGGGAAAATGTACATGCCTGGATAAAACAGAATACATCTGTGAGGTGAGGGACTAAACATCATGACTTATAAGGTCTAATTCTACTCTAATCTGTTTAAAATGAAAAACTCTTAACTCAGAATCAAACTTATAATTTTTAATTTATAAAGAACCTTAGAGGCTTAGTGAGGATTAATGGATAAAGACACTGAATTTTGCAGAATGTGACACTGTCATGTAATAGTTTGTTGAATAGAAGGAAGAGAAGTAAATTTAGAGAGGATAGTTAGACATCATAAGCTAGTTAGTGTCAGGGATGGGAATTCAAGTTGGCTAACTCCAATGCTCAAACATAATTTATCTTCAGAGATCTAGTTCATATCACAGTGTAAACATTTCTTAAGAAATAGAAAAATCCTAATTAGTGGGCAAAATTCAGTTATCCCCCAGCAGAAGCACAAACTGGTTCTACTGTTTATCATATAACAATGACAAGCAAACATTTTAATTTAGTGATTCCATACTTACCTTTCATCTTCTTCAACTCCAAAGAAATTGTGTTAATGTTTTTAATTATGGCTTCCACATTTGGCTTATGCTCAGAAACATTAAACATCTGATTTTAAAAGAGAAACAAAAACAATGTACAAGTCAGAAGTATTTATGTGTACTTTTAAAATACTTACATTTTCAGTATTTCTAAAAGAAAATCTGTTATTACAGAACTGAAATAATTGTGCTATAATAGTCTTTATAAATGATGAGAATTCCAACACAAGAAGGCATCAACTTGTTAATATTTTTCCAACTGAAAACACCTCCAACTGGAATTCTTAGGATGAGGTTTCTTCTTTAATCAAACCATATCCACAAGATGGGGCCCTTACAACGGAAATGCAGATGTCCCCTTTTCAGAAAGCCTCAGCACTTAAATACTACCTTACCATTTAGCAACCATGTAAGTTCTCTGATTTTATATGTCAGTGTCTTTTTCTAACTTATTCTTGAATGACAGGGTTCATGTACAATTTCTTTAAGTACACGATAAAACTCAAAATAAGATTCAATTACAATTAATTGACTAAGAGGATGGCAAAATGGCCACTTCTATTTTAGCTTTGGGAGTTAGGGCAACACACATTTTAATTTTGTTAACTGAAATGTGTAAATCAATCCGTTACTACGTTATTTGTACAGTACATATATTTAACCAGTTGTGTCAGATACAAATATATAGAGAGGTGGTTCACTAGAAACTAACCAGAGCATTCAAATCTCTCAAAATTACTTGAAAAAATAAACCACAATTAGCAATGTGAAAGGTGAGCAGTTTGTTCAAAAGAATGAAAACTAACCTTTAAGTCAACTTCCTGCCTCTGCCTTTTCCTGAGTGGGGGAATTTATGCTATTTCTCTCTCACTTCAGAGCCACTGTAAAAGAAATAAAAATTTTGTTTTCCAGAGAATGAATAAAATACCTTTTACATCCACCAGCAAGCCCTACATCCTAAAAAGGGAATGGCGGTTCTCTTTCTTGCTTGGGTATGGCAAACCTGAAGATTCAGGTTTGAGGAGAAAGGAAAGATGATATAAACAAAGGAGGTGGGGTGGGGATGGTGGAATTAAAAAACTGGAAAAACGAGGATTGAATGTAAGAAAAAAATAAAAATATAAAACCCACGAGGGGAGTAAAAACTAAATGGAGAGAGCAATGCCCAAAGAAAGCTGGCCCTTCCCACTCCGGGGTCTGGCTATCCAGGGCCCTTGAGTGCCCGGGTCGGGCGGGTCAGGGGGCGAAGCCACGACTGGACTCCGCCGGCCTGCAGCGTCCAGAGCTGCCCCAAGCCTTCCCCATTGCGCAGAGGGAGGGGTCGCTCCAACAGCACCTCCCCAGAGGTGAGGAGTGGGGGCCGGCTCTGGGGGCAAAGGGAGTAGCTGGGGTCAGAGGCCAAGGGGTGGCGGACTGAGGGCCCTAACCCCGGCCAGGAGGCCGGGCAGCGGCTCAGGCCCTGCCCCTGAGGACGGTTAGCCCCGAACTTCTCGTTCTCAAGGCCAGTCCCTCATCCCGGCCCAACCGACACCGCCGAGGAGCCGCAGTCCTCGGGGCCGCGCGTGCGGCCAGCCCGCCAACCGCCGCCTGGCCTGAACATCGAGCCAAAGGCGGCCTCGAAGTTTCCACAGTCCTCAGGCTCCCAAACCGGATCAGGACATCGTAAAACGCGCTCAGCGTGACCCCCGACTGCGGACGACCACCGTCCCTGCCCAGACCCACCCAGCCAACCGCCCTTCTCCACCCGGCCCAACGGACGCCCTGAGGAATCCGGGCGCTGGGCGACCTCGACGCCCTCCCCCCTGGCCAACGAAGAGGAGGCCCGAGGCAGCTGGAAATGTCAACACTCCACCCTCCCAAACCGGATTGGGATCATTTAAAACCAAGTAACCCTGGCCTGCCCACAGCCCCACATCCCCAAGCCCGTCAGGACTCACCCAGTCGTCGGTCACCGAAGTTCTGACCGTTGAGTGGGAGCGAGCGGGCAGGGAAAGGAAGACCGGGCTTCCTGATTGGCCAGCTTCTCACCTGGTGCATCCTGGGAGTTGTAGTCCCAGACAAGGGCCCTGCGGAGAAGGTTCTAGATGCCAGGTGGGCAGGGAAGATGCTGGCATTCCCTGACTCATGTGTGCCAGGCGCTGTGCTAGGTGCTTTACAGCCCTTATCTGCATTCAGTTTTCACAGTGTAGGAGTGTGGTTAAGGTCAGAATGGACTGAAACTGCTTGGGTTTGAATCCTATTCCACCACTTATTTAGTTTTACAGCGCTGGTAAGCGCTTTCATCATTCAGAGTCCAAATCTCCTCATCTATCATATGGAGATAATGATAACTGCCTTTTAGTGTTCTTTTGAGAGTTAAGTGAGATAATGCATCAAAGGGGCTTGGCAGATGATGTGCCCAGTAAATGTTAGCTGTTACCATGCCTATAATTTTTTACGGTAAAAAATGAGTAAAGATGAGCTGAGAGATGTACGCTGCTTTCTTGCCAAATTTGCCATCTTTGCTGGATTCCAAGAAGAATCTCCTCCACTACAACCTTTGGGGCTAACTCAGACTGTTCTTGGTGTCCTCAGGACTTCCCTTCGGCTTGCTGAGGAGCACAGACCTCCAGCATCAGGTTCTACACAAGTCTTTGTCCTCTCTAAGCCTCCACTATAACACACACCAGCCTCGTGAACCAGTCCCTTCCTGACAACCCACGCACATTGTCTGTTGTTTATTTATTTATTAATTTTTTTGTGAGGAAGACTAGCCCTGAGCTAACATCTGTTGCCAATCCTCCTCTTTTGTTTTTCTGAGGAAGACTGGCCCTGGGCTAACATCCATGCCCATCTTCCTCTACTTTATATGGGACGTCACCACAGCATGGCTTGACCAGAGGTGTGTCTGTCCGTGCCTGGGATCAGAACCTGCGAACCTCGGGCCGCTGAAGCAGAGCGTGCAAACTTAACAGCTGTGCCACCGGTCAGGCCCAGTCTGTTGTTTATTTTATATCCAACTACCTTTAGCTTAACACTAGAATTTGTTGTCTGATGCAGAGTTAGATAGATGAAGAGGGGCATGGGAGAACTGAGCTTCAGTCCTAAGGATAGCTGCTATGTAATCTCAGAAAAGAGTACCTTCCTTTCCCTGAAGCTGTTTCCTCATCCATTTCCTTGTGAAAGGGATGGGCTAGATCAGTGTTTCCTAAATTTCACTCATTATAAGGCCACTGTTATGATTGGTTGCCCTATGTACCACCTATATTATTATTACCTTTATTTTTTAAATTTAATTTCCTTTAAAATTTGAATCTTCTTAAAAATCTTTATATCACCAATGTAAATGGAATAAAATATAAACAGAAGGTAATAGGACAAATAAAGACAATGAAAATAATATAATATTTTTAGTCATCTCAATATTCTTGCGTACTCATGGCTATGATCCTGCAGCCCGATCTTCCTGGTTAAAATGAGTTCTTATTAAGTGTTAAAGATAGCCTAGCACAAACGGAGACTTTCTTCCTGATATAATCAACAGAATTGAAAGAATTGGAAGGGGAAGAACTCTCACTTGTGATTACACATTGTTCAATGCCTGTGTACCATGTAAAAACATCTCTCATATTCCTGGTGGGAAATGTCCCACACTTTGCCAAACCTAGGATCGGGTGCTTCCCAATATACCAGCACTTTCTAAGACTCTTCATTCTCAATATGCTATGGATGCCCTTCAAAACTCACCTCAATCCTGGAGGGAGTCTTCCTGAAATTAACCCTACCCAATTCTGCAGTTTCACCCCAATCTCTCCGCCAGTCTTAACCTCAACATTTTAACTGTGGACACTTGCTAGCGTCAGAGTCTTGCATTTTCTTATTTCTGATATGTGCACTGAGCACTTTTCATCTAATTCTTTAAGTGCTGAGTAAGAGGGAAAAAAGAGGCGTGGAAGGTCAGGGAACAAAGATTCTTTCAGCACTCACTGTATATCATGCATTATATTAGAAGCTAGTAGCTAGCTTAACAAAAATCTTACTAGATGTAGCTCTTTTTCTCTCCTTATGTTGATGCAGACTAGTGAAAACTTCACCTCAGACCTGCATGACTCCAGATGTGTGATCGGAAACTCCCCATGGATAACAGCAGGAGAAAATAAAGTGTTTAAGAGAAGTAGGGTGAAAAACGTAGGTGGGTTGAGGTAGCATTAAAATTGAGAATCCTGAAAATCAGGTGATGATGGAGGCCAGACCGGGTAGAATGTGGTGTCTCTGGGGTCCCATCGTCCCAAACACTCTAAACCCGTTCCCAGGGTCCAGCGAGTGTCTGCAGAGCCTGCCGCAGCTCAGACACCTGCGGATTAGGATTCTGCTCACAGGACTTTTGATAGAATCTAAAGACCTTCCACCCATCCAGAGTGCTGATTACTTCTTATGAGTAGATTCAAACTATGGTAATTTGGGAAAGATCATCATTAAGCCTTTAAAAAAAAAAGAAGAAGAATCAACCTTGTGTTTCTTTTAAATAAGTGTTATAAGAGGAAGAAAGACACCTGAACTCAGAATAAAATAGATTGTAATAATGTATTTTCCTCCATAAAAATGTCCTGGAGCAATGATGACTACTTATTGTAGTGTTTTTCCTCCTTAAGTAACTATAGATTCTGTCTTTTCTTTTTCCTAGGAAAATAAAACTTTAAAAACATGGTCTGCTACTTAAGGCTTGAGACTGTTATAAATGAGACCCTAAAAAAATCTATCGTCCTTAATAAGTTTGCAAATACAACACTTTACTGGAGTCCAACACAGGGTGCAGTTGTTGATTCTAATGTTAATCAAATAAAGGAGATTAAAAAGCTGGTAAATTCTCCCATAAAGAGAAAAGCTGTTGCAGAGCAACAAGGTGATGAAGCATTTTATGGAGCTGGGTGTGTGTGCCTCAGTTAGTTTTATTACAAATTCTTGACATAAAGTCTTCATTCCCAGGAAAACAAATTGAGTAAATTGTCTCACTTTTTCCACCTGCTCTCAGAGCTCCCATTCCCATCCCCTCCCTGCTCATTATCACTGAAAAGTGCTGGTCTCTGTGCGCCTAGGAACTGGCTTCCTGCTAAAGCATCAACCCCCTTCTGAATATTGCTTTGTACGACTCCTGTGTACACAAATTTTGGAAGTAACGAGCATGTGCTTGGATCGTTATTACCTAAGGAGCATGACTGGTGTCCGAAAGATCGAGGAAATCCCCGTGCATCATAACAACCTGCGCTTTCCCCACAGCCAGTTACATAAAGGAAGCAAGAAGGTGCGTGACTTCTGCCACTGCAGTCTGGAGTGAACTCTGGAGTCCCTCTCCACTGTCTTCTTCAAGTAGCTGATGTTACATTGGACAGAATCATTTTCTTTTTCTACGGAAGAAACATTTCTGAACTATAGAAAGATTTTATTAACGAAAATCTGCATTGCTTGCTGTGTTAACTAAAATGTTTTCACTTCTAATTAAGAAATTACATAAAAAAAGGAAATCCTGCCATTTGTGACAACATGGACGGACCTTGAGGGCATTATGCTAAGTGAAATAAGTTAGACAGAGAAAAACAAATACTGTATGGTCTCCCTTATGTGGAATCTAAAAACATTGAACTCATAGAAGCAGAGTAGAATGGTGGTTGCGAGAGGCCGAGGGGTGGGGGAAAGGGGGAGACATTGGTTAGTGGGTACAGACTTTCAGTTTTAAGATAAGTAAGTTCCGGGGCTCTAATGTACAGCATGGTGACTATAGTTAATAATACTGTCTTGTATACTTGAAAGTTGCTATCAGAGTAGAGCTTAATGTTCTCACCATAACAACAACAATAAAATAGTCATTATGTGAAGTGAAAGATGTGTTAACTAACCTTAATGAGGTAAACATTTCATAATATATGTGTGTATCAAACATCACATTGCACACTTTTTTTTTTTTTTTTTTTTGTGAGGAAGACCAGCCCTGAGCTAACATCCGTTGGCAATCCTCTTCTTTTTGCTGAGGAAGACCGGCCCTGGGCTAACATCCACGCCCATCCTCCTCCACTTTATATGGGACGCCGCCACGGCATGGCTGACGAGCAGTGTGTGGGCGGGTGCCTGGGATCCGAACCTGCGAACCCTGGGCTGCCAAGCGCGGACAAAACCGCTGCGCCACCAGGCGGCCCCTGCACCACCAGGCGGCCCCTACATTGCACACTTTAAACTTACACAGTGTATATGTCAATCATATCTCAATAGAGCTGGGGAAATAAAGAAATTACAGTTCCCTCCGAAATGGGAAGCTACTCAAATAGAATTGCCAGATAAAATACAGGACACTCAGTTAAATTTAATTTCAGGTAAACAACAGATAATTTTTTTTAGTATAAGTATGTCCTGAATATTGTATGGCACATACTTATATTAAAAATTTATTCACTTACTAAGATTAAAATTTAACTGGCAATCCTGTATTTTTATTTGCTAAATCTGGCAACCTTAGGCCCCAAACACTTCAACCATGAAAAAGAAAACCAAACAGTTTGAAGGCCTGTAGATTCAGTGCGTATGGAAGCCAAGAGAATATTGAGGTTTTCCAACTTGCTGTCCAAAATAATAAAATACATACACTTACTGTGCCAGAATTTGGCTCCCTTCTTCCTTCAACATTCCTGTAATTCAAGAAAGAAGGTAGGTCTTGGAGAATGCAGATGGACAAAAGCTGGCAGTGTTCAACATGGTGCTGTTTTTGACAGTTGCGTGCTATGCCTGTTTGTCTGAAAACTCTTTGCCCTTGGCTTTTTAGAAAGTGCCTTCATCCAGGAAGGCATATTCGTGACATAAGTTGTGTTTATTTCCAGAGATCTACCAATCAGAGGAAACCTTCTCTGTCCCAAAATAAAATATGTTTCTAATTCTATCATGCCAGCCCTCCATCCCCCAACAATGCTTCGCCTCTTTATTAAAGACATAGATCCTGATCAGATGCTTCTCCCTGGAGCCTTTGCCCCAACTCAGCCAGCCATGCAATGAAGAATGAACGTCTCCAGGAAAAAACATTATGTTCATGAAATCAATTACAATAGAATATAAGTGTGTACTCACCTTTTGTGATGAAAAAAAAAATGTATATGTGCATGTAAGCAAGTTTGGAAGAATATACACCAAAATGTTAACAATGATGATCTCTACATAGTGAGATTTATGGGTGATTTCAATTCCTTGTGTTTATTTGTGTAGCATAGCTGTAGCTTTAGTTCCAACCCTCTTTATATTTCAAACTCTCCAGGGCATTTCTCCACGTAGTACAACATCAATCACTTTAAAACTGAGCTTCTCAAACTTGACCGTGCACGATTCCTTAGGGAGCTTGTGAAAATGCAGATTCCTGGGCCCACCCCAAAGAGTCTGATTTAGTAAATCTAAGGTGAGGCTCCCTGAATCTGTATTTGAAGTCCCTCCTCCTTCCATTTTAACCTCTTCAGATTGTGACTGCAGACCATACTTTGAAGAATATTGATTTACTGCTTCATTGGGCATCTTCTGCAAGTCTCAAATGCATGACCATTGATGAAACTTATTTTGGCTACTGATGCCAGAATTCGGTCATTAAAAAAAATACATATATACATACATATATATATACACACACACATATAATTTTCAGGCATAAATCAGGTCCACTTAATTTCCATTTAAGAGAGGAAAGTGTTTGGGGGTGGAAGCCCCTACCTCCTTCCTTAGAAGGAGGTAGACATTCCAGCTTCAAGTTCTTCCTAATTTAGGTCTTTATTTCTTCTGTTTCCTGGTCTTTTTGTTGGTTTGCTTCCAGTTTCACTTGCCATCATAATGGAAAGTCTAGTACTAAGGTGTGAAATTTTACATGATTTTTAAAATATACACATTTTCATATGTAACTTTTTGTACTAAAGCTCCCTCTATTTCTGTCTCTGCTGCCATTCTCCTGGTCTCAGAAACCACCATCTCCTGCCTGTGCTGCTTGCAGTAGCATTCTCCTTCCTTTGGTCCTTGGAGGAAACACTGAACTCCTGACCCAGGTCTGTAAGGCCCCACAAACTCCAGTTTCTCTTCCCCTCACTCTTTTCTCGGTCCTGGCACATGCCAACAACTGTTTCCTTCTGACCCGCCCATTTTTATGACCCTTTTTATGCTTTAGGGTTCAGAGAAGCTGACCTCTAATATCACCCCATTCTCTATCCCAGCCCCTTATTTGTTTCCATATAAGACTTGATGGAATTTTTAAATTTCTGTTTCTGTTTCCCCTTTGGTTTTGTTTTGGGTCTGTCCCTTTCACTATCATATACCTCTTGTAAGGGCAGGAACCCATCATCCTGTTCACCATTATTGACTCGTTGTTGCCTAGCACAATTCCTAGAACACAGTAAATGCCCGACATGTGTGTGTTTGGTGACTGAATGAATGAATTGGCCTGCCATGGTGGTATCCTCCAGAGTCAGAGCAACTGAGGTGTGCATTAGCACCGGCCACTCTGCTGGGCTCTCAGCACGGCGCTGACAGCAGGAGTCACGCCTTCACGGCTTCTAAGCCCTCTGAAGGAGGGACTGCCCCCATGGTGGCTAAGGAGAAAGTAGATGAACCACAGCCATCTGAACCCTGGGTATTCTCCCTTGGTTCTGTCTGCTTTCTCATTCTGGCACACAGACCAGAGATCCAAGACAGCAATAAAAAGCAGACTCGTGGCTGTTCTAGAAGGCAACAACAGCCTGAAAGCTTCAAAGCAGCCTTGTGTGGGAAGGATGACGAAACTCCGGTCCTTGATAAAAGAACTATCTTGGTTGTGGATCATCATTTGAATAAAAATCAAATGACTTAGGATCTGTCCAAAATGAAGGATGTTTTAATACTTTGTGTGTAAAAACACTGATATTTTGCTTCTTTTTTATTAAACAGATTTTATTATTTTTCAGAATCTTGTCAGCATAATCATTTTATGGGTGGATGAAATATTCAGCCCTGCCTCTGTAGGAGTTCTTTCACAGCAATTACCTTGTGGCACTTTCGCTGTAATTAGGTTTTCACCAAGGATTTTTCCCCGGGTCTGTGTAATAAATGAAATATGACCAGAATTTAAATTTGTCAATTACAAGCAAGCATAGTGCATAAACACACAACGGAGCCATGAATTCCAAACCACGGGCTGTTCCTGGGGGGCAGATACTCTGAAAATTAAAATGGAAATAAAACTACTGACTGAAAAGTGAAAAGTGGCCCCCAAAGAAAGCAAATCTCCCCTAACACTCATGCATGATTCTACCCACAGTGCAAGCTCTTGATTACAAATTCTTCAGCATGAAACTGACAAATCAAGGAGCAAGCAGTGGATTGGAGTTAAAATAATCTATGCAGGGTTCTGATCTCCTGCCCTATGAATTCTTACGTTTCTAGAGGTCTGATCAAAAGAATTTTGGACATGGCGGGCCAGAGCCCCACTATATTGCACAGCCTGGAGGTGGCATTCTCTCCGAGTGGCTCAAGGATAGACAGATTTGGGGACAGAGTCTGCTGTCTCCCCGCAGCTACTGTTTTCGCTCACCTGACTTCAATAATTGCTCCTGTGGGGCCCTCTGCCGACCATCTCTTGTACAGGGGGAAATTCTAGGAATCTGGACTCTTGAGGACTCTGACAAATCATTTATTTCATTACAACAACCACAAAACAAAAGCAAATCTTTTGACCTTGCACGTATAAGAAGCCCTAGGCAAGGAAGAGGGAGCTCACACATTTGTAAACTTACTGAGTATCATGCATTTATTGATGCAACAAACCTTTCTTGAGTATCCCTTCCATGTCAGACAAGTTGTAGGTATATAGTGATGAGCCCAAACTGACAGTTCTCGCTATAATAGAGCTCATGGTCTGGAGGAGGAGATGGTGGACTGGAATCCACAAATCACGCAAATGCATATTAAGTGACAATTTAATTAGGCACTTTCCAGGAAGGAGACATATGGTGGGGCATGTGACATGATGGGGCTCTCTGGGAGGGCTTCCCTAAAGAAGGGATATTTGGGCTCAGATCAGAAGGAAAGAAGAACCTTCTAGGCATAGGGAACAGCATGTTCAAGGGCCCTGTGCTAGGAGACAGTCTAGTAGATGGGAGGGCTTGAAAGAACGTCTGACAAGGTTGGAGCGCCAGGAGCAAGGGGGGGTCAAGGGCAAGAGGATCTGGGTAAGGGGGCAGGGGCCGGACCATGCCAGGGCCATGGAGGCTGTGTTGGGGATTATGGTCCCTCCTGACACCTGTGGGAAGCCACTAAGGGCTGTTAAGCTGGTGGGGTATGAGAATGGTGGTGGTTGATATGATCACACATGTGGGTTAGAAAGATGACCCTGGCTTCATGATGGAGAACAGATTGAAAGAGGGAAAGAATAGACACAGGAAGTTCAGTTAGAAGTCTAATGCAGAAGTCCATCTGAAAGATGGCAGGGCCTTGTTTAAAATGGTGGCAGAGGGATGGAAATGAGATTAGAGAGTGTTTAGGAGGTAGAATCACCACAGACTTGGTGACTGGTGATACATGGTGAGGGAAGAATGCGGATGTTAAACATGGCCTACATTATCTCATTTAATTGTTAGAGCCTTGCAAATAGCATTATCCCCATTTTACACATGAGCAAATTGAGGCTCAGAGAAGCTTAGTGTTGGGCTTAACATCATTCAGCTGGGAAGTAGCTGGGCCATACGCTTTCTACTCCCCCCACAGTGTCTCTGAGGTTGCATTTAGGAATGCATTTTCCTCACATCCTCTCCATATATCCCCTAAATTCTTGAGACCACTCCAAAATGTTTGCTGTATTTATTTCCTTGTTGTTCTCTCTTGCTAGGCTTTGAACTTGTTGAGGCCTGTGGACTTATTTGCCTCTGTATTGCCAGAACTTAGTCCAGAGCCTGGCTTGGAGTGGGAGCCAAGGAGTGTATCTTGAGTGAATGAGAAATTTTCACCAGTCTCCTACAGAAGAGAGGCAGTTGGAGGGCAAAGTGTGTTTTAAACAACATTCTCACTGGTCTAGTTCTTTCTTGCACCAGGATCACGTTTTTGGGATTTTTTCTGGAATGCTCAAAAAAGACTTTCAAGAAAGATCTAGAAGTTTCTGGTAGCCTAGTGTGGTTAAAAGAGCATAGCTTTTGGAATCATATGGCTCTGAATTTAAATGCTAGCTCTTTAGTTTATAAGCTGTGCCTCCTAGAGTTACTTATCCTCTCTGAGTATTCAGTGTCCTCATGTGTAAAGTGAAGATAATTTAAGTATTCACTTAATAGGGCTGTTGTGAAGATTGCATTTGATCATCTGTGCAAAGGGCTTGGCACATTAATATATAAATTCCCAGTTTTTGTAGAATGTCAAAGTTTCATGACTAGTCAAGAAAGCGGATGGGGCTGGGAATTTCTGTCCACTTGGTCTCAAAGTTCCTGTCGCTCACTGACTCCTCTTCCTGTGGTTTATTCTGGAATGAGGAAAGAGGAAGTTGGCTCTCTGGGGGTCCCTGACAAGCTGACAGATGTCCCCTAAGGCAGTTTTCAACAGAGAGCTCTTTATTATTATTATTATTATTCTTTTTGATTTACAATGCGCTCCTACAAGCCTCCGGGAACATCACTGAGTAGGAATGGAATTAATAAATTGGATCTGTTTCCTGCTTAATTCATGGCTCTGACAAAATTAAAAATGGAGACAGGTAGGAGAACCTAAGCAAACAAAGTGCCCCAAAGCCTAGATTCTGGGGTGCACGGGGCTCTGGGAAGAACACTGCACACAGCCTGAACTGCAGCTGGAGCCAGACAGATACCCAGATGGAGCAGGGGAGCCTGGGGACACCCCAGAAAACAACAAATCCTTCCAGCCCAAACCTGTTTGATTTAAGGAATCCAGGACTCTGGGGTCGTATGTGAATGGATTCAAATCCTGATTGTATTGTTCATTTCCATAAGTTGTGCAGATGGCTCAAGGTCACACGGCTGGTTATTTGCAGAACTGGATTCTGATGCAAACCTGAACCCAAGTCTGTGGTTTTTAACCATTGTTGGGGAGGAAGAATAATTTTCCCTCTACCCTTCTGAGTTCTTGGCTGAGCCTCCCTGTGATAAAAGACAGATTAACAAGAGAAAAACAAACAGAAGTTTATTAACATTGTTAAAAAACAAAATTCAGTTGAGTAAATTTTAAAGGTCTAATTGGCTTTATTCATGAATTGGGCAGCATCTGATCTAGCAGATAGAAAGGAGCTCCGAGGGAAAAGCTGTACAAAATGAAAGGCTTTTATAGGCAGAAGGGAGCAGGAACGAGGAAGTCATACTAGGCAAAAAAGTGGGTTGATTATTGCAGAGTTCCTTTCCTTTAGGGGAGGGCGGGGGTCTATCAGGCAGATGACCTCACTAGTGCTGAGCAGGAGATTCCTGAATGACTAGTTTAAGATTCCATTTCTGGGAGAGCCGATACTGTAATTAAGTCTCAGTTTGGTGATGTGGGGCTTAGCATAAGCAACTCCGTTTTGGGCCTGTTGTCTTGTTTTTGACAACATGTATACCTGAGTATACATGGAGATACCCAGAGAAACTGAGTAATTCCCTAAGCCACTAGCTTAAATACCATTTTCCTCTAAAGACAAAAGAAAGGTTTTGAGGAGGGGAGGGGAGGCCAGTTATGGGAGGTGACCAGGAAAAGCACAGTAAACAAAAGTAAGGTTTGCTATGCAGATGTAAGTCACTGCCTTCTCCATTGATAAGAGTTTCTTGTGATTTAGAATCATGCTTCTCTTCCTGGTACAGAGAGGGAGATACTTACAAATGGAGACTTCTTTTATAAATGTAAATGTCTCTTACAAAAGGGTAACTTCTACTCTTTTTTCAGAGCTTCTCCTGTGTCTGCAGTTTCTCAAAAACAATCAGCTCAAAATAATCCTATGCCACAGAGGCATATTTTGGGTGGCACCCTTCACCATTATATCATATTGTTTATGAACATAGTATGGCATATTATAGTTGTTTAAATATTTACTGCACAATTGCAAAATCCTTAAAACGAATGCCTAGTATACAGAAGGAGCTCAGTAAATGCATGCTGAAAGTTTTGCTTAGATTTTTTTCCCCTGAAATTCCTTGCCCCCTCAATACTCCACTCCTACCCTACAAACAATTATATCGATCACTGGAAAAAGCATCTTAGGGAACTACATCTTAAGACCTTCACGAATTACCAAATCCACAATATAAAAATAAATTATCTTCGCAGCATGGGGCTGTCTCTCAATTCTCATTTTCCTTCAAAGTCATGAGATCCCTGATTAAACTCTCAGGTTACTGCACAAAACTGGGGTTCACTTGCCTGATGTGCATAAACAAACCAATTAATTACAGCATGAGTCTTTGGGAAAAGACATGAGCTTTATTCTGCGAGATTGATCTGCAGGGAGAACAGGGAGCGTGTGCCCTCAGATCTGTCTCCCCGATTCAGGATTTGGTGTGAAATTTAAGAGGTTAGGGGAATAGGCTGGCATGCAGAAATGCTGGTGGGACAGGTTTTTATCGGTGGGCTTCAAGCATTTATGGTAAGTTTCTAAACATTTATGACAGGGTTCTAAACGTTTTGGATGAGTTGGGGAAGGAATTTTAGCACCAGATTTTCCTGAATGAGGGACCCCTCACTTCCGATAAGAGTCCAACTTTCAATTTCCTGTCGTGTCCTTGTCCTTGGGTTCCCTGGGAAGGAGGATCTTGGTTCCACGGTCGTTTCAGGTGATGATTTCTTCTTTTGCACATTCTCTGGCTACGTGACTTTGCAGATTTTCTGAAAGGCAATTCTTAATCACTCTGTTGATAAGAGATGGTGTCAGCTGAACTGGTCCTGGAGGGCCCACGATCACACTCACATCACACGTTAACCACTGACTTTTTTTTCCCGTTACCCAATGGCCACTTTTCACAAAGAAACATGATTTTGATCTTAAGAGAATTGCCCCATATGTGCTGCAGAGTCAAATGGTGATGAAATGGGAGAGTAGACAGCTGCGGGGTTCCCTTAGTCCATCCCAAGGACAGCAGGATTCAAATTCTCCCCTCAGTAAGATGTCAATCAGCTCTGTGTCACTCATTAATCTCTGGGGTGCTTGCCCATAGTCAAAGCCAGCAATGCCAGGGGATGGTAGTGTTGTAAAGCCATTATGGGTCATCTCTTCCCCAAGGCCAGGTCCAATTGTCTTTTGGGCCACAAACACCCTCTGTTATTTTGATCCTGAGCTTTCAAACATTTCCAGGCTTATGTCTTATCATAGTTGATTTATTATTTTAAAATTTTTCCTAGATACAATACCAAAACCATCATGGAAGACTCAGAAAAGCACCCAGAAGAAAAACAAAAAATCACCTACATGGGGGTCGGCCCAGTGCCTCAGCGGTTTAGTTCACGCTTTGGCAGCCTGGGGTTCGCGGGTTAGGATCGCGGGCCGGATCCCGTGTGCCGTCCGGCTCCCTGCTTGTCAGCCACATCCTGGTGGTGTCCCATATAAAGTAGAGGAAGATGGGCACAGATGTTAAGCCAGGGCCGGTCTTCCTCAGCAAAAAGAGGAGGCTTGGCAACGGATGTTAGCTCAGGGTTGGTCTTCCTCACACACACACACACACAGACACACACAAATCACCTGTAATCTCTCCATGTAGGAAATATAACTGCTAACATTTTTGTGCAAAGCCTTCCAGTCCTTTTCCCCCTCTGTTGTATAGCTTTTGAAAAAGCAAATGTCCTTATGCTTAAGGGGAGAAAAAAGTCCTTATGTTATCCCTTCCAGAAAGAACCCAAGTAATCCCTATTATGTAAACTCTTTCAAAGAAACAGTCTATTCAGAACTGTCACTAAGGCATTTGTTGCTATAGCAACGCTTGGCTGTACAGTCTAATAAACAACCATCCTGACTCCAGCCTCTAAACAGAAGCTGCCATTATCTCCCTCAGAGCTCTTCCGGGGTGGTCTCATTTTGCCAAAGCTATTCATTTAAATTAGCAGCTCCCTTCTTAGTCACTCAAATTTCTTTTTCTTCTCAAGCATGCCAAGGGGCTGAGAAAGCAGTTAGGGCAATAAACTGAGATGCTGAGGGTTGGAGGCAGCACTCCTTTGGTTGGTGGCCTTCTGGGGATCTGAGGGAAATGCAGTTTCTGTTCTGATGTGTTCTCTCTTTGGACACGTTGTCTACCATCTTGGATGCATGTCACACAGGGCAAAGCATGGTTAGGTTTCAGGCTTATGGGTGCAATCTTATGATAGTTAAAATTCTGACACCACCATATTTGACCAACCCCATGTAACTTTTTTGAACTAAGATTACTGACAAAATCTCATAGTGAACATTCTGGAAAGCTTTTTGTAATGTTATGTACAGCTGCAGAATATTATAGCTGAAGGGATGAGGGTTAGGAGTGGGAGAAGTGCTTAATATGCATTATTTCATTTGATTCTGACGACAATTATATGGGGCAGGCAGCATTTGTTTTTCTTTCCTGTTTTACAGGGGAGGAAGCAGAGGCTTAGAAAGATTGAGTTGCCCAAGGTCCCTGACCAGAAAGTGGTAGAGCCGGTTTCCAACCCCTGCTGTCTACCTCAGAGCCTGCTTGCTTGACATATTACCTTGAAGGACAGAAATAGATACATATGGAGCCCTTGCTCTATGCACAAAATGCTAGAGATTTTATATACATTGTTTAAATGTCATGATTGGCCTGGGTAGACATTATCATCCCCATTTGCCAGATAGGGAAGCTGAGACCCAGAGATGTGGTATACCCAGGGTCATCCAGCCAGTTGTAGTGCAGAGAGATTTGAACTCACAGCTGCCTGACTTCAAAGCCTGTGCTACTTCTCCTACACAGCATTGCCTGGTACCTAGAAATCATGAAGCCTACCGCCCTCTTTTTACAAATGAGGAAACTGAGGCTGGAAATACTAAGTGGCTTGCCCAAGCTCATCTCTGAAGGTCTAGAGACGACCTGCCTCCAGCCTGACAAGGAAGATGGAAGAGACTTCATTTGCTCTAAGCTGGCCTGGTGTGCGAATAGATCCTCTTCACTGGGCCAAGTCCCGGGAGTGTCTGCAAAAGCAAGTGCCCTTGAAGACTGGGTGTCTATTGTGGGATTACAATGGAGTTGAGCCGTTTCTGCTCTGTGCCTGGCCATCTCTTCTCCCTAAGCTGGCTTTGTCAAGCCTTGCACCCAGAG
Organism: Tapirus indicus; assembly: GCA_031878705.1. Classification (NCBI taxonomy): domain Eukaryota; kingdom Metazoa; phylum Chordata; class Mammalia; order Perissodactyla; family Tapiridae; genus Tapirus; species Tapirus indicus. Next base: position 81,316,211 of record CM062925.1, on the reverse strand, counting down.
AAAGTCATCCTGGAAGTGAAGAATCAAAGGAGTTCCTCCGAACGACAATTCTATTTATTACTCCTATTTATTACTCCTGCCCTCTGCCTCCACCCCGGTCATTGAGGTGAGTGGTGTCCCTTCCAAAGGTCACAGCTCCTGTCATCTCCAATGACCTCTCGTTTCAGGTTCTGGTAACTGCTCTCTCCCCTTGCCCCTTCAGGCTAGGGGCAGAAATGGTGCCCCACTGTTTTTAGCCATGGGGTTACTGCCTATAACTTCCTATTTATCTGATCTTGACCACACCTAGGTAAACCGTCTCTTTAATAAGCCCTCTTCAAATTACCCAATTTGAGTGTTTCCTTCTGGGACCCTGGCTGATTCACACCCTCAGTTATTCTCTGACTCATCAACCAATTTATTTCCTTCCCAGTACTTACTACAATCAGCAATTGTTTCACTTATTACGTATTTACTTTCTTAATGTCTTTCTCCCCTCTAGACTATGAGCTTCAAGAGACCCAAGACTTTGGTGATTTATTATCAAACATTTCTCCCTAAAGTTAGGGTGGCCATTTTTGCAGCCCAACCGTCAGTTTTGCAGGAAGTTTGCAGGAAGGCCTCTGGGATGATTGGCTGCAACCGGATGTAATGTTGGTGTCCACCTCAGTTGAAAGGTCCCTTCCGAGACTCTTTCAGGGGGAGAGCAAAGGTTGCATTTCAGATCTAGATCTGGCCCTGATTGCTATTTGCTTCTCTGGATTTGTCCTGGATAATTCCCACTGTGACAGTGCTGACTGTCGGGACCATGATCATCATCGTGCCGAGGTCAAATTCATCTCAATCAACGGGTTGTGTCACCTAGGATGTGCACTGGATGGTGCTGCAGTGCTGTGGCCTGCATCTGCTAGGAAGGGAAACCCACCCGTGCAGAGCATGACCCTCCTTCGGCTGCCATCCTCAGATCGGTGTTCTCAGTAGGGCTGAGCACTTTTCAAGGAATCACAGGGAACGTACACTCGATTGACAAAGAAATGAAAACCACACCAGTAGATCCATTCTAATAATTTGTCCAAGGCCGTTCCAGAGGAGCTGTGGGGTCCTCCATTTATCTGGTGCCTGAAGGAAGACTCACATTTCAGACACTAAGGGACCAGCAACTCCCAACATCCGGGACCTAGGGAAGCCCCTGGGTGCCTTCTGAGGACAGGCTCACCTCCCCTTCGCTGGCCAAAACTTCCGATCGCTCATCAGCTTGAGAGACAGACAGCACTGAGCTTCAGAGTTCAGGCTCTGGAGTCTGATAACTTGGTTTAGATTCTGGCTTCTTCGCTTACCAGCTCTGGGACTCTGGGTAATTCACTTAACATTCCTAAACCTCAGTTTTTTCATCTGTAAAATGGGAATGCTCCAACCTACTTCCTAAACCGAGAGATAATGCAGGTAAGGCACTGGGCACTTGCTCAGAGAATGGTAACTCTAGTGATTTTAAGGAGATGTCAGATTTTCCATCTGCCAGGTCTGCTGGATAATTTTTTAAACAATCCAGTTTCCCAGCCACTTACCCTTCCCCTCTCTTCTGTATCGTCTTACATTGCATTTCAGTGTTTTCCTAAAGCAGTCATTTAGGTTGTTTTTTATTTCTATTCCAACTAATTTAAAAGGCTTGCTTGTTGTTGCTTTTGAATCTCCCAGGGTCCGGCCAAGGAAAAAGCATTTGTGATACGAAATATTTCCCCACCAGTCCTCCCAGTCCTGCTCTGGGCTCTTTGACCACCCTATCTCAGCCGGCAGGTCCGTCATCCCCCAGTCACCAGCGTTGCAGCGTGCCTGGAGCCCGGGAGTGTGTGAACCAGTGGAAAGAAGCGCAGGTCTGGACAGGTCTGGGTTGCAGTCCTGCATCTGCCGTTTACTCAGCTGTGTGAATTCAGGCGCCCTATGTAATGGCACTGTGCCTCGGCGTCCTCATTCAGGAAGAGAGTGTGAAAAGCATTTGGACACAGGGCCCATTTCTATTACACTTGGGATTTTATTCTTTGCCCGAGGAGCTCCTCATATACTTGGGATGATAAAACGAATATTTCTAAAATATTCCTGACTGGGTCGAATAGTTACTGGCAGGTATAGGGCACTGCTACGGGCTAAAGTTCTTCAGCAACTGCATTTCTGAGCTTTCTAATCAAATTATAGGTGTCTGCTTTTGACTGAAGTATTGATCTAATCAAAGGCTGATTTCCTTTCTTTTCTTTCTTTTTTTTTTTTGGAGGGAATATGCTGAGGTTGGCAATCAAATGCGCAAAACAGAACAATTCATGCAGGTAGAGCTGCCCCTGGCTGCTTCACCACCCTCAGAAGAGAGCAACACCCTGGCAGGTGCCTTTGTGATTAGGGTCTGCTCAGTGCCGTTCTTATTGCTCAATTCTTCATTGCAGCTGAGAAAGCCCACCAGGGGAGACCTGAGCCTGCCTGCCAGCCTCGCCTCTCACCTCTCTGGCCCATCCATCCAATAATCCGCCGTTCCCCAGTCACGCCAGGCTGCTTTACTTGGCTCTGCCTCTGCCCTCCATGCCCTCCTCTCTTGTCGCTGTCTTCTTGTCCCCTGGCTGGATGTTACTTATTCTTCCAGACACAGACACAATGGCTCACTGGGGCTCTAAGAAGTGCTTCTCAAAGGGTCGTCCTCGACAGGTGCTAGTTTACAAACTCTTACTGCTCCACAGCGAGATAAGTACAAAAACAGCAATTTGACAGAGTAATTTTATGTCTGTTGAGTCTAGTAATCATAAGTTTGTGCTGTTATTTTGTATATCTTTGACTTTTTATTTTCATTTTTATTGTATTTTACAAAAGTCCTGGTGCGTGAGGGAGCAGAGAAAGAGAAACAGAACTTGTGCTTCCCACAGCTGGTTTGAGAAGCTCTGCTCCAGCCAAAGTCCCCAGCCCTCACCTTGGCCTGATTGCCTGTGACCCCCTCCCCAGCCTCCCCTTGCTCCCCATCTCTCCTTTCCACAGCATTCCTGCTCCCACCTGCTCCCTGCCTTGAGCCTTCAGATGTGCGCTGCCTCCTGCCTGTGGCTCTTCCATCCTCTCTCCACTCAGCCCTCTGCTCTCCAGCCCTCTAGGGCAGCTCAGTCAGGCCTTCCCAGCATTCCCTAGTCTCACTTAGGGCTCTCCTCGTGTTCCTGGAACACCTGTTAGTCCTCTTTCTTCCCACACGTGATCCCAGTTGAGAGTTTACTGGGCGTTCCACTCGCTAGACCTCCCTTATCCCCCCAACTCTAAGCTGCACGATGGCAGGTATCATCATGCTACCCTGCCCATCACCATCTCCCTGGTTTCCAGTGAGATGCCTAGCACATAGGAGGTGCTCAGTAAATATATATATATTTTTTTGCTCATTGGATAATTGAGGAAATGAATGATCAACAGAACTCAAAGATTACCAACTGTTTTAGTGAATTATCTGCCTGCCCTTGGGCAGAGTTGCTCACTCCATCTTCCTGACCCCCTCTAGGCCTTAATAAACCTTTTTAAAAAACAGCATCTCTTCCAATATATGGTCTCAAAAAGCAAGGCTTTGGCGTCAGGGAGAATGGAGTTTAAATCCCAGCTCCTTCACCAACCAGCTGTACAACCTTAGGCAAGTCATTTGAACTCTCTGAGACTCAGTTTTTCTCATCTGTAAAATGGACATTTAAACACCTACCTTACAGGATTGTTGGAGGATTAGATGAGATAGTGCAATTTAAAACACCAAGCAAAATGGTGCAAAATGAGTAGATGCTCAATCAATATTAGTTCTTTTCTCCTCTTGTCCCCCCTCCTCACTCTGTGAAGGCAAAGGCTTCATCATGGTACCTCTAGAGCCTGAGGTACAGCAGGTGTTAAATACAAGCAGGTGTTGAGTGAATGAGTTATTAAATAATTATTTTTATTATTATTAAATAAAAAATAATTATACCAAGTGATCAATGTTTTCAGTTTCTTAATCCACAAAATGGGGATAATAACCTTTATTGTTGAGGGAATTAAACAACAAAATACATATAAGTGCTTAACACAATAAGTGATAATTAGTAATAGTTGTTATTATTAAATTAATAACAATAACATATCAGATGGTATTCCCAAATTCTCAAGCACCAAGTTCATTTGAAATAAAGCAAACAAGCAAACAAATAAAGGCGGTGAGCAGTGGTCTGAATGGACTTCTCTCCAGGAGTGTAGGGAGGGGGTGTAAATAAAGTCCCCGCCTGCTCAGGCGCAGCTGAGGTCAGAAGCTCTAAGCAACTCTGGCTATAGTCAGGAGTGACAGCAGGGGGTGCTGTTTCCTTAATTAAGAGACAGCCAATTCAGCACAGCTTTGACACAGAACTTGAGAACTGACTTTAGTTGGAGGCTGGAGGAGTGGTAAGTTCCTTGTGGCAGGAACTGTATAGGTTCTGAACGGAAATCTGTTGATTGATGCTTTCAAGTCTGGAGCCCTGAATATCAGCCTCTTTTTGGCTTTGGCTGGCTTTAGGGCTGCGGGCTAGTCACTTACCCTCTCATGCATTATCAACTTAAAGGGAGGCCTCATGTGTATGAATGAAAGATGGAGAGAAGCAGAGAAATAGGACCCTAACACCTCAAGGGGCCCTTCCCACTGAATCTAAGTCATGCGTCTCTCAGCAGACCACACCGGGGGCGGGTGGGCAGAGGGGGTAGTACTGAGGCTGCTGGGGGCTGCCTCTCTCTAATTCCTCTGCCTAGAGGTGTGAGATTTTCTCACTTGCACGAAGACCCTCTATGAGTAGTAGCAGCCTTTTAGAGCACACTCGGTATTCACCCGGGTAACTCTCTCTGTCAGATGGGAATGGCATAGCCTTGGTCCTGTCCCCGTGATTATTAACAGCTTGAAGGAAGACATAGAAGGCTCATGTACCAGAAATGATGATGCACAATATCTGGGCTTCCTCTCTGTTCTCAACGCCCATGTCACCTCTTCCAGAAGCCTACCCTGGGCTTCTAGCCTGGTTTAGGTGCCCCTCTATGAGCTCAGAACCACCATTCTTCTCTACCATCACACCCAGCCCATTGAGTTATTGTCAACTGTTTACCTGCACATTTCCTTCCTTGGACTATGTCATAGATTCTCAAGGGCAGAGACAGGTCATTCATTTCTGTGCCCTCAGTGTAGTGTTCAGCTCAGAACAGGTGCTCAGGGACTGTATGATGAATACATACAAGAAAGAATGAGAACAAGGCTTGGGAGAATTGCTGGTATGCCAAATAATAAATAAGGACCTAAAAAAGGGTGATACTCAAGGGGAGGAGTTGATGAAAGAAAGAAGACAAAATGTATTCAGATTAAGCGTCAAGTCCTGCTCCCAGTCCTAAGAAATCAACTGCACAAGGATAGGACGGGCCAGCACTGGCCCGACAGAGCCCGTGTGTGTGGTGGTGGTGGTGGTGGTGGGGGGGGGGTGGAAGGGTAGAGACAGACCTAGGATGGAGAGGGGACGAGTTAGGAGACTAGAAGTGAAATCTTAGAATTGACAGGAATATAGTGTTCAGAGCATGGAAGATGAGAGCCCTTTCCAGTCTGTTCTGGTTTGATCACGTCTGGAGTCCAGGGATGTTAGAGAGGGAGGTACCTTTCTGGGCAGGGGCTAGGGTGAGGCAGGAGAGGCTCCCAGGGTGCAAAGTATAGAGATTGTCACCTCCAGGCTCCTGCAAGTGCAGGATGGGCACCTGAGAGCTAGTGCTTCTTCAATATTGCAACCTGGGTGTCTCTCTTCCCCACCCTAGTGCTGACCCTGGGGGCCTTGGAGAAAGTTCTAAGAAGTGAGGAACATTGAACATGCAAGGGATGTTTACTCTGGAGAAGAGAAAACTGCATGGGGATCTGATAACAACAATTAATTAAGTAAACCAGTGTTTATTGGATACCCACACTGTACCAGGCACCGTGCTAGATATTGGTGAGAGTACAAAAATGAGCAGGACGGTGTCACTGCCTTCAGTGAAGGCAAAGAGCTGGGCTGACTCCAGAGTTGGCGAGCACCTATTGTGAAGGTCCCCAAACAAAGCTGAGCAGCTGTCTGTAGAGAGGTTTTGGAGAGGTTCCTGCACGGGGTAGGAATTTGCACTATGTGGTCTCTCTGCTTCCCGGCTTTTCCTCAGTCTCCCAATGTATCCCCCCTACTCATTCCTCTTCTGTGCTCAAAGACTTTAGGCCAGGGCAGCAAACTCTAACACCCAGTGGGTCATGTCCATGTGTGCAGGGGTAGGGGATGGGAGATGAGTACCTTCCAACTCACATTCAAGAACAAATCTTGTTCAACGATCAGTCATAACTTCCTTGCCGTTGCTTGGCATAATGGTCTGAAGCTCTGGAGTCTGACTGCCTTGCATCATAACCTCCTGGCTGTGAACGTAACATGTAACTTTGGGCCAGTTCCCTCCCCTGTAAATGGGGATGGAGTGTCTTCACAAGGAGGAAACTACACAATGCCCGAAGAGCAGTAGAAGAATGTCTTATGCATGTGGGTGCTCATGCATAACGCCATACTCATTCGTGTTATTATTATTATTGTTGTTGTTGTCACTTCGGCATCCTCGGTTGTGTTTCTTTGGCACTCCTACACTCTGCATATTAAACAGATCGGGAAGAGAGGTGTCTTCACTGCCACAGAGGAATGTGCTCTCTCAAATGTTTTATTGGGATGAATAGACCTCTTGTGTCTGCACTTCATTTTCTCACTTTTGATAGAGACAAAAGGAGTTGCAGATAAATATTCCCTATTATGAGATAACAATCTCCAGCTAAACCATGGTGATTAATGGCCCTGACACTGGGCTTCTTGTGGGGGCTGTGACAGAGGATGGGAGAGACTTGATGAACTAAGGAAAGCGTGGCCTGTTTACAGAGGGCAACTACCCTTCAGCTCCAGGCAACTGTTGAATGGGAGAATGCAGGTACTATGTTGCTAGGTCTTCCAATTTTTCAAATTTAGAAATTCAGATTTTTAGGTGAAGTCTCTTGAATTTTTAATTTTATTTTAATGTTGGCTGCATTAAAACACACATAGTCACAGTCCAAAGGCTTTGCATTTGTCCATGGACCATCAGTTTTCAACTCTGGCTTACTTAAAAGTCCATCCTTAGCACGATATTCAAAGACCATCACTAATTGTCTGTTGCCTAATCTCTTGGACTCTACCTACACCCAGCTGCTTATTCCTCTCAAATATTTCAACCTTTTTGCCTCCCCAGCGCCTCTGCCTAGACCACCCTTTCTGCCTTTATCTGCTCGAGGAACTTACACTCATCCTTCAAGGTCCAGTCAAATGTTACCCTTCTTTCTCTTCTGGAAGAATTGCTTAAAAGTGATCACCTACCATATTCCTTTTATCCTGTTCTGACGTTGGCTGGCTTTTCTGAGAATAATAAACATCACCTACCAATGCTATTCTGTGCCTGCCTCCTCTTATCTTCATTTGGAAAGATTCTCAATATTGCCAAGTAAAATCTTAGGTAAAAATTATGTATCCCATTTTAAAAACTGGATTATGGAAAAATTTCAAATACACTCAAAAGTAGAAAGAGAAGTACAATGAACCCACATGTATCATCACACAACCTCAATAACTATCAACTCATGACCAATCTTGTTTCATTTATATCCTCCCCCACTCTCTTGTTAAAATCATTTTGAAACAAATTTAAAACAATATATTTTCACCTGTAAATATTTCTGTATATCTTTCTACAAGATAAAGCCCTTATTTTATTATAGAAAATTTACAAGATATAAAGAAGTAGGTAGACTACTATAATGAACCTCCATATACTCATTATCTAATTTCAACTATGATCAGTTCAAAGCAATTTTGTACTATCTATATACTCCATTTTCTCCTTCCGTAGAATTTTTGAAACAAATTCTAGATAAAATATCAATTCACCTTTAAATATCTTTCTGTAAAAGAACTCTGAAAATTAAATAATCCACATGCAAAAGAGTGAAGTTGGACCCCTACCTCAGACCAAATACAAAAATTAACTCAAAATGGATCAATGACCTAAATGTAAGATCTAATACTATAGAACTCTTAGAAGAAAACATAGGGATAAATTTTGATGACCTTGGATTTGGCAATGGATTCTTAGAGAGCACATCAAAAGCACAAGCAACAAAAGAAAAAATATATCAGTTGATAAATAGATAAATTTAAAAAATTTCCCATCAAAGAACATTATCAAGAAACAGAAAAGAGAACCTACAGAATGAGAGAAAATATTTGCAAATATATACCTGATAAGGGTCTAGTATCCAGAATATATAAAGAACTCTTATAAGTCAACAATAAAAAAGATAAATAACTCAATTTAAAAATGAGCAAAAGACTTGAATAGACATTTCTCCAAAGAAGATATGGCCAGCAAGCACAGGAAAAGATGCTCAACATTATTAGTCACTAGGGAAATGCAAATCAAAATCTCAGTGAAACACTACTTTACGTGTACTAGGATGGTTATGATAAAAAAAGGAAAATAACAAGTGTTGGTAAGTATGGAGAAACTGGAACCTTCATACACTGCTGGTGGGAATGTAAAATGGTGCAGCTACTGTGGAAAATGGTTTGGTGTTTCCTCAAAAAGTTAAACATAGAATTACCCAGCAATTCCACTCCTAGGCATATCCCCCCCCAAAACTGAAACAGGTACTCAAATAAGTACATGTACGTGCATGTTCATAACAGCATTATTCAGGACAGCTAGATGGAAACAGCCCAAATGTTCATTAACAAATGAATGGATAAGCAAATTGTGGTACATATCTACAATGGAATACTACTAAATCATATAAAGGAGTGAAGTACTGATACATACTACGACATAGATGGACCTGAAAAACACTATGCTAAGTGAAAAAAGTCAGTCACAAAGGTCACATACTGTATGATTCATTTATATGAAATATCCAGAATAGGTAAATTCATAAAGTCAGACGAGACACACGCAGGATGGTACTTGCCAGAGGAAGTGGGGAGGGAGGAACGGAGAGCAACTGCTTAATGGGTGTGGAGTTTCCTTTGGGGGTGATGAAAATGTTTTGAAATTAGAGGTGAAGCTTGCACAACATCGTGTGTGTACTAAATGCCACTGAATTGTTAAATGGTTGATTTTATACTATATGAATTTCTTCTCAGTTCAAATAAATAAAATAACCCTAATACCATTTCCATACCTAAAAAATTAAGAATAATTCCTTTAATACCATCAGATATCCAGTCATTATTCAAATTTTCCTTACATGTTTTTTTTTTGTAAAGCAGATGACTTAAATTGGGATCCAAATAAGCTTCATACATTCTGAATGGTTAGTATAGTTTTCAGTCTCTTTTAATCTGCAGATTCCTCCTCCTTCTCTCTCTTTTAAATATCTCTCTCCTTCTTCCAATTTGCTTAATTAAAGGAACTGGTTTATTCATCTTGCAGATCCCTCGTTTTGCTAACTGTGTCTCTGTGGTGGTGGTGGACATAGTCCTCTGCTGTATTTTCTGGAATCTGATAATTAGACCTAGAAGCCTGATAGGATTCTGTGTTTTTGTTTGGTTTTACTCTGTTTTTGTTCTTTGAAGGGGCAAGATTACTTCACAGGCACATAATATGTGGCTGTCTCTCTGCGGTGACATGAGCAACCACAGCGACCACTGACTAGATCCATTAATTCATCAGGCGTGTGCAAAGTGATGGTTTCTACCATTGCCTCTGCGTTTATTAGCTGGAATCCTCCTAGACGAAGAAACTTCTCCTATTTAACTATTTGATTAGACAGAGGAACAGCTCATGTCGGAAAGGCAGGATAAATGCTTGATTTTCATCCCTTTATTAACTAGTTTTGAAAATAAATGAGTTGGCTCTCTAGAATCTTCCAAAGTGATCATTTTTCCAGTATCATTTATAAACTCATGAATTTGTGCCTAGTTGATGTTTCTCAGTCCTTTGCAGTTATTATTTTCATTGATGCTCAAGTTGTCCCATTTTTGGGCTGGGGGGAGCCTCTTCAAGTTGTCTTCTGAGTCCTTCTGTTACAGCCCTGGGAATCTTTGACGACTCCCTTGCTGACAAGATGTCCCAGGCTTATCTTGCACTCTTTCTGCCCCAGACCTGGAATCAGCCCTTTTCCCCACAAAGACTTGGTTCTTTTTAGTGGTTAACGGTGTTTAGAAGCTGCACCCCGGAAGGGTACCTTTTAAAAACATAACCCTATCACACCATTATCATACTAGAAATTCAACAATCATTCCTTAAAATACGAATCCCATTAAAATAATACCGCTCATATGAAATTTCCAAGGCACTTTCACTTAACTTGACTTTCACATTCTATTCTCATAATCTATACTTTGAAAACTTATTGTGTGAGTCAATAATACCAAGAATATGTGCCAGTCACCAAGTGAGGGGCTTTACATAGCTCACTCGATACTTGCAACACGCCACGAGGTAAGGAATATTATCCCCATTTCATAGACAGGAAAAGTGGGGCCTAGAAACATGAAATCACTTGCTAACGAATAGAGGCTCATACAGAATAGTGTCAGTCACCTAATTCTGGGCCCTGTGCTCTTTATTCTGCAGCACATGAGGAATGGGGCATGTGTGGAAGGTGGTAAGACGTGAAAATACGTTTCGAGATCTCTAAAGTGCCATGTAAATGTATAGTACTTGTTGGAAGCCCCAGTTGCCTAACAGATAAGGCATTGGCCTCCTAAATGTATGGTATTTTTTGCTGGTTATTATGACTAGCGCTATCTTATTCTATATTTGACCAACTCCTCATAAAATAAATTACCTTTGACTTGGATGTAACTGGCTTATCTTTTTTAAAAGTATTATTATTATTGGAAATAACAAAATTTCACCTCCTAGCTTAAAGTCTGTGTTTATTTTTGTCTTTTTTTATAGAGGACTTGAAAGTCAGGATCTTAGTGGAATCAATTTTAGGGATTTGCCAGAGAGAGTTGCAAGCTGTTTATCAAATTCTCATTGATTTCTCCCCCATAGGAATTGCCAGCTACACAGGCAGAACAGAAAAGATTTTCTTCCTGCCTCCTTCCTGTCCTCCTGAACAGATAACCTTTGAAACAAAAATGCAGAAATAAATACACACATCCACGGTCCCCGAGGCTCTGAGGTCACAATCTATAATTTTCTCTCTTGGTTGAGTTGACCACAAAGCACTGTCATTTGCTTTATTTAACAAATAGCATGAGGCACTGTTCAAAGCTCTTTACAAATATCTACTCCTTCAATCCTCTTACGAAACCCTCTGAGGTAGATACTGTCATTAGTCCCATTTTACTGATGAAGAAACTGAGGCACAGAGAGGTGATTTGTCAAGGTGGTGCAGTTACTAAGCTGTGGGACCGGGATCTGAAGTCCGTGCCTAACCACTAGGCTATGCTGCCTCTCCAGCTGCAACCTCCACGCCCACAGGACTGAAGACTCTGTAGCTGGCAGCCCATTTTCTATTGGTAAATGTACATGAGAAAAAGCACTTTCAAGATCCGAGAATTATCCTGCCTGCCTCAAGGTTTCAGACCAGATTTAGCAGAACACATCTGTCTTGGTTCTGGACTTCAGGGACTAGGAATTTGAAGTGATGTGCTTTATTTTTCCCTAATCGAGACTGAGTTTGATAAAGGAAACAGAAATCTTGTTTGCAGAGGTGGATTCTGCTTGAGGCAAGACCCTCAGATGTGCATCCAGCATCTGGATGAGAAGTCAATTACACTCCAGGTGTTTAGCCAGGTTTCCATGGCAGCAGCCGGCTGAACGTCTGTGTCTGATTCTTTTACTTTTAATATGGCTTTAACAATAATAATTATGATAATAATTATAATAACATCACAACTCATAATCATAATGGCCAACATTTATCCAGCGTTCACCAGGGTCAGGGACAGTGGGAGGAGCTCCTTGGGTCTAATGTTTGTTGGTCACGATAAAACCATGAGGCGGTGGCAATGCTTATGTGCATTTCAGAGATGAGAAAAATGAGGTGCAGAGAAGTTAGGTACCTTGCTTAAAGTCACAGAGAGTTGCATATCTGGGATTCGAAACTGGGTCTGTTTGACCGGGGCCTGAGTTAGTTTCTAAACCGCCTCTCACATTAAGGAATCGTGGTCTTAGCTCAAAGTCCTCAACAATGTACATGGAAATTCAGTCTAAGACGACTGTTGAGTTCTCCTTCCTTCATTTATTCATGGACCAAGTACGTCCTGAGTCATTGTTCTGTACTAGGCTATGGCCAATAAATGGGGAACAAAACACAGTCCCTGCTTCCTGGGACTAAAAGGAGCCTATGAAAGGAGAGAGATGGGCCTTTAGAAGGAGATTAAGCTAATACCTTGGTGCCTGGAGAGTCCATAAGAGGGGCACCTACTCTAGTCTCGGATTTGGGGAAGGCTTCCTGGAGGAAGCAACATCTAGGCTGGGACCAAAAGAACAAACCAGAGTTTAGCAGGAAAAGTTGGAGTTAGAAAAAAGGACATTCTGGCCATAGGGAAGAACATTTGCCGAAATGTGAGGCAAAATCAGATACTTTCAGGGAAATGTAAGAAATTTGGTACAATCTGAATTGGGGGTGAAGGGAGGATAGTAAGAGATGAAACCAGAAAGAATAGGACTGATTATTTAGGGGCTTATATGCTCTGCAAGAGTTTATGCTCCATTCCCAGGGTGGTGGGGAGACTTCCAAAGTGGTTTCTGTCTTTGGATTCTCACGAGCTGTCAGTCACAGAGGTCAGCCTTTTCCAGCCCACTTATGAGGAGCTGTGGTGGACAGTGGGGCCGGCCATTTGACAAGGAGACCACCCTGGGAAAGTCAGAACACCTGGTGATAATGAAGGCACCTGGGGAGTTGCCAGGAATTTCTAAATTCCCTGTGGTTGCTCAGCAGCCGCTGACGTCCCAAGGCAAGGAGCTATTCGTGCTACCTTTCTAAAGACACTTCTCCAGAATATGAAGATTACTGTCCTGCACACAAGAGCGGTGCCCGGAACACCGAGTAGAGATTAGGAAATCGGGTGTCCATCGTGGGCAGAATGCAAGCTGCTGTATTAATGGGTATCTGGTTTATTCTTCTGCTGTGAAAGTGAACTATTTACTTGTTTGAAATATTGCACTTTCATAGAAGTGAAGAGTTTGGGTTTTGGACTCAGACATGTCTCAGTCCAAACCTGGGCTTTGTTGCTTATTTGCTGAGGGACTTGGGGCCGGTTAAGACACTCTCTGTGCCCAGGTTTCCAGGTCTCTAAGATGAGGACACTTAGAGTACCTCCCTTTTTGGCATTAGGAACTATTAGGCTGATTTGGTCAGACAATGCAGAGAAAGTGATTACCACTGTGCTTGGCACGTTACACTCGACAAATGATGGTGAGTATTAACCTTTCCAACTCAGTCTTAAGATCTAAATGACAAATAACTCTCAAAAGTATGTGCATTTAAAAACTGGACATGAAAGCTGAAGGAATGAATTAGTAATGGTGGAATTCAGACAGAAGGGAATAATTAGGACACAGAAAAGGGTTGAGTCATCCTTGGAGTAGGACTCAGGATATACCTGGCAAGCTCATTCTGTGACGTCTAGCAATTCTCTTTCTCTCTCCCTCTGTCTTTTAACTTGGAAATAACTTCAAACTTACAGAAAAGTAAATATACCTATTAGATTCATCTATTGTTAATATTTTGCCTCATTTGCTTTTTCTTTGTATACACACACACTCACATACACACACACACACATGCATGCACTCTCACACACAATTTTTTTCTGAACCATATGAAGAAGTTGCAAATATCATGGCCTTTTACCTCTTAATACTTTACTGTATGTTTCCTACGGACAAAGGTATTCTCTTACATAATCACAGCAGAGTCACCAACATCATAAATTCGGGATTGATGCAACACTTTTATCTAATCTACCATCCACATTCCAATATTGTCAGTGGACCACAAAAGGCCCTTTACAGCATTTTTCCCTCCAGTATGGTTTCAGTCCAGAATCAGACTTTGCATTTAGTTTTCATATCTCTTTGGTCTATTTTAATATGGAGCATTTCCATCTTTCCCTTTCTTGACATCAGTTTCTCTTTCTAGAAAAAAAAAGGACATCTGACGTATCTGGTTTGCATCCTGGCCTTATCACTTAGGAGCTGAGAGACCCTGGGCAAGCTACCGGGTGTCTCTGTCTTCTCATCTGCTAGATGAGAATGGTAATATATGGTGAGAATTCAGTGAAATCACGCAGGACCCTAAGGCATCTAACGAGGAGCCTGGGACCGAGTAGACGATCAATACATTTTATTAATGTAAGCAATGCAATGCAATCAGTAATGTATTCGTGATTAATGTAATTAGTCCTGGCTCTGCCACTTACTTGCTGTGTGAGCTTGAGGAATTTACTTTGCCTCTCAGAGACCCAATGCCCTGAACTGTAAAATTGGGGTTTAATACCTCTCGCCTGGGATTGAAGGAGACAACACAGGTGAAGCATCCAGCTCAGGGCTGGTGCATAGGGGTGTTCAGTTAATGCCAGCTCCCCTTCCCCTGCAAATGCCAGCTAGCCTCTATCAGCAATAAGGCCTCCTGCCTCCATCTCCTCTATCAGCACCGCTTTCATGCAGAATTCTCAAAAGGCCAGTACAGTCTTAGTGGACATTAATTCCAGGGGCAGAGCCATTACAGCAGATGCTGTCCTGTGAGAGGTTCTGCATCCCCAAAGATGACAGCTGTGTAAAGGAGAAACTGAAGACCTCACCCTCCCCATGCAGGCTTTTCACTGAGTATATTTTGGAATCATCTTTTCTCTGTTGATCAAACAAACTGCCCTCTTGGGTGTGGTGGGTGTGGTGGGGGTTTGGGGTGTGCCTGCAGAGTGATTGTGATTCATTGTTGATTGAAATTAGAGCCTGGGGATCCTATGACCTTCGTGTCATCTTGGAAACTGACGTGGTGACTGCCCAAAACAGAGCTCTCCAGGGCTGCCCAAAGGGCCCGGGTCTTCCTAGGGCTGGCTCCTTCCCAGCAGTCAGGTCTTGGTTCAGCGTCACCTCCTCTGGGAAGCCTTCTCTGGCCTCTGCATCTGATGATGGCCCCCCTCCCCCCATATCACATCCTCTATTTTATTGTCTTCTTGACACAGCACAATTTGATAGCTGGTCGGGTTCATTGTTTACCTGATTCTTCTCTGTTTCCCCACTAGGATGTAAGCCCCAGATATCAGAGAACATGCCTGTGTCACTCTCCATTGAGTCCCCAGCCTACAACATGCGGGTCACTCATTTCATTGGTCACCAATATTTGTTGTCTGAATAAATGAATCTTCTCCCACTCTTACCTCCCTGTGATGATGGGGCCCAGTGAACGCAAACTGTTGGAGCCCACCATCCTGTGGACCCTGTCTCGACTTTAGGGGCACATAGTGGGAGCTCAGTAGGAGATCTGTGACAGATGGGTTAGGACTGAATTGGGAGGATCACGGCATTTGACCCCCGGGAGCAGAGAGACAAGCTTCCTCTGTGGGATGGGATTTCCTCTTTTCCTTCTTTAATCCAAGTCAGTTGTCCTGATCCCTCCAGCACACGCCGGGTGCAGAAACCCCGGGGATTGCCAAGAGCTCCTTTCTCAACCATCTTCTCAAATATGGGGGACGTTCCTTGTCCACATGACCTGCAAGTAAGCGAATTTGAATCTGTGGGTGCAAAGTGAGGCTTCTGAGACTCATGATACTCACCCAGCACGCAGCACGGGTGTGGAGTACGGTGGTCCGGAAAACGCGCAACCGCTCACCTCCAAGCCCTCGCTTGTACCCTCAGGATGTGGAATCAGGGCTTGGGGTTTGAATCCCAGTCAAGCTATGTACTATCTGTGTGACTTGGGCAAGCGCTTTTCCTCTTTGAAGCGTCAGTTTCCTTATCTGTGAGTAGGAACGATAATGCCTGCCTCACCTGTGAGGACTGAGTGACCTACCGTGTCGGGGCGCTCAGCACACGAGGGCTTTCCTGACGGTGGGGGTGGGGAGGGGCACAGCCGTCAGGCAGCTCAGGGTAGAACTCAGGATCCAGGCCTCTGCGTCGGACGGACCTGAACTGGTGTCTCAACTCTCCCTCTTATGAGCTGGGTGACCGCGGTCAATGCACTTCATTTCTCTCAAGCCTCTGTTTTCTTATCTGTAAAGTGACTATAAATACTTGCATGTTTCTTAGGGCTATTGGGAGAATCAGCTAGGATGTAGTTTTTACACAAAATGTCAGGTAATCATTACTGTTTAAGTCCTTTTAAATTTAAATCCTTTCCTCTCAGACAGAAATGAAACTATCACTGTAGCCAGGTCTAATATGACACCCAAATTCCTAAATAAAATAACAGATTTATTATTCGACCAAATCCATGAAAATAACTGATCTCATTAGTCGTCAGTATTCCGTGCACAAAGGGTTGATGGCATGACCTTCAGCATGTGGGTATGCGTGTGTGAGAGGATAATGTTGTAGGGATACATCCTAGAGAAACGATGGGAGTCAGCACCTCCTGTCTTCGCTCTGCTGCGTCTCCTCTTTACAACCTCCTTTTGCCCAAAGCAACACTCGCCAACCACTTACTCAACCTCTCCCCCGTCTCCCTTTAGTTCCTCAGGGAGCCAAGTCAACAACACTTCAGATGCTTTATCCTGAGATGTGTTGGTCGGGTATGGCCTGCCTCAGAGGGCCTCTCCCTCTGAATAAATCTATATTGTGGGCGAGGTAGGTGGCCTGTGGCTCAGAAAGGCAGGCTGGAAGTGACCTTCTCTAGCTCAGCTCCGCAGGTTTGTTTGCAAGAACACAGACACATGAGTGGCCACTGACAATATGTGTTCCGACATCATATATGGGGCATATTTTGCTCAGAAACATGCCCTGTTAGTTGTTGAAACCTTTTTTGCATTCCCTGAAACAAATGACACTACGGTGTATTTTCTTTTGGGGGGCAGTAAATAAAAGTCTTTTATGTTGACAATGATAATATTATATTCTACAATCTATTTGCATTTCTCTATTCTGTGGATTTTATTGCTTGGTATAAATCCCCAGGCTGAGGCACATTAAGCTTCACTCAGGGAGAAACAGTGCATTTTATCATAGGGCTGGACAGCTACGTGCAAGATGTCACCTGCAGACATTGATTTTTGCCCAGATGTGCAGGGGAGATATGTAGGGAGAAAGAAATGTGTACTTGTGTGCAGGTTTTGGTGGGTGCACACGAAGCCTGGAAGGATTTTCTTTGGATCCACAATCAAAATGGATTTCCAAGAAGGAGCTGGTCTGAGCACACGCCTCTTTCATGTGCTCCATGTGGCCCCATCCCGCCAGTCAGGTCCTCAGGAAAGTGCTCGGCGCCTGCTTCAGCTCTGGCCAGAGCTCTTTGGCCCACGTGGTGGGCAGAAAACTGAGATGAGGACAGAGCAGCATCTCAGAGGCTCGCAGAGGAGTTGAGTCTCTCACTACCTCCCTGAAGGTCTCCTGAATACTTCTGAGCACAGGAGCATCTTCTCAACAGGCAAGTCAGTAGTTGCTGAGATGAACCAGGACACAAGCCTGAGCCAGGGTTAATATTAACTATCGACACCACTGAGCACTGTGTGCCACGCATTGTGCTAAGCACTCTCATTTAATCCTTACAACACTCCTGTGAGGTAGGTGCTACTATTATCCCTGTTTTACAGATGGTGAACTGAGGCCCAAAGTTCCCCAGCTGGTGACTTGCAGAGTAGGAATTCAGTGCCTGGGCAGCCTGGTCCCAGCTGTAGTTACTCATGGCGGGAGAAAATATGCTGTCTAAGTTTGCCTTGAGAAACTATTAGTGGTGGTCACAAAACCACTTGTATGGCCTTGACCTGCAGGAATAGAAACTTAAAGAAAGAACAACTGAGTAGGGGTTTTAATAGGATAATTATGTCTGTTTGGTTGCCTGGCATACGTTAGTTTACATACTGTCTTTCTATTTCAATCAAGGCTGACTTTCTTTTCTAGTGAAGTTTCCTAGGTGTAGGCAGTGGGAGAGTCTTTGGCTCTAATAAAGGGTTTGGTTGTGACTTCACTCCAAATCCCCTGGAAAAGAGCAGGGAGTCCCTGCTCCAGCTCCATTCCCAAGAACACCCCAGACGTGGTGGTTTCTGGGTCATTAGACTCGTTAGGTTAAGCAAACAGGTCTTCTAAATAGCCAACTTTTAATGGAAAAGTTCTGTGGCTTGGATTATTAAAGTCGTAAAATGCTTATGTAATTGTGTTTCAAGTCCGTTTACCTTTTTTGGGTCTGAGGAAGATTCACTCAGTTAAAAGGGGTAGATGGAAGTGGATTAATCAATGATTCCTCTTTTTGTCCCTTTTAACTTGGCCTGGGACTCATTTGAATGACTGTTTTCAAATTGAGCTTTTAAGTAATATGGCGTTTGTGAGTGAAATTGCTCTTTTTATTTTCAGGGTAATTGAATCCCATTTTTCACTTTCCATTTCCCTCTAGAAAAATCAAAGTGTCTTTAGAACTTAGCTTCTCAGTGGGTGATTTTATAAGGTGGGAACTTTGGTATCATAGAAGAGACTGGTCTGACAATGACATTCAGGACAGGGGCAGTCAGGGCCGTCCTCTGCCCATGAACCAACCCCTCCAGCCAGCCTGGGACTGCATGTTGATTTCACTGTGTTTGCACTTGAAACACCAAAGGAATGTCCACACCTTGTCCTTGGGCCAGGGCTGGGGGATAGGAGAGCTTGGAATTCTGGCCAGAATTTTGTCATCCATAGAGCAGCTGAGGCACAGTATTATTCGCAGGAAAAGACTGGAACCATGTGCTAAATGAGCTTAGATCAGTGTCTCCGAAAGTGTTGGACAAATGAAAGTTGATTTTAGGTGCACATGGACAGAACTTTAAACAGCATTGAATCACCTAGTGACATAATGGTTATCTTTCCAACTCTCTTTCAATACCTCTGATGATATCAAGGACAAAGTCTCAGTTAGATGTTCTGTGTCTTTAACATTTTTCTCATCTCTGTTTTTTAAATAAGGAAAGACCAGGCCTGAGTCTCGGACCTTTAGAAAGTAATAGTTTCTGGTTTGGATTTAATAGCATCGTTTTGTTTTTATGATAATCTTTGATTCATGACAATTTTAAAGGTAGGATATAAAATTTAATTTTAAAGCAAATGGGTTAAAGATGTTTTTCACTATTAAATAAATGATGGTGTTTGTGGATGTGGCAAAACTGGCCGGCGTGGCATATGAACCCTGACGTTTGGGATGCACTGGATTAAGTGGCCTCATAGGATATGAGAGGAGGTTGGTTTCTCCCAAACTTGTGGGTGTTTGCCATTTCCTGGAAGGCTGTGCTCTAACAGCAGGACACAAGCGTGGAGATCAGAGCTGATTTCAGTCTTCCCTCTGCTTTCACTAGCTGTGTGCCACCGCTTCCTTGACTTCCGTTTTTCTCACCTGTGAAGTGGGTGTCATGAGCAGTTGGAGGAAAGCAGGCGAGCTTCATTTCCTAAGACAGGATGGGCGATGTGGCTGATATTCACCGGAAAGGTAAAACAACACAGACCTGACCCCTGGGCCAAGCCTCAGGAAGAGCAGGTTCCCCAGCTCCAGGTCAGGCGTCTTCTGTTTCCTTATTGCCAGGGCTCTGAGTCTGCCACTGGGTGGGAAGTGGTTTAGATCCCCTGCAGCCTGGCGAAGAAATGTGCTCCTGAGGCCAGAAAGTCAAAGCAAACCCATCTGGCTGAGATGGCTCAGCAGCATGAAGGTCAAAGTTTTGTGCAAAGGCAGGCTTTCCCCTTCTCAGGCTGCAAATCTTGGGCAATTGGAGGAAGGCTCTGAATTAAGCTTAATTAAAATTCACTCTTAATTAGGGCCATTACTTAAAACCAGCTGTATGTAATGAAGCTGTGTAATCATAATTAAGCCACAGAAATGGAATTAGGAAGCACAAAATACAAAAGCCAAACATGGATGGGCCCAGTGCCTGGCGGACAGCAATGGGACTTCTCGAATCAACAGAATTTCCAAATAATCGAGGACCAATGAGGCATTGAGAACCTCGGTGGCCATCAGGACAATGAGCTCATCAGAAAGAGGACTTGGGATAAACAGAACCCGGAAAGGCAAAGCTTGGGTGGCGTTGCGGGCGAGAGGGCGGGGCAGCATCAGGCAGAGGGGCCACCTTGTTTTGGGAGGAGCAGGGGCCCTCCCGGAGAGGAGGCCCGAGGCCGTGCCCCTAACTTGGTGGTGATGAGGGCAAGTCTGCCCTCCAGACCCTCTTTCCCCAGCTGCGAAACCCCGGGGGGAACGGGCAGGTGTTTCCTAAACAAGGATGTCTCTGGCGACTCTTTAAACTCGTGCGGGGCTCTCTTCAGGGGATCTCGTGACAGCAAATTCAGGATTCATGATGCCATCTGCTTGTAGCACCAGAGGGTGACACGTGGGGTTAGTTTTGCAGTTGTTGGCACCATTGCTGCGGTGGTGGGTCAGTTTTTAACTGCAGAAGGAAGGGTGGTGCGGTGACAGGTCGTCTCCTGCTTCTACACTGACGAGCATGTAAAGATCAGGAACGGGAGTTTTGGAGAGAGGTGATCAGAGTTTGATCTGGATGGGCCAGTAACCGGCCCAGTGGTGTCGGGCAGCCTTTACTTCACCTCTCAGTTTCTTCATCTGTAATGTGAGAATTATAATGGTAGCTATCTCAGAGGCTGTTCTGAGATCATACATCCAAAGCACTTACAACACAGTGCCTGACACACGGCAACTAATTTTATACTGAGAACTTACCTACTATCCAGCACTGTCCTGTTTTTTATGAATAAGCTAATTTTATCGTCACCGTTGCCCTATGAATAAGTATTATTATTTTCTCCGACTTATAGATAAGTCATCTGAGGTTCACAGAGTAGGCCAGGCGTTTGGGTTCAGAGAGTAAGGAGCTGTTGGGTGCTGATTCCAGAGCTGTGGAGTTGGAGGGGGAAGAGAAAGCAAGAGAGAGCTCCATCCCACATCTGTTTTCTGACTTAGCATTTCAGTTTTCCCTGCTCAGGAGACCCTGGGAATTACACTCAGTGAGGGGAGGGGATGTCTAGGCACCTGCAGCTGACAAACAGCTGCTTCCCCGCCTCACTCCCAATTGTTCAGGGGGTGCCTCCTACCTCCTATGGCACATATATGAGAGCCAGCTGTGCTCCTCGCACAGAGTTGGGCTCAGTGCATTATCTCATTTGGTTTTCATCAAAACCCTGCAGGTCAGGAATTATCACTCCCACTCTGTAGACGGGGAAACTGAGACTCAGGGAAGCAAAGCTATTGACTCATTGGCCAATGTGAAGTACATCCTTTGACCTCAAATTGGGTTTTTAATTCACTCCACCAAATACCATGCTGTCCCAGAGATGCTGTCCAGGCTGGGGTGCCTGTTGGGATAGAGTGGGTGAAACAGCCAAGTCAGGCCAGCAGGAAGGCCCTCTCCATGTCCGGAGTTAGAACCAGATGTGTCTTTGGTGCTGGAAAGGTTCTGCAGTTCATGTTTTCCAAACAGCCTCAGGCCCAGGCAGTGATTCCCCTCAGGGCCATTCACTCTGTTTGCATGCCTCCAGTGATGGGGACATCACCACTTACTGAGTTAAATTCTTTGCTCTTGGATGACAGTGTAGAGCAGGAGGGAAATTTGGCCTAAACCTAGTATTCAGGAGGTCCTTCCAGTTCAGACTTGAAATCGTCTCTCTGAGTTATGCACATAGTCAGTATGCAAAAAGCGTTCATCTGTTAAATGCAAATGTTTCAATCATATCACATATTTTTGCAAAGCTATGTTAGTGTTTTCTCATTTTTTAATATTCCAGGAATCTGAATTGAAAAAGAAAACAGGATATGGCCTGGTCCACTGTCCGAGTCTAGGAAGCCCAAGAATGAGCAGGGGCATTCTTTGTTGGGCTCTAACCTATACATTTTCAGTGTTTCTGCTCCCTGGGGAGGGTCCAGAGAGCCCTGGTTCAGTAGGGCCTCTCGTGTCCCTGCTGTCCTTAACTCGGAGGTCTTGCTCTGATAAGGAAAGGTTCAAGTTTACTGCCAGTACCAACGTTATGCAGCCTTGGGCCCTGCTGTTTTTGAGCGGAGGGTAAATGGTAGGGGAAGGGACGCTGGAGGCCAGCTCAAGTTTCTCAGGGTTCTAGAGGCTCTGCTTTGCAAGGAACGGTAGCAACGTACCTGTGCACACGCCAAGCTGCCCCTTCACACACCTCCAGGGGGCACCCTTCACACACCTCCAGGGGGCACCCTTCACATGGTGTTCTGTGTAAATGCTTCCCTATGGGGTTGTGCTACATGGAGGCCCTGATGCAAACCCCAATCCCAGAGAGCACCCCAGAGTGAGCTAATGTCACAACAGGGGGCTGAACCCCAAACTGCAAAGGTGTTCGCAGACACTGGCTCATGAGGAGGCCACTGTCCCTCTCCAGCCGTGACCTCTTTGTCCTTTATCCCGAGATCATTTGCCTCTATTTACACTAAATAGACTCAGTACCATTTGCTGGTTCCTGTATTTTGGGCAGGCCGAGCTGGGGGCCCCCACAGCCGGTCTGAGCAGGTAGCTGTTCTGATGGTGGTCACGTGGCAGGTCCTGCTCTTCCAACAAAGTTTAGCAAACACCTTATCTCCCACAAAGCAGGTGAGGTAATGTTTATGAAGGATCACTCTGTCCTCTTCCACCAAGTGTAGGGGTGCCAATGTGACCAAACCCTGCCCGCGGGTGGACTCCCCCCAGCCACCTCGCTTCCTCCGTTCTCTTCTCTGGTCCCCTCATTTGGGTGGAGAACCACACTGATATCCTTTCTCACTGTAGGTCTTGCTCCACCGACTTTCCCATTGGCCTTCGTGTCTCCGCTTTTCAAGGCACATCCACAGCCTCTTTGGGAGGTGTTATGGACCTCATTTTACATATAAGGCAACTGAGGCAGAGAGAAGTAAGGCATCTTGGCCAAAGTTACAAAGCAGGTTGGTGACTGGGCTGAGGACCCAGGGTCCTAACTTCTAAAGTCCCTTCTGAACTGCTTTATTTGGGATAATCATTCATTTGAAGATTCCTGAGTTTTGATATGGATGGATGGGTGCACGGGTGGATGGATGGATGGATGGATGAGTAGCTAGCTATGTAGACAGATAGAAAAAAGCTGGACAAGAGAATAGATAGGTGGATTGGCTGATGATTGTGTAAGTGTAGACAGTTCTCAAAGGATACATAAGAAACTGTGGCCAATACTTGCCTCTGGGAAGGGAATGGGGAATCTGGAGGAGACAGAGAGATTATTAATTTTCTGCCTCTTAACTGCTGGAATGTTTTTCACGTGCACATATTAGTTTTAAATTTTTCCTTTTCTACATTTTTGCCCTCTCTACTCCTGGGTGTTTATCCACAGGGGAGAATAGAAGCCCAGACACACCTAGGAAAGTTGCAGGAGGTTCCTACAGGGAATCCACAACGTCATTTCCTTGTCAGAAACCTGCTCCTCCAGATTAATCAAATCCATCAGCTCTCTCAGATCTGAGGGTGGCTCAGGCTTATACTGACAAGGACACAGTGGAAGGTGGGTGAAACAGCCTTTGGAGTCTAACAGTCCACGTGGCTGCCCCGGTTACCTCCACCCCCCATTCAGCGACCAGAAAGCCCCTTAGCGGATGTTTGTTTCACAGGTGCTAACAAATGTGACTGATTGAAAACCACTTACATGCCCAAGAACTTGGAACTGGTGAAATGATTTTCAGCCATACAATGGAATATTGGGCAATCATTCAGAATAAATTAAAAATCCTATACTTTCCATGTTTAGTGTTAGATCAAAACTGAGCAAACACCTCTGTGTTATGCATCTGGGTTTGTGTGTCACAGATGGGTTTCTGTGTTGATCTGAACCTCAGCCAGGGCTGGGGGCCGTCCTTCTGCCATTAGGGTTCCTCAGAATAGAATGCAGAGAAGTCCAGTCAAAATATGCCCAAGATGTCACAGTAATTATCTGTCGGTTGTGATATTTTGAGTAACTTGTAGTATTTTTCAGGTTTTTTTTCCCCATTTCCAATTTGCAAATATACTTTTTTATTGTAAAAATATAAACATTTATAAAGCATACTCTTAGATAAAGAGCAATAGCAAAAATCTCTGCATAGGTGGATAGGAAGGAAATAAGACAAAACGATACCTTTGGGTGGTAAGAACATAAATTATGTTTTTCTCCTTATCTTTATAGTTTTCTGAATTTGATATGTTTATTTTTATAATGGAGCATCCCATATTTAAGATGACTTTTTTTTTCAAATGGTGGAGAGGGAAAGAGAGATGACGCTATCTTAAGAAGCCAGAGCTTCAGGCTCCTCAAAGGCTGTGCATGTTCATCGGTTGCAATTTCATGAGCCCCTAAAATGTGCCAGTCACTGGCAGGGGGATACAGAGGTGAAGGAGGTGCGAATCACCTAATCAGAGAAACCACAGTCCAACTGAGGAGGTAAGACCCTTCACGACACAAGACGCAAAGCCTTACCCCGGGGGTTAGGCTATTAGGCTTTCAAGAGTAATACACGTAATAACACGACAATACGCAGAGGGGCCGGGAACTCCAGCTTCAAAGCTGCCTCACGGGGGAAGAAACTCATCTTCATTTCTTAGCCACTTCGGGTCTGAGCCTCAGTTTCCTCTTCTGTAAATATAACCTCCGTTATGGCATTGTTGGGAGGTTAAACGGAGCCTGCACATAAAGGGCTGAGCAAGGTGCTCTGCAAACAGTCTGTCCCCAGCCTGGATCGCTGCTGTCATCATTCTGGCTCATGTGCCAGGCCTGCTGTCTGGAAGTCAGGCTTCCACAGACGTGGCAGAATTGGGATTTGAACCCACATTTATCTCATCTCAAAGCCAATGATCTTACCAACCAGCCACTGCATTTCCCCTCTAAGCTCAACCTAAATTTCTTCTAAACCTCACCCCCGGTCTTGCCAGGCAGAAAATCTAAATTTTCATGAAAACGTCAAAGGAGAAATGAGTCTGTTTCAAAGAACATCAGAGGAAGATAGACTCATCCCTTTCTGCAGGATCTTGCATCTTTGTCCTCTGTTCTGCAGTTTGCGTTTCTTGGTGCAGGAGGTTCCTTCCGCAACCCTGGTGGCAACGCAGCATGGTGGGACGAGTCCCTCGCTGTGACTGTGACAGAGGGGCTGGTTTGCTCTGGCTGGAGGGAAGAGGGGCATGAATGGAGAGCAAGAGGAAGCATAGGGAAGGGCCAGTGGCATCTGGGAGAGCCCCAAGGAGCTTGACAACCAAAGCGAAGAGGTGTGCACCGACTGCCCTCATGCTGAGGCTGAAACAAAAGCAACAGAGGTTCAGCAAGGGCCTCAAGGAAAATCAAAGCAGAGGGGAAATTCTGTTTATGGACCTCCGTGTCATTCAGAAGCTGGTTATAACTCCTCTGGAGAGGCTTACTATTGATAGTTCCTCCCTGCCCCTCTGGTCAACTGTCTTTTTAAGGGATCTATGTAAACCCAACTATAGCTCATTCCACCTCATTCTTTTCTATTCTGTTCACCCCACTCCGTGCCAGGCACTGTGCTTGGCATGAGGAGTGCAGATAGGGACACCGGAGCGCTGGAGGACTGTGCGTTGGGGTAAGAAAGAATTGAGGTAACGCATCAGGTGACAGTGCAGTCCTGGAGGCAGGTGCAACGTGGTGGCTAATGGGGCATGGTGGGCAGAAAAGGCTTCCCGGAGGAGCAGGTACTGAGCGGGTCTTCAAGGATGTTGTGAGCAGTCTCCCAGTGGATCTGAGAGAGGAAGGCGATTCTGGGCAGTGGCCCGAGAGTGAAGGACGTGCCCAGTGGACTGCGGCCTCCGGATCACAGGCGTGTCCAGAGACGGTCGGGGCCACAAAGGCTACAGTGCAGGTGGGAGGCCCCAGAGGACCTTGACTGACTCAATGAGGGGCCTGTAACGAGGGTCCCAGCAAGGAGAAAAGCTGGGTCTGGTTTGTCCCTGGCAGCAGATGCCCTGTGGGCTCAGGACCGGGGGCCACATCAGGCAATACAGCCCCGCTACCTTCTATATCCCATCTCCACTTAGGGAGAAAAAATTCAAAATTCATCGTTTATTTATCAGATGACTTTGGAAAAACAGATATCTGGGTGCCGAGAAAATCCGATCATTCATCCATTTGTTCATTCATTCATTCAGAACAGTCCTTGTGTCAGTTTATACTCAGTGCTGCTGAAGTTTCTCTGGGGGCTACACAGTTGACCAGACTTGGTTCTGATCTCAACCTTACAGCCCGAAGGAGGGAGAGGTTGGTACTCACACCAACTCCACAGTGTTAACCCACAGACTGAGCTGGTCACATCCCTCCCCATCACCCCTTCAAACACTCAGAGGATTTCTGTTTCTCTCAGGAAAATTGCAAACTCTTATCTAGGCCAAATCGCTCCTCTAGGGGCTGCCCCTGCTCACCCATCTCCTATCACCTCCCTCCTTCACCTCCTACTCCAGCCTCACTGCCCTCCTTTCAGTGGTCCTCACCATTTCCTTCCACCACAGGCCCTTAGCACATGCTGTGCCCTCTGCCCAAGTCATCTCTGCTGGTTCATGTCCACTCATCCTCTAAGCTCAGGTCAATGTTGCCTCCTCAGGGGGGGCTCTTTGTCTACCTGAGTTGATCCTCTCCTTATTACACACTCTCATACACCGTATAACACCCTTCATAACTCTTATCCTAGTTACGACTGTTTTCCATTTATTTAGGTGATAACTTTATTAATATCTGTATTCTCCACCAGACTGTAAGTGCCATGAGAGCAAGAACTGTGTCTATTTTGAAAATCAATTTTATTGAGGTATAATTTATTTACAACAAACACACCCATTTTACATGTACATTTCAATGAGCATTGACAAATTTACACAAAAATTTATATACTTGTGTAACCACCACCACGATCAAGATACAGAACATTTCCATCACCCCAAAAAGTTCCTCTGTGCCTCATCCCCGTGGGTCTGCCCCCGGTCCCAGGTAACCACTGCTCTGCTTTCTGTCTCTGTAGATTAGTCTTTTCTAGCGTTTCATATAAATGGAATCACCCAATAAGCATTCTTTTGTGCCTGGCTTCTTCTATTCAACATAATGTTTTAAAGAACCATCTGTGCTGTTGTGTGCATCCTTTTAAAAAGGTTTGTTCCTTTTTTTTCCTGAATAATGTTGTTCTCCAACTGGTTTAGGGGGAGTTACCTCTGTCTCTTTAGGTAGGCCGTTAGCTTCTTGAGGACAGGGGCCACATTCTCTGACGCCTCTGATACTTGGTGTGGGCCTAGACACCCCGGGTACGTGAGTGACTACTCTGCACCCACACTGGACAGTCACCCCGACACTCACAGCCTTCCCCTCCACACCCGCAGGCTGACCTTCTGGGCCTGGAGAGCACAGCTCATCTGCCTCCTTTCAGAATCAGTCTGATGCTTCCCATAGCCACAGAGAGAAGTTCCGGGTCAGCCACGGTGATTAGGGGCAAGGCCACGAGATCGTGGGCAGATCCCTCCAACACTATGAGTTTCAATTTCCTTACTTGTCGAATGGAGATGCTGAGATATCTACCTCATGGGGGTCATTAAATGGGCACAGGTGTGTGAAAGTGTTATGCAAAGTAGAAAATAAGAAGCTGTACAGTGACAGTTAATTTGATCATTTAATTTCACCCCAGTCTGGATTAACTACCTGTGCTACCTGGGACTCCCTTGCTCTCTCTGGATCTTCAGTTTCTTTACTTGTCAGATCAGGGCCTGAACCAGAGTTCTTCATGGTGCCTTTCATCTTGAATCTTCTTGGATTCTAAGGTGCTGGGACGCTGGGGAAAGGGCCTATCTGATTATCCGGCATTGGAAAAATTTGGATGATTTTTCAGAGAACAACTGTCTTCTCTGAAAATTCTCTTCCCAGGTAAAGGATTCGACTCTAGTTCCCAGGAAAAAAAACAGTGTTTTTGCATAAATAAGCTTAAATTTGAAGCTATTTCCAAGCCCACCATGGAAATAATAGAGCTCCCTACTTCCGGGTGTGCTGGCTGGTTCTATGAAGCATGTCTTGCTGGGACCTAGATCTCTGATGGGATTAATGTGTCCCCAAGGTACTGGTGGAGCAGGAGCAGCATTCCATTTTGTAAGCCAGTAATTTAGTTCAAACTATCTCTCTGTGGACCCTGTCATTCCACAGAGGATTTCTGAGAGCCTACTATGTATGGGGCTTTATGCATATTGTCACTCTCAACAGTCCTGTGATGGAGGTGTTAGACCATGTTTTAAGATGGAGAAATGGGCTCAGTGAGGTGTGGCTTGCCATGTTCTCTCAGTTAGTAAATGACCAAGTGGGGGCTAGAACAGTAGGCCCTTTCCACTGTAATTGGGCCTGGACTAGGCACGGGGGATTCAAAGACAATTTAGACAGACTTGAATTCCTTGTGGCCAGCAAGAGAAAGCAATAGTTTAATATTTACTAAACAGAAATCCAAGAATGTCAAGATGTCAGTAATTTACCATCTAGTTCAACTCCCTCAGGTCCAGAAAGGGGATCTGACTTGTCCAGGGTGACACAGCTGGCTGGCTGTGAGCAGGAACTGTTACCCAGGCCTCCTGACTCCCAGGTTAGAGCTTTCATGGCCGCAACACGCCCAAGGGCAGAGTGGGGACTATTGCCAGAAACAAGGGAGCAGAGAATCAGGAACAAGGCTATTTCCAAACCACTGCCTCCAGTCTGCCCAGTTCAAAGTAAAGAAGAGTTGAGTCCTGGGAACCAGTCAGTGGAGATGGTTTCATAACCGCCCTTAAAATAGCACAATGCCGTGTCCTTTTCCTGTGACCTCTGGCAGACTCAAGGACAACTTTCAAAACAGTCATTTTGTGAGACTCCCGTTCCTTGCTCCCAACCCTCGGAGACTCTGACTTCTGCTTAAGACCCAACGACTTCAGAGCAGCAATTCCCTTTTCAGTCAAGGACTCCATTTACTATTGGGCCCCAATCATCCTTTGGAAAGATCTTGGCTAACTATGGAGTCATCTTTATTAATCAATCGCAAATTATTTTTCCCATTCTATCTTCATCAAAGACAGAGAAAATCTCCAGATCAGTGCGAGATGATCAGTGCATCGACAGTACTAGTGACCGCTGTCCCTGATTGAGTGCCCATCACCTGTCAGGGGTTAAGCTGGGTGAGCACGTGATATCTTAGCTCGTGGGATCTTCCTACCAAGGCGTGGAGGTCAGTACTCCTATTATCCTCATTTCACAGTGCAGAGACCAGTGTGCAGGAAGGCCATCGTGCTAGGAAGTGGCAGACCTGGAAAATCGGAGCCCCTGAGCTGTGCTGGGAAGGATCCTCCATAACTCTGTGCACATTACTGAGGCTGGAAGAGCAAGCATTCAGGCATTCTGAACCTAGAGCCTGTGACTGCCCCTGAGGGTCCTGACAGAGCGGGCCTTCTCCATCTGGGATGCCATTCCAGGTTTGAGGTGGTTGAGGAGCTGTAAAGGGTGAAAGTGAGATCCAGAGGGACCCAGCCGTCCTGGGAACACTGGGGCACACAGGGCTCCTCAGCATTGTGCACGGTGACTGCTCACCCGATAGGACACAGGCTTCTCACACGTGGGCACGTTCCCACAGACGACCCATGAGGTGAAACAGTAGAGTGGGGTTTGTGAGCCAGGCTGACTGGGGTTCAGACCCAGATTCTTCCATCTAATAGCTGTGTGAACTTGAGCAAGAGTTTTCATCTCTTTAAGCCTTGGTTTTCTCACCTCTAAAATGGGGCCAGTACAACCTACTTCAGCATTACTTCAGATGATTCGGTGAGAGAAGATGTTGCTGATGCATTATTAAGTGCTTAATAATTAAGAGCTGCCCTTCCCGCTATGTGGCAGGTCATCCTCTAAGAGTCCCCTTGGCCAGAAACCTGACATGCTCTATGTCTGCCTCACCCAGAGTCTGGAGCACAGTAAGACTGGCTCTGTCCTCAGTCATCTCTTGCACCAGCCTCCAGGTCCAGAGGAGCCCTCCGTGGGCTACTGCCCCCTCCTTCACAATCTGGGTAGAAAGACCTGGGAGTACCCCGTGCCAGCACAATGGTGCTGGATACTTGACCTGGAGAGGTTGACAAACGAATCAATTGGAGGCAACAGAGAACTGAGGAAGGATGAAAGAGAAGGATGGGAAAGAGACGGGAAAGAGATGCAGAGGTGATGGTGGAGGCTAAATTGAACTTGCTGGGAGGCAGGATGTAGTGACAGGTGAAGGATGCAGGGTCTCGTGTCACACAGATCTGGGCGGGAAGCCTGGCTCTGCTCTTTATTATGTGTAACTTTGGGCAAATCGCCAACTCTCTCTGCCACACTTTTCTCATTTATAAAATGGGGATACAAATGGTTCCTCCTTCAGAAGTTTGTTTGCAGAGAGGATTTAATGAAGTCACACACAGTGCCTGGCTCATACTAAGTGCTCAGTACAACCGAGCCACAATCATCATCATTATTATTCTCTCCCACTGGCCAAGTACTCACCCAGCTCTCTCCACGGCTGTGTGTGGGTGCCATCATCATTATTCCCACTTCACAGACAGGGAGTCAAGGGCAGTGGCAGAACCACCCCAGCGTGTCGATCCTTCACTTGCACCTTGTTGCCATCCAGATGGGCACTGGGTGCCCAGTTGGTGACTGGTGCCACACGCGGGAGCAGAGCCGTTCCCAGCCTCCTGACCGCCCTCACACCCTGGGCTGTCTGTCCCAGGCTGAGACTTCCCAGCCTCTTCAAAGCTGGCCGGGGCTCAGGAGCAAAAGCTGCAGGAGCTGGCCTCCAGGGGGCAGCAGGAGCCTTGGAAACCCCAGGCTGGCTGCATGGCTGAGCTGAGCTGGTTGCCCCCTGGGAAGCCAAGCGTGCTCAAGAAGCAAGGGGACCCTGGGGAGGGGGCTGACCTGCTGGGGCCCCCGCTGCTTGTGTTGGGAGCTGGAGTCAGGGCTGGGCGAGAAAGGAGAAAGCAGAGGGTCAGTGAATTAGGATGCTGGGCCTCCTTCCACAATCCCCTCTCCCCGGCCAGCCATTTCCATTCTGTTCAGTAAATAGGGGCTGCACTGATCCAGGAGCCATGGGGGAATAAATGCAACACATTCCCAGCCATCCAGGCAGTGAGGGAAGCCAGGGCAGCCTAGGGAGTGGCAAGATAGGGGAGTGGGGGCAGTTGGGGAGCGTCATGCTGGAATCCAGCAGGGAGAGCATGTCCCAAGCCACCATGGACTGCAAAGGGCCCAGCACATTTCTTAGGTCTGTGTCTGGACCCCTCTGGCCTCTGCCAAAGGAATTTACTCACCATGTGGTTCTAGAGCCCAGTGAGGGCCAGATCCCTGGGCCTCCCCCAGGCTCCTGAGTTAGAAGTTATATCCTTTTGGCCAGTGGTCCAGGGGGTCCATGTGCAGGAGCATACCTGACTGCCTCCGCTCTGTGCTGACCACAGGAAACCCTGATGGAAGGACCACAGGAAAGGAAGGTGTGGCTGTTTACTGATCACCCCTCGCCAGGCCCTGAGCTAAGGGCCTGATAAATACTGGACCATGCATTTTCCCTTTCACAATATTCCTTCATCTGTTCTTTATAGATGATGACCTGGACTGAGACCCAGAGAGGTAAAGCGGGTGCCCAAGGGCACACAGCAGCCAGTTCACAAAGCAGGATCAGAACTCAGGGCTGCCTGATTTTAAAACATGAGCACTTTCACTCTCCAGGTATCCGGGCATGGGGTTGGAGAAGCAGTAAGACTGTACCCAGGCCATGGCAAGGAAAGGAGCCAGGATGCCCGTGGCCCTCAACAGGGGTGCCTGCCCTGGACTCCCACCATGGGGCCTGGCATGTATCAAACATGAAACACTTAACCTTTTTTTTTTAACATTTGCTGTTACAGAAGGCTAAGCCTTCTGTTCTCGCCTCCATCCTGGCCTCTGCCAGAGATGACTCAGTCCTCCTGAGCAGACCAGAGTCCACGTGGTGCTGGGCTCCAACCCTGTGCATTTTGGCAGGGAAGGGGCTGGGAGTGAGAGGAGAAGGGTCTGGGGCTGAGGTCCCTGCCAGTTGGTCTTCAGACTCCTTCTGCTTCCTGGAAGTTGGGCCTTCCAGCTCTGCTTCCCTTCACTCTTGGTTTTCAATCTCAGTTTCCTTTTATGAAAAATGGATCTCCTGCTTGGCCTCACTGGCAATTTGCCAGGATTCCGTGAGCTCCTGTGGGAGAAGGGGGCTCTGGGAACCCGCATGTGAAGCACAGACGGCAGTATGCCTTAGGACAACTGCTGGGCACTGTCTTGCTTCGGGGTCAGAAATTAGGATCAGTGCAGGGTGACCCGCTGACCACACCGTCTCTACCCCACTAGGCAAATAAGATTCAAATAGTCCATTTGAATGATCCCTGTGATGACCTTGTAAATGTCAGGCTCCCGCTCGGGTAACTCAGACCATTTGTCTCTCATCTGTGTCCCTCCTGGTGGCTCCTCACCCTATTCCATCTCTAATCTGTCTGTTTCGGTTTCTTCACTATTCAAATTAGTTATTTGAATGACTAGAAGCAAGAAGTTTCTTCCCAGGCCTCATGGCCCAGAACTCGCTGAAGAATTCTCCTCCCTCAGGCTTTTGTTGATTGAGAAATGCCAAGGTTCCCACCGGGCTCCGGCCAGTCCTTTTGCCACCTGAGATTTCTGCCAGGTAACATGGTGTGGCCTACAGGTCATCGGCAAAGCATCAGCTTCCTCCCCAGCCTGCAGAGATAAGGAAAGGGAAAGAGGCCACGTGGGCATCCTTAGGCATTCTAGACAGGCCAATCTCTTCTGTCTTTTGGTCAAAGGTGGCACTTGGCCAGGATGTTGATGGATTGGCAACAGCGAGAAGAAAAGACAGTGACATTAATAACACTGATGGTTCCTGAGCAGAGAGATGGCCCTCAGAGGCTGTCCAGCTGCCCTGCCACCAGACGCCTCTCACCTTGGAAATCTTTCTGGTCTTCCTGCACCAGACATGAGCTTATGCTCAACCTACAGCAGCAACTATGAGTGGCGACAGCTCTTCCGTTCCCTGGAGTTGGGCTGAGGCCCCGGAATCCCCCCATTTGGGCAAGTGCTTTCCTCTTTCTGGACTTCCATTTCCACATCTGTATAATTGGTACTCCCCAGCCCTGCCCCCAAATTCTAGGATTAATGGGAGGATTTGATGAGATAATGGGAGGATTTGATGAGATAATATGTAGAGGTAAGTACTTAGACTTAAGAGATGTGGACCCCAGCCTTCCAACAAATCTCCAGACTTTCTAAAATGTTGTTGCTTTGTAGTCAATAAATCTCTGACTCCTCAAGTAAGGGTACAAGTAGTCCTTTCACTTTGACTAGAAATTGCACTTCGGGGACTCCAACCAGTAGCAATGAAAACTTGTAAGAATACATGGTCATGGGTGATTATTGCTCCATTGGTTGTATTTGTTGAGAGGGAACTAGAAAAAACCTACAAAACTAATGTACATCAACGTGGAGAGGCTGAATAAACTATGATACATCCACAATATTAGATTAAGCAGCTATGAACGATAATGAAGTTTTTCTCTTTCTATTGATCTGGAGAAATGGCCATGATGCCTTCAGTGAAAAACATATGCAGGGAAATATGTATAGTATGATTATTTTTTAAGCAAACCACCTTTCGTTTCTCTGCATTCCTATAGATGAAAATATATGTTTCTATGAACCCGACAAGAGATGTGGAATGATCCATTCCAGCTGTCAACATTACTTACCTGCAAGTGGGGTAGAGAAAGGAGACTTGAGGGGGAGAAAAGAGATTTAAGAGTCTCTTAAATTTGTTTCTATTAATCTCTGAATTGTTTGCTTTTTCTAAACACGTGTCTTTTTTTTGTAATGAAATAAAGTTGTTAGAAGGCCACTGCACAAGGAAATCCTCAGTGAATGAATGAACTCTGATAATCCTACCATTTCACTCTTTTGAAATAGAAAGTGTTTTCATGTTCCAGATTCTCTACCAACATGCAGATGCCTCTGAGGGGGACCGACAAAGCCAGCTTTGTCACTGATCACTAATCTGGGGTTTGTCAGCCTCAAGTCCAAGATAAAAATAGGAGTGTGTGTGTGTCTGTGTGTGTGTGAGTGTGTGTGCTTATGTGTGGGTGCGCTCATGTGTGTGTTTGGAGGGAGGAGGAGAGAAAAGTATCATCTGTCAGTTACCTTCTGCGTGTCTAGAACATGCTAGGTGTCTTCACAAACACACGCCAGTTCCTTGCATACAGACACAACCCTGCAGTGTAGCCATCAGCCTCATTTTATGGACAAGGAAACTCAGGCTTAAAGGGTTTGTGATCATCTTGCCTGAGGTTACACCCCCAAAGGCTGAGAGGGATTCAGACGCAGGCCATCTGACTCCAAGGCAAAGTAGGATGGTTCCAACACTGGGAACTTTCTGCTTTAAAACCATACTAATGATAATAATAGAAGTAGTAAGACAGCTGACATTCATTCAGTCTGAGCGCCATCCTTGCCAGACCCTTTGCAAGTACTTTAGATGGTTATCTCGGTTAATCCTCACAGGGACCCATGATAGGAACCATTGTTATTCCCATTTCATAGATGAGGAAACTGAGCCACAAGGAGGTAAGTAAACTGTGGAAGGACACAAACTCAGAAAGTGAAGAGAAGAAATTAGAACCCAGGCAGTCTGACTATAGGGCCTGCCCTTTGACCCCCCCCCCCCCCGGGGACACAGCAATTCCTTGTAGCAGCCCTGGCACTGGAACTCTCCATCTGGTGCTCTTCCCGCTATGCCAGGCTGACGTCAGTGCCCAGGTGCTGCTCAAGAGCAAACCCAGGTAGAGGGAGGCTGGAGGCTCCCGGTTTGCCTCTGGCTTCCTTGACAGGCTCTAGTGGGACTTCCAGGGGTAGCTTTGGCACCTCTGGGTCATCTCAGAGCATCCCGGTTCCCACATCGTCCTCGACTTCCTGTTGCCCACTCTCCCCACGGCCAGTGCCGAGCCCCCCAGGCCTGACGCAGCACGCCCCCAGGGTGGCCAGGCAGCCGCCTTCAGGGCTCTGCTCAGAAGGCCATCCTCATGTATCTAAGGCAGTGTGAGCCAGAATTCAGCCCTTTCCTTCCCACCAGACCTGTTTTTGTCATTTCTGCCAATTACCTGAAATATTATTTATTACTATTTTAATTTAAATCACTTTAAAATTTTAAAAATAAACTTGTTTTTTAAGAGGAAATCTATATCACTGCTGTAAATGGAAAACCAGCCTGGCTCGCCATCAGTGAAGGTACAGTAAAGTGAGGATGACAAAAGCAGACCAAAGCCATTCCATTCTAGCTGGACGCCGCAGCTTGCGGAAGGGCCGAGCCGAGGCGGGCCTGCCCCTGCTTGTTAACAGGAGAGAGCAAGGGCTGGAGAGGCAGTCGAGACCTCCCAGCACCTACTGAGACTTTCTCCCGGACGCCACCTGAAGGCCTGCGAGAGAACCGGGGACACTGCCCCCTGTGCTCTGGTGCGGGTGGTTCCGACGTGGTGGCTGCCCGCTGCTTCGGGGAAGCACCGTCTCAGTCATGTCCTTCCCCCCGACGCCCAGGGGTTCTCCACGCGGCTCTCACTATTGCTTTAAGGCCCTCCATGCTCAGCGGCCTCTTGCAAACACTCTTGGCCAGGGCACCTGTCTTGCACAGTGATGGCTGGCCCGGCAGCCCTGTCCTTTTCGGCCAACTCATGGGGCTGCTTTGAGAGCCTCTCCAGGATAAGGTCTGTAAGAAGGTGACATTACCTTACTGGTAATATGGTCCCCGAGAAAGGGAGTGGAATTAGGGAGACAAACTCTATCTTTTCTGTCATCTGATTATTTTGTTAATAATGAGAAAATATTTACATATTGTTTAATAATAATAATGAAGATCTTCCTGAGACAGTCTGGCATCCCAGTGCACTGTCCTGCCACAGGGCAAGGTGTCCTGCCTGGGCGTTTGGAAGGCAGCTCAGGTGAGCGGATGGGAGCAGTGGCTGCTTCCCCTCCGTGTGGCCCCGGTGGCTCTTATTGTGGCAGCACGGGCCTCGGGGAGGGAAACAGGCTTGCGTTCCAGTCCTCCTGCAGCTAGGGAGACTGCAGCTTGTGCTGGATTTTGAATCCGGGCTGAGCACTTACTAGCTGGGTGGTCTTTGGCAAGTCACTCGACCCCTTTGAGCTTTTGTGAGGGTAAGACAACCTACCTTGCAGAGCTGCTGAGAAACTTAACAAGACACCGCACCCTGGTGCCCTGATCCACAGCGTGGCGTTGGCGTCTGGGCAATCAATTGGCCGTGCAAGGTTGGGCAAATCACTCTCCCTTCCTGGACCTCAGTCCTCTCACTAGCAAATCGAGGGTGTGATTAGATCAGAGGTCCCCAACTAGAACCCACTGGTCAAATCTGATCCTCAGATATGTTCTTGTAGGCTAAAAATATTTTCTGATTAGCTACCAACATTTAAAAATCAGGTGATCACATATAGAAATCTGGGTTTTGCTTATCTCCTAAAACATCTATAGGTCTGACAACATTGGGCCTATGTGGTACATTTGCCGAATGCTGGGTAGGGGCTGTCCCTGAAGACAGGACTCAGCTAATGGCCTTTTTAACCATTTAAGTTAGTGGGCGTTTAATATATACAAGAGTTGTCTTTTACAGATGAGGAAACTGAGGCACAGAGAAGATAAATAACTGGCTGCAAGTCGTACAAAGATGAGTAGGAGCGCCAGGACTTGAACCCACGCAGTCTGGTTCTGAGTGTGTATTATTTCATCATGCTGCCTCTCAGCCAGAGAGCCAAGAACTGTACCGGATGCTGGGGAGACAGATAGAGGCAGAGCAAGACCCCCAGTGTTCTCTCTGCAGGTTCTTCTATCCTCTTCCTTTGCGGGGGAGGAGAGGGTTAACCCTAGGCTGCTTGTCTCACCCTGGCCAGAAGCTGCCAGGATGGAGTATGCGGGAGTGCACGGAAAGGGGATGAAGCACAGCCTCCCCGTCTAATGACAACTGGTGTTGACCCTGACAGCAGCCCCTGGCCCAGGCTGGCCCCCAGCTGGCCCTCAGGGGCCCCCGGGTGCATGGGGAGCCCTACACTCGCTCTCTGTTTTGGCTTGGCAGAGGTGCATACCCGCCTCCCGCGTCACTCCATCCCGTCTGTTTACCCTACAAACAGCCAAATGCTCCACACTGTCATTTAGAGGCCAGGGGGCGGCTGCCGCGGGCCACCGGGCGGCCCAGGCCTGTTTGAGCTGTCCTGGGACCTGCTGCTTGCACACGCGCCCAGAGCCCATTTGCCTAGGAATTAATGGGCCCCCACACCCTGGTAGTTGCAGACACGAGCCAGGGAGGTGGCCAGGGAAGGCGGAGGGGAAGGGGCGGGGGAAGGGGGTGCTGCTGGGCCCTGGCTGACTCAGCTCCTTGTGAGCCTTGTGACCTTGAGCCTCTGGGGCTTGGTACCTCAGTTTCCCCATCAGTACCTGGCTTTCCAGAACTTCGGAGAGCAGCGAACTCATGGACTCAGAAGATTCCGGTGAGGCACCTCCTGTGGGCATGGCAGTGGGACGATAGCACCAGTATTTAACAACTATTGTAGTTAGAAGTGTTCAATAACACGCATTGCAGTAAGTCTTTGAAAACTTGTCATTGGAGTATAACACACTTTCAGAAAAGTATACAAATTATAAATGTCTTGCTCAATGAATTTTCACACACTGAACATACCTGTGCAATTACCACCCAGATCACAAAGCGGAATATCCCCAGCACTCCGGAAAAAGTCCTCATATCCCTCTGACCACTAACCACCATGTGACTTGCATTATCTCTTTTCATCCTCACCACAATTTTATGAAGGAGGTACCAGACCATTCCTGTTTTATAAATGAAGGAACAGGGTCTCGGCGTGGTCCATCACCCTAGCTAGTGATTAGGCCAAGACTTGAACCCAGGCCCTTTATCTCCAGAGCCCACACATTAACCACTGTGCTAGGAAAAGGGGTGGGCAGCTGCTGAGGTCCAGATAGGGTCTTGTTATATACATGTTCTTGTCTTCCAGGCACTTCCAGTCTTGGGGAGCTAGGGTAGAAAGTCTTAACTGCTCCTCGGAAGGTGTAAACGTCATGTTCTTTCTCATCTTTCTTCCCAGTCCATAGGGAGAGGGACCGTGCCCTGTTTGTTTGCCATGCAAAGCCCTGCCCAGTGCCTGGCACACAGCATGTGCTCAATGAATATTTGTCAGGTGCCTGAATGAATGAATGAGGGAATGAATGGAAAGACAGGAAGAAAGGGAGGGAGGGAATGAGAATAGAAGGGAGGGAGAAAGGGAGAATAAGAGTAAGCTCTCCTCCCAATTTCTGGACTTTCCTCTCTGCCTGGCCTTCTGCTTCTCTCCACCAGGACCCGCGCCCGTCACCAGATCAGAACCTTTGCTCCGCACTCCTCTTTCCAAATGTTTCCTCAGATCAGCCCAGGCCTCCCGAATGCCACAGTGACTACTCAGAAATGTGGATACTTGACTTGGCCTTGACTCACCCGAGGGTGGGCACAGGCCAGAGAAGGCCGAAGGAGTCAAGCTCACCTCCAATAGCCCCTGGAGCCCAGCCCCACTCACCTCCCCAAAGTGTCTCCCCACTGCCACCCCCACTCCTCTTCTCTACTTATACCCCCGGCTTCCACATCCCCAGCCTTTACTCATGCAGCTCCTTCTGCCAGGCGGGGAGCCTTCCCTTGGTCAGCCCACCTGGCAGGAACATCGACTCATCTGATCCTGTGGGATTTGCTCAAGGGTCACCCCTGTCTCCTTGATGATTTCCTTCTTAGATGACCTTCCCTCCCCAGAGGCAGAATGCCTGCTCCTGATTCCCCTTCCTCTAGTGCGTAAACCCACTTCCACAATCATTCACACCCACTGAGCTTCAGGGACATATTCCGGGTCTCTCTCCCTCATTAGACTATGAGCTATGAGGCAGGCTCCCGGGTTACTTGTCTTTGTATTCAGTGTTTGTCATAGCGCTGGATGTAGGGTAGATCCCAATAGAGCTTGACCCCAAGGAATTAATGGCTATCTAATCTATCCAGGTCCCTGATGCCTAAAATCCCACCCTTCGAACATATGCCTTTGTAATGAACAAAATTCAAATGCCACCCCCGCCCCCCAGCCCTGCAACTCAGCGGGAATGAGTGTATCAGATTAATTTGTTTCCAAGAACATATGTTCGAGATGAGCAGGGGAGAAAGCAAGTCACTGGGGAGAATGGAGGAATTGACGCTACAGAGCAAGAAGCCGAAGCTCACCTCTACACCCTCCCCAAGGACTGGCCCCAAGTAGGGCTTGAGTTTTCTCCACCTGCTCCCCTCTGCTCCTCTTCCCAATATTGCACACAGCCAGAAATCCTGACTCTCTTGTCTCCATCGCTAACTCTCAATGCTTTTGCTTTGGGATGGTGTTACCCTGGAAGTCAGGAGATCTGAGCCCCTGCTGTGTGACCTTGGGAGAGCCTGTTCCTTTCTCTGAGCTTCAGTTTCCTTGTTGGTGAAATGGCGGGGGGGTGGGGAGGGGGATCAAGTTGATGCTTACAGCGTCCTCTGCTCTGATGTTCTGACTCTCCTGTAATTTCGTTGGTTTGTGGAGGTATTCTCTTCTCCCCTGCCTGAAGATATGTCTATCTCCTAATTTAAAATGAATTTTGTCAGGAGAGTTTTCTTAGGCTTTCATAGAAAAGGTTTCAAGAAGACTGTAGATCTCCTAACAGTGATAAGAACATCAACAGCAACAAAATAGCCATTATTTGTGGAGTGTTTGCTTGTGCCAAGAACTTACACAGCTCAGTGCAGTGAATCCTGATAACACTCTGTGAGATGGGTGCTACGTGTCCCCGTGTGCAGGTGTGGACGCTGAGGCCCAGAGATGTAAAATAATTTGTCTGGGGTTACAGCATAAGTAATTTGCAGAGCCAATATTCCAGACCAGGTCCGCTTGATTTCAGAGCATGTGATCTTAACGATGCAGCTAGGCCCTGATCTAGATCCTACCGTGGCAGCGCATTTCTGCCTTTTGAAAGCTTCTTTAAACCATGACTGCTCCTCGAACCTTAGTCAGAACCTATGAGGCAACCTGAGGATGTTACATTAGCTTCTCTTTCGGAGAAGGAAACTGAGGCACAGAAGGGTTAGTGACTTGCACCATACGGTGGTTCCCAACATTTCTGTGTTCATGGACCGCTTTGGAATATTGGACTTTGAGTTTGGGGGCTATTGAAGGTTTGGGTAGGTTTATCGAGTGCGTGAATGAACGCATGACTAGAGACACCTCCTTTCTGCTCCACGTCCTCATCCCTCCTCCAGGGCCGGCCGCTCTGTAGGCTGCTGTCTACTTTGTTGATGGGAGCAGTGAGCACATCGAACGACACTTGAGATCTTAGTAACTCGCCAAATTCCATCTGGAGGCCTGGGGTGCTGGGACGTGGTGTGGCCTCAGATCCAGCAGCCTTCTGGAGCTTCTCAAGGTGTGCAATTCCCATCCAGGCCAGAGAAGGGCGGCAGGAGGATCTGCGAACAGCTGCTATACAGCCCTAGACCCCCAGCAGGTCAAGACGCCTTCTGAAGCTTAAAAAGGCTGGTACTGGGATGCTTTTTGTTTCCAAAAATAAAAGACCTGGTAACAGTGGCTTGAGCAATGACTTCATTTATTCTCCCATTACAAGAACGCTGGAGTTAATGAAAGTTCCAGAAAGTTCCTCCCATCTTTCTAATCCTGGGTACATTGGTTGTTCTTGGGCTTGTCCCTTCACGGTTGCAACATGGTAGCTGCAGATCCCGGCATCACAGACACTCGTGTCAATGTCTGGCCGAAGAAGCATGTTTCCTTCCACGAATGGATCACATGCCGATGTGCAAGGAAGCCTGGGAAAGACAATGTCTAGCATTTCCAGCCTCTATGATGGGAAGTGGGCTCTGCCTGCAAGGAAGAAGTGGGTGTGGGTTGCAGGGGAATGGCTATTGGTAGGGTAATCAATAGCACATGCCACAACCGGCAAAGAAGAGTCTATTGCCCACTCTGCCAATAGAGTTCTGCAGCTGTCTCCCATGTGGGACGTGCACTGATGCAGCCAAGGGAAGCTCCTGCTGGGGTCAACTGTCCCAGCAGTGGCTTGTTCTCTGGCCTCTCCCCTTTCTTCTCATCCCAGACTGCACACTTCATCCATGTCCCTACCCTGTGTGAGGCTGGGGGGATGTAAGCGTGGAGACTCTCTTACTACAAAAATTGGTTGCCTTGAGTGCGCACAGTATGCCAGGTTCTGTGCTGAGCACCTAATCTATTATTTCGTTTGTCCTCACAAAAATCCCCATCTGACAGATGAGGAAGTTGAGGCTCAGAGAGATGAAGGGGCTTGCTCAAGGTCACACAGATGGTTTGAGAAGAAACTGGAGTTGGAACCCAGTTCTCTTTGACTCCAGACCTTCTCTGTTAGGAGCTATTATTAAATTGCCCTGACTTAGAGGCTCTGGGGCTCCAATTCTAGAGCCTGGGCTGGAGCCTGAATCTGCATTCTGTTAGCACCTCCCTGGCTTAAGGCCAAGCAGGCAATGCCCTCTTCTCCCCCCTGGCCTGGCCTCAGCTCACCTTTAATCTAGGTTCTGTCTCCTGGCTGACTCCTTTGGCTACTAATTACTTTCTTCGTGTGTGTAAGGAGAGGAGCAGAATGGGGGGGTCACTTCTACCTGCCACATTCAGGAGTGCTTCTCTCCAGGCAGCTCAGACCCATAGCTCCTCCAAGCCCTTGGCTCTGCCCCGGGCAGGCCTCAGAAGGTGCATGGGCAATCAGACCTGATCTTGGAATCGCCGACGTGGAAAATCCAGGGGAACAAATCCTGTTGGCTCTGGGCAGGTGCAGCTGTCACTGTCCCCAGCCCCAAGTTCTGGCTGGCTGGCCCCCTCCTTCGGGCTCAGGCACAGGCAGGGGAGGGCGAGGGTGCTGCAGGAGACAGAGGGAGCAGCGTGCTGCGTGTGCTCCCACGCCGGCCCCAGCAGCCCCACTGCTAGAACAAACCTGTTCCCTACCTCATCAAGAAAAGCCATTGGACAGAGTGAGGCTGCACCTGCCAAATAAACACAGTTAAGCTTGTTGTGAGTTTTCCTCAAAATAAAGGCTGTCAGACACCCCCAGTCTCCAGGGCCAGGTTATTTGGGAAGTGACCCCCTCCTCCAACTAGTCTCCATATGAGAATTCTGGCTCAGGGAGAGCTGTCACACAGCAAACAACCTGCTGCCTCTTGTCCATCTCCCTCTCCACACCCGCTTCTGTGGGTCTCAAACGCCCTTATAGGAAGGACACTCATTCTTCTCATA
Source organism: Tapirus indicus (assembly GCA_031878705.1). Taxonomy (NCBI): domain Eukaryota; kingdom Metazoa; phylum Chordata; class Mammalia; order Perissodactyla; family Tapiridae; genus Tapirus; species Tapirus indicus. The sequence goes on along the minus strand of CM062925.1, from coordinate 81,273,716 downwards.
CAATGGCAGGAAGTTGGTCACCCCACAAATATTTCTGGAGCCCATGCTGTGGGTTCATACAGTCCTCTCAGCTTAGAGCACTGCACATTCCTGGACCAGTGTCCATCTATCTGTCCATTTACCCATCCATCCAACAAGCATTTGCTGTGTGCCAGCTGTGTGTCAAGCCCTGTCCAGACACCAAGGAGCAGGGAATGGGATGTCCTGCCTGTGCAGAGCTGACCACGTGGTAGAGGAGACAGACAGTGCATGAAATCCCTGATTGCAGTGCAGGGAGCTGCGTGCCTTGACAGTGCAGGGTCCATCCATGCCTCACCCCAAAGCTGTCAGTTTAACTGGGCTTTGCCGTCACTTCAACTCTTTCAGGAGTGGCGGATGCTCTCAGGAAACACCCAAGGCGAGGAATGATTGGATTTATGTTTTAGGAAGATCACCCTGGACTTGAGAGGGCGACACTGGAGGCAGACACAGGCTGGGAGGCTGATGCAGAGGTGAGAGGATGGTGGCCTGAAGCAAGGCAGTTGGGGAGAGAATGGAGAGAAGAGGAGAAGGGAATGGATGGGGATGAATTTGAACACTATTTCGGAGGTGCTGCCAGTAGGATTGGATGAGAGATAAGATGGGGGTGGTGAGGAAGAGAGGGTTAAGGGTGGTGCCCATTTTTCTGCGTTGGGCAATTAAGCGAATGTTGGGGGCCTTTGCTGAGGAGCAAATGGATGCTGAGAGAGGGGCTGACTCACCAGATCACCCACAAGTCAGTGGAATTGGAACGGCACTCAACTTCCTGCCAAGGCACTCCATCCAGGAGAGGAGGGCTTTGGGTGTTGATGGGGATAGGGCTTCTGTTGGCTTAGGAGGGGGAAAGGTGCTGTCCCCTTAGAGTGATGGTTTTCAAAAGAGGGTTCCCAGTTGGCAAGGGACATTTACTAAAGTCTGGAAACATTTTTGTTGTCACAACTTGGGGTGGAGGGCGGGGTGCTACTGGCATCTAGTGGGTAGAGGCTGGGATGCTGCTAAACCTCTATAAGGCACAGGGCAGCCCTGATAGTGAAGAATGATGTGGCTCCAAATGCCAGTAGTACTGAGGTCATGAAACTCTGCCTTAGAGAAGCCGAATAGTGAAGTTCAATCACGGTGGCTATGGAGCCAGCTGCTCATGTCAAATCTCAGCTCTCCCACTTAGTAGCTGTCGGATGCTGGGCACATCACTCAGTGCCTCTGTGCCTCGTGTTAATGCAGGCCAAGCATCAGCATGCTGCCTAGTGTATAGGAGATGAGCATTGAGGAAAAGGTGAGCAGTCTCTAAGCTCATCCACCAATCAGTTCAGATGGCTGCCCCCTGGGAATGTGAGGGAGCTGACCTTTACCTGCACTTGCTCAGCCCTGGACACTGGGTGTGACACCTTTATGCAAGTTGGTTATGCCCCACTTGTCACAATTGGGCTCTTACAGTGTGCCAGGCACCACGCAAAGTGCTTTACAGGCATTAGCTCATGTTACCCTCACAAAACCCTGTCAAGTAGGGATTTTATTCTCATTTTACAGGTGGGAAAACTGAAGCTCAGAGAGGCTGTGTGCTAGGTACTAGTAATACAGAGAAGAATAAGGCTTATCTGTGATTTCTAGGACCTCGGTCTGGTTAGGGAGATAGGAAAATAAATCGACACAATAACAAAACAAGTGTAATTTCCATTCTGCCTCATCTGCTATGCATTCAACAAGTAATTGATGAGCATCTACTATGGGCCAGGCCCTGCCTCAGTCACGGGGTTCCTACCCCTGAATAGCTCACCGTCTAGTGGGCGAGACAGATTACAGGATAACGCAAGTGATGCAGATGCACCAGCATCCGTATTACTTGGCATTTCCCCAGTGCCAGGCACTAACATGCTTTGGCTCATTTAACCTTAAAATTTGTCACGACAAGGTGTTATTGCCATCTTCATTTTACTGTTTGGGGACTGGGGTTTTGAAAGATTAAAGAACTTGTCCAAAGTATTATAGCCGGTTTGTGGAGGAGCCAAGGGGAGGGTCCCTGGTCTTTCTGACCCCACAGCTCAAGGTCTTAACCACTCAGATGGACCCCCACCCTGTTCTGTAGGTACCACCCGCGCATGCCTGGCACCCAGTTCCTATCACCTCTGTCTGTTCCCAGACGTCCCTTTGAACTTCGCTCTTCTGGGAGTGATCAGCGATCAGCCCTGGGCTTGCTCACCATCGAGTAGAGGAGCCTACTCATGGTTCCAAGTGGTGGGAGCCTGAGAGATGGCTGCCAGAAGCTTGTTCCTGTAGAGCCCAGATAGCAGCAGACAGAGCAGGGCGACCCTAAGACACCTCCCGGTCCTCAGACAGCATCCTGAGGGCACTTCTCACTCACCAGACGGGATCTAGCTGCACCGATGTGATCAGGGAAGCGTGGGTTCAGCCTTTTCTCTGAGAGAGGCCACGGGCATGTGTGTCAAAAGAAGAGGAAGAGGGAACCTGAAATAAAAGGTGCTCCCCGCAGAAACCCAAGAGGCTCATTCGGCTTCCTTTCCAAGTTTCCTCCCATGAAACCCAGTCAAATGGCTGCAGGGAACTCACATCTTAGAGAAATGCAGGCCAGTGGATCCCCCTCTTCTAGGCACAGGCCCTGGGGGCCCTGAGAGTTATTACAGGGTGCCGGCACATCAACCGAAGACCCTGTTATTGCCTGCACGCTGAACAACCAGCAAGTTGCACGTTTATGTTCAACTCTTTTTTTGGTTCCATTTATTTCACAAATATTCCACAAATATTCAGTAAGCATCTCTAAGGTGCCAGGCACTGGCATCTGAAAGTCATAAGGCAAACGGAAGTCACAATGGTGAGCCAAACAGACATGGTCCCTGTCCTCAAGGGCACATGGAATGGAAGCTGTTTTCAGGACTACTGTTATGGCTGGGGATGTGGTCTCTTGCCTCCAGCAATAGACAGTCTTCTTAGCTAAAGAACAGGTCTGTCTAACTAGGATGTGGAACGTTCTGAGATAAGAGTGACAGGCAGCCTCTGCATTCATCTGGGGGCCCCAGAAAACCTCTCAGAGGTGGCGGCCGCTGACCAGGCAGGATCTCCACCGGTGGAGCTGGAGAAGCCCTTTAGGTGGAGAAAAAAATTCTCAGAGAAAAATTTCCAACTAATCCTTAAGATTACGGGCTCCACAATCACAGATGAACCAGGGTTTTCAATAGACCTGGAGCCAAGTCTCCTCACAGTCATTCACCCCTTCACTCCCTTGTCCATCCCACAGGTGTTTACTATGTGCCTGGCTCCCTGCTCTACACGGGTCGTCTCATTCAAGCTTCATAGCACCTCCATGAGGTAAACACTATCAGTGCCCACAGATGTGGAAACTGAAGCCCAGAGAGGAAAAGGATGTTGCCCAAGGTTGGTTACAGCTGGTAACCAGCATTGAGCCGACTTAGGTCAAATCCTCGTTCTGCCACCTTCAGCTGTGTGACCCTGGGAAGTGATAACCTCACAAACCCTGGTTTTCTCATGTGCAGAATGGCTCTGATGAGCCCTGCCTCACAGCTGCTATGGGCCTTAAATGAGATAATGTGTCCAAAGGGCCTGGGCCCTAGATGCCTTTAGTACACTTCAAATCTCCTTCCCTGTCCTGGCTCCCAGGGGTCAGGGCTGTGGGCGACTCCCGCTAGAACCAGAGAGGGTTTGCTCTGTCCCTGAAAATTAGCCTCCTCAGCCCTCAGACCACCCACTCCTGACTTTCTGGGCGCATCTAGGATGGCCGAGTGGAGGTGTCCAGGCCCTGATCCCCGGTGCGTGTGCCCTGGGGGGCCCACACTGCAGAGCAGGGTGTGGGGAAGGTGGAAGTTTCCCCCAGCCAAGAATTTAAGGACTCAGCAGGCCTATTTCTCATATCTCTGTGCCTGGGCACCACTGCCAGAAACCAGCAAGGCAGTAAATGTTTTAAATGTAAGGTAATAAAAATTTGGAAAAAAAAAATTTGAAATCCTGCCTAAGTGCCAGCTCCTGAAAGGGCCCGTTTGTCTTATTTGGAGCAAGGTGAACCGGTTTTAATGGAAACGCTGGTGACAGTCAGAGAGCTGGCTCAGCCAGAGAGGGATCCCCACCGCCTTCAGCTCCTGGGCCTCGGTGTCCTCATGTCACTCTGAGGAGGCGACTCCCTGAGAAAATCTCCCTGGGCCCTCCTGGGCTGGGAGACACAGAAACACAGCTTGTAGGACAGGAGTCAGATGAGGGGCAGGGAAGGGGAGGAGGTAAAGCTGGGTTTTAATCCTGGTTTAGCTCCACACTGCCTAACACTGCCTCTTGCCGGGCACTGTGCGGGCTGCTGTAACAAATGCATCGTCTCAGGTCCTTACAGCAGCCCTGCGAGGTGACAGCACGGACGTGATGTCAGACACACCTGAAATTCACGGCTCCGCAACCGGTAGACACTAGGGTCAGGCAAGGTATGTGCCCAGCCACCATTTAAGGAGGTTCCCACTCTTCAAGGTCGTGAAAGCACGGGGTCGGCATTTGAGAGTGGAGGCCTCCTTAAATGGTGAGCCCTAGGGAAACTACCTTGCCTCACCCTAGCCCGTGTCCTGCTCTGTGACCTTAGGACAGTTACTTTTCCAGGCCTGGATTTCCTCAGCTGTGAAATCGGGTCCAACAGTGCCCACCCCTCAAGGTCATTGTGAGGATGAAATGAGACGCGCTGGGTGAAGGTGCTTAGATCACCGTGAGCACTTCCTAAATGTTAGCTGATATTATTACTGAGCCACTTTACAGATGCGAAAACTGAGGCTTAGAAAGGCCACACAGCTAGGAGGCAGAGCTGGATTGAACCCAGGCTGGGGTGAGGGGTTTAGAGTGAGGTGAGGGTTGAGATGAAGCATTTGGATTGAGGCCTGGAGATGAGATAAAGAGGTAGGACTGTTATAAGGTCATGTGGCTTGGACTTGGGTGGTAGCAGCATCGGGGCATCGCTGTCAGATTCTGGATGTATCATGGAGCTACAGCCAGCTTCGTTGAGAATCTGAGGGAAGCTGGTAACCATCTTCCCCAAAATTGTACCCACCACACACCACACAACCTGTTGCACGCAATCTCGGGAGGCCTGGACCTCTCTGAAGCCGTCTTTGGTCTGCACATGAAAGAAGCTCTTGGTTTTAGGATATTGCACGGGTGCAGCACAACACGAGTCCTGGCCCACCCCTTCGTATGCCCAGCTTTGCTCAGAGTTTGTGTCCATTGCTCCTTCTCCCCTTGCTTCCCCTGGCACTGTTCCTTCTCTCGCTTGTTAGGACCTTGGATGGGAAGGCAGAGCCACTCGGCTTCCCGAGGGTTTCTCAGGTCATGCTGCCTCCTGCTTGGGAAACTGCTTGGGTGGGCCCCACTGGCCCAAGCTGAATTCCCGTGTCATGAGCTCCCCCTGGCAGCTCTTCCTGCTGCGGGCGCTGCACACAGTGTGGGGCTACCTCAGGTTACAGAAATGGAATGGGGGACATGCAGAGCTGGCATTTACCAGACACCCAGTAGAAGTGTGCAGAATCTGCACATACTTTTGCCGTAGACCTGATAATAAAATGTGACACATTGGTATATGGCCAGTGTTTTCCCTATTAGACTGTTAGATCTTTGAGAACAGAGAATAGTGACCTTGTTTTATTTATTTCTGAATAAGAGATGGAAAGAGGGATGAAAGGGAGGAGAAAAAGGTGTATGGATATCGTAGTTTCTGTTGGCCTAGCTAAAACCTCTTTTCTACATGCTAACTAGGCTGAGAGAATGTCGAGTTGCAAATTGTCAGAAGCAATCTAGTAGGAGAGAAGGGTTGCAAGACAGATGGAGAAAGCCAGTTTTGACAGTATCTTTGGAGCCCCTTAATCCAGCCAGACCTGAAGGCACTTCCTGGTTGTATGAGCCAATGGTTTTCTGTTTTGTCCTTGTGTTTATTTTTTTCCCCTAAAGCTACTTTGCCTAGGGTATCTATCACTTGTAGCTAAGAATCCTGACTAATAAAGAAGAGGAGAAGTCAAGAGGGAGGGAGGGATGTCTGCAATGTGCAGGGACTATACTGGGGCTTGTGCCCATTCTGATACAACAGATCCTGAAGTCCCTGGGCTTCTCTTGCTGTGGATCAAGGGCTAGAATACAGCCTGCAGGGTCAGTGAGAGAAGAGGGATTTAGGGCAGGGTGAGAGGGAGGCTGCAGGTGGGGAGGAGGTGGGCGGGCAGAAGGCTCGGGAGGCGTGGAGACAGGATTAGTGGAGCCTGAGCAGCAACTCCCGGTGTTTACAGCAAACAGGAGACTGGTGGCGGGCCTCCCCCTGGACCTGAGAGGGGAGGAATGGTTGATGTTGATGTAGAACTTCTCCCTCCTGCCTCTCCGGGTTATTCAACAGGGGTGGGGAGTGACGGGTGGGGAGTGTGGAGGCATACAGGGGAGGGGAAGGTGTTGTATCCCCAGGTTTTCAGCCCCTCCTGCCTGTAACCTTGGCTTCTTTCAGGGTTTCCCCTTGTCCCCTACATCCCAGCAGACCCTCTCTGACCTCTCCCCCGCCCTCATCCCCACCACTATCCAAAGATCTAGATCTGGGTTGGGGCCTGGAGATCAGGATTTTATCAAACTTCCCAGATGATTCTCACGACCTTCCAGGTTTGGAAACCACTGACGGAATTCAAAACTTGGTCTTTTACAGATGGGAGACTGAGGACCGAGAAGGAGAGGGGCCTGTTCGTCATCACAGAGCAAGCCAGTGGCTGAGCCTAGCACCCAGGTCTCCCAAGCAGCGTAAACTATGCTGTATCCCTGTCTTAGGGCCTGGGCTGTTTATCCCAGCGGGGCCGGGAATGTGTCCCCGGGCCTTTTTAAATTTGCAGAACTTGAGGAGCAGGATGAAAGTCTAGAGCCAGCCTTTGTGCTGTGAGATGGTACAAATTGTGTGTTAAGTAAGAGTTGTCTGGGTCTGAGTGAGGGCTGAAAGCACGCACTCAGCTGCAGGGACCCATGGCAGCCGTAGAGTGATGTCAATGCCTTTCCCTGCTCCTTTGGCCTTTTCGTGTTCCAGGGAAGCCTGACCTCCAAACAAGAGTTACTGTGCTTTAATCTCTTGCTGCTCCAAGTACAGGCCTTGGACCGGTGGCATCACCCAGAAGCTTGTAGAAGTGCAGAATCTCAAGCCCCACTCCATTTGCTGAATCAGGACTGCGTGTTAACCCTGGGGATGATTCTTAAACACGCTGCGGTTTGAGACGCACTGTTGCACTCCACCGTGCAGCGCGAGACACGCACAGGTGATTCTGCAGCAATGCAAATTGGCCTCGTTTATGTATTTGGATGGGCTGTGAAATATTTGGTGTCAAATGTAGTTTTGCAAATCAGGTCTTGCTGGAAATGGACCAAAGGAATTAGTGAGTTAACAAAACAGCAGCAGCAGCAGCAACAATAGGCCTTGCTTTTTAATGTGGAGCGTCCCAACATCCCTTAGGAAGTTTATGTTTTATCTGATTAAATTTAGTTAAACTGAAGCATGGCAGCCCATCCAACGTGCTCATGCCTGTTGAAGAGTTTGCATCTGGGGAGATTTTGGTTGTGCCAGGAGCTGTGCTGAGCATTTTACCCACTTGACCTTACGAACTCCTCACCACACCTTTGTGGGAGGTACTTCTGTTCTCATTTAGCAAATGAGCCAATGAAGGAACATGCGGGTGAAGTCACTCTGATTTTTGCATTTTTATCTTGCTTTTTACTTTTATAATCCTTTCTCTACCGTCTCCCACACCCCAGTGTTCTGTGTTTTCTTAGATTCTGTGTGTCTCCTCAGCATCCATTCATCACAGGGCCATACCCTTGGCCAAAGTTGTGGCCTCTCTCCTCCAGGTCAGCTTGCCCAGAACTGGCCTTTCATTTGCAGGCCGGCTGATCCGAGCCTGAGTCCCCATTACCTTCCTCTTGGACTCTCACACACCAGGCCGATACTTCCTCTGCTCTAGGTCATCCCAGGGCCAGGTACCACAACTAGAACTGGGGATCACCCTTGTAGCCCAAAGCCTGCCAGAATTATTCACACTGGCCAGTTCTAAACTGCCTATCCTGCCTTGCCTTCCCTGTGGAAACCCCATTGAAGGCTGTGGCTTAGGCCCTCCCCTTGTTCCTGCTTCAGCCTCCTGACCAAAACCTGATGCTCCCCATGTGGCCCTGCATGGTACGGCCCCTCCTCTGGGGAAGTGTAAATAATGGCATTGACCTCTCTGTGCCGTCAGTCACTTCCATAAATTAAAACCTTGCGGGTACCAATAAAACACCCACCCCCATCACTGCCGGGCCCTGACGTTCACAACTCTGGCTTCTGGCTTCTGGCAGTTGACCAAGGCTGGTTGTGTAACGCCGACCATGTGTCTGCTGGGGGTAAGAGGCACCATACTCCCTTCTCCGAGTTGCTCCCGGACCTTGCTTGTCCTGCGCCTTGGACAAGGAGACATATTCAGGAAGGTAATGTGGGAAGTTGGGAGATTCTGAGTGTTGAGAGACAATTCTCCATGGGTCTCTTGTGTTTCTACACATTTTGCAAGCTGGCTGACTTTGTTCCAGACTGTCTTCTTAAGAATGTGTGCATAGCGAACAGCCTTGGAAGACAGTGATAGTGTCTTCCTCCAGAGCAAAAAACAGGTTTGCTTACCATCCAGAACAATAAAGATAATGTCTCCCTCAGGGGGAAGGTCAGGTAGTTCATCATAAAATATTTGCATTCCCTAGTCCTGGGGTTCCTCTCCTGTAACACACCCGCTGCACGTGCCAGTGTCACCTGGCTCTCTTCACTTCGACCTGTGAGGAGTGGGACGAGGGAAAACTGATGTGAATATGAAGCTCATGCTGCTTGCCGTCCTTTGTCTCTGTCCCGGGAGTCTTGTGTCTTCTGCCAGCATCCAGGAGACGGTAGCAAACTTTGTAGTGTGCAAGCAGGTAAAATCTTAGATCCTTCACAGTTCTTGACGTTGGAGTCTGCTGTTTCATGGCATTAAATAGACAAGCCCTACTTCCCTTGGAAGAACAGACCTGGTCTCCTCACTAAGAAAGCTGAAGGAGGACTCATGTGAGTGTAGACTGTAAGAGGATTGGGTCTGTGGTATTTACCCAAAGGAGCTGAAAACTACATCCACACAAAAACCTGCACACAGATGTTTATAGAAGATTTATTAATAATTGCCAAGACTTGGAAGCAACCAAGATGTCCTTCAGTAGGTGAATGGATAAATAAACTGTGGTGCATGCAGACAATGGAATATTATTCAGTGCTTAAAATGAATGGGTTATCAGGCCATGAAAAGACATAGAGGAAATTTAAATGCATATTTAAGTGAAAGAAGCCAATCTGAAAAGGCTACATACTGTATGATTACAACTATATGACATCCTGGAAAAGGAAAAACTGTAGAGGCAGTAAAATGATTAGTGGTTACCGGGGGGTGGGGACAGGAGGGATGAATAGGTGGAGCACAGAGGATTTGTAGGGCAGTGAGACTACTCTGTAAGAGACTGTAATTATGAATACATGTCGTTATATATTTGTCCAAACTCACAGAATGTATAACATCAAGAGGGACTCCTAATGTAAACTAAGGACTTGGGTGATTATGATGTGTCAATGTAGATTCATTTGTAACAAATATACCACTCCGGTGAGTGACGTTGATAATGGGGGAGGCTATACATGGGTGGGGGCAGAGGGTATATGGGAAATCTCTAGTATCTCCCTCTTAATTTTGGTGTGAACCTAAAAGTGCTTTAAAAAAATAGTCTTAAAAAAAGGGATTGGGTCTGGAGTCAGATGGCCTTGGTTTGAAGCTAGACTCCGGACCTAGGACAATTATTTAACCTCACTGAGCTTCGGTGTCCTCATCAGTACAGTAGGGCTAAAAGTTCTTCCTGGTTCATGGGCTATTGTGAAGAATAAATGAGATAATAAGACTCAATGAGTAAGTGCTTTGCAAATGTTAGCTTTTTTATGATTATTATCATGATCATTTTTTATCCTCCAGCCAGTTATTTGCCTAGAGGCAGTCACTGAGGCTAGGTGGAGCTGGTGACAATGGCCCTTGACAGTGAAGGGTCATCCAGACCAAGTGTGAGGCCTCCCCTGCCGGGACTCCAGTTGATAGTCTAACTATCACACCTCACCTCTGTGCTGGCTGTTCTCTAGAGGTCCCTTCTCCACCAACTTTACTCTCTTTATTAGTCTGCTCAGGCTGCCATAACAAACCACCACCGGGTGGCTTAAACTACAGACATTTATTTTTCCCAAGATCAGAGTGCCAGCATGGTGAGGCTCTGGTGAGAGCTGTCTTCCTGGCTCAGAGATGCCGCCTTCTCTCTGCGTCCTCACATGGTGGAGAGAGAGCTCTGGTGTCTCTTCCACTTCTTATAGGGGCACTCATCACATCATGGGGCTCCACCCGCATGACCTCATCTAAACCTAATTATTTTCCAAAGGCATCTCCAAATACCATCACATTGAGGGTTAGAGCACTCTCCATGCTTGTCCACCCTGCTCTGAGCCCCAGAAGGCTGACCTCCATGGACTTCCCCCCAGACCCCTTTTCCCTCTGCCTTCTGGTTGGGGTCAGCCAACTGGTGGCACCAAATGAAGACTGAAGGGCCAGAGGAGAGACAGGTCAGAGCATTTATTTCCCCGGGACCTTCCTTCTGGAATGCGGGTTGGCAGTGGCTGTGCTTCTGCACTGAAGGCATAGCTGCTCCTCTGCAGGTCTCTCTTACAGCTACAGATCTGCTTTGGTTCAGGGGACCACCCCTCTTTTGTCCGTGCAGGCCCAAGGGTGGCAATGGCATCATGCAGTTGGCAGCCTGGCTGTGTTCTCATCCTTTCTTGATTTTCCTTGGCCCTGCCCACACTTTAGTAAGTAGTCCCTTCATTGAATTCTCCTCAGGTACCCCTTCTGAGTGCGCCATCTGTTTCTAGCCAGGACCCTAACCAATGGGGCCCCCATTCTCCCCTGACACAGCCAGATCCCCAAAAGGCAGGATTAACAGTCCTGAAATGGTACCGGGCAGGGCTGGACTGCGATCACAAGAGCATGACAGGCCTCCTTCCTCGCCTTATGGCAGCAGTTCTCAGAGTTTTTCATTTCAGGAACCCTGTATCTTAGAAATCATTGAGGATTTTTAAGTGGATTATATCGATCCATATTCACTTATTAGAAATAAAAATGAGAAAGTTTAGAAATATTTATTTATTAATTATATAAGAAGTAAACACAACATACTTTAAGACAAATTGTTTCATGAAAAATATCTATATTTTCCCAAATAAAACAATTAGTGAAAAAGATGACATTGCTTGACCTTTTTGCAAATATCTGTAATGTCTGGCTTACTTGAAGATAGTGGGATTCTTACACCTGTTTCTGCATTCAGTCTGTTGTAATATGTTGTTTTGGTTGAAGTATATCAGAAAATGTGACTGATGCTGTGCTGAGTTGTTTGGAAACATTTCCTTGTACAATATATTTTTTTAATTGATAACATCACCAATTTCATCAGGAGTCTTTAATTACTGGTCAAGCTCACCGTGCAGATACAGGTTTCCCAAAATTCTATTTTTTGCATAAAATCTCTAATTTTATCAATGCAATCAATCCTTTTCTTGAATTGACAGGTTTACCTCATTTTCAGGAAAATGTCAGCCAGATACTCTAGACTGAGTAACCGTAGTTGTCTGTCAGTTGTTCTTTCAGGTAAAAATGGTGTTCCATGAAAAAAGTGGCTAGTTCAGCTTGCAACTCAAATCCTAGCAGAAACACTTTTCCTGGAGTCAACCACTGTGCGCAAACGTCCAATGCCATACACGCGCTTTGCACATTTCCTATTTCGTATGCTAGAATGTTGAAAAGACATGTGGTCAAGGGTCAAGATTTAATCAAGTTAATCATTGTTATTGCTTCATTAAGGGCATTCTTGAGCGGAACTAGCTTTCTCCCCCTCCACGTGAATGGTGGTGGAGAACACAGTGACTCCTAGTCAGTCTGGTGCCGCCACCTTGAGTCCCTCTAAACCTCAGCAGTTTACCCTCCATCGCTTTTGTACCATCAGTGCAATTGTCAACACAGTAAAAAAGGCAAATAATGTCTGGTATTATCATTAAAAGAGTTTTGACCCTGTAGATCCCCTGCAAGCGTCATGGGAGCCCTGGGGGTTCTCGAATCACACTTGAAAACAACTGTCCTACAGCATAGAGTGAAGTAATGAGAAGTGGTGACCACGTCTTTATTTTGTTCAAGCGCCTTTCTACCCTGGAACTCACTTGAATCTCTGGAATCTAAGCTCCGTGAGAGCAGCAAGTCTTCATCCTCAGAATTTAGCAGTGCTTGCATATGAGATACCAGCAAATAATTAGAAAGAGTCCTTTTTAGAAAAATCATAAATATTAGAAAGATTATAAATTATTAGAAAGATTACAAATTATTCGAAAGATTATTAAAAAGACTTAGAAAGAGAATTTAAGTTCAGTGTAAACCAAAAAAAAAAAAAAAATGATGCGTGCCTTTGATTTTTTTCAAGGAAAAGTTTCAGCCAAATGGATGTAATAAAGCATTTAGCGTCTGTAAAACTGCATGATTTAATCCACTTTTTATCAATTTTTCCACTTAAGAACTTTAGAGAGCAAAGTACAATGAACGGGTATCTCCCAGGTGAGCCAGAAGTAATCTGCAGCCAACAATCATGTTTTCTGAAAACTTCTGTGTCTTAACTCTCCACAATTTGGGGGACCTTGTAATTCTGGTCCATAAAATGTCAGTGTTTATCTTAGTAGAAAGCAACATTTTAAACTACTTAGCAACAGCAAATTTTTGAACATTGATGCTCTATTTGAAGATTGATGCTCTGTTTATTGAGACGCAGTGTGGGGTTTCAAAGATTACAACATGTGAATTTAAGTAAGAGTCCCAAGTTTGGGTGTCATTTCTGCCTCTGTGTGACCTTGGGTGTCGCACTCCTTTGGGTCTCAGTGTCTTCATTTTAAAAAATCAGAAAGATGCTGATCACAATTACAATGTAAAACCATAGTCAATACAAATAGCACCATCAATTCCATGGGGAGAATTTGTGAGAGAATAAGACAGCAATGTATCTCTGAGTTTATGCAGAAATTCTAAGTGTCACGAAGTCACCCCTGATCCCTTGCCAACCCCTTAGATTCTCAGAAGCACTCACATATGTTTTTACAATATACTCCTGGTGTCCTCAGATTCCTCAGAGATGTGTCAGAGCCCTGGTGACCTGTGTTAAAGAAAAAATTAAAACAGTGTGAAAGACTTCATTTAAGACTATTGAAATAGGTGTCAAGACTACTGCAATAGGGGAGAGAGATCAGGCTCCATTCTGAGTACAACAAAGACAGCTGGGGATTGATGGCCAAAGAATTGGGTGGAGGGGGGGGTCAGTGGATGGAAAATTACTAAGAGGAAACAGAATTCTTCCTAAATTGACTTAGAATTTTTGCTGAAGGCAGTCCAAAGACTGCCCATCGAAGGTGGGAGATGAGGAGTTTGATCAGATATCAAAGGTGATCAGATATCAAGGGTGGGGGGATTCTTACTAACTGACTTAGCAGGATTTTTCTACAACTGGACTAATCATCTTTCTGATTTTTTAAAGTGAAGACACTGAGACCTTAGGCAGGCCAAAGATTAGGCCCAAGGATGAGGCCTAGTCAAAAAGAGGGCTCAGAGGAGTCTGTCTAAAGTTTGGTTAAGGAGAGAGTCTTTATCAGTTGGACATGGGGTCCTCCTCTCCCCATACCCTATCCATGTGCACCACATCAGTTCTGTTTGCATTTATTTTGATTTGGATTCTAGTTCTTCAGGTTAAAAAATATTGAGTAAATGGAGAGATATGCCATGTTCATGGATAGTAGGACTCACTCTTGTCAAAATGTCAATTCTTTCCAAGTTGATCTATAGACTCAGTGTAATCCCAATCAAAATCCCAGCAAGTTATTTTGTGAATATCAACAAAGTGATTCTAAAGCCAACACAACATTGAAGGAGAAGAACAGTCAGAGGACTCACACTATCTGACTTCAAGAATTACTATAAAACTACAGTAATCAAGACAGTGTGGCATTGGTGAAAGAATGGATAAATAGATTCATGGAACAGAATAGAGAGCCCAGGAATGGACCCATATGAATATAGTCAACTGATCTTTGACAAAGGACCACAGGCTACACAATGGAGAAAAGACAGTCTTTCTAACAAATGGTGCTGGAGGAACCAGTCAACCATATGCAAAAAAATGAATCTAGACAAAGGCCTTACACTTTTCACAAAAATTAACTCAAACTGGATTATAGAACTAAATGTAAGATGCAAAACTATAAAACTCCTAGATGGTAATGAAGGGGAGAAAGAGCTTTCTCTACCCACTCTGGGTCCTTTCTGGCTGGGCTACAAATTAAATTGACATGAGGCCGAATAGCAGGAGAAAATCAAACAAAGCTTTATAACATGTATACATGGGAGAGACTCGGGAAACTGAGTATTGCTGGCCAGAATGGCAGAGGTTCTCCTCTTATATACACAAAGGAAGATTTTTGGAGGGTTGGGGGTGTCAGCCATGAGGGATTACAAGAAAAGCACAGTAAACAAGAGTATGCAGATTTAAGTTTTCACCTTCCGCACCCTCGAGATCCCTAGAGATAAAGTCATCCCCCCTTCTTCCTGGTACAGAGAAGGAGATACCTTTATAAATGGAGATTTCCCTTATAAATGTAAATGTATCTTACAAAGGGTAACTTCCACTTGTTTTTCTCCTGTCTGCAGATTAAAGCCCCAAATCTTTATGTCAAATAATCTTCACATTTTGGGGTAACCAATTCCAATTCCCCACAGTAACCTAGTAGAAAATCTGGATGACCTTGGGTTTGGTGATGACTTTTTAGATACAACACCAAAGCCACAGTCCATTTACAGGCTTTCAGCAAATGTTAACTATTTTTATGGTGAAATTCCTATATGTATATGGACAAAGACTGAAGAGAGTTTGTTTGCTGTTGTGATGGAATTGCAGGTAGGCCTTTTTGCCGTTGTTGTTGAGATATAAATTATGTTAATGTTTCAAAATATGTTGTATTTTTAACCAAAGCTGTCCGTTTCTTCCTCCTTCCTTCCTTCTTTTTTTTTATAGGAGCAAAGCCAAAAAGTCTGCTCTAAAAGGGTGCTGATGGCCTGTCTGGAGGCAAAGAATGAACCAAACAACCCTTCTGAGCCTGGGGCTATGTCTGGAAGAGCTTGGTCCTGGTAGTTTTTCAACTAAGAAAATGAGGGCTCTTGTCCAGGAGGAAGTAATAGGCCTGAAAGTATGAATTCAGGAAACACAGAGGTCACAGATGACACTCCCCTCCCCACCCCAGAGGATTCATGTCACAGGGAGCATTGCCTGGTCTCAGGGCACTGCATTCTGGCCAAGGGAGAGCTGGGTAAGTTGTCCATTGCAAATAGTCAGAGGCCTATCATAAAAACTTGAGTCTGTAAAGCAGAATGTAACTCAGATGGCTATGAGGCATCACATGAGGAGTCCAAGGCTCGGGGAGCTTGGTGACTTGTGCTAACTCACTTGGCGTGGTGGCAGAGCCTGACCCTGCACTGCAGCAGGGCCTGGTGGGTAACATGCATGACATAAGCAGACCTGGTGGGGAGCATGTGTCTGTCTATAGGGAATAGCTGTTACTTAGAGACTCAAAATGCTTGCCTAGTGTTTCTAGGTCTTCCACATCTTTCCAGAGTGTTTTCAAGCGGAAGAAGGAAATACGTATTGTTATGTGAAATCTCTCAATTTTTGAATGATGGCAATTCATTCAATATATTAAAGGATCACATGGGTCAAATGCTGTTGGAGGTCTGCCATCATGCCTTAGTGTATCTTCTAGCAAAAATGTTTGAATTATGCTGGGGAGATAAATGAAAGCTCTTGAAGATTAAGACAATCTCAATAAGTGGAGAACTTTCAGACCAAAGCACACACTGGCTTTTCCTTCTCTCAAGCTAATATTTAAAGACTTCAACTGAGACAAATTGAGCAGCCCTGGATACACCCAAGTGGCATATTTCAATATGTAGGCTACAAATTAGGCTTTGATCTAGACAGGAACAAAAAGTCAAGTGCAAGTTAGCAGGCCTGACTGTGTTTAAGGGTTGGATTGAAGCTAGGCAGGAAAGGATCACATTCTGAGGATTTTCCTCTCAAACCACAGCAAAGGGGGTGAGAAATAGTGATCAGAGGCAAAACATTTCTGGAAAATGCTGAGTGATGAAGAGTCTATAGAAACAAACCTACCAAAGAAACTTAAACATTAAGAAGAGTTGCTGGGCTGGTGTAGCCAAGAAACTCTGGCAAAGCTATAACACCAGCTCATCACGGCTCTCTGGGGACCTGGGTTCAAATCTCAGCCTCCCACTCGCTGGCTGCTGTGATCTATGGCAAGACGTGAACCTCACTGAGCTTCAGGGCTCTCGTTAGATAAAACGGGAAACGTCATACCAGCGAGAGGGCTGTTATGAGAAAGAAGATTGATAAACCTAACCTCTCTCGATTGCTGGAATCTTGATTGCTTGCCACGTGTCAGGCATAGATCACCTCACTTAACCTCATTACTTCTACATTCTGCCATCCTCATTGTCGTCAGGATGTGTATAAGGCCCCGGTGAGTGTAACAGTGCCACTTATATTGTCATCATTTTTATTACTGGAAATGCGCACACTTCATAGTCCACGGCTCGAGGCAGCTTCTCTGAATCATGTTATTGACACCCCGAGAAACCTTCCCTAACCACACAAGAGTTCTAAACCATCCTGCGGCACAGAATCATCCTCTAAAACATGTGTAGGCTTTCTTGTCCTTATGTTCTAACCCTTGAATGTATTAAGCAGTTTGAAATGCAAATAGATTGGGTTTTTTGTAAGCAGATTTGAAGATTTTTCTTCCACGTCTATTATCTCTCCCAAATGCTTTCCCAAGTACTGAGCGTATAATACCTGCTAAATAAATTTTGGAAAAAATAAGTTGATTGTGTTTCCCATTACAGAGGCAATTTAAGCCAGTTATAATAAACTTGGGAGCTCCCGGGAGGCAGAAAGAAGAAGTAAGCTCTGAAGGGCAGTGGATGATGCTAAGTGGTCTTTGGAAAGCAAAACGCAAATCCTAACCCGGAAACCGGAGGGTTGGAGGGTGGCTGTTTCCTCATCAAACCCCAGCAAGCTGTGACGCATGGCTTATTTGACTCTCAAGGGCATTTGCTCATCTCAGCATGCCCTGGGCCTAGCACAGTACTTGGCAGGAGGGAGCTACTTGGTGAAGTTCTAAGTGTGATGCTGCCAACTTCCCCTGCCCAGAGTGTGTGCAGAAATGTCGGGGGCAGCAGAGCTTCTGGTTGTCGTAAGAACCTGAATGGGACACTGACAATTCGTGGGCAAGAGCTAGAGATGTGAGGGACAGTCCTGCACCCGCAAAGGCCACGAATGCACAGAGTGAGTCTGGAAGAACACACAGCCCTGAAAGCTAATAGTAGTGACCCCCTGGGCAGCAGAATGATGGGAGCTTTAGAATCATGCACCCTTTTTTTTGGCTTTGCATATCTGTATTTTAATTTTTTTTCCTGCAAAGAACTTATGTGATGTATGTGATGTGATCAATAAAAATATTAATGTATTTCCTTTCAGATTTTTTCCCTAAAGATAAGTATTATGTGTACATGCAGTTGGAAGATTCACATAATGAAGGATGAAATGATTGAGTGGAGTCCTTTCTGATTAATAGAATAATGGACCAACGGTTGGGATCCCTCCTTGGGGGGAGCGATACCCTCACTCTGCTCTGCACACTTGATCTCAGTGGAACCAGAAGGGACAGAAAGAGTCCTTTATCTTTCTTCCAGGTCCCACCGCAAGCAGGTGGCTTGTTAGTCACCGAGGGGCTGGTGAAATGGAGAAGGCTGCTTATCAGCCAGGGCCGGGGCAGATACTATCACTGAGGACCAGACCCACACAAAGGCCTCAGCCCCGACTTGTGTTTCTAGCCTGTTCCCCCGAGATTCCCCGACAGCCATCTGATAAGATGCATTTAGCTGTCTAGTTTGCATGGTCCTGACAATTTTCATTCAAAACATATGCAAATACTGGGGGCAGGTTGCTGGGGACAGAGGTTGCTGTGAAATGCTTCTAAACTTTTAACCAAATAATCTATTAACCTCAAGAAGAGGAGCTTTTGATTGCGGCCTCTATTTGCATCAAAAGGACAGTTAGACCCTGTTCATTCCTTTTCCCATCTGGCGGCTTATCTTATCTCTGGGAAGGTGAAATTAACAATGTGACCCAGTGACTTTCCCAAAGTTGCTGGGCTCCTTGGCTCCCAGTGAGGTGGCCGTGAAGGCCCTCTGAACGCTCCAGCTGGGCCCCGTGAGAGATGGAGCCTCGGCAGGCCCCGGGCACATTCCCAAGCCACTGGGCAGTGGGTTGGAGCCAGCGCTCACCAAAGGCTGGCTCTTAGGTCTTCCGGGGCACCTGCCTCATGTGTTTATACAGCGGTAGGGTCAGATGGTTGAGGAATTAGCGCACAAAGAGGAAAGTGCTGCAGAAACCCCACTGATTAATTAGTGCTCAGGAAACAGTGCCTCTGGAGGGGTAACCTGATACCCCGCCCAGGGAAGAGGCTCAGCCCCTGGGGAGGCCAGGGGAATTTTGCAAAGGCATTTCCTGTGTCCTCATCCAGGCCTGGGGGGCTCAGGCTACCATCTTCTAAATCCCAGGTGGGACATCTGTTCAGACCAGTGGCCTTGGGCAGCACCAGCTTCGTGGGCATGCCACCTGCACTTACAAGGGCACTGCCTTAGTTTAATGCTCTGCTGTCACCGTCTTGAAGTTCTTAATTTTTGAACAAGGGGCTCCCCCATTTTCAGTTTGCATTGGGCCCCACAAACTATGTAGTGGTTCCTGGGCCTGGGTTACAGCATGGGGCCCTGGGGATTGCTAAGGGGAGCTGCAGCTCCCTGGCTTGGCATTCAAGGCGCTTGTCAGTTTGGTTTCCTGAGACCTGTCCAATCATCTCCACATTCTACCCTCTCAGGAACCTGTTGTATTCAGCCAAAGATTCTGTCACACAACTCCCTGCAGGTGTACTTCTTGTTCCCTGTGTCTGGTAAACTTTTCCCTCTCCTCGTCTCCCTGCAGACTCCTATTCATCCTTCAAGACCCTGAAGAAGAATCTTTTTTTCCTCCTGAAGATTTCTTTGAGGTCCTGTAGGCAGAGTTAGTGGCTCCATCCTCAGTGCTGTCAGAGCCCCTGAACACCTCCAGTGGTGCTCTTAGTGAAGTGCAGCATCTGTCTCCCTGGAGTGTTTAGAAATATTTAAGAGCTGGTATGGCAGAGGCACCAACCAAAGAGAGCTGATGGAAGGAGGCCGGGCTCAGCTCAAGAGCCAGGTCCTTGGAGACCGCTTGCAGGGCCTGGGGTTAACCCTTCACTTGCTGGATCATGGGAATCAGAGGGCCTTAGGAGCCCAAGGCAGAGTCTGCTCACCAGTGTTAAGGAGTACCTGAACCTTTTAGAAGTGTATCCGGCTGTCCTGGAGCATCCTGGCTGACCAGCATCCTCGAAGGCTCCTTACTCAAACATGGGCTGACTTTCTGCGGGGCCTGTGTGATTCACCTCTCTGTCCAGCCGTCTGAGATAGGGCTTGGCCCAGAGTCAGTGCTCAGAAACGGAGCATGGAAGGGTGTGGGGAAAGGCAGGATGGTCTATGGTAACCTGGGTTCCAGCATCCTTCTCGGGGGAGAGGGAATAAAGAGCCTGCTCTGGAATCTGGAGTCGTCCATTTCTCCAGCTTTCCCCCAAAGAACTCTTTACAGCCAGTGAGTCCAGCATATTGCAGTTTCCTGCAGTGGCTGGGAGAAAACAAAAGAAAAAGTAGGCAGTCCCAGGGTGCGTGCACGCAAGACACAGAAACACACACTCACGCACCAACATACACACAAACATGCCCGGTGCACACGCAAATCCACATATTCATGCTACTCACACACCACACAGTCGCAAACGCACCCCCCACACACCCTAAAGCCAGGGGCGACTCATAGAAGCCAGAGTGTGGCCAAGGCAGGCGTCTGTGCTGGGTTAGGAGGGTGGCCGGAGGCTGGGGCTGGACGAGTGCTCTGGAGGGAGAGCGGCCCAGGTGCTGGGAGGGTTTGGAGAGGCAGAGAGGTGGGAGGCGGGGGCCACCAAGGAGGGGCTGGCTGAACAGGGGTGCAGAGCACGGGTCCTAGGAGGTCATGACGGAAGGAGGCTGCAGATGGGAAGGTAACAGAAAGACGAGCATAGGGAATGGGGAGGAGTCTGGCGTGTGCAGAGAAGCTTCCATGCACCAGGCCTACACTAGGTACTTCACAGACATCACTACTTCTCATTCTCCACCACCCGGTGAGGTGAGGGTGATGATCTCGTTTCACAGATCAGGCTCAGACCCATGAGTGGCCTGCCCAGTGCCCATGGCCACGCGTGGGTCCAGGTCTGCTGGATTCTAATCCCCTGTTATTTCTACCCTGCACGGATCGGGTGAGGAGCTGTGTTACTAACCTTTATTCCCCACCCCAACCTCCTCCCCTTCTTAAAGGGCACACCGGGGGTGACTGCCACTCCTCCCCTTACTACACCCTCACGAACTCTAATTGGGAAACATGGGCGAGAGCTGCCGTGCAGATTTCAGCCGGAGCTGGGTCTCAACCTCGACACTGCTATCATTTGGGGCCGGATCATTCTTTGCGGTGTGGGGTGTCCTGTGTCTTGCAGGATCTTTAAAAGCATGTTTGGCTAGTAGCATCTCTTCCTTCCCCTCCACCCCAGTTGTGACAACCAAAAGTGTCTCCAGACATTGCCAAGCGTTCCCTGGGGGCCCAGTCACTCCCGCGATGAGAACCACTGGGTTAGACGGATGGTGGGCTTGTGAGGCTCTGGGGGGTGTTTCACAAGCTCCCCAGTCCCTCCGCACAGGGGTTTCAGCTCTCCAGCAGACACCAGTCCCTCTGGCTTAGGTGCTCATGAGTCAGGCTGAGTGGCAGGGGGATGGACACTGCGACCTCCCCAGGGCCTTCCAGGAGGCCCTGCAGATCTGGGTGGGGCCAGCCCTGCCCTCCCCATGGGCCACTGGGCTCCCAGAGAGACACTTTGTCCAGCAGCTCTCTTCCACCTGCCCCCCTAGGACGTGCAGACCCAGGGGCCAATTATACAAATGAAAAATCCAGGTCTTGGCCTCAAATGAGTATTTTCCTTTGGTGTTTTGATTCTCCTGTAATAAGTGCCTGGTCACCAAGGAATCCCAGGAATGTTGTGGCCTTGATAATGAAAATAGGCACCTGGCCCAGAGGGGCCCACTCCCTGGATTGGCACCGAAGCTGAGCAGGCGGCCTCCAAATCTCAAGCTGCTCTTCCCTGCTGGGCAGGGGCACTTGCTGAAACTGGCTATTCCCTCTCAGCCCTGGGCCTGTTCGCAATCCCTTCTTCCAGCTGCCTGGCTGCAGCACCTACCTCCTGAAGCAAGCAAGAATCCTTATGAATGTTTGGCTTCGTATCAGGAGAAACAAAACGAAACACACCTCCACCTCCCACCTAACATTTTTGGTTTGGTTACTTTCTCATTTACAATCACAACAATACTATTATTCCCATTTTACAGGTGGGGATGTTGAGGCACAGAGAGGTTAAGTCACTTGCCCAAGGGCTCACAGTTGGCAAGTAGAGTTGCTGGGAGTTGAACTCAGACAGCAGTTTCCAGAGCTGGTGCTCTGACAACTGAGCCTCGACTGCAGAATAACCAAGTGGCCTGGGGCCCCTGGGGCTGACACCTGGGCACAAAGGGCCTTGGCTTTGAGTCTACACTGGGTGGCTGGGATGGTGAGGAGCTCTGCAGAGGCTGTGAGGACTCCAAGTCATTCCCCGTCTCCCTGGCTCCGGGACTCTTACCACACTCTGTCCATGACAATAGAGGGCTGACAGGAAGGAGGGCTACTTAGCTGGGCTGGCCAGGGGCTGGCCAGGGAGACCCACCTTCCTCGGGGCTCCTCCTGAGGTCCTAATTCTTGATGGTTTACTTCAAAAGAGCATGCCCCAGTGCAGGATGCAGTCCGTGGCATTTCCCCAGGAATCAGTACAGTGAGGTGGTTTAGGGCACAGGCCTCGATCCCGAGGGGCTGGGTTGTAGGGCCATCTCTGCTAGCTGATAATACATGCTCTCGGGCAAGTTCCCAAGCAAGTGGCCTTCCTCATCGGTGAACTGGAGAGAATAAAGCCGGCTTCATGGAGTTGTGATATTTCCTGAGATAGTCAACGTGAAGCCTGGCACACTGCGGCTCTCTGTTGGAAGACGTGTGTGTGAGGTCACATAAGGCCCTTGGAAGTTAGGAGCCCCTGAGTCACGTGGGGCAGGTGGCCAAATCTCTCTGGGACTCAGTTGGCTCACCTGCAAAATAAAGGAAATAATGAAATCGCATTTTGTGGCACTGGGAGCGTCAGGTGGCGGGACAGCATGTGCAAAGACCCAGAGATGGAACGGCGCTGGCTCCTTCCGGATTCCAGGTGGTTGAGGATGCCCAGTGAGGGCGACGCAGAGGGCACTCTCGAGAGTTGAGGCTCCAAGGCGGGCTGGCTCCAGTTTTGAGGCTGAAATCCTCTCCTGGCTTCTGAAGTCCAGGGACTTGGAGGTACAAGAGATGGAAACACAACAGAAATGGTTGTTGACTGCGTGCTTTTGTTCCCAGCACCCCTGGGGCCCAGGGCTGGGTTCCCAGAGGAGTGAAGATCTGCAGAGGGAAGGGAACAGCTTGGCCGGGCTGGGGAGGAAGAGAATTCCAGGGCAGGAGGCCCTGGGGGCAGGCCCCTCCTTCTCCTGCCCTGCGCCCCGGTCCCTCCCCGCACATACACACCATTATGTGGCGCTCACAGTGGGCCGATTGTGGGCACTGAGGACTCAGGGCAGGGGCTGGGCTGAGCACAATACTTCTCATAATAGCCACTATTTATCAAGGGCTTGCTGCATGCCAGACACGGAGCTAAAAGAGTCCCAGGCATTATCTCATTTAATCCTCACCACGGCTCTGCAGCACAGGGATTATGCTCCCTATTTCAGGAGAAAACTAAAGTTCAGGGAGGTTAAGCGCTTTGCTCAAGGTCACACAGCTGGCAAGTGATAGAGGCAGGATTCTGCTACAGGTGATCCAATCCCAAGGCCTTAACTAGTACACTCTCTGCAGCCCTTTTAGAGCCTGTTTCTCCTAAATGGATGATTAAGGGGAGGTGGATACCCCTAAACCTCCTTTCCAAGCTCCCTTAAGAGTTTATCTCATTGCGTGTCAAGTCAAGTCAGTTCAACGTGTAGTGAGTGACGTCTGTAGACTGTGTTTTCTATATTCAACGTTCTAAAACATACCTATTTTAAGATGCACCATTGATTTGATGGTGACTTTCAGAGAGGGAATAAAGGAAGAACACATTAATGTAATGTGCTCTGAATTCTGCCATTTTATGCCACGGGAATGTGAGCATCTTGGAAGGAAGGAAATGTTGGGCCAGCCTCCATATTAAACGCCTGCGTTGGAAATATGACTAATAAGGCTCAGAGGCAAATCCATGAATTTATCTGTTCTTTCAAGTACTCAATACATTTTATATATATTTTTATTAAAGTGTAGTTTACCTGTTATAAAATGCACACATATTAAGTGAATTCCTTCATATGTGTACACCCACATAACCACCATCCCTTCAATGAATATTTATTAAACACTATTTTTCGAAGGCCAGGAACACAATGGTGAATATCATTGGTGGGGGTCTCCTCCCTCCATGCAGAGTCCAGCAAGACGATAACCAAGTAAACAAACAAAGAGGTCCACAAAGTTATTAAAACTGTGTTTGTATTATGAGAAAACAAAGCAGTGTGAAGCAAAGAAAGAGGAAGAGTCTCCTTGTTCACTAGGGTGGTGGGGAGAAGCTCTCTCGTGCAGGCAGCTGCAACCTGAAAAATTAAATTTATGGTCCCCACGGAAAAACATTACAGGCAGAGAGAACAGAAAGTGTGAAGTCCCCGAGGTGGCAAAGAGCTGGCATTTGAGAAGACCAGCAACACTGGTAAGACGTGGGTAATGGAGAAAGGTGGGCATTGGCCAAGATGTGCCAGGCCTCAGCAAACAGCCGAAGGCGGTGGGGAACTGGGAGTTGCTTCTTCGTACGGTGCCTACCATCTAGGGTATGGGTGCCGCCGCTGAGAGGTCAGAGATGGCTCTCAAGGTGGTACCTGCCGACTGCCAGATGGGCAAGGGCATTCCAGGTAGGACACTGTGTGTCCAAGGGCTCTGTGGCATGAAGCAGGAGAGCTTGTTCACCTGTCTGCCCAGAGTGCTGCCTGGCTGGAGCCTAGAGGAAAAGGAGGAGTTGGGTGGGAAGGGTGAGCCATGAGGTGGGAGAGGAGGCCAGAGGCCAGTCCTTAGTCGCACCAAAGGAGTTTGGATTTTATCCAGAAAGCAACGCTTCAGAAAGGTCCTCCGGGCAGCGTGTAAGGTGAAGTGGAGACTGCACAGGTGCGGCATGTGCTTGGTCCCCAGAGGGACTGGGGCTCTCTGAAAACAGTAATAGATGGGTCTCCTGTGAGCATGACAGTGCTGGGTACAGTGGGCCCAGAGCACCAGTGTCTGTCTCTGAGCCCCATTTGAGGAAAGGTGCTGTTTCAGTTTGAGGCCCGCAGTGCCCGGACACAGTAGGAGCTCAGGACTAACTGGCTGAAGGAAGGGACTCCCATCTCACACACACCTCTTACCACACCTGCCCCCATCAGTCCTTGCCCCAGCATCCCCTCTGTGGACTCATTCAGCTCTACAGATGCCCACCCACCCCACCCGCCCCAGTTGTACAGAGAAATACTTACAGGCCACAAGCATAGACAGACTTGGGGGCAAATCCTGGCTCTGCCGCCTGCTTGCTGTGTGATCCTGGGCAAGGTGGTTAACCTCCCTGAGACTCTGTTTCCCCGTTCCCTAAATGGAGGTAATAATAGTTGTGGAGGGCTGTGGAGAAGATCCAGTAAGCTAATGCACACTTCGTGGTCCACAGTGAGGCTTCGTAGGAAAAGAAGAGGTCAGGGGAGCTGTAAGCCTGTCCCGCCCAGTCTCAGGCCTCCCGCTGCCACCCACAACAGAACAGACCTGGCCAGAAAGGTCGACGCACAGGCTGTGGAAACTGAAGTATGGTCTCTCTCCCTCTTGTGTCCAGGACTGCAGACTGGCATTTCTCCAAAGCTGGTATTAATCTGTAAATCAACCCAAGAGAAGAGCGTATGCTCCTGGGATCATTCAGTGATAAGCTGAAGTCCCCCTGTGACTGTGGTGACTCGTGGATAGAGGCCCCACCACTGAGTCTGCCCCAGCACACATGCCAGTCCTGACTTGAGAAATACCCACTGCTTCACCAGCGTGGAGGGGCTGCTCATCCATGGATGGGGTGTTTAATTAGGAAATACAAAATGACGTAATAACAAGGGTGGGACGGTCTAGATAGTCCCGGAAGCCAGCACTCAATAAAATGCTTTTAATTTTGACAGAAGCCTTCTGAACAACTTTTCTTAGAACAATGTTAAGACTAGAGGAGCTGGTCACTCCTCTCTTTCTATTCCTCCGCCCCTGTGAAGGCCTCCCTGGGCTTGCTGGCCCGAAGGCGGTGACCCAAGGTGTCTGGACTACCATCAGGGTCTTCCTTGGGCCAGCAGGTAGGCCCAGGGCTGAGCGGCTGCTGTCAGGGATCCAGCAGTGGGAGGAGAAGGCAGTTCCCCATGGGCTTCTGCATGAGTGTTGAGTGATGGGCTGGTGCTAAAAGCCTGAGGCTGCTGGACCCACAGTCAAACCAAACACTTGTGCAGGTTACTTAGTGAGATGTTTAAGGCTCCCATTCGGAATGGGAGAGGCTGTGTTCCCCATCTTGCCCCTTATTTACCATCTGACTTTGGAAAATCTATTGGAATTAAGTTCATGTGTGAACTGATAATAAATAACAGCAACTAAGTAAGGTAGAAGTAAACAATCCATGGCTGATATGGCAGTCCTTGGTGCCAGGGACCCAGGCTCTGCCATGCATGAATTCTTCCCAAGATCACCTTATAGGCCAAGATAGCTGCTGAAGCTCCAGCCATTATGCCCACATTCTAGTTGACAGGAAGAAGCAAGGAAGGAGAAAGAGGAGCCCCTGCTGCCCCCGCCTCCTTTAAGAACACTTTTGGGAATTGCACACACCACCTCAACCTATATCCCATTGGCCAGCCTTAGTCACACGGCCACATCTGGATGTAAGGGAGGCTGGGAAAGATCATTATTCTGGTTGTGTATGTGTCCAGATAAGAACCAGAGCCTAGACCTAAGGAACTAGGGAATGTCATGTATTGAGGGACATCTAGCAGCCTCTGCCACCATTGGGATAAATCACTTCCTCTCTCTGGTCCTCATTTTCTTCCTCTGTAAAATGGGGTTGATAGTAGTGTTCATACGGTTGTTATGAGAACTGAGATTCGTAAAGAAGCAAGCACATTGCCTGGGATATGGTAAGACTTCAGTATCTTTCAAGAAGTATTAATATTCTTGTGACCCATGACTCTCATCTTTAAATATCTGCAATAAGAAGCAGAGGAATTGCCCTTTCAAAACCCAACTCAGGATGTCTTCAGATCTACGCTGGACTGAGTTAACGTCATGCTGCCTCAATGGCAACACTTGGTCTGGAAGCGGAGCAGAGAGGCGCTTCACAGGGGATTGGGTGCAGGAATTGTCATTATCCCTATTCTGCAAATCAGTACACTGAGGCCCACAAAGGTGAAAGGGCATGTGCAAGTTCACCCAGTTAAGAAAGAGAAAGTGCTAGAATTTGAACCCAGTCTTCTCCCCGAGCCGTGGCCCCTAACCACTACACTGCACTGCCACTCTTCTGTGAATGCTTGTGGGCAAGTGTCCTCCTGGCCAGGAGATTCCAAAGGGAAAGGCTTTCCTTGGGAGGCATGCCTCGTGCTGCAGGGACTTTTATAGCCAATCCCGTGTGCTCCAGCAGGATGCTACCCAAACACCCCTGCCTGGGGATGAGCTCGGGGGCCCCATCCATTTCCCCCGGGAAGCCTGCAGCCCCTAGACCATGGCGGGAGGCTGGGCTCCAGGGTGATCACCAGCCACCACACTTTGCAGCACCACAGCGTTGCAATGTGGGCCTTGTGTGGGTCCCAGCCTGAGCCCTGTGTGATGTCACAGTGTTTTACTTTTTCACAGTCACTACCAGTGGGTGCCTGTCTGGTGCTGGGGCTGTGACTGGGGTTCCGGGTTGGCTGAGATACCCAGAAAGAACCACAATTGCTCGGGGGCCTTCCACCTACAGGAGCCAAGGAAGCCAAGCCAAGGAGCTCTGCCAAACCTGGCTCCAACTCTGGCCGTGGGGAGGGACTGGCAAAAACAGGGCTCACTCTGCCTTCTCCCTGAGCCTGGACACTTGTGCCTGGGGACCTCAGACTGAGTTCAGAGGGTCCAGGCCCAGGTCCTCCTTGCAGCTGTGTCCTAAAAAGTTCTAGAAGACCTGCAGGGTTGGGGGTAGAGGAACTATAGGGATGTAGAGAGAGTTCTACTTCTGAGAGTCTTGGGCTCTTGCCCTCACAATATTCCCTCATTGCTCAGGTTGGCTGAAAAATAGAGGACCAGGAGGGGGAAGGGAGAGGAAGTCCCAGGGAACTGGGGAAACTGAGGCTGAGAGCCAACCAGGATTCCGCCCTTAGAAGTCACCTGGGAGGGTTTGGATTTCATCCTAGGGATATGGGGAATTAAACATAGGTTTAAGCAGGAGTGGGATACCATCCAACTAGTATTTTAGAAAGATCTCTGGAGCAGTGTGGAGGTGCATACCAAAATCTATATCAGTCAGGGTTCTCCAGAGAAATAGAACCAATTGGAGATTATCTATCTATCTATCTATCTATCATCTATCGGGATCTTAAAGAATTGGCTCATGTAATTGTGGGGCTGGAAAGTCTGAACTCTGTAGGGCAGCCCAGAGGGCTGGGAGCTCAGACAGGACTTGATGCTGCAGTCCTGGGATGGGGAGACACTACCTATGTGCTATGATGTGCACCCAGAGGCCTCTAGGGGATTGAGAGTAGGTCACGGCCCTGAGCTGCGAGTTTCTGCCCAAAGCTGACCTTGGTCTGGGTGTATCTTCTTCCGTATCAAAATGACCTCTGCCCCCACTCCCAGCACCCATCAGTGTATGTGTCCAGTCTGAACTGTGAACTCCTTGAGGGTAGAGGCCGGGTCTTATATCGGGCTCCACTGCATTAACACAGTGCCCGGTGCACAGGAGGTGCTCACGAAATATGAAAGAATTAATTATTTCCATCTGGAACCCATCTCTGTGTCACGTATATCTTTCATCATTCCCTCCCCTCCTCCTCCCCCCTGGGACCTCCCCCTCTGGACTCTCCGGCAGCCCACACATCCCTGCAGAACAGAGGAGCTCACAGGCCGCAGGGTTTGGTAGCAAGCAGGTCTGGGGCTGAATTGCAGTTTTGATATTCACATGCAACCTGTCGATTGACTGACTGATTGATTGATTGAATCCTTTTTTTCTTCATATATCTGTTCATTAAACTTCCGTCAGTCACCTATGTAAGCCAGATTCAGGTGCTGGATTCACACCACAGAGACCACTATGACCCCTGATCCTAACAGGGTCACCATCAGGGCGGGGGCATTCACTGAGAGAATAACAAAACAATGCATCTTCAGGGCAGTGATAGGAGAGATGAACACACACGGGGAGGGACACCTAACCCAGTTGGAGGGAGGGGCTCACTTCCTGCTGGAGGGGATGGCTGAGCTGAGCCTGAACAGTGTGTAAGGGTCATCCAAGCAGAGAGCAGAGGGAGGGCTGGCAGGGAGAAAGCAACCAGGGAAAGGGTCTGTCTGGTACGGCCGGTGCAGCCCTGGAGACCAGCATATAGCAGGGGGAGGTTTCCCGATAGAGCAGTTCTTTGGCGCCCCTCCTAAGGACTGGGTATCTTTCTTCCCCAGCTTCTCAGCATCCAGGCCACCTGCTCATCTGGCTCTTGCCATAAAGAATCCACCTTGTGCCAGACTGAAATGAGGCCTCCCTCCCCTCCTCTGCTCTTCCCCTCACCCCGGCTTGGCGCAGATCTCCTTCAGGGAGCTTGAGCCAATGGGGAGGGGCCTGAGGGGTACTGGGGAGGCAGGAAGAACAGCAGGGACAGCCTCAGCAAGCTGGCTGTTGGCGGATGCCAGGCTCTCCTCATCCACAGAAATCCACACCTGTCAAATGCAGGCTTAGGTGTTCTGCCTTGCTGTTCCCATCTGTAAAATGGGGTTAGACAATCACATTTCAATTAAATGAAGGCCCTTTTATCCCTGAGCCTGGCACAGAACTGACCCAGAGTAATAGCTGAAACATATTCGTTGAATAAATGAAAGGACTGGGGAAGACAGATGGTAAGCATGTGATTGCAAGTGGGAGGAATGATTCCTCTGCAAAGGAAACTTCATGGGGGCTGCTTCCCTTTGGGATGTCCTGAGGTTAGTGCTTACCAATGGTTTTGCTAGTTTCTCCTTTAGGGCAGGGACTATGTCTTATGGGACCCACCAAGGTGCTTGGAGGAGCCAATGACCGTTTACTAAATGCCCATCATGTGCCAGCCACTGTGTTCAGGCCCTTCCTGATAGGTTCTCTCTCAGTTTTCACCATAGCCCTTGCACAGCTGAGAGCACTGGGGCCCTTATGTAACTGGCCCCACAAGCATTTTTAGTTAGATCAAATCACCGGGTTTGATTTAGACCTGAGATTATAAAAGCCTTTCATTTCATGGGCCAACATCTCCTTATATGGGTCAATGAATTTGAACACTATGCTGAGAAAGAGTCTGTGGCTGTAGTGGGCTGCGTGGTGGCCCCCAAAAAGACAGGTCCATGTCCTAACTCTCAGAGCCTGTGAATGGACTTGGATCTCATTGGAAAATAAGGATTAGAAAATTTGGAAAATTGTATTTGCAGATGTAACTAAGTTAAGGGTCTTGAGATGAGCTTATCCTGGATTACAGGATAGGTACTAAAATCATTAAGTATCCTTAGAGGAAGTAGAAGAGGAGAAGACACACACAGAGAAGGCGAGAAGGCCACATGAAGACAGAGACAGAGGTTGGGGTTATGCAGCCACAAGCCAAGGAAGGCCTGGATACGCCAGAAGTTGGAAGGGGCAAGAAATTATTCTCCCCTAGAGCCTTCGGAGGGAGTGTGGCCCTGCTGACATGTTGGTTTGGGACTTCTAGCCTCCAGAACTGAGAGAATAAGTTTCTGCCATTTTAAGACACCCAATTTGTGGTAGTTTGTTAAGGCAGCACTAGGAAACTAACACAGTGGGTTTCTCAGGGCTCAGGGGGAAGGAGTGCCGTGATAGATTAGTGATGTGCGCATGGGCAAGCGAGGGCACGGTCTCAGAGCACAAGCTAAGTATCGGCCAACCTTGATTTAGGTCAGCCAGGTTTCTGGTTGGGTCTTCCTCTGTGTGGGCAGATACCAGATTATTCTACTACAGTGATTCAGCACTAAATGGTACAGACAACCATCAGGATTTGTCTCCTTTCGCTGAGAAGAGGAGGGTGGAGGTGTGGGATGCAACAGCAGCCTCAGTAACTTTGTCGTCATTGGCCGAATGAAATAATCTTGAAGGTGGAAAACTTTCTGAGAACTTGGCAGTGGCTGGTCTTTTTTTTTTTCATTCCCCCTCCTGCTGCCTCTAGGTAGGACCACAGAGAATCATCCAGAAAAGACAAGGCCTGATGTTGGCAAGGAAGAGATCCTGGAAGGAGTTTTGCTTTTCTTGGAGTCTCCAGTTCCAGAGTCTGACAATCCTTCCTGTCAAGGCCTCCCCATCACCTTTGAGCCCTTCCTGCTACCATTTAAACCTTGGTTTTCCTGTCCTATCCACAGCAGAACCACAGCCAAACTCCCTCCTCCATGGAGTAAGAGGGCAGCCCAGTGTGGGGACAAGCATTTGGGGACATGATCTCAAACCCGGCTTTTATCCTTTCCTGCTATGTGATCTTGGAGAATTTCATATCACTGGTCCTCAGTTTCCTCTTCTACAAAATGGGAGGAAAATAGCAACACCTGATTCAAGGTGTTGCTCTGAGGATTCCACTAGATCACAGATGTAAATGTGCCCCATACATACACTTAATAACTGTGTGAAAATGTTTAATTCGAAAACAAAATTTTAAGACAAAGAAACAGACACAAAATCATTCATCCTACTGAATTCTAGACCCTTTTACCTGTCATTATGGGTCTTCTTTCTGGACCTTTAGTAATCACCATCTATTGAGCACTGACTGTGTACCAGGTGCCATGTCAGGCTCTTTACATGTCACCTTATTCAGCCCATCACAGCGGCTCACTGAACTAGGTACTGTCACTGTGCTCATTTAACAGATGAGGTGACTGAGGCTGAGAGAAGAAAGTGGTTTGACCAAGGTGACGGAGTAAATGGAAAGTCTGTCTCTGAGCCATCATATGGCACAGCCGCCATGTTGAGGACTCCCCTCCAAGGGCTCCTTCACTGCACTCGGCTTGGAGAGTGGAGCCCAGGACCCTTGTGATCCCCTTAGGACACGGAATCTTGGAGGAAAAGAGCAAGCTCCTTTGTCTTTACATCCCAAGCACTCCAACCGAGTCTGGTGCAGGCTAACGTTAACTACACACGTCAGAAAAGGTGAATAAGTGAGTGAATAAGTGAATAGTGGAGGGTTTTTTAAAACTGTCTTATGTTTTAACAAAGTGGGATCTTCATGCTCAGATGAAGGAGATCTGGGTTATCCACCTTCTACCTTTATTTCCTGGGTGACTCTGTGCATGTCAGATGTTTCTCTTGTAAAAAGAGGGATAATAAGGTACCCTCTGCCTTGGCATGGAGACGGGGCCAAGGGGTCTTTTAGGAACGATTCAGCTTGAACACAGCTGGATGGTGCTGACCTTGTTCCAGCTACATCCCCAAGAGGGCCAGCTTACAGTAGGTGCCGTGGTTATCTGCTGCAGGAGTAAATGACTCAGTGCCTTTCTCAGCCATTTCAGAGTTATTAAAAGCTGCAAAGCCAGCTTTACATTGGCGGGACCGTGGGTGGGGTTGAACTGTCCTGGTTTGGAGCAGGGCTCTCTCCTCTCCTACAGGAACCAGCTGAAAACAGGGGGATTGGTTAGAGCTGATCCTTCCATTGGAGTGGTGCTTATGCATCCACTCGCTGTACCTAGAAAGGGTTAAACCTTGGGCAGCATGGCCTGGGTGCTCTCCAACACTACCTTGCCCCATTACCTTGCCTCCAGCTGAGATTAGGCCATTAGTTTACTCATAAACAAGTGGCACACTCCATCTGAGCAGCCAAAGATAAGGGCCATTTTCAATCTGCAGCACTAAATGTGGCTCCCTGCGCCCCAGCCCACACACCCCCCTGATCTCAGTAGTTTGGGAGGTTGTCTTTTCAGGCAGCTGCTCTGTCCTTTGGAAATCCCTGTGTTTGTGTTAAGACTTTGGGGGCCTGGAATGGCCACACACACAGAAATGGAATCCATGATCAGGCTTCCAGAATCAAAGTGGTCTTGGGCCAGGAGAGGGCTGGTCAAGTCCTGCCAATCCCATCAAGGCAGGGGCAGTCTGGAGAACCCTCATTCTAGAACTGAGGCTGGTGTCTTCCCAAAGCTCCAGAAGCTTCAGTAACTCCTTATTTCTAGTCCCGTCTAATCTCAACTCTTGGGCCTTCCTCCCAGGTACTTCTTCCCTGCCAGTCAGATAGTAGGGAAGACCACAGAACATCAGAGCTGTCCCTTGACAATCCTGAGTGTGAACAGCTTACCTTGTCGTGCTAGACTGTGACCTGTGAGCCAAATCTGGCTCACCACTTGTTTTTTGTATGGCCCATGGGCTAAGAACGGTTTTTACATACCCAAATGATTGAAAAAAATCAAAAGCAGAAGACTAGTTTGTGACATGTGAAAGTTATAGGAAAGTCAAATTTCAGTGTCTAGAAAGTTTTGTTGGAACAAGACACGCTCATTCGTTTACCTGCCGTCCACGGTGACTTCTGTCCTCTCGTAGCACAGCACTGCTGCTTGGTGCACCCCAGCTCACAGGGCTGCTGCATGTCTTGCCTGAAAGACACTGTCAGATATGAAATTCACAACACCCATTACAGATCAGCATCAACAGATGAACATCTGCAATTGACTTTGATGGTAGGTGACATTCTCTTTGAATCCCAATGAAATGAAATGTTATTCCCCCCATCTTCTCATTAGTAGAACTGTATTTCTAAAAGTTGGACACAATTTTTATTATTATATTTTTTTGTTAATAAAAACTTTGGAGAACTTTTTCCTTTCTTGTACCTTCATAGTATCCTAGATTTTGCCTCTTGGCCTGCAAAGTCTAAAATGTTTGCTATCTGGTCCTTTACAGAAAAAGTTTGCTGACCTTTGACCCAGACCATTAGATTGTGCCAGAAATTTCACTATTTTTGTCTCCCAGTTCCATGCCCTAGGTTGTCTTACATCCATACAGAGCCTGGGAATCCTTTACAGCCCATAGCCACATCTGGGTTCAACTGTTCTCACTACTCTTAGGGGGCCATGAAAAATTAACAGGAAGCCCTGTTAAAATACATCCCTTGTCCTGGCTTCCTGGAGGCCCTCTCCTCCCCACCGGGCATACCCAGGACCCCCTTCACACTCTCAGGGAAGCCTCTTGGACTCATCAAGGGGCTCACTGATTTTCCTCTCCTCTGCCCTGACTCTTCATAAGGGAAATTTAATTAATCCTGGTTGCCTTGTGGATCAACTGATACCAAACCAATGGAAAATTAATTCCCTTATATAAATATTTATCAAACATTGTGCTAGTGGCTAGATCACTGGGAGATTCTATTTGGCATAAATCGCACCCCCCAGGAGGAGGGTGGCATAGGGGCACCGGATTCCACTGGCAGTCAGGAATTTTGAGCCAGATTTAGCTTGCGCTCCACCACTTCCTAACTATGCGACCTTCTTGAGTTGCTCCATCTCTCATAGTCTGTATTTCCTCAGCAGCAAAAGATGGCGCTCGGATTGAGTTCCCTCCAGGCTAACCCGAAGACTTATTTTAAACCAGCTAAGTTGGCAATGAGGTGCACCTGCAGGGACATCACTGCGTGTTGCCAATGTCCTCCTCCCTTCTAAGCAATAAAACCCAGGCCTCCAGATTTTCCCATCCCCAGTCTTGGACAAAATGTCTCTTTAAGCATTTGCAGCCACATCCCCCGCTCCTTCCCTCTCACCCCTCAACCACATGCCCCTAAGGAATTCTGGAGGAGACTCACTTCCCACAGCCCCAGGCTCAGCCAAGCCCAATTTCTTCATTCAGGATCAATTATATTTTCTTCTTCTTACCTTAAAGAACAATAATGAATCACACTGTCAACCCCACAGGCCTTTCTATTATTCCCTGTCTGCATTTGGATTTCCTCTTTGGTTGTGTAATCTGGCCTTTACAATATCCTTTCCTTGCTAACAAAAATGAAACCCTTGGGAGGAGGTGTTTGAGGATGATGGGACTCCTATGCCAGGAATTTGGTGAGCTCCTGACTCCTACTTCTCCCTCACCCACCATGTCCCTTCAGTCACCAAATGCTGCTGCCTTTTTCTCTTAAGAATGACTCAAGTACATCCCTCCTTCCAAGCCCATAGCACTGCCTGATTTGCTGGCTCCATCACCCCTCTCTTAGTTTCCCAGGACTCCACTCTCTTCCCCAGCAACCCTCTCTCCACATCAGCAGCCACGGGGATCTTTCTCATTGTAGGTCTGGTCTCCCCTCCTGCTTAAATCCTTCTATGGCTCCCCGTTACCCAAAGGATAAAGTCTAAGTTCCTTCATATTGGTGGCTAACAGCTGAATCTGACATGGTTTGTCTGTCCAAAAGAGTAGTTTTTAAAACCGAATTTGCATGTGTGTAGTAGGGACACATGCTCAGCTGGCCCCTAAAGCGTCTGAGTGTGAGCTCCCACCAGGTTCCTACTCTGCTCACATCCTGAAATGGACATTTGTTACTTTTTTTTTCCAGATTGGCATCCAAGCCCCTTTTTATTAGGGAAAAATTCTGTGTGAGTCTTGGAAGGATGCAGGGCCCAGTTGCCTCTTCTCTCCACCGAGGCAGAATAGGGGTATAGGACCTCACTTGGTCAATTGCATGTTGCTCCTTGGGCTTTGAGTCTTGACGAGTGGTCCAGGTAAGGAGTTACTCCTGGAGGAGTGGCGAGGCACCAGCACTGTTTCTAACCGTAGGGCCCAAGGGCTGACCTAGACTGCAATTTGTGCACCTGGTCTTCCTCCCTCAACTTTCTCCTGACCCTGGTTCCCAGTCTTATCTTTGACCCATGAGCCACTCAAGAGCCTCCCCTTGTGTCCTTTTCCACTTATCGTTACCCAGAGTGAGTTTCCCAACTGCTGCCCTAAGTTCACCCCATCTATATCCCCTTTGCTCCTAGAGTTCAAGGATCTGGCCCTGCTGTTTCATGTTGGTGTAGTGGGACAGCAGCCAGCTATATCAGAAACTTTTTGTATGTGGGCCAATGAAACTCTCTTGGGTGGGAGTTTCTGCTGCTTGCAACTGAAAGAACCCTGACCAACACAGTCGTTAAACAATAAATTTCATTAAACTTAGAAAGTATTAACTGAGCACCTACTCTAGGTCAGGCTCAAGGGGAGACCAGTGCTGAGTCTCACTGGCTGGCCCTGGATTGTTTGCCCATCCTGGAGCTGTTTCCCAAGGGAAAAATCAGGGTGCTGTTACCAGAAGGAGGAGGTGGGGAATAGATGCTGAGCAGACAAGAACGAGTCTCAGTAGACACCGATTATCATCATTGTTATTTATTTTTAAATTAAGGAAATGTGCTTTCATTAGGAGATAAGGGATCCCGGAACAGGGGCAGACAGGAGACAAGCTGTGACCAGGACCAGAATGTGCTTCCTGGTGGGGTTAATGCTAACTTCCTCGGCAGACCACCTGCTTTGAGGTCGGCCATCAGCCAACTTTCTATTCACACCTACTCAGACTGCCCTCCTGCAGATTCGCATCTTCAGTATTATCAGGGAGAGTCAAGGAGAGACCACATAGGACTCTTCTAGTATCCAGTTTCTTATACTCCCTCCCACACTCCATTTCTTCGTTGATAGATTGGCATTCTCCCAAGGCCACAATTCAGAGTTGCCTTTCCCCATCTGGTCAAGTAGCTTTTATCAAGCTCACCCATGTCCCTGTGCCTCAGTTTCCTCACCTGTAACATGGAGGAGAGTTTGAACTGCACTATTGACCTTGCACGATTGCTGTGAAGACCAAACACGAGATTCCAGTTTTAAATACGCTGAAATGTACAAGTCTTATGGAAACATCAGTCAAAGTGATTTCAAAAGGTAAACATGTTCATGTCTCTACCTGACTTAAACCATTTTGATGGTGTTGCCTTGTTTGTAGATCGACTCCGAGTTCTTTCTCAGCTCCACAGAGCCCTGCCCCACCTGCCCCCTGCCAAACCCCCAACATTGTCACATGTCCCTTTCCCTTTCATTAGCCTCCCTTCTGATCCTCAAAAATGCAAGACCTCTCCCAGGACTGGGCCACATGCCAGCTGGTCCCTCTGCCTGGTTCAGAGCTCTCTTCTCTCCTCCCATCTTTCAGGCTCGGCACACACCTCGCCTCCTCATGGAAGCCTTCCCTGATACCCTGGTCCACGTTGGGTGCCCTGGCGGACATACTCACAGCACTTGCACTTGGCTTTCTTTTCTCTGATTTCAATTGCAGTTAATTAATTATTTGTAGAACGAGCTGATATATATCTGTCTCTCCTGCTAGAATATGAACTCCTGGAGGGCAGGGACGGTGAGAGACACCATGCCCAGTCCCACAGTCCAGTTGAAGGTTCTCAATAAATATTTGCTGAAAAAAATAAAGAATGAATAAGTGCATAAAATAAAGATATTAATTTAATTCCTATAGTAGGCGTTGGGGTAGACACTCGTTATGCCATATAATCTACCCAAATCAACAGATTGGGTAGAAATCCAAAGGCAGTTAGGATACATTAACAGATTCACAGGCAAATCGGCTCATTTGGAGAGAAACTTCATGGAAATATCCATTGCTACTAACCTTAACACCATACAAACCATGCAGGGGTCATTACAAAAGAAAATCCTCTTTTGTAATATTCAGAAACTAAAAGATCCTGAAGCCACAGCCAACATTAAATCTGAAGATAATTAGAGTATACTATTCATTAACTGAGCAAATAATTATTGAGTGCCTCCTGGGTGCCAGGCTCTGTGCTCTGCTCTGGAGCGGCTGAGATGAACCATACATGGGACCCTGCTCTCAAGGAATCTACAGTCTAGTTGGGGAGACAGAAACTAAACAAGTAAATGAACTGGTCCTGCACCAAGTGTTTTCAAAAAACCCAGCTTGATTAATTGTGAACCACTCTATAAATTAGCATGGGCCGCCCCATTGTACAGAGCAGGGAACTGATGCTCAGAGAGAAGTGATTCACCCCAGGTCACCTAGCTGGTGAGTGGTGGGGCTGGTATCCGTCCACTTTGTCACTCAGGGACATGGTTTCCCTCTTTGTCTGGCACATCCTGCAGCTGGAGACTCAGGTGGAATGTGTCAGAGGCTTTGGTGACTGAGATGGAGCTGGAATTTTGCATAAGAAGGATTTACCGAAACCAGACCAGGTGTTGTCACCGTCCTGCCGGAAACCAAGCTATCGGCATCTGTATTTTGGAAAAAACAGCCAATATGGAGCACTGCTGGCTGCCCTTTAATTGACAGCCATGCTCAGGAGTGCTGCGGGCTGCTCCTGGGTGGTGCTATGTCCTTCGATCGCCCTCCAGAGGGTCCTGAACTGCCTTCTTCCATCTCTTCTTCCCTGCAAATTCTTGCCCCCATTGCTCTCCCCTTTAGATGTAATAAAATCCAAACTGTTGCCAAGACCTACTAGTTTCTGCTCCTTCACCCCCCTGACCACACTGGTCTTTGGTTGTTCCTCAAACATGCTGAGCTCATTCTCTCTTCAGGGCCCTTGCACTCTGCTGTTCCCACCGCCCTGCTGGAGTGGAACTTCTTTCAGATCTTTGTATGGCCAGCTCCTTCACACCCCCAAGTCTCGGCTCGAATGTCACCTCTTCAGACCTCCCACCTTAAATTATGTCCCCACTCACCACCGTCTGAGCCCTGACTCTGCTTTGGTTTACTTCATAGCAATGACAACTACCTGGCGTGGTATTAGATTTTAATAAAATTATATACGCCGCTTACGTTTTATTGGGTTTCTCCCATGGGAAGGTAAGCTCCATGAGAGAAGGGACTTTGTCCACTGCTGTGTCTCCTACACCTAGATCAGCACCCAGCCCAGAGTGGGTGCACAAGAAAATCTTCTTGAATGAATTAAATGCACAGAGCTAGATTGCACCCCCCAATCCCCCATCAGCTACCCAGTTCTTCAGATTTTCCAGGAGATACTTCCCCTTGTTACAGGACACAAGAAGGCACCACTTGCATTGTGTTCCGTGTGGGTGGCGCCCCCTGGAGCCCACACCGCTCAGTGGAATTCCATGTGGGCCTTGCTGCTTGGAGTTGAGCAACAGGGCATCCTTGGACTCGCACAAGTCCTAATACCAGACGGCTCTGGGTTTGGAGTCTGGCTCCACCACTTATTGCCTGTGTAAACTTGGGCGTGTATTTAACCTCTCTGTGTCTTCACTTTCTCATCCACAAAATGGGGATGATGACAGCACCTGCTTTGTAGGTCGTTGTAAGGATTTAATAAGCTAATATAGAGGCTGGCCTGGTGGCATAGTGGTTAAGTTCCCCGCTCCGCTTTGGTGGGCTGGGGTTCGTGGGTTCAGATCCCAGGTGTGGACCTACACACCACTCATCAAGCCATGCTGTGGTGGCATCCCATACACAAAATGGAGGAAGATGGGCACAGATGTTAGCTCAGAGCCAATCTTCCTCACAAAAAAAAAAAGGAAAAGAAAAAGGGAATATACACAAAGTGTTTAGCGGCTTCCGTATGATAAGTGCTCAAACATAAAAACAGAACTACATGTATCTGTGCCTGGCAGGAGTGTAAGTCAGAAGCTGAGTGGCACATGTAGAAGCTCAATTAGGTAATAAGTGGTAACCACTGTGATCACTCTAGCCGATGAGTCATAAACTCAAAGACTTCCAGGGCTAGGTGGGTCATTTAAATGAGAGAAGCAGGCAGGGCCGCCACTAGAGAGGCAGTGCTCCATCTAAAGGGGTAGCTGCTGCTCAGCTCCAGCCATGAGTTGGAGGGGCACGGGGCTGGATGCATGGTGGGCTGGAACCTTGGCTCAGCATTGCCAGAGCTTCCTACTTTTCAGAGAAGTTTAAGTCTTCATATTTATCTGAAATCTCATAGGTTTTGAATATTGGCCACTAATTCATTCAGTGTTCTGGAACCAGCCTCAGCTGGGGTTCTAACCAGCTTTGTCACTTCCTGGTATGAATTTCAAAAGTCTCCTTTTATTTTGATTAACTTCATTGAAGTATAATTTACCTGCAGTAAAATGCACCTATTTTAAGTGTACAGATCTATGAGTTTTGATAAATGCATGCACCCATGTAATAACCACAATGATCAAGATATAGAATGTTTCTATCATCCCAGAAATTACCCTGGGGCCTCTGCCCAATCAGTCTTCATCTCTGCCCCCACACCAGCCCTAGACAACTACTGATCTGCTCTGTCACTATAGATTAGTTTTGCCTATTCCAGAATTCCACACAAATGGACTAATACAGTATTTACTCTTTGTGTCTGGCTTCTTTCACACAGCATAATGTTTTAAAATCCTTTTAAATGTTGTGAGACTTGTTTTATGGCCCAGTATATGGTGAATAAACCATATGCCCTTGAAAATAATACATATTCTGCATTGTTGGATGTGGTGTTCTAGAATATCAATTAGATCAAGGTGGTGGCTAGTGTTGTTCAGATCCTCTAAGTCTTTACTGATTGTTTTGACTGTTTGTTCTATCAGTTGTTGAGAGACAGGTGTTAAAATCTCCAACCAAGATTGTGGAATTGTCTACTTCTCCCTTTCATTCTGTCAATTTTTGCTTCATGAATTTAAAGTTCTTCTATCTGTGAATATTTGTTTACCTGATGAGTTGATCAGTTCATTATTATTATTATTTTTGATTTCACCAATGGATACTTCTTTTTATTTTGAGGAAGATTGGCCCTGAGCTAACACCTGTTGCCAATCTTTCTCCCTTTTTCCTCCCCAAAGCCCCAGTAGGTAGTTGGATGTCATAGTTGTACATCCTTCTAGTTGCTCTATGTGGAATGCCACCACAGCATGGCTTGATGAGTGGTGCATAGGTCCATGCCCAGGATCTGAACCTGTGAACCCCAGGCTGCTGAAGTGGAGCACGTGAACCCAACTGCCACACCACTGGGCCAGCTCCCTTTTCATTATTTTTGAAATCCCCATTTTGCTCTGGTAATACTCCTGGTTCAAGGTCTATTTTGTCTAATGTTAGTATAGTGGTTCCTGCTTCTTATGCTCACTGTTTGCATCCATTTGCTTTCAGCCTATCTGTGTTCTATCTGTTTAAAACATGTCTCTTATAGACAGCATACAGCTGAGTTGCTTTCTTTTATTTATTCTGAAAATCTCTGCCATTTAATTGTAGTGTTTAGTTCATTAACAATTAATGTAGTTAATAATATGGTTGGATTTAGAGCTACTATTTTATTGTTTCTTTTCTATTTGTTTCTGCTATGTTTTTTAGTTGTTTTGTAATTTCTCTATCCCTCTGTTTCTGCCTTTTAAAAAATTATTTGAATGTTTTTAAAGTTCCATTTCAGTGTATATATT
Organism: Tapirus indicus; assembly: GCA_031878705.1. NCBI lineage: Eukaryota > Metazoa > Chordata > Mammalia > Perissodactyla > Tapiridae > Tapirus > Tapirus indicus. The sequence continues at coordinate 81,232,660 of CM062925.1, read as the reverse complement.
GGCTTTTTAGTTGCACTTCTTTGCATTATTTCGCTTTAGAGATTATAATAACTTCCTTAACTTTTCTACTAACAGTCTACTTAGAGTCAAGGCTATACCACTTCACAAAATATGCAGAAAAACCCTTGTTATCATATAGATCTATTTACCCCCAAACTCTATCTGTTATGGTAAAGTTGCCATTTGTTTTACATCTACATACATTATAGACTCTACAGGACAATGGTATAGTTTTTTTTCAAATGGAGTTATATATTTTAAGGAAATTAGAAAGAAAAAGTAGACTTTAATATTTACCCGTATTTTTACCATTTCTGATGTTTCTCATTCTTTTAGAAAGATCTGAGTTTCCGTCTACTGTCATTTCCCTTCAGTCTGAGCAACTTCTTTACTGCAGATCTGCTGGTGATAAATTCTCTTAATTTCCTTTTATCTGAAAATTCTTTATTTGTACATTCATTTTTTATTTAAAAATAGCTTTACTGAGATACAATTTGTATACCATACAATTTATCCATTTAAAATGTACAATTCAATATTTTTTTACTATATTCAGAGATATGTACTACCATCACTACAGTCAATTTTAGAATATTTTCATTACCTGAAAAGGAAACCTTGTACCCTTTAGCCATCATCTCTGTATCACCCATCCCTCCCCAGTTCCAAGAAACCACTAATCTACTTTCTGTCTCTATAGACTTCTTTATTCTGGCTTTCATATGACTGGAAATACAAAACATGTGGATTTTTGTGACTGGCTTCTTTCACTTAGCATAATGTTTTTAGAGTTCATCCAAGTTGTAGCATGTATCACTACTTCATTCTTTTTTATGGCCAAGTAAATCATTATATGGATATATCACATTTTATCTGTTTGCCCACTGGTGGACATTTGGGTTGTTTCTACCTTTTGACTATTATAAACAATGCTGCTATAAACATGTGTGTACAAGTTTTTGTGTGGACAAATATATTTTTTCATTTCTCTTGCTTATAGACCTAGGAGTGGAATTGCTGATTCATGGGGTAACTCAATGTTTAATTATTTGAGGAAATGTCAGACTGTTTTCCAAAGTGACTACACCATTTTACATTCCCACCAGCAGTACATGAAGGTTCTTACTTCTCCACATCCTCACCAACACTTGTTATTATCTGACTTTTTGATTCTAGCCATCCTAGTAGGGGTAAAGTGGTATCTCATTGTGGTTTCACTCATTTTAAAATTGGGTTGTCTTTTTATTATTGAGTTGTAAGAGTTCTTTATATATTCTAGATAAAATTACCTTATCAGATATATGATTTGCAAATCCTTTCTCTTATTCTACAGGTTGTTGTTGCACTTTCTTGTTGGCGTCCTTTGAATCACACAAGTTTTTCATTTTTTTTATTTTGCTGAGGAAGCTTTGCCCTGAGGTAACATCCATTGCCAATCTTCCTCTTTTTTTTTTTTGGCTTGAGGAAGATTCGCCCTGAGATAACAACTGTGCCAATCTTCCTCTATTTTGTATGTGGGTCACCGCCACAGCATGGCTGATGTGTGGTGTTGGTCCACACCTAGGATCTGAACCTGCAAACCCGGGCCGCCAAAGTGGGACACGTGAACTTAACCACTATGTCACAGGGCCGGCCCCACAAGTTTTTAATTTTGATGATGTCCAATTTGTTTATCTTTTTCTTGTGTTGTTTGCTCTTTTGGTGTCATATTTAAGAATCCTTTACCAAATCTAAGGCCATGAAGGTTTACTCCTATGTCTTCTTCTAAGAGTTTTACACTTTTAGCTCTTTGTAGTGTAAGTGCCTGACATTAAGCTTTTGATTGCCAAGGCATCCATTTCAAAGATATCCATCCTGAATAAACATATTTCCAGCTACACAACTAAAGACAGAGCCAGGCCGCCTCACCCATGAAGTTCCCCTTTTAGAAAGTCCTTGGTAATCTAGATAACTGACTGTTTGAATGACTCTGCTTTGCCCTTCCTGTGCTTTAATTCACACTCTTATGTTTTAAATTCACCAATAAAGTGTGAACCCATGAAACCCTAGGCACCTCACCCTCAACTCCAATAAAGGCAGAACCCCAGGTTCACATTCTCTCTCTATACCGGCAACCTCACTGTGTGGCCCTGGGGGTGCCAAGTAACTTTCAGACTTGTGAGTGAAAAATCTTGTTGCGGAGGTGTGTCTTGCAATCATAGTAAGAACCACAAGGGCTGGTCCAGCCACAGCATTAGCTCTGGTTGGGGAAATGTTTGTGGGGGCTCACTGCAAGTAGTATGGGCCCAGATGAGTGCCCCCAGGCATCCCTAGTGGATAGCATCACTATCAATAGGCTGAGACTGACACAAAACACTCTTAAATTTAGGTCTTTGATCCACTTTGAATTAATTTTTGTATATGGTGTGAGGTAAGGGTTCAACTTTATTCTTTTGCATGTGGCTGTCCCGTTGCCTGAGTATCATTTGCTGAAAAGACTATTTTTCCTACATTGAACGGCCTTTGTACCCTTCCCAGAATGAGTTGACAATAGATATATGGGTCTCTTGACCCTATTTCATTGGTCCCTATGTCTATCTTTGTGTCAATACTACAATTGTCTTGACCACCATTGCTTTGTAGTAAGTTTTGAGATCAGAAACTGTGACCACTTTGCTTCTTTCTATCAGAATTGTTTTGGCTATTCTGGGTCCCTTCCAGTTCCATATGAATTTTAGAATCAGTTTATTAATTTCTACAAAGAAACCAGATGGCATCCTGATTGGGATTGCTTTGAATCTGTAGATCACTTTGGAGGGTACTGTCATTTTCAAAATGCTAAGTCTTCAGATCTAGGAACATGGGAGTATATTCATTCTTGAAGGATATTTTCTTGGGCCTTGTATTTGTGACCCAGGCAGCCAGTCAACAATGCCAATTGTGTGCTTTGCATGGGCTGGTTAGAAAACGGTGAGTGGGGCCACCAATGGTGAGTGGGGCTACCTTGGTTACTTTTGGGGTGGTTTGAGCCCCCAGCCTGGGGGCAGGACCAGGAATCCAAGCCTCCTCTGTAGCCTCTTACAGAAGGCATTATAGAAAATTTCACCAGGCCAAGGGTAGAATCCATGCAGGTGACAAGAAACCAGGCTTGCCTGAGGTGATGGCCTGTTATCACTGTTGGCAACATCTCCCACAGGTGCTGGCCAACCTACTCCTTTCAGAATGCAAATCAGTCAGCATCCCTGATGGAGCAGACACCTGGAGAGTCTCATGGGAGGGACCACCTGCTCCAGCCAGACACAGATGGGTCACCCCCTCTGGGGAAGGAAACAAGAGGGAGCTGCCATTTCAATCAACTGTCAGGGGCAGGAGCAGGTCTGACACTACCTCCAGCAACTCTGTGTTGCCCAAATCCAGTCCCTCAAGCACTACTTTTGCTTGTTTTTGTTTTATTTTTAGTCATTATTAGGTATTACCAATATTATCATTCACTTAATGTTTTTTCTTTAAATCAACTCACTTTTTCTAAAATAAATTTATTTGAAAAGGAAATTTTATGTCATTACTTTGGAAAGTGAACCAGCATCACTTGCTACAGAGAGAAGGTAATTGTAAAAGTAAATACGATAAAACAAGCTGTTATTCAATCATCATTGGATACCATTTCCTCCAAGGGCTTTGAGCCTTTGTCAAAAGCGAGGTTAGCAAGCATTAGGGAGGTGCTGCAGGCATACAGCGCCAGACTGGGGATTTCTCCTTGGCTGAAACAAGGCCTGAACTGAGAAAGGAAAAGCTTTCTCCCCTGGGCCAGTGTCATTGAATGCCTTGTCCCTGAGTCACCTAAAATCATCCTAAAATCATCAACCAGTGCTATGCACCCCACATGCTCAGAAATGCTGCCACAGCTCATGCAGCCTTCACAGTCATTCGGCGGATCAGTGAGGAGGGCCATCTGATCACCATTATAGACACGAGAAGCTGGAGGCCTCAGTTGTTCAACAACAGTGGCAGGGGCCAGGGTTTGGACTGGGGCTGTCACTGTCCAAAATGCACAGCTGTTTCATTGTCTACTGTGTCCTGTCCCCCAGAAGTCCAGCTTCTGGGACCCTGGCGTGGAGGACCCGGACTGAAGAGCTGCCTCTCGGTTCTAAGGCCCCAAGTTCATTCCGTGTCTCTCTTTGTGTCAGTAGTTTCTTTCTCACATAGCCTGGACTGAACTGTGTCCCCTTTGAAATCGTATGTTGAGGCCCTAACCCCCAGTGTGACCATATTTGGAGATAGGGCTTTTAGGAAGTAATTAAGGTTAAACAAGGTCATAAGGGTGGGGTCCTAATCTGATAAGATTGATGGCCTTGTAAGAAGAGGAAGAGACACCACTGCTCTCTCTCTCTCTGCCATATGAGGACACAGCGAGAAGGTGACCGTCTACAAGCCGGGAAATGGAAGTTCTTACCAGAAACCGACCATGCTGGCACCCTGATCTTGGACTTCCAGCCTCCAGAACCATGAGAAATAAATGTGTGTTGTTTAAGCCCCCAGTCTGTGGTATTTTGTTATGGCAGCCCTAGTAGACCAAATTTGGGGGGTTTTGGCATCTACATGATCACTGATATGCTCCCACTGACTCCGTGACGGTGCAGATGGCTCACAGAACTACCTGCTCCCTCAAACCTGCTCTGTCACTGACGTGAGTGCTCAGCCTCTCTGTGTCCGTCATCTAGGTAATGGAGACAATTGGCCCCTCATCGACCTCTCAGGGCTCGTTTGGGCACCCAGAAAGTATCATGGACATAAAACAGACAGTCAAAGCTAAAGGGAGCTTAGAGTTCGTTTTGTCCTGCCCTTTCCTCTTCCAGATGAGTAAACCGAGGCCCATGAGGCCTGGACCACATTAAATAGGGCTTGGGCCTGAACTCAGACTTGGGGGTATCTCCCAGTCCAGCGCTCTCTCCAGGGCCCCACAACGAAGGTAAAAGCCGCTGGAGAAAGTGAGACGAGTACTCTGTAGGAGCAGCAGAAGAAAGACTGCTCTGTGTCCACACTTGCTCTCTCTGACGGTGCCCTCTTCCTGTGCACTCCCAGTGCTGGCGGGAAAGACGGCTGGTCGTGGTCTCTTCCCACGGCTGTCCCCGGATTAGCCATTCCTCCTCCATCCCTCTGCTCCAGGTCAGATAGCAGAGTCATTGTTCCTACTTGTCCCAGATCCAAGAGGCCAGCTTGTGTCCCTGTCACATCAAGGCCCAGAAGAAAGTGCCCTCCCCACCCCTCATCATTCTGGCAAAACTCTGTGGCTAAAGAGTGTCCATATTGGAATTGTGGCATTGCATATTTCCAACCACAGTTTCCTTCAAAATGCACAGCATATTCTAAATAAACAGCCACCTTCACTCCTTTCTCCCCAGAGGTGAGGCAGATTGAGAAAACGGGGAGGACAGGGCCCAGCCAGGATGGAGGACCGGGTCCCAGAACCCGGCAGGATGGAAGAACCTTGGTCAGGTGTTATCTGGCTTATGGCAGGTGCTTGAAACATGACAGCTGTTAATTAAGCTCTTGCCTGTACTGGCAGTTAAAGCTTTCTAAATCACTTTCACATCCGACATCAAACTCGTGCTCATTTTATAGAAGAGGAAGCCGAGGCTTGGAGGGAGGGCTGCTTTGAGGTGCACAGTGTTAGTGGAGGGGGTGGGGCTGACAGCTACGGCTGTGGATGAAGAGACAGCTCCTCTGGGCTGTGAGCTAACTGTCTTTCCTGCTCTCTCTGTCACGAGGAGCAGAAGCGATGGCTGTCCCATTCGTCCTCCTGGACCTTTCACCAAGGTTAAGCTGGCAGTTGGTTGTCTGCAGGAAATTTAAACCTGAGGCACGCCTGGGTCAAACAGCTTGAGAGATCTGCCTCCTGTATTTCCTCCTGTACTGTGTGCTGGGAGCTCTGAGGACTGTTTTGGATCCTGGGGCCCAGAGTTGGGAAGCAGGGTCTTTAGGAGCCATGGGGCTCTGGGAAGAGCTGGCGAGAGTGCCGGTCCACGCTGGGACGGCATAGGTCCTCTGCAGCGCAGTGACCATGTGCTGAAGTTCCGTGGCCTGTGAAAGCACAGAGATTGGAGAGAAGTCTGCAGCCTCCTCACAGGTGGGACTGATGAGGTCCCGAGGGCAGTCAGTCCCTCCGGGCAAGGACGCAGAGGCACGCCCCCATGTCACTGCCCCTGCTCCCCTCGTCTGTGGCGTCTGGCCTTTAGATGGGAAGGAACACACACACACATAGCATGACCCAAACTGTACATCCATTTCCTCATTGCTGGGCCTTTAAAGACCAAGAGCTGCATGTGGGAACGAGACGGGACCATCAGAGAGACGGATTGTCTTGACACCTCCTGTGTGCAGGCACTTGCACATACAGGTCCTCGTTTAATTCTCAGAACAGCCTCGAAGGCTGTAACGATGGCGAATTAGTGTCTGAGGCTGTGAACTCTGGAATCCCAGCTCCACCATTTACCAGCCTGTGATCTTGGACAAGTTATAGTCTCTGATTCTTGGTTTCCTTGCCTTTAAAATTAGGCTGACAATTCAAGAGCTTGTTGTGCGGGTTAAATGGGGTCCTAGGTAAGAGGCACCTCACAGAGTGTCTCGTGCATATTTAGTCCCGATAACTGCGAGTTCCCTGATCTTCTCTAACCCACACGGTGAGCCCCTTCCCTGAACATGCCCAGGCATCAGGTGGCCCTCTCAGATCTTCCTGAGAGTGAATCGCTACTTCCAAATCGGGTGGTAAACTCCAGGGCACCAAAGGCAATCCTGCCCCTCAGGGTCCAATGGTCTAGATCCAAGAAGCACAGGACAAAGGTCTTCCCCGTCACCTGTCCCCCAACACCAGAAGCCTCTGCAGATAGGAAACTCACACTTGGTCACCTCAAGGACCACACTGTAGCATCTGGAACCAGAGAGGAGGGGGCCCTTGTAACAAGGGTTTGCTAACAAAGGCCCTTTGACCTCTGTAAGCAGACCCTCAGGCCCAAGGCAGGATGGCATGTTAAGTTGGCCCATCATCAAGGGTTATGGATGCTAGTTCCATGGGCATAGTGCCAACATGGCCAAGCCTGGGGAGTGGGGTGTACTGGGTTGAATAGCATCACCCCCAAAAAATTCACATCCACTGAGAACCACAGAATGTGACATTATGTGGAAATAGGGTATTTAGAGATGTAATTAGTAAAGTTAAGATGAGGTTATACTGGGCCCTAAGTCCGATATGACTGGCGTCCCTATAAGAAGAAGAGAAAACACACAGACGCAGACACACAGAGAAGAAGGTCATGTGAAGAGGGAGGCGGAGATTGGAGTGATGCGTCCACACGCCAAGGAATGTCAAGGGTTGCTGGTGACCACCAGAAGCTGGAAAAGAGGCAAGGAAGGAATCTTCCCTAGAGCCTTTGGAGGAAGGGTGGCTCAGCCAACACCTTGATTTCGGACTTAGCCTTCAGAGAACCGTGAGAGAATACATTTCTGTTGTTTGAAGCCACGTGGTTTGTGATAATTTGTTAGGACAGCTCTCAGAGGTGAGTACAGGGGATGGCCAGATTCTTCTGAGCCACAGAAGGGTTTAGACAGGTGAGTGAGGGCTGGGCGACACCATTTGGGTATTTTAGTAATAAAAGCTACTGCTTCCTGAGTGATTGCCTTGTGCCTGGGGCTTTTTCTTATCTCATTTATTCCTCCTGGTGACTCTGCTGGGGCCTCATGATTATTCCCATTTTACAGATAAGGAAACTGAAGCTGCAGGAGGAGGTCGCACAGGTGGCGGATGATGTAGCTAAGATCTGAACCCAGTCTGCGTGACTCCCAAGACTTGGTGCTTTGTGCGCATGAGGGTTTCCAGGAGCTAGAGCTAGAGATTAGAGTTCCCAGAGTGTTCCCTGGCCTGGCCTGTGGCTGTCAGCCTCACTCGCAATGTTTGAGGAGACAACAGTGGTTGGGCCTCCTGTAGATCTGCTTGAGGGGCCAGGAGCCTCCCTGGAGTAAGTGGTGAGGGGCATGCAAATTGCAAACCCCTCTTTCTTCCCCTCGTGCCTGGTCAAGGGCTGAGCTTTATGCGCTGATCTTTATGGGGGGGGGGGGGCAGGTAAGGCTGGGGGAGGATAGAGGGCTGAGCAAAGTGGGGCCGAGGAGGGAGAGTTCAGGTCTTTTAAAAATTACTTTTGTTGGCTTCATGTTTTTCTTCTTGTAATAACAACAAATTTTTGTTACCTTAAAAAATTAGAAAATATGGACAAAGGAGAAAATGAGAGAGAGAGGAGGGGAGGGAGATGGAATTGGGAGGAGCGAGGAGGAGGAGAGGAGAGTTTAGAAGAGAAGGGAAGGGGAGAGAACAGAGAAAGAGAACACCCATCTGTTCAGAGAGTACTAGTAACTTGATTAGACGTCCATCCAGGTCTCCTTTCTCCTCCCATCCTTCCCTTCCTCTCTCTGTCTCCCTTTCTCTTGTGTTTTTCTTTCTTTCTATCTTGATCTTCTTCTCTTTTCTCATTGTGCGTATTTTGCTCCATACATTTAAAAACCCAAAGTATATATATGTATAAATAGGATATTTGACATCCTGTTTTATAACTTGCTCCCCAACCCTCCCCTTTCGGTGTATCATTGACATCTTTTTCAGTTAGACCTGCAGAATCTAGCTCGGTCCTTTAAACAGATGAGTAGTATTCTGTTATAATTGTATGCGAGTGTTTATTTGCTCAGTTTTCTGCTCATGAATGTTCAAGGTATTTCACCACTTCACTAATATAAACTATGCACTAATACGAACATCTCTGTGATGGGCATTCTTGTACATACATCTCAGCTTCAAAAATAAAATTCCTAGAAGAGAATTCATGTTAGACATTTTCATGCACACTGTCGAAATTGTCCTTAAGAAAGATTGCTTCACCTTGTTCTCCCACGGAGAATATATGAGAGGAGGGTACCCTGTCTTGGGCAGCTCTGGGTGGTGTTAGTGCGCACGTGAAGAGGGTATGTCATTGTTTCCTTTTGCATTTCTTTGATCACTAGTGAGACTGGGCATCTTTTCATATGTTTATTATCTATTTGCATTTCTTCTTTGGTGAAAATAGATTTGCCCATTTTCTACTGGGCAAGTCTTTAACTTATTAATCGTCAGAGATCTTCCTATATTAAGGTTGTTAAATTTTTGACACATATGCTGTAATATTTCCCTCCATTCATGTTCACTCTTCCACTCTGTTGAAGGAGGCTTTGCCATACGGACCCCTCTCATTTGTGTGTGGTTGGCTTCCTAAATTGTTCTACAGTTTCCGCCTCAGTTGTTATGCACGGACAGGCTTCTGTCTGAGCTGTGTTCTAGGAACTCGGGTTTCATCCTAATGCAGGAGGGGTGAGGGCACCAGTGTCTCCAGTGTGACTCCCAGTGTTGTCACTCTCCCACTTACAACCTTGCAGCCAGAGGCCCCCTGACACCATGGAGAGGAAGAGTGAGCTCCTTAGCTGGATTCCGGCCCCCACCATCCAGTCCCTGCTGCTCTGCTTCCTTCACATCCTGAACTCCTGCCATCCTGGAGCACTTGCGTCTCCCTGTCATCTCCAGGCCTTTGCACACCCTCAATACTCATTCCTTTTCCTTTCCCCAGGGGGAAATCCTACTGGACCTTGAACATTGAGCCCAGGGGTCGTGGACTCCAGGGAGCCTGCCTGTCCCCTCCCTTGTGTCAGGTGCCTCCTTTGTGCCAGCGCATCAGAGCACAGGCCACAGGAGTTGTGTGAAGGGGTGTGCTTGTCTGTCTCTCCACCAGCCCGTGAGCCCCTGGAGGGTGGGACTGTGTGTTGCTCACCACTAAATCTCCAACTCTTAATACAGTGCTGGGCACATCACAGCTGCTCAATAGACATTTGATGAATAAATGGACTCCTGAATGAGTTTTAGACCCACCAAGTGTCAATGTCCTCCAGCCAAAGGCCACCAGGGACACACCTGTGGTTGCACAAGTTGGCTTTATTACTCGGTGCAGCGAGGGGGATGCTCAACACAGGCACCTCAGTGAGAGGGTGTTAGGACTTCAAGGATTTGGGCTTGTATTAGGTATTTCAGGGAAAGTTTAAGGAAACAGAGCTTTGTCTCGGATTGGATGCTGCCAGGAAGAGGGGGTAATCTTGGGGGTAAGATTGGGCATCTCAATAAATCCTTTCTGGATGGAGGGAGGACTAGACTGAGATTGAAGCTGTAATTGGTGAAGAAGCAGGAGCCCCTCATATGAGCCAGGATGGGTGATGTTTGGTCATTTCTGCGGCTTGAACAGTGTGTGCTTTGTCTGTGTTCACACATGATTGTAGAGGGGTCTTGTTTGTGTCTTAGATCCACTGTGGTCACAGAGTGGGCTTGTCTGATGTGGATGTGCTGAGAAACCGTTCATGCTCAACAGGAAAACCCAAGGCCTGGCTGTGAGCGTCGGGCCAGCTCCTGGATTTCTCACCAGCTGCTCACCTGCTCAGTCAGCTGTCAGCATTTCTCCTTCCCCTACTTCCTCCTTCCCCTCCCAACCTCCCGATTTGCCTCCCCTCACCTCCTTTCACCTCCTGCTCTTGCCCACTGTCAAGCCTGCTCTCTAGGCAGGGTCTGATGTGGACAATGTGTTGAAGTGCAAAGAACCCTGGACCACACAGGAAATGAGCATATTCATGCCCGGATGTGTGTCTGTTATTAACAGCAATGTGACACTGCTCCAGTCCTGTCACTTTGTGGGTTCCGCGTCCCCATCTCTGAAATAATGGCCTTAGGACCAGATTCCAAATAAGCCATTTTGTTTTACTCTGAGGGGGATCGAAAAACTTCATTATGTTCTGGCGGAGGCGTGTGAGTCTTTATTCCCTGTTAACACAATAGCTTCTGGCATCTATGGACAAGTGTGGAAGTTAAATGTGTATATAAGTGTGTGTGTGTTTGGGGGAGATGATGCTCTGGCACTTCTAAACGCCACCATGGAGGGGTTTCACCCCCAGGTTATGCATTCCTGTGGCCACTCTGAGTTTGGGAGCATGAACACGGGGGGAGGGGAGCCAAGGGTGGTCCTTTGATTCCCGGGAGGACAGCATGTGTTTGTGGCCAAAACCATGGAGCTCTCCAGGGGGTGGGCTTAGGAAAGGCGTGTTGGGTGGACGAGGGGACCTCATTCCCCTGTGATCTGTAGATTTCCTAGATGTCATGCAATTGGGACTTAGTTCCTCAAGATACTTTTTTCTTTTTTCAAAAAAAAAAAAAAAAAGATATAAAATTGACCCAGGGCGGGATGTTGATGATGTATTGATTTTCATCAAATTGAAACTTAAGGGATATTTCCTCTGGGAAAACCCCTGTGCCAGGCCTTTCCTGCACATTATCCTTCTTGATGCTGCAGAAGTCCTGACACTGGGTACATTCCTCATCTCCGTTTAATAGCCGGTCGGCAGGGCTCAGGGAAACGATGACACTTGCCCTAGGTCTCTAGCAGATAAAAGGCCAAATCAGCATCTGAACCTAGTTCTGTCTAGATCTAAACCTGTGTTCTTTTCTTTCTTTATTTCTTTTATCTTTTTTTTTCTCCCAAGGTCTTTTAGCTTCAAGTGGTAAGTATGAGGCTCCTGTGTTTGGCACAAAAATCAGGGCAATCCTTCTCCTTCCATCTCAATGTAAAGTTCTCTAGACAAGCCAGGGCCTGGGAGGGGGGCAGTAAGCAGTAGCTTTTTATTGTTTTCATCTTTGATCCTCTTTCTTCACACAGACACAGGCCCAGAGTTAAACCCAAACATTACTGGACAAAGAGCCACTTGACCATCCCAGGGAAGGACTGGGAGTGACTTGGGGATGAGTCATGACCAAGATTAATCTTGAGAGTCTGTTGCCCCCACGCCCTTAGTGCCTCAGAGGGCATCAGGAGTGCTGGACCAGCCCGCACGGATGGGAGCTGGGGGTGCTAAGCAATTAGGAATTCCTCCCGGAGATGAACAGATGGAGAAGATTAATGTCTAGTAGGAATTTCATTCATTCATTCATTCAAACTCACCAAGCACACTCACCATACCGGGGACTATGCCGAGTGCCAAGAAAGCCATCAAGACCGGGTTCCTTCCCTGAGAGCTCAGGGTCTATAGGAAGCCAGACAAGTAGAGAGAAAATGATGACACGTGGGAAGGGTGTCACGCTCTAAGAACACACAGGGCTGGACCTTTGCTGGTCAGGATGGCTTCCTGGAGCAAGCGGCTTCTTAGACGAGAACTGAAGGCTGCGCACTGAAAAAGGAGGGGTTGGCGAAGAACAAGGGAGACCCCGGCAGAGAGAACAGCCTCTGGAAAAGCCCGGAGATGAGGTCACAATAGCAGGAATGCGAGAGCACTAGTGTTTCAGGGCAGGGGAGTTTGGGACGGAACTTACTGGTGTTTGTACCAGCATTGTGCTGGAGCCTGCTCACACCGGTTCATAAGAGCCGATGGTTAAATTTTTAGGAGTTTTAAGAACCAGTTGTTAAACACAGCTGTTATTAAAAATTAAATTAAATCAACATGCAGTTAAGTAATTTATATTTAAAACAAATGGAATAAATACTCAACTCTTATCACTTCCAATTATTTTACTACATTTTCCTATTATCTATGCTCTTGATGCTATTTGCATCTACCGTATCTGTATGGTGGAAATGATATTTAATGTTGTGCTATTGCACATATCTTCCCAACTCTGCCTTCAGTTGCATCCCATGGATTGCTTGAAATCAGCCGTGAAGGGAGCATTTACACCGTGGAAATGGGCAGACGCTACAAATCTGGGCCCCTCTTTCTTTCTCCTGAGAGCCAGTTGTTAAACATTTACTAGCAACACACATAAAATGCAGAAATCACAAGTGTGATCTCAATACAGTCCCCTAAAGTGAACACGGCTGTGTGTCCAGCCCTCAGGTAAAACAATAGCAGACCAGCAGCACCCAGAAGCCCCCTCACACCCTGCTCCTGTCACTAGCACCCCGCCCTCCCATATACACACAAGGGGACTCACTATCCTGACCTCCCCAACACGTCTCAGGAACTCTAAGGAGGGCTTCTGCCAGCCTCTCGTTCCTATAGCCCCTCTTTCACATTTTGGGATTAGCACTTGGGTGTTTATTTTCTCACCATCCTGTTTTAAATTACAGTAAGAATACAGAATCACAGGGGAAAAAAACAGAAAGCACACATCTGGAAGCCATCCCTTGAGGTAGCTGCCTGCTTACACTCCTTCCCCTGGATGGGCAGAGGGGTTTGAATCCCATTTGGTCTGATGCTGAGTCCAAGGCTATAACCAGCGAGAGGCAGAGAGTAGATCACGAAGGGCTTGTGAGCCGCACCAGTGAGTGTGGACCTGAAGGAGGTCTGACCACTGAGCAGGAGGGGGCAGGACAGCTCCGCCCCTTGGGAAGCTCATTCTCTGCATTGAGGAGGAGGGACTGGAGGTCCAAGACCATCTGTTACTGATGAGGAATGCAGAGAACGTGGTGGCCCGAGCTGGGGCCACACCTTTCTGAAGACCATCATCCCCCATATCCTTGTTCCAGAGTCCGGGGAAAGAAAACCATCTGTACAGTTAGGAGAAGAGGAGTAGAAGGCAGTTCTGCTGCCTGTGAGGATACTGTCTCCTAATTCCCAGATCACGAGTCTCTCCTAGCATCCAGGCGTACCTGTGTTTGAGGTCTGCCTCGGATTCTTATTAGCTGTGTGAGCTTGGAAAAGTGACTTGACTTCTTAGAGCTTGTTGTGATCGTTAACTAATCTGTGGAAGTACTTAGCTCACAGTGAGCACTCAATTAATGTTAAATGCTGCTGTGGCACCAGCTGGCTGACCTGAAAGAAAGGCACGAGGATTCCCAAATAGCCGCACCACTTTCAGGACAGGCTCCGTGTTCTTGGTCTTCTGAGATCCAAGGTCGGTCTGCTTGGGGTCGTGGTGGCTTCTGCAAAGGAGGGTCATATGTCCAAGGGGTTCTTTGGGGCCCACAGGAAAGTGGAAGGAAGCAGATGGTGCCTGCAACGTTACAATACTTCTGCCCCCCGAACCTCAGGGGCAGCGCTGAGTTGAGAAGGTCGGAGACAAAGGTCACTTCCATAGAGTTTGCACCGCAGTCCCCAGGAGAGAGTTCCAGGCGGGCTGGCAGAGAAAGCAGCTCAGGCCTCTCTCCTCTCGGGCTGGAGGGAAGAAGGGGGCAGTGGACAACGTCTGTGCAGTGCAGGGGCTGAGCTAAGCCTTCCACAGGACAGGGCTTGGACCCGCGTTGATGTGCTGGCTGACACGGCCCCTCCTGTTTTGGGTGCTGTGTCCCCACGTCCCTCCAGCGAGAAGACTCAGACGGGCTTATTCAACAGCAGGCCTCATGCTGCCCATTTCCAGGGGGTGTGCGAGCCTGAGATTTACCATGCGGAGCAGGATCCGAATCTCTGTGACCCCTTCCTTTTTACCTGAGAGATCTTCACATGTTTCCTAAACCTCGCATAGTTTCTCCATAAGTCAAATGGACATAACAGCGGCACACCCACCTCACAGGGCCGTGGTGAAGATGACAGGAGGTCACTGTGTCTGGAGTGCCCTCCCCCCTGTGCCTGGTACAGAGTGGGGCTCAGCAAATGCGTCTACTCCTCTGCAGCCCCGCTTCTCTCCCCTCAAGCTCTCCTCCCTTCCCAGTCTCATGCCTTGTCTCTCCACCAGCTCCACCAGGAGCACTAAGGAGCCCCTCGGCCACCCCGCGTTCCCATAAAACCCCCACTTGCTTGGTGTTAGCATTTCAGGAAATCTGAAAATTTATTTCTCTGACTCCCAGGTTCTAGATAAGCTGCTGGCCTCACACTGAACCACGTTGATGTGGCTGCCTAAGGGCCATGCCATAGCAGCATGGGCTCAGCACGGGTCCCGTGTCACCGTAGGACCAATCATGGTGGGGGGGGGGATCACAGAACAACTTGGTGGGTCTCTTGGGCCCCGTCATTGGAGGAGGTGGTTTCTGCAACAGAGGACTGGGCTGGTAACGTGTTCACTACACATGAAGATACGCGTAATGACAAAAAGATCACCTAATAGTCCCTCACCCACCAGACAATGACTGTTAATCTTTCCCAGGTAGTATTTCTCGATTTTTCCTCCTGCAATTTTATCTATTAGAATAAATGGAATTATTATGTAGTCCTATATTAAACGTATATATTCTGCTTTGAGGCATGCTTTTCTCCTCACACATAACTTAGAAATTGAGATGCTCTAATTCAGAGTTCGGGGTCAGTGGTGTTAGGTGGTTGAGGGTGAGCGCGTAAACCAGTGGTTTGGAGACCTCTTTGCGCGAGTTCACGTCTACAATCCTTCGGCTCCGGTCTCACCTCCTCCACGCAGCATTCCTGGGCTCTCCAGCACACAGGAAGCCCTCTTTTCAGACTCTTTATTGGAGCTGGGGGACATGTTTTCACTGTAGAGCCCGATTGTAGGAAGCTAGTAAGTGCATAAGGCCATCCATAGCAGGGCACACAGAATCGGACGCTGGGTGGAAAACCAGTTCTCTTTCCTCCCTCCCTCCCCTTCTTCCTTCCCTCCCTCTCTCCAGCTCTCATTTCTTCTCAGAGGAAGAGGATCTTAAGAGGGGCAAGACACAGCCCGTGGAAGCTGACCAGGGAGACCTCCTTCTTGACCCCGGTCCCTCCTCCAGCAGTGCACCCCGGGTGCCTCTTGCACCTCCCTTCCCTTGAGTGCCTGGCGCTGGGACCAGGAACTCCCCGCATCACAGACCAGGGTGGGCAGGTCTTCATGTTGTCAGTGTCCTGCAGACATTCCTTCTACTGCTGTGCCCATTAAATCCTGGGTGGAGAAGAACGGAGACTTGGCTGTTGTGGACCTTGGTTCTAAACTGCCACGTCCCTCCCGGGCTGGGCTGGTCTCTCCTTGGGCCCCTTCACTACCGGTATCTTGCCCACAGTGCACCCGTGACAGACCTGCCGCGGGGAAGGGGTGGGTCTTGAAGAGCAGGCAGTGAGACTATCAACGGAGAGGGTGGGATTTTAGGGTCAATTTCAGCAAATTTGGTGGCAGTAGGATCTAGTGTGACAAAAAATCCAGGTCTGGGCTTCAGGGACCTGCATTTTAATTCTGCCTCTGACCCCATCTCTGGGTGACATTTGTGGGGTCCCTTTCCCTCCAGCCTTAGGTTTCCTTTCTGTGCAGCAAGGCGTCAGCCTATTCTGAGTTTCTTAAGGCTTTTTATGGTCTGACACTGTCCCTCCCCTTTAGCTCCCTCAGCCTCCAGCGCATCCGCCTCTTTTGCCAGGAGAAGTCTGCTACCTGCAGAAAGGGATTCCCCGGGAAAGACTCTGAGGGGTTTCTAGGGGGCCCTGCTTTTTCTGTTCTCAGTCTGTCTGATTTTGCTGTCTCATGGTGAGTCCTAGGCTCCCCAGGGCTCAGTGTAGTGGATGAGAGTCTCAACCACAGCATGAATGGACCTGCTCTGGAATCTTGGCTGTGCGTCCTTGATCAAGCTACAGGACCTCTCCAGGCCCCGGTTTTCTCACTATGAAATGGAGATAAATCGTATGGATCACACTGGATTATTCTGAGGATTAAATGCAATAAAACAGATCAAGTCCTAACACAGCACCTGGCACAGGGTAAACTTGCGATGAGTGCTGTCATCACCACCATCACCATCATCATCACCACCATCATCCTCATCACCATCATCATCATTGTCGTCATCATCATCATCATCATTTTTATTGCTGTTATTTACCACCTGCCCTCTGTTACTCCAGGGAAAGAGAGCCTCCCCCTGAGTCTGAGTGGGCAGTTTAGTGTAGCCGGTGTATATGGCCACGGGGCCCCAGCTTGAGCTGTCTGTATGCACACCCGAGGAGGGGACTCCAACCAGAAGACCTCCAGCTTCCATGCACGAGTACCCTAGTGTGCATTGTGCCAGGACCCCAGTGAATCGCCAGCGTTCACACTTATGGGCCATTGTGAGGGTGAAAGAGCTCCCAGATGCCCAGCACTTGGCCCAGGGCCGGCCCGCAGCCTTCAGTGAGCCAACAGTACTGTTGTCATTGCTGCTAGGATTAGCCATGTCTGAGCTGTCCTGCAGCATGATGAGGCACAGGAGTCAGAAGAACTGGGTGTGGACTGGCTGTGGACTTCAGGCAAATTGTTCAACCACCTTGACCCTCAGTTTTCTCCTCTGTACAATGGGACAGTACCACCCCTTTCAAAGTGTTGTTAGGGGGATTAACGATCACCCGCAGTTATGAGAATTGCACGAGCTATAAAGACTGGGATTTGCCCAGTCTGTTGTTTGTGTTCAATATAGATGGTTTCTTCCATGCACCTACCCCGTCCCCCAGGCTCCTCTCTGTTCATTGGGAGCCTTTGTCCCATCTCCACACCTGTGTAGAGGAGGGAAAGGACCTTGATACCCATTCTGTCTCTGCCTCCTGTCCCAAAAGCCTTCAGCTCCAGGCTGTACTTGGCCTCATGTTGAGTTGCCCAGCAGACGAGAGACAGAACTCACAAGAAAGGGCGACATGCAGACTTTTTTTTTTTAATTAAAAAGAAAATAAGAAAACAAAAAACACTTCCCAGGGTGTGCTGTGATGAAACGCCACAGGCATATAAAGTACATATAGAAACAAGAAAACAGTCCCAGGAGCTGCACACCCTGTGCGGTGGGCTGCAGACCCTTCCTGAGGCCTTGTCCTCTCAGACAGTCACCCCTCCCTGGCGACAAAAAAGGATGTGCTTATTTCGCCTTGTTTCTCTTGGAAGACTCAGCCACCTCCAGCTCACTGGCCCATGACGTGCACACAGGAAGTTGGGCTTTACAAGATTTTGCAGGAGGGCAGTGCCCGGTGGCAGGGGTTGGGGGGGGTGGGTTGGAGTGCACACCACACCTTTCCCTGCCCAGCTCAAGGGCCCCAGTGCTGGGGAAGTGATGTCCCTCTGTGGGGAGAAGCTGGACACATTGTCCTGCAGGGGCATGGGACTGGGCTTCTGGAAGTAAGCCTGCTGGTAGCTTCCCTCCTTGAGTGGAAGCAAAGGGAGTGTCTGCAGGTAAGTTGGGGGCCACAGAATAAGGGCATGGACCAGGATGAGTCATGCCCAGGGCTGGTGCTAATTTTGAATGGCCAGCCAGAAGGCAGTGGGGAGATTTGGACATACTTGCCCTAATCGGTTTTTCACACTGACCTTTCTTAGCTGCTCACCAGTTCCTCCATTCCTGCCTCCGTTGGCCCAAACTCGGGGTCATATACACCCGGGCTTGACTCCTGGCTCTGCCACTTACTAGTTCGTATGGCCCAGGGAAAGTTAATTTCCTCAAGCCTCAGTTTCCTCATTTGTTAAATCGGGAGGTTCATGTGGAGCCCACAAGGGAAATAGTAAGTGTGACCATGACTTCAAAGAGCCTACGACAGCACCCAGCACAGAGTACGTGCTCAACAAGTGGCGGCCATGATTACTGCGATCCAGGCTCCAGTATTTCCACTGCAAGGTTGGTGAGTGTGTGTGTGGATGTATATGTGACAAAAAGAAGGTTTACACAGTGTTCTAGAAAAAGGATGAATTCCTCTGAGCCTCCTGTGTGTGTCTGGGCAGTTCAGAGGTGATGGACCACAGGGACGCTGGCACGGAGGGCCTCGAGTGCTTTTCCCTCGGCATGTCCATCTGGCTCAGGAGCTGTTCTGCTTCTAGACCTCAGTGCCCTCCCTGGGGTAGAGGACATTGTTCGTATTGATGCTGTTGTAGAAATGAGGGCTGAACTGGTTGAGGACAGAGCCTCCATAGCCAAGAGGGCTGGTGGGCATGGGGTTGGCCCACTCGCCCCCACCCCCGTGGCCGCTGAGGTTGCTGAGGGGGGTGTAGGAGCTAAAGTTCAGCAAGTTCTGTCCCATCTTGTCTGTGGGCTCATGGCTTAGTCCTGGTGTGGCCACAGGTCGGCTCACAGGGCTCGACCCGCTCACATAGGCCGTCATGGTGGAGAGGAAGTTGTTGAGGCATGGGGTGCCCGATGGGGGAGGTGAGGGCCGCTTCTCTGGGGAGCTGGTGGTGCCCGGTGTAGTGCTGTCCAGGATGTCCTGGGACTCTGTGGTCTTGGGGCTGCCCGCCAGGAAACTGGTCTCTGTTTTCTCTGAGGCCAAGGAGCCTGTACTGGAGGAAACATCCGATTTTCTCTTCCTCTTCCTGCGGAAATTTCCATTGTCGAACATCTTCTCACAGTTGGGGTCCAGGGTCCAGTAATTCCCTTTGCCTGGTGCAAAAGTGGGAGAAGGTAAGGAGAAGTGGACAAGATGCTTTGCTTCTGTTCCTTTTTATTGTCATAAACTAAAAACACAGGTAACAAATGCAGAAAGAGTACAAAAGGCAGGGACTGAGAATGGAGGAGTTCCACCACCACCGACCGACCACACACCACAGCATACCCACCTTCACTCAAGCATCCACCCCACAACCGGGCACTCTGGGGCACAGAGCGACAGCGGCACAAGCCTTGCAGGCGTTTACAGAGCGGATCTCTTTAAGAAGTTCAAGTACTGGGGATGGAGAGGGAGGGGGTTCTTCCATTGCTGCCGTGAAAGAAAACTCAGGAAAAAATTCAGGGCTCCCTGAAAGTCCTGGGCATGGAGTCCTAAGATGGACTTGAGTCCCAGCTTTGCTCCCGACTGACTGACTGAGGGACCCTGGGCGAGCCTCAGTTTCCTAGTCTGAAAAGTGGGCCCGTTGTATCTGTCCCTTCTTCCTCCGGCTGACTGTGAGAAAGGACAAATGCCAAGGTGTAAAAGGGCCTTGTAACTGTGAGGTGTTGCCCCAGGGAAGCCTGCATTCTGCCTGCTCGTCTGTCTGCCTGAGGGTGAGGCCAGTTATTGGACAGGACGCCTGTCCTCCTCTGGGGGACAAATAGTTCTGCCCTTCCCAGCCTCAAAGGGGGCAGAGGTGGGGTCCTCTGAGCCTGACCCTGACTTCCTGTGGTGGAACAAGAATGGACTTTAATTCTAGGAAATGGATACATGACTATATATCACTCTCTGTAGTCTCTGTATTTTAGAAATGCATCATTTAAAGGGATATGTTCACACTCTTTGGTTTTAGACCCCCATTCAGATTCATGCTCCATCGTTATCACTTCATCTGTGTCACCCCAGGGGGGCTGTTTTACCTCAGTGTTATTTTCTTTATCTGTAAAATGGGTTTATTAAAGCTACCCTGGAGGGTGGATTAGAGGGGATTACATAAGGAGGGCAGGCAGCTCAGTGTGGCCCTTAGTGGTTGCTCATCAAACGTCGGATCTCTTCCCAGCAGGTGGGACGCACTTGGGCATCGTCTAGTCCAATCGCTCACCCCCAAGGCTTTCTATGAGCTGGCTGCTGGGGATTCAGAGTCATCACAGCAATTACTGCAGTCCCTGGAGCTCTCGTTGGCACCTATTATCCCATGACCCCGCCACACGCCTGCAAGGAGCCACTGTAACCCTTCCTATTTTTCAGATGGGAAAACTGAGGCTCGGAGATCTAATCTGCCCGAGGTCACTGTCTGGTCAGCGGTCCAGCCAGGATGGAAACCCAAATCTGCCTCCAGGGCCCACGTTCTCCTTCATTACTGACTCCCCTCAGCCCCCAGTCTTGGGGGACATGGCCATATTCAGAACTTTCTAGAATGAGGTGTCAGGGAGGAATGAAGTGAGCCTTCCCTGGGGACATCAGTGGCCTGCTCGCCCACAGGGCTGGCGGCCTCCCCACCCACACTCGCAGCCCCCTCACCCGGGTCGTCCTCGTCGCGGGGCACCTTCTTGAAGCAGTCGTTGAGTGACAGGTTGTGGCGGATGGAGTTCTGCCAGCCGGCCTTGCTCTTGTTGTAGAAGGGGAAGTTGTCGGCCACGTACTGGTAGATCTGACTGAGGGTGAGGCGCTTGTCGGGTGCCCCGTGGATGGCCATGGCGATGAGAGCCGAGTAGGAATAGGGGGGCCGCACCAGCTTCATCAGCTCCTCCTGCGAGGGGATTGGCAGCCAGCCCAGGTCGCCGCCCCCCAGCCCGGACATGCTGGGCAGCAGCTGCCTCTGCACCCCGTAGGCCTGGGGCAGGAAGGGGCTGGCGTTGGTGCCAGGCAGGTAGGGCGGCGGGGTCATGGCCGGCCCGTTGAGCCAGAGGTAGGGGTTGGGGGTGGCCCCGTAGTCGCCACCTCCCTCGAAGGAGGGGGGCCGCTGAGGGCTGGGCACGCCCTGGGGGTGGAAGAAGTTCTCATAGTAAAGGTTCATCTCGGGGGGCTCCTGGCCGATGCTGGGGAACTGGGGGCTGCAGCGAGGCGGGGAGGGCGCCTGGAGGTCGAAGGAGCTCATGGTGCGGCTGGGCTGGCGGAGCCACCTGCCTGGCACCCGCACAGGGAGCTGTCCCTGACAGGTGCGCAGCAGGCCCCAGCCGCCCACTTATACCCCCGAGGGCTTGACCGGCGGGCCCCACCCAGGGGCGGCCACCTGCTGCTGGCCCGCCCCTCCCTCCTCCGACAGCAGTGCCAAGGGGAGGGGGACTCCCGCCGCCACCGCAGGTCGCTGGTGACAGGCTCAGAGCAGCGTTACAGCTGAGATTAACGCAGACAGGGGCACCTTCCCATGTCCTTTCTCCCTCCTCACTTGCTCTCCTCCTTCTCATCTCCTCTCCTGCCCTCCTCTCGTTCCGTCTCTTTTTGTCTCTCTTTCCTCTTTTTCTGCTTCTCCCATTTTCCTCCCCTTCTCTCTGCCCTGCCATCCTCTCTGCATCTTTGTCTTTGTTTCTTTCCGTCTTTTTCTTTCCCTTCTCTTTGCCTCTTATTTCCTCTCTCCTTCTCCTGTTTCTTTTCTATGTGCTGCTCTGACCACACCTCCCTCCCTCTCTCTGAGTTTGTTTCCAGCTCCTTCTACTTCTCTGTCTCCCTCCCTCACATCTCTGCTTCTCTCCTTCCTTTCACTCTCTCTCTCTGTCTTACATTTTCTGAGTCTCTTTCCCCGTCCTCTGTCTCCCTCTGTTTCCCACCCCGACCCTCGTTCTCTGCCCCTCATCCTGACTGGACGAGGCAGTTTATCAGAAGCCACATTCTTGGTTTTTTGAAGGGAAGACACACTTTCTGGAGTTTCCAGGAAAGAGCTGGCCCTGGAGAATCAGGAGAGCAGAAGAAAAGGGCAGCCAGTTACAGAGAGCTTCCCTGCACACACGCACACACGCACACACGCACACACACGCACACGCACACACACGCACACGCACACACACGCACACGCACGCACACGCACACGCACACATACGCACACGCACTGCAGGCAGGCAGAGAAGGAGCTGTGCACAGGGCCAGAGGATTCTCCCAAAGGAGCAGCAGGGCTCATAAAAACAACAACAAAGGAAGAGAATGTGAATGGGACTTCAGGGAAGAACGAGAGGGAACTTGCACTATCCAAGCTTCTTTCTGGCTGCAGGGACAAGGCAGCTCCCAGCTCCTTATCTGATCAAAGTCCTTTCGTGTTTCAGCTTGCAGAAGCCCTGGGAGCGGAGGCCAGGAGAGCCCTCATCCCCTTCTCGTCTGGCCATTCCCCTCACCCCATCTCTGTCCCAGGCTCCAGAGGCAGGAGCTCCAGCCCAGCCCAGCTTCTCCTCGCTTGGTGGCCAGTCCCTCCCCTCTCTGGCTCCATTCTCCATCTGCGGCTGGGAGATGACTTGCCATCCCAGGGGCGGGCCCTCAGCTTGGGCAGTGGGTGGTGGGCCCCCTTCTCAGAGAAGAGGCAGCTGTCCCCTGAGCAGGGTTGAGTAGCGGCCTGAGACTTCTCTCTGGGATCAGCAGATTGGAGAAAACTTCCAGCCTCTCTGGTCACTGTCCCTCCGACCCTCCCACCTCTCCTTCCTTCTCTCCACTCAACTTCCTCTCACTTCCTGCAGACCCCATGTGTCTTTGAGGCCAAAGAAAGAGGCCACCTGCTGTGCCAGCTGGAGAAGGTGCTCCTCAGAGAATTCTCCCCTCCTCTCTTTCTGCTCCCCTCCACAGGGGCATCAGGATGCACATGGGAAACCTGGATGCCGTGGTCCAAACCTCAGCGGCAGCGTCCTGGTGCCCAGAGGATGCGTTCAGGTAACCGAGGGGGAGGGGTCCTCCCAGGTCCTGAGGAACCACCTGTCCCCCCCATGGAACAGTGAAAGAAGTGACTCTGAAAGGGCCCTCAGTGGCCAGGTGAGGCAGGGGGTAAGCACACTTTGCACTTTCTTTCCAAAGAGGAAAGCAAAGAGGCTACATTTTTGTTAAGAGTTTCTCTGCCAGGTCTGGCCTGCTGAGGACAGGGCCCTGACTTTTCAAAGAACAGTCACGTTGGAGCCCACCAATACAGCCCAAAGCCTTACTATGAACCTGACAATGCCGCCTCTGATAATCCATCCTACAGAGTTAAACAGAGCAAGAATTATCTACAGGGGTGTCCACCACAGCATGCTTTATAGCTGTACCAAACTGCAACTAACCTGAGTGCCCGACAATAGAGGATTGGTTAAATAAATTGCACATCATCTAAATGATGAAATATTATGCAGCTGTGAAAAAGTCAATTGTAGAATATTTAGTGATATGGAAAGATGTTTATATTCTAACAATATTTGGAGAAACAGCCTACAAAATGCCATGATTTGGGGGGAGTTAAAATATATATTCATACATGTATACGAAATATGTAGATATAAATACCAAACTGTTAATTATCATTTCTGGAGGGAGCTGTAGGTAGATTTAAATGAGTAGAGAAGGGTGAGCACACTGGTGATGTGCTTTTAGGATTCCATATAAAAGGTCAGCAAGAGAATAGTAGATACACAGCAGAGATGGTAGAGAAACAGCAATAGTAGAGAAACAGCAGACATGGGCTCTGAGATCAGGAGGACCCGGGTTCAAATCCCTGCTTTGCTGCTGCTGGATAACTGCAAACCTTGACAAGTGATGTGACTTTCCTCAGCCTCGGTTTTCTCAGGTGAAAACGGGAATGGCGCCACTGCTAGACTCACGTGGTTGCTGTGACTGCTCAAGGAGGGGATCAACGTGGTCACTGTCAGCCTTTCACGTGGTGCAGAGAAGCACTCGAAAATATCATTACACAGGACGGTCAACGTACATGTGATATGTACAGTCCATCCCTGAGTTTGCTCCCTTGCGAGTTCATCACCCCCTCTCAATAGCCTGCGAGCAGGGGTGGTGGTGGGGGTGACAGTGAAGGAACAGAGGGAGGAATACGCAATGCAGACACTGATTATACACCTACCACCTGCAGTTGAGGGTCAGAGAGGCCCCGAGTCACACGACATATTCACGGCAGAGCTGGGTCAGGACCCCGTCTCCCCACCCCCTCTTCCATCCTTTGCCTGTTGCTGGAGTCTCCTTCCTAGAAGTGTTTTTTGAGGAATGCTCACCTGAGCCGCCTTGTCGCACCTGGGCCCTGCTTCTTTCCCCTGGGACCAGAGAAAGCCTGGCCTGTCTTAGGAGGCCTTGCCCACATGGAGCCTCTGGCCCCTGGAGCGTGTGGCTGGGATCACAGGCTCTCATGCCCTCCCTGCACCCAGCCACAATCAGGCCTTCAGGCTGGGGTGCCCCAAGCGCCCCCAGAGGCCCCCACTGCAGATTTTCACGAGCACGGCCTGTTCTCGCATGGTAACAGGAGCTGTCTGTTCCCACCCCCAGGGGAGGGTTGGGAGTTACATCCCAGAGGCCCCCAACCAGTCCCAGGGCCTCTGGGAAAAGAATCAAATGTCTCTATAAACTAGAGTCCTTTTGTAGATGAAATTGTTTTAGGCTTTTTGAAATTTCCCAGGAGTGGCAATCCCAGCCCGAGAAGACACGCCCCGCTCAACTTCAGGGAAGAAGATGAATAGCCGGGCTCGTGGGGGCTGAGGCAATGCTGGGGCTGCAGGCTGCATATTCCAGCACAGAGGGAGGCCTTCTTGAGTGAGAAAGACCATCCATGCTGAGCCCCAGATGCGGATATTGGGGATGAGGTAATAGAACCTGGAAAACATGGGCTTGGGGGTTGGGAGAAGCTGGGTTCAAACCCCTGCCTTACCATTTGGTGGCTGTGTGATCTTGGCCATGTTTCTTAGTCTCACAAGGCCTCAGTTTGCTTATCTATTAAATGGGGCTGCAAATAGAACCTGCCTCGTGGATTTTGCTGGAAGAAGGGATGTGATTTATGTAAAGTGTAGAACCCAGGATCTGGCAAAAAATGCTGCTGCCGAGGGTGCCGATGATGGACGTCTGGGTGCCAGGGGACGGGGATGGGGCTGTGGGCAGGAGGCCCTGTGTAATCTTCCCCCAGCCAAGACTTTACCATTTGCCCTCAGCTTGGGAAAACCTTGCCGTTTGGGGCCGCTGCCCGGCGAAGGAGGGAAGGCCTAACCCCCTTCTGGAGTATGTGCCCAGCAGTCAGCTGCATGCGTTGCTGGGTCCAGAAGCCCAAGCTGGCTCAAGGCCTCCAGAAAGGGTGAATGTGCACAGGCCCCCACCCAGACCATGGCCGGCCAGGGCCACCACCTCTGGCCTTGACTTTCGGCGATAGAGGATGGTGTGAGGAAGCAGGCAGGGGGAGGGTGAACAACCAGAGACACAGGAGGCAGGTGGGCCCCGAATCGGCTGCTACTGCATCACAGGGCAGTGCAGTGAGCAGAAAGCTCAGGCTCCGGGTCTCCATCCTGCCTCTGCTCCTTAGGCACCTAACACCTCAGACAGCAACTGATTGTTCGCGGCCTGTTCCTCGTCTGTGGAACGGGAAAACCCAGCTCCCCTTGAGTGTTGCTTTGAGGGCTAAATGCCAGGGCGTAGCACATGCTCAGTAACTGTGAGCTCTCATGAGGGACCCAGGAGCACCACGGTGAGGGGAGAGGCCAGTGGTCCACCAGCTGGGGCCCCACATCCCTAAGCTTGCGGACCTTACCTGCCTTCCCCCCATTCCCCCTTGATAGGGGCTGGGCTTCTGGGGCTCTTCTCCTTTCCACCTATAAAACACAAATACCAGGGCCGCCCGGTGGCGCAGCGGTTTAGTTGGTGCTTTGGCAGCACGGGGTTCGTGGGTTTGGATCCTGGGCACAGGCCTACGCACTGCTTGTCAGCCACACCGTGGCGGCGTCCCATATAACAGAGAGGAAGATGGGCACGGATGTTAGCCCAGGGCCAGTCTTCCTCAGGAAAAAAAAAAAAAGAAAAAGAGGAGGATTGGCAACGGATGTTAGCTCAGTGCTGGTCTTCCTCACAAAAAACCAAAACAAAATACAAATACCTTCTGAGTTCCAGGGTTTCCGGGAGCCTGATGGTGGAAATAGGCTGGGATGGGGAGTCAGGGCATCTGGGACTAGATGGAATCTGGCTGAAACTCTGCGCCATAGTTTCCTTATCTATAAAATGAGGATAAGACACTGTAGTTCTCCCTACTGTCTACAAATGGTTCTCCATGGATAGCAATGAGCTGTTATCTGGGCTTCCTGTCTTGCTGTGTCTCAGTACATTTTGCAGCTGTCATGGGGCTGGCTTCTCCGTCCCGAGTGTGGGCTTCTAGAAAATCTGGCCGAGCTGTCAGCCAGGCTGAAGCTGATCTTGGTGCTCTCTTGGCTGCTTTTGGCTTCTGGTTGAACCAGAGGCTGGAGAAACCTAGGTCAATACCGCCCTCTGGTGGCCATCTCTTTAAAAGCAGGGAGCAGAGTGCAGCGACTGAGCGACATTTCAGGTCTTGGCCAAGGGTTTCCGAGCCCCTTTATTAAAAGGACAGGTTCCAAGGACCAATAGCAGCTTCAAAGAGGAAATGCCCCCTGGAGAAAAACACTTTAGCTCCACTGCGATGGAAATAGTGGGAACTGGGTTGGCAACGGGGCAAAATAGAAGGCAGCCAAGGGGTGGGTGGACTGGCCTGGAATCGAAGGCGACTCCTCTGGTTATATTTTCCGAGTTCCTGGTGTTGTTGAATCTCTGAGCCTCTGTTTGCCCATTTGTAAAACGAGGATTATCGGGGTTCCCTCCCTCAGAGCCTGCGGCAAGGACTGAATGAGACAATACAAGACATGCCTCTGAAGTGATGTTCGGCAGTAATTCATTCCTTCACTTCCTCAGCAAGCCCTGACCAATGGTCTCTGCTGTAGCACCCCGGGCTGGTGAGCAGGATGCCGTCACAGCCAGTGTTGAGGCTGGCACCCCTCGGGATTTGCCATCTTTGTGTAGTGCCTGTAGTTTGATTTACTTACAACTTTTAAATTGGCTCTCATACTTTTCTTAACGAATTTATTTAAAAAATAAATTTCATATGATATCTGGAAATGGATCATCAGTAGTTGTATCACTTGCCATAAAATAAGAAGAATTGGCATTTATTTAGAGCTCACCCTGTGCTAGGCACAGCCTGGGCTCCTCACCTGTGTATTTCAGTCAGTCCTCACACCAACCCCAGAGGTGCCATAATTATCCCCATTTGCTAGATGGGTAAACTGAGGCAGTGCAGGCCTGAGCTTGCTCACTCTGCTACAGTGTGAAATCAACAGGTGTCAGAGAGGTGAGGAAACACACTGGCCAAGGACTTCCCCCTGGAGAAGGCAAAGGGATTGGAAGAGGATTGAAAAGGGGGGATTTCTCTGATCGTGAGTGTGGTAGGCAGAATAACAACCCCCCCCGAGGACGTCGACATTCACGACGTCCACATTCAGTTCCCCCAAATCTGTGAATTTGTCATCTTCCGAGGTAAAAGGGACTTGGCCGAAGTGATTAAGTTAAAGACCAGATGGTGCGATTACCCTGCTTTGTCCAGGTTGGTCCGGAGTAGTCAGAATTGTCCTTATGAGAGGAGACAGGGAGATGCAATAACAGACGAGGAGGCAGAGAGTGCAGCGATGCAGCCGTGAGCCGAGGAACGAAGGCCTCACAGCCTTTAGAAGCTGGAAGAGGCAAGGAAATAGCCTGTGCCCTGGCGTCTTCTGAAGGAACCAGCCCTGCTGACACCCCTAAGACTTTGATTTTTGCCTGTAAGACTCCTTTCGGACTTCTGACCTCAACATCAGGAAGAGAATAAATTTATGTTGTTTTAAGGCCCTGAGTTTGTGACCATTTGTTATGGCGACAATAGAAAACTAATACAGCTGGATTCCATGTTATGTGAAGATGTGACCCCATCCACTCATCAGGGGCCTTTGTCCTGCCCCTGGGGAAACGCAGTCTGCTCAACAAGGCATTCTCCCTCCCTCCCCTCCCCTTCCCCCCTTTCCCCTGCCTGCCTCCATCTGTGGGTGAACCACACTGGTTAGTTGGGGGCAGTGGCTCTAGGCTAGGCTTGGGGACTTATTCCTTATCTTGGACTGGGCCTTTGATGGGCCATGATGGCCCCCCACCCCTGGCCTCAGTTTCCTCATCTAGCAAATGGGAGGCAAAGCTGTGCAGTTGATTAAAACACACTGTCCAGGGTCCAGGCCCCAGAGAGTCTGACTTGTGAGGCCCAGGTAGGGCCCAGGCGTAGATGCTCTTAATGAGCTCCCCAGGAACTTCGATGATGAGAGCTTAGAGGTCAAGTGATCTGGGGATCCAGGCCGTGTCCCCAAAGTTATTCCTTGGACACATGCCACTCAACTGCCTGCTCCTTGGAGCATAAAGTCCCTGTTCTACTACTTCCAAGCTGTGTGACCTAGGACAAGTGAGTGTGCCTCTCTGGGCCTGTTTCCTCACTGTAAATTGGGACTAATAATAGTCTATATTTCAGAGGGTGGTTGTGAAGATTCAAACATTATTAAGTGCACGTAGTAGGTCTCACGCATGTTGCTTCTCAAAGTACCAGCTCCTCAGCATGGCATTCAAGACCCAGCACAGACCTGGCCCCAGCCTGTCCCATTCCCGTCCACTCTCACTGCCCCTTCTCAGGTTGTGGCCACGTGAGCTTCTCACGATTGCTCAGGACCCTGCCTGTCCACATCAGCTGGAATGCCCTCCTCCCTCTTCTCCACCGGAGAGCTCTGCTTACCTTTCAATGCCACCTCCCCAGGGAGCCTTCCTCCCCCTGCTGTGTTCCTCCACACTGCAACCCACTGCGGGTCACACTTTTTGTGATGACCAGTTTATTGCCTGACTTCACCACAGGACTGTTACTGCACAAAACTGGGGTTCACTTGCCCGATGTGCATAAAAAGCCAATTAATTATGGCATCAGCCTTGGGAAAAGAGATCAGCTTTATTCTGTGAGATTGATCTGCAGGGAGAACGGGGCGGGGGTGGGGGGCGACATGTGCTCTTAGATCTGTAGATCTGTCTCCCCGATTCAGGATTTGGAGCGAAATTTAAGAGGTTAGAGAGGAGGCTGGCATGCAGAAACGCTGGTGGGACGGGTTTGATTGGTGGGTTTCATGCATTTATGGTACGGTTTTAAACATTTATGACAGGGTTCTAAACATTTATGATGGGGTTCTAAACATTTATGACAGGGTTCTAAACATTTATGATGGGGTTCTAAACATTTATGACAGGGTTCTAAACATTTATGATGGGGTTCTAAACATTTTTGATGAGGTAGGAAGGCATTTTAACACCAGATCTTCCTGAATGAGGGACCCCTCGCTTCTGATGAGTCCACCTTTCACGTTCCACTCACGTCCCCGTCCTTGGGTTCTGTGGGAAGGAAGACCTTTGGTTCCGTGGTAATTTCAGGTCATGATTTCTTCTTTTGCACATGCCCTGGCTTTGTGACTTTGCGGATTTTCTGAAAGGCAATTCTAAATCATGCTGTTGATAAGAGATGGGGTCAGTTGGACCGGTCCTGGAGGGCCCGCAGGACCCTTGAGGGCTGGGATGATGTGTCCCTCAAGGCTTGGACAATGCTCAGCACAAATTAAACTCTTAACACACTTGTGAGGGAGGAAGAACAAGTTGTGGGATGTTCTCTTCACTTTGGTTTGTCCTGTGGAAATGGGGGCCACAGCGGAGACTATCCCATGGGCATCTGTAAGTCAGAAATGAGTTGATGCCCCTGCCTGGCCCAGTGATCACCCACTCTCATCTCTGTGCACCTCCTCATGGTCAAGCGTGCTTACCCAGGGTCCAGCCGGGTGGATTTTCACGTGACCTTCCTTGAATGCAGTTCCTAAGATCAAGGGAAACCACACCAATTCACTTGTGAATGTCGTCACTCAACCTGGACAGCCAGGCAGCCACCGTTCCGGGACCCTCATACTTCACCAGTGTTCATTGGTTTAAACTTTTGGTAATTAACATTTGATTTTTTGTAACATTTAACACTGACTACATTATTTTAAACTTTAAACTCTTTTTAAGATCTATGCGAATTTTTGGGGTCTGTCATAGGGAGAGATTTTTCACAAAATCTACTTTCCTTCCCCCGCAATTTCATAAACAGTCATAAATAACTGGATCCAACTCTCTTAAAAATTTTCTCATTGGAGTCATTAAGAGTTGAGTCTAAGAAAAATGATATGGTTAATTGTGCTTATTATTATAAGAGTTTGGGTTATTAGCGCTTATAATTATAAGAGTTATTTATTATAAACCTCCCCATAGATCACATTGATATTTTATAATTCACTGTTGAAGTCTTCCAGCATGGGACCTGTTCTGCGGGTTTGCTGAGAATCATCTCCTGCTTTTTCTGTACCTTGTCCTGACTCCCGGTGGACAGGAGAAACACACTCTAAATGCCCTGCCCCCTCCCCTCAGAGGGGAGAGTTCCTTTCCTGCCAACGCCTCTGTTCCCCCGCTGACCCACACTCTTCCTTCTCCAGCCTACCTCTGGCGAGAATCCTGTGAAGAGGAAATTGGCTTCAGAGCTGGTCCCTTCCTCTCTGGTAACGCTCGTTCCCCATCCTGGTCTCATTCCCCTAAGGTCTTGCTCTTAACAGTATTAAACTTCTCCACCCGCCCTCACGATGATCCTTCCGATGGCATGTTCCCCGTCCCAGGGACACTTGCACCTTGGAGATCAACGAATGGGTGCTCAGTACTGACTATCCCTACGTGTGAGATTCTGGGCTGGAGGTTTTCCATTCTTTAGCCCTCAGTGTCAGGACCATTTATGAGTCCTGACAAGGACGGGAGCTCTCCATATACTGTTCTTGGGTTATATCTTTCCTCAGGGAAAGGGAAGGCGAGAATTATTCTGGACGTAAGTCCAGAACTTGGCACTGGCCAACAAGTTCTGTTCACAAGAATGTTTTAATTCCTACCATTAGTAAACATTGTCTCCTTAAGCCAAGTCAAGCAGTTGAGCCGATGGCAGCCTGGAGCCCCTCTTTGCTGGGCGGGTCTTCAAAGTGAATCAATCAATGATCATTGAGCCCTCACTTCCTCTTAAAGAAGGAGGCTAGTGATCGCCTTGGCTGCTGTTGTATCTCTAGCACCTGCTACAGCACCAGACGAGAGTAGATGCTCCCTCACTGTGGGCCACTGGGTGGAGTGATTGCCCCTGGGGACAAGGACCTGTGGGCAGAGGTGGGAGTCCAGGGCCTCTGAGCTGGATGCTTTCCTCCTGTTTGCTGAGTGCCTGAGACACAGCTGATCTCTTTGAGGGTCCTTGGAAGATGCTTTGGCTGGGCCCCCGTGCAGACAGTCTGGTGCAGCTGGGGTCTGTGTGTCACTGATAGTGCAGCCGGCGCCAGCCACATGCACCCTGAGGGAGAATCCCCACCGTGACCTTGCACCTCTTTGGAACAGGGGGTGGGAGGGCAGGGAGGGCAGGTGAGTGGCACCAATTCCAGTACTGTCCACTGTCACCACTAAAGGTCTCTCTTGCCTCTTTTGAAAGAGCCTCTTGTTAAGAGTGCTCAATTTAATGAGCCTGCAGGGCTGACTCAGGGGGAACTGGGAAATATCACTGCCCCGTGACCTTATCCTCCAGCTGGCTTAATGGCTATCTGGCATTGTCCCTTGTCACAGATGAGGAAACTGAGGCTTAGAGAGGTCAAGTGCTTTTTCCAAGGTCATAGTCTCTGATTACATCTCTCCAGGAACCATGGATTCTTCTGGAATGACATTCCCTCATTAATATCCTCAGGGATTTCTGGGGCGCTTCCCAGGTGAAAGGCAGAGAGAAAGGGTGCCGTCTAAGTCAGCTTCAATTTGGGGGCCATGTCCCTTGCAAACCAGTTATTCAGATCAGAATTCCCCCTCACTCTCTGCAAAAAACAAACCAGAAACAAACAAGTAACAAAAATCATGGTGGGGACAGTCCACCTGGCCCCCGAGTCCCAGTGAATGTTCAGGAGACAAGGCTCAAATGACAGAATGAGAGTGGGGAGGTCTGAGCCGGGTGAGGTCTTGTTTGGCTGGGGTGATCCCGTGTCTTCCAGTGGGAGTCGGTTAAACCTGCTCCACCGGGTCTGTGTTGTCCACACCAGGGCCAGTGAGCCATTTGGACAGGAAAGCTGACTGCTGCCCCTACCCCCACTCCACACCGCCAGGCTGACTGGCCACACTCCCTGAGTTTCTGGCTGATCCTGATTTACGTAAAATGCCACATGATGTGATGTGAGATCTGCCTTCCCACGTGCTGCCCAAGGGGCTGGAGAATGCAGCCTGGAAGTGCAGGGAATTAGCTAATTCGCACTTTGACCAGTGAGAGATGGGAGACAGGACATTCTTCATAAAGCCTGCCCCTGGCTGCAGGAGTGGACGAGCAGGCCGTCTGTGAGCAGCCAGCCGCTCTGCAGCTTGTAACGAGGCTGTGGCCAGCACCGCGACGCCGCACCTCGAACTGCCCCCCAGCTGTCCCTGCCTCACTTCTCTTCCCCCACCTGCTGCCTGGACCTGCCCTCCCAAATAAAGCACCAGCTTTTAGTCCTCAGGTTGTGTTTTTTGGCCAGTGCTTCACAAATTTTAACATGCATTTGAATTACCAGGGGCTCTTGTTAAAATGCAGAGTCGACTCAGGGAGTCTGGGGTGGAGCCTGAGATTCTGCAGTTAAACAAGCTCCCAGGTGATGCTGATGATGCTGGTCTGCAGACCACTCTGAGCAGTGAGATTGTCGGGGACTCAGGTTATCATAATTGGAACAGAGCAGATTTAGAAACAAACTCTCCGGGGGCTGGCCCCATGGCCTAGTGGTTAAGTTTGGTGGGCTCCGCTTTGGTGGCCCAGGTTTGATTCTCAGGCGTGGACCTACACGGCTCATCAAGCCATGCTGTGGCAGCCCACATACCAAATGGAGGAAAATTGGCACAGGTGTTAGCTCAGGGCCAGTCTTCCCCACCAAAAGCGGGTTTGGGGGCTGCATCGGCCGCGTGTCTGAGGACCTCACTGTTGGTAGCAGTTGGGGTGGTGACAGCATATATGGCAATGTCATAATTCCTTATGCTTCCACCTGTGAAATGAGGTGCAGGTGGAGCACAGCATTGGGTGATCGAGTTGCTGAGTGTCCAACTGGTTACAGGATAATGAAATGACAAGAAGGGCAGCTACTCTGCCAGCACTGGAGACCTTCCAAACGGAAAATGATGGGCTGGGGCGGCTGCAGGTGTGTTCTCAAAGTCAAAGGGCCTCTACATTAATTTCCCAATGCTGTAACAAATTGTCACAACTTAATGGCTTAAAGCAACACCAATGCCTTATCTTAGTTGCGTGGATCAGAAGTCTGACATGGGTCTCACTTGGCTAAAATCAAAGTGTTGGCAGAGGTCAGCTGATTAGCGACATTAATTCCATCTGCAAATGTAACTCCCTCTGCCACATAACCCGCCACATTCACAGTTTCTGGGATAAGATGTGCATGTATTTGCGGGGGCATTATTCTGCCTGCCGTGGCCCCTGTGGGGGTCTTAAGAGAGACTGTCTCAGGCAGCTGCAGAGCAGCCTGCACTGAAAGTGGGTCAGAATCTGATTATAAGGGCGACAGAATTTCAAAGACGCTAATGCAAAGCTCAACAGGTCTCCTAGGGTAGACTCAAGACCCTGACAGGAAAAGACCAGATCCTAAGACCTGATATAGACCATTTGTCGTAGGAGCCTGAGATTCTCGAACCTGAAAAACCTCCTGTCTGGCAGAAGCAGCCCCTCCTCTCTTGTCGGAAGAGAACAGCCTCCCCGTCGCAGAGACTCACCTGTAGCAGATGCCCTGCGAGTTGATGCTTTTCCTGCAGAGACCTGACCCAGCACCGCCTCTCACTGCCTCTACCGGGTAACCCAAGTGAGGTCCTAGCGCAGCCGGAGGGACACTGCTTGTCTTGCTTGGGGAAGATCCAGCTGACACGCAAGGGAGTCGGGCATTGGGCTGGTAGGTTCCGGGAACACGCACGGGAGTGGATCTGAGGGTGCTGAGGCTTAGGTGCTCGCAGAGAATGAGGCTGGACAGGGTAGAGTTCACTGGCATAGGGCTCTCATTCCACATTATGGCAAAGACATCTGGAGCCGGTTTTCATAACTTTCTCAGATGGTTCCTGGAAGTGTGAACTGATGGTGGCCTCCAGGGAACGGAGTGGAGATGTTTTGGTTTATTCAACACTGTTATTGAAGAAGGGGCCTGCCACATTTCACCAATGTGAATGTCACCACATTTTAGGGCTCCAGGGGTCAGGACATGTTGGGACAACCTCTTTAATATACATGAGAAGCTGTCGCATCTCACGTTTCCTACCACTAAGAAAGAGGCATAGAAGTTGATGAGTCTTTTTGGATGTTGGACAAAGAAAACTTGGGAATACTGCTTCACACTATCTATCAAGTGACTCTGGAGTGTGCCAATTTGAGTGGGGCCTAGAGAAAAAGTGCTCTGTAGCAGGTCCAGGCTGTGGTTCAAGCCTCTGGGGCCATATGGTCCAGCAGATCTGATGATGCAGGAGCTATTCGTGGTAGACGTGGCTGCCAGATGGAGTCTCTAAGGACCGACAGGAAAATCACAGCACATACCTGCAGGAATCTAAAGTAAAGCTCTGTTCTCCTTGACCCTCTGTTTGAAAAATAGCTCCCAGAGTGCCACGGGGTCCTAGCAAAGGCTGAGCATCTCACTGGGGGACACCAGGTGACTATGCAACTCGAGATGCCCATCGTAGGTGTCTCCAAGTCATAGGGTGGGTGGACGTGGCAGAAACCCATCAAATTATAGAGGTGGGACATCCGAGATCAGGCTCAAGCAAATCTGGGAGGGATGAGGAAACCACGTGAACTGGTGGCCCGGAATCTCGTGGTACTTACCTTTGCTTCACTGATGTCTTGCCTTCAACCCACACCTGTGGCCTCATGGAGGAGTTCTGTGTGGCCAACTTATAGAGAAGGAAAGGACTAAAGCCTTGCTTACTCACATGGGGGCCCTACTATATTGGTGCTAGCTGGAGATGGGCTGATGCTGCTTTGTAGCCCCACTCAGAGCTGAGTGGAAACCCTCCCAGTGGCAGAGCTATAAGCTGTACACTGGGCTGTCCTCTTTTAATAGAGGGAAACATGGGCTGAGATAGACATTCACACTCTTGGGTGGTAGAGAATGGCTTGGTTGGTCAGAGGACTGAAAAGAATAATACTGAAAGATTGATTACTGCAGGTCTAGGGAAGGGGTACATGCGTGTCCCAGCAGGAGTAGACTCAAAGCTTGTAGATCCATGTTTTAATGCCCACCAGAAAGTCCACAGATCAATCTTGCGAGAATCAGGTAAGTGGATGACCAGTCCCGTCACTCGGCCTTGCTCAGCGGGCCCACGAGACGAGCAGGGGAGGCTCTGCATGGGTCCAGCAGCATGGGATCCTTCTCATCAAGGATGACATAGTTGTTGCTACTACTAAGCGACCAAGCTGCCGGCAGCAGAGACGGACACTGGGTCTGAGACATGGCACCTTTCCTCAGACCAGCACGGTAACACCCCACCTTCCATCACTTCCTGTCCCTTCCCCCCTTTCTCACTGCCCCGGGACTGCCCAGCCCCCAAACAGCATGGGCATTCAGTCATTGCCCGAAGATCTGTTTCCTGGGGAACCTGAGCTACGACAGGGAGGCAGGGCACCCAGTGTTCAGAAGGAGCAGCAAACAGATGTGTTCCAGGTTAGGATGTCTGGGGACAGGGCCCAGCTTGATTTTAGATTCTGGGAAGGCCATTTGTTTTCTCAGTTTCTCTCCCACTTGCTGACATAAGCCTGAAAGTCTGGAAGAAAGAAAGAAAGCTTTCATTCCCTGCTTAGAGGTAAGGCTAAAAATGCCCCTCCCCTAAGGAGAGGGAATGTGGTGCCCTAGATCACACTAAAGTGTGAATGGCAGATATCAGCTCTGTCTCAAAGGCAGAGGAAGGGAAAGTTGAAAGCAGGGGGGTCTCTGAGTGCTTAAAGGGAGGTGAGGGAGTGCCACTGAGGGGGATTACCTAGAAGGAGACCCAGGCTTAGAGTCAGGCAGTCCTGCCTCCAGGTCAGGTCCTGCTAACCACAGCTGTGGGGACTTGGGTGAGTCATTTAACTGCAAAATGAGAGGGTTGGATGAAGTGATCTCTAATGGTCCCCAAAAACTCTACATCAGGAAAGGGAAAGATGCACTGAGTGGATCCCATCCCTTCCCCACCCCGTGCCATCCTCCCTCCTGGGAGCTCTGAAGGCATCCATACACTCTTCCTCGACATCACTAGCTTGTGTAGGACAGACCTTGCTCACAGTAAGGGAACATCCAGTGACACCAGGAGAGCTGTGCTGGTCACACGGCCCCACCTTCATTTATCCTGGGTGCCATCAGTGGCATTGTGGGGGAGACTTTCAAAATGGGCACAGAATATACAGAGTCTGACATTGAGCTGTGATCAAAGGCAGGAAGGGAATGTGTGGATTCAGATCTTGAGGCTGGAAGTGGACAGAGCTGGCTGTGCCCCTTACTGGCCGGGTGACAAGGCCACAGAGCAAACTCCCGGAGCCTGGGTTTTCACGTCAACATGGTTAGGACCCTTGTACCTGCCTCGTGGGATGTGTGAGGATTTAAGGGAAGGTGCATAGAGTAAGTGCCTGGCAAATGGCAGCTGTATTATTATTGTTGTTTGTTATCATTGTTGTTATTGCTACGTAACCACAGCATCTGGAATTCTCCCGACAAAGTGCCAGCTGGGCCACCAACCTGATGACAGTCCTAACTGAGATGAGATTTGACTCTCAAACTCTGTTTAAATAAGAATCCACGAGTTTCACTTTTTGCTCCATTTCTATGGGAAATGCCCAAAGCCCCTTCAGACTGAATAAAAACTGACAGATACTGGTAATTTTCAAAAAAGCAGGGACTCAGAAATATTACCAGGGCCACACACAGTTGCGTGAGGGGATCAGAGCAATGGAAGTGCTAGAGGTTAAAGCTGACTTTCCCCAGATGTAGAAACAGTCTCTGAATCCGGGTGTTTTGTAAGACGCCTCAGTGAGAAAGCACATCGGCAGTTTCAGGGCGTAGGATTCCCTCTGTTTTTCTGCAGTTGTGGGGAAAGGGAGAGCCATTTTCTTGTCCTTGTTGAGATTTTTTCCACTAGTGGTTGGAAGGGCGGACATTTCAAGGTTAAACTCTGAGATTTCGTTAGTTTGGACTGTGCAAAAAGAGCAGACCTGAGAGCTCAAACCTGTCACCTGGAGAGGAAAGGGCGGGGCAGTCTTGACAGATACAAGGGACACAGAGCTGCAGCATCCACATGAAGCCAGGAAGATGCCCAGGGGCCCAGCTCCTCAGCATCTCGGGGACACGCCTCTGTCCACGTGCACTCTTCTTCCCCTCTGGAAAGTGAATTCAGCAGATTCCAAGCCTCTGGGTGCCGTCTCCTCACCTTGGGGAACCCACGATGCAGACCAAACCCCAACCACCTCTGTTACAGGGCCTTCTGGACTGTTGAGGAAATTGGAAGCTGGACCAGCAATTGGTGAGGGGACATGGAGGCCACCAGGAAGGGACTGGGCCGGACAAAGGCTACAGGGACTTGGTGTCCTGTGCATGAGGGCGTCCAAGAGACAGCACAGGGCAGTGGTTAAAAGCCAAGCTTCCCACCCGGCTGCCCGGCTTAAATCCCAGCCTTTCCACTTACCGAGTGTACGATCTGAGGTCACTTCAGCCCCTGCGCCTCAGTTCCTTCATCTCGGTAATAATCGTACCCACCCCTTAGCGCTGCTATCAAGATTTAGAAGTGAATTCTGTCACGTCTATAACGCGCTGGGGACAGTCGGAGCTCAATAACTTCGGCCAATCTCATCATTCTCTCTCGGGCCTCACTATCCCCGGGGTCTCAGCCCCTAAGAAGTGAGCTTCAACCCCGAGGTCTAGACAGCTCGGGCTCTGAACGCCATGCTGCCCTGCACTTAAATCCACCCAGTATCGATTTCCTCCCCTTTTCGAGTCCTCAGCCTCCTGCCAGACCCCTCCCCCCGCACAGCTCCCTGCAGGCTGTGGGGGTGGGCTCTGCTCCCATCCTCTCCTTTCTGCCTGGAGGAGCTCCTTGCCTCCCTTGGGCCTCATCTGAGGAGACTGGGGAGTCCTCCAAGAAAAGCTACTACTTCTGACCTCGTAACAAGATCCAAAGGCTGGACCATCAGTCACTGGACCTCAGCCCTCTCTTTTCCTAACTCGTAAGCATTTGGTTGGGTGGTTTTGCCATCTCTTTCCAGAAGGAAAGAAATGTCATATGACACTCCCCACTGTGCAGATCACATGAGGAAGATTCTGGCAGACTTTTCTGGCATCCCTGTGCCCCAGCATTCAGCCCCTAGGAGCCACAGTCACGGAGAAGAGTCTTGGGGGTGGCACGAACAAAGCGGGCAAATTTGGCATTGGGACGGGCTGGAACCAGGCCTCGTGACACCACTGCAGGCCCTGGGCTGGCCTGCCTTCCCGACCGCCTCCAGGAGCCACCCGCCCAGTCCTGGGCCTCAGGGATTCAGCTGACAGAATTACACAACAAGGCTTCCTTGAGCCACGGAACCATTTTTATTGTCAGTAAGAAATAGCAACACTTGGGAAATGATCAGCTAGAAAAAAGACTGGTTGGCTGTATTAAAAATGTCAAGTACAAACTGTTAAGCAAAAATAAAAGAATATTTAAATGGCTTTTCTGTTAAGTGCTCGGACTTAGAAAATGAAATAAAAATACAGTTCCTTATACCTAAGAAACTGGGTTATAAGAAGTGTGCCAAGGATGCTGGGGAGAGCACAGGGAGAAAGCATTCTTGCTCATTCCTTGTGTGGCCGAGTCCAGGGCGGGCCGTCCTCACCCCCACCTGGGTCACTGTCCCCGGTGATGCTGGGTCTGTTACCACTAAAGTTCTGGGACCCAGCTCAGCCTCTGTTTCCTCTGTCCAAGCGAGGGCAACTGACAGGAGGTCTCCCACTCCTCAAGGCCTCATGTCCCACCGTGTCTCTCCTCTTCTGGAAACTCCTCTCCCTGGCTCCCCGTGTGCAGCCCTGGGCAGCAGCAGCTCACGGGTCGGAGGACGGTGCATCCTGCTTGCCATCTTCAGCAGCTTTGCTGGCCAGCTTTATGGGAGAAGAGAGCAAATACAACCCCAAGGTGGGATTCTTATGAGCAGCCAAAAGGGGCTTCCCAGTCCCGATCACAAGGGCCCCTACACTGACCCTGGCCCAAAGCCCAGTGAGCAGGGGCCGCCAAGCCCCTGAGTGTGGCCCAAAAGGCAGTGCGGTGCAGTGGTTAGAGCACAGGCTTTGCTGTGTTTGTGGACCGTGTGAACTTGGGCAAGTCACTTACCCAACTCCATGAGCCTTATGACATCCCCACAGGGAGCGTGGAGGGTCAATGAGATAAAGTTGGGAAAGTGCTCAGCACGGTGCCTGAGTCACCGCGTGCTCGCAGTAAACTGGCCATTATTAATAGCAGCAGAGTGCTGCTTCAATGTCATCTTGAGGATCAGAAGTGTCAACGGTACCTCTTTACCTTGAGTCAAGACTGACAGGTAAGAACAGGAGATGGGACTTGAAAAGTCGGGGCTCGGAAACTAACTTTTAATTAGTGGGATTTTGTAATGTAAGTTGAATAGGAAAGCTCTTCCAAAAAAATTAAAAAGCATTTTGAGCTTCCAAAGACAGCTGGCTGTCGTGGCTCTGACAGGTGCACCAAAGGGCAGTTAAGGCAAAGGACGGCCACTGGTTCTGAGGTCCCAGGGGCCCAGCACATCCCCTTGGCACATTCCTACAGCCCAGCCGGGGTCCATCTGGCTCAGAGGAGAGACCAGTGCCCAAGAGGAGAACTGCACTCTGGGCATTGCTGACCCTTGAGCCCCTGACCATGCCTCCCCGGGAGTGACCGACCACACGTGTGTGTGCATGCGTGCACACACACATGCATCCATTTCCTCCTCTCTCTGCATTGCTCTCTTCCCTTCCTCCACCTCACATCCCCTGTCCTTCCATCCGTCTGGGTCCTCACCATCGTCTTGAAGAACTGATTTACTTTCTTCCGTTTGAGCGTCTTCTTGTCGCTGTCTGAGAGAGGGAGGAAGGTCTGGCTGAGGCGCGGGGACGAGTTGGCGTCGTCCATCCCGGGCACGCCGGCCACCGAGAGCGTGAGGGCTGGAAGGAGAGCAGAGAGGGGGCGTGAGCAGGACGGTGGAGGCAGCGCCCCAGGGGCAGGAAGGGTGACTTGGGGGGGGCGTAAGGGAGACGGGTGGGGGACAGAGACAGAATCCAGGGAGGACGGGTCGTGGTGTCAGCAGGAGGCGGTGGGGGGGGGGGGGGGCGTGTCCTGTTGAAGCTGTCCTCTTCCGCGAGGCTTGCCAAACCCCGACACTAGCCTGCCTCCTGGCCTCATCGAAGCCTTGTCTGAGGGCTTCTGGGTGGGAAACGGGGGGCCGAGGTGGGGGAAGGGCCCCAGGCCCGGGGGACCCTGACTTCCCCAGAGAACACGGGGCCTTTTGCCACAAAGCGGGAGACAGTGTGAGCTAACTCCGCCTTCGCCTTCCAACACCAAGAACCTGGATTTCTCGTCTTCCCTGGAGGCTGGGCCAGCAGGGAGAGCTGGTGGCTACAGCCCCCAGGTCAGAGGCACACAGCCTTGAAAAATCAGCTACCACCTGACCCTCGGATTTGGCATTGGTAAAATGGGGTAACGGCACACCCTCCAGGTGTTGTGAGGCCTACTGAGGGGACAAGAGGGAAATGGCTGGTGCTGGACAAACACCACAGCCGTGTGGGGCTGTCCTGCCTGGTGTGGCTCAGCAGAGTTAGGGTGCAGTTCCAGGGCAGAGGGCCTCTGCCACTTAATCACCTGCGACAGGCAGGCAATTGACACTCTCGGTGCCTCAGTTTCCTCATCCATACAATGGGCTAATAACACTATCTCCTTCAAAGGTGAGTAGAAGTGTAGATGCAGTAATGAAGGAGAAGCAGTGGGCACAGGACCGGGCACCAGTCAGCACTCAGAAGATGGCAGTGCAGAGATAGCAGGTGTCCTCTGAGACTCGCCTGCCGAGTCCCATGGCGCAGCATCCGCTTGGTCTGTCCCTCGCTGCCCTGGCCCCTGGCACAGAGTGCCTGACAGAGGGGCAGACGCTGGAACCTGCTGCAAGCCAGATGCAGCGCTCCTGGGCGTGCCTCATCCCAGTAAGGGCCGCAGACCCCTCTGGGAATTAGGAATGGTCATCTGTGCACAGCCAACCTCCTCGTGGGACAATGAATGGCAGCATCTATGCATCAAACACTGTAACTGTAAGGGGTGGTGGCAGTTTTCCTAAGCTCCAGAAATAGTCTTCCAGGTCTAAACAGGAAACACGGGGCTTAGGGACACACTTCTTGCCCCTGGGGAGGCCTGGCTAGCTGAGAATAGAGGGCCACCCAGTGTGACAAATGGACTCCCAGTGAATCCTGAGGACCAGAGGGACAGCAGGCCTCTGCCCTGCTCTAGTTGGGACCTGCTGGGAGGGTTTTACCCACAGGAGGGGGATGTGGGGAGGGTTCAGAGGACAGGAGGGCTCTGAGCAGAGCCTCTTGTCCCCAGGAGGCCTGGCCAACTCTGCTGTGTAGACATGGTCTCCGCCCATCCTCCACCCCCAGGCTGGTGGCCCGCACTATCTCTATACCCCCGTGCTTGTGGTTGCAGGGTACATACCGGGGATGGTGGGCATGGACTGGCTGGCAAAACTCATTTGAGAGAGGATGGATGCCCTGGGGGGGATGGCCGCATGCTCCGAGAGGTTGGTGTCACTCATGAACTCGTGCTTCCTGGAAAGCTAGATGAATATAGCGCGCACACACACACACACACACCACAGAGGCTTAATATAAGGCAGCTCTGGGCCCTGAAAAGTCAGTGATGAGGGCTTGGCAAGTCTTCTGTGGACCCAGCTCCAAGTTCATTTATTCTCTTTTGTATCATTCCATGCCAGCTT
Organism: Tapirus indicus; assembly: GCA_031878705.1. NCBI lineage: Eukaryota > Metazoa > Chordata > Mammalia > Perissodactyla > Tapiridae > Tapirus > Tapirus indicus. Next base: position 81,190,377 of record CM062925.1, on the reverse strand, counting down.
GCCATGTATGGTTGTATAGGTTGCATACTATGCAACTCCAGGGGTAGGAGGGCATTCATTTAGACTATCATGTGAATGACACCCCCTAGAATTGTGAAACACAGAAGATTTATTTCCAGCCTTCTCCCCCTGGCAAGAGTAGCCTCTGAGGCCTACTGGGAAGTTTGTGGAGGATCCTTTCTTCACTGGAAGGCATCTCAGTGCCCCTTACCCTTCCATCTGGCCCCCCTCACTTGTCAGGACAGTTAATCCCTTTCCCCCTCCCAGGCTCCCAGAATGCATTCAACAAACCTCTCTTTCAGGGGAAAGCCAGGACTGAACCCAGGGCTGCTGGCACCGAGTCTCATATTAGTTACTAGTTTATAAGATGAAAACTCTCCAAGTTGGGGCAGCAAGATATCATCTCTACCTCCCCGGCTGGGCTCTCGTACCCTGGAGGGGCCCAGCGGAGTCTGAGAGGTCAGTGGCTAGAACGGCCCTGGGGACAGAGAGCTGACAGAGAGCTGACTCCGGGCCCTGCACCAGGACGGCTGCTGTCCCGTCAGCTCAGTGGGTGAGGTGGTGGCTTCTCTCCAGCCTCACAAAGCCCCATGCAACGGTGCAAAGGACACAGGCTGGAGCCTGATGGCCTGGGTTCAGAGCCGGGCTCTGCCGCGTCCGGGCTGTGTGGGCCCCGGCGAGCGCTTCCCCGCCCCTCCTCCGAGGCTGCCTCCGTCACACCCTCCCCACGGGGAAAGGGAGGCTGGAGGGAGGCCACGTCTCAGAGCCCAGTGCTGTGCCTGGCGTGCAGCAGAGCCACTGACGGTGGCAGAGAGGCACCCTGTCTGACCACTCACCCGCTTCAGGTCTGACTCGGCCGCTGCCTTCTCGTCCGCAAACACCACGCTGCTCCTCTTGGCCCTTTTCTTGGACCTCCGCAGCTTGACCTCCGGCAGAGTGCTCCCCGGAGAGATTGGCTCCTCCTGCTCCACTTTCGGAGTCTTGGGGGATGCTAATTCCAGGTCGAAGCTGAACAGCGAGAGGGACAGCAGTAGAAACTGCAGTCAGAGCTTCAGTGGAACTGCCTCTGAGGGATCCAGGGGGCCCAGGGGGACCTTCAGGCTGACCTGATTGTCACTGCAGTGTCGGGGGCGGGGGGGGGGTAGCTCAGCTAACCTGGCAGAGTTTAGGGATCCACTTGCTTAATTTGTAAACATTCAAAATACAGGGTAAAATGAAATTAAAGAGGTGAGCCATAAGAAAGAAAGACTGGTGGTGAGAGGAGAAAACTGGTTAAAAATATGTCTCTGGATTCAAATCCAGGCACTGCCACTTTTTAGCTGAGTGACTTTGGGCAAATCAGTTAACCTCCCTGAGCCATTATTTCCTTTTAGGTAAATGAAGGTGTTTGCAGTGACCTTGCAGAGTGGCCACAAGATGAGGTCTGAGGACCCCTCAGCACATTCTTGGCCCAGGGCGAGTGCTCTGTTCCCCATACCTATTATTGGAGTAGTCGAGCTGGGCAGGATAGAGCAGAGGGTTCCAGAAAGGCGGAAGGAGAGAGGCTTTTCTTGGGGGTGAGAGAGGGGTCCTGACAGAGGGATGGGTGGGAGAAGGAGGAACTCTGATGGGGAGTGGGGAGGGACGGGAGACCTGGCAGAGGGGGGAAGGTGCCAGACTGAAGCAGGCGCTGAGAGGTGCTCTCGCCCCCTGGACAGGGAGTCTGCAGGCTGTGAGCAAGTCCTGCTGGGTCCTCAGGAAAAGCCACCGGCCTTTCGGGCCTCGAATGACCATCTAACAATGGCATGAAGGACAGAGGCCTCACGGGGTGAATGTGAGGTTTTTAATGAGGCACCAGGTTGGGAAAGGCTTTCAAACCGAAGGGCTAGGCAGCAATAGAAGGGTGGCCCTGGGGCAAGAGAAGCAGGAGGCTCTGCGGGGGGGGGGGGGGGGGGGGCTGGGCCAGGGCAGGGACTGACCTCTCCGAGGTGGTCTTGCTGGGGGTGCTGCAGTCAGAGTTCATGGAGGCCATGGAGATGATGGACATCTGCCTGTAGGAGCGCAGCATCGACCGGGGGCGGCCCACTCGCCGGTCCTCGAAGTCGGGCTGCGGGCGGGGAGAGCAGGGTGGTTAGCAGCCAGGCCCCAAGGTGACAGGAGCCAGGGTGATGTGGCCTCCGCTTTCCTACCCTCTTCCTCCTCCACCCGGGCAGGCGGAGCTGTGGGGCAGAGCAGGACATCAGGGCAAAACTTCTGGCTGGCTGAGGCTACGGGTGGTGGTTTGATAGAGAATTTGGCTGGCCTTCATTCCTGGTCCTGGGAGGTGATCTCTAAATCCTTGCAATGTCCCCAGTGACAGGAGTATCTCTGTTATTCACAGTGTCCCCTTTATCCTAATAAGAAGACTCAGGATGGCAGCTGCCAGGCCAGAAAGACCAACCACGTGACTCCAGGGCTGGGGCTTTGAGCAGGGTAATATCAGTTCAACCTCCGGGAGGGGGTGGGGGGCTGGAGACTGAGTTCAGTCACATGGCCAGTGATTCATTCAATCACGCCTACCTAACACAACCCCAGTAAAAACCCGGGACACTCAGGCTAAGGTGCACTTTCCTGGTTGGTAATCCCACATCTGTGTGCTGGTAGGTTAGGTGGGGTGATGTTCCTGAGGACACGGAATCTGTGTGTTTGGGACCCTCCCCGACCTCACCCTATGCGTGTCTTCATTTGGCTGGCCCTGATTTGTATCCTTTACAATAAAACTGTAATCATACGTATAGTACTTTCTCGAGTTCTGTAGAATGACTGGACTTGAAGGGGCAGTGGGGACCCCCAAATTTATAATCAGCTGGTCAGAAGTGTAGGTGGCCTGGAACCCTGGAGCCGGCAGCTGGCGTCTGCAGGGAGGAGAGTCTTGTGGAGGGCTTTGCCCTGAACCCCGGAGATTCAACCTCAGCAGGTAGCTGACATCAGGACTGCCTGAGGTATCACGCGGGGAATGTGGGAAGGGACAGCCTGTCTCAAGGAAAAGCTCTTGGACCAGAAGACAAGAGACCTGAGTTCCCCTCCATGCTCCACCAGTAACTCACTTCCCCTATCTGGGCCTCAGTTTTCCCATCTGTAAAATGAGAGGCTTGGGCCAGATGGCCTCTAAGGGACTACTTAGACATTTTAGGACCCCACTTTCTGGGGAAGGGGATAAAGAAGATGTCCCTGTGAGCACCAGGCCAATGGCCTCTTTAGGTCATGGAGTAGTCAAAAGCACTGGCTTTGGGGACTAACAGAGCCGGGAGCAAATTCTGACCTGCACTCACTTGTTACGCAGATGTCAAGTCCTTAGACAGGGCACATAGTAGGTGTTTTATCAATGTCATTTTTATTATTGGCACAGTCCCTTAATTGCAAGGGCTCAATTTATACCTGGTGTTTATCTGGGGGCGACTTTTGAGGGACCACATTTACAGGAAGATTCCCCCGGATCATCAGCTCCAGCAGCGCTGGCCCTCAGGCCCTTCTCTGCCAGGGCAGGTCCCTTTGCTCCAGTCCCCATGGTCCTCCCCTGCCCCACCCTGCCCGTCTCACCCCTCCCGGCCATAGGGACTGCCCGTACCATCTCTCTGACACCATACTCCTTCTCCACCTTCACTTTCAGGTTCTTGAAACATTCTTCCATCCGGTCATGGAAGGGCCGCAGATTTTCTGACACCCTTTTCTCATGGATCTTAATCCCAGCTCCCAGGAAGGGGATCTGGAGAGGACGATGGTCAACAATGAGCCAGAGAAGCTAGGGTGAGAGAGGCTGAACACACAAGGACGGGTTGAAGTCCCGTGCGGGAGCTGATCCATCTCCAGGCCCCACCGCTCCACCTTGTAGCCAAGTGTGGTATTTTCCCATTTCCCCAAGAAGCAGAGGCTTATCCTCTGGAACAATTAGAACAAAGAGCTCTGGCTTCAGGGTACCAGGCACAACAGAGGGCAGGGATGAGAAGCCAGACTGGGAAGAGGGTGTTGAAGGGAAAGTCTGCAAACTGACTGTGAGCCCTTCACTTCCCAGTCCCCAAATTCCAGCAGCGTAGTGGCCGGAGTGTCTCCCTATGCAACAGCTCGCAGGACGCATCTCTGGAGAAGGTGCATGGTCCCATGTTGATCCAGACACCTGTGGCTCACTCAGTCACCACACAGTAATGCCATCAGTTGATGAGGCCCCTCTCCCGTTCACGGATTTTCATCCAGCTCTTTAGTGTCTCACTCTTAATTATGAAGAGACTGCCAAGGATGACCAGGTGCTGGAGGAAATTCTCCAATGTGAAAGTCAGAGATCAGAACCAACAGAAATGAAAGAAAGCAAACGAGGAAGGAATAAACTTGGAAGAAACAGAGAGAATGAAGAGAGCCTAAGAAAACATTATTTTAAAAATATTTTAATTACTATATAATTAAATATATAATATATAATTTAATATATAATTAATATATAAGAGAAAAGATCATCCATCCGTGAAACAAGACAGATTTTATAAATATACGTATACACACACGCATATATATAAAAGGAAAGAATGATAATGGAAATACTACATAAAAAAACTTCTGAGATATAGTTAAAATTGTAAATAAAGGTAAATTTATAGCTTCAGTTTTACATATTAAAAAAGACAGAAAATCAATAGCTAAGCATCCTTCTCAAGACGTTAGTAAAAGAACAGTCAATTAAACCTGGAGAGAGTAAAGGGAAAGAAAATAAAAGAGTAGACATGAACGAAAAAGAAAACAAACTTACAACAGAGAAAACTGACACTAAAAATTGGTTCTTTGAAAAGACATAACATTGATAAACCTCTAAAAAGACTAATCCAAAAAATAGAAGGTACCATAACCCATATCAGGATTAAAAAAGGAATATCACTACAGGAAGTACAAATGTTATAAAAGATCATAAGAGGATGTTATGAAAAAGTTTATGTCGATAAATGTAATATTTAGATAAAATGGACAAATTGCTAGAAAAACACAATGTACCAAAAAGGACACAAAATAAATTGGAACCTCAAAACTATTAAATAATTTGAATACATACTTTAAAACATTCCTGGCTCATATGGCTTCACCGACAAATTCTAGCAAATAGTTAGTGGATAAATATATAAACTCTTCCAAAAAAATGAAAAATAGGGAATAATATCCAACTTGCTTTTTGAGATTAGGATAACTTTGTTATAAAAATTGAACAAGGATATTACAAGAGAGGAAAATTATAGCCTAATCTCTCTTTGGAGCACAAATACAAAAATCTAAAAGAATACATCTGCGAATAGAATTCAGCAATATAGAAAGATGATAATACATTGTGACCAAGTAAGATTTATGTAATATATGTAAGATTGGTTTAATATTCCAAAAGCGAATAAAATTCACTGCATTAGCAGAATAAAGGAGGAAAAACATACGAGTATCTCAATAGATGCAAGAAAGGCATTTGACAAATTGAAAACCCATTCATGGTAAACTGGCAAACTAGGCAGAGGATGGAGAATGTTTACAAGATGCCACTCTGTGAAATACTGACTGTTGCCCTGACATGGGGACACAGACATATTCTCTGTCTTCTTACATTCATCAGTGCAATAAAGCAAGAAAAATGACTAAATGGTATGAGATTGGAAAAGAAGTAAAACTTTTTATATTAGCTGATGATATGATTGTATCTGCAGAACATCCAAAAGAACATCCAAACAATTGAACTTATTAAGTGAATTTTGTAAGGTTGCTGGATACAAGGTCAACATACAAAAAAATAAAATCGATTGTGTTCATATTGCCAAACAGAAAGTAAAAATTAAAAAAACAACACAATATATAATAGAATTAAAAATACCAAATACCTAGAAACAAATCTAATAAAATATATGAAAGACCTCTACACTGAAAACTACAAAATTTTGCTAAGTGAAGTTAAAGAACTAAATAAAAGGAGACAGATTCCATTTTCATGTATTGGAAGATTCAGGATCATTAAGATAGCATTTCTCCCTAAATTAACCTATATGTTTAATGTATTCCTAACCAAAATCTCAATGTGTTTGGGTGTGAGTGAATACTAGCAAGCTGATTTTAAAATTTATATGGAAATACAAAGGACTAGAAGAGCCAAGACAAATTTGAAGAAAACAAAAATTTGGAGTGTTCTCTCTACCAGATCTCAAGACTTACTATAAAATGAATTCATTAAGACAGTGTGGTATTGGTGCATGGACGAATAGAACAATGGAACAGAATAGAAAGTCCAGAAATGGACTGAAACATTTATGATCACTGTATGTCCAAGTTGGGGGAAATAGTCTTTTCAACAAATGGTGCTGGATTAATTGGAAATCTGTATAGAAAAATAATTTACCCCCTTACTTCACATCAGTCAAAATGGAAAATAAATGTGTAAGATAAAATCATAAAACTTCCAAATAAAACAGGAGAATATCCTCATGATCTTGGGGTTGTCAGAGATTTCTTAAGTGGATATGAAAATGCTAATCATTTAAAAAAATCTGATAAATTGCACTTCATCAAAATTACAAACTTCTGTTCATCAAAATATATCATTAAGAAAGTAAAACAGGCATGCCACAGACTGAGAGAAGATATTTTCAATACATATACTTGACAAAGGACTCGTATCTAGAATATATATAAACTCCTATAAATGAGTAGTAAAACACAATTCAGCTAATAAAATAAGTAAAAGATTTGAACAAGCATTTCACAAAAGGGTTATCCAGCTAGCCAATAAACATATGAAGGGGTGATGGATTGCTCACGAAGGAAAAGCAAATTAAAACTAAACTGAGATACCACCTCACAACCACCAGAAAGACTAAAATTAAAGAGACTCACAGTATCAAGTGTCAGTGAGAATATGGAGCAACTCAGACTCACACACGTTGTTGGTGGGAGTGTCAATTGGTTCAGCCACTTTGGAAAACTGTTTCCTGGTTTCCAGTGAGACCAGACATGCCTGACCCAGGAACTCCGCTACTAGGTCTATACCGAGGGAATTGGGTACTATGTCCACCAAAAGACATGAACAAGAATGTTGTTCACAGCAACTTTATTTACACTATGCAAACCCTGAAAACAACCCAAACGTCCACCAACGGGAAAATTGAAAAGTAAATTGGTGTATTATTGGCACGCACTTAGAAACTAAGAAAGAAAACCTCTGACATAGGCAACAACCTGGATGAATCTCAGAGGCATTGTGTTGAGCAAAGGAAGCCAGACACACAACAGCACATACTGTCTAACACCATTTATACAAAGTTCAAGAACAGGCAAAACTAAGCTAAGCTGACAGAAGTTTGGCAGCATCACTAGAGCCAGATATCCTCATATATGATAACCAAGCATTTCCACGCTCAGGTGTATACCGACAGGAATTGTGCCTGTGTGTGCCAAAAAGACGTGTACAAAGACATTCAGAACAGCATTACATGTAACAGCCCCAAACTGAAATCAACCCAACTCTCCATCAGCTGAAAAATAAATAAATCCATTTTGGTATAGTTATACAATCCAGCTGTATAGACTAATATATAGCAATGAAAATGAATGGATGATAATTATGTACAACAAAATGAATGAACTTTACAGATATAACATTGAGCAAAATCAGTTAGACACAAAAGAATGCATAGTGTGTGATTCCATTTATACACTGGTCAAAACCAAGCAAAAGTAAATGACAGTGTTTAGGAATGAGTGATTTGTGATAAAAACTGTAGAAAGCAAGGAAATGATGACTGCTTTAAAGCAGGATCGTGGTCAACCTTGGGGAGGCTGGCAGTGAATACAAGGAGCACGAGGTGGGCTTCTGGATGCTGGCAGAATTCTATTTCTTCATCTGGGTGGCAGTCACACAGGTGTATGCCTTGTGACAAACCAATGTGCTGCATATTTTTGTCATGCATACTTTTCTGTATGTAATATTTCACAAAATGTTTAAAAGAAGAATACACTGTAGACATCTTTCCATGCCAATAAATATAGAGAAAATCTTTACAGAGAAAAAAATTAAGAAGTAATCAATCTTGAAATCTAAAATCCTGAACAGAAAAGGTTTTTTGAAAGCTTTAGCTTTTGTTGGGTTGCTAGAGGTACAAGTACATTCTCCTTTGAAATCTAATGTTCTCGTGTTTTGAGAAAATCCAAAAAATATATTGCTTTGCGAAACCAAGATCCAATCGAGAATTCAGCTCCAAGAGGGCAGGGAGCAGGCCCAGTTTTGTCCAGCACTCTATTTCTGTTGCCTGGCACACAGTAGGGGCTCAGTAAATATCAGTTGCAAGAATGGAATGAATGGACAAGGAAAAGCTAATTTGCTGTGGGTGCTAATGTAAAATGGCATCCTGCACCATGAGCAGGGCAGCACCTTTTGAGTGCAAGTGCCCATAGTTAGGGTGCCTGGACTTGAGGTGGGAGGGACGTGGCCCAGGGCAACCTTCTTTGCTGGGTTGAGCGGACCTCAGTCTACAACATGGCGGCAAGGGGAGGGGGGACGGTGCTAAGGAGAAGGCGGCCACTAGGGGGCGCAGTCTGAAGAGGCCTCACTGAAGACTCAGAAGCTGTAACGTCAAATAGATACTTTCCAAGTCTCCCTTCTTTCTTTGTAGTGCCCCTCTATTAGCGTCAAGACTTTGGCAGAATTTCCTTAGATGGCACAGCCTGGTATTAGCTGTGCTGTGAGGCCAAGGACCACTCTTTGGGTGAGGTGGACACAGCATGGAGAAGCCATCACCAGGTGATAAGACCTCCCAGTGCAGAGGCCCAGGGCAGGGATATGGACTGGGAGTGACACCCAACAACTAGACAAATTTATGTGACATGTTAGCCCTCCCACACCCCAGAGATATCTGAGGAAGGGAGCCAATCAAAGCCAGGCCTTCCTGCTTCCCAAGCTGGGGAATATCATTGTTTGAGTATTAAAGGGCATAATGACTTCAGAGGGCTGGGGACATTGGCATGATTGAGTTTCACAGGTGGCACAAGGTAAGAGGGGAGAGAAAATTCCAGACACAAAAAAATGCATTCAGGAAACTGCATCTGTGCAGCACTTGGCATTTCATTTTTAAAGCCTCACTTTGCATAAATTTGGCAGAGGCAGAGAAGGACCTGAATTAGGAATCCTTATTTTAAGAAAAGAGGCTGCACCCAGTGCTCCTCATTCCCTGATTTCCCTGGAGTAACAAAAACTCCTGCCACAATAGCGTGCTTTTCTTTGCATGGTGACTGGCAAGAAGGGAGGGAGGGAGGACAGGCAGCTGCAGATGGCTGACCCTGCTCCTGCACTCACCCCTCCAGCTCGAGCCCTCTGGGGCCCACCCGGTGCTCTGGGTGCTGAGTGGTCCCCACAGAGCAGGGTGATGTTAGAGGAGGGGGCTGCGGCAGGCCTGGAGGGAGAGCCTGGTCCTCTGAAAGCCTTTGGGGGAGGGGTCTGGTAGATCATTTCTCTAGGCAGTGGGAGAGAGGGAGAGAAAAGGGGGGGAGAAGGAGGGAGGGAGGTGGAGAGAGAAGAGGAAGGGAAGCAGAGAGGAGTAAGATGTGAGGGGAGCTAGAGAAAGGCAAAAGACAGAGGGGAAGGGTAGAGCAAAGAACTTCTAAGAGAGACGGAGAAAGACAGATGCACAGAAAGAAAAAGTCAGAGAGGAGAGGCTGGAGGGAAGGGACAGGAGTGCAAGGAGAGAAGGGATGTAGGGAAGACAGGGGATAGCAAGAGAGAGCAGGGCAGGGGGGGTGGTGGGGGTGAGGACTGAGCCTTCCAGCTCCTTGGGCCTGGCTCTGGAGGGCTGAGCAGCCCCTGCAGAAGGAAGGCCCTTTGGCTGAAAACCAACCAACCAAAGGCCTTGATGATTTTCAAAACCTGATATCCATCATTATCTGCAACAGACTGGCTCAGCCTTACAAGGAGGAGAGGTGGGGGTGGGGGCCGAACTCTTCTATTATCTGATAGGCCTGCTGGCTTTCGGGGGAAGGTGGTGGCGGCTGTGGGGGCCTGGCTTTCATTTCATTCCCACTGGGAAAAGCCATCTCCTGAATTCAACATACAGCAAAGCAGTCTTAGCAACACGCAGCATAGCATCGCTGCCTGGCACCTCTGCAGCACCCCGAGAGTGCAGTGCCCCAAATCCCAGCTCCAGGATGAGCCTGCTCAGGTGAGACAGAGTCAGAAGAAGGACCAAAAGCCAAGGGACAGGAGACCAGGTGAAACTAGGCCATTCTAGCCAGAGGCCAGCAGAGGGTACATGAACCAGGAGAGGAAAGGAGGGAGGGGCCGGCCTCTCCCGGGTCCAGCTCTGCTTTACCTGCCATGCAATCAAGTCCTTGAGGCGGCTCAGCTTGTCCTGGTCCTCAGGGTGGTCCCTGGTGTACTCTTCAGTGAAGAAGGCCTGGGAGGACAGACAGGCATATGGAGTTTCCTGTTCATTTGGTGTGGACCCCACAACCCATCGCTGTGGCCCTGGGGTGGGTTAACTTGAGAGGGGCAGGAGTGAAGGTGCAGGTACTTGGATGGGGTGCTGGCCTACCTGTAGGGACTGACATCGTTTTTTCTTCCTGGAGGCTCAGAGAAGTACCCACTGGGAATGGGCCACAGACCCCAGGAAAGTAATTCTCAAAGTGGGGTCCCCAGACCAGCAGCATCAGCATCACCCGGGAACTTGTGAGAGATGCAAATTCTTGCACCCGACCTAGACCCTCACCTAGAAAAAGAACCTCTGGGGGTGACGTGGGGGTGGAGGTGGGGGTCTGCATGTTAAGAAGCCCTGCAGGGGATTCTGAGGCACGTTCAAGTGTGAGAGCATTGCTCCAGGAAAAGAACTCAGTGATGAATTTCCCCTGGTGGGTGTTCCAGCTCACCTTACCATCTCCCTCACTGTGTGTGACCTTGGCAGCCTCTAGCAATTTCCGGGGCTCGTGTCCTGAGTGTGTGCACGTATATACAGACACTTCTTATCAGCTCTCAGGGCTGAACAGAGGGTTACCAGTGATGTCTACTCCCAGCGTGTCCAAGAGTAGCTGGGAGGACTGATTGGGTGACTGGAATTACTGTCCCTGAATTATACTACTGTGTTGTATTCTTAGTTTTACATCAATGGACAACACAGAAAAGATAATAGGGAATTCATCATGAGATTTATTCAAACGAGGAGTCCATTTTCTCCTCAGTGTCCCATTAATGTATGGCCTAGGTGAAAACCAAATAAAGACTTTCTATTCTATTTCAGTGCTAGGAAAAGCTATGTCCTCCTCCTGAGAAATTGGTATTTCCCCTGAGTTGATGGCATTTCCCTTTTTGCTATGGACACTAGGATGCTCAAAAATGAAATCTGTGGCTCAAATGTGTGGGGATTTCCAGAGGGACCTTAAGACCTGGATATCTAGATTATAACTTCCCCATTTGGAGTTGATCTCCTATCTTCTATATTTTCACAGATTCTATGTTTCATTTCCTTCCATTGTAGAGGTTGTTTCAAATCATGTACTTTGATTCGTGGTTCCTGTATTTTTATCGTCTGGCTCACGGTCATCCTTGACAGAGGCATCTGGATGTGCCCAGAGAAATAAGGGGCCCTTATGGTCCCTGCTCCTTTCTGACTCAGCACAGAGTGTGACAGTGAGGGTGGGAAGGGGATGAGAATGGGGCGTAGAAACTTTGGAAGATGTGTAACATCAACCAAGCTGAAGTGTCTCTTTGGGGGCAAACAGCCACAGTAAGATGAGCGACATGCAGCTGCGTCTGCCCCTTGGGCCCTCCTGCCACTGCTCTGCCCCCCTCCCACGGCCCCCGGGCCCGGAGAGCAGAAGCCCTCACCTTCTCGTACTTGGCGAACCCTCCCATGACAGCGGGGTCCACGATCCCGTTCAGGAGCATGGAGAGCGGGTTAATGGGCAGGCTCTCGTCACTCTGGTACTGGTTTATCATCATCAGGATCTTTTCGTTGGCTGTAGACATGGTTTCAATGGCGTTCTCCAGAGGGCTAATTGTGGTCTGTTAAAAACAAGATCACCAAGAAGGAAAGGCCTTAGCAGGTCCCTCAAAAACAGACATAATCATTGGTACTGATTTCATTTGGGGTTGGAATTCAAATGAGGCGATGCTCCCAGAGGGGCTGTAGCTCCTGCGGTAATCAGTGAGCTCTGGGCGCCGTCTGGGGAGAGACGGGCTGACTTTCTGCTTAGTGAGAAAGGGATTTCCCTGGGGAGGTGGAGGCAGGCAGTGTCAGGAACTTGCTGGGTTTTCAGAGGCTGGGTGTGCTACAGGAGGCTTTTCTCTTCTAATTATCTGGGTGAAATGCACTCCAACTCAACCCATCTGTGCACCTACTATGTGTGAGCTGTCAGCAGGAGGGATCAGAGCAACTGGCGATGTGATCACCCAGCCTGACCTGTTGTGGGTCCTAAGACTGGTTGTTGTATGAGGGCCACTGCTCCAACATAGATTGGATTTAGTTAGGAAGATAAGACTGAACACCTCTCCAGCACCTCTTAGAAAGCAATATACACAGAGTGCCATCAAATGCCAACTGGCAAAACAGCGTGGTTCTCAAGAGTATGGGATCTGGAGTAAAAAAACAAAACAAGCGGTCTGCACACTTTTTCTGTGAAAGGGCCAGATAGTAAATATTTTAGGCTTTGCAGGCCATATGTTGTCTGTTGCAACTACTCCACTCTGTTGTTGTCGGGAGAAAGCAGCTACAGGCAACACGTAAATGGATGAGCATGGTTGTTCCAATAAAACTATTTACAAAAATAGGTGGCAGGTGGGCTCTGGCCTACAGGCCATAGTTTGCTAACCCCTGAACTAAACTAACCAAGTCAAAACTAAGTGCAAATCTCAGCTCTGTCATTTTTTTCTAGCTGTGTGACCCAGGCAAATTTCCTGACCCCCTGAGCCTCACTTGACTCATTGATAAAATGAGTATAAGAAAATCTACTTCAGAGAGTAGCTGGTGGTTATTGTTATTAACTATTGTGGGTGTCAGGACAGAGAACAGCAGTTGTCCTAAGAAGGGGAGACTCACTGGCAGGGTGGGGTGTGGGTGGAGGGAAGGGTCAAGTAATCGGAGAAGACTTCCTGGAGGAAGGGACCCTAAGTTTTATCATCTGTAAAGTGGTGGTGATACAGTGCCTGCCTCATTGGGTACACAGCAAAGACTGGTTGAGATAATGTGACACTTGACTCCCAGAAGAGTTCTTTAAATGAAGGTTATTATAACCATTGGGTACATGAAAAGAGCAGAACCAGTCTCTGGAGCCATGCTGTAGGTCTTAAACCATTTCCTTGAATTGCTGTGAAATCCTAGCCTCCTCACCTGCTTCCTTGTTTCCAGACATTTTGGAAGATGCTGCTCCCTGCAGGGAGAAGGCCGTGGGAGTAGACGCTCTCTCTGCATCACTGTCACGCTCTCTCCTTTCTGTCACACACACACGTGCACTCACACCACACACATATACATACACCCACAATGTGAACTGGAGGGGGAGGCTGCTCGGCAGGGGGGCCGCAGTCCGTATTCCACACACTGCAACCGAGGGTCTAGTTTCTGTCGAGCGCACAGCCCAGCCCAGCAGGGCCTTACAAAGCCAGGGTCTAGACTGAGTTCTAAGGAAAAGCTCTCACAACCGCTTGGCTCAAGCCCAGCACCGCACCTGGATTCCCACAATAGCCTGGCGTGTCAGAAGGGCGCAGGCTTTAAGGCGAGTCATTAAAAATGGAAAGTTCTATTGAAGGGCTTTCCTCCTCATTTCTGAAGCTATTTTTGAATCTCCAAGTCTTTAACCTCATTAGAGCCATCAGGAACAGAGAATGAGAATAAAAATTCCTTTGGTTTCTCACCTACGGGCATTTGTGTAGACCGAGTATAAAGCTCTCAGAGCAGAGTAACCGGGGACTATATATTTGATGGATGAAAGGCCGGGATGTCAGCAGCTGATAAGAGGAAGAAAAGCAATGAGCACGATAACGGAGATGGCTCCATTTAGCGACTGCCTCCTGTGTGCCAGCCCAGGCCGGGCACGGCACACACGTGCTCTCACTGAATGCCCCAACAACAGGTTAAGTCGCTCGCCCGAAGGCAGATGGTGGCAGAGCTGGGGAGAGAACTCAGGTGTTCCTGATTCCAAAGGCAGGCTTCTCCCACCACATGCAGACCAGGCTCTGCTACCAAACTTGTCTTAAATTGGCTGTTAGGACTTAGTCAAGCCCTCACATCTCTGGTCTCTCTCCTCAGCTGAGTCTGTTTCTTTATCGGCAGTATAGGTGCCCAACTTGCTGCGAGGGGAAAATGAACGATCAGGGGAAAATACTTTGGAAACAGTTTTAAAGGTGGGGAAACATCGGTCAGAAGATGAAGTCATGGTGATCCCTTGCGATCAAGTGGTGTTTCATCTTCTTCAAAGGCATTTCCCCATTACCACCTTCTTAAAACCTCTTAGGAATCCTTGAGTGGCACAGGACAGTGTGCTTATTACAGCTTACTTCTGCCATGGATTACTTTAGCAGTTCAAGTCCCATCTGTGGGCCTCAGTTTCCTCATATGCAAAATAATAGGGCTGGACAAGAATCAGGAAGGGATGGAAAATTGGAGATCTGTGGGCCAACCTGGGCCTGGAGAGGTCTTGTGGAACCAGCACAGGAGTTCCAATTTTTTTTTTTTTTTTTGTGGGGAAGACCAGCCCTGAGCTAACATCCGTTGCCAATCCTCCTCTTTTTGCTGAGGAAGACTGGCCCTGTGCTAACATCCGTGCCCATCTTCCTCCACTTTATATGCGACGCCGCCACGGCATGGCTGACAGGCAGCACGTCGGCGGGCGCCCGGGATCCGAACTCGCGAACCCCGGGCTGCCAAGCGCGGACTAAACCGCTGCGCCACCGGGCGGCCCCTGGAGTTCCAATTTTTTTAAATGTAATTCACTTGTTTGCCACAGCTTCCACCACTCCCTGTTGTTTTAATGAGACTATTTTACATATCTTCCTGGGCTCTGAAGGTGTCTGAATTTGTAGCTCTTGGACTAAATGACCTCTAGAATCCCTTCCAGCTTTGAAATTCCATCGTTTTGCAATCTCTGTTTTACGGATGATGAAAACTAAGGCCCAGAGATACACATTGTTTGTCTAACATCACACAGCCAATGACTGAGTTGAATCTGGGTCTCAGACCCCTAGATGAGGGCTCACTGTAAAGACTACGTGTTCTCAGGGCCAGGAACAAGGACAGAACCCTCAATAAGTGGAACTTACACTTGAATCCCATCAGAAAACACCTCTCTGTACAAACAGTTCTCTAGTCAGGACAACTCATGAAATAAGCAATTGAGAACGAGATACGAATTCATATAACAGAAACAATGCTTGGAAATGGACTCAGCAGGCATGAAATTTGTGTCTGCGACATCCTGGAATTCCTGGTAACTCAACCAAGGAAGGCTCTTAGAGAGAAACCTCCTCTGGGCAGCTTGTTGGAGGTTTTCCCAGCCCCTTCTATCGCAAGGTATCGGGATAAAATGAGCGACACAAAAATGCTATTTCTTTGTGAACTTCAGAATCTGGAGTTCATAAGGAAACTTGTTCAGACATTAGGGTTGTCTGCATATTGATTGATGATTGACTGACTGACTGATTTAGTTAACAAGTATTCTTGAGCACCAAGTATGGGCCTGGGACTATTTGTACTTGGAGATATGGCAGGGAACAAAACAGACAAAACTCTGTCTTCCTGGAGCTTATATTCTCCCAGGTTATATTAGATCTAATATTCTCGGTATTGGAAATGACCACAGGCACGTCAGGCTATCAGGAGGAGAGGGGGCTTTGAGGAGAAACACAGCAGTGGGAGCAGGGAGTGCAGGCAGGGCTCCCTCAGGTTGCCCAAGGTCTGGAGTGGTCGGCTGAGGGGAAGAGGCACCTTGCCCATCACCCCCAGAGGGAGGGCACAGCCAGGGCAGAGGCTACAGATTTTAGAAAGTTTCTGATTCCTCACCTCAAAAATGGGATTAATAATAGTGTGTGCCTCACAGGGTTTTGTGAGGATTAAATGGGAGGATGCTATAAAGCCCTCGACACAGCGCCTGGGACACCTGTCGAAGCCAATCACATATCAGTTTGTCCCGTGAGCTAACGGCATGAAGTTTCTTCCTTCCCAGGGTATTACTTATCGCTGGGGTGGGCTGGGGACACACCGAGGAGGAAGGAGAGAGTGAATGCATCCAGGTGCCTGACATGGGTGGTTCAAGTCAAATTCCACCTCTTTTACTAACCTTGAACCACCCACTAGCTCACTCTGCACCTCCGTTCCCTCATCGGTAAAATGGGAGAGTAATAATATCTATCTCTCAGTGTTGTTGAGGGGTTTAAATGGGATCACGCATGTGAACAGTGTAGCACATGCCTGATAAACATTTGTTGATGGCATCGTCATTATTATATTTTCCCCAAGGTCAAGGCCATGCCCGTGGAAAGGAGACTGGAAGGCACCGGGCTACTGGGTTCACTGGGAGGGAGGTGGGCATTAAGGCCTGGAGTGGGAGGTCTCAGTGCTGACAATACAGTAGCTTGAAAATGTCAGTCAGACCGCCACCCTGCTCTACTCATGGCTCCCAGAAATGCCATTCCTTACAGTGGCCTCTAGGGTCCTACGTGGTGTGGTATCAAACTACTACTACTCACCTTTCACCTGTTCTGATTCAGACACAACATGTTCTGGCCCCAGGGCCTTTGCACTTGCTGTTCCCTCTGCTAGACTGTCCTTCTCTTCAATGTCTGCATGGACCACTCCCTCACTTCCCCCAGGCCTTTGCTCAGAAGCCATTTTATCAAGGAGGCTTTCTCTGACCACCTTACTTACAATAGTAACCCCTCCTTCATCACCTTTCTCTTTTATTTTTCTCCATAATGGTGATCACCACCTGATATATTATGTATTTACTTTGACTTTTTAGTGTGTCTCTCTCACTAGAATGTTAGCTCTATTGCAAAATCTTCAGGTCTTAGAACAGTGCTTGACATGTGTTAGGTAGTCATTAAGTATTTGTTTAATGAATAAATGAATAAGACATCCTGCATATGTCCCTACTTTTCAGGTTTCCTCACAACCATGCTGGCCCTTCCCCTGCACCCTGGGAGCTGCAAAATCCTCAGCTTTCTGGGGACAGGGAGACCCTGCAGTGTGTTGAGAAGCAGAATACATGCTCTCTGCACAAGGGAGCTCAAACATCTGCCTTCTAGCCAGAGCTTTGCCTCTGCATGATTTCCTCTCTCTGAGCCTCAGTTTATCCAACTATAAAATAGGTTCATAGTGGGATTCTGCAGAGGTGGTCTGAGGGGCTGCTGGGATGGGAGGAAATGAGGGGGTGATGGAGTGGATGGAGTTCCAGGCCTCTGCCTCCCCACTGCACCCAACCACAGAAGTCCTCATTTATCAGCTTTATTGCTGGATTCTACGGTAGGTGTCATTTGCAGGGAAAAAAAAAGTTATCTGATATTTAAAAAACAAACCTGAAAGCAGGTAATCTGGATGCTGCCTCAGGTCTCTCCTTGCCCTGGAAATCTGGGACTCTCACAGTGGCTTTGAACAAAAGCTGGTCCCTTTTTACAGTCAGAGGGGCCCCCTGAGGCTGGCTGTGCCCTGCCTGTAGCAGGGAGAGGGTGCCTGAAGGCCCGTAGACTCACCTGGGACATGTGAACCACCTCAAACCAGCGCAGGATCCCCGGAAGCTTGTACGCAGTCACAAAGGAGGTCCTCTCGATCCACATCGACTGTCCCGTGGGCAGGGGTGGCAAGGGCAGGAAAGCAAGATACTTATGAAACCTGGCTACCAGTGAAGTTCGGTAGGAACCCAGCCGGGCCCCCGGGCCTCCCATCCACCCGAAATCTGAGTAAATACTACAAGATCCAGAAACACACTCCCACCCTACCCTTAAGAATTCTTTCCCAGCATGAACTTTAAGTTTTCCCTGGATTTAGGCCCAGTGAATTTTAACCTGGGCCTCTGAACAGTCAGACGTTTTAGGCAATATTGAATGTGTCCACCTGCATTTTCTGGGGGAGGGTCCACGGTGTTCATTAGATTCTCACAGGGGCAGTGACTCCCAAAATACGGAGAATCACAGTCAAAGGCAAAGAGCTGAGAGAGACATGGAACCACTCTTCATGCCAGCGTTGGCCCTTGGGAAGAGAAGACAGGTCCTAGCTGGGAAACACGGCGGGGACAGTGGGGACTGAAATCGCTGCAACTCCTTATTGGTATGTCCTGGAAGGTGTGACTTCATCAACACCCCTTCTTAGCCTGAGGGTTCCTGCCTTCGAGAAAAGCCCGAATGCCCTCTTGTTGAAAGGAGCATCACACACAGGCCCAGGTTCTCTCTTTAAAGTGGAAAAGCTCAAGAAATGGAGGAATGGGTGTCATGGAATCAGTGGATGTTGGTTTTACTTCCTTTGGCTTTGGATTCGATTCCCGCCCAGTCTGAGGCTGCAGGTGGTGCTCTGGTTGGTCAGGTGGCCCGGGGGAATGATCCAGGCTGCTGGCGGGTAGGGGAGATACTCACAGCAAACTCATTCTCCGGGTCGACAGTGCCCCTGCGCACAGGCCGGGAGTAGTGGAACTTCTGCACGTAGTTGGATTTATAAAAGCTGCAAGACAGGAAGAGGCTGAGGCTTCTGGCAGCACGCCTGCCGCTGACACGAACCTGAGCTGACCCCGTGCGTCCAGGGACCCCATGCGGACCCGCTATGATAAGCCTGAGTCTGGCAGAGTCCTTGCGGCAGCATTCAAAGTCAGGCTTTCCTTGCCGGGTGATTTAGAAGCTAGACTGGTCTTATGCTCTCATGAGAACACAGCATCCCTTAGGGTACCCACGGAGGTGGAATTCTAACATCAATGCACATAGAGTTGCCTCGGTCATCATTTCCTGTGACTTCAATGAAGGTTCTAGAGTCCCCTAAGGTCTGAGATTAATGTCCCTGGGGTGTCTTCCAGGAATTTCTGTAAGTATCCCAGCCAGCCCCCGAATCGCTCTTCCTGCATCTCCAGGGAGATTCTAACAGGGGGCCAGCAGGGCACAGTGCCGGCTGTACAGTTGTCATCTGCTGCCCATGGCACCTGACTGAGAGGTGATGGGCAACTGAGATACAAGTTGAGCTGCACCTGCTCGGCTGCGTGCACTGGTGGAGCTGCTGGAGGGGCTGCCTCTCCCTGAAGGAATGGCCGTTCTCACAAAGGAGCTCCTGCTTCTGACTGGTCCTCCCAGAGGAGAGCCTTTTACTAAGGCACCCGAGGTACTATATTGGGTACCTGGGCCTGAGGAGGGTGAGCTGGGAGGGGTGCAGCCTTGGGCCCCAGAGACCCCCTGCCTCGTGGCCTCATCACTGACCTTGCAATCTGGTATTGAACAGACTGACACCTGCCCTCATGCTGCTTCCTCTAATGCCCCTTCCTCACAGTCTGAACACATCCGTTGTCAATGCACAACCTTCACAAATACTGAAAAGATGTCCCTTTGGGAGAATGTGCTCAGCATGAGCACTGCCCCTGCCCCCACCCTGCCTGTCGCCTGCCTGGCCCGTGCTCTCTGGTTGTGGATTCCTTGGAGCCACTCTGAGATCAACCTGCATGAAAAGGCTCTCCAAGTCCAGTACAGTGAAGGTCCTGGCTGCTCACTGAGGATTCGCTGTGCTGCAAGGCGCGCCACACCCTCGTTCCTCCTATCCTTCTCTGGCCTTTTCAGGAGCAGAGCCCAGACGGCTAGTTGGGGTGGATCCTTCTCCCAAGAGGAAGGGGGGAACAGGCCGACTAAGACAGGGAAGGAGCTAGACGGGCACTAGGGCCTGTCCTGCCACAAGCTCAGCTTGGCGGCCCCATGGGATTTTCTTCCCCATCCCTCCTTCCAGGGAGCTTCGGGTCTTACTTTATAATCTGGTCAGGCACCGGCTTGTTCTTGAACCTGGGGTGTTCATCCAAGACAGGCTGGACAGTGAAGCACTGGATGTCTGGGATCCCTGCAGTTAAGGGCTCACAACACGTCTGTCAGCCGCAGAGACAGTTCAAGCGTAGCAGGCTTGGGCTGAGACCTTTCAGGCCAGCCCTTCTGGGGCCAAGTTTTCATTGAATGACCAACCTCAGCTTGCTGGCTGCCAAACAGGTCCTAATGACCAGTTAGCAGTCCCCGTGGTCCTATCAGAGCTGCCCTACCCCAGGGCTCAGCCCCTGCTAACAGTTGGTTAGTGGTCCGTAGTCATCACTATCATTGCTATATTTGCAATAATACCATCTCATGAATTTATAGCTCTCAATCAGTTGTAGAGCATGTCTCCCCACGGTCTCCTTTCATTTCTCCAATTCTACTGAGCAGCATTATTAATGTAAATTGTACCCGTTTCATAGACAAGGACATCAAGGTCAAAGAAGCCAGACAACCTGTTGAAGGTCACACAGCTTGTGAGAACAGAGCAGAAGTTTGTATTTGGGTCTTTTAACCCTAAGCTTGGGGTTTTCTGACTCTAGATTGCTACTTAATGTGGTCCTCTAACCAGCAGCATCAGCATCACCTGAGAGCTTGTTAGAAATGGTGAATCTCATGCCCTACCTCAGACCTACTGAATCAGAGTCTGTATTTTTATAAGATCTTCAGGTGATGCATATGCATCCTCAAGTTTGAGAATCACTCCTTTACAGCATGCTAACAGATATCATTTTGCATTCCAATTCTGAAAGTTTGAAAGTGACTGCCTGAAGCAGGATCGCAAGGCTGTGTCCAGGATCAGTGGGAAAGAGTTCCATGATCGATTAGTGATGCCTGCCATGAGCACAGGCTATAGGAGAGACACTGTGTGGGCCAGATCTTTGTCATGCCTATTCTAGACCTTTATTCATTTTAAGCCAATAATACGGCAAACCAAATGAACAAAGTCAGGCGTCACTGGTCCCATCCCTGACCCCTCCTTCCCTTTCCCTACCTTCCATGTCTCCTTTACCCCTTTCTCTCCTTTAGGTATCCAAGTTCTCTCATCACTCTGTTCTACCCGATGACCACCATAACTGCAAAGCTCTTCTCCTGGGCCTGATATTTCTGCCAACTAAGGAATCACAAACTCCTCTTGCTGGCATTCAAAACAACTCCAGTATGACCCCAACTCATCTCTCACCATTATCTCTGGGTATCCAAAAGATTCTACTATTCCGTTTGCTTGAAATATTTTCCCATATCACCACCTCTCCCTGCGAGCCCTTTAGGGAAATGTCAAATGTCACAGTCTCCACGAACATTCCATTTATACTCAGTCAGGTGTCATTTTCTTCCTCTGGCCCTCCATAGCATTTGTCTGTATTTAGGACTCTTATCTCTCCAGCTCTGTCTTCCCCAGCCCCCACCCCCTCCCCAATCAGATTGTGAGCTTTCTGACGGAAGAAGCTGTGACGCTTTCACACGTAAGAAATGGCCAAGATACAATTCCAAGTTAAATTCAATTGTCCACCCTCTGATAAACTCATTCCATACTAATATGTTGAGGATTTAATCATTTTACCTCTGAAGGATATTTCCACATTACAGGAGAGTCCCTCAGAGAGACGGAAGCGGGGGAGGGGTGGGGGGGAGAGGGAGAGAGATGGATAATGCTTAACACAAGTGAATAAACCTCTCTGGAAGGATTTCTGTAATATTCAGGAAAACCATTTTCTTTCTCAAACCACATAGCCAACAGCCTTCTCTGGGAGGGAAACCATTCTGGATTAATCTAGGGCAGGAGTTGGCAAACCATGGACCCTGGTCAAATCTGGCTCACTGCCTGTTCTTGTAGGTCACAGCTAAGAATAATTTTTATATTTTTAAATGGTTGAAGAAAAAGTATTTTGTGACATGTGAAAATGATATTAAATTCAAAATTCAGTGTTCACAAATAAAGTTTTGTTGGAACACAGCCACACCCATCCATTTGTGCATTATTCATGGCTGCTCTCCCCACCAGAGTTGAGTAGTTGTGACAGAGACCACATGGCCCACAAAGACTAAAATATTTCCCATCTGGTCCTTTACAGAGAAATTTGCCAACTCTTGTTTTAGAGAAGATTCTAGGTCATGTCTACTGATCTTAGCAACTGGTCTTGGTCCAAGAGGAGAATCAAGATATGTCCTGGGGAAGCCAGTGACACCAGAGCCCTCGAATCATGTCTGGGAGAATGCATGGCTAGACTCTCACCACGTGCTGAATCTATGCATGGAATTGTGGCCCCAAGGACTGGGCAGAGGGGAGGGTGGGGGACAGGAGACACCCAACTAAGAGACTTTGCTTTCAAATGTCTTCCCCCACTTGGATACCTAAGTGAGAAGACGTGAGATCTGTCACCTTTCCAAACTGCTTGTCAACTTTTCACTAAGTGAAGCAAGAGAACAGAGCACTAAGAGCCCAGATTTTGGCAAAAAGCAGACCTGAGTTCAAATCCTAGCTCTATCCCTTCCTGGGACTGTGTGTAAGCTGCTTATATTTTTTGAGTATCAGTTTTCTTATTTGCAGAATGCAGAGAGTAATAACACCCCACTCACAGGATTATTATGAGGATAAAATGAAACAGTGCATGAAAAATGCCTAGTACATGAACAACTAATAAAGAACATTCTGTTCATTAATCTTAAACAAAATGATGACATTACAGAAAGAATATAGACTTCGAGACAGATAGATTTTGGAGTTCAAATCTCAACTCCATCACTATCTTTGTAATCTTAGGCAAATTGCTTTACCTTGCTGTCCCACAAATTCCTTCTCTATGAGATAGGGAAAATTAATATCCATCTTACAGGATTTTATGGGGCTTAAAGAAATAGTGATTACAAAGCTCTCAGTCTCACGTGTGCACGAAGAGGACATTTAGCAATGTCAGCCCCTCCTCTTTCCTTTTCCACCTGGTTCCTGGCACCGAGTCAGGCCTACATATGATGATATGGCCCAGTAACACCTGCTCTCTCCTCCACCCCAAGTTAAAAGGCCATGGACCTGTTTAGCACCAAGATGTCCACTTAGAAGGGCCTCAGTACTAATACCGTGTCTTGCCTGTAACCAAACTCACATTTGTAACCAGCCAGCCCTGCCACCAGTTGCATTTCCTCCTGCAAATAACCATGGTAGAGCAGGCATGAAGGGCAGGCAAGCATAATGAAAAGGTTACAGATGAATATTTATCACCCGAGGGAAAAATATTTGGATTAAGGTTCGCCAGACTTAGCAGACCAGTCATACAACTTGTCAGCCCCATTTTAAAGGCTGTAACTTAATTTGTGCTAAAGGGGGCAATGCAGGGAGCAGGGCTGGGCTAATGCACCCTCGCTCAGCTGTCGGCCTGATCCTGGGCTTACGTGCTCCCTGCCACCGTGAGTCCTGCCTCCTGCCCAGTGTCAGCTGCTGGCCCTCTGAACACCACACTCTGCTGCACTGGAGCCGTCGACACCCCCCCACCCAACCTCACTGCATCACCTCAGGTCACCTCTGTGTGCCCCGTGAGCTGGCTCCTCCCTGCCTGCCTCCCTCCTTCCTTTCTCTGTCTCTCTCTCTCTTCTTCTTTTACCTTCTCTCTTGTTTTCTTTGTCCTTCTATTAACCAGCATGTATTTTCTGAGAGTCAGATGTGTGCCAGGCACTGTGGGAGACAGGGACTTACTGCAGTGAACAAGGCAGTGCAAATCTCTGCCCTCTGGAAGCTTACCTTCTGGCTTACGTGTGCCCTTAAAAAGCACAAAGATAGTGACAGATTGACATTAGTTCTCTAAAGAAAACAGAGGGTTTGAGATTACAGGGCCATGAAGAGTTCAGAAAAGGCCACTTTAGAGAAGATGACCTGGGAAGTCCTCTTTCAGGAGGTGACACTGAGTTAGGATCTGATGGGTGAGAAAGGAGCCGGGGGAAGGGCATTCCAAACAGAGGGAACCGACAATGCATGGGTTCAGAGATGGGAACAAGCTGGGCGTGTGTAAGGAGCAGAAATGAGGCCAGTGTGGCCAGAGGGGCCTGAGAAAGGAAAGGAAGAGTCAGGGGGCAATGACGTCGGAGAGGCAGGCAGGGGTCAGATGACGGACAGCCTTGCTCAGGAGTTTTGATTTTATTATAAGAGCAGTGTGGCGCCATTTCAGTTCTTGGAAACTGCTATGCTCCTCCCCATTCAAGGCCTTTGCATGTGATGGTCCTCTTTGTCTGGGACATTCCCTCCCCCTCCCACTAACCTTTGCCTGGTGACTCACCTTAAACATCGCCTTCCTCAAGGCAGCCTTCCCTGCCCTTCCCATCAGAGTACCCTGCATGACTTCCTCTTGGCATTGATCACACTTTTATAAATTCATATTTAATGGTGCAATTAATTGTTCAGTGTCTCCTTTACTTGCTGGACTGAAGCTCCCTGAAGGCAGGACCACTTTGTGAGTGTAATCTCCAGCACCTTGCACAATGCTTGGCATAGAGTCAGGGCTTGACAGACTCATTACAAGAAGGAATGAATGTGTGAATTAATGAATGCAACATTTGGAGTTTCCTGAGATGGGTTCTTTGGATCCCACACTGGACACTAAAATTGGCTCCACTGCAATGATTCTGGCAGCCGCTCTGAGCTAAAGGTGGGGCTCTGTGGGCTGAAGTCCTGGCAGGGCTGCCCATATCTGGCCCCTGGGCATTCTCCAAGGATACACTGGCCTGGGGCATTCTTCACATCATCCCCGGGGGCAGAGGTTGTGTTCATCTTCTCTGCATTGGGGAATTGGCTCATCAGCTGCATCTGGAAATCTTCTCTTCGCTCATACTCCTTCCCTCGGTAGATGAACACTTTGTTCTGGGGAGAAATGACACCCATCAGAGATTCCAGGGCCCAGGCTCAGAGGACACAGTCCAAGCAAAGTTGGGAAGCTTGTGACATGAGCACAGGGCCGTGGTGACCTCCTATAGATCTCTCTCCTTTCTGTTCCCCACCAGGGAAAGGAGGAACTCAACTCACTGACCTTCTAGCTGGGTATACTACTTCTTAAAAAGATGTTTCTAAAGGGAAAGGAGATCATGGATGCTGAGAATTTCTCCTTCAAACTGTCCTATGTACAGCTTTCAGAATAATTCCTCACCCACCTTTCACTGTGTCTCGCCTACTTTCCTATTTACATGACCACAGACTTTCCCTCCTGCCTTTAATGGCACATGTGGGCTGGGCCTGTGGGCTAGAAGGGACCAACATTTGGGTCCTTCATCACTTGGATCCTGGCCCTAACTCTGTGGAAACACACTCTTTACCCTTCTTGGACCATGTTAGCCTCTTCTAGACCAGTAGTTTTCAAACGGGGTGGTTTTACCTCCTAGGGACCACTGGCAATGTCTGGAAACAGTTTTGGTTGTCACTACTCGGGGGAGGGCATCTAGTGGGTGGAGGCCCAGGATGCTGCTGGGCATCCTTCAATGCACAGGATAGCCCCACAGCGAAGAATGACCTGGCCCGAAGTGTCAGTGGAGCTGAGCTTGAGAAGCCCTGTTCTGGACCACATCTCTGCCACCTCTAATGGCCCCTAAGTTCTTCTGTCCAAACCCAAAGAATCTAGCAGGTCCTTACAGCACAGAGGGACAGGCGAGATGCCAAGGCCCCAGGACCCTGGCCTGTGTCTGAGTCACCCGCAAACTCACCCGCAGAAAGGAGGGGAACCCCTGGCCGTAGTATCCAACAGCAAAGTAGTCTGGCTTGGGCCTGAGAATTTTCATGATATTTTCATAGAATTTTGCCTGCTGGATCTGAAAGAGGAAAACTCACAGCTTGTAACAATACAGATGTGCATCAAAGGCACATTCAACTCAGAGAGGCCATGGTTAAGACATAATCATCATACCAGCACCAATACGCCAAGTGCACATATTTGCATATTTGTGGAAATGTCTGGAATCATAACAGTAATAGCTGTAGTTACAATATGCAAGGTACCGTGTTCATCACTCTACCCGAGCTAGCTCGGTCACTTGCATCATTCACATAACGACACCACGAGTATTGTATTTCTGTTTTGCAGATAAAGAAACGGTTTCTCATAGTGTAGCCAGTAAGTATGGAACCGAACTCAGCTGTCCAGAGCCCCCACCACTGCCACTCTGCTCCCCTCTCCACGCACGCCGGGCACGTGCTTGTGACGGTCCATGGATGGATGAGTGTCTCTGGATACAGATGTCTTCCTGTGTACGCACACTTAACATATTTCATCAGTTCTAAGAGGTGTGTATTCTTCATGTTTTGACATTTCTGAAAACAGTTTGCATCTTACTTCACACGTGATGGCATCTTACAGTTGATACTAACCAGACAGAAATCATGACACAGCACACAAAGAGGGAATGGTGAACCTCGTAAACGATGGCATCTTACACTTGATACAACATGAAGATAAATGTGCATGGACCTGGACACAGGCCCATGTGATGTGGGCTTGGTACACGGATGTGCATGGAGATCAGCGTGTGCATGAATGTGTACTGGGTGTGTGCGTGCATGTGAATGCACACATTTAGAAGGCACATGTGCCTCCATGTCTGCAAATATCTGTGTGGATGTACCCGTGGGGCAGATATAACTGTTTCTTGGTGTGAGTACGTGTGTGTTTGCATTATATCTTACAGTGCAAACAGCTAACAGCTCAGTGGTTTTTAACAAGAATACTATACTCCATATCACCCCACTCCCCCAAAGCTATAAATCCTCTCCCAACATTCCCTCATTTTATAGTTCCCTAGAAACAGCTGGCCTGGCCTCTCAAAATGGGCTAAGGTGGGGCCCTGGGGTCCTTGCTTTCTGGCAGCCGGGAAATATGAGGGGGTGTGAGTGGGGAGCAGCCAAAATGTCCTGCATCGTCCCTGCAGAGGTCACCTCCCACCAAGCCCCGGCCTCTGCAGCAGAAGCAGGGTAAGCTGACTTCCTTCCACTTTCCACTTCCTTTACCAAATCATGAGCAGCGAGGAGCTAATAGGGAATGGCCAGATGGGGAGCATTTTAATGTGATTTATCTGTTAATCAGAAAGCACAGATTTGTGTTTTTATTTAATTGGCTTAGTGATTTGTGGGAATTTTACTGCAAATGTAGCACGGTGTTTATCGGGTGCGCAGCAGCCGCAGCCCCAGAGCCAAGCAGGTACTTAATGCTCCCTCTGAGGAACTGGCGCTGATGGGTTTTCCCAGAATACCTCCCTCTGGAAATATTTTCGACTGGGAAGGAGTCGGTCAGCAAGCCTGGCTCAGCCTGGGCCCGGCTTCCCTTCTTTCTCTTGCATCCCAACCCCGCCTGGCCTCCCACCCCTCTGCCCCTCCCTCTGGTGAGTCAAGGCCCTGAGCGCCCAGCTTCCGGCAGATCTCTGGGACTCATCTTGTCCTTACCAGGTTCTGGCTCAGCAGCTCGTAATCAAAGATCTCCATCTCGTACTGTTCCGCCAGCTCCTTGCACAGACTGATGGCCTCTTCCCACATCTACAGGAAGGTCAGGGAGACAGGTGAGGGGGCGTCTCGGGTTTCCCTTGCTGCAGAAGGGACCCGGGCGGCTCTGCCTCCTGGCACTGAGCAGCAAGCTTCGCTCTGGCCCAGACCCGGGCCTACGCACAGGGAGCCGGGTGCTTCCCAGGAGCACCACCCTTCCTCTGCCTCTCACTCGAGTTTCTTCATAAATAATGGAGCGGCCACGGACTAGGCTAGACACTTTATTTGCATGCTCTCCGGATCTCCACAGCCACTCCGAGAGGTGACTGCTGACATCTTCATTTCCCAGGGAGAAGTGGAGGTTCAGAGAGACAGAGCAACTGCCCCAGGTCAGATGCCCAACAAAAAGCAGGGCCAGGATGCCCACTGGGTGTGACCTGAGGCCTTGCACTTAATTATCTGCCGTAGAAGTTCGAGTAAATTAACCCTTGATTCTCCCAGCTTCCCCGTGTGGGGGTGGGGCAGGGAGGTGTTGGCCCCATTTTCCAAAGAGAATTGGTTCACACACAAGTGAGCAGGTGGCCTAAGGTCAGAGAGTTTCTGGAGACAAAGTTGGGGCCTGACACAGTTCTCCTGATATTCACTCCTGGGATCTTTCCTCCCTGCATATCTCGTCGCTTTTTATTTTCTTTGGCCAACTTTCTTTCTTTCCTTCCTCTCTCCCTCTCTCCCTCCCTCCCTCCTTCCCACCTTCCTTCTTTCCTTTCTCTGGCTCTTTCTTTTCTTTTTATTGTGGTAAGAACACTTAACATGAGATCTACCCTTTTAACAGAATTTTAAGTGCGTAGTACAGCGTTGTTAACACAGGCCCCGTGCTGCACAGCAGATCTCTGGGACTCAGTCATCTTGCATGACTGAAGCTTTATACCGGTCCCTTCTTCAAGGGGCTCTTTGGGGTGCATGAGTGGGCAGGGCAGCGTAGAGGTGGGGGGTGTGTCACTAGAGTATTAAAAAGAGTGATTAAAACTTTTTTTAGTAGGTCTTTTCCATCTTTAAAAAAAGATTCCAAAAAATCAAACCCGGGACCCTTTTCCTCTGCTGTCTCAGGCCGGAGCCAATAGGTCATCCCTCCATTTTAGATCTTGGGGGTCGGGAACCCCTGCAGAGTGCAGGGGGAGATGCAGGGTGGGCTGGAGATCTGGCAGTCTCAGGGGACACCCATGACATTTCACATTCGGTTTAAAATGGGAAACGCACCTAACTGGAGAAGCCGGGGGAGGAGGGGGACGAGAGAGGGAGGCTGCCAAAATGCAGTGTGTGCTCTGTAGCAAAAGTGCTCTCTCTGCATCCAAGCACAAAAATAAATAAAAGCAAGTGCTGAGCGGAGGAGCCACGGCTGTAAACCCGTGGACAGCTTGGTGAGAGGCATAAAGATGCTTTATGTGTCAGCAGGAACCACATCCGTGGGCCAGGCCGGGCTGGTGCTTTCTCTTCAGCCTGAACAAGAAGGTGGTGGTAACACCCCTGGGCTGGGCCAGGGGACTGTTTGACTCAAGTGGCGGTCTTTGCCAACTTCCCACCACAATATGCTTAAATGCTCCCCCCATCTGTTAAGAGACCACTAAGGGACCAGGGAGGGAGCCAGGCAGGGAGTCTGATCCCTGGGATTTCCTCCCAGGTCGGCTTGTGTGCTCACTGGGAACTCTGACAGTCACTGATCCCTCTGAGTCTCATACACTCATTATTGAGCACCTGCTGGGTTTTAGACATGGTATGCTACACGGTGATGGAGCAGATAAAGGTGGACAAGACACAGTCTCTGCTTTCATGAAACATAAGTGGGTAAAGCATACACACAAATAGATGTAACAGTGGGGTTTTGAGGGATGTAGAGGGGTCCACCAGGTGATGGTAGATGGACTTATAGAGTAGAAAGCCATTGTGTGTGTCTGGAGCAATGAGTCTCCATGAGGGGAGGTGCAGGGAAAGGAAGTTGAAGGAGTGCTAAGGAGTTTGGGCTTCATTCTAGAAGCTTCAACAGCAGTGGCTTTCAGAGCTGTACCCATGTGCTCCCTCCTCTCTGCTCCCAAAGTACTTTGACACCATCCTGTTCCCTCTCCCGCTCTCCCATCATTGCACAACACCAAAGAGTAATGTGCAGCAAAGATGATTGGCATGTCTTGCCAACTGGACGGTAAATCCTTGAGATGCGGGACCGTGCTTTTTTCCTCTCTGCTCAGCACCGGGTGGGCTGAATTGGATACCTTGTAAAGGACAAGCTCAGCATCTCTTCCGGAGCTTGCACACTGTGACTGACTGACTCACTGATAAACCAACAGCGAGCTCTGACCTGTGGCCCAGCGGGGCAGGAGGTCCCGGGGATGGCCGAGTTTCTGCCCTCAAGAAGCTTATAATTGTAAATTATAAAAAGTGTTCAACTCCTGGGAATTTATAAGCCCTTCTACAGACATTACCTCATTTTATCTTTCCAGGGAAGGTGGGGAGATCAGACTAAGACAGATGCGAAGAACTGCAGTGACAAGGCAGACCAGAATTAAGTGTTAAATTATGTCCTGATGAACCGTAAGAGGCCATGCAGTTCAGAGGAGAGCAGGGCTGTAGGTAAGCCGGAGGGCTCAAGAAAGGCCTGATGGAGGAAGTGGCCAGTCAGCGGGGGCCTTCAAGGAGGAGGAGGGTAATGATGATGACAGTTAAAGCTCAACCAGATATTGCTATGTACCAGGTCTGACTAGGTGCTCTACATGCATTTTCTCACCTAATTTTCACAAAACAACTAGGAAATAGGTACTATTAGTATCTCACCATTATGGGTGGAGAGCTGGAGTCTCTGAGAGGTCAAGGGAATTGGAGGTGGTAGAGGAGCAAGGTTTGAAACCCAGGCCGTCTGGCTCCAGAGCACTTAGCCACCATGCCACGTCTCCTACAGGGTGAATGCTGGCCTTAGGGTTGGTGCTTCCTGAAGGCCCACTGGAGACTGGAGGACGGGCAGCAGTTGGTCTGGCCAATTTCCTGACCAAGCCCAACTAAGCGTCTTGTCCTTGTTATTTAGAGATCAATGATGACACCACAATGTCATTCACACATTCAATCCATTAATTTATTCAACACATATTCATCAGGCCCTGCATGTCAGCATCTGTGCTAGCCATGGGCATTCAGCAGTGGACAAGAGAAGTCTCTGTGCTCATGACATTCTAAGATGGGGGCCCAGACGATGAACAAGTAAAAACAAAATGAACAAGGTGATATCTGACAGGGACAAGCTTTGAAGAAGCAATAGAGTGACTCAGGGCAGGGGTGCTGTTTTGTCCAGTGTGGTCAAGGAAGGCCTCCTTGAGGAGGTGACATCAAGCAAAGCCCTGAGCCATGAAAAGGAGCCAGCCATGGGAAGCTATGGAAGAGAAATATTCTAAGCTTGAGAAAGCAAGTGCAAAGGCCCTGAGGTGGAAAAGAGCTTGGCATAGAGCATGTGAACAAGAGGGAGCTTGGCAAGGATGAAATGAGAGAAGCAGTTAGGGGACAGCTCATATGGTGCCTCACAGGTCGTGGGAAGGGTTGTGTAATTTGTCCTAAGTGGGGGATCTCATCTAATGGGGGAGCCATTGACATGATTGTAAGTGATCCAATTCATGTTTTATGATCACTCTGTTTCCTACATGGAGGAAGACGTGTTGGGGACAGTAGAGGAAGCAGGGAGACCGCCTAGGACCCACTGAGTGTCCAGGTGAGCCATGTTGGTGCCTTGATTGGAGGTGGTAGGAATGGAGATGGAGAAAAGAGGGAGAGAAGAGATCAGACTTAGGATTTGGAGGGAGAGCCGACCAGACCTGCGGATGGATTGAGTATGGGTTACAGGAGAGAACTGCTCTTCCCAGGAGACAGGGTCCCCACAGAGAGAGGAAGGGCAGGGACAAATTACCTTTCCTTTGTCAAAGTAGCCTATGATGGTCTCATAGAGAGTCTCCTTCAGCTGTCGGTGGGTCTGCGGGTGTTGCTGGCCCGTCTGCATGACCTGCGATGCGCATTGCTCGTCTGACCACTGTGGAGAGAGGACACACGGAGTCACGGGGGGCCAAGGGGCTGCCAAGGACAGGTGTCTTCCCCACTGATGAGCCTGCAAGAAGCCCTGCAAACACCCCTGCTTGCCTGCCTCCCCGGGTGTCAGGGTCAGTTGGAGAGATGCCGGTCTGCAGTTTCCATTGGGAAGCACCTCCTGATTTTTGCTGAGTTGTCTTTATTGGACTCTGTATTGGCTCATGAGTGTGGTTGGTAGGAATTTTCTCTGAACTCTGAGGAGACATGGTCCCAGTTCTTCAAAAGCCAAAGGAAATACTTCTGACTTTGTCCAGTCACAGCAACGTTTTCAAGAGAAGGAAAACAGCTCTCTGGGCATGCTAATGATTTATAGTTGATGTTTGGATGTTATGTAAGGCAGTTTGGGTGTTATATAAAACTGCAAAACATATCTTGGGGGGTTATTGTTGCTGCTAAATGTGAAGGTCACTCGAAATCTTATATAACAAGGTGAAACAGTGCAGAAAAGTAACCTGCCAGGTCAAGAGTTTCGGGACACAGAGCAAAACAAAATTTATTTGGCTAATTCTTTTTCTTTTCTTTTTAACTCTTCAACTGGCTGCGAGGGCCCCTAGGGGATCCCAGCATGAATCCAGTTCTCTGGAAGTGCAGTACCTTGAGAAGCCAGGTGTGGAGAAGGAGTGTGTAGGCGGCCTCTGTGTAATTGTCACAGTCCAGGTGAAGATCGCGGAGTTTGTACAGGTACCTGTTTGGGAAGATATGCTGAGTGACCAGGTGCAGGTGATAAGGAAGCAGGTGGTAGGGCCACGTAGGAGTCAGACAGAACAACTGGACACCTCTCGGGGTCACAAGGGAGGCCTCCACCCCAGCTACCCAGCCCCCCTGCATGGGTGATAACGACAGCACCTAGTGTGTGGGGGGCACTCATGACAGGTGCCATGCTAAGTGTTTTAAATGCCTCAGATCATTTAATCCTCCTGACAACCCTATGAGATGGGCCCATTGAGGAATCCCATTTTTAGATGAGAAAACTATGGCCTGGAGAAGTTAGGTCCCATTCCAGCCAGTATTCAACTTGATCCTGAAGACTTTGGCCAATGCAATATGACAAGTAAAGGAAATCAAGGAAGGGAATATAAAGGACTTGTCAGAAGCCATGTGCTAATAAGTGGAAGAGCTGGAATGTGATTGCTCTCAGAGCCCATGCTCTGATCACTGTACCATTCCAGGAGCATGAACAGCCACAGCACTGTAAAGGGCAGCTCCTAACCTGGCTTCAGTGTTCTCCGGGTGGAAAGGAAGCACATTTTCTAGTAAGAAAAGGAAGTCAACCAGGGGCTAGAGACTGAATATTCACGTGGAGGCCTCGAGCTGTCAGCAGAGGGAATCTACTATTCAACCATAATCACATTCCCACTCTTGTCCCTTTGCAAAGTGATGTTCGGTTCTGAACCCTGGATGACACTACTGTTGAGGCATGTTGAGCATAGGAAAAGGAACAAAGGAAGAAAGCTTTGGTCAATTCTTAGATACTTGATACATAATAGGTATTAAGGGGCAGTGAATGAACTTCTTTGTGCCTTAGTTTGCTCATCTGTAAAATGGAAATGCTCACTGAACCTGCCTCTAGAGTTGCTGGGCATTTAAAGGGCCAAGCAGACCACATATGTAATGCTCAGTGATAGCTAGCATTGCTGCTGATAAATGTGAGTGTGCACTGAAACTGATTGGCCCATCGCCAGTTCTGAGCAACAACAGCTATTATCTATTATCATTGTGAACTAGGTTCTTCTACAGAACATTCCCTTCTGCCCCTGTTGGAAACAGAATCCAGAGCCACCGCTTTGGTGACTTCCACGTCATCAGGAGCATTTAATCAAACCCAACTGGTAGTATTTTGGTGAAGGGAAGATGCTGTGATGTGATGTCCTTGGTCCCTTCCTCTGGAGGAAAGGCTCTGTCCATAATCATGCCAAGATTCTGCCTGACTGTCCAACCACAGGGAACAAAGGGCTTCTCAAGCATCTGCACTCAAAGCAGGTCTCTATGCTCAGGCTTAGGT
Source organism: Tapirus indicus (assembly GCA_031878705.1). Taxonomy (NCBI): domain Eukaryota; kingdom Metazoa; phylum Chordata; class Mammalia; order Perissodactyla; family Tapiridae; genus Tapirus; species Tapirus indicus. The sequence continues at coordinate 81,156,831 of CM062925.1, read as the reverse complement.
TCCTTGGACGTAAGCTTTCTGCACAGAATGTCACCAAAGAAGGAGCTAGCATTTAATGGCCCTGGCCATGTAAGACATGGCTGGTGGGCCAAATGTGGGCTGCCTGACCTCAGGGTAGGGACTGCTAAAGATTTTGAGGGGAAGGAAGGTCAACTAATGGTTTATGACAACTAATGAGCCAGGACACTCTAGTGACCTTTTGCTCATTCAATCAGCAGAGTTGTACTGAGCACATAGGCTGCACCAGGCATTAGCGATAAATGGTGGCAAGAGCAGACACCGTTCTCAGGGTTGCGAATTTATTGTCGAGGAAAAGAGAGACGTGAATCAAAGAATCAAATAAATAATTGCAGAACCAGGGCTGTGATCAGTGCTGTGAAGGAGAGGCCAATGGTACTATGAGAGCAGGATTTATCCAGATGGGGAGAGGAAGGACTTCTGGAAAGTTTTCTATAGTGTGACAGGTGGGCTGGGATCTGAAGGTGAGCAGGGGAGCATCCCAGGTAGAAAGACCCATTCATTCATTCACCCATTCACAAATGGGAGCCTTGTATAGTACGTCAATTCATCTTCCCAATAATCCTTGCATAGATAAGGAAACTGAGACCTATGTTAAAGTAGACAGAGCTAGAAAGAGGTTCAACACCAGCTATTTCTGCCTCTGTTATCATGGCCTTTTGGCTCTCCTCCTTCCTTAACTTTCCGCTGATCGATCAGAGTTATCAGCGAACTTGCACATGGGCTGCACATAGGGAGTGTTGAGCCTGTGGTCCACCCTTAGAGACCCCTACGAATATGGCTGAATCATACCGTATCTTCTCCTGCTTGTCCCTTAGATCCCTAGAGCTAGGTCCAAAAACCTTGCTACTTTCACCTCCTTAATAAGCCAAGGCACCTTCTCCTCTCCTTTGTCAACTCAAGCATTTGGTGATCTACTACAGAGCCCAAAGGAAGACATCCTGATGTGCCCAAACAGGGATTCAGGCTCGATGCCTACAGATGCCAGGTGGGCAGGCTGAGTGAGGTGCAGCGGGGACAGAGATGACACCTGACCAGAGCGCTCCAGCCTCGTCTGAGGAGGCTGCCACCAGCCAGTCTAGGCCACGGCCGTCAGGACAGGATGAGTGCCCAGTGTCGCCACACCTTCTGAGTTTTCAGGAGAAGAGGGAAATTTTGATTTTTATGTAAAATCTCGAGATTTTTAAAATTTGGCAACCAATTAAAACATGTCTTTAAATACTATGCCTGCCAAACAGAACAGGTTTTCAGACTGTATCCTGTTTACAACGTCTGCTTTAGGCAAATATGGTTTTCCTAGATTACTATAGGACTCCAGTCTCCAAGCTTATGGAGATCTGGGATTTGCCATCTGTGTTTCTAAAATGGGAAGGAGAGGAAAGAGTGTGGAGGAAGGGAACCACGTGCCAGGCATAGCATCTCATTTAATCCTCAGAACAGAAGGTAGAACAGAAACACTCTGCAGGGGGAAACCTCAGCCCAGAGAGACAGAGTGATATATCCAGAGTCACAGAGAAAACAAGGGACACTCCCAGGCCCTGCGGTCCACAAAGCTTTGTGCTACTATAATAAGTCATTTCTAGTGATGTTATAAATACTATCCAAGCTCAGGACAACCTATGGAATTATCTTTTTTTCCAAATGATAGTTCCTATTCCTGGAATAATGCTAAACTAAGTACCTAAAAATGTCTGCAGTAATTGCAGAGTGAGTTCAGACTTGGAGTCTCCAGCCTTTGACACAATGTGTCGAAAGCCTTGAAAGCGCCATGCTCCTTAAGCTTCTGGACAATTCCACTTCATGGGCTCTTGTCTCACGAGGATGTGCATAAAGATATATGTCCAAGAATTTCGTTATTGTGCTATTCTTGATGGAAAAAAATTGGAAGCAACCTAAATGTTCAACAATATAAGATTGGCTATATAAATTATGGCAAATTCTGGAAAGAGAATTTTATAGTTTCATTAAAAATGATGTTGAAATGCATCTGTTGACATAGAATTCTTGTCAAGCAAAGAATAAATTATAAGCAATATGATCCCATTTTTACAAAAAATATGCATGCATAGAATTTGATCTATATATAAACATAAAAGGGTCTGGGAATATGTATGGATTATGGCAGTTTGTTTCATTTTTTTGTTTTGCTTGTTTGTATATTATGAGTTCTTTTTGTTTTGTTTTGGTAATAAGCATGTATTATTTTGTAATGAGTAAAAATAACAATAATAATAATAAAAAAACTTTGGAGAAAAAATATGAGACTCTGAGAAAAACTGGCAAGGGAGTTCTTTGCTCCAGGCTAATATTCCCCCAAAATCCTTCATGATATGTTCAAACAAATATCTTTTAAATGCCTACAAGGAAGCGGACATGACACATCTTGGTATATTTTTTCCTTTGAAACTGGGCCAGCCAGTGATTTATCTATATGCCTTACAAACCCTGCACGGGGCTGCACACGCCAGCTCTGCAACTAATGCAGGTGCAGTTCACCAGCTCAGTCCGCAGAGGGTGAGGGAAGTATGACCTGAGGATACAGCAAAGCAGCTTGGCAGGTCACAGAACTCCAAGTGGATTTTGGGGGTTGACTGTAGGAGAATGGGCGGAGTTGGATCTGGAGAGATTGATAGGAATAAGAACACAGATGGCTTGAATGTCAAGAAGATAAGTTTAAATTCTATCCTGAAGGCAGTGGGGAGCCATTGATGAATACTGAGTAGTAGAGTGACATAGCAGTTCTGGGTTTTAGAAAACAAAAATCTTACCTTATGTACATCTCTTCCCGATTGTTATCTTTGTAGAAATTCTAGGTAGGGGAGGAAAAACAGCGATGAGTGTTTTTCTTTGCAGAGCAGCAGGGGTGGAGGGTGTAGTGATGGAGAAGAGAAGAAGGTTTCTATTTGCTATCTGGGCACCCTGAGATGGCAGCAAGAAATTTACTTTCCTGAATGCGTCAAACAGTCTCATGAGGAGATTCTGCCTTGAAAGTCACTTCCCTGATCCTTAGACTATAAAGGGACAGAGGAAGTACTTCAGTCATCACATATCAGAGGGAGAATTGAGCTATCGGCTGCACCAAGAGGAGGGCTGCCCAAGATGGAGGCAGTCCACTTTGACAAAGTCTTCTGTAAAAGACAGCCCAATTTGGACTTTAAAAGCTCAGATCCTGTTCTCGGCTTACCTGGGCTAGAATCAGAGTTATAGCAATCATCAGAGTAATAGTACAGTCGTCCCCCCTTATCTGTGGATACATTCCAAGACCCCCAGTGGATGTCTGAAACCATGGATAGTACTGAATCCTGTATATACTATGTTTTTTCCTATACATACATACTTATGATAAAGTTTAATTTATAAATTAGGCACAGTAAGAGATTAACAACAATAATAATGAAATAGAACAATTACAACAATATACTGTAATAACAGTTACTGTAGATCTTAGCAACCTCAGCATGTGCTTTTTTCCTTTCCTTATTAAGTCAAGAACTTTCACCTTTTCACTTAAAGGAAGCACTTTATGGCATCTCTTTGGCATATATATGAATTGCCAGCATCACTACTCTTGTGCTTTGGGGCCATTTTTGAGTAAAATAAGGGTTACTTCAACACAACACTGTGATACTGTGACAGTTGATCTGTAGCCGAGACGGCTACTAAGTGACTAACTAAGGGGGGTGAGGGGGATAGCATATACAGCATGGATACACTGGACAAAGGGGTGATTCTTGTCCCAGGTGGGATGGAGAGGAATGGTGTGAGATTTTATCATGCTACTTAGAATGGCATGCAACTTAAAACTTATAAATTGTTTATTTCTAGAATTTTCCATTTAATATTTTTGGACTACAGTTGACTGCAGGTAATGTAAACCACAGAAAGTGAAATCGTGGATAAAGGGGGACTACTGTAATAGTAATCATAATAGATCCCAGTGATAATAACAGATCATAACTCCTGATAGTGCAGAACTGTCCTGATATAACTCCTAATAATACAGAACTATCAGAAGTTATAAGATTTCACAGCCAAAAACATTTAAACTTGGCAATACCTAGGAAGCCTGATTCCTATTCCAGCTCAGGGTCATTTAGACCATTAGTCATCCTGGGCTCCAGCACCAGAGATCCCAGTTCCGTGCATTTTTAAACAAGTCCTTATCGATCTTGTGCCAGGAGGTCTGTGAGCCACATTTTGAGAAAACCTCGTTTTAATCCAATGTAACCATGTGTACCTGAGGCTCAGAGAGGGGGAGGTGATGTGTTCCAGGGCACACAGTTGTGGGGCGCAGAACCACATTAACCTCAGCTCTCCTGACACCCCCTCCACATCCTGTCCTTCCCCCCGATACCATCTTTAAGCCACACGCCAAAAACTAGCAGGGTCTGATTGCTTGTGGAACTGCCTGTCCCAAGCTTTCTCCTGGGTCAGAGTCTGACTGTTGAAGGTCAATGTCTTCAACCAACTTCTGCCTCTCTGTAGAGAGAATCTGCTAAACTCCTGGAAAACCCCTCCTCATGCTCTTTATGTAAATTGGGCCTGGTGGAGTTATTAGCAGTGAATTCTTTTCTGCTGTAATCAGGATTTTTAAACTCCCCTTAACATTTCAGAAAATCAATGGCAATATCTAGGCTGTTAAAAAAGGGTCCACTCAGGGTAAACAGAGGCCACGCAACAGAACTACAGGGACAGGATTTGCATTTCTGGAGCAGGGGGGTTGATGTGATGGATGCCACATGGTCTTTTGGCCAACATGATTCACTTAAACCACGTTAGGGGGGCTGACACGGTGGGTATGAAGCACTGTGGCCACTCCCACCCGTCTCATGACCACATCACAGGACGTGTGAAGGGAGACTGTCGGGGAGCAGGCCTGCGCTGGTCATGTGGTGTAGGGGTGAAGAGCCTGGGTTTGGGATTAGCTGCTCTGGTTAGCCTGTCCCATAGTAATTTTCTATAGATTCTAGTTATTAGTATTACTCCATTCTCTAAGAGAAGGAAACTAACATGCAGTGAGCATTTAAACATGGGCTGGGACTGCACAACCTGTGAAACAGGTGCTAGTATTTTCTCCACGGAACAGGTAAGCAAACGAAACCTTCAGAAAACTTCCTTGACTTGTCCATTCCATTAATGATCAGAGGTAGGATGAGAACCCATGGGCTGTGTGGCTCTAAAGCTCGTACTCTTAACCCGTCTCTATGGCCATCTTCCTTCTAGGTTATGTGTTAAGTGCTAAAGGGAATACTCATTATTCTCATTTCATGTATAAGGAAACTGAGGGACAGAAAAGTGAAGTGACTGGCTGCAAGACACAGAGCTAGCAGATGGCAGAGCAGGGATTCAATGCCACGTTTGTCTGCTCTCCAGAGCCCTTAGTGCTGCTGCCCTATCGAGAGCAATGGTGACACCGGAGCCAGGCCCGCCCCAGGACTCTGGTCTGACCAGCCTGTCGGGAGGGCTGACCAGCCCCACATACCAGCAGGTTCACAGTGCAGCTCATGCGGTTGTCTTTACTCTCGTCCGTCATCACTCCCCGGTAATCCAGCAGCTTCTCCAGGAGGCCTTTGACTAGGCTCACAAAGTTCTCCACTGACTTGGAAATAGTCGGGTGCTCCGCAGCACACTCCATCAGGCTGTGGGCAGAGACGGGAGGGCAGTGAGCTCACGGCCGGGGAAGAAAGAGTGAATCAGTGAATCCGAGTTCCCCTGGTTCGTGTGTTGGTTCATTTTGTTTATTTATTCAATCATTTATTCCTTTATACAATTATTTGTCCATACAGTTTTCCCATCCCAGAATGGCAAAAATAAAAATAGAAATGAATTTCCAGTGTGGGCAATGGTGTGGGGAAATGGTCACTTTTACACACCCATATTGGGAGGAAATCAGTACAACTTTTTTAGATAGCAATTTTCACAATATCTGTCAAAACTGTAAATGCATATATCCTTTGAATCAACAATTCCACTTTGGGGAATCTATTCTACAGAAATATTCCCAGAAGTATACAATGATATATTTATAATAATTATAAGTTGCATCTAATAGTGAAGTAGTTGGAACCATCTTAAATGTCCACTAATAGGGAAATGGTTAAATAAATTAAAGCATATTCACAAAATGTAATTCTACACAGCCATTAAAAAGTATGAGAGATCAATATGTTTTGACTTGAAAAGCTCTGTAAAATATACAGTTGAGAAAAGTTAAGTCTCAGAACAATATTTACTTTTTAATTAACCAACTCACATAGAGCCTATTGTGTCCCAGGCATTATTCTATACCTCTTACAAATTTTAACTCATTTAATCTCCCATCACAGTCTTATGAGATGGGATGTTTGCAGATGGGGAAACCAAGGCATGGAGAGGTCAACTAACTTGTCCAAGGTCACACAGTGGTAAATATCAACAGTCTGGCCCTGGCATCTGTGCTTCCACCACCAAATGCTGCGTGTGAGTGGAAGTGTGTGTGCTTCCACCACCAAACGCTGCGTGTGAGTGGAAGTGTGTGTCTGTGTCATGTGTCTCTCGTGTTTATAAATGTGCCACATGTGGTCAGGAAGGATAAACACCAAACTCTTAATGGTGATTGCTTCTGACAAAGGGTCTAGGTGGGGGAACAGAGGAGGACAATGTTCATTTTTCAGTTTAAATGTGAATGTATTATTTGAAAAATTTACATTTGTTGTAATATTAATATCCTAAATTTTAGAAACAAAAATTTTAAAAAGTGTCATTCCTTAAGCATCTATGAGTTGCTAGGCATTGTGTGGGATAGGAAGGGGGAGAAAGACATAAAATAAAGAAAGAAATATAAATAGAATCAAGCTTACCCCCAGGCGGCCCACAGGCTAGGTAGGGAGAAACAGGTGGACCAAAATTTAGATTAATGACTACTTCTTATTAATCACTTATTCTGCACTAGACACTGTGCTAATCACTTTCACGGTAATTCTGATAAGTAAAAATTATTCCCCTCATTTTAGACATGAGGAAATCAAGGCTCAGAGAGGTTAACGACCTCCCTAGAATCCCTCAGTAGTAAGTGGTGACCTTGGGAATCGAGACAATTGCCGTTCAGTATTTTCCCGCGGAGAAACACTGCGGTGCTCTCAGACATTCCAGCAGACAAGCGTCGCCTGGGCCACCATTTGTGTCTGGCTACTCTCCCCAGGGCAGCTGAAGTCCCAAGAGCTCCTAGGATGGGCAAGGGGAGAAAGGCAAGGACTTCGGAGGGTCATTTCCTCCCAGAAGCCAAACCAGGCTGCCAGGAGGCGACACCCCAAACTGCGGCCGTGATGAGACGAATCCGTCTTCACGGCGGGAGCAGCACCTGCTCCCGGGCTCTCAACGAGAGATGCAAAGTGCCCTGTGATTTAGGCCTGTCTGGCTCAGTCACAGCTGACTCCTTCTGGGACTCCGGGCGCTGCTTCCTCCCTAATGACAGTGCAGCGAAGTTCTATCCCAGAGTTTGGGGCTGGTTCCTCACAGCTTCCTGGGGCAGAAGGCAACTCAGGGCCTGAGTGCAGCCTGACCAGCGGTTCTCTGCCCTGTGTTAGAATCACCAGGAGGCTTTTACAAAGCTCAATGCTCACCCTGGGTCAATGGCTTTATATCTTGGGGGTGGGAGCCACGCAGCAGTATTTTATTTTTTAAGTTCTCCAGGTGATTCTGATGTGCTGCCAACATCAAGAACCACTGGTTTAGTCCACTGCTTTGCAAACTTCAATGTGCATGGGAATCACCTGGGCATTGTTTTAATCAACTCTGATTCAGCAAGTCTGGGCAAGGGCCTAAGCGTCTGCGTTTCTAACAAGCTCCCAGGTGATGCCAATGCTGTTGGTCCTTTGAGAAGCAAGGATTTAGAAGAACAACATTTTGGCTCTCTTAGTTTCTCTATTCTTTTGGCATGAGGTGAGAAAGCCACTCATATTGTCTAGGATTGGTGAGATGGATGGGCAGATTGGTTTGAAATCATCCATCCATCCATCCATCCATCCACCCATCCAGCCACCCACTCAACATGTGGCATTGTAGGAATTAGGGATTCAGAGATCTAGGAGCTAGGGATTCACTGACCTCCAGGAGATCACAGTCTAGCAGGGGAAGCGGATATAGAAATAAAAACTAACCATAAAATCTAGTGATACTACCGCTCACTGAATACTTCCTGTGTTCCAGATGCCGTGCTAAGCCCGTTTTATTGATTATCTTGTTTAACACTCAGAGAATCTCCTTGAGGTGGGCGTTACGCCAGCCCTCAGTATATAGATGAGGCGTGAGGCCGGTGGAGCTGGATCCTCTCCTTTGTGTCCCACAGTGGAGGATAAGGGACAATGAAAAAGAGCTGCAGGACTCTGGAGGCGCTGCAGATGCCTCCTCCCTCAGTGGAAGGAGGGATGGCAGAGCTCTGACCATCTGCTGGAGGCGCTGGAGGGAGCTCACGGCTCCCTGGAATCGACTGGCCTTCAGCCTGGGAGGCCCTCAGAGAGGGCCCAGGCCCACACCCTCGGCAGTGCTGACAGAACTTTCACTTATTCTTTTAAAAACTATTTTTGGTGGTGAACGTGAGGCACTCTACACAGAAGTCGAAATATAATGATGTACACCTGAAATTTATATGTTATAAACAAATGTGACCTCAATTAAAAAAAAATTAAGGGGCTGCCTGGTGGCGCAGCAGTTGAGTCCTCACTTTGGCAGCCTGGGGTTCGCGGGTTCGGATCCCGGGCACCGGCCGACGCACTGCTTGTCACAGCCACACTGTGGTGGTGTCCCATGTAAAGTGGAGGAAGATGGGCACGGATGTTAGCCCAGGGCCAGTCTTCCTCAGCAAAAAGAGGAGGATTGGCAACGGATGTTAGCTCAGGGCTGGTCTTTCTCACACACACACACAAAATTAAACAGGGGCCAGCCCCAGTGGCCTAGTGGTTAAGTTCAGCGCATTCCGCTTTGGCAGCCTGGGTTTGGTTCCCGGGCATGGACCAACACCACTTGTCTGTCGGTGGCCATGCTGTGGCGGTGACCCACATACAAGAAGAGGAAGATTGGCAACAGATGTTATCTTCCTCAGGAAAAAAAAAAAAAACAACCCAGGAAAAAATAAAATAACTAACTAAAAACTATGTGTGGAGAGCCTCTTAGGGACAGATCCTCTACTGGGTACCAAACTGGTTTGGGTGGGATCCGGGCCCCTGGATCACACATTTTCTGTCCCCTTCAGCCTTCCAGCCCCCCTTGCCACTTCTAGAAAAATTCCTAGACAGATGGAACACAGGAGGGCAGAGTGTGTCTCATTACTCCATTCAGTGTGGGACCCTCACATTAAGACAGATGTGGACTAATGAGAGTGGGCTCCAAGGACAGTGTTGAGGGTAGGGAGGAGTGGGATGCTGTGTAAGGTTGTATAGCTTGTGCACTGTGCAAGAGCACATGAGGGCTGAAATTCAGCCCCACTCCATGCCCTAAGCCTTGTGCCCTGATGCAGGGCTGCAGGCGCCACAGGAAGGGAAGCCACATTCTATTCACAAAGGCACCATGTAATTACCAAGCGGTGTGCCCACAGGACTGTGCCTTCCAAGAGCGGGCCCTATATGCCAGTGGAGGCCCTGAATGAGGGGCTAGAAGGAGGGCTGGAGGAACTGAGGATGACCGGCCTGGAGGAGAAAAGACAGGTGGGCTCAGGGCTTCAGACAGACACATCAGTATCCACGGGGAGATCAATGTAATGGCTAATATTTCCAGACTACCTACTAGGTGTCAGAAACTGTGCTAAGCACTTTACATGACTTTTCTTGTTTAATCTCAACAAAAACTCTAAGAGCTGGGTAGTATTTTTATCCCCAATTTGCAGATAGGGAAACTGAGGCTTGGAACGTTCAAAGGAAGGAGCCCTGGAACGTTCTGATGGGGCCCTGGCTCCTCGGGTTGGGCTTGATTAGTTTTGTAAAAATCATTCACACCTCTCTCTCAGGGAAAAAAAAATAATGAGCTGTTTTTTATTTCCTTGACCTCTAAGGACTCCTTTTTAAATAATCACTCAGGAAGGATTTGAAAATCCTGCTGATGATCTGACGGCCGCAGAGCCCCATCCGTTTCCAGAGATGGAAACTGCCAGCATCATACATGGTTCCACTTCTGGTCAATATTTAGATTTTCCTTTTTAGAACTTTAAGATAAACATTGACTCAGGCAAAATGTCGCTTTTTCGCCTGGACGACTAGTCAGCCTAGAGCCCCACCTGAGGAGCAGGGGACGGGTTTCTCCCTCTGGCGGAGCAGTGTTCACATTCTAGGTGTTGACTGAGGGCTGTGCCCAGTGACAGGAGGGGGCTCCCTGGGACTCCACTCTGCCCGCTGGGCAGGGCAGGGAGGGTCGTTGTGAGGGTCAGAGCAAGGCCTCTAGTTTGCTTTTGTTGTTAAAGTTAAAATATTCAAAAAAGATTGGGGAAAGAATTCAAAATCAGAGTTATATCAGAGAATCATACAAATCAGATAATCTACAACTAGGAGGAAATTTGGGGTGTCCAAACCACTTTCCTAAATGTTGGGAGAAGTCCTCCCGGAGTGGGGGGGGGGGCGGCGATTAGCACAGCGTCGGAGAGAGACACAGAAACTGGGAGTAAGGGGAGGGATCGAGGTACATTTACTGAGCTTTGACCTGCTGTGTGCAGATACTTCACAGTATTCAGCCTTCAAAACAACTGCGGGAGGCTTATTATCCCCATTTCATAGATGGGGATACTGAGGCCAAAGATGCTGTGTGATTGGCCCAAAGTTGTGCAGCTGCTAAGTGACAGAGCCAGGATTAAAACCCAATATCTTTCTCTAAAGATATGCAAAGGGACAACATGCATGTGACAAGATGCTCAGCATCGTTAGCCATGAAGAAAATGCAAATCAAAACGGCAATGAAATATCACTTCACGCCCACTAGGATGGCTATAATCAGTAAGGCAGATATTAACAAGTGTTGAGGAGGATGTGGAGAAATTGGAACCGTCTACACTGCTGGTAGGAATTTGAGTGGTGCAGTTGCATCGCAAAACAGTCTGATGATTCCTCAAAAGGTTAAATATAGAGTTACCATCTGACCCTGAAATTCCACGTCTAGGCACATACCCAAGAGAACTGTAAACATATGTCCACACAGAAACTTGTCCATGAACGCTCACAGAGCATCACTCCTAACAGCCGAAAGGTAGAAACAGGCTGAACATCCATCAACTGAAGAATGAACAAACAAAATGGGGCGTACCCAAACAGTGGGATATTATTTAATAAAAAGAATGGCAATAAAAAGAAATAAAGTATTGACACACGCTACAGCACGGATGAATCTTGAAAACATGCAATGTGAAGGAAGCCAGTCACAAAGGACCATACGTTGTATGACTCCATTTACATGAAATGTCCAGAACAGACAAATCCACAGAGACAGAAAGCAGGTGAGGGGGTGGGAGGGAGACAGGATGACGGCTAAGGTGTTCCGGGCTTCTTTTGGGAGGTAACAAAAATGTTCTCAAATTGACTGTGGTCATGATTGCACAGTTCTATGAATATATGAAAGGCCAGTGACGTGGACACTTTAGGTGAATTGTGTGGCATGTGAACTGTATCTCAATAAGCTGTGAAAACAAAACAGTGTCCTGATTGCGAGTCCAGTGCTCTTGGGTACTGTCCACCGTCCATTGCCTCACTGTCCAGGCCTGCGCTGGAGTCAGGCAGAGCTGGGTTCGGGTCCCAGCTTGTCCATTTGGCTAGCTTGGCCTAGTTCCCTTGGACAAGAGACTTCTCTGAGCCCCAGGAGCCACCTCTGTGACATGGGGATCAAAGAGAATAAATGCCACTAAGCGAGATAATACACAGCACTTAGCACACTATCCATGCATTGCCTGTACTCCATGCATGTTGGCCGTGATCAATATCTGTCAAAGATTAATAAGGAAGAAATAGCAAGAGTTATTCCGCAGGTAAGAGACAACAAAAGTGGACATTTTGGTGGATTACTTCCCCCTTCCCAAAGTTTCTTTTTATCTGGCTCGTTCCATCAATATCAAAAAAAATAGTAGCCACTCAAGAGAGAAACGTGAGGTTTCTTCCAACAGTGGAGTTTTTCCAAGACCTGTGAGCCTCCAGATTGATCTCCAGGGGAGAACAGAGCCCCCAAATCCCCCTGGAGTTCTAAGCCCTCCAGCCTTGGGTGACCTTCTCGCCGCCCCCCCCCCCCCGCCGCCCCGCTCTGGGCGCTGAACTCACATCGACTCCAGCAGCTGCATGTACTGCTCGTCCCCTCGGCCCCCTTCCACCTCGTGGTCCAGCTTGAGGATGATTTCGTTTTCAAACTGAAGAAGTCAGAGATGAAAATCAAGAACAACGACATTAGAAGGCTCAATGTTGAAATTAGTCAATTCACTATTTTAACCAAAGCTTTAGGGAGCACCCATCATCTCCCGGGTATGGGGTTGGGAACCGGGAATGCAAAACGAAACAGAGTACTATGTCTCTGCCTTTTAGGAGAGTGAAGAGAATGAATGAAGAGAAACAAGAGATGATGAGTGCTGGAGCAGAGAGATGGGCATGAGGGGGAGAGAGGGAGGGAGGGAAGGAGAAAGGAAGAGAGAAAGAGAGAGACTGGCAGAGAGACACAGAGATGGAGAGAGGGAGAGAGAAAGGAGAGCCAGGAAAGGCTTCTCATGGCCCACGCCATTTGAGGTTGTTCTCAAAGTCTGTGTTGAAATTTTGCAGGAAGATGAAAAGGGAAAGGGAGTTCCAAGCAGAAGGCACAGGCACAGCATGTGCAAAGACACACAGGTGTGTGACAGAGCGCTGCATCTTCAGGGAATGGCATGTTGTCACAGACAGCCATCACCTCTGCTTGCCTTCTCTCCATCCTCTGGTGATCACACTGGCCCTGATCTTAGTCTGGGGGACTCAGGTGAACTGACCACACCTCCCTAGCTCCAGGTGTGGGTACCTGGCACAGGCCCAGCTCCTAATCTGTATCTTTCATCATCCAGACCCCAGGGATAGCAAAGGCCCAGGCCAAGCCAGTGAGACTCAGATCTGAGGCTTGTTTGGAACTCTTAGCAAAAAGAGTCTTTCTGCTCGACTTGAAGACGGAGGGTTGTAAGCCTGAGGCTGCTGGAGATGGCCATAATGAAAGAGGCTGCCTGAGAACGACACCATAAAGAGGCAAGCAGAGAAGAGATGAAGATAGACTGAAACCGGATGCCATTTTTGAGCCCCTGGATCCAGCCATACCTGAAGCTGTCACATTTAATGAGCTGATGTCCCAGAGATCAAGACTGGTGACAACTGTAATGGTCAGAGATCAGACTTTGTAAGTGATCTGAAAGTAAACATGTACCTACAGTTCCACCAAATCTTGTTACACTGAAGCCAGAGAGTGTTCTATCTCCCTATTTTCAATGTCAAGAAGCATCTCCCTCAGTTGAGTTCATGGCTTATTAAACACTTTGAAGGGCCATACCATGCCTCTTTCACATGGCTGTGGTGCAAAATGGTTTGTACTGTCTTAATGTCACACCCTGATGGGTCTATCCAAATCATGCAGTGCACCCTCGCCCCACCATTTTACCACTAAATAAGAGCCTGGCACCTGGAGAAGGGATGGAGGTCCTTGGTAAAGGTCACCAAGGTCAAGGGAGCCCTTGGCTCCTAACCCAGCCTCTTCACACTCAGTCCTCGCAATAACTCCATGAGGTCTGGAGGTCAAGGACTGCCTTGAAATGTGATAATGTATGAAAAGCAGCCAGGCCCTGCTTGGCACCAGTCTCAGGAAGAGTCAGTTATTATTACAGATGAAGAAGCCGAGGCTCAGAGAGTTTAAGTGGCCTGTCTAAAGTCTTAGGTGGATGGCAGAGGTCTTGGGCACTCCTTCCAGTGCACCAAGGATCACGCCCAGTCTAGTTAGTGGAATCTTTAGGTGATGAAAGGCGGGACCAGATTCACTTTTCCTCTGCTTCACATGTCATCCGTGGTGCCATTGTTCTCTCACTTTTGTGTGCTGAGGGCCACAGGAAAGGACCAGAAGCTTGTGCTGATACAACACAAATGAGAAAGAATGGCCTGTGAGTTTCCACAGTTAAGTAAGATGTATGGAAGGAGACACACAGGCCTGGAAGATGGGTAGGATTGTGATAAATATGAAAAGGGTGGGGGGAGTGGAGTGAGCAGAGGTGTGGAGGTGGGAATATGGAGAAAAATGAGGACAGCAGTTCAGCCAGAGAGGAGAGTTCAAGAAAGAAAGGAAGAACAGAGACCTGAATGGGGGGCCAATCTGGCGAGGGTCTGGCTGCCAGTCTGCACGTGAATCATGCCCCTGATAGGATGCTTATCGTTAAGCATTTTGTATGTGTCAAGTATTATCCAAAGCCGGAGGTTGGGGGCTATCACGATTAGAAATGTCTCCTGTGCCAAGCCTCGGGCAGGAAGAAATACAGCCCAGGGGCTAAAAGAGTGGGCTCTGAGACAAGACTGTCTGGCTTTAAATGTCTGCTCCATTCCCTCCTCCTTCTTGGGAAAACTAGTAGGTCTTTCTCATCCTGAGTTTCATAGTTTATATCAGGGGTCGGCAAACATTTTCTGTAAAGGGCCACGTAGTAAATATTTCAGGCCTTGCGAGTCAGTCTCTGTAGCAACTACTCAACTCTGCTGTTGCAGCACAAAAGCAGCCAGAGACAATACATAAACAAATCGGCACGGCTGTATTCCAATAAAACTTTATTTACAAATATAGGTGGAAAAACAGATTTGAGCCATGGGCCACAGTTTGTCAATCCCCTATCAATATGACAGGCGTAATGGTGGTACCGACCGCTGGGGTAGTTAGGGGGCCTAGAGGAGATTATAAAGCACCGGGGAGTGCATCAGCTCAAGTATGCCCGGGCTTTGCTCATCTACCTATGATCACGGCTATGTTATTGTCATTACTGCTGAGTGTTACTGGAAAGCAGGTCTGGGGGAGAAACCAGCACTGTTTCCTGCCTGAGTTGTTTAGTAAATGCTGGCACTGTTCCTCCCTGTGAGATGAACTTTCCTTTGGAGCAGAGAAGTGGATGGGGTAAATAAGCACTTGTCTCAGGGTCACAAAAGAGCCGCGGGGAGGGAAATTACAGGGTGCCGGGGACGTGCAGAGCGGGATGACGCCACCGTGCCTGAGCGCTCGGGGAGGGCTGGAGAGCGAAGGTCTCAGTCAAGCATAGCCCGGGATGGACTCTGGCCCGTCCTGCTCCCGGGCGGGCGCTGGGCTCAGGAGTGGACGTGACCACAGACTTTGGCATCAAACAGACTTGGTTTGAGTCTTGCTTTGATTATTTTCCCCCGCCATGTGACCTTGGGCAAATTAATAAGCCTTCCTGAGGCTCAATTTTCTCATCTATTGAAGGGAGATTTAAAACAGCCCCTGCTTTATAGTGGTGCCGGGAGAAGTTAACGGGAAAACCCATGTGAGAGGCCTCGCAGGGCGCCTGGCCCATAGCTAGTGCTCAGTAATTGTTAGCAATTATCATCATGACATTGTTGACATTGTCCGCATCACTGGCATTGCAACCTCATTTAATCTTCACAACAGCCAAGGGAGATGACGATCATCATCCCCATTTTACAAATGAGGAAGCTGAGGTAAAGCAGGACCTTTGTCTTGGGTTTCAAAGGATGGATGAACTTGACCCAGGTAGGCCCAAGGGTCCAGCATATGCTCCCAAACATAAACTACGCCATGTCACTGTGACAGGCCTTACCCCCAACACCGTCACTACGCAGAGCTTAGGACGAAGCCCTGGCTCCTCCAAATTAATTTCATTTTCACCCACAGCTACACGACAGCATCACATCGCTGACTCCTCACCCCACCCCTGCGTGCTGAATGTTTGTTAAGGAGCACCCTTAACAGGTTACTTTCACAGAAGTCAGATGCTACAGACACCTGACATAAATCGTAAGAAACCCTACTCAGGAAAAAGGGAGTGAACTCTAGGAGCCAGACCTCATCCAGCAGAATGACCTCGCATGGGCCTCACGTTTGCATCGTGCCTTCCCTGCGTTGCCTCTGCTGCCTCTCCTGTCTGCTTTAGAACATCTTGGCTATTTTCATCATCTTATTTGCCTAGAACCCTGCTGAAGCGTGAAATTTAGGGAACCAGAGCTCTTCCTCAAATGTGTGGTGCCGACTTTGATCTGGGAGGGGCAGAGACGGTGTGAAAGGCCAGGATGGCAGAGAGATAACAAGAATGAAACCGACACCTGTGTCAGCCTCTGGCCTCCTTTGTTTATGAAGTGCCGGTTGTCCCGGGGTGGGCGGAAGCAGACTTGGGAGGAAGCTGGAGAAGATAATGTCATGTGAGAAGGGACTCCTGGGGGAGACAGTACAGATCCTTATTTTCTTTGAGTTATCTTGTCTCTGCCTGCTGCAGTTCATCCCCCATGGGGCTTGGGTTTGGGAACCTATAATGGTATCATGATACCCATTTTACAGATAGAGAAACTGAGGCTGAGAGGTAAATAACATACCCACATTTATTCGGCTTATAAGCAGCAAGTCTGTCTGCCTCCAAAGCACAGTGTCCAGAAGACAGTGGGTACTCAGTACATATTTATTGAATTGATTTGCTCATTTCAACATTACGTTCTAAGCCACCTGAATCACCAACTTACTCCATGCCAAGACTTAGTCTCGGTGGAATCTGCCAAACTGATATCTCTGTCCATCAATTCATTCAACAAGCCATTATTGAGCTCCTGCTATGTTCCAGGCACTGTTCTAGGTTCTGCCATCAAATGCTATTACCCGTTCCTCTCTGAGAGAGGGGCTGTCTCTGGGACCTCCTGCCTGGTGTGGGCTCAGACCCTCAGGCTGATTGGTACACAGGCCTGTTCTACAATCTGCATCATAGGTAGCCACTCTCCTCAGTCTTCACGCCCCACGACCCCCATTCCTTCCCACTAACATCATCCAGAAAGCCCACAGCCCCTGCCTCCACAATGAATGGGCCAGCAAGTCAGCTGGTCTCCCCAGCCCCAGGGGGTTACTCAAGCAGTGGTCAACCCCCCTCATTATCCTACACTATAAAAACATTGGCTGGAATGTTCCTCCCTGTGCTGAGGCTCTTCCTCTGAAATGTGGTGGGATGGGGGTGTAAATGCCTCCATTCACCCTGGGAACATTGACAGGGTACACACCACATTCATGTCAGGCACTGACAGGTGCTGGGAGGTCAAGACTGAGAGCCTGGCTTTGGCCCTCAAAGAGCTCACAGTCTGGTGATGGAGAGAGACCTACAGGCAGATCCTCACGCTATGTGGGACAAGTGACACGCCTGCTCCCCGTGCAGGCGGGATGAGATGCATGTCACCCTGACTGGGGCACGGCCACGCCAGCCAGAGTGTGGCCAACCCAAGGCCCTTCTTGCTGAAACCGCCCTGTCCACAGCCCCACGGAGAGAATGGTGGAGTGTACCAGGGACGGGGCATCCAGTCCTAGGCAAAGGACAGAGACCCCTGAGATAGTTTGGGGTGAAGTGCTGTATCATGAGGGGTAAAGGTTGTCAGTCAAACACATCAGCTGTCTAATTTGGGCTAGAGGGGGAGACAGGAAAATCTGGCAATGAGGTTGCAAAAGAGACCCAGAGCAGAAAGAGAGATTGCCCTGGAGCCTGCTCCTCCCCACCCCCACCCCTGAGCCCTGGAGTCTAACCCCTTCTGTCCCACTTCCAGCCCCTGCACAGTCTGCTTCAGCACATCTCTGTCTTGCATCCAGATGAACCACTGCCCCAGGATCAGGAAAGGCTTTCCCAAAACGTGAGGCCTCAGCTGAAGGATGACTAGGGTCTCTCTCTTCAGGTGAAGAAATCAAAGGAAGAGCGTGAGAAAGGGTGACAGCAAACGAACTGCCAGACGCTGGGCATCAAGCCAGGGGGCCTGGTGTGAGCTGGGAGCAAAGGCTCTGCCATGTTTTCCTCCTGGCTCTGCTATTTCCTTTAAGAAACTCAAAGTTTAGAAGAAAACCCTGTCTCCTTCCGGGCACCTGGTTCTTCTCTTAGCTGGATATTTTGGCATCATGCACTAATGTCAGTTTGCACACAAAGTCCCCCGGATTTCAGACGCCAGTTCTGGGGTTCACTCTGGATCCGGCCGTCAGGGCTGCTTGGAGCTCACGGGGGCCTTGCCTCCTCCCTTTCCTGGGATATCTTCATGGCTGCCTACTCTGAACCAAACAGCCACACCTGGGTCTGCTCATACCACAGCTGAGCTCCCACCAAGCATGCACAGCTGGGTTTCCATGGGAAGCTGCCCCATTAGTCACCCTGACTGTCCTGTCTCCTTTAATAAGGGAGAAGCGCAGAGAAGCAATTGGGGAACATGGTTACAGTGAACACACGCCTGGAGCGAAGAGCCCAGGGAGGACCTCATTCATGGAAAACAGGTGGGTGCATGTCACGGGGATGTTGCAACAAGGAAATCCTTCAGGGCAAGAAAGTCACACCATAGGCAAGCCTCTGAAGACATGGTCACCAAACACAACTGTCAGGTCGCAGTCCAGTAAACGACCGGGGCTCATTTCTCTTTAGGACCATCAGGTACTTGGGTGTTTCTTTTGCACACCTCTTCCCAGGGCATCTTCTAGGCCAGCTGCTGCCCACACCTTTGGAGAGAGTGCTGATCTGGGGGTGAGCACATGCCCTTCATCTCATGTTGTGTGCCCCTCACATGTTCCCAAGCATCACAGACCTGCCTTCCCCCTTCAAAGGCAGCAGATTCCAAACTGCCTTCAAACGCTCAGTCCAGGTCTCACCTTCCACTTCCCCCACCCCAGCTGGTTGGATATGGTCTCTCTCGATCTGAACTCCTCAGCCTTTTTTTTTGTTTTGTTTTTGCAGCCTCCTTGTAGAGGGGGAAGCTAGTCACTGGACTTCCTGGGATTAGAGAGCCCCCGCTAACCCGAGTGGGGAGACGGCCCTCTCACAGAGCTACCACAGCCAACTGTTAGTCTCCTTTTCTTCTCAGAACAGTTTCCCAAAGTGACTGGCAGGATGGTGCATCCGATAGACGTCTCTCGCTCAAATAAATCGGAGGAATTAAACAGGTGTGTTTACTGTGGAAGCTCCCAGTGCCTCGACTATGCTGATGTGCACTGGAAGTCTCCAAGAAGGGCCACGATACGCAGTGGCTTCCTCGGGTACTTAACCTGGAAACCCTCCTCCCTAGAGCCTCTGGTGGGGGGACTAGTGTTCCACAGAACATATTCTGAGAAAGCACTGCTTGAGAAGATGCCCTGCATTCTTTCATTCTGTCAGTGTTTACCACAACCATGCCAGTGGCTGGATGGGGCAGTGGGCACAACATGGGTTTGGAGTCATTGTGACTGGTGTGTCGCAGCCTCTGCTCTCTTTCTTGATGTGTGACTTCAAGCAAGTGATTTCACCTCTCTAAGCCTCAGTGTTTTCATCTTTAAAGTGGGGATGATAATACTACCTACCTCACAGGGTTGTAATAGAAAAAGACTGCACGAACCAATGTATAGAAAGTACTTATATTGCCTGACACACAGTAAACATGTGGTTAAAGGCAGTCACTGTTGTCATCGTCATCACTCTTCTTGGATGAGGAAGACACAGGAAAATGACCAGAAGTGAGTATAACGCAAGGCAGTATATAACAATCATACCTCAGATCAAATGACATCGGCATAGAGGGCAAAGATCTCTTAAAGGACAAAGCATTGGGATGGGCTTTGCAGCATGAGTAGGAGTTTGGAAGGTTTTGGCAGGCAGGACTGTGAATGTGGCAGAGAAGTAGCAGAAAGAGGAAACGCGTGAAGGAAGATGCTCACTGAGGCCACACAATACACGTGAGCTGCGGGCATGTCCAGAGAATAGGTGGCGGCAGGGGGGGTGGGGGCGGCAAAGAGAAAATGCCTGAAAAATTCAACTGAAGGCCAGACCCAGGAGGGCCCTGAATGCAGGGTGAAGGGTTTGGACTCTACTGGGTGAGGAGTAAAGAACTAGTGAGCAAGGGAGGGATAAGATCCCTGAGGATTTTTAAGGAAAAGCTGTTTGGAATCTGCTGCCTTTTAAGTACCTGCTTTTAGGAAAATTATCTGGAGTAGCATACGGTACAGAATGAGAGGTGGAAATGTGGGGGGTGGGAGGGGAGGAGCCCAGTTAGGGGTAAAAGGAGGTGAGAAGGGGGCAGAGAACTCAGGAGGGCGAGATCTAAGAAACTGCTAAGCAGCCTTGACAGGACGTAATGACCAACCTTCCTAAAGTGGGTGCAGCTACTGAACATTGCCAGGAAGCTGCGTGGAAATGGGTGCTTATTCCACTCGCAGAAGCTTCCAGAGTGACTGAGCTCAGAAAATGGTCCTCTCATCCTTCAAGTCTGATGGGATTTTCAAGGAAAATACTTGTCCAGTGACCCTTGCGGTTTACACAAGTTGCTCACTCCCTCCCGCTGGGGAAAGCCGCCTCTTCCTATGGCAGACCCCCAGGTCCCCCCTGAGCAACTGGCCTCCAATTCCACTTCCTGTCAACTTGCAACACATGGCCGAGTAGGACACCTGGCAGAGGCGGCTCTTTCCAGACAACATGGATCTTCCAAGTGATCCCAGAAGAAGTGCTGGACAGAGGTGGGTGGGAGATCGGGGCAGGTGGGAGGGGTAGGCCTTCGGACACACCTTGAGGGAACTGGCAGGTAGGGAAGTAGGATTCTTATATTACTGAGAAAGGGAC
This sequence comes from Tapirus indicus, assembly GCA_031878705.1. NCBI lineage: Eukaryota > Metazoa > Chordata > Mammalia > Perissodactyla > Tapiridae > Tapirus > Tapirus indicus. Next base: position 81,136,058 of record CM062925.1, on the reverse strand, counting down.
CGAGCTGAAACACAGCAAGAAAGTGCCTTTTAATCTTGGCCTCGGGCAGGAAAGCGTGACAGAACAGTGACCAAATCCGATCTGCCAGCTCATTCCGGGCAAATGAATAAATGTCCCCAGCCTACCGTCAAGCCTCTGAATGAAGCCCAGGCAGATGGAACGAGGATATCATTATGGGGAAATGGGCTGGGGATTAGGGATGCTGGCATGAGTTTCCAGCCTCATCTTTTACCTTTTTGAAATCCCCACTCCTTTGATATTCACACAGCATCATGTCGAAGAAGATTGGTATGGTGGCTTTCCGAAGCTCAGCCTCAGGGATGAGTGTCATCTCTAATATAGGTCCCACCATGCCCGGGATGAAGCAGATTTTGTTCTGGCCTGAAAGAGAAGAGGCACACAGCCACATAAAACAGTTTTCATAACGCACAGGTCCTCCTCAGACCAAGCCTGGGGAAAGAAAAAGGGAGGCAGAATAGTAAAAAACGATAGTTAACGTTCACACGGTTGTTTACAGGAGCCAGGCACCATTTTGAACACTTTACATACATTAGCACCTGTAGGAGACGCATGCATCATCCCGAACGAGCCCCGTTATTAGGGATAATAACCCGGGCATGTGTAAAGCACGTCGCTGTTTACGAGGGTTTTCAGCTGCACCATCTCCTTTGCAAATGGGGCCCTGATAGAGTATGTTAGTGATGGTAAATCGCAGGGATATTAGAAATTGTGCCTGTCTGCAACACAACTATCTTTCTGAGATTGAGAAAAAATGCTTTTACCAACTGTTTCATGAAACAAAAGCAAAATTTGCTGCTGAGAATCTGCTATAATAGGATGGTCAATGGAATAGTGGGGGTTAAAACACCGCTTAGGGTCAGATGAACTACAACTTCTTATTTCTTCTGCCTCACTTCAAGGCATTCCTGTGCCCCCTGCCCTCACTCTCAGCATTCTAGCCACACTGGCCTTGGTCCAGTGTCACAAACTCACCTTGCTCCCTCCACCTCCGGGCCTGTGCACCCACTGCTGCTTTGTTGACAATATTTTCCCCTGCCTGTTCCTAACACCTCCCATTACCACCTGGCTTCACTGTGATGAGTCCCACTGGGCGGATGTGCTGAGAAAAGCTCCCACCGCATGCTCACCCCACCACCAGCTAGGTCAGACGCCCCGCCCTGGCTGTATGTGTTCTGTCTTCTCATCCAGCTCTGCGATGATGTCTTTATCTGTGGAATCATTTGATAAATGTCTGCCTCCCCCAGTGAGAGCTTTGTGAGAGTAAAGACCATGTCTGTTCTCACTATTGTATCTGTAGCACTGAGAAGAGAACATATTAGATGCCCCAAAAAATGTCAGTTGAGGAAATAAATTTGTCTAGCCCCTATACTCCCAGCTATATGACTTGGACATGTGTCTTATAAAGATGCAATAGCAATACCCACCTGTTGAGAAGACCATGTGAAAATAAGCCTGTGTGTACTTAGCACAGACCCCAGAAGAATCAGGGCCCAGGGGCACAGGTAGTGTTGCCTAGTGGTTAAGGGCACTGACTCCAGAGGTAGATTGACTGAATTTGTAAACTGACTCCACCCTCAACTGGCTATGTGGTGTTGGGCAAGTCGATCTCACCTCTTGGGACCTCTGTGTCCTCATCTGTAACATGGGAGAATAACAGTATTTATTTCATGGGGTTGTTGTGAAAAATAAAGGTACTATTATTTATCAAGCGCCCAGGACAGTGCTTGGCAGGTGGCCCACTTTGTATAGTGTTAGCTATTACTGACGTGGTGTTTGGCCAAAATGAACCACGAAGGGCAGCCTTGGTGAGCAGCACTGAACGGACTCCTCAGAATACACACATCAGACGTGGCTGAGAAGAGGAACGAAGAGGGGCACTAGGAACAGCGGGGCTTTCCTGGGGAGCGAGGGTAGCACATCCGAGCAACTCTGTCACTGAAGCTGACACCCAGGTGTCTCGCCAGCAGCTGCCTCCCTCTCCTCCTGCGTTTCAGAGCCCCAGAAGCCAACCCTGCTTTTCTCCACTGTCAGGTTGGACATTGGCGGTCCTCGCCTGGCACAGAGGGCTCCCGGGGGTGCAGAAACTCGGGTGGTATGGCGTACAGCCTGGCACTGCTGCTTTTGATTAAAGCTGAGGGAAGGAGCCAAGAGGGAAGGCAGCAAGAAAATGAATTTCATTCAGCCCAAATGAGGCTTAATGTTGGAGTATTTCCCTAGAATTCAGATAAAAAAGGGCATCATCCTAGAAATATCTCCGGTTAGTGAAAATGAAATGGTGAAGTCAGGCAGAGCTGAGTGAAATATAACGACATTTTTCCAGGATATCAGCTTCATTATATGATGCATTTGGATTACACTTGAGCCTCAAGTCTTTGGCCCAAATAGAAAAAAAAAATCTTACTGTCTTGCAGGTTTATAGTAATTGCTAATCTAGGTTTCTGATTTCATCCTTCAAGATCCTCTAAACCCACAGTGGGGTTTTAAAATTCAAAGTTGAGTGCAATAATAAGTAGAAGGTAAATGGAAAACTGTCAGATAAGCCACCACGGAATGGAGAAATTGCTTATGCAACAAAGGCCTTTAGAATTCTGGAGGGCATTGGGTATGATAAGGATATATTTAAGATAGTTTAAAAGAAAGAGCAGACATGCCACAGACCGGGGATTTCTTAGATACTTTTGACCTGCATTCTATGCAGTCAGTTGAAGAGATATTTGGAGGAACAGGGAAAGAGAAGAGAGATGCTGATCTCTAAATATAGTGTGATCTCAATGGCCTTTACAATACTCCATAAAGAAATTGTATTCATTTACATCAAAAATGGAATTTCAGCACTTTGGATTTTGTGTTCAAGTAATTCAAATGTGTGCATATGTGTATTTTTATATACATAGAGGCATACACACACACATGCAGACAGAACATATTTGTGGCTAACAATGCAAACTCACTTGGAAAAACCTCATTCAAGAGACACACCTGCTGCTGTACTTGAAAAAAGGCAGGGAAGGGAATTGGTGAGAGGGTCTTTTTTATATAATGGAAACTGACTCTCACTGGGAACAGATACCAATTAGAAAACGCTTTTAAAGTGCCAATAAGCTAGCAGGATAAATCCAAATGCCGAACTACAAAGGCTTTAGGAAAGGATCTGGTGGTAAGGAGAGCACAGAGAAGAGCTGAGGGTGTGGGTGGAGAGGAGCCCTGTGAGTTCCCTGGCCTGGGTTCCTAATCTGTACGATGGCCTCACCCACCACACCTCTCGGGAGGAGACTGTAAGATTGAATGTGAAGGGTCTGAGGGCACTAAGAAGATGACCAGGCAAAAAAAGAAAAAAGAGCCGAGGGAGGGAGGAGGGAGAAGGGAAGAAGACAGTCATGTGGACCCAGTGGAGAATGTAGCTGGGCAGGTCACTGACTCCATGAGGCTGATGTGAGGCAGGGGCGCTCTGGCCGAGGGCACACATCTCTAAAGGCTGCCACAGACTCCGAAATGAACAGGGCGAGTTATGACCCCCTGGATTTCAGTGTCCTGCAAGCCTGCTGGGGACTCTGAAACAAAGCTTGCAGATCAGAGAAGATCACTCATTCAGCTCAAAAGGGGAAGAAACAACATGGATCCCTGCTCTTCTGTCTCAGGCTTGGAAGAACTCCCTCCTGGCCCTCCTCTGAGATGGGGGGCCGTTCTCTCCTCCTCTAGGCCCTGCAGGATCTCTGAGCCCAACAACATGGGTCAGGTCTGCCCCTGCCACTTCATGGTGTGTGGCTTTGTGGTGCCTGTCATTTAACTTCCCTGAGCCTCTGTTATCTCATCTGTAAAATGGAGGTCATAATAATCCCTGCCTGGCAGAATTGTTAAGAAGCTTAAAAAGAGTTAACATAAACAAAGGGCTTTGCCTGGTGTCTGGCTCCTTAGAAGGGCTCAGTAAGTGTTGATGTTGATTGTGTTGATGATGATGCTAAGTACCATAAGCTCAGCCTAGGCTTGGTTCTGGAAAAAGCAACATGAAGGGACATGGTCCAACCTCATGGAGCCCTCTGGAGCTTTCATGGAAATTTTCAGGTGGTCAGTTTATCTGTCCACCTCTAGAGTAAAGAGCTGGTCTGGGGAGAGGGTCAGATGGGTTCACCTTCTCTCCCATGGCTGACATTCACAACTCTCCAAGCCCTTCTCCATCCCATCTAAACATGTTATAATCTGCCCTGAAAGAGGTTTGAGAAGCTCCAAGCTGATCATGTTGATCCACAGAAGCCTTCCATGGCTTCTGTTGCTCTTGGGACGGAGCTCGGCAGGCCTGTTTGGTCCGAGGCTCCCTCTGCATACCATATCTTGTCCTCTCCCCTGCCTGCTTGCCCTCCCTCCATTGGCTGCCTCCCACTCCCTGGCACACCTTGCTCATTCCTCCTTGGGCCTGCACACATGCCCTCCCCTGCCACCCCCATGCTCTTCCCTCCCTCTCCCTGACCCCACTCCCACTCTGAACCCTATCTCCATAGCACCCCCACAAGTGAATCCCGCGCATTCTCTAACGTTGTTCTAGCCAACGTGGAAGCTACTGGCCACAAGTGTCTTTTGCGCACTTGAAATGTGGCTAGTCCAAGTGGAGATGTGCTGTAGGTGTAAAAAATCCACTAGATTTCAAAGAATGAATTCTGGAAAACAAAATCTCACTAACATTTTGTATTGATTACATGTTGAAATGATAACACTTTGGAATATGGGGTTAAATAAAATATATTAACATGAATCTGTTTCTTTTTACTTTTTAAAAACTGTGGACACTAGAGCATTTACATTTGGAGAGGTGGCTCGCATTCCAGTTCCACAGGCGAGCACTGCTCTGGACTCAGGATCCCCTCCCCCCTGTCAAGGCCATCTTTGGCTCCCTCACCAGGCAGGAGTCCTTTATGGACTCTCTGGGGGCCCCAAGCTTCTGCTCTACACCTATTTCCCTTTTGCAACCGTAATTAAACGGCTCTGCAATTAGTCTGTGACTATTCAGTGCACTGATCGCGAGTCCGTGAGGTCAGGGGCTGTATCTCTAACCTGTTCTCAGTGGTAGCCCCCGCCACTGGCGTAGTGCCCGGCATTTAGAAGGTGCTTGTTTTAGTTTCCTGTTGCTGCTGTTATAAATCACCACAAACTCTGTGGCTTAACACAACACAAATGTATTGTCATATTTCTGGAGGTCAGAAGTCTGGGTTTCACTGGGCTAAAATCAAGGTGTGAGCAGGGCCGAGTTCCTTCCAGAGGGTCTAAGGAAGAAACTTTCCTTCCCTTTTCCAGCTTCTAGAGGCCACCTTCATTCCCTGGCTCATGGCCCCTTCCTCCACCTTCGAAACCATCCGTGCAGCTTCTTCAAATCTCTGACTCCCCTGCCTCCTTCTTTCACTTACAAGGACCCTGTAATTGCATGGGTTCCACCTGGATAGACCAGCATACTCTCACCACCTTCAAAATCCTTAACTTGGCCATGTCAGGTAATATATATATAGGTTCTTCGGATTGAAACGTGGATATCTTTGGGAGCTATTATTCTGCCTACCACAGTGCTCAATGTTTGTCGTTAAATGAATGAATGGATGGGTTGATGGACGCCTCTCTAACCCCATTTCCTATTCCTTCCCAGCAGTTTCTCCCCAACCCTAAGGAGCCACGCTTGCTTAGGCTGGTTGCTCCCCGGGAACCCTTGCCCTTCCTCCCTCTTTCTTTGAGTCCTGACATGGGCCACCCTTTGGGATCTAATTCAAGTGCCGTTTTCCCCAATGGAGCCATCCTTATTGTCCTCACTTACATCCCATTTGCCCGAACTCCTGAGTCTCCTCCACATATTTCATGTTAAAGAACATACTCTTAGTTTGTTCTACTCTTAGAATTAGATGATGGGCTCTTCCTGCCAGGGCAGGAACCATGGCTTAAACTTCCCAACTTTGTCACCCTTCCCTGGAGCTTAGCACCGAGCTGGGCACTTTGTAGATGCTTAAAACCTAAAGGCCCACTTGCTCTCACAGCTCTGCCAGAAGTGACCTCCCCACATGGAGGCCATGATACCAGCCACTGGAATTTGTCTTTCTTTCCCACAAAGACTGTTAACCCAAGTGAATGTGAGATGGTTAAATGCAAAGTGATTTTGGCAAAATGTGCATTGCTTCACTCCAAGCAGTAATCAAATGTTATGAGGCTACACTATCAGGAGAAGTACCTTACATTAGGCATTGTCCCAGGATCCAAAAACACAAATGGTATTAACCCTCAGGGGCTGGGTCCTGGTAACCACATGTGGTCCTTCTCCCATCAAGTCCTCCCTGCACATACCCTCTCCCACAAAAGTGCGTGCAGGCACACAGACACACACACACACACACACACACACACACACACACACTTGTCTAGACTTTTCCCTGAAGAATGTTGAATAATCTTCAAGCCTGAGATTATCTTTGCAATTAGCTATCTTATAATCACAGGGCTGCTCGTCTTTCCTGATGAGAAAAAGGAGATGATGATACAGATGATCATGGTGATGATGCCCTGATTACTTTGGGCATTAAAAGAAAATTTTAAAACTTCACATGCATTATGACCTATTTATTATCAGTCATCTTTGAAAAACAGTTGGCTATTTCACACCCTTTGAACATAATTTGCATATTCTGAAAAAAATTATTATAACTTTGGACTTGAGGTCAAGAGTCAGGCCCTTTTGCCTCAGCTGAGTCATTGATTTGTTGTTGACCTTGGGAATGTCCTTGTGCTCTCTGGGCCTCAGTGACCTCGTCTATAAAACTGGGGGGTTGAATTAGATGACGTATCAGTTAGGGATGTAGCAGAAATCTGATTATCACGGCTAAACTCGGCTTTAGTTTCCTTCCTTAACAAGAAGTCAAGACAGTCCAGAGCTGCTCCTCTATTCTTAGCATGGGACTTTTGTCTTCACGGCTTCAAGGTGGCTACTCCACCTCCAGGCATCTTGTTTCCAGAAAGGAAGAGGGGAAAGGACAATGGGCAAAAAATGTGTTGTGCTCATTGAATTTGTCCCCCTCCCTTTTGTTTCAATTGGGAAAAAATGTTTTCCTGAAGTCCCAACAAGTTTTTTGCTGCTGATTCGCATCAGACAGAGCTAGGCCACATGGCCGTCACCTGCTACAAGACACTGTTAACTGAGGAAATTGTCATCGTGAAAAAAAATCAGGGTTCAGTTAGCCAGGAAGAAGGAAAGAATGGCTATTGTGTGGACACTCAGCTGCATCCGCCACAGAGAGCTTCTAAATTTCACTCTGTCTTGGATAGTCCACGAATTACACTTGAAAACCTATCATTACCCAACGCAGTGTTCTAACTACATTGGTTCCTAGCGTTTACAGGGCTTAGTCTTGGTTTGGATTAGCAGGTTAACCTCATTAGCATATCAGGAGAAAGCATGCTAATGCCAGCATCTGGTAGAACACAGGACGGAGTGGGGATGGGAAACCATCTATTCGCTCTACCTCCTCTTTCTGTTTTCTTATCCCTGAAGGAGACAGGGAAGGAGAAGGCAGCCATGTAAGTAATGAGTAACAGGAAAACTCCTTCAGGCTGATATACTTTCCTCTTTCTCAGGAGCCAGGCCAAGAGGTGAGGGGGGGTGGCCATCTTTGCAAAAGCACCCTTTACTTCTTGTTTTCTGCAGTGGACATCTGTGGCTTTGTTTGACCTCTCCACAACTCTGTCTTCCTGTAATGTCACCTTGGATTTTACTTTGGGAAACTCTGCCTCCCTGGATGGATATAGGCTGGTGGGAGTATTGCTGGAGAGGTCATCCAAGGAAGGACAATGGAACGGTGTCCTCTGGAGACTGGATCTTTAGCAGAGCGATGCAGAAATGGAACACCCTGAGGGAAAAGTTGCACCACCAGCCCCGGATCCTAGAGTAGCTCTGGCCTGTCCTTCATAGCCTGGTTCTCCTTGCCCTTCTGGTAAGTGCCTTCTTGGATTAAGGCAGCCATAGTCAGCATCTCTTTCTTGCAACCCCAAAACCCTGACAAGTATATTTTTAATTACATTAATTTATCCTACAGGTATTTGCAAACAGCGAGGAGTCTGTGATGCTTCAGGACAAACACTCAGGCCAGGGTGCTTGTCCTGAATCTGCCTATTATCCATTATATGACCTGTACACACCTCTTTGCTTCTCTGTGCCTCAGTTTCCTCATTGGTAAAATGGTGAATTGGACCAGATCTGTAGCTTCAAACTATTCTCTGAAGAGCTTCAGGATTTCTCCCCAGAAAATCCTCAGGGGTACACATGGGAAGCTCAGGAGCAGCCCATTATAATGGACTCTGGGTCCCCCACCCCACTTCAATTAGAATAGCTCAGATTTCATCTAATTTATCTATTGAGCATGAGATTGTTTTTATTGGTCCTCGGCTAAAAATAAATGTTTGAAAAATGCTGGACAATACGATCTCTAAAGGGCCCTTCCAGCTCTGATGTTCTGTGATTCTGAGCAGGTGGAATATTTGGTAACATCTTTTCATTCGTCAGCATAATTGGGAGCACAGGAACGCCTGCCAAAACATAATCTATATCTCAATAAAATCTTCTGCGTGCAGACCAACGGCAATGGAGGACACTCAGAAAAGAGCAGGCTGCGTGAAAGAACTGGAGACAAACACAGATCCCTGTTTTGCATTCTGGCGATGCCTGGGTGGAGATGTGGGAGAGGAAGCCCACTGCTGCTTTATCGAGTCTTTGCTATTGTAAAGCAAAGAATGCAAACTTGTATTTGAACTGAATCTCGGCCCCATGTTTCATCGAGCATACACAATGTTTTAAAAACTTTCAATTAGTTATCAATATTCATAAACTGGAAAATGCATTTAAAAATTCTGTTTCCTGGCTTCTTTTGAAAGGCTAGAAGATGTGACAAGTCGGCCTTGCATTCTAATAGCACAGCAATCAACCAGAGCGGGACAGCCACCGCCCCTGTTAGCCAGGGCACATCTGCCTCACTTTGTTCCAGCCCAGCTACTCCTCCCACCTTCCCGACCCTGAGGCCAGGTGCCGGCTACCAGCTAGGCTCTACTTTTTTTTGTTTATTCCTATTGGAGAGAAGTGAAACAAAATATTTCTTATACTCCTGTCCTTATCCAAATTGGGAAAACAAAAGATAGACTGAGAAAGGCATGCTTTTCCAGAAAAACAGGGCAGAGATGGTATTTCTTTATGACAGGGGTTTTCAAATAGGGGTAGTTTTGCATTCCCTCCCCTCAGGGATTTTTGGCAATGTCTAGACTTTTTTGGTGGTTACAACTAGGGAGGATCCTGTTAGCATCTAGTGGGTGGAGGTTAGCGATGCAGCCCCTACAACAAAGCATTATCCAACCCCAAAGGTAGACAGTGCCCAGCTTTATGGATTTCTGTGGGTTTAACATGTCCCAGCCCCTTCACTCTTTTACATTACCTGACTGGGCCCTGCCCCTCAGGCCCTAGTGATACAGGCCCGGCTTAGATGATTAAGGAGCCAGAACAGGAAAATTTGGTTCCGTTCTGATGGGGCAAGGGTGAAAACAATGATAAAAACTCTGACATGGGCGTGGCTCCCATGACTTCACTCCCCCAGGGTTTGCTCTTACGATCCTCATAAGTACCCTGGGGGAAGGTGCCATTTCCCCAGCCTAGGCCCAGTGCTGCTCAATCCCCTCACTTTAGACCTCATTGCTTATAAATGGCAGGGCAAGGCCCAAGGCAGAGATGGGGCAGTCTGCTCTGGGCCTGGTTGCCAGCTCTCCCTTTGATTTTGTGAGCCAATCCACAGCCCTCCCATCACCAGTATATGCTCTTAGCCCAAGTCCAGTGCGGCCAGCAAGCACAGAACCCAGACTGATATTCTATCCACTATGCTCCCCTGCAATGAATGGACCTTGCTGGAAAGGACAAGAAACTGCTGTCCAGGAAATCAGATGGGGCCTGAAAGACACTAAGAGGTCTGGGGAAGCAAGAAACAAAGTCTGGAGAGGTAATTTAGGTTGAATTCAAGAGATGGGCAAGTCCCTGCTAGTGCCTCCACTGAAGAGGGTCAACATCCAAGCCCAGGGCAGAGCAATCAGGCTGCAGAGTCGAGGGTGAAGCACCAAATTGGAGGTGAAAATACCTCATTACTCAGTACTATTCAATCACCCATCCATCCATCCTTTCAGCACATATTTATGGAGCAGGATTCAGGCCTGGGGCAAGGCATGTGGTCTCTATCCTTGTGGAGTCAAAACCAAGCTCTGGGACTTGCAGCTGTTTGATCTCAAGCAAGTGACTTCCCTCTCTGCATTTCCCATTTTAAAAAAGGAGGGGAAAATTTTCCATCTTGCAGAAGAGGTGACGTGAAGATTAAATAAGATCTCCTTAACTCTGACTCTCAATAAATATCTCCTTGATTCCATCTCTCCTTCCTTCTTCCCACAGGTACCACTCAGCTCACACACGATTCCTATAACTTCTGGGGTCACTTCCAGCTTAAACCATGTCACAAAAGACCCTCACCATTCCTAGAACTGATTCTCCCCCATGAGGTTGGAGGGTCTTTTGTGGATCACAACATCACATGAGAAGCAGGATGCAGAACAGCCCACCAATCAGCAGGAAGCATGTGTGTGACGTGTATAAGGACGTGAATTCCCATAGCAGTCCTGCCCTTCCTCGCAAATTCCAACTCGACTTCTTAGTCCCTTAGGGGCATCGAGCAGAAGCAAATCCACAGCTGTTTGGGGCGTGGGAGGTGGGGGTGGGCACCCTCTCTCATCGGGCACTTATTAAGCACCCGGGGCATGCACAGTGGTAAACTTATTTCAAGCTCCCACTGCTGAAACCTGTGGCCCTCCAACAGATGGTCTCCAAGAGGGAGCTTGGCACGTGCGGACGTGTGTGTCTGCACGCACGGGTCTACTCACCAAGCTTGTACCACATGTCACGGATGGAGAAGCCAATGAGCCGTCTCATGTCCCCGTACCTAGGAGGAACGAACATGTCTGCTTCAGGTGCCACCTCAGAGAATTTCATGAACCCCCCTTCAGGAAACCCAAACGTGCAACCTACTTATTCAGGATTTTGTTGTACTTGGCGTGCGAGAACTGCTCCAGCTGCAGAGAATCCTGAGTGATAAAAGCCACCGCCAGATGAAAATAGTTGTTCCACAGCTGAAATTGAAAGAGTAGAGAACAGTCATGGAGGGGTCTGAAGTGGGAAGGCGTATTAAATGCTGGGTAATGTGAATAATTTATGAGGATGGCAGAAGACAGAGGCAGAACCAGTTTAATTCTGTGCCCTGCAATTTTCTAACTGGCACTGACTCTGAAATTAACGGCCAAAGCTAGGACAATGGATGGATTTCTCTAGGCACTGACCATGTCCCCTCTCTGACAACTGGATTGGGGCAAGGAGGAGGATTTTAAGGCTGCTTTTATTTCTCGGTTTTGCTTTGCTTCATTTTGTTTTTTGAAAGACAGCTTGCCTCAGCTGGGTGCCCTGGTGAGCTGGTTCCTCTGCCCTAGAATTAAAGGGTGATGAGAGAGAAGCACTTCAGGGATTCTCACCCTCTTTGGAAATCCTCCCCGATTCACTCAACAGTTCAGAGGACCAGCCTGCAGCCCATTCTGACAGAATATTTTGCCTTCTCCTTCCCCTTCGTTCAATGGTTTTAAAATGTGGCTCCAGACCAGCAGCATCAGCATCACCTGAGAACTTGTTAGAAATGCAAATTCTCTATCCCCACCCGGGACCTATGGAATCAGACCCCAGAAATCTGCGTTCACCAACACTCCAAGTGATTCTGCTGCTCATTTAAGTTCAAGAACCACTGAGGGCCCAGTTTGTATGTAGGCTTGTCATAATTTCAACGTTTACATGATCTGTTGGTGCTAAACGCAAGAAGTAGAACCCACTCCACTGGCTCGTGGTGAAATAAAGCTGGTAAAGGGCTCAGCGCATGGCAAGTGCCCCAAAAGATTAGCTGCAGTGATGGCGATATTGAAACAGGCTACAGAACCCGAGAGATGGAGACCCGAACCAAGGCGTTGTTGAGCCTCAGTGAACCCGTCTGCAAAAGGGGTACCCTCTCTACACGCTGCAGAGGGCTGCTGTAAAGATGGCACGAGGGGATGTGTTTAAGGGGCATGAATCTCAGCAAGAGCTCAAAACGCTTGTTGGCCTTATTGCTCTTCTCATTACTCCAGGGATTCGTTTGGCACCAAAGCAAATAGTACAGCCTGGCTTCTTGGGTTCTTAAGGGCAATTATTAGATGCCAGGACCCTGTAAGGAGCAGGTAGGGGGCAGCTTTGCTAGACAAAGCCCACCGGCTTGCAGCCCCCTCTCAACACTGAATAGCAAGAGGAGGGCTAACTCTGGCTAGAGAAATCACTTGTCACTGAGACCTTCATCCTTAATCCAAAGATGTTCATCGGAGGTTCAGATGGCCAAGACTAAGTAAAAGTCAGCTCCACTATTGCTGCCCTGAATACTTTCAAATGGGCATGCGGTTCCAGTTTCAGAAAGAAGCAAAACAAGCACTCCATTTCTATCATGGGCTAGACACTTACCCACACATCCCTTTTTTTCTCTCTCAAAACTTGATACCTCTTATTAGTCCCATTTCACAGATGAGGAGACTGAGGTTTGGGGAGGTTAAGTATTTTGCTGAAGGTCATTCAGCTTGTTATATCCACAGCAGAGCTGGGGTTTGAACTCAGGCCTTCTGAATGGCATTCAGGGCTCTTTCCACACTCCAAGGTCAGTCTTTGGCTGAGGAGGCATTAACATATTTATTGAACATCTCCTATGTGCCAGGCATTGTCACAGTGTGGGGATAGAGCAGTGGGTGCACAGACAGCAAACCCTGCCCTTGTGAGCTCACACTGTGTTGAGGGAGTATGCTTTCCTTTACTTGAAACTTTATGTCCCCAGGTCCAAAAGACCAAGCCGCTCCCAGGGGGCAATGAGAGGACCTCCTGGTTTGTGGCACCCTGAAGTCAACTCTCCACACAGACCAGAAGGAGTTTTTTAAAACAAGTCGGATCCGATCACTCCCTTCCTCAAAGTCCTCTGAAGGCTTCCTGTAACACTGAGAACCAGATCCCAAGCCCTTTGTCTCTGCAGTAACCTCGCTCATCCAAATACACCGCGCGGGGCGGCTCTCCCCAGCCGCTCAGACTGTCTTTCCTCCTGGCAGCCCCGGCACTTGCAGGCTGTAGTTTCTGAAAATGTGTTGCTTTGGTCTGCTTACGCCCAGAGCTCACACCTCCTCATACTTAAGACCAGGATACGAAACGAGTTAGGGGGAAGGGAAAACCTGGCCATAGGACATGGAAAGGGTTATTTTTAAGGAGAGAAGTTCCTGATTTTAGGGGATGCCATAAGAGTAATCAGGGTACAAGAGGAAATAGATACATGACAAAGTAAGTTAAATTGCTGCTACTTTTGAGAATAATTCTGGAAATGTCCCCTCAACACATTTGAGAACACATAGACATGTCAAGTCTAGACAAGTCTCTTGCTAGCCTCTATTCTACTTGACTTAGTCCTTCAAAAAAGTGTTTTCTCTGTCACTTCATTTCTGATTTTCTTTTTTTAAAATTGAGATATAATTCACATATCATATCATTTACTTTTTTTTTTTTTTTTGCTGAGGAAGATTCGCCCTGAGCTAACATTTGTGCCAATCTCCCTCTATTTTGTATGTGGGTTGCTGCCACAGCATGGCCACCAACAAGTGGTGTAGGTCTGCCCCCCGGGAACCGCACCTGGGCTGCCGAAGCAGAGTGCACCGAACTTAACCACTAGGCTGGCCCCTCATTTACTTTTCAAAGTGTATAATTCAGGGGTTTTTAGTATATTCACAAGGTAGTAAAATCATCACAACTATCTAATTTCAGAACATTTTTGTCACCCCAAAAAGAAACCTTGTACGCATTACCAATCACTCCCCATTCTCCCTCCCGCCCCCAGCCCCTGGCAATCACTGATCTACTTTCTGTCTCTGTGGATTTACCTATTCTGACATTTCATAGAAATGGAATCATAAAATACGTGACCTTTTGTGTCTAGCTCCTTTCACTTAACGTAATGTTTTCAAGATTCATCCATGTTGTCTCATGTATAAATAATTTATTACTTTTTATTGCTGAATAATATTCTGTCACATGGATATACCATATTTTGTTTATCCATTCATCCATTGATGGACATTTGGGTTGTTTCCACCTTTTGGCTCTTACGAACAACGCTGCTATACAGCAGCATACAGGTTTTTGTGTGACATATGTTTTTACTTCTCTTGGGTATATACTCAGGAGTGGACCAGATTTTCTATTGGTTCCCTTCCATAAAGAGCCTGTGGACCATGAGACCATAGACCTGGTGTCTCCTTTTCTTAGCGGATCAGAAAAGGTGCCCCGTTCCCCTCACCCACAGCCCCAGCCCGTTCTGCCCATGGGGCTCTGCAGAACCAACTTTTGGAACTGAGGGGAGGGTGTCACGGTCACTGACTCTGTGCAGTGCCCTGAGAGGTGAGCAGTGGCCACAACTAGACACAGCTGGGCACTCACGGCCTCTGCCTCAACCTTTCTTGACTCTTGCTCCTGAAGAATCAGGACCAAATGCACTAACCTGGCTTTTCAGGCCTCATTCAATTTTCAGTGTTTTCTCTCAAGAAACTGCCTATTCCAGGGCCGGTCTGCTCAGACTCCACAGATACAACACCAGCACCTGGGCCTCCTGGGCTTTGCCCAGTGGTTCTCACATCTGCAACATCTAAGTCCTGTTCTTTCACCAAAGCCCAGTTCAAGACCCACCTCCTTCACGAAGCCTTCCCAGACGGCAGAGCACATCGGGTCTGCCCCATCCCGTCTGCCCCATCCCGTCTCCATCTGAGGAGCGCTTAGTACGTGCAGCCACAGACTTGGGTCGCTGTTCCACACCTGGCCTTGCGCTCCACTCACTTCCCATGAGAGGATCATCCAGCGGTCAAGAGCACAAGCAGTGGCATCTCACAGACCACGGTGTGGACCCCAGTTCTATCTCTTAATAGCTGCATTGTCTTAGGCTAGTTACTTGACCTTCTGAGCTTCATTTTCCTTGTCTGTAAAATGGGAAAAATAATGGTGACTACCATAAAGGATTGTTGTAAGTGCCGGGTAAAATATGAGCATGAGGGCATCCACCACAGGCTTGGCACAGGCCAGGTGCTCGGTCAATGGAGCAGTGGCGGTGGCGGTGGTGCTGGTCGTGGAGGATTTGCACGCCCTGTCTTTCCGACTACAAGCTCCACAAGTACCAATGGTCCTATCTTCCATTGATTTGTATGCTTAATGTCACATTCAGCACAATGGCTTGAATGCAGCTGGGCTCCAGAAAATATCTACTTATTGACTGCTGTATGGTTAGAGAAATTTTCCAGTTGTTTCAAAAGGTCCCAGATTTTTCTTTCCCCCCTGCCTCAAGCTGCCTGGTGGCATTCCTACTACGTGCCCAGCTCAGCTGGCTCAGAGAAGCCAGAGGCGCTTTAGCAAAACACCTGGGTCCCTTTTCCCTGGGGAAGAGGTGAGGTGGTTTCTGACTGGGAATTTAATATTTTGAAATCATAGGACAATAGAAGGTGAGGGCTGCAATAAATTTAAGGGTCATCTGATCCAACTCCCTCATTTCACAGATGTAAACAGTGAGATCCAGATAAACTAAATGAGCACCCAAATGCTAGTGGGTGTAACCAGAATTTAGTTATTTTTAATTAACTCTCAAAAAATTATAAAAGTAATACATGGTAAAAAAAAATTAAATGGTAGGAAAGATTAAATAATAAAAAGTTATTTTCCCTCCTACCTTGGACCCTTGTCTAATTCCGCAGAAGAAAATTTTAACAATTTCCTGGATAGCCTTCCAAAAGTATTTTATGTACAGACGAATATATGCATAGACATCTTTTTTTAACAGTCTGCCGTACTTTGCTTTTTTCTCCCATCCATACATCTTGCAGGTGTTTCCATATTAGCACATACAGATCTGCTCTGTTCTCTTCTATTGCTGTGTGGTATTCTGCTATAAGGATGTACTTTAATTTTAACCAATTCCCTATCTATACACATTTAGTTTGACTCCAGTGTTTTTCCCCCCCAGCCACACTGCTGTAATCAACATCCTTGTTTATGCATCTTAATGCATGAGAGACTCCAACGGAGCATACATTCCTAGAGGTGGAATTGCTGAGACACAGGGTCTGTGCAGATTTTGTTGTTGTTTGTTTTCACAGACACTGTCAGGTTACCTTCCAGGATTCCAATCTAATTACCAGCTCCATTACCGTGGGACATCACCCTCTCTCTCTGAGTCTCCGTTTCCTCATCTGGAAAATGAGGCTGATCATAACTAAACGGGTGGTTGTAAGGACTAAATGAGGAAATCACTGCCTAATAACTCCTACTCAGTCTTACAGGTTCAAAATTTATCAGTTCAAAAATTACTTCCTGGGGAAGCCTCCCAAATCGCCCCGACGTAAGTGGATCCGCCCATTATTCACCCTCATTACACCTCGCTCACAGGATTTATGACCTATTTTAAACAGAACTAATTTTCTGTCTCTTCTACTGGATGGACGCATCATGCAGACAGGAACCTCATCTTTTGATTCACTGTTGTATATCCAGTGTCTAGCGTTGTGTCTACCCCAGCACGTGCTCAGGAAATACTTGTTGGATGAGCTCACTAACGAGCCCAGCACTCCACATGCATTCCTGTTTAATCCTCCCCAGAAACTATGAGATTTGTATTCTTGTTCTCCCCATTTTCGAGATCAGGAAACTGAGGCTGGAGAGGTTAAATAACTTGCCCAAGGTCACAGAGCTACAAAATGGCAAAGCTGGCACGTGAATCCAAGTGTCTCTCTCTCCAGAACTTCTGTTCTGTTCCCCTCTACTCTTCTGCTAAAGTCGTTTTTCTTTTCCTTTCTCAGTTTCCTTTAGCCTTTGTTGTTGGCTAAGGTTTCCACAGGTTCATGTGATGTTTCAGTCTTTACAGCAGAAACATCAAGGATTTTTGATCCTATAAGATTCTTTCTCAAAGGCCTTGAATTATTATTTACCCCAAATTCCGACTAAAGAGAAGACAGAGCACCCAGCACTGCTGTTGCTGAAATGCAGCCGTTGTGCCCTCCTTGGAGCTGCAGGCACAGCTGCGTGGCCATCCTGGGGATGCCGTTGACTCTGGGAGTGGAAGGTTCTAGGTACAGACTCGGGTTAGGAATATCGGGCCAGAGGCTGTCTGGGGTCCTCAGGCTGAAGCAGGCAGGGCCGAAGCAGCCATACCCAGACACATGACCACCGTTCTGCCCAGCGGAGCCGTCCCACCGTGAGTGAGCCTCCCTGTGGTGGCGCTGTGGCCTCTTCAAGGCTTCGGTGAGTGCTCCCTCTGTGGTGCTCCCTCTCTCACCTTTTTTGCCATTACTGGTTACATTTCCCATTATAAAGACAAGCCTGCCCTCATTCCTCCACCAATGACTTGGAATAATCTAGAAGCTTTTCATTTCACAGGGTCTCCAGTACAGGTTCAAAAATGATCCCAAGGTGATCTGGTGCCCAGAAGCTGATCCAGAAATGCCTCAAGGCCAAGGCTGGAACTACCAAATGCAAAACCAATTAGAGCTTCCCAAGAAGAGAGAATGATCTTAGTAGCAGTCAGACAGCTGCCTAAGACAGAAACAATCTTCCTGGAGCCAAAGAGCACATCCCAAGTGTGACCACTGATTCCTGGGTCAATCAGAGCTTCCAACATGACAGTCTAACCCTAGAGCCAATCATTGTACAGCTCCCTATCCCAGGGCCAGCAAGAGCTCACAAGGGCAGACAGTGTTTCTGGAGCTAAACAGAGCTCTCTCCTAGGTCCAAAAGGCACCCTTTTCCTAAGAGACAGTTCAGAAGAGTGGGAAGAGCTTCGGCTTTGCAGACAGGCCTGGGGTGGAATCCCAGGAGCGCCACTGAGCAGTTAGACAACCTTTAACAGAATAGTCAACCACTTCTCTGAAGTTCAGTGTATTCACCAGTAAAATGGATACATCCCAACCGAACAAAGTAGTGATGAGGATCAAAGCGCCCTAAGTAGATGCCTCATAAAGGTTAGTCACCCTCTTCAAAAGCTTGGATGCTAGAAGACGGATTTACAGTCTACCATCAAGACTCCAAGATCCTGGAGGGCAGGGCAGTGTCCTACTTCGCTTCCAAATTCCTCAAAGCATACTGCACTAGCCTGGCCCATGAGAACTGCTCTTAAACAAAAAGCCTTTGAGTTGAATTTGAAATCCTCTCTTGGTCTTCCATGACCACACAAACGGATGTGAATGCCAGGGCCCCGCATCCTGAATAGGGCCTGAGAATACAAATTATTTTAGCCCCAAGCAAAAAACATCATTTTTGTAATTCCCAGGTCTCATCACCTACAGAGTGGCACCCGCAGAGCTCTTGCTTTCTGCCCTTTGAATCATAAACCCACAGTTCCGGAAAAGATATTAAGGATAATCTCATTGCACCTGCCCCTCCTCTGGACAGCAGCTGCCAAGGCCGGCCACGCTTAGTGATGGATGCTGTTCCTGCTGATATTAAATGCATAATTAATGAAACCGTAAAAAGGAAACAAGGCATGTTCCAGGCAGGGTACAGAGAACAAATTCATTCTCACACGGGGTGAGGAGGAGGTGGGCAAACAAAGATAAGGTTGAAAAATGATCCTGTTCTTGAGTACTTTTCAACAAATATCTATAGAAGTCTCATTAGAAAAAGAAACTTATTTCATTTTGTAATGTTGGCTACTGTCCTGTTTTACAAAATCCTGTGGGTGTGACAGCCCTAGGCAATGCTGTGGTGACCAGAAAGATGCCTCCCTACTGTCCCATTTACCCAGACCTGACACATTTAGGGCCATGATCATTATCAAAATGATAACAGTTATATAATTAAGCTAATGCTTATTAAAAAACTACCATGTTCCTGGCACTCTTCTAAGTGCTTTATATAAATTAATCCATTTAATCCTCTCAACCATCCAATGAGGTAGCTACTGTCAGTGTCATAATTTGATGTTGAGGCAACGAAGCACAGAGAGGTAAAGGAATTTGCCTAAAGTCACACAGCTCATAAGCTCATACTTTCCATGTATGAAACCCCCACTTCTCTGGTCATCTCCAGATGCGGATTTTCTTTCAGGAAAACAGGATAAAACCTAAAAGAATGGCATGAAGGACTGAAGCTGAGCTTCTCTTGGAAAGTACCCCCCTAAGACCATGGAGGAGAGCCAGAGTCAGGAAAGTAGGTCAGAGGCTGTAATTGCCAACGCCCACGGAAGGAGATGAACAAACCAGCCAGCAGTTTTATGGCCCAAACACTTCCCTGCCGCCGGCCTCTAGGTGTGTCGTTCCAAGCCGCCCCTCCAAAAAAGCAATGGCCGTATTAACTTCCCTGAACACACTCGGAACCAGAGCCTGCAGGCATCTGGGCCACATTTGGAAGGGGATCAAATAGCCAAAGTGACACGTTTTGCTCCCATGTCAAAAATTTATACTCTTGCCCAGACACTGTCGGGCAGTGAGCTCAGCGTGGTGCTGAGACCCCGCCTCTACCGCGTGGCCCTGGTGATCCACGGGGTCCGTGTCAGCCCCCGCTGAGCTCTAGTCCCCGCTCTGCGCTGACACGCTGTGTGACTTCAGGCTATCAACCCATCACCTCAGGGTCTCAGTCCCTGCAGCCTTGCAGCTGAAAAAACAGTAGTAACAGTAACTAACTGGTAGTTACTAACTTGTTACAAGTTACAGTGACTAACTCGTAGGCTGCTTGTGAGGACTGAGCAAGACAACGGTCCCAGGGTGCGCCTGGCGGAGCCCCACACCCACGCTGTCAGAAGATGGCAGCTCCTCTTTTCATCGTCACTAGAGTTCAGATGCCTGATTTGAAGGCAAGGTAGTGTGGGCGAGTCTTATTCAAAGATAATGTTCAGTAGATACTTATAGGCTGGTCCTCTCCAGCAGGGTTGGTCTCAGAGCCCTCAGCCAGGCCTCACCTCCCCAAGGAGACCCTCCCATGTGCACAGAGCACAGAGTCTCTGTGAGTACAAGGTCTTTGCACTCATAAAGCTTACGCTCTACCAGAGGAAAGTGAGAAAACCGGCATATAGACAAATAAGATAGATTACTTCAAATAACATTTAGTGTTACGCAGAGACCACAATAGGCTAAGTGGTGATATAAGACCAGGGGTTGGTGGGGGCCCCTCAGAGAGGAGTCAGTCAGGGGAGGCTCTTGGAGGAAGAACTATTTAAATGGAAACTGGTGGGACCTTACAGGTGAATTCTCCCCACAAGCACTTTGGCACATTCCAGTTCTAGAAAAACTCTATGAAGTAGAAAGAGTAGGTGTGAGTATGTTACAAATGAATCAACTGAGGCACCGATGCAGTCCGGGCCTTGCCTGAGGTTGCTCAGCTGGTCAGTTCCTGTTAGCCCAGACAGGAACTGAACTCCTGGATGAGCAGGCAGAAAATACCGTAGCCCCAGTTCATTGGCTACTCCCCAAGCTTGCATTGCAAGAGATCTGGGGGTCAGGGACTTCCCTGGAGGGGGCCTTCTCACTCACATCTCTAGCCAGAGCCATCTGGACTTTTCTACAAGGCTGTAAAGAGTTGGTTCTTCTCGCCTGGGCCTTGAGCAGATGTGTCACTGTTTGCACCAGGGACATGCTTTGAGGCCCCCGAATCTCACAGAGGCCCCATGTCTTGTCTGAGCACTAAAAGTAACTTCCAGAGGAATCAGGAAGTCACAGAGATGTACTAGTGAGCTTTATCTTTCAGTGTCTATGAGGGGCTGCTTTTATCTAGGCTCCAGTGAATAAAAAAGTAAGAAAATGTGATACATTTTTAAAAGGTAGCACCCACTCTGATGACGAATGAATGCAAGTCTCCTCTTTAGCACAAGATATATTATACAGTCACATTTGCATATGCTGCTCAGTTAACGACTCTTTAATCAAGGGCCCGGTTCCAAACCCTGAGTGCTTCCTCCCTGCCCACACCCCTCTGTGGAAAGCCCCAGAGACACTGGCATACCTTGCATGTGCTTTGGGATGTGTCTGATGGAGCAATCAGCCAAGATGCCAGAGCAGCCCTGCCAGGGCCCCCCAAGTGCACCTGCGGGGCCTCACACTCACCTGGAACTCGAAGTTCGTGTGCTCCAGGAACTTCTGGTTCATAGTTTCTGCAAACTTGTTGATAGCTCTCAAGAAGACCCTAGAAGAGGGGAGAAGGTCACCAGGCCATCTGGGCATGCTACCTCAGGCATCCCTCCCCCTGCTCCAGACCAGTTCTCCCGGGGAGGGGCTCAAAGACCAAGGGCGCGGTCAACTGACCCACATTAGCACCTGCTCACGCTGCAGACCTGGGGCCACGTTTGCCCCAGTTTGCAAGAACTCAGGAACTGTCTGTTTGGCTTCCTTTAGAAAATCTGTATTATCTTTTGTTTAAACTATTACAAGCTTATGGTAGAAAATTCATGCCATCCAGAAAGATAGAAAAGAAACTGCCCCCTCCGAAAACAAACAACATACCACCAAATCCTATCATCTAGAGAAAAACATCATTGATGTGTTAATGGACATGATTTCAAAGGTCTCCCTAGACGTGTATACATGAATGGTATTTTAAAGATACAATTTGATAAATGGAGTTAAACAATAAATGCTGTTTCACAGCCTGTCTTTTTTACTCAACAATAAATTGTGTGTTCCTTTCATACCAATGAATTCAGATATACATCATCCCTTTTAATCACTGACGAGCACTCCCTTGTAGGGATGTATCACAGTTTATTTAGTCAATCTTTTACTGATGGACCTTTATTTTGTTTCTCAGCTTTTTCTGTTATAAAAATGTTTCAATGATCCCTCTTCTGTGTACACCTTGCCCCTCCTATACACATCTCTTCTCCAGTCTTCCCTCAGAGTGGTAATACTGATCAAATGTGAGGCACATTTAACAATCTGGTACCTGTTGTCAAGTTGCCTTTCTCTTTAAATGTCTTCCCGTCCTCTCTTCCTCTCCTTCCTCCTGCCCAGCCCTACCGACTGGTCTTGCAGCCTCCTCTCTCTTGCCCCTTCAACCTCAAAAGCACCTTGCCCTTGCCCTACGGGACAGCTCCAATCATGTCAATCACCCATTTCAGTGGCTCCCCACTGCCCACAGAATAAGCCCTCCATGATTGGATTCCACCTTCTTTTCTAGACTCATTTCTCACTATTACCCTGTGCTTCTAGTTGTTTTCGGAGTGCATAAGATGTATTCTTCCTTTGTATAGAATGCCCCTCTCCTTCTAATCTCTTTAGGGCAGGGTCTGCTGCATTTTTGGGTCCCACAAAGATACTGCAATTTCCTTTCTCAGCATTCATCATGGTCTAGGATGATTTGTTTGTGTGACTCAGTAATGTCTGTCCCCTCCACTAGACTGTACTTTCCTTGAAATCAGAGACTCCCTCCATTATCTCATCTACTCTCCAGTCCACATGCCTTTCACTCCCAAATTTATGTCTTCAACTCTGGCCTCTCTCTTGAGCTCCAGCTTGCATTCCAGCTCTATGCTCTCCATCCTCACTTGGATGACTAATAGACATCTGAAACACACATCTCAAAGACTCAACTCCTAGTACCTGCCCTCGTTCTGTAGTCTTCTCATCTAAGTTCAGGACAACTCCAGTCTTCTAATTGCTCGGGGGTAGGGGTAGGGGGATAATTTGGTAGCATCCTTGTCGTTTCTCTCTCTCACATCCTACACCTGGCCAGTTAGCAAAACCTCTTAGCATTACTTTCAAAATGTATCCAGAATTTGACTACTTCTCAACACCTCACTGCCACTGGCCTGGACCAAGCCACCATCATTTCTCTCCTAGATTTTTGCAGTCGCCTCCCAATGCTACATGCCCAACTGTGGCCAAGTCTCCATTGTGTGTGAGTGTTTGTAAAGTCTGAGAGGGCAGCGACCAGATCTTACCTGTACCACGGTCTATATTTTGGATTAACAGTGGACAATCAATAATTTCTCTATCAAGTGGCTAGTCCAGGCAAAATGCCTATTTGGCCTACCTGAGACACAATGGGAAGCCAATAAAGGAAGTGTTTATAGAAGCTTATTGCTTTGGGTAATAACTGGGACTCAATTCTGCTTGGGAACCTCTGAGAGACTGTATAGAACACACCTGTGCATCAGAAGTGTCCCCTCCAGGGGGTGAAGAATCTGGGCTATTTATCCACTAATGCCAACCCCTCGCTGGTTGAAAGTTGCTCCTATGGACATTAAGTCCCTAGCAATTCTGGCCTGCTCTGCAGGCGGGCTGATCCTGCTCTTGCAGCCAGAGAAAGCCAGGAGAGCGAAAGCAGTGGGAAGCTCTCAGGATGCGTGGGAAACGTCCTCTGAAGTGGCAGGTATATTTTGGGTGGGCCAGGAGTGTGGGCAGGGCCCCTATGGCATCTGCTACATCGGGCATTGCTTGAAAGGAACCCTGGGCTACGTGTTCATTAAACACTTAAATGTTTGTTGAGCAAAGAGAGTACGTCCTGGTATCGGGATCACAAGATTTGTACACACACACACACACACACACACACACACACAATTGGATGTGATTTCCGGCTTTGCCACTTCCCAGCTGTGTGGATTTGGGACACGTTAATATCGCCTTCGAAGTCTCGGTTTCCTTGCTTGTGAAATAGCAGTAATGTAACCCCTTTCACAGGGCCGCTTGCAGGGTTTAACGGCGAATGCATGGTAAGTGCTGAGCACAGTGCCTGACACGCGGTGACAGCAGTAATGTGCCAGCTATGGCCGCTTCAGGCCCCTTTGGGTCGCTTCATTCTTCTCCCAAAGGCAGGGACCGACAGCACAAGGGGCAGTCAGAGGACAAGGGGCAGCCAGCAACCAGTTCTGAGGCAGGCAGGACCACGAGAAGACAGGAAAGAAATGTTTCACAAAATCCGCCACCCCTTCAGGCTGCCAAAAAGTGAGATTTCTTTGGTTTTGCTGTTCTGTCACTTGCTAACATGCCTTTGAAAAACATCTATATTTTCTCCTTAAAGATTAGTACCTGATTCCCCAGATGGAAATGCCTTTAGTGGCTGTCACATTATGTATAAACATCTCGGACTCTCTAACATGATACCAAAATGAGGGGTTTTACACATTCTCAGCAACAACGAAGCTCTTGGTAGTTTCAGTAACAGTCATTATTTTGACTGTCAGTCTAAACCTGTTTCTAGCTTTCAAAGGCCAATCCAATAACCAGGAATTGATCAGGCCCCTGTGCTGATGGTGGGGACCGGTGGCAGATTGCGGTTGGGGCACAGTAAATCAAGTGTCCTCCCTCTCTCTGGATTCTTCTGCAGCCACCCTCTGGGAATCAGAATGTCACTTAACTTGGGTTTCCCATGTATGGGTTCAGAAAAGTAAGTCTTTATTTTTGTCTTTCTTCCTCTTTTTAAAAAATAATTGAACTTAAAGCCTAAGCACTAATATGGTGAAGTGGGTTGGAATGAAAACAGATTCAGCTCTTTCGGTTACTCTCCACAATGAACTTGAATTGTTGAAAACAAAGTTGATTACCAAATCTCACCCTAACACTTTCTGCATCTCATCTGTGATGCAGGCTCTATAAGGTCAATAATAATCACAGCCACAGTTACCAATGACATGCCGGGCTCTTGCTAAGTACTTTGCATGGATTCTTTCTTTCTTTCCCTTTTTCCTTCCTTTCTTGTTTTTCTTTGTGAGGAAGATTGTTCCTGAGCTAACATCTGTGCCCATCTTCCTCTATTTTATAGGTGGGACGCCGTCACAGCATGGCTTGATGAGCAGTGTGTAGGTCCGCGCCTGGGATCCAAATGTGCTAACCCTGGGCCACCAAAGCGCAGCGCGTGAACTTAACCACGATGCCACCAGGCCGGCCCCCTCTTTTCTCTTTTTTAACTCTCACGTTGACACTCTGAGTTAGATATTGTTTTCATTTTAGAAATGCGAGTTTAGGTAACTTTCCCAATGACCCAGCCAGTCCATGGAGAACCAGGACTGAAACAAAGGTATGCTGCCTTCAGAACCTGGATGTTTACCACTATGCTGTTCTGTCTACAAGGAAATCTCTCTAACTCTGTTCAATTCAAGTTGTGAGCTCGCCTTATTAACAAGAGCAGGGATGGAAGTATCATGATTATCACTCATGTACCCTGTGCTAAGTGCTCTCCAGACATTATTTCATTTAATTCTACAAACTGAGATTGGTGCTATTGTTGTATCCATTTAACAGAAGAGGAAACTGAGCACTGGAAAGATTGTATAATTTCCCCACATTAACATAGCTAATAAACAGCAGAGTCCAGACCCAGTCTCAGGTTTGTCTTTCTCTAAAGCCTCTGCAATCAACCAGAAGGATACACTGGCTCCCTTGAAGGCCAGCCTACATGGTTTGTGGCACTGGGCATGCTCCTATTCATGGCCACCATGCACAGAGCCCCTTCACACTCTGTCCCTGTCATCCTGCTGCCCTGCCCACAGCTGACCGGGCCCAGGTCCAACACTTGGCTCAGGCAGTCTTACATGGGTGGCCAGCAGCCTACAGGTGATCTTATGGGTAGCCAGTGGGGGCACCCAAGCCTGGACACTAGTGGATCAAATCCTTTCAGGCAGTCTAAAATCTGGACAACGAGGGAGAATGCAATGAACATGGGCTCTGAGTGAAAGCCATGAGATTCTGTGGGGAAGCAGAAACCATACGCAAGAGAAGTCAGCTGCTGTGAGTAGGAAGAAGCTGGCAGAAACAGGAGCCAAACCCGGGGTTGGGATCCTGAAAACTGCTCCACGCGAAGCCTCACTGCAGCCGCCGGACCGGGTCCCCACTTTCTACTTCCCTTCATGTGGCAGAACAAATCCTCGTTGCTGGAGGCAACCGCGAGTCCCTAGGTTTTGTCTCCCGAGTAAGTCTGAACACACGATGTGTGCTAGTCCTTGGAGTGGAAAGTCTGCACAGGCTCCTGCGGGTGCCGGAGCGAGCCTGACTGGGTCAAATTCCCACTCTGCCCCTCTTCCGCACTGTGGCCTAGAGCTGGTTGCTTGACCTCTGGAAATCTCAACTGCACCGTCTGCGAAATGCGACGGCTGTGACGGTTACACGAGATGCAGCTCGTGAAGCTGGTGGCCCGGTGCCTCAGCATGTAGGAGTCTCAGCAAATGCCATTTGTTGTTGTCACTATCCTTAACCGCCCAGCCACCTTGCAGCTCTGGGGCAGGAGGACCCAAGGCTACAAACACTCTGATGTGACAAGCAGCCCACGCCCACAGGTGTCTGACGTGACTAGAAGAGGGGACGGGAGGTGGACATGCCCTCTCTGGTGAGAGTGTCCAAGGTAGGGGAGGGCCTCTATGAATCCCCCTTCCTGCTGTGGTCATGCGATGTGGTGATTCTCCTGGTCAAAACCTGAAGATGGAAATAAACAAGCTGGCAGGAGAAGGGAGGTCTTATTCCTCCCCTGAGGCACTGAGAAATCCGTTTCCCAGAGCTGCTTCCCTCACAACACACAGACGCTCGTGCACCAAGAGGTTCGAGTGAATCAGCAGATGCCGGCTGAGGGTCAGGGCACAGCTAACCCCAGTGCCCCTGACACTTCTGCGTAATTTGAGATTCCAGTTAGGGATGCAGCAGGCTCCCGGAATGTAGAGTCCTGCGGCCAGCTGGACGTCAGGATTAGATGTGCTGTGCCAGCTAAAGAACCCATGGAGAGGCCTCCTTCTGGGCCATATGGACTGGAGGAGGGGTCTACAAAAAGGAAGAGGCCCTACAAGTGACTGCAGGTCGAAGGAAGGGCAAGTGGCGTCAATGACTGGTCAGTACACTGATGGAGCCACTGCAGGATTGCTGGGCACCGCCCTACTCAACTTCCTAGGGTCAACTACTGTGACCCACTATGTCCCTTTATGTGCTTGAGACAACGTCAGACCTTGAAAGGTGTCACTGATAAAGGTAGACAAGATCCAACCCAGATTTGCCTCTTCCATGAAATATTTTGGGTATTCCCAGATAAAATAAAAACAATAGCTAACACTTACGAAATGCTTGCTGTGTGCCAAATAACTGTTCTAACTACTTTATACATATTAGTTAATTTCATTTTGGTCCTCACAAAAATCCTTTGCGATAGGTACTGTTATTAGCCCCATTTTCCAGTGAGAAAAACTGAGTCCAGAATGGTTAAGTAACTTTGCCTAAGGTCACATAACTATTAAATGGTAGAGGCAGGATTTGAACCCAGGCAGTCATAAGGCCTAACTTCTTTGGGCTCCCCCTGTGCTCTGAAATCACTACAGTGACTGCAGCTCTTGGTCATATTTCCAAGGGCATATTTACCATCTCACCAGCTAGACTATAAGCCCGCTGCCTTCTGTGACCATGGCGTAAATGGGCCTGTCCACTCCCGAGAGCCCTGAGTGCCAGGACATTCAATAAATGTGTGTTGGTTGATTGCATTTAGAGAAGCTTTGGGGATGTGTATAAATCCCCAAGCCCCCCCAAAGTGTTGGCTTTCCAGATCGAGGTGCAGATGGAAGAGGGGAAATGAGGTTTCTTGGCATAATTTTGTTAATTTACGATATTGTAAAGAACTCGTTCATTTAAAAATTAACCACATCATGTAAATCAGATCCTACTGAATGCTGCATCTCACAAAAAGGAAATGCTCTACCAGCAGGTATTTCTTGCAGTAGACATGTCACTAGGTCTGCATACACAAACAGTACACAGCAGAGGAGACATTTGCATCTGGAAAACTCCACTCCCTCCCCCAACAAACAGATAAATAAATAATATATGGTTTATACATACATACATAAATCATAAGTGATAATAGAGAAATTATAAAAACATAAATTACAACAATATATAGATAATAGGGAAGAAAGGAAGGAAGAAAAGAAAAGAAAGAAACAAAGGAAGAAAGAAGAAACAAAGATAGCAGTAATGTACAGAGTAACCAACACATGAAGTTTGCCTTGACCGCATGAATGAACAGAGCTTAGGCTGTGTATTTTTACAGAAGGGAAGATGGTCTCCTGGGGACACTGATCTGGGCTAAACTATGGTGTATGTTCTGTTTGTCCAATTTATGTTGAAGTCTTTCACTAACATGCTACATGATCTTAGGCAAGTTAACTTTCAGGCTTCTTTCAGTTGTCTGAGCCAATAAATATGCAGTTTGCACATCGTTACAATGCACTTAATAATACACGCCTCACTATTTTACGGGACAAAGCAGTAGAGATTAAGATCATGGGCTCTGATTACATGGCTTCTCTGTTTCTTATTAGCAATGCAGCATTGAGTAGGTTACTCATCTATTCTGTGCCTCAGTTTCCTCATATATAAAATGTGGATTACAATAGTTCTCCATCATAAAGTTGTTGTAAAGATTAAATGAACTAATGCGTGGAAAGTATGTACAACAGTGTTGGATCTAGGTGCTTAATACATGTTAGCTATTATAACATCACAGAAAAGGCAAAAACGGTGAGAATGTATCAAATGCTCCATATATGGAAGGGATCCTTGTGGCCTGAAGCTGAAGGAAATCTAATCTGTGTGTCTGCAAGGAGAAAGATAGTCATCTTTCCTGGTTGACCTTAGGCACTAACCAGGCTTCTCTGGTCCAAGGCAAGTCTGTTGTCCGCACCTGGAGAGGGCGATTCTGTCATTCAGTGAGCTCCTCCTGGGGACCAGCACTGCACTGAGGAGTAACTCATCCTGTCCTCACAAACACCACCATGAAACGGAGACTATCATTATCCTCATTTTACAGATCAGGAAATCGAGATTCCAAGAGATTAAATGACTTCTTAAGACAGAGAAGGTGACAGAACTAAGAAGCCTGAAACTCTGGCTGAATTTCTGAGTCTAACTTTTTTTTTTTTAATGTAGACACTTAAGTACTCAGCTGATCCTTAAGAGATACAAATGTTTCTATTTAGGAGACAATTCCACTTTCTTAGCTCCCTTAGAAAATTTTATTCTAATTTTCTATATATAAAAAATTTTCTATGTATAAAAAAACAAGGATTATTGTATTATTTCTGGAGGCCTGTCCCCAAAAAAGACTAATCCCTGTAGCTAGCTGGGATTTCAGGAGGGGACATTCCTGCAAAGTACTTCCTCATGTTTCCTCCAGGATGACTGTAGGCAGATGAGAAGGGGAGGCTGGCCTGGTCAGGGCTCCAGAACTCTCTGGGCTCCCATCCCCTGATCCTGTATCAGTGGTGGATGTCTGTGCATTTCTTTGCCTATCCATCATCCATTCCTCCTTCTGCTAATAACTCCTAGATTTTCCTTTGGAGAACTACTTCCCTTGCCTCCCGCTTTGCTCCCAGACTTTGTGGTTTGGGTAGAACAGCCTCCCCCAGGTCCAAAAGTGGGTCATATGACCCAAGACTGATGAAACAACATATTTCGTTCTCCTAGCCACAGAGGTTTATGAATGGGCATATAGCTCAAGCCAGACCTTTAAAGATTAGCCTGGGAACTTTAAAGATTAGCCTGCACCTATTGAAGACGCTTGTTAATCCAACAAGACATATATCTGAAACTTCTAGGGCCCATTTTCCCCACCAGAAAGAGAGCATCTGTCTAAGAATGAAGTCAACAGAGAAAAGAGCAGAGGTAGACTCATGGATTCCCTACAACACAGTTTGAACACCTGGATACCCCCATGCCTGAAGCCATAACTCTGGGCTCTGAAAGTTGTTTGAGTCAATAAATTCTCTTTTTGCTTAGGCAAATTTGAATTGGATTTCTTTAAAAATCCTAACCAATAAGTATCCATTATTTACACAGTGTTCATTATACATATTTATGAAAGTAAGGCTCTGTGCTAGGAGCTGGAAACACAGAGATAAACTGGACATAGTGTTTGCCCTCAAGAAGCCCATTCTCTAGTGGTGGAAACAGTCATATGAAGAGATAATTACAGAACAGTGGGATAAACAATATAGGAACATACGGAAACACGGAGGGGGGAACACATTCTCCTACTATGAGGGAGTCTTGGAAGGATCCACAAGGGAGAAATTACATGGTCTGGAACTTGAAGGATGCTTTCACGTTGAGTTTGGTCTAGAAGTGAGGAGAGCCATAGTTTATGCTGCTTAATGGGATAGGAATTGAGAAACAGGTTCTGAGAGAGACTTGGGTAAACCATGGGATACGAGAGACTTGGAGAGCCAGAGGAATGGAGAAAGTGAATATTAGGAAATATTGCTGACTGTTATAATTTGAATTTCATTTTGATGAAATAACATTTGAGAGAAAGCATTAAAGACTGAAATTGCTTATAATTACTTTCATCTAATGCCATGCTGGGCCATGTGGAATCTGAGTTATACTTGGGTTACATCGGTATTCTATGAGATGTCAACAGGTATTATATACACACACAGAGACACACATGTATGCACACCAAATGATTCCATGGCCAAATAAGTCTGTGAAATGCCGTATCCTAAATCCTCCTCTTAGAGAATCCCAACAGCATATTAAAGGCCCTGAGAAGTCCTGCAGCACAGAAATCTGTTCAAAGTTGTTTAATCCAATGCTCCCTAAACTTATTTTACTGTATGTTGCAGACTATATTTTATTTTGAATAAATTTTAAGATAATATAATATTAATAAGGCTGACCTTAAGCTCTCCCATCTCGAGAGTTTAGGAAAGGCCTCACGGACAAAGTAGCGTAATTTAACTGGTATTTGAAGAATGTGGAAGAAGGTGGGGAGCAGCCACATAAAAAGTATATAAAAAGGCATGAGGAGTAAAAAATTTACAAAAAGAAGGTTCAAGGTTGGTGAGGAGTTCCCTGGGGTTTAAAAGGAGAAAGAAAGGATCTGCTCCACTTCCGTTTGTGTTCACCAGGGAGAAAGTATCCCCACCTTATCTCCATCAGTGCTCTTTAAAGTGACTGCTGGGGTGACGTGGCTGTTGGGAAGTAGATGGCGGCTCACCTGTTCTGGACCATACTCATGGCCATCCAGTCGACAGGATACACATTCTTCCCAATGAGGTCCTTGAACATGATGAATGTCTCCATCAAGAAGTCCTGAAATAGTAAAGCAAAACACACTTGCCATCTTGTTTTAGAGAGACTGACTGGAACTGCCCAGATCCCGTTGGCTGTTTAAATTTTTGCTTCATCCCAGTCATGTGCCATATAATGATGTTTCAGTCAAGAACAGACTGCATATACAATGGTGGTCCCATAAGATTAGTACCTATAGCCTACATGTGTAGTAGGCTATGCCATCTAGGTTTGTGTAAATACACTCTGATGTTTGCACAACAACGGACTCGCCTAACGATGCATTTGTCAGAATGCATTCCCATCGTTAAGCGATGCACAACTACAGTTTTGGGCAGGCCAGAAAGAGAAGGGGCACAGCCTTTCATTAAGTAAATCCAATGAAACCAACAGCAGTAGATTTTTAAATGAAAGCTTAAAGTTGGTTACCGGGAGACTGTTTCACAAATACAAGCAGAATGTGAATATGGAATGCAAAAACCCTCAAAATAAAGCACTACTAATTCTGTCTTTGGGAGTAAAGAAGTAAATGCATTCCTTCATGTGGCAATTTTATAATCATCTTCTCCCAAATATGTATTCGAGAAGGAAATAATCTACACTATATGAAAGCATCTCAGGTCACTGAGCAAACAAACTATTATTAAAATGAACATCTCATTAGCAGTACTGTAAACACAGCTAATTCATATGTCACAGCCATGTGTGTAGGCTGACTAGAGGAAATACAACAGGAACTCTTTTCTCTCCTTTGAAGAGGTTCAAAGTGGACCTCAACACACCCCATCCGATTTTGCAGTGGGTCAAACTTGTTCTCCATCTTTGGAAAACATAAATTCAAGACAAATCCAGATAGCAAAGACCAGAACCACTGGCACCGGAACCCTCCAGAGGTGGAGGAAATGAAGTCGTATTGCCTGTATGCTTTAGGTAAAATTTAAAATCCATAGGAAACCCATTCAGAGTTCTTTCCTTAAGCCAGTGGCTTTCAAATTATTTTAACAGCAGAATTCTTTGTTCAAAGAAACTCTTACCTGGAATCTAATATATAAAACAGATACAAGTAGAACAGCTGTGGCCGAACTGTGTGTGTGTGTATGTGCGCGCGCATGTTTATGGTAGAGGATACTGAGGCTGGGAGGAATATAATTTGAAAATCACTGCTTCAAGCTAAATTGCAAAATTCTAGAAATGACACTGGTTTCTTTCCAGCAATCTTTACTTCTAGGGAAAATTACTTTAAGTCCCAGTTTCCGCATCCACAGAATGGAGATAGCATCTATCTCAAAGTATTACTGTGAGCATTGAGTACTCACTGTCTATAAGCTGCCTAGCACAGAGCCTGGCCCATGCTAAGGGCTCATTAAGTGCTTGCTGATGACAATGGTGAGTATTATTATTCACCCCTGATATCACCTGGGGAAGTGTGGCTACCATCACAGGCACATTCCCTTCCTGTGGGAGCGGAGGAGGCCTCTGGTTCATGGAACACCTGGTTCTGTATGAGAAGATGTAGCACGGTGTGAGGGTTACAGGAGGGTTCAAATCCTCCCTCTGCCACACGCTAGCCATGTGGCCTTGAGCAAGCAGACTGTAGACTTGCAAAATGTGGCTACTAACACCTGTGTCATACTGTTGTGAGGATTATTAAGAAAGTTTGCATGTTCAACAAATAAGAATTCCCTTTCCTACCTTCCTTCCCACCTGTCCTTCCATTGAGGATCAAAAGTTAGGAATCTAGTCTTTCTATTTCCATGTCCCACGACATAGAGAACTTGAGGGGGGAAAATCCTGGGTTATTTAGCCTCTTTCTGTTTCAGTTTTTGTATATCCAGAAAGAGGTTCCATTTCTTGCCAATCTTACTCCAATGAGGAAACCGTCTCACTGCTGAACAGATGAAGGGACATTGGGTTCCTAATGATTCTCTTTTTACGGGCCACTCTCTGAAGCTGGTCCAGTTCTGGTTCCCTTGGTCCCTCCAAGGAGAGTTGAAAGTGAGCCCCTGGCAGCAGAACTCCTGAGTCTGGCAGTAATAAGGAGACAATGACAAAGGTGACAATGCTGAGGACAAGGGGACTGCTATACCCTGGGACAGCTCGGCTGGGCTCTGTGTGATGAAGTCATCTGCAGCAGAGGTGTGGGCCCACAGGTCACAGGCCACAGGCAGACAGTCCTGTAGCAAATGAGTCCTGAGAGGCTAGAAGGAAAAAGGGACTCAGAGGCCAACTTCCTCTATGCATTTGTTATCAAAATGTAACAATAGCTATCTTTGCTGGGCTCTTAATATGTGAGAGCTACCGTACTCTCATTTAACCCCTTCACAACCCTGTGACATAAATGATATTATCCCCACTTTACAGATGGGGAACTGAGGCTTAAGAGAGTTTAACATGCTAATGGTCACACAGCCAGCCAGTGACAAATCCTGGATTCAAACTCAAGACTGTGTGACTCAACCTCCATGCTCTTATGCAACAAAATGTCCATTATTCATCAACAAATATTTGTTAAGCCATATCTAGACTAAACGTTCAGATCTTATCTCTGATGTGAAGACATGTTCCAGAAGATATACACAAAGCTGACTGGTAATGAGAAATAAGGAATCACACATCATCTCTGTAAACTTGGACACAAATATCCTCAAGGTCCGTGGAGCGACTTCTAGCCCTAAACTCTTGAGAACAAAGAGCACCACATGGCTCCCCCACACAGCCCCCCAGCACCCTGCAGACTCACCACAAGTTCGGAGCTGGTCTGGAAGGTCTCAATATAGAAGGAATAGTGCTGGTCACCCATCTGGTTTAAGATGGCTGTCATACATGCCACAAAGTGACTCTGCAAGAAATACAGAAAAATGCCATGAAATAGTGGTGAAGGGATCATGAGATTCACTCTCTCCGTTTCCTTGACTTCAGACTGGAAAACACTCCAACCATCCCAGGAAAGTCTAAAAAGAACCTCCCGGGGATGGAGAATCTGTCCTGACCAGATCAGCAGGTGAAACTTCCCCATGAGGAAATGCCTCCTTATGGCTCATTCATGGGCTCATTCTTCCGAAAAGCATTTACTGAACACCTACTACGTGCCTCGGACTCTAGTAGGAGCTCCAGATATAGAAAATAGGGTCTGACCCATTACCTCTCCAGCTGCTTGTACACTGGGAAAAAGAGCACTGTGTCAGCATCAGGAGATCTAACCTAGACCAAGATCCTGGAGACAGTTTGATTTTCTGATAATCTCACTTGTCTAAGTCCTAACTGTTTCATCTGTGAAGTGGGACAATCAGCCATCTGTATCTACTACCCCCAGAGGTGTATCAAAAGGATCAAAAGGCTCCTATAGCATCTCAAATGCACTGAAGTTCTCTGCAGAAGGGTCAGTTGTTGGACCACCGTGAACCAGTCAGTGAGAAGCCAGCAGCTACC
This sequence comes from Tapirus indicus, assembly GCA_031878705.1. Taxonomy (NCBI): domain Eukaryota; kingdom Metazoa; phylum Chordata; class Mammalia; order Perissodactyla; family Tapiridae; genus Tapirus; species Tapirus indicus. The sequence continues at coordinate 81,101,468 of CM062925.1, read as the reverse complement.
AGACCAGAACCAAGGGCTGTGGAAGGAGAGAGAAATGAGAAGAGGTGGTCCTTGCTCTTCAGGGTTTGTGGTCTGGGTGGGAAAGCAAGATCCATGAGGGGAAAAGCATAAGACCCTTGATCTGCACAGCAGACCAAGTGCCAGAGGGAGCTCAGGCAGGAGCGAAATCAAAGCAAGGACTTGGAAAGGAGGTAGGTCTGGAAGGATCCATGGGATCAGAGGAGTGAGAACCACATCCTTTCATGCACCATAATACATAGCTATACCCTTTTCTGCCTTTTCCCTCCCAGATTTTATGAGTCTGTATCAGGGTGCATTTTCTGTTTGGGCTAGTGTCTGCAAGCAGCATTTAGGGAGATCTTCTCTGGTAACCTGGTAAAGGAAGCACTGACCACAAATCCACCAGCAGGGAGAAGCCTCTCGAGATTGTCTCCCGCAAGATTCCACTGGGGCTGCCTCTTAGCCAAAGGAAGTCCCACTAGGTTCAGTCAAGGGCAGCCTTGTGGGAGACGGCCTGCTTGTGTGAGGCAGGCGTCTCCAGGGACCCCCACTGCTAAAGGGAGTCGGACACAATGCACACCAGAGAGGTGGGCCTGAAGTATTATGTTTAAGCCAAGAAAATGGGTTTGGTGTCATAAACTGTTGTCTTTGTTTAAAAAAATACTTCTACTTCTCCCTTTGTTAACAAAATATAATAAATATGAGAAAAAAAATATCCTCCCAGATTATAGGTTTCCACTTTAGTTATAGTGGTGGAGGAACAGGCTTGATTGTGACCAGGAAGCTCCTTCCAGATTCCTCCACAGGAAGTCTTTTGGATACTTGAATGTTCCTCACGTCCACATTCCCAAAAATAACTCCCAAAGATATGGATTCTCATTTGCTTCCAGGTTCTTTCCACTTAGGAGGTTAGGGAGAGGAGGGTTTCCCAGTCAGCAGCACCAACTATGTAATTTGTGGGGCTCAGAACGAACTAAAAATGAAGAGTCCTTGTTACAATTATTCAGAATTTCAAGACAGTCATGGGGGTCTTCTGAGCACTAGGCCAGGGCACACGCCCAGGAAGCCAGCCCTGCCTGCCAGTGACCACCACACTCACGCACCAGAAATGTCGAGAAAACGTACAAAGCTGGCAGAGAGTGCAAAGCAGGGACTCTCAGGAGCAACAGTGACGACACCGTTGATGGGGGCCTGGAGCCTCTACACTGGGGTGAACTGCCATGGCCATCCAGGGAGTCAAATCCCCTCGCCCTTTGGGCCCCCAGGGGGTGGTGGTGAGTTTGTGAAATTATCCATCCCTTTCAAACCCGACAGAACACCACCATCACTGCTAACTTAGCCAGGTTCCCCTGAAACCAAGAAACCTGCTTTATTATTGTTTATCCCTCTGGCCAGGCTGGATGCAAGAAAGGAGAGATCTTAGAGTCAGGGGGGTGTTTGTGTGCGTGCGTGTGCATGTGTGTGTGAGAGAGAGAGCACACACGCATGTGTTTCCTCTATTCCCTCCATCCCTTCTTTGAGGCGCTTCCTCACAGAATTCAGCCCGTGGCCACTAGAGGTCTTTTCTTTTCACATGGAAGCTGCCGTGCAGTTTGTTCGGCTTTTTATTTATTCCTACGTGAGCAGACCCACTACACTTCTTGCATATAAACAGTGAAAATTACAATGTAAAGGACTTATTATTCCTTCTTTTGGAGTAATTCTGCTGCTGGCCAAAGTCTGGGTCATTTTGCAAGGAAAGGAGGACATCTCTGCAGGTAATCACACTGCTTCAAGGTAAGAGATTGGGGTAGGTTTTATTTTTTGTGATCGATGATCCTCTAAGAAAAATGCTATTGTCTCTTGGACACTAGTTTACTTTTAAAGCTTTGGCTTACATAAGTCCTGGGATTGTGGGCTTGTATGTATATGTGTGTGTGTGTGTGTCTGTGTGGTGGAAAATCCACCATTGTCAGAACTGCAGGCTGCCCCAAATGCATAGATACGGAATGCTCGTTATTTCCAATGGCTTGATTTGAATTTGAAGGGGGACAAAAAAGCAGAAAACAAACCTCAGAGCTCAAGTTGCCTGGAATTACCTCGAAGAGGCTGCATTGTCTTAAGCCCCCTTGTTTAGAGAAACTTCCAGGCTTCATTTTAAAAGGAAATAAAAGGGGAGGAGGTCCTAGTCCCTGTCTAGAGAGAGAGTGACCATTTTATGAAACAAACCATCATCCTTTTATAAGAACTTGTTCAGGGTGTACCGTTCACCGAGCCATCAAAATTACTCTGACCAGCTTGTTCATTTCTTCATTCCAACTACCACACAGAAAAACCCAGCTGAGTGCCTTTCAGTGCGGTTTGTAGTCCAGTGTGGCTGAAGTTTGGATAAGTTACCTGCTTTTGCCTGTTAATGAAAAATGACAGTGTTTGACTTCCAACTGGAAGCACCCCTCTTTTGCCACCTTGCTGTCTGGCCCACTTTAGTATCAGACCTGTCAGAAATCACACCAATGTGACTGATCGATTCATGAAATGGCATGAGACACCAGCAGCAGATTCCTATTCAGAAAAGGCTTCTCTCTGTCATTTAAATTAAAAAACAAAACAGAAAAACCTCTTTGTCATGCAATGATAGAATGACGGGGTAACACGCATCTCTGGCATTTATCCCCTTTTGAGTAGGATCCTGACCATGGCAATCCACCTCTTTGCTTCCTGCCCCCTTCTCTTTTCACAAGTTTGAGACCTTAATGCTATGTCAACAATGTTTTAAATGATTAGAAAGAGATACAGGGAGTGGGGGTGGGCTGATGATCAGACTGCATTTGCCCGAGCAACTCAGATACTCCTAACGCTGACATTGCTCAAACTTTACAGTGTAGGAGCCCGGACTCCCGACCCTGTTGGCAACAAGGAAAAGCCTGAATTCTGCATGGGGGACAGTGTGGTGGAGGGATGCCCTGCAGTCCAGGCTAGTGAGAGCCCCCCTCTTCCCATCCCTGGCAGAAATTCTGTAGTCGACATATATTTACTATCAACGCATGAGGCAGCCACTCATCCATCCCCAAGCAGCATGCCAGGTGCCTGGATGGGAAATTGCTTCTTAAAACAGAATACCAGGGGGACCTGCATATTAAATTCCAGAGAGAAATTGTATCCGAGACGCTGGCACAGACCAGGCAGTCACCTCGGCTGCATTCGGGGTGGTTTAAAATGTAGCTAATGAATCACAGCATGAGGAGACACGGTTTGAAACTAGGTCAAACGTGTAAAAATAAGTGCAATCATTGCAGGCACTTGGCTGACGAGGGGCTACTTAACGCCTTGAGTGGCAAGGCTTATTTGCCGTATAGAACCTTCGGCGATCCCCGACAATCAACCCTCTTAATTAATTCAGCCCATCAGTATGTGGGGAGGTCTTGCACACCCGGAAGAGAGCTGAAGCTCCAAAGGAAAACAGTCCGAGTCTCTTCACTGTGTGATGACAGGAGAGAAAAAGAGAAGCCCAATATTGTGTGATTAATATTAATCAGCTGCGATACTAGGTGCTTTCGATCAGGAGAGTAGCCCCCCCTTCGCATAAAAAATCATCATCATCACCACATTGATAAGGACAATAGTTCTGGCGCACGACATGCAACTTAAACACATCTATTTAACCACCTTTACTGCAAACACACCTCCACACAGTCAGGACCCCGGCAGTCCTGAGCTACCCAGGGAGGGGCTGTCTGTGTGCCCTGCCTCCAGGAATAAACAAAATGGGGAGAGGGGCATGGCTGCTGTGGACGCGGCCCCCACTCACCTGAGATTAGTGGGAGGGATGAGGTCGCAGAGGGAGGGAAACAGCCAACTTCATGCGCTTGCTACCTAAATGCCAACATTACTATGAGATACCAGCTGGTGACATGTTGCTATAGTAACTTCAAATGATGTGCATGACCAAAATAAAATAAAATATAGAAAGCACCAAGGAGAGGAGATGAAGGAAAGTTTCCATGCCGAGGGAGGCTCACAGGGAGAAGACAAGTTGTGTCTGTCGGGCCATCTATTTCCTTTGGGGACTAATAGTGGCCAAATGCCTCTCTCAGGTTGCTTCTCCATTCACCTCAATGTCTGCCATGTGGTTATATAACGGATTTTATTCTTGATGGAACTGGCGCTGTTTGGTGAATCCAGGACTGGAGGTGGGAGTCTACGGTGTCAGAAAAAACAGGGACCCTAAAACTCCTTCATCTTAGAGCTCTGCAGGCAGCTCAGAGTTGCAGTTGGCAGCAATCCTTGGGTAAACTAGCGTGCTTGTTCTGTCTTAGCAACCACTGAGTTCTGGGCACTGTGCTGGGTGCCAGGGTGCAGCAGTGAGCAGGATGGGTAAGGTTGTGCTCCAAAGAGCTTACATCTGGTTCTGCCGGGATGGAGAGCGTCAAAGTGGGCGCCTGGGAGCCAGATAGCTTGAGTTCAAATCTCAGCTCTCCCTCAGAACGGTCATGTGACCTTGGGCAGGGTCTTGAGCCTCACTGTTCTCATCTCTGAAAGGGGATTGAATTATTCCATACTTCATACAGTTTTGATAAGAATTAAATCAATTTGTATAAAGCATTAGAACATAGAAAGCCCTCAATAATTATCAGCTATTATTATTGTTGTTGCTGTCATCGACTCTGGTCCAAAGAAACTATGCAGATTAGCTAATTGAAATTTCTGATCTGGGCAGAGGCAATGATGGCTCCACCTACCTGTGACTGTCTGTGGACACATCAGGTGCTCCCAATCACAGCTTGGGACAAACAGTTGAGTGCCCTTTGACTCGGAACATGCCTTTGGTTAACAACATGCCAAAGTCCAGCTCTTTAGTAAATTGAGTGTGTACCTCTTGGAGCAGAGCATGCTGGGAGGTTTCTTTTATCTGGGGACAGTGGCCGGCAGGTAGGAAAACGACAACAGGGCCCAAATTGTTCAAAAGCATGAACTACAACTGTTTTCATGGAAAACTTAGTTTCCCAGCTGTTCGGCTTCAGCAGGTACCTGTCTTTGTGCAGTGACATTCTTTGGTTACCCAGGGATCCTGCTGTGTGACAGAGTAAACCAAGTCACCTTCCTTCAGGGGAAGCTTCTTGACGGGCACCGATCACGGGGTTTTGTGTGGGCTGCTCCACGTCAAAGGCATAACATCACAGGAAAACAGAAAGGGGCCACTTGGATGCTGTGTACTCTGGATGCGCCCTGACACGTTCTGTCTGTACAACATGGCAGCTCTTATGGAGTTTGCTGTGTGAACCCCTGCCTGGCGCTGTGGGCATTAACGATGGATCAGCTCTCTAGCATCACTAGGGCCAGAGCTGCAGGCATGGAGTCTCCTCAGAGCCAACCTCACTGACGAGGAGCAGGAGTTGGGGGGAGGGGGTGACAAGGCTGCTTTGAATTAACGCTAGAAGAGGAGCCTGAATTGGTCACACACTTCTCCTTTCAAACTAACGCTTTCTGATCCTGGTTGGAGCCTGTGCATGTGGTCCTGTAGTGTGGGGTCACTTCAAGTCTTCCAATGGGGTGCTTAATCACAAGGGGAGGTGGAAGGCAAGCAAATTCCACTCATTCATTCCTTGTGCTCAGGACCCTACATTTATCATCTCATGGAATCATCTCAACAACCTTATGAGGTCAGCTTTATGCCCATTTTACAGATGAGGAAAGTGAGATGCATGAAGGTCAAGCAGCTTGCCTAGACAGACATTTAGTATATGGTGGGACATGAATTAAAATCTAGGCCTTTCTGACTCCAAAACCTGTGTTCTTTTCATAAATCCACCAGATCTCCCATGTCCCCATTGTCAGCTCCCCCTGGGCAGAGGCTTTTTTTTCCATTTATTCATTGCCAATCTGAAATTGGACTTGCACATAGTATGAGCTCAATAAATATCTGTTAGATGAGAGACTGAATTTACTCTAGTATTCCCCATCTCTAAAAGAATGTTACAGGGACCAACCCCCACTCACAAACTCTGAAAAGTTAGGGTCATGTGTAGATCACCTTTGCCTTAGGAGAGGCCAGAAACGAAAGAAGTTTTGTTCTACTTCTGAGCATACTCCATCTCAAATTATATTTGATCAAGCCAGAGTGAGATCATTTTTTTCACACATTCCTTAATTTAACAAATATTTCCTGAGTACCCACTATGTTGCAGACATGGTTCTAGGTGCTGGGGATACAGTCATGAATGAGAGTAACGAGATTTTTTTCTTAAGGAGCTCGCATCCCTGTTGGGTTCGAGGCCCAGGGACGGGGAAACATATCATAAGCAAATGAATACATAAGTAAGATCACGTAGTGATATCTGCTACTGATGAAATATTACAAAGCAATGACAGAGATGGAGGAGGAAGGGACCCATTTTCAATAGGAGAGATAAAGGTGGCCTCTTAGAGAGCTGACATTTGAGTGGAGATCTGAATGACTAGAGCCAGTTGTGCAAAAATCTGGCAGAACAGCATTCTGGAGCAATTGAACAGCAGATTCAAAGGCTCTGAGGTAGGACGTGCTTGGAGTGCTGGAGGATCCAAAAGACCAGCAGTGCAGCTGGACGGTAAGAAATGAGGGAAGGCACAGTAGAAGATGAGGTCAGAGAGACAGGCAGGAGCCAGATCCTGTGGGCCCTTGGGGGTCAGGGGCTAGAGGCTGGATTTTCTTCCCAGTGCAAAGGGAGGCCATTGATTTGGGTTTCAAGAAGCTCGCTCCAGCTGCTGTGTATTTCAAGAACTCTTCTTTAAAGAGGTGGTTTGCGTGTCTTACCACACAAGCCCCTCTCCAAGACACTGTACTAGAGTTGTTCCCAGGGTCGTGGGTCCCTGAAGAGCACACAGTATGTCTTCAATGTTGACTCTTCCTCCTTCATGGTGGTGTCACACTCCTCAGCCAGCGTTTCTCACTCAGTGGTTATTTTATAGCAGACTCTGGCCCTCATTCGGCAGGCATGGACGTGGACTCTAGTTTGACGTGGATACCATTTGTCTGCAAGTTCAGTGGGACTGTCTCCCCGTCACTCAGAGCTGAATGAAGGGGAGCCTGCTCCGGTGGTTCCCAGTCTCTGATTCAAACCATTTGAATTTGAGTCTGTGGGTCCTGAGAAGCCTGCTTGCCAGGAGAGGGGCTATCACTCAAGACTCCCCAGTTTTAACCGAGCAGAAGATGATTTTTCTATATGTTTCTAAGTACATCCGTGGAGGTGTGGGTGGGGAAGTTCACAAATGTGATTTCTAAAAGAATAGTTTCAGAAACAAGGATTTATTCTTGGCACATCCACCAATGATGGTCTTCCAAGCTTCGCACTGATTGCCTCAGGAAAGGCCGTGCAGAAAAGTTTGTTTTGAGTCCTGGACAACATGACATTATCCTCAGCTCACATCTCCCCCAGAAAAATCAAAGCCAGGGGCATCACTGGGATGTGGCTCTGGGTGAGTATCCTAAGCGGGCCCTCACCTTCTCCTGCAAACATTTGCATCCAGGTTATATATGACACCAAGGTCAACCTTCAACAGGAAAAGGATATTATGTCCCAGGCAGGAGGCACAAGAATGGTAACTACTATATAAAGGGCTAAGCATGTGTCAGGCAGTGTGCTAAGCCCTCTATTTATCCATCAGTAAGGACTTCTTACAGGGCTGTGGCAAGGGAAGAAGGGTAAGCTAATATTAGTTGGACGCTTATGAGTCAGACACTGTGCTAGAAAGTACACTGATGGTCCCAACAGCCACTAGCATTGAGCAGTTACTAAGGGCCAAGCACTGCATACGCTTTATCTCATTGAAGCCTCCAGCATTCAGTCTATATTGGTAAAACCGTGTGTACTTTACAGATGAGGAAACCAAAGAGCATGAGGGGATATGACTTGCCTAGATCAGCTTGACTCTAGAATGCTTCTGTTTTCTTTAAAAAAGAAAAAAGACCTTATTGTTTAGTAAACATGATATAATCTTATTAATGTGAAAATTAAGCAATACCTCAAAGTACCATGAAGAAAGGAAAAGTGCATAATATTTCACCTCGCCATGCCCCCTGCCTAACTGACTTTGAATATTAAGAAACATTCTAGACATCTCTTGTGCCTATATAGAGATGAAAGGGTAGATGTAGAGATAGATGGATAGATGAATAGATGGATGAATGGATAGATGAATGAATGGATGGATTGATGGATGGATGAATGGACGGATGGATGGAGCTAGCTCAGCAAATGATCTAGGCAGACAGACCAGTTGATAAGACATACACAGAGCTACATAGACAAGACCAGCCCTCCCAATGGCTATGCTCCATGGCTTATGAGTCTCCCATGATTTTAGGCTGAACTGAGGATAACCCCTCCATTTTCTGCATCGCTTGGGGCTTGGAAGGCCAACAAGGGTTCAGTGTGGGATGCCAAAGCCATATACTAGAAAATATATCTATTTTCCCATAGAAGCAGCTTTTCTGGAAGGCACGAAACAGGGCATCCTAAGTCCTGGGATCAATCCCAACTCTGTTCAACATGCTTTGGACTTTTGGACAAGTTGCTCTACCTCTCTGAGCCTCAGTTCTCTCGCCTCTGAAACGGGGTAACAATGCTGACTACAGGAGTGCTGTGAGGATGGAGTCGAAGGCGGGCGCAGAGGGTCCCGTGCAGAGCCCCGCACACCTGAAACATTCAAGCAGCCCTCTTGCAACGCTCAGCCGCTGCCCCCTTTCCGGCTCACCCGGAACAGTTTGTTGAGCAGCCGGGGAAGTGTGGGGTTAGCTTTCGGTTGCCTCATGGAGTGTGATTTAAACCTCCCTGCAGACGTGGAGAGCTGCACTGCGGATAGTGATTTACACACCTTCTCCCTGCCCCTGGTGTCCCCGTAGAGAGCCTCCGCGGTGAAAGGAGTGGAGGGGCAGGTAGGCACTATGTTCCCGGACAAGCAGGGAGCCCAGCAAGAGAGTTTTCAGGAGGGATGATGACTTTGTGGATAAAAGGATTTCTTTAGTTTACCTTTTGCATTTCCTTCCTGAGGAATGAAGCAGAGTGAAGAGAGTCTCTCACATCATGTTTTAAACTGCACGCTCAACTTTTCAACCAGGCCTCTCCTAGCACCTCCCCCACCTTCCCCAAATAGGTCTGGCTGTCCCCGCTGCAGGCGATCTGCCAGTCCCAGCACACTCAGGTGCCGGGGTCTGACAACAGCTTATTGGGTGTGTGTGGAGGTGGCCTCTTTGCAAGCTCCCTGAATTGCTCAACTCAGCAGTGCTTAATGAAACAATGACACATGGATGATATAATTCTTAATCCACATTAGGGAAGGGGTTTCTCCCTTCCCAGACAATTCCTCACTCCTCACTTCCAATTAATCAATAAATTAGAAATATTTACTCAGCACCTATCATGTGTAAGGAGCCATATCAGGTATGATCATCATTCACACCTTGAAAGTCTCAGACTAATAGGGCAGATTATCTATATCTATCTATCCATCTATCTATCTAATACAGTAGTTCTCAACTGGGGACAATTTTGCTCCTCAGAGGGCATTTAACAATGTCTGGAAACATTTGTCTCTGTCATAATTGGGGAAGGGGGGGTTGCTGCTGACATTTTTGGGTAAAGGCTAGGGATGCTGCTAAACATCCTACAATACATAGCTCAGCCCCCACAACAAAGAACGATCCAGCCCAAAACGCCGCTAGTGCTGAAGCTGAGAGGCTCTGATGTGCAGAGAGATGTACATTATGATGCTGAATGACAGGTGCAAAATGAGTGCTATGGGTAGAGTTTTCTCCAGGCTTTTAAGAAGTAGAATGACCTCTGTGGGTAGGGATGTTCAGGGAAAATTTCACAGAACATGTGAGATTTGAGCAACTATAAGATTAAGAGATTAGGCTAAGAATGTGAAGGACATCTTAGATCTATAATAGAAACCACATTTCATTTTATAATTTGATTGATTGGAAATAACTGCCTACAGAGCTGGGTGGGAAATGATTCTAAGGCCAAGTCCTAGCTCAGCAGGAAAGAGTGTGGTGATTGATTGGTGATGTCTGCTATAGGCAAGGGAGGGGGAGGGATAGTACCTATGCTGAGAAATTGCTGTCCCACTTTTACATGTGGAACAGGATGAGGAAAGAGGCAGAGGTGGAAATGAGCCAAGTGTTTTAGTACAGCAGAAGGAAGATCATGGGAGGTGTCTGGAGGGGCAGCCTGGAAGGGCCTTGAATGCCAGACTGAGGGCTTTGAACCTCAATCTGTAGGTAACGGGATGCCATGTAGGCACCTGCCTACCGGGCTGCCTTCAGGCCAGCTCCGCTGACAGGTCTTGAGAACTAAAGAAAGCTACCCAAAGCCCTTGCTCTTCATTTCTATAAAGGGAGTACTATTTCATCTGTTAACAGTGAAAACTGGCAGAATCATCACGCTCTGGCTTTTATGAAACTTATCCCAATGATGAAAAAAGTCCTATGAAGCTGCATTCAGAGATAACTGTTTGAAAAGCTGACTCCAAGGTTCACATTAATGAGCTCCTGTAAGCCCTTCTGGATAGAGCATTCCTTCTGAGGTTATTCATGCAAGAAAAAAAAAGGCTCAAGGAGGAGGGGGCAGAAGGGAGTGGGAGTCCACTCCTGGGGCTCATGTTCAGCTGACCCCCTGGCGAGGACACTGCGCTGCCTACTGATCCTGTGTGTCCTGTCGGCCTGGCTCCCCGACAGGCTGGCTCCTCCTTAGGCAGTTTCCTCTCTACCCTGGGAACGATACCTCCTTGATTTACTGGTTTGCAATTTTCCAAATGACATCATACTCCATTTTTTTCATTCTTTCCCTCTGCTCACCTCCCTCCTCTTAAATTCCCGTTTGTCCCACTTCCACTTCCCTGTCCTTTGGAACAGCAGCAACACCTTCCAATTACCACTCTCTGCAGTCCGCGTCAGCCGCCTGCTGACTCCCTCTCCCCGTCATCATTAATAAAGGTGACACTGCAGCTTGGCATGAATGCAGGTCCTCCCCCACCTGCCCCACCCTCTCCTCTCTTGGAGCAGAAGGCTCCCTGGCCACAGAGCCCCTGGCTTTGATGCTTTCTTCCCACACTCAGCTCCCATCCCTGTGTTCTGATCCGCACTCAATTAAAGAAAAATCAAGTGACACAATGAAAAATGCCATCCAGAGAGCTGGACTGGTGGTGCCCAGATATCAGACCAACTTACTACAGCCTCATATCTCCTAATTCCATCTAGAAAAGAAAAAAGATGTCACAGCTGTCTGGACTGATTTGTTCTTTAAAACCCCTGCTGACTCTTTCGCCCAGGCAGGCCGGAGGAAATCTTAGCAAAAGTCTAATCAAAGTTAAAGCTTAGAGTTAGAGGGTTGATAAGGAGAGTGATCCGTGGGAGTCAGTCCTTGCAAGTCAGCCTCTTTGTAGTGCAAATGGGGAAACCGTGGACCAGAAAGGTTAGGGGGTTTCCTCATGGTCACACAGCATCTGAAAGTGGCAGAGCTGGTACTAGAACGCAGCCATTGTGACCACACTGTTAAATCAACTATACCATTCTCTACACCTCCAAACACAGGCCCCTGAGCCTCCAAGTTCCCCACAAAATGACTGTTCTTTCCCAGGCCAGGGAGTTGCCTAATACCCAGAATAAATGACCTTAATTAATAACCAAGCCTGATGTTTGAGATGCACATTCTTCTTTATCTTCCTCACCACATAGGTTTCCAGATCTGGGGAAGAACAAGCCATTGACCACTAATTTCATCTTTCAAAAAAATTGACCGGGTGTCTCTATGACCACTATTCATCCCTGCTTTGATCTATTACATTCTGTGCCCAGCATCCAAATCTGGTTAAGAGCATCAAATTAAAAACCAAACGATGGATCACTGAAGTCACTCTGCATAATAAAAATTGTCTGAATGTGCGTCTACGGGGCCTCAGGGCAGGAATAGGGTGGGATGTGGGAGGCTCTGCTGACGCCACTTTGCCCAGAGACCCTCACACAGCCCGCAGAAATGCTTTGTTTGGCTGGCGCGGTGTTTTTAAAACATTTGACTCTTTGGTCAACACTTCAAAAACAGAAGCTATTGCATTAAAACTCTGGATTTTCAGCTTCTCTTGGATATTTGGAAGATCTGAAATGCCATTCTGCATTCCCATAGGGCAGCACTGGGAGCTGCCTCCTGAGATGGGTGGGGCTTGGGGGAGATGGACATGCACTTTCCAGGTAGCCAAGACCTGGCCTTGTTCTAGGGTCACTAACTCATCCCAGTTTGCCGACACTTTCCTGGTTTTAGCACTGAAAGTCCTGTGTCCCAGGAAACCCCTCGGTCCCTGGCAAACGGGGGCAGTTGATCGCCCTACCCAGTTCTTCCTTTATGTACCTGCCTGGTCCCTGTGGGCACTTGCACATATGGCCTCCTCCCCACTGCTTCCTTTATGCCCACATGCCTCCCCAGAATGGCGTTCAAGGCCACCCACCTTCTGAATCCTGCTTCTCCCTCCGCCACCTACATGCCCTCTACTCGAAACTTCTCCTCACTCCCTTGGCAAGTACACAAGCCAAGGATGCCCTTTTTTACACACTATGGAGTCCAATGAATTTTTAAAGACCCATGCAAGTGCCTCCTCCAGGAAGCCTTCTCTGATTCCACCTGATGCTCTTCTGTCCTAGACAGAGCCAGGCACTCCCTCCCTCTGTTCCAATAACACTCAATTCTTTCTCCTTTCATGGTTCCCGTCACCATTAGCACAGCATCGAGTGAGTAGACCCAGGGGCTGGCCTTCCTAAGGACTCAGAGGGAGTCAGAATTGTGATAAAATCAAAAAATGTAAAAACTTTGAAACAGTTTGAGGTTCCAGTCTCTGCAGTTGTGTTTTGCACAATTCACCAAAACGAAAACTCCAAATCATCCCACAAGTGTCTGCCCCTACTCCAGGGCAATATTTAGCATTCCAAAGTCTGTGAACGTCTGGGTCTCCTCAACACTGACATCCAGCTCTCCTGCTGCCTGTAACATGGACCCTAATCTCATGTCCGTGTGTCTGCGTTCTCCACTAGCCCTGGAGGAACTCAAGGCCAGGGACCTCCATCCACACCCTGTATCCTCAGGGCCTGGCACAGGGAAAGTGCTCAGTGACAGGTTTCCCAAATGACTGAGTGGGTGAGTCACTGAGTGGACAAGTGAGTGAATGAACTCCCACCAAAGAGACTGGGAGGATTGTCTCATTAGCTGTGATTTTAAAGAAAAGGAAGATCTTTTTAGCTGTCCCAGAGCCCCTGTTGCTTAGCTGATTGCCCTGAGTCATATTACAAGCTAGAACAACCAGTCTATGGTTGAGGTCAAGCTGTCATTCTTTTGGTCATTTCTCATAAGATCATAAGATTACAAAGTGTTGACAGCTTTAGAGTCTTTTCTGATAAATAAAGAGAATTCCAGGACTCCAACCTCCCACTGGACATTTCCCCCGGGACACCACGTAGGCAGTTCACATAAACATGTCAACGTCACCCTTCCCCTCTCAGACCCTCTCCCTCCTCCCTGTGTCTGGAACCACCCACTAGCTCAGGACAATAATCCAGCCATAGTCTCGATTCTCTCTCTCCTTCTCCCCCTCTGTCTCCTCCCACATTCCATAAATCACCAAGCCCTGGAGATTTAGAAATTTGTCTTGAATACGGTCAATTCTCTGCCCCCACTCTCACTGCCCTGATTGAAGCCACATCCTCGCCACCTGGATTATTCCAACAGCCTCCTAAGTGGTCCCCTGCCTCCACCTCTGCCCCCTCTAATCTCCGTATTGCAGTCAGAGCATGATCTCACTAAAAAGGAACTGAGGCTGTCACTCCTGCTTAAAATCTTCAGTGGAGCCCACTGACTCTGAGAGTAAGAATCCACACCTCGCAGCACAGGGTGCGGTTCCTTGCATGATCGGCCCTTCCAGTTCCATTTCTTCCTCTTTTCCTACTCGCTCCTCTAAACTCTACCATCAGGACACACAGAATTTGTCCTAATTCCCTCCCAACTCATGTATCCAGATCAGACTCTGATCACCTCTCTGTTCCCAGCCTCAGCACGTGCACACACACACCTTTAAACAATTTGCCTCATCACCTCTATTGAACTTCAGATCTCATATTAGAAATCACTCCCTCCAGAAAGACTCCTGGGATTCTCTCCACCCTCAGCTGGGTTGGGGGCCCATCTCTGAGCTCTCATGTCGCTGAAGAACGACTCTGATGGCTCTGATCACAGTTTTCGGGAGACTTCTCCTCATCTGTCTATGTCTGCTGTAGGACTGTGACGGCAGAGACTGTGTCAGCGTCCTGCTTTCTGCGTATCCCTTCATCTGCAACTTGGTGCCTGGCGCATAGTAGGTACACAACAAATATTTGCTCCGTGAATGGATATATGGCCTCAGGTCGAAGAGTAAAGGGGACACAGTTTGGGAAGGTACCTAAATGGTGTGTGCTAAGTGGGGTCTCCTCTGAGGGGACACACAGATTGATAAAGGGCTCTCTTCTAATCAGATAGGTTCCCCAAGGGAATTGGACTAAAGTCTGGTCTGTCATGGAAAGTAATATCCTCACTGTGTAATGGCTTGAGCCTGAGTGGGAAGGGAACGGCTTTTGGAATCCTGGCCATTCCTTTGGCTTTATGTCCCGTGGACACAGCAGGCGAAAACACTGGGCCCAGAGTTAGGAGACCTTGGTCTCAGCTCCAGTTCTGCCACTTGCTTCCTGTGTGCCTCCGGGCAGGCTGCTTTCTCTCTCTGGTCTTCAGCTATAAAACAAGGCTCCAGAGCCAGCTCCTTCTACTCTTGAGTGTGGTGACCTGGAGTCCCCCGCAGCTGAATGTGAATCCTGGTTCCCCCAATTCCTAGCTGTGTAGGCTTCTGTAAGTAATGCTGACTTCATGGGGTCATTACGTATATCAAATGTGAATGTAAATGTAAATTCCTTAAGTGGATAATGCAATACTGCTCACAGAGTAAGTGCTGAATAATGGTCATAGTCAAGAGTACAGGCACGTCATATGGCTCAGTTACCAATGGTTCTAAGGTAAAGCTACCCAGAAACAGCTAAGATTTGGGCCCTTCAACTAAGTCATGTCAACCCCCTCCCCCATAAAAGGCTGATTGTACACATTTGTAGCCCTGCATATCTTTAAAATGAAGCAGCCAACAAAACTGACTATATCACAATTAAGACAATAAATGATTATTACACTGAATCAAGCCATCAATTATGCTCCTACCATAATGGGATTATATACTTCATTTTGGAATTTTAAAGCCCTTACAACTTCAAAGCATGATCTGTCATATGCTATCACTTCAAGATTGGCGGGATATTGTGAAGAAAACCTGCCCTTGTAATGTCAGACGATGTGACCCCAAGGCCCCCCAGGTCTCATTTGAGTCTCCAAGTTTCCAGCTGGTGGAGGAGCAGGAAGATGACTTTCCAGTGAATACCCTGTGTCCCAGAATCCTCCTCTGGCACGGGAACCACGTGGGTTGTCACCTTCCCAGTTGCTCAGAACACGGAGGCACACGGCAAGTGGGAGCCAAGGAGCCTGAATTCTAGTCCCAACTTTGCCATCAATGAGTTGGGTGATCTTGGACGAATCTCTTAACCTCTATAGGCCTCAATTTCCTCATCTGTAAAATAATAAAGAGACCTATAGCTCCAAATTCTGAAAGTCTATGATTGGTACCTAAAATAAGAGATTGCAAAATAAGGCCCCTTCCTTTCTTGTTCCTTGGACGAGGCTGGGCTTGGAAGGTGTGGTTCCCAAACTTTCTGCACATTAGAATTACCTGCTATCCAAGTCCCCAGACATCAGGACTCCTAATGCTCCCTGGGTGATTCTCATGTGCAGCAAACTTTGGGAACCACTGCTCTTAGGGAGTCAGCGCAGCTCAACAGACAAAAGTGAGGCAGCTGCCCTGACGCCAGACTGGCCAGCCGTCTGAAACAAGCTACTCAATCCCGGTGAACCTACTTTTCCTCATTTCTAAACTCGTAAGGTTTTTGCAAGCAGTAAGTGAGATAATGCATGGGCACCTAGTGCCTTGCTACTGAAAATGCGGTCCGTGGACCAGCAGCACCAGGGTCCAGCAGCACCAGGGTCACCCTGAACTTGTTAGAAACGAAGACTTGTTGAATCAGAATCTGATGCTAAGACGATTCCCAGGTGGATAGCAGGCCCGTTGAAGTTTGAGAAGCACTGCTCTAGCACTGAGTGTTGTTCAATAAAACGTGCCTTCTGTAACCTTCTAATTAATCCCCCCCTTTCATTCATTAACCATTCATCGACACTTGCATATCGTGTGCAGGGCTGGGTGCTGGGCCACAAGCACAGTGACTGGCACAGCAGATATTTGGTGATTGAATGAATGGATACAAAAGCGAATCGGACCTGGCTCCTGTCCTCAAGGAGCTCATGGGCCAGAAGGAAAATTGAGACATGAAGTCCAATATCCACAATACAGTAATATTAACGAATGATGAAGGCTCCCCTTTATTGGCACACTTGCTGTGTGGCAGCTATGTGGGCTAAGCAATTTACGTGCATTTTCTCTTTGAATCCTCACAACAACATTGGGGGTAGATGCTATTATTACCTGTCTTTTACAAATGAGGAAACTGGTGCAGAGAGGGAAAGTAGCTTGTCCAAAACCACACACAGCTTGCACATGGCACCGATAAGATTTGAAGGCACAGCAGCCCCGGCTTGACCACTCTGCAGGACTGCCACTGTGAGATGAAGCACTAGGCAATTTCTGGCTTAACAACTTTGATTCGGCCCTTTCAAGGGCAGCCCCATCCCCAGGTGCTGTGGAGAGAGGCAGGAGGAGGCCCTGCGGGCAGGGACGCTGTTGGGTTTCTATTCCCGGCAGAAGAGCTGGCCAGACCGAGCACGCCTGCAGGCTGCGTGTCTCACACAGTTCACCACGTCCAGCCGCCCTCTCCCCGGCCTCTCTCCTGCCACTTGGACATTTTACTTGTAAATACATTCTGCAGGTGACACCAGGCTTCTCAATGACAAGTGCAAGCAACAAAAAGAGAAATCATTGTTTGAGCTTGAGGATAGAAGCAGAGCAACTTTCTGAAAATCAGCTGATGAGGAGCAGAGGCCAGGAGCTCCAAACCAGGGGTCCTGAGTCCCAGGCCAAGGAGGAGTTGCGAACAGGGACAGGCCTGCGGTCACCAGGGATAAAAGATATAATGTAATTCCCCTGGGTCTTCCTCACCAAACAGATGAGTTCCTGAAAATCTGCATCTAAATCATGTTTTGGTTAATATAATTTTATCATTCAACAGGAGATGGTGGATGGCACAGTAATTAATTGAAATATTTATTTGTGCTTCAACCTTCCTGTAATTTTCCTTTCCTTCTCCCTCCCCTATGCCCACCATTTCCCTAGGAGTAGCCAGGAATTTTGTTCCCTCGCCTTGGAGCAATGTTCCCACAGTGTGGACCGGCAGTATCAGCATCACCAGGGACCTTGTCTGAAATCCACATTCTCAGTTCCCGCCCCCGACTTGCTGAACCAGGACCTGAGGAGCAGGGCCAGTGGTCCATGTTTAACAAGCCTTCCAGGGGCTCTGACGGGCGCTAACATTCGCTGGAGAATTGGTGCCTTAGAGAGCTTTGGGGGAAAGCAGCTCCAGTGAGCAACCGATGCCAGGAGGCGGGAAGGACACATGATGCTGTGAGGGAGGAGGAGGCAGAAATTGAGGGGAAAAGGGTGAAAAGAGACTAGGAGGGCGGTGGGGGGTTGAGGTTCTCAGTAGCAAAGATCAGTAGGTCCTGCCATTGGTGTGCCTCAGAGGGGACCGTGCCCCTAGGACGGCTGGACCCCCAGCCCCAGCGGTACTGAACCAGCCAAGCCTCCACCCTAGAGCCATGTATGATCACGCAGTGGCTAAGTCAGCAGTGACCAGGGTGCGCCTAAGACCAGAGGGGTCTCCATGAATGCTCAGCTAGGCAAAAGCCCCCAGAGACTTTTCCGTGATGCTCTGGGTGGGGAGGGAGGAAGCTGAGATTGAGTCCTTGTCAATGCCAGCTGAGTCAGGTCAAGGCTGCTCTGGATTAGATTTAATTTAATTTAATTTAGAAAAAAATCAAGGATCTGTCATCTCCTATCTCACAACAGCTCATGGATGTAAACTGATACCCACTATACCTCAACTACTTTAAGGAGGTTCTTCAAAGAACAATCTCAGGCCCTCCCAGACTCTCTTTAGGCAAAGGCAACAGTGCCTTATGAACACAGAACAAAGGGGTGGGATGTTTTGTTTTCCAATACAGATCATCCGGGGGCACCCAGTGGAAATCCAGGGGCAGAGGCTGGGACCAGAGGGGCAGCCCGAAGCCCCACTTCTGCTCTCCTCACTTCTAGGGCAGAGGAATACCAGTTCCTCTCGAGCAAACCCGGCCAGTGTCCCTCCTCTTACTTGGCTTCTCCATGGTGGGTAGGTTCCCTCCAGAGCCTCACTTTAACCATCGAAATGTCAATCCTCACAGCCTTGGATTTAGCCCAGCTGGCGCTGAGAATCTAGGAACCTTCCACCTCCCAGCCCACACCTGGCCAGGTGATAGTTGCAGAGCACCGCCCAGGCAGGTATGGGTGCTAATGCTTTCTCCGTTCTGAGCAGTGAGAATTCTGCCTCATCTGAGTCTGAACTCGGTGCCCTCTCTCCTCACTCTGACTTCTACTTGATGTCCACCATGCACCACCTCAGCAGGAAGCGCTTTCCTTTTCCTTTCAACTCATGCAACCCTCTTTCTTTCTTTCTCTCTCTAGTGTTTTTTTAAAATCATTTCCTACTTATTGCAATATTTTCTAATATGTCATCTTAAGCAATAGGCATTAAATTCCTAGAAGTCAGGGATCATGTCTAAAATACATCTTTGTACTGCACCCACCCTAGCACCTGACACAGGTTAGGTTTTCAGTAAATATTTACAGAATGACTATATACACAACTACCCATTTGACAACTACAGGTGGATATTTTACAGGCAGCTCAAACTCATGGTGCTCGTTGGAATTCTTGATCTTCACCTCCTTACTCACCTCAAATCTGATCCTCTTCCTTATCTTAGGAAATGGCGTCTCCATCTTCCCAGTTGTCTAGATGGAAAGCTTCAGGCATCTTTGACGCCTTCTCTTCCTGGCCACATCCAACTGTTGACCAAGTCCTTTCCAATTCTACTCAGAAAATATGGCTAGATTCTCTCCATTTCTCTCTGCCCCAGTTCAGTCCACCACCATCTCTCCCCTGCACCACAGCAACAGCCTCCTAACTGCTATCTGCTTCCTCTCCTCCGGGGAGCAACCAGAGTGGATCTTTAAAAAATCCAAGTCTCATTACTCACATCTCTACTTAGCCACAATAAAACTTAAAGTCCTCCCTTTGGTTTCATCTCCCCTACTCTGCTCAGACACACTGGCTTTCTCTAAGTTGGACAAATTAGCTTGTTCTAATAGACTCCTCACTTTATTCTTCTTACAAAACTTTATATTTTTCCTTCTCAGCATTTGTCACAACTCTTAATTAGATATTTATTTATGCATTGACTTGTTTAGTGCCTGTTTCCTTTCTGAGGCAGAGCTCCTCAAGGGCAGGGACAAGGTCTGCCTAGTTCACCATTGTCTTCCCAGCACCCAATGCAGTGCCTGAATATAGGAGGTGCACAGTAAGTATTTTTTGAATGGACACATGTTTAAATTCTAAACATTATGCTCAGCATGCTATGCTTAGTCTTGCTCTGTTGTTAGAGTTGATTAGCTAGCAAATGTGAGACATTCCCCTGATGTAAGGCACGACTAGGCAATTCAGTTTAATTCTGTTCAGTGCAGTTCAAGTCATTTCAGTTATATTCAGTTCATTTTAATTTAATTCAACAAACCTTCACAACACCAGAAATCTGACAGCCTTTGTGCTAGGTGTAAATAAATCAGCAATGAAGATTTCCCATTCCCTGCCCTCAGGGGGTGCCCCATTTATTGCTCCTCATTTTACGACCAATGATGATTATAGGACAAATGACTGAACTTACACTCATGAAACTGCAAACAGACAACTGGTCAACCCAAACTGGCTCTCATTGCCATCACTTACCAATTTACTGTATTGGGGTGTCCAATGACACCTACAGAGGTTTAAATATTGTGGAATATGAATTTCACAATGACCTGTGGAAGTGAATAATGAGATGATGACCAAGAATGTTGAGTCCAATGACTCGTCCTCTATCATTGGTCATCTCTAGTGACAGAAATTCTCCAATCCATATTGAAAACCTACCCTAGGACCTCACGTTCCTTTCTAATTGATAATTTCTCCCTTTTATTCTATTTCATTTTGAGTATATGAAATTTTGGCCTATCTACTTCCCCCCAAATGTGAGATAAATGACAAATTAAAACACAAGGACGTATTATCAATGTCCTGAAGTGAGTTCATCTATTACAAGAAGCAGAAATAGTGACTTTCAGGCACCAACACTGAGTAGATGTAAGTACCCAAGGATCTGGCTCTGAATTCTCTGGAAACTAAGGCAGAAAAAAAAGGAAATATATCAATTTACACAGTTTAAATTTTCTGACAAGGAAGGCAAGTAGAGCTTTCTGCAGGGACCACATTATTTTCTCCTCTGTAACTACACATGGGCAGGAATTTATCATGAGTCTTTATAAAAGGACTTAGAGAAGCAAGGTAGACCTCACCTTGATCATTTTCACAAAAGCAACAAATGCAGCTCAACCCGACTGTTCTAAGATGCACTCTCAATAAAGGCAATGCTTTGAGAGGTTGATAGCATGGGAGCCAACACTCTGCCTTCTGATGATGTAGCTTCATACTCATTTAATTTAATTTAGCTCCATTTCCTCTTAACTGGACCTCAAAAGAAACCAAACAGCTGTTTGCCCTTCTTCCAAGTGTTACATACTCAGCTCTCTGAGATGCTTCTGTTTCCTCTTTTCCAGGACAAATCTTCTTTTCCATCCTGTTATCATATTTCCTATTTTTTCCTACTGAGTATTCTACCTGGTCTCCACACTACTCTTTCTTGATCTTTCTAGATCTGTGATGACTCTTAACATGGGGGAGGCACAACTAGGATAGCATTTGTTAATAAAATATCTGGCCTGGTGCAAGAAATGCAAAGTCAGAGGATCTCAGAACTGGGAGGACTCCCTACGATTATTTAGCCCAACACTCACCCTTATGCATGATCCCCTCTGTAGCATCCCCAATAAAAGATCCACTGATCTCTGCTGGAATAATTCCAAAACGAGAGAAATGTCCACCTAATCAGGAATTCCCTCCCCTCTGTGGACAGTTACAATTGTTAGAAAGTTCTGTCTTAAGTTGGGTTGTAAACTTCTTTCTTGTAACATCAAGACATTGAACCAGCTTTGCTTCTGGAGAATGATCTTCTGATTCCCCTAAAATATTCTGAAAAGTTTATGATTTTTATACACACCCACTCCTGCTCACTGGAATATTCTACGATTCTACCTAAGTTTTCATATGTTGTTTCTGCCCAGTCCCAGGATTAGATACTTAGGAAGTCAGTAATTTATTAATGGAAGCTATGTGATCTAGATTCTGGAAGCTGTGTTATTCCACCATGAGCTGGTCATGCTGATAAAACACAATCATTTGAGGAACACAAAGCATACTATATATTTTTTTTCCCACTGTCTTATTTTCAGCCAAATAGAGAAGCATGAAAAGGTGAGAGCCCTTTACCCCTAGTCAATTATGGGTGACTGGGTGGCTGAAAAATGACAGCCCTTTGCGTGAATGGCCTCTCTATTGCTGGGCATTGCAGGCACACCAGCTTTTTTCCTGGTCTTAGTGTTTAACAATCTTTAAGAGAGCTCTATGCCTAACATTGAATCTCAAAATGTGACATTGTTCTTAAAAAATGAATATTTAAACCACGTGCTGCAAATTCATACCAAAACAAGGAAAAAAAAATACCCCCCTTTGTCCTCTATTTAAATCATAAGAAGAAAGGGGGAGGGGGCTGGGATGAAGTGAACAACCACCCTGCACGTGTATAGAAAGCTATAATTTAAATGTGCACACCAGGGTTTCAATGAGAACGTTCTAAACCATCAGCCCTGTTATTCGGATGGTGGACTTTTCAGACTGTTTGCCCACCTCCCGGGCTTTTCATTGCCCCTAGAAATCCCAGCTTAGACCAAGGAAGGAAGGCAAAGACAGTATCTGACAGTCTCGTGAGCTCCTCATTAGCAACAATGTAGCAAGGTGTGCACAGGGTAACTTCCTTTTCCTGCAAAGCAGCTTCCAAATTCTCTGTCCATTTAGTCAGGCCGCCCTCTTCCCCACCATGAGGGCAGATAATGGAGTTGACTAAGGACCTGTCTGTCTAAGTGCATGTGGACATAATGTTTCCCATGTGCACAAGCATCCATATGTTCAGGGAGAATACCCACCAGGTGAATTTTAAATGTGCCTGCACTGCTTTAATTGTCAAGAGCACAGCACATGAGCGTCTCTGTCCAGGTTAGCTGGCAGGGCCTCTCCCCGTGCTGTTTGCTCAGGGTGGAGTTTGTAGTGGAAACTTCCCGTTCTGCTGCCTACCTCAGTGTGTCTCTGTCAGCAGGCTTCTTTAAGGAAATAACAAATGTGCTCAAGCAGGGGGGAGTGAAGGGGGCGAGAAGGACAGTAGCACTAACTGGAGCCCAACCAACCCTGGAGCGAACAGGGCCACCAACAGAGCAGGAATCCAAGAAGATCAAAGCCCCTCACCCCGCAAAGCCAGGACACTCTGGGAGCCTGGAAAACCCAGAAGGATTTCCATATGTTCCCGAACCTTACTAGCCCATTGCCTCTGCTGCTCCATTAGCAGGAATAAGGTCCCTCTGCGGTTTTCATTCCCTGACTGTTCAGCAATGGAAAGAGTCCCAGTTCCATCTGTGACCTTGGGCAGGCACCTAGCATCTCTGAGGCTCAGTTTTCTCATCTGCTCAGGGGGACAGTTATACTTACCTTCACAGGGCTGTCAAAAGGAAAAAATAGGAGCATTACATTAAAATAATAATAGCTAACGTTAGTTGAGTACTTATTATATGTCAGGCAATGTGTTAAGTGCTTTCTATATTTTGTCTCATTTAATCCTCACAACAACCCTAGGAGATAGGAACTCTTACTATCCCCATGATATGGATGCAGAAACTGGGGCTCAGAGCAGTTAAGTAACTGGCTAAAGATCACACAGCCAACTGGTACTGATGGTGCCATTTCCCCTCATTCATCCATTCACCACTCTTTATCGAGTGCTTGCCCCGCACCAGGCACTGAGAAGCAAACCCACAAGCGTCCCTGCTCTCAGGGCTCTCACAGTCTCTAGTTCCTGGAGTGCATGAACTGAACCCTCTGGGCCAAGCCCTGCCCGGTGCGGACGACTGAGACATGCTCTGGGCACAGTGCTGCTTCTACAGGTCCTCCAGGGGCAGAAACGAGGCCTATTGGGTAAGGCAGAAGGTCTCGTGTGTCCTCCTGTGTGATGCGTTCCCAGACTTCTAGGTCTGAAAGGAAGCCTGAGGATAAACTGAGTCCATTCTCTGCCCTCAGAAAGACTGCATTTGTACTCTTCGCTGGAGAGACTCAGCCAGGGAACCTAGCTTTAAAAACTTGATTAAACAAAATCTGTATTTACAAACAGGTGAATTTAAGGGCATTCCAGTGCCTTTAAATAGTCAGCACTCCTGGTGCATTTTAAATAGGATTGATTCAATGCATTTTCTTCGCATACATCTTTTCAGGAATGCAAAACACACCTGTGCCCAGCATCTTAAGGCTTCTGAAAGGTAGATGACGCCTTTCTCCCTGCTTGGTTACATGCCCACACCTCTAAAAGCATTTGTATGGAAGTCCTTCCTTACATCTAACCTGAATCCTGCCTGAGATGCTTAAGGTCACTTCGGAGAGAGGGAGGGACTTGAGGGAAGAGGGTGGATCTGGGGTGGATGACAGCCTTGCATTGGGGACTCCTGTGAGATCTGGGACAGCCTCTTGGTTAATAACATCACTTGTGGCTGAATCTTGGCATCATTTTCCTAATTCTGATAGAGCTACTCCCAGACACTCAGTCCATCTCCGAAAATCCTTTTCTTGGAGACACTTAAAGCAGCATCTGCAATTTGCGCCACGCAGCTTAGCACTTGCTCAGCCAGGATGGATCTTAAGGAAGGAAGGACAGAGAAGGAAACTGAGACTCCAGGAACTAAAGTGCTTGACCAAGGACATGCGGCAAATCTGTGGCAAAACTGGGAAGACCATGCGGACTCCAGACCCCAAACCTGATGATCTTTCCTTTACAAATCGGAGTCTTCTCACCTCATCTGACTCTTTGTTCCTCTAAGGTGCAGAGCTGTGTCTTGTTCTTTTTTTAGGAACCCCACAGCCCAGGTTTAGGGACATTAGTTGTTCAAAGCAACTTTGGTTTGCTTTGACTTGAATGGGTTCAGGCAAGACCGCCTCGGCCGTGAGACATGAGGAGGAACTGAGTCCGTGGAGCCTCTGTGCCTATTTGTACATAGAGACCTTATTTAACCGGGTTTTCAAGTGAGCTTCCCTGGCTGAATCTCTCCAGTGAAGAAGGGCACAAATGCAGTCTCCCTCCCTCCCTTCCTTGCATGCTTATTGAATCTGCTCAGGAAGTGTTTGAGCCCGGAAACTTCCTACTGGAAAGAAAGGCCCATCACTCTCTGAGCGTGCCCTGGCACTGTCCAGGTGACCTTCTGCCCCCAGTGGTCCTGGGAAAGCAGTCCTCTTTCCTGTCCTCCAGGACCACTCTGAGGCCTAATTAGATGGCAGAAGCCTGGCGTTCTCACCCTCCGGGAACAGCCACGCAGCTCCTAGGCTTTCCACCGTTCCAGAATCTCTGCAAGGTTACAGGCTGCCTGGCTCAGGGGAGCACTCGTGCTGGGTGGGGTCCTACCATTGCCCTCTTCTTGGAGGTTTGCCAAGTCACAGGAGGCACTGTCTGTGACTGACTCCCAGTGCCCCTCAAAGTTGAACAACCGATGAAAATATCTCTTCGTCTTTCATGGACACTCCCCTGGCTGGTGGTTCAAGTCACTGTTGATTTAGTCATCGGGTTGCACACGTGCAGCCCTAGTGGACCCCTCCGAGCCTTCCCAGGCATCGGTGACCTTGACCACTCATGAAGTCACTCACCTTGAATTTGGGAGCCACCCCTTGAAGCTTTGTAAAAAATTCAAGTTTGGGAAGGCCCAGGACTCTGCATTTGGGGAATAAAACTATCTTTTGGGCAAGTCACTCCCCAACTTGGGCCCCATTCATAAAGTGGGAGAACAGGGATAAATGAGCTCATGGGTCCCTTCTGTGTCCAAGTCCCACCTGACTGCTGAGCCACTGTTGTGGGGAGGGAGGGTGGAGGGGATTTTCTGTCCACTAGCTGACAGCCCGTCCTAATTACCTTGCCTGAGGCCTGAAAAAAAATTTTTACAAAAAGAGAAAACTGCAAAATCAAAATTAACAAATGTTTAATTAAATGTCTACATAATGTAATGTTATATAAATGCCATTAATTGTTAAATTTGATATTTACAAAAATTAATTACATTTAAAAACAATTTGTTCCTTAGAATTTTTCACTTTGAAAGAATTTTCAAACATGCCCTGTGATTATTGAGGGTTTATAGCCATGAGTTATTCACAGCGAAATGCTTTGAACAGCCAAATCATTAAAAATCTCTTTTAAATAGTTCACAGCAAAAAATATTAGTGTGGAATATGGGCAACTTTTAATATGTTTGATAAGCTGTGAAGTGAAATCTCCAAAAGTAAGAGTGTCCAGGGCCTTTGAAAATGTTAAAATTGTCTTAGAACCACAGTATATAATACAAAGGACTAATATTCATTAAGCATTTACTCTGTGCCAGGCTCTCTTTCTAAGCCTTTTGCAAGGATCAGCTCATTCAGTCCTTGAGACCATCTTTGCAGTAGAAACAATTCCCATTTTACAGGTGAGAAAACTGATACAGAAGTAAGTAACCTTCCCAAGGACACGGGTCACTTATCAGCACCGCTGGGATGGGAAACCAATGACTCCAGGGCTCAGGCTCTGCCTGGCATCCCTGGGCCTTTCCAGAAGAGGAAACAAGTGCCGGCAGGGCGAGAAGGAAGGGATGCGCGTATCCACAGATTAGGGGCGCAATTTACGGTGCATCAAACGGAATCTATCCCTTGTTCGGCCCTGCTGCTCCTGCTCCCTCCTCTGCAGTTGTCTTGTGCCCACAGAAGTCTCCTCTCAGCCCCACCTACATGCTATTAATATGCAAAAAATAATTTTCTTAAAAAGGAGCTAAAAGCTGTTGACGGCTCTGTCAGCATTTCATACAGCACTTAATCTCCTTCAATCCTCACAACAAACCCCCTCTTATGAACAAGGGATTTGAGGTTTAGAGACTTGAAACAATTTGCCCATGGTCACATGGGTCTCAGAAGTAGCGGAAGCTAGGATTTACACTCCGGGCTTATTCTAAAGCCTATACTCTCTTTTATATTAGGGATGTATGTGTATTGTTTAAGCAATTCTATTAATCAGAAGTATATTGAATAAAGAAATGAAGCCCTCCCTTTCCCACAACCAACATACCCCACTTCCCCTATCTTATCCCTTCTCCCTATGTGTCCACAGTTAATAGCTTGGTGGGCATCTTCCAGATTTTTTGCTATATATATTTACACATCTGTCTAGGCATCTGTCCATCCATCCATTCCTTCCTCATTTATTTGTTCTGGTGGCTTCACTCTCTACATGTGGCAACCCTCAGGATGGAAAAGGCAATGGCCGCTCCTTCCCAAGATGTCGAAATTCCAAGGGTGAGGCTGCCCAGAGCCCTGATATATATCCATGGGATCAGGAAAAGCAGGTGGGGTGCTTCTCAGCACTTCTATCTCATGACCCCTTTGCAAGGTTTCTCTGGTTCACACACCAGTTTTCTCTACTCCTGCACGGTGTCATGTGCTGGAATGGCACACGGCGTTCTCAGCCTGGGAGGTCTCCGGGCTCAGCTGCCTCAGATCTCACACTCAGGGAGCTTTGAGAAGGACAGGATACCTGCATAAGACTAGTGGCAAAAATCTGACTCACTGCTGTTTCTCCATCCTTTGCTTAAAGGGGAATCATAATTAGAATTATCCAGAAGAGAGAACCAGGCAATGGATTGAATTACTTGGGCACAGGACCACACCGCAGTGATTTTTGCATACCCGATGTCAACAGAGCATCTAGTGCGCAGTAGGTCCTCAGTAAATTGCCAAATGAATAAGTTGGTAGAATAAGAACAGGATCTCCTCCCAGTGTTGCATGCAGAAAAGTTCTGTTACAGTGAATTTTTTATTTTCAAAGACGAGAGATTTTTAGTCCTCTGGTGGATTATTTTTTCCTTTTATTTTCATAGTCACAGTTCAGGGGCGAAGAAAAGCTTCTCTCTCTCTGAAATCGCAGGAGAAACCCATGGGGTTTGGGTAACTTAAACTACACGGCTCTGTCTTTCACATGTTGCAAGAATAGGAATATTTAACAATTCCACTGACAATCTCACCTGTGTAAAAGGAGTGACTTCCTGGCTGAGAGATGGTCAAGATAACATTGTGCCAAAGAGTGCAGTCTGGGCAGTCTGCAAGCTCGGGGCTCTGGTTCTGGTGCCTGCTTCTTGGCTGTGTGATCTTGGGCAACTTATTTAACTTTTCTGTTTCTCAGTTTCATCATCTGTAAAATGGTAATAATAGTACCTCCCTCATGTAGTGTGTGGAAGAGGATTAGGCAAGACGATACAAGCAAAATATTGAGCACAGTGCTTGGTGTAAATATAAGTGTGTGTGTGTATTTGTGTGTGTCTGTATATAATAGGAGTTCAAAATTATATTATTATTATTATTATTATTGTGTGTGTGTGAGGAAGACCAGCCCTGAGCTAACATCCGTCGCCAATCCTCCTCTTTTTGCTGAGGAAGACCGGCCCTGGGCTAATATCTGTGTCCATCTTCCTCTACTTTATATGGGACGCGGCCACGGCGTGACTGACGAGCAGTGCATCGGCGGGTGCCCGGGATCCAAACCCGCAAACCCCGGGCTGCCAAGCGCGGACTAAACTGCTGCGCCACCAGGCGGCCCCCAAAATTATATTATTATTATTAATAATAAACTCTGGACCCCCATCATAATGCTATTTGCAATATCCAAGAACTTGATTTCTATTGACACTATTTGTGGAGTGAATGAATGAATGCACCATGTTGACCACGGTGAGATGCTGAGGCGGGTATTCTACCTAGTTCACCTCTGAATCAACAGAGTCAAGCAGGTGGCACAGCAGCCTTTCTACGTGAGTTAGCCGAACGTTCCTAATTCAGAAAGACTAAGTGGGGAAAGGGTCAAGAGCTCTGATTTTTTAATCCAGAAGATCTAGATTCAAGTCCCAAGTCTGCCATTTGTTATCTTATGTAGAAGCATTAGGAACTCCTGTCACATATGCATCTTTGGAAAGAATGTCCATGGGACAGGACACTTTTATTTTCAAAGAATGTAAGCCAGAAGGGCCTCTGATACTGTCCATGCTGGGGGTGGTAGGATCCAGTCTTTCCCCCTTTTTTTTTGCTGAGGAAGATTGGCCCTGGGCTAACATCCGTGCCCATCTGCCTCTATACTTTGTATGTGGGATGCCTGCCACAGCATGGCTTGATAAGTGGTGCATAGGTCAGCGCCCGGGATCCAAACCTGCGAATCCTGGGCTGCTGACGTGGAGCGTGCAAACTGAACCACTATGCCACCAGGCCGGCCCCCAAAGTCTTCCCATTTTTGATAAAGAAATGGGTATAATAGCACCCCCCTTTCCTCTTCTTTCTACTCTATCCCTGCAAGAGGGGCAATAAATGAGAGCAGTTGAGGAGGCGAGAGGGAATGGTGGGGACTGTGCCCGTCTAAAGCAGGCAGCTCTCATCAGCTTTAGCCAATCACCACCATGTAGGAAGGCAGGCCCAGTCAAGCCAGCTAGTCTGACTTCTGAGCAGCTGAAAATCTGGACGGTCATGTGAAACCTCCCATATTTCATATGTTTCCATGTAACTCAAAATTAATTTTATAATTTTGAGTGGGTCAGCAACATGAGGGATAACCCAAACACTGTGGGCTAGATTCACCTTCTGGGCTGCCAGCCTTTGACTTCTAATCTAGTCCAACAGGCTCAGCCTACGAAGCAGGACCCTGGAGCCAGATCACGTCAGGAACCTGCCTAAGCTGGTTAGTCGTACAGAGTCAGGGATGGAATCCGGTCCCGATACCCCAGCCAATATTAAGAGATCAAATAATGCTGCAATAGAATGTGGCTGTTATAAAGAATAATGACAAAATGCCCAGAAAAACACAACACGAGGCAAAATACTTGGTAGGTGTAAACAGCACCCCCGAGGCTTCCTGTCACATAGAAAATCCACAGCAGAATCCAGGTTCCGGAACCAAAACCAAATAGAAACTTACACAAGCCTCGGTGAACTGTTCCTCTGCTACAAGACAGGGCCATGTCGTGCGGCCCCGAACTCCGGCCTCTCAATCCCCGTCACACAGCGATCTCCACTCCTGTTTACTTGAGTTTGTCTTCGGAAAGATTTATTGTTTGAAAGTCTGAAAAGGCTATTGTGCTGAGATAATACTAATATTTATTGAGCTCTTAGTACAAACCAGGCGCCGTCTAAGCTCTCTGCATATACCTGTGCACTTAATCCTCGAAAAATCCTCGAGGAAGGCTTACCAGTCCCCCTAGGAGGAAATTAAGGCCCAGGAAGGTTAATAACATCCCCAAGGGCTCAGAGCTGGAAAATAGCAGCTCTGGGGTTTGAACCCAGACAGCGTGGCTCCAGAGTCCAAGCTTTTAGCCACCACCCATGATCGTTCCTGCCTGTTCTTATGATGCCAGAACAGAGAGAGGGCGAGAGGGGCCCACCACCTCCTGAGAACGTTGCACAATGGGCTCTAGGATTCAGTTTGGCTCCAGCTTGAGCATTCTTCAGAACAGAGGGCACCAGATGCCTTCGTGAACAGTGTCTGTGATCCCCAAAGGGACACACCCTCCTCCCTTGTGACTTTTATTTCCCCTTGTGAATGTGAATTCTACCAGAGGATAATCTAAACCAGGACTCACTTTAAAAGAAAATTGAGACAGGAGGGTTGCTTGCTCACTGATGTGAGGATGTGTGTATGTTCAAGAGTCTATTCGCATTCCTCACTGCAAAAATGAGACCCCCAGCTCTTTCACCAAGAAGTCTTAAGTGACAGAGTGATATCTTGCTCCATCGGCTCCTTTAATTAAATGAACTCTGAAACGTTACACCTCTGTGTACACTCAGAAACTCTCCTACTCTGTTCCTTTTTGATCTCTGTAATTTATTTTAAAGATCACATTTAACATGTTATTTGCTCTGTGAGCCACGGCCCAAAGAAATCTAATTCTAACCTGATCAGAGCGTTCCATTCCATGTTGCCCCAATTGTTAAGAAGCTGCCACATTCCTCCACGCCGTTACCATTGCCTCTGAGTTAAGTCTAAATTCAGTCTGGAGGTGGAGGCTCCAGCCACCTTTCCAAGTTTTTTTCCACTTTTCATTAACTAATTCTCCTCCCCTGCAGCTAAACCGGGCTACTGGCTGTGATCTCCTTCAAAGAATGTTTCAAAAACCATTCCTTCCTGGAACCCACAAGAATGGGTTCCCTCCTCTCATGGGTCTCCACGAGGCTTCCCAGGCACCTGTATTTGTAATTCTCCCCATGTTGGGATCTGCATTGTCACAATCTCCCTCCTGGGAAATCTAAGCAACAGGAGGGCCAAGATTGTATCGTCAATGTTTCCCTATCACATTTTACACATAGTAGGTATTCAGCAAATGTTTCTAAAGTTGAATCGATCATCTAGGGGACTGATGCATAAATGGAACAGTCTTGGACTTTTGTGTTTACATTCAAAACAATGCCAAGGAAACTCTACCACAGGGCTATACACTTTTATCAGCATGCTCTGCTTTCCACTGAGTAACAACCCTCTCTGTTAGGAAACACAGTGATTCTAAGGGAGGGAGGGCACTCGGGGAAGGCTTCCACTACACCTCTGGTATTGGATGCATGTACAAATAGGATGGGGACAGTCTTTTAGTTTGGTAACTTAACGAACACTTGTAATGCCTGCCTTATGCTGTACAGTGTGTTCAGTACAGAGGAGACATGGAAGAATAACCAGGGGCCGGTCCTTGGGGAGCTCCTGGTCAGCAAAGGAAACAGACAAACTGCCCTGAGGGTCTGGCCCCGAGTGGGTGGCCAAAATTATCTGTGGAAGGAAGGAATAAGGTAGCAGAGAAGGGGAGGAGGAGGGAGGGAGAGAGACCTAGAAAGGATATATAAATGTATGTGTGTCTGTGTGTGTGTGTGTGTATGTGTAGGTAGATGATAGACAGATAAACAGATAGATCATAGATGATGTAGATGAGGGATGGATATGAAAAAATAGAGAAAGGTGCAAATAACCATTCTCCTCCCTCCACCCTAAGTCTCTCTGTGTAACATTATCCTATTTTATCTTCTTTGTAGCACTTATCACAATCTGAAATTAATTCATTTACATGTTTATTTGTTTATCCTTTATAAAAAGACATTCTGAATCCTCTACTAAAATGTAAGCTCTGGGAGACCAGGGGTCTTATCTGGCCTGCTGCTCACAGTGTCCCCAGAACCCAGGCCATAACAGGCAAGTGACGATTTGTTAAGTGAAAGGATAAAAGAAGCTGTCAGATGGAATTTTCACACCTAGAATTTAAACTAGGAAGTAAAGAGGGTGTATATCGAATGGGTGGCCTGATTCCTCTCTTGGCACCTTACAAGAAGAACTCTCTGGCTCTCCCCAAGAGTGGGGTCAGCCTCAGGGGGACAAGACTGAGGGGATCAAAAATGGCAACTACTGACCCTCCTTCCAGCAATTCCAATAATTCCCCCCGCCCCTCCACCCCCTCCCTGGGCATAGCTTTTCAGAATGCTGCATGGTGTGGCATTTATTTTTTATTCATGGAATGCTTGTGTGCTGATGCCAATCCAGCAGGCACTATGACAGAGAAGGACCCATTTCTGTCCCGCTCCTCCAGACAACAGACAATTTGAAGAACAATGCGTGCATGCTGACAGTCAGCCGTTCCGTCCCCACAAGACAAAAGCACTATTGCTGAGGTTTTATCATAGTTGGGGATTTTCGTCTCCATTTCTAGAGGGGGAGAATAAGAAATAATGAAACAAAAAGGCGTGTTTAATGCGGAGGGCCAGAAAAGCCAGGTTCCAGGGCAGACACACCTGAATCTTAATCAGGCCCATCCCGTATTAGCTGAGTGGCCCCAGGCAGGACAATCACCTCTCTGAGCCCTGCTCTCCCGTCTGTAAAAGAGGCTAATGAAGTCTACACTAGAGGGCATGGTGAGGACAACGGACGAGAAAGTGTGTGGCCCGGTGCCTGGCACCCAGCCTGGGCATGGCCAATGAATGCCAGTTCCCTTCTCATTCCCCTTGGAACACGCTCCATCCTATTCCCCCCTCATCTCCACTTCCCAATCTCGGCTCAGCGCATTAATTCAAGTGGGTTCACAGTGACTGAGTAATGTACGAGTTCCACTATCGGACTGCCCAGGTTCAAATCATGGCTCTATCACTCATTTGGTGTGTGATCTTGGAAGGTGGGTAATCTCTCTGAACTTCAGTTTCTGCAGCTGTAAATGGGAACAGTAACAGGGACTCACGGAGCTGTGTGAGGATGAAGTGGACCTTGCAGCTAAGACATTTAGAACTGTGCCAGGTACGTCCCAAAGGCTCTCCAGTATGAGTGTACTCAACGCCCTGCTGCAACCTCCCGGCCTTCATTCTGTCCCTCCAACATGGCAAAACTCCTTCCTGACTCAGGGCCTTTGCCTATGCTGTTCCCTATGCCCCAAACACCATGCCCTCAGATCCTTGCATAGCTGGCTCCATCTCAATATTCAGGTCCCAGCCTGAAGGCCCTCTCCACAGTGAGGTCTTTGCTGCCCACTCAGTCTCAGCTAGCCTCCCTCAGCCCTGACATTCTCTATGACAAACTCCTATCGTGTGATTTTCAGAGCACTTATTACCACCAATTATTTTTCCTATTTGGTTTGCTCATTTATCGTCTCTCCCCACCCCACTAGAATGTAGGTCTCTGAGAGCAGAAACCAGCCTGTCTTATTCCTTGAAACTGTGTCTGATGCATAGTGAGTCCTCAGCAGATTTGTGAAATGAAGAAGTGAATGGGTGGATGAATGAATGAATGATTATGCCTCCAGGAGAGAAAGTGAGCTGGGGCACCTAATTCTTTGCAGTGTTTTGCTGGGGTTCTGCCCACCTGACGCCCAACGCAGGAGCCGTGGTAAAGGCCAATTTCCAAAAGTCCTGTCCCTTCCTCCAAGTATGAAAATCAGCTAATGACACACTTGATAAAGCCTAAAGATAGCATCCGGGAGAGCCCCCTGGGACTTCCTGTGACTAATCACCCTCAACCGTCCAGTTAGAGGAGCTAATGCATCTCCTCCCTCAGATTCCTGCCTCCTGACAGACCAGCTAGGCTGGATGTTGGAGGCTGGAACACTACTCTCCCCACTGCTGCCTTCCAGAATGGTTCTGTGGGGCTGGAGCCTGCTCTTCTCTTCAAGTGACCAGAAGCTTGGGTCCTTTTCTCCCTCAAGGGCAGAAATACTGTTAAATTACGCCTTCCTCACATTTACTGCTGCTGAGATGGCCTGTAGAATGATCTGGGTCCTCTTGGGTAAACTCAGCTTTGGCTCTGAAGAGCCTCACCCAGCTGATGGTTTGTGAATGGATGGTGGACAGCAGGGAGGAGGGGAGGGCATCGGGGTGTTGCACCAGGACTGGAGCCTGCCTGGCCTGGCCCACGTGGCTTCCTGGAGTTGGCACTGTGGGGGATGTTCATGTTTCTGGAAAAGAACCACATCAATATTCTGGGTGACTCTTATGCAAATAAGGACAAGTCTCAGGGCCTGAAGTCAGGAAAAAATCAGGTTGCACAAAGGACCGAGGCCATGAACAAATCAAAATAATAAGCAAAAACCAGAGGTGCTGGCTGCTGGAGAAAAGGCTTGGGAGCTAATACTTCTAGAGGGAGGTCTTCTGCAGACTGGAAGGATGAGTGATCTTCAAGTGGGAGGAGCACACCCAGCACCCTTTCTACTCCTTCTTAGTCCATGTCAAGTATCTGTTGCAAACCTACTGACACAGCCCAGCCAGTTATTAACTGAGGACCTTGGGCAACCTACTTCACTTCTCTGAGCCTTGATTTTCTCACCTGTGAAATGGGGACAGTAATACCTCCCTAATTAGAGAAGAACTCTTGGGAATATTAAATGAGACAATACATACACAACACTTAGCACCGTGCTGGGCACAGAGTAATAGCTCAATTAATGGCACTGATTACTATCATTTCAGTTGAGTTTATTTCCACTAATTTTTCACTCTAAGACCCAAAGAATTCAAACATGTTCTACTCTATCTTCCTGATCTTTCTGCACAAAATGACATATCTCCTGTAATTGGAGGAGGGAAGAGAACTACCACTCCTTATGCACCTGCTACGGCATTAGTGAGGTATTATTGACCCACTGTATGGATGATAATACATTCCCAGAGAGGTGAAGTGATTTTCCCAGCACCACACAGCTAGTAAGTGGCAGAGCCAAGGTGGTTTGGTTTTAAACCCATACTCTTTGAATCATACCAAAGGGTTCTTCCTGGGTCAGGAGGAAGAGATGGAACTATGCTGTGTTCCCTAATCTGGGAATGGAGGGTCTCCGTGGATGCGAATGTTCTGTTGTCCTGGTTATGTCAAGAAGATAACTCTGAAGCTGTACTAAGGATCTAAATCCTCCTAGAGTCATTTTCCAGCCATTCTCCAGGAAGACAGACCCCAGAGAGGAGGTCTGAAAGGAAAAAAATATTAAAACATTTGGCAGACAGAGGCAGGGTGATAAGACAAGACATCTGGGAAATGAAGTGCTCGAGCGAATGGAGCCCACTGGGCTAATTGAGGAGGGAGGCTTTTCTCTATGGTCAGAGATTGCTCAGCTTCTCCATCATCACAGCCAACGCCACAAGGTGCTTTTAAGCTGCTCGAAAAGGGCAAGGATGCTATATAGACGGCAGCTACCCAGTGCTTTTTATAAACCTACTTGCTCATTTAATCCTCCCAACTGCTGGGAAGTGGGTATCATTGTCCCCCTTTTGCTGACAAGGAAACTGAGGCTCAGGGTGGCAAAATGCTCTCCCAAGGTCACTCTTGGTAAGGGATGGAGCTGCGATCCCATTGGCGGGTTCCAACGCCTGACTGGTACTCACTGCACAGGGCCGTTTGCTCTCCCTCCCTCCAAACCTCCTTATTCCCTCCAGCATCATTCCCAGTGTCACTGCCTGCTCCTTGTAACTGGGGCAGGGGAGGGACACTGCTGCCATGTTCTATTTTTGACAATCCTCCTTGCTCAGCAGAAATGCCTCTGCCTGCCTCAAAGAGCCAGTCGTTACCTTTCAGAAACCTCTCCGTGCAGGCAGACCCCAGGAGGCGGACTGTTAGGGAGTCGGGGCTCATCAGCTCTCTGGGTTACATAAACCCAAGGCAGAGACTTTGGCGTGTCATCTTACCTCTCTGTGCCTCACTTTCCAACTCTGTAAGATGGGTCCTCAAAGGGGACCACCGCAACAGTCAGGACTGAGGACATCATCCAGGTGATGTGGTCAGCCCGGTCCTGGCACACAGTGAGAGCTTTATGAATGCTAATCACTAGTCCACAGACCTGAAGAATATAGAGCCACACTGTGCTCAGGCCAGGAGGCCGTTGGAAACCAATCAGCCCCCGATCCTCTTGCTTTAGAGAGAAGGTAAATAAGGCTCCAAAAAGGTTTCTAAGTTCTCACAGCAAGTGGCAGAGATGATGTTAGAGCCAGTTCCCTTCATTCCCAAGCACATGCTCCTTATCACAGGGCAGGATTCTCAAACACAACCAGCTCACAGTTACCTGGAGGGTCCGCTAAAGCGAAGAGCCCTAGGTACCCCACAGGTTCTGGTTCAGGAGGTCTGGGTGGGGCCCGATAACATGCATTTCTATCAAGCTCCCAGGTGATGCTGATTCTGCAGGTCCCAGTACCCCACCTTGAGAATCACTGCCAGAGGGTTGGCAAACTCTAATCCTGGTGGAACCGGGCAGGTAAGTTATTATAATTGGCAAGCTTGGAGCTGAGAGTAACTGAAGGTTGTGCGGTTCTTGTGGGAATAGCTGCTACTCCTTAACACAGGGTGGCGTTGTGCAAAAATGTGTGTCCTGTGTTTCCAGACCTTCTGTTTTCTCAAGAGAGGCCATACATCTATCTTTTTATGTGGTAACTCCTAGCGTTTAAATGTTAGCAACTAATTCACATTTTTAAAAAGTGTTTGGACCAATAAATCACATACATGTATTGAATTTGGCCTGCAGGCCCCAAGTTTGGGAACTCAGTGCTGTCCTGTTCACAGGGCCTGGATCTGAAGGTGCAACCAACCCTATGGACAGATGCTGCTTGTTCTGCAAGAGAAATCCAATCCAGAAATCATGGGTTTTCCCCAAAAGAGAACTTACCAATGAATATTTTAAAATCTGTTCATCCAATTCACATTCCTTATGCATTCTCCCAACCTGAAACTCACCTTCACCCAGGTATGTTACAAAGCAGGGACATTTGATCTGGATATGGGGGAAACTCAATGTCATCCTCCATTTAATGGAGCAGAGAAGCTGCAGGCAGCATTCCAGAACTGTGCAGGTTCATCCAGCCCACCCTGGAACATTCCTATAATTATTCCTCCTTTTCGGCCATTGATATCAACAACGTTTGTTGTATGTATATGATTTGCCAGATATTTTACATATTGTCTCTCATTTAATCCTAACAATATTGTGAAGAAAGTGTTATTATCCCTGTACTCAGCTGAGCAAGCAAAGCTACACTCAGAAAGAACACCTGCAGTGGTCAGTGATGGAGGAAGAGTTCGCACCAGGCTTGGGAGCATCAAAGGCAGTTAACCTTCCTGTGGCTGGGTGGTAGTTTAACTGGTTCCTGAGCCTGTGTGGTCTCCCTTATGCAGAGGGCAGGGACTGTGTCCTGTATTTCCCTGTATCCCTCACAGGGCCAAGGTCAGACCCTGCCCACCTCGTATCCTCAATGCATAGAAGCTGCAGCCAGTGAAACCGGCGCCATCTTGGCAAAAAATTCCTCCTCCACACCAGAGAGGTAACTTGGGAGGGAAAATTACAGTTTTCTGTAAAATATGGAAATAGATGCTTATAAACGAGTTCAAATTTATGGTAATTTCCCAATACCTCAAGACATCCCCCTTGAACAGCTGTGTGGTTCATGGACGAGTGCATGAACTGTTGCTAATCAGAAATGAATTATGCCAGCTCCATAGACCCATGTTTCTCTCATTTTTAGATTTCTTTCCCCTCCCACCCAGTCTCCCTTTAAGTTAATTAGACCATGGGAGAGGCATGGATACTCTGCCATGATTCAGAGTAGGCAGAAGTCACTGGGGCGAGAGAACAGACCAAGGAAAATATTTTTCTTGACTTGACAGTTGATTTTTTAACTCCCTTCTCCACCACCCGTACACACACCGCCATAAATAAGATATACTACAGACTTTCTCAGGTGTCAACATCATAATGAGAGAATCTGCTTTCTGACACCTTGGAAAAGGTCAATAAAGAAAAAAGAAATCAGAGACAGGCCAGCATCCTTCTCACGTTGAACTTCCTCCATTCACGCTAACGGCGGCAGCAGAATTGTTATTTTGCAACTGTAGAACAGATGTGAAGCCCAAATGATATGGTAGAGTTTTATTTTCGAATGGTGCATATTTTTAAATTGGAGGAAAGGATGGGGTTTGACATTTATGGGTGACAGAGTTCCTGTTGCACACAGACCCTGCTGTTAGGCACGAACTGAAATTGGCAGCCCCAGAGAAATGAGGCTCTATTCTCAGGGGCCTGGCCCCATCCCATCCCTCCACCTGGAGCAAGCTTGTGGAATTAAAGGTCTGCTGGTTTCCTGTGGCCACTCTTTCCCCTCCAGTCTGTTTTCCATACAACGGTCAGAATGATCTTTTCCAGCCCAAATGGAATCATGTCATGCCCTACTGAAGACTATTCAATGGCACCCACAGCTGTTAGAGTAGAGTCCAGGATCCTCAAGATGGCAAAGTGTTCTGCCTGATCTGGTTCTCCCTTCCCTCATCATGCATCATATCCCTTGTACCCTCCATTCTAGCCTTTGGGTCTTCAAATGTCCACTCGCCCTCGCTCGACGGGGCCTTTGCACCCGCAGTAATCTACGTTTAGAACGCTCTCACTCTCCCTGCCCTCTGCAGCCTTCAGACCTCAGCCTCCTTGGACCTCCCAGACAAAGGCTCCTTGTCATCTCCTCTCCTTGTACCACACGCTTTCCCTTCAGAGCCCTTCTTCAGTGTGTAACGAAAGAATCAATTGTGGGTGACCTGATTGATACCTGCCCCCCCTGGACCGACTCCACAAGGGCAGGCTCTCCATGTTTGCTCACCTCTGAACACCTGAGACTTCGCGTGGAGCAGGGTTCCTCAGCCTCGGCACTATTGACATTTTGGGTCCGATAATTCTTTGTTGGCGGTGGGGGGCCATCTTGTGCATTATAGATCAGCATCCCTGGCCTCTACCCACTAAATGCCAGTGGCAAACCCCAAGTTGTGAAAATCAAAGATGTCTCCAGCCATTGCTAAATGTCCCCTGGGGGGCAAAGTTGCCCCCAGTTGAGAATCACTGGACTAGAGTCTGGCGCATAGCTGGCACTCAGTAAAGGCCTATCCACTTTCCAAAGCCCTTTTTCCTTCTTTTTTAAAGCAGCAGATCCCTTTTTAAAAACCAGTAGAATACTAACAGAAAACAGTGGACCAAGGGGTGCTCCATCAGAGGAATGGGGATCCTGGGACCCACCTACTCACCTCCTCCCCACCCGCAGCCGTCCTCAGCTCTGGAGAACACAGAAAACTCCCGGGGACATGGAGGGCATAATAGGTTTGTGGGTAAAAAGGATGACTCTGCCAGGTGACCTTGAGCAAGTCACATAAATGCCCAGAGTCTCCACTTTTCCATCTGGAAACTGGGCAATGACAGCCTCGACCTGACAGGTTTGTGGTAAGGAATAAACAAGTTAAGGGGAGCAAAGTATCTTATCTAGAGCCTGACATGTCGGAGGAGCTAACTAATCACAGGTTGGCTTTTTTCCCCTCTTATATCCTTCAGGGACCTTAACAGAGAGCTGAGTTGCTTGGAAAACTTTTTGAGTATCTTATTAATTTTGTGTGAAACATATATTTGGACATGGAGATCCCAGGAAGAACCACTTATTTTTATGGGAAAAAAAGAGTGTGTTTAAGGTAGCAGCTATCCTCGGTAGCACTGGAAACATTCCTTGAATAGACTATAAACTTTGGGGGAACAGAGTTGCCCCTGCAGATATAACCTCCATGGCCGGTGAATTATAGGCACACAGTAAATGTTAGTTGAGTAAATGAATATCTGGCTGTTTCAAAACTCAGTGGCTCCCAGGATCTCAGAATTTTAGCCAGCCTGAGTTTTCATTGTCTGCCTTGCCAGGCCTGGAGGTGGTGTCCATGGTGATGTCCACCTCCCATTATACCCTAAGGGGCACAAGTTGGTCCAAAAAAGAACCGAGACTAGGCTCGCAGAATGGAGAAAGGGACCCACCACATGAGAGAAGACACTTTCTTATTTCAGTGTTGCTAGTGACCAAGAGTAGAATCGTTGGCTGACTCCCCCGACACAGCTGGGTCCCAGGCCTGTAGGTCCAGGGATAATGAATCAGAATCTTGCCATTGAGCAGATTACCATCCAGTAGAGGAGCGACTGCTAGGCAAAAGTGTTACATACAGGAGGTAAATATAAGAGAGTTTAGAAGAAGGGATAAAAGAAAAATAGTACTTCTTTCTTCTGAAAAATTAAAATAATTATAATATCTACTTTATAGGGTTGTTTTGGGTATTAAATGAGTTGATATATTTAAAGCACTTAGAACAGGGTCTGTCACATAGACAGCACTCAACACACATTACTATTATCATTGTTATTACTATCTTTAGCCCTTTATTGAACACTTACAAGCACAGATAAACGTGTGTTATCCCACCTCCTCCTCACAGGCTCAGGAGACAGACTTCGTATTATCTCCATTTTACATGTAAGGAAACCATACGTAAGTCAGGGAGGTGGGGTGGATCCAAGGTCACACACCCGGGGAAGGATAGATCCAGGAGGCAAACCCAAGTCCAGGGCTTGGCAAACTTTTTCTCAAAGGGTCAGATTTCTTAAAGACCAGATAATAAATGTTTAGGCTTTTCAAGCCATAAGGTCTACGCTGCAACTATTCAACTTTTCCATTGTAATGTGAACCAGCCATAGACAATATGTAAACAAATGGGCATGGCTGTGTTCCAATAAAACTTTATTTATAAAAACGGGCAGCTGGCTGGTAGTTTGCCAGCCCCTCTAAACCACTGCCATATAGTCTCTAGAAAATGTTTTCCAGCTGCATATATCAGCAAGAGCTGTTAAGACTGTGATTTAGGTCACAGAATGTGGGCTAGGACATGGCCTTAGAGAAGTCCCCTAACCAATTCCTCTGCCCATAAGCTGGGCAGCCCCTACCTGATCACCAAACACCACACTTCTCCTCCCAGAGTGTCCAAGTTGCCCTGTTTGCAAAGCAGCAGTGGGTGAGGTGGCGGGAGACCTAATCTGTGATGGAGAAGCTTTGTTTGATTTTTCTCTAAGTATGTTTGAATTATTAAGTGTCTGGCTCATTAAGTGAAGGGTGCTGTTATAATTCTATCGCTGGAGACAAAAATTGCTATTTAAATTGAGTTTTGCCAATTTAGCTAATTTACTAAGTGGGCATTGCCACGTCTTAATTATTAGCCTTTGATCACAGATTATTCATGAGGACCATGCAGTGTTGATGCCCCAAATCTATACAGGCTGCAGCACACCCCCCTTGGAGGTTTCTGCACTCTGGAATGCTCCACCCTCAAGTGGATGGTAGCCAGACTGGTTCCTCCAGTGATGTGCAAACATTTGCTAATTTGTTATTGTTATTGTAAAGTCCAATAATCACCATAATAAAGGCATGCTCATTCTCCCCCCATCCCACAACACACATAGGAGAGAACAGACATCATTATCGTTTTGATTATCTCTCAATCAGCTGTGTTTCCCTCCCTCTGCACTAGGTCTGCTATTGACCAGCAGTGAGACCTTTGATAAGTTACTTCACTTCCCTGCACCTCAGTTTCCTCCCCTAAAATTGCCAAGTGAGTTCAGAGTTTTGGAGCAGGGTCCAGGACTAGGGTGTGGCAGGTGAGGGGCCCTGAGCTTGCATGACCCTCCTTGACGTCATCTCTATAAATGTGGAGCCCCAGCCCTGCGGAGACATCTCCTCTGTAAAATGATGGCTGACAGCCTTATCATTCTTTGGTCTCAAAAAATATTCTATGCTGCTGTGGATTAATTCTGTGTGTATAGTCAAGATGCAGATTTTGTTGATTTTGTTCTCTACCTCCTGAAGGGCGGACAGGTGGTTTTGTAACATTTTCAGGCAACTAGAGAACTATTTTGCTCTTATTTGCAAAAATACTTAGGAAACAGAAAAATACTTCCATAAAGTTGTTTTCTCCCCCCAAGAAAAAGTTCCTGCTAACCTCCGAAAGGCTGTCGGGTTGGCCTTTTATTAGTCTTGTTTAAAGGTGTGAAACTGTAACCGTTTAAGAACGTAGCTGATAGAGAATGTTGTTTTCTGCGTGCTCTGCTGAGTAAATGTCATTCCTAATTATTATTTATCTGCAGGACTTTTGAGTTATAATGTCTCGTTCTACCAGAAATGTCTGATTTTTGGTATTTTTAGAGAACCCGTTTTTCTCCTATGAAGTCAATGTACTGTGCACAATTTGACAAGTTTTAAGACATAATGTAGCGGCTGGAGCTCTAAGCAAAATAACACGGTGATGAGGGATGACTTCCCCGCATCTGCAGTGTTCGTCACTGCCTCACTCTGAAGACCTTCATTTCACTGCAAAGTAGGTAGGACATGATGAAGCGCTGACTTCTCAACTAGCATATATTAGTGTTCGCTTCTTAATACAGTCTCCCAAACGTTGACCTGATATTTGAATGCTGCCGTCCAAAGGTGCTAGTGGTTTTAGAAACTGGTTCCTAATCTAAACTTCTCCAATTAGTTGTCCTTTCAGCATGTCAGACCTCAGTGACTTAGCACAAAAGGGAGAGAGAGCTAGAGCAATCCAGTCTTCTGGGATGGCTCAGCGGGATCAGAAGGACCCGCCTGACATTCAGTTTCCCTACACTGGCATGCAAGTTGAGACCTTCTCCTTTGCTGATTTTAAGATCTGATCCAATAACGTACAAGAGGGGGGATCTCGGCTCTGACTCACAGATCTTGGCTCTTGCAAGTGGTGTACAAATTCACTCAGAGATGGTAAAAGCACATGAACTGCAGACCAACCTTGTGCACTGCTGCTCCCTCCGTTAAGAGGGCTCTTCACAGCACAGGCCAGTCCTTCTATAGCAACTCTGCCAAGTGGTCTGGACTGCTGCTTAGCTGCCCGCCTGATGGACTCTCTCTCCAGTGCTCTTTCTGTTAATTATCAGAACCTCCCGAGATTAAACCGCCCCGTCTCAGGTGGCTACAACCGCTACGCTGGCAGCTAACATTCACATTCCGGCTAATAGTGTATCAGCTTACTCCTACGCAGCACTTTCACTTTACAAACTACTTTCTCGTGTTTATCATTATTTTTTAGTCAGGCTAATGTCAAGGCTAAATGATTAAAGTTGTCTTGGCAAAGTAGCATAATGTATTTGCCTACTTGCAGATGATGTTAAACTTAACTTGTCACACA
Organism: Tapirus indicus; assembly: GCA_031878705.1. Lineage (NCBI taxonomy): Eukaryota > Metazoa > Chordata > Mammalia > Perissodactyla > Tapiridae > Tapirus > Tapirus indicus. Next base: position 81,058,368 of record CM062925.1, on the reverse strand, counting down.
GAAAACAATGAAACTAATAATAACAATGGCGTCATAACTAACATTTATCGAGTCCCGACCCCGTGAGCAGCACTCACAGTTTGCAGACACTACCACGTTTAATACTCATTAGTACCCAGTTGTTAGGATCCTATCACTAGTTCCATACTAGAAATGAGAGAGACAAAGCTTAGCAAGGTGAAATGTCTTGTCTAAGGTCAGGCAGCCTGGAAGTAAACAGCAGGATTTAGATCTGAGTCTGTGTGAATCTAGCATATGCACCTACGTTGTGAGAAATTTGGATGCTGACAACATTGCATTCTAGCCTACATGCACATACTCCCTCACTGTGTGACAAGTGCTGGGCCGGGCACTGGGGATACCCTGCCCCCAAGGGTTGTGTTTATTGGGCATGAGCATGGGTGAGTCAGTGGGGACAACCCAGGGTGGTCTCAGCTATGATCCACTTCAGGGACAACCAGCAGCGTATCTAGGAGGGAAGTGGAAATCAGCCCAGATGAAGGAAGACTTCCTGGGGAAAGATGGCGGAGGGGACTTGTCCCAAAGGATTCACAATTCCACTCCATTTCTATTAAATGAAAAATAAAGCAAATGACGTAGGCCCTGGCCCAGTTCCTGGTTACTGCCACCTCCCAGCTAGTACACACTCAGTCCCCTGCCTTGGCTGGTCTCAACCTCAGGGACACCCCACTCAGATGGGAGGTGAGCTACAGATGCAAACATCGATCGATTCACAGCACGAACAAAGGGAAGACTGGCACTCTCTGTTCCGGACGGTTAAACCTAGCATTACCCATAGACTCTGGTTAAGCTGAGTGAGGAAAAAGACAGAAAAGCAGGCGAGGTCCCTAAGTCAGCACCATTAAAGATGACACCAGAAGTATGTTCAGGAAGTACAGGCACTCCCTGGAGCACACTTCGTTCATTCCTCTCGGTAATTAAACTCAGTCTGGACTCCAGCCACCCCCATCAATTCCCCACCTCGTAAATCTGCATGTTGAAGGAATTCCAAGAAGGGAATGCAAAGGTTGGTGACTGCCTGGAAGTTGGAGAAGTGGGTGGTTGACCCCAAAACTGCTTGAAGGCTGATGCACACAGGTGCTTTCCTAGCATAGTCAGCAAGGTCCAGGCCAGCAAGGTCCCTGGACTTCCGCACGTGTTGCTCCTTCACCTCAGGAAGAAGACTTAATCAAAGAAAAGGGAATGAGTTGGACTAGGGATGCATTGTTGCTGAAAGGTGGACAAATGAGCAGACTGCTTCTCCAGCTGAATGTGATATCAATATTAAACATAACAAAGTACTGAATTCATTTATGCTGACCCTTGATGCTCAGGGCAATGACTGATTTACCAGAACAGGAAGAGATGACCTACAGCCGTGGCTCTCAACCTTTGCATGCACATTAGAATTACCTGGGGATGTCCAGGCTGTAACACAAACTAATGAAATAGAATTGTTGGCGGTGGGACAGTGGGGTGGTGGGTGTCAGTATGTGCATGGCCCCCAGGTGATTCCAATGTGTATCCAAAGTTGAGAACCATTGTCCTACAGGCCAACCTGCCACACTCCAGTAGAGGAAGCTACTAGTAAACAGAACCTGGTTTCCATGACAACAGGTGGCTCAGCTCCTCTCCCTTTCAGAGCACAAGGAGAAGTGAATTATCTAGTTTCCTTGTCCCTATCCCCACCCTGTTTAGGTGGTAGGGCCTCGAGTGGCGGGGAATGTCTCATTTAATGACTGGGGGATCGGCTGGGGGCCACGTTACCATCTTGCCTGTAAATACCTGCTGGAGAAACCATTTCTTTGCCGAGAATGGGGGGGCAGATGTGGAGTGTGCTGAGGAGCGGCTAGGACACACACAAAAAGTAAATTAAAAAAAGGAGAAGAAAACCACATTTTATTTTTAAACACTATGCATATGTGAATGTTTATAAATTTATAGGAGAAGATCAGAAAGGATACACCTTTCACTTTTTTTTTTGTGTGTGGGGAAGACCAGCCCTGAGCTAACATCTGTCGCCAATCCTCCCCTTTTTGCTGAGGAAGACCAGCCCTGGGCTAACACCCGTGCCCATATTCCTCTCCTTTATATGGGACGCCGCCACGGCATGGCTGACAAGCAGTGCGTCGGCGGGCGCCCGGGATCCGAACTCACGAACCCTGGGCTGCCAAGCGCGGACTAAACCGCTGCGCCACTGGGCGGCCCCCACCTTTCACTTTTAATATTAGTCATGTTTGGAAGCTAGAATTTGGGGAACAGTAAAAGAACTTGGGCTTTTTACTTTACACTTGTCTATAATGGTCGGATTATTTAGAACAAGGGGCATAGAATATTGGCTGCTTGGGCCAGCCTGACCCTCACCCAGTGGTCAGTTCCACATGTCCCAGATCCAAGAACCCCAAAAACTAACGGCAGGAGCATCAGCGAAGCAGGCATATTTTTGCTGAGGGCCTAGTGAGGAGGCCCGGGAGTGTGTCACATCAACTGGGAAATCTCCAGAGCCTTCCCTCTCGTTTTCCCACACACCTCCCCATGTGGCAGCCCCCATCTCTCCCTCCCACTGCTCCCTATTCCACATCGCCTATTTGCACCTTCTCTTTCCCCTCCTCAACTCCTCTTCCGCCTGGCTCATTCCAGCCATTTTCCCACCTCCTATATCCCCCCCATCTTGATCTTTGTCCTTCTCACGCCATAAAATAAGGGACTCACCTCCTTACTGTGTGTGCATGTGTGTGCGCGTGCGCACAGATGATCTTGAAGCTCACATACTAGCCATTAATATTAAACGGGCTTCTGGGAACCGGTCTGGTGGCAGAGCAGTTTAGTTCACACTTGGCAGCCCCGGGTTTGCGGGTTTGGATCCCGGGCGCCCGCCGACGCACTGCTTGTCAGCCGTGCTGTGGCGGCGTCCCATATAAAGTAGAGGAAGGTGGGCACGGATGTTAGCTCAGGACCAGTCTTCCTCAGCAAAAAGAGGAGGATTGGCACTGGATGTTAGCTCAGGGCTGGTCTTCCTCACGTAAAAAAAAAAAAAAATAGGCTTCCATCACCTCCATCATATCCCTTTACCCTACTTTATCTTTCCACATAGCAGTAATCACCGTCTGACATCATATCTTCATTTGCAATTGTGTCTGTGTCCACCCCTCCACTAAAGTATAAGCATCATGAGGTCAGGACTCTTGTTCACTACTGTATCCCTAGCACTAGAGCAGTTCCTGGCATGTGGGAGCTCTCAGAGGCATTTATTGACTATATGAATGAATGAACGAGATTTTCCCCGGCCCACAATGAAGAAAGAGGAACAAAGCCGAGGGCAGGCAGGAGGAAACAATTCAGAAGGATAGGTTCCCTGGAGGAAGGTTTCACACTGTTTCTGGGGCTAGATGGGCATTCCCTTCTGGATTTCTTGGCTGCATCTACGAGAACCAAAATGCTAGCCACGTACCACAGGTTAAGCCACTGTACTAGCAACTTCACGTTCCTTGTTTAGAACCCTCACCACCACCCCACAAGGAAGTTTTAGCCCAGTTTCACAGACAAGGAAACAGGCTCAGAGACGTTTTGTCACTTCATTAGTCAAACAGCCAGTAAGTGACAGAAATGCGATTAAAACTCCAGTCAGTTTGACCCCAAAGCACTTTCCATGAAACCACATCATCTCATAAAACAACCAAATCTCATTTTATATGCCAGAGGCTTAGTGCACTTGGATAGGTGGGAAGGGTTTCTTCAAAGAAGCCTGAAGGCTCAAGCAACCAGGGTAGAATTCTTCAATTGCTGAGAGATGACAATATCAAGCCAAGCCCCTGGGAGAGGCTCTGGTGTCGTGTCCTTCCCACTGACCCAGTGTGAGCAGCAAGGTGTGCGTGTTGATGGCTTTTGTTAGCAGTAGGGCTGAGGTGAGCCGAGCCATCCTCTCTCTCTCTGGGTCCTCTTTGGGGTGCACATGTATTTGTAAGATGGCTTCCCAGGTCCGGGCTCTGGGAGTCGTGATTGAAAGCGTCCCATACAAGGCTTAAATCCTGAGATCAAGGATGTCAACAGCACAGTGACTCTCCCAAATGAGCTGACCAGCCAAAGTCATTTTCTCTTTCCCAGGAGGAAACTGACCTCCCACGAATTCACTTTTCCCAGCTCATGTGCTCCCCTCCCTGGCACACACATGAGTACACACCATGGCAGTGCAGGCACACCTCGTGAAAGAGACCTGCCCCTGAAATTTGAAGAAGATGCTTTCTCCCTTGTTGTTTTTTAATACTTATTTCTATAGCTAAAATGTCACAAGTGTGAGAAGAAAAAGAAATGCAAACCTCGATGAAGAGCTGAGAGCAGGAGAAAAGATACCAAGAGAGAAGGTTGCTTAACAATCTAGAAAGAAGGGCTCACCCATAGAGTGCTTTCCACCCGACACTCTAAGGGTGGACTAGATGTAGATTTAAGAGAGAGGAACAACCCTCCTTGAAATTAATAATTCAAGGCAAACTCACAAAACTTAATTGCTCCCTGTCAGCCACAGCTCATCCTTGTCTTCCGTAATTTTGCACAAATTGATTTGGCAGCATTAAACAGCCGCCACATTCATTTTTAAAGGACTTTCTTGTTATCTATAGCCTGTTAATACAGTCATCCTTCACCTCCTTAAGTAATTCCGGGCAGATTTTTACTCATTTGGAGTGAATGAAGCTCTCCTTTGATAGGAGGAGGGAAATTGTCCAAGATGAAATGTCATCTTGGAGGATGCACATCACCCTAAGAGCCTCTGAGGCCCCTTGAGCCCAGACAGGAGCTCAGAGATGAGTGCGTAAGGAAGGAAGCAAAGCTGAGTGTCCTCTGAAGCTGTTTTAACCGCTACCCACATGTGGCTAATTAAATTTAAATTAATTACAATTAAATGAAACTAAAAGTCCTGTTCCTCGGTCCCATTAGCCCCATTCCAAGTGCTTGATTCCACACGTGGCTAGTGGTCACCATATTGGTCACACAAAACACGATTTCTATCATTGCAGAAGGTTCTATTGGACAGAACGGGCTCAAAGCTTTCAGACTCCAATGTAGTGGCTTCCTAACTGTCTTATTTCATCCCGGGACGAGATAAACTAGGTTTTTTGCATACAATTTGCCACAATCCACTTTGTGGAAAATCCAGATGTGAAAAGCTATGGGCTTTGTGTATGTTCTTACCCATGTGGGATGATCTTGTTGGTGTCAATAGGGCAAAGAATGGGGAATGTTTACCATGTGGCCAAGGATGGATGAATCAGAGAGAGGAGAATACTCATCCTTGGGGGCCTGGCTTGTAAATGTCTTCTGCATAGAACTTGAGAACGCTTTTAACCCCTGCTGTGCCTAAGTGCCACTTGCACGCACGCTGCAGGTGCCCTGTGAGCCTGTGGAGGCTTACTGCACAGGCACTCTGGTTTCTTTTTCAAGGCAGAGCATGGTAGAACTTCAGTTTACTGGGCCAGTGTGGGCTCAAGTTGACCTCAAGCATTCCACCTGCTCTTCTCAGGGCACAAAGGTAAAGGGAACACATAGATACCCCTCATCCTACATGTTTGCCCTTTCGCCTGTCTCCAAGCAAGGCTTGGCATAATTAATAGTGCAGTTATCTGCCAATTATTCCACTATTCAAGCAGGACTAGAAGTACCCGGGGCATAGAGTGAGCATCATGTGCACAATTAATAATTTTCATCACTCAATTACTTGTGTAGTATGTAACCTAATAACATTAGATGTGCATTATGGGGCTTTGATAGCTGTTTTCTTCCATCCACCCACTCTTGTATAGCTGTTCTCTATGAAGTTGTCATGATTTGTTGACTAATTAGGTTTAGGTTTTGTGTTTTTTTTCTAATTTATTACACTTTTCAACAGTTTGGATGTATCTGGGCCTCTCTGCTTCTTTTAGAACTTTTCTCTCCTTTGGCTTCCATGACGCTGTCCTTTCCAGGGTTTCTTGGCCTCTCTTGTGGGTGGACTAGGCTTCAAGTCACTCACTGGGTTTGTCCTCCAGCCCAGCGAAGCTGTCCTCATAACTTGGATGCACTCTCGGCTCCACACACTGATGGGGATGAAAGGAAGCTGTGCTCTGGTAGAACTGAGGCTAGGAGACTTGACTGACCACATGAAAATAGTGGAGCATTGGGCGGACAGGGCAAACACAGACCTGGTTCATTGAGGTGCAGAGTGGGTGTCCGTGATCAGTGCCATTGGTTGGGGGAGTTTCTTTCACCATAAGATGCAAGAAGTAGAGTCCAGGCTCCTACAATATGGTAGAGGAGGAGGATGACAAGAACAAGCCGGTCCACCTGCTGGAGGACTGAGGTTGCTGCTAATATTGGTTTGGCCTTGGGCAGGGCAAGCTAGTGAGGCGGTTGGCCCGGAGTCTGCAGGGAAAAACGGTTGGCTGGGAGGGCCTGGAGAAACCCCAGGTGGACCGTATCGTATTCCTGCCTCTGTGCCTCTCGCCTACATTTATACCCTCTTTACAACCCATTTGTGAAAGGCTTATGGATCTGTGAACTCCCGCATCCACTGAAACCCATGGAAGATTCCCACCGGCCACACCATCCCATCATCCAACCCCAACTAGGAAGTTTTGCTATATATTTTACCTCCTGATCATATGGGATGGTACTTTTGGAATTATCTTTGATTCCTTTTCCTCTTGAACCCCACATTCAGTTGGTTACCAAGTTCTGCCAACTCTATTGAACATCTTTCTGATAGGCTTCTCACTGCCTCAGAGCAGTGGTTCTCAAAGTCTGGTCCCTGGACCAGCAGCATCAGCGCCACCTGGGAATGTGTTAGAAATGCAAATTCTCAGGCCCCACCATCAGAATCAGACACTCTAGGGATGGGGCTCAGCAATCTATGTTTAAGGAGCCCTCCAGGTGATTCTGATTCATGCTCAAGTTTAAGAACTACCGCCTTGTATCACAATTCAAACAAACCCCTTACTGTGGCCTCCAAGGCTCTAAATGACCTGGCCTCTCCCTCTCTCTCCAAACTCATCTGAAGCTGCTCTGCCCACTCATGACTCTCGAGCCATAGTGGCCTTCTTTCAAGTCCTAGAAGGCTTGGGATCTTTCTACCTCAGGCCTTTGCAAGCACCAGTTCCTCCACCTGGACTGTTCTTATGCTCTTTGCTCTTCTTCCCACTTTTCACACGCGAGCTCCTTTTAATCTTTTAATTCCTCACATAAATCTAGACGTTATGCTTGGCCACCTCATTTCTGTCCTAACCTTCATTTCTTCCTTATCTCTGCTCCCTGGTTGTTTTGTTTTGTATCACAATTTACAATAGTTTTTCTATTTACTGGTCTTTTTTTTTCTTTAAGATTTAGAGGTAGGGACATTCTCTGCCGTGTTCACCCTTATGTTTCCAGCATGGTGTCTGAGACACAATAACCGCTCAATAAATAACTAGTTGTTGAATAAATGCATCCAACCTGCCTTCACCACTGTTTACAGAGCTACAAACTGTGGAGGACTTGGCTTGTTTATCTTCAAGTGATCTTCATGGTCACCTCTTGCTCTACTCCATGGTATGATGGGTGATATGTGATATTACCCATATGTGTGGGTTGTGTCACATATATAACCCATATATATGTGATGCAGCAAACATTATTTGCTCTGATTAAATTCTAGTTCAGCCTGCCTTGGTCAGCCTTTGAGCCAAGTCAATGCCCCCAACCTCCAGCCTTTATGCAGCTGTCAGATTCATCTTCCTCAGTCATCGTTTGCACCACACCCTCTTTGGACTTGGCCATCAGAACTCATAGAAGATTGATGCAGACCATTCCTGTTGTGAGGTTCATGCGATAGGAAAAACGGCCTATTTGTTAACAGTAATGCCAAGGCTTTTATGGCAGTTCAAAAAAGGTAGAAGATGAGAGGCTCATTTTGCAGACACTCATTATAAGTAAGAAAAGTGCTCTTCCATGTAAAGTGATGGTGTCCTTTTAACAGCAAGGAAGGGGCAGGGTGCTGGGACCAGGTCTGCATATGGCAGGTGAGAGACCATGAGATGAGTGGCCCTGAGATGGGGCCTGGGTCCACAACTGTGGGTACTCTTGGTCCTGGATCTCTTTGGCTTCACTGGTTTTGCAGACCCATGTTTCCCCAGAGCATCCCACTTGATTCTGAGAGAGGGACTCCATTTCCTACAGTCATCTCTAAGCAACGGGCCCAGAAACCAGAGCTGATGACACCTAGCTGAGGCATGTGGACCATGTTGTGGGCACTGGTTATGCTCACCAAGTACCTTTAGGAATTTCAGCTCATCTCTGGGGAAATGTCAGACCTAAACCTAAATATCTCCTGCTGGCAGGAGATATCTCTTCCTCAGAGAACCAGAACTTGCTAAATTCCAGGAACAGTGACAATAATGGCTATAAATAATATTTATGGAGGACTTACTCTGTTGGTGTGGCACCCTGCAAAGCACTTTAAAAGAATGATCTCTTTTAATCCTCCCAACACAACCCTATAAAACAGGTGGCATTACTACCCTGCTCTGCAGATGAAGAAGCTGAAATATAGAGGTCCCCACGGGTCACACAGCCAATCAACAGTAGGGCTGGGATTCCACCCAGGATAGTGCTCTTAACCCTGACCCACCATCGCAGCATCCCCAATACCCCTTCCATGAGGCAGGTGTGACTTGCTCTACTTTATAGATAAGGAAACTGAGATTCACCTAGGGCTGCCCAGCTGCACCAGGTCCTCAATTCCCTACTGTAAAGTCCACCTTTTTCTCTCTTTACTACATATTAAACTTTTTGGCCTTCAATAAAAAGAACAGATGAATGGGAGGCAGGGTAGTGTAGTGAAGAAAAAGCATCACAGAGAAAAAAAAAATCTGCAAAAAAAAAAAAAAAAAGAGGAAAGTCTGATGTTATAGATGGTTAAGTGACTTGGGGAAAACAGTCTGAGACAGGCCTGAGAGCTGCGTGATGAGATGAAGCCTTCCCAGGAAGATTGGAAAGGAGCAATTGTGCCTGGACACAGAGTGTTCATTTCCAGTTCTAGGGGCTTCTAGAGGAAGTAGGTACTAGTGAAGGCCCAAACTGAGAGTTGTAGCTTGGCCTTCGCCAATATGTCTACCTACCCACATGCTGGGCCAAAGAGAACACCAGAATCCTCTAAACTGACGAAAAGAAAAAAAGGTCAGAATAGATGGTTTTGTTAATTATTCAGTTTTTAGCCCTTCTTCCAGAGAAGCATCTCAGATCTGCTATAATGGCAGAGAGGAGGCTCCCCATTTTTCAAGCAGATGGAGTTGCTAATAAGAAGTCTCAGTCCCTTCAAATGAACTTCACTGTAATTGAATGGAGCCGAAGAGATGAAATGGGTGTTCAATGAGAGCCTAAATTGCTATTCATGAAGCGGCTGGAAGATCCTCAAGATTCTCAGGTCCTAATTCTTCTTGGGAACAAATGAGTGAGAAAAATCCGCCCTACTTGAGACAGCACATGAGGAAATCTGACTTGCCAAAAGGATGGTTGGAGGAAGCAAAAATGGGTCATTGGACACCAAGAAACTGATAAGGCAGAGGTTAGGCTTGGGGGAAGAAAGGGTGAGAGGGACAAAGATGGGGGCGGAGAATTCCTATGTTTATTAAAACGATTCCCTGCCTGAGGCCTGATGTCTTCTAGGCCTGACTTCATTTTCTAGGGCCAGAGCTCATTTGTGTGGCTGGTATAACTCTCACCCCTGGTACCCACTCATCAGAAGGCCGTGGACCCCTGGGACATTCCAGACACCATGTAGGGAGCAACATAGTGAGAGGGTGGAGGTGCCTCTGCCTCTGAATTAAGGGGGCACAGCAGGGCGGGAGGAAGGGGGGATGGCAGGAGGAGGCAAGGTCGGGGGCGGAGGGGTCAGCTAATTACCAATAACTAAGCCCTTTGCAAACAACGGCTCCACCTGCATGATAAATGTTATTACTCCAGCTCCATTTTGCCAACTGCAATGTTTCTACTTGCAAATTTAGAGAATTCTCCAAGGGAGCAGCAGATTGCTTATCCCGCAAAACCTCCACCCTAGCTTACATGCTGACTGGCTAAGGGCTGCAGGATAAAATTCTTCCTGGCAAACATTCCAAAACACAAGTTGCATAATATCTATGCAAATAATGGAGAATGGAAACTTTTAAAAACATGTCATAAATGTCTTTACCTAAACAGAGTCATTTACATTTTTATAGCACTTTTAAACTTATGAACTATGTGCTCATTCAGTGTCTCACTCAGTCTTTCTAATCTTGTATGAAGTAGTATCACATTCTCCATTTATCAGATGAGAAAACAGCAGCTCAAAGAAATGCAGAGAAATGCCCAAGGCCACAAAAGGAATGTGCAAAAAGGAATACATAGGGGCTTAAAGACAAGTTTCCTGGCTCAAAATTCCCCTTGTATGCATGTGTGTGTGTGTGTGCACGCGCGCGCGGGCGCGCACGTGTGTGCACGTGTGTGCATGTGTGTGGTCATTTGTGTTTGCCAATATATCTTTCAGCACCTAAGATAAAGACTGCAACCCCATGCTAGAATATGTTTTCTGTATATGCCCTTTATTATTATGAAAGTAACACACAAATACCAGAGGAAATTTAGGATATATATGAAAGTATGAATAACAAAGTAAAAAGCATACATATAAGCTTACCACCTAGACACATCATGTTTAGAACAAAAAAAGAAATCTCTCTAACCGAATCACCCTTGACCTGATTTTTCTACCCAGTTCAAAACTTGCATAAACAGAGGAGGTAAAAGGAAAGGGGCATGGTGTGGTGGTGAAGAGCACAGACTTTGGAGCCAGACACCCTGAGTGCAAACCCTAGTTCTGAGAGGTGGTGGCTCTGTGTCCTCAGGCGAGTGATTTAGCCTCTCTGGTCTTAGTTTCCATGTCTGTAAAAGGGAGTAAGCCAGGTGAACTAGTTCCAGATCATTCAGCTAACAGCTTCAGTTTGTTGACATTATTGACATTACTTTTATCTCTTAGCCTTATTTCTTGGTGTTCCAAGTGAATATTACCACGGTTCTACCTGCATAAATTAGGGATCATCTTCTCTGAGGTTCCACCTCTTCATTCATAAAATGGGAGGATTCACTCTTTGAAGCAACAAATACCCTAGGCAATGCAGACACTCTGTTGGAATTCTTTCTGGAAAGCTTCCTCCAAAAGCTGCACCCCAGCTATGCAAATACTGAAAAGTGACATTATTGCAATTTGTGCTAACATCCTGAAGAGTGGAATGGCATTAAAGCCAAAGAAATGAGTGAACTGAATTGAAAGGTCATTTGGGCTGTGGCAAAGCTCTTCAGTAATAGTTGCCCAGGCCCAGCATGTACATGGCTTTCTGATAGACCAGAAAAATTCTAACCTCCAACCCCTATGGGGCATTTTTTCTTTTAAAGACCATCCTTCCATTCTCAAGGGAACATCACAGTATTACTATGTTCCTTGCAGGAAAGGGGCAAAATATTGTGGTTGTGCACTCTTCAATTGAGGAACTTAAAAGTTCGGTTAAGATCTTGGGAAAAGATCATTTGTCATTAACACTGTTTACAACCTGTTCTGAACAGTGGGTCCTAATCGTCAGTGAAAGCAGTCATCTCAACGTACTCCTTGGGTACAGAGTGTAATCCCCTCTCTGAAAGCAGCTTCTCCTGAACACTTTCTCTTCACAGGGGCTGTGTAAGGTCTCTGATGAAATGGGGTTGGGAAACACTGGGTTAAACAAAGTTAAACAGACATCTTTACTGGAGGCAGGAATTCTCAGAGCTTTTAATGTTCCTATATACGGCAAATTCCTCAGAGAGGGATAAAAGAGGCAGAATTCCCAAAGAGAACTTGACCACAGAACTGTTGCTGATCTCTAGGTCTGGCTTTCCATGGAATATTTTTGAGAAAGTTTGACTTGAATATAATCCTCATCTTTAAAAAATATCATAACAGTTCTCAATTACTCAAAAATCCAGGCTCATTGATTTTTCTGGATAGCCTCTTGAAACGTGATGCTAAGAAAGCAAAAACGTATGAATGAAGAAAAATAAAAATTATGCAGAGTCAGGGCAGCTGGTTAGCTCAGTCAGTTAGAGCAGGGTACTAATGATACCAAGATTATGCAGGGTTTCTTGTTAGGAAATGATGAATTTGAATGTTACAATCCCAAATCTCACATCAGGAGCAATCTGGATTTAGTTCAAACTACAAACACGATTTCCTGAGTGCTTTCCCCATTCCAGACACTTTTCTGGGTTTACATTGCATTTGCTCCTATTAACTATTACCTGACATGCTTCTCCTACATGGCAGTAAGACACTGGCATTGGGATGCTGTTTTTAAACATTTGTAGAAGGAATTGGAAAATAAATAACTAAGAGGGATAAATAGTATACTTGCAAAGGTAATGGAGAAAGTGTTTCTATGGACTGAGTGAAGACCTAACAAAATGAATCTCAGTTCATTTAGCAAACTGCTTAACTACGTATTTTGACCATAACAGCTGCCAATCTCTGGGAAAACAACTTTCTGCTCCTGGGTTTGGAGGAGCTCCGGGTGTCCTTGAGTGGAGATCAGAAAGCTGAGAAGAGCCTTCCACATAGATCATGGTGAGCTCAGCCATTCAGATCTTAGGCTTTCCTGTAAATCCAGAGGAAGGGCCAAGTCCCAGCCATAAATTAAGTCTGTGGAAACCAGAATGAGCACAGAGCTGATGTGCTCTCAAGGGTTACGCTGTCCATCACCTGCCACTGGGGCTGGGCTATCACCTTTCACGAATTCAGTGGAATTCTTCAGCTGAGTTACAGCCATGCCCTCTGACCAAGTCCTCTGTCAGTTACTCAGTAAGTGATGTGTGAGTGGTGTGAATGGTGAGACCTGAGGTTGCATTTATCTCCCAAGTGTGAGTGCCAGCCAGCGAACTGTTGAACTGAGCAAGAAGGGGTGAGGGGTAGCACCTTTTAAACTTTGCCCAAACCCATCCAGTTTCTGGAACTCCACTAACAACTCTCAGAGAAAGTGTTTATTCCCTCCATGGCTTTTCTGAAACCAAAGTGTGCAAATGAGTCCCCACACAGCTAATTGCATGTAATTATATCTTACATAATACATTTTATTGTATTACATTATATTTTGTACCATCTTAATAATTACATAATCATGCTTATGGCACAGCAATATGGCATGGTGGTAAGGAGCTGAGGCTCTGAAACCAGACTGCCTGGGTTCGAACCCAGCTCTGTCTCCTACTGCGTGACCTTCCCCCAGCTGCTAAATTTTGAGGAGCCAATCTTTTTCTCAGTGTTTATCTATTCAGTGGAGAAAAAAATAGTCTCTATCTCATAAAGTTGTTTTGCGGATTAAATGACATAATTCACATAAAGTGCAAGGTTCTAAATTCAACAACATAGATGACAATTATTACTAGGATGCATATTAATGACTAACAGAAAGTGTAGCCATTTGGTGTAATTTCAGGAAAAATAGGACAGCAAAAAAGAAAGTTCAATAAAATCCTTACCATTAATGCTTTCCACTAATACTAGTCTGCTGGTTGATGTCTAAGCTTCTACCTTTAAAGCACCATCAAATTTAACTCCAGGTCCTGGTCTCTGTTAACATGCAAACACTCCAAGGAAGAATCATGTTTTAGCTGCTCTCAGTTGCCTACACATTAGAAGGTTTCACTGGGGCTCAAGGAATTGCTGGGGAGGAAAAGGCCAGGAGCATACTGCTTACCTATGGAAAGACGGTGACACAAATCAAGGAAGGTAACTCCAGGATCATTGCAATAAAAATACGTCAGGAAAACCCTACTTGCCATACACTTACCACATCTTCAAATCTTTAATGTCCACGTCAAATTAACACATGCTGGAGAATTAAGGTCAAAACAAAACCAGACAGCAGACTTTAGAGAATAAATCTGTCTGGGGTATACTGATGGGCTCAGCAGCCCTGGCTGTTACTTTTTTGTCTGGGGTTGAGAGGGAGTAAAATTTGATGAGCACAGTTAAGTTTGTGTCCAGCCATTTATTTCTATGGAGTTAAGTCAACTTCATAAATCTTCATAAACCTTGGAAGAGAGCATTGTCCAGTCAGAGAATAAGAAACGGGGTGTCAGGAGGACTCGTTTGGGCCTTAGCTCTGCCCCATAGTCATGATGTGACCCTGGAAAATTTATGTGGCTTCTCTGGGGCCCAGTTACCTCACTTCCAAACAATGAGTTGAGCAACAGCACCTCTACAATGTTGTTTTAAATTTAAAATTATATTTAAAATCAATGATCAATTTTACAAGTAATATGAGATTATAGCATCCTTGTGAGAAAGCTGAATTGTGACAGTTAATGTCATCCTTGACCACCATATCAAATCCCAACCCATCACTTCTATCCAGTTTAACCCCTGTGACTAGTTTGGTGAACGTCCTTTCATTTTTCTGTCTTTACATACTCATATATGTAATATATTTTAAATTATTTTGCAATTTTTTAAGTAACCTAAACATTATCCTATTGGAGAATATTCTGAAAATTATTTTTGTTTCCCTCACATATCTAGGAGACTTATCCATTTCAGTACACATAGATCCATCACATTCTTTTAATTGCAAGATGGTGCACCTTAAGATGAATGCTCTGTAGTTCATTTGGCCATTCTTCTCCTAGGGGGCATTCATGTGGTTTTCCATGTTGTGATACTACAAACAGAACTGCAATATGTCCTTGTGCACATGTGTGAGTACTTTTCTAGGTTAGATACTGAGCAGAGGATCACTAGGGTATAGATAGAATATTATTTATCATCCAAACAAGGACAATTCTAAAAGATATTAATAATTATACCAGTACAAGAGGCAGAAGCTGGGACTATCCCTGGAACCAGGATGTATGGTCTCCCTAGACAAGGAGCATGTATGTGTTTGTTTGTTTTAATTTTAATAGTGACAAATGCCATCCAAAGCAAATTTAATGGGATATTTTTAAGCTTTCAAATTCTACTATCTAAAGTTTGACTTTTTCCCCCCCGAAATGAAAGATAGAATATCAAAAGCTTATGCTAATCCTCAGATGCCAGCTAAACACCTTCTCTTGCTGAAAGGCAGAATTCATTAAGAGAGGGCATACATTAGCTCAGAGTTACTTCCAATCCTTTTGATAGTTTGTAAGTTCTCCCCTAGAATACGGTGCCACTCTTTATTTAATGCCCCACCGCAGTTCCCAGATTGAAAGTACCAGTGGAAGAGAAAGACCAGCTTTAGCACAACTCCTCCTTAATTACCAGTCTCATCTCTCCACTGCAAGGTCATCATGTTCTACATGATGTGGCCAGAAAAAAGCCCTTTCTGAGTGTGGAATTATGGCTTCTGTTATCTTTAATTATTTTCCCTCTGGGCAATTACTACTTTGTGGACATGCTCTCTTTCCTACTTCTCTTTTTTATGCATATCTGGTTCTTTTGGGACTTTCTTATGTTTCACAACCACTAAGAAACAGCAAACAATCAATTAAATAATCATCAGCAAACAATATTCAATTTCTATTTTATCCTACAATTCTCTTGATTGGAAATCAACGATTATCAGCAGTCTCACTTCAGTAAAGAGCTCTCTTTGCAGACATAAAAGAGGTATGATGGTTTCATTATCAACAAGTAATTTGCTCCATTGATATTTACAGGAATTAGAGAGCACTGATTGCAACATTTCACCAAATGAAACTCTAGGATTCCTACCTCGACCACTGGAAAAATCTGTAAGCAACAAGGATTGTTGATATCAGGGTGCAAAACAAGTGGAACCAATCCATTCACTGGTATTTATTGAACTTCAGAGTGTCCAACATTCATGACTGTCGTGGGAGATAAACAGTTGTATAAACGTGGCCTAGTCTATCGAGAGTTTATAATCTAGTTGGGGAGCCAACACTGGTAAGAGCAAGTGAAAACAAGGTGGCAAGGAGCATCTAGAATCCCTAGCCAGATTGGTTGCTATGGATTTTCCTTCACTAAAAAAACTGAGTCCAAGGAAATGCTGTGATTTGATGGCTTGATTATATCAACCTCGCTGGCTTTTAACTGTGGATATTAAGTGAGCAATATATGTGCCCATCTTCTGCTCCAGGGTCTCAGGGATCCAGCATATTTGTGATGAACAAATTCAATCTTGGATTTGGAAGTCAGAACACAGGCGATTTGTGTATCTTTATAGCATAGTGGTTAAGAGCATGGGTTCCACAGGCTGACGCCTGCCTTCAAGTTTGGGCTCCATTGCTAATAGCTGTGTGACCTGGACATATTACTAATATTTCTATGCCTCAATTTTCTTATCTGCAAATAGAGATAATAATAGTATTATCTTATATATTCTGTATGTATATCTTATGTATTCTGAAGATTAAATGATTTAATATATAATAAATTCTTGGACTGGTGCCTGGCACATGAAAGGGCTCAAAATACTAGTTATTAATTTAAAAGCAATATCCCACACTTTGAAATGTTATTTAACAACCCATAACCTAACAACCCATTATGTGCCAGGTACTATTCTAAGCACTCTAAATGTATTAATTTGCTTGATCTTCTAACAGTCCTAGGAGGGAGGCACTATTATTACCCTCACCGTGTAGATGAGAGAACAGAGGCACAGGAAGGTTGCCCAACAGAAAGCTCGTGGCAGAGCCACGGTTCAAACCTAGTGCTCCTAACCACTCCACCACACGGCTCTCACCACTCTAAGATCCCGTGTCTGCACAGCAAGGTTTCAGTTCCAGAACAGGGATAACCTGGAGGGCCAGAGCATAGTGTGACCAAAGAGACATTGGCAAAAGGGCCCCTGCCAAAGTGGCTGGTCCCTTCGATCCACCCGTATGCAGACATGAGTCATAAATAACTCTTGTTTTGACAAACACCCCTAGAATTATTTTGCCCCACATCGAGGCAGCAGACAGCTCATTTAGAGTAGATTCTCTGTGAACCCTACCCTCTTAGAAGACTCTGTTTTCAGAATTTCGGCAGCTCATGCTTCATCTTGGTGGAGTGAAACATCAACCGAGTTTGAATTCTCATTAACTGCCTGGGCGATCCTCTGTTCTGTCTTAAGAGTTCCCCATGCTGTATTTGAGTATACACATGAGAAAACAGGAAAGGGAGAATCAAGGAGTTTTTAAAATATTTCTACTCTAATGTGACATATTACTTATAATCTTACAGAAGTCAGCATAAAACTTTTTGAGAGGTAGGATTTGCCCTGATGGATTATTTTTCTAAACAAAATCATATCCTTTAGTCAGATTTACTATGGGGATCAAATCCTGAATCACCTATCTCACACCTGCACATCT
The DNA here is from genome assembly GCA_031878705.1 of Tapirus indicus. Classification (NCBI taxonomy): domain Eukaryota; kingdom Metazoa; phylum Chordata; class Mammalia; order Perissodactyla; family Tapiridae; genus Tapirus; species Tapirus indicus. Next base: position 81,041,001 of record CM062925.1, on the reverse strand, counting down.
TGTATTTATTTACCAGCTCACTTCTAGTGTATCATCCAGTTCCCTATGTGGACTCTTCAGTAAAACACCTTGATCACTGGCCCTTGATGGTTTAATCTGGCTGAATTGATGATAATGAAAATTTCCTGTATGTTGAAAATAGATCTAGATAATGAACATCAGTGGGGAAAGAATCTGCTTAACCCTTGATAATGGGGGTGACAGCTTTGTTTATAGAAGTTTTACACTAATGGTGTATGTGTATGATATCTGTCAATCCCCCAAATCATTTCTCCATTTGATCAGGCAAATTGAGAAATAAGCCAAAAATCATTAAAACATCTGAGAGATTGAATACATTAGTTAGAAGACCTTGTACAATGACTTAATGTCCTTGGGTCTCCGTTTCTCATCTGTAAGATGAGAACAGTGGGTTAACTTAGGGGAGACAGGCAACACACAACAGGCCTGAAATTAATATTAGCTGTTGTTGTTGTTGCTTCTGCTGCTGATTTTAAGTCAAGATTTTCCAAGTAAAACCAAAAGCCAACTTTAAGAATACTAACAATCAGTATCAGCTCCTCCAAATGTTATGCAGTCTTTATGTACTTTTGCTCACCTTATTCACTTCTGATTCATTTGGCTCTCAGAAGAGATAATTTCTAATTTTCTGGTTTTGTTGGTTTTATTAACTTGCATTAAATCTCTTGAAAATTTCAAGTAGCGAGGCCTCAACACCAAGGCCTGGAATGGATAATAAATGATGACCCCGGCGTGAGGACAGCTGGTCGCTGTCCGGGCTCTGAATGTGCTCAGAGTTTGCCCTATAAAAATCCAGTCTCTTCTGGGTCCATACAGATTCTCTTTGTCTGGCTGCTGGCTCTGGTCCAGGTGCCACTTGGGAGAGGCCATAGTGGTGCCTTGGGAAGCCAGACAACCACGGCCATGTCAGGATGTGAAGGGACTTTGTATATCGTTTACTCTGGGGGTCGCAAAATCTAAGCACCTACAGGCACCAGCAGACCATGTAAATGAATGCAGCCGGCTGGGCCCAAGGAGATGTGGTTGAGGCAGAGGTGGTGAAAGACCCCACGCCATCCAAAGGGTGCAGAACTGCTCACATCACAGGGATGGTGGATTGGTGCCTTGTGGGGATGTGTCACCACTGCGATGCCAGAAATCCAGATGGTTTTTATGTGGAACCTCTTGGTTTTAAAATGTTACCAATTAATTCAATTTTTAAGACACTGTACAGGCTAAATTAAAAATAACCGCTTGCCACATCTGCTGTCTTCACATTCTGATTTAGCCTTGGTCTTCTGAATCTAAATGTAGTGCTTCCAGTGCTCCCTCCACCCAAGGGTGTAAACTCCACACATAGGAACCTGTTGGTCTGGTTCACCGATGCACCTCAAGAGCAGCTCCTTGCTCAGAGTAGGCACCCAATGCTGTTTTCTTTTCTGAATGAAGGAATCAATGAGATTAATCTAAGAAAGGTTGAAGAAGAGAAAGTTATTGATGTGGATTATAAAAGAGTCAGAAAGGGTGGGGTAAGGCTCCTTGACCTTTAGGAGGCGGCATGAGGGGAGCATCAAGTTGAAAATTAACAAATCATGGTGTTGGAGAAAAGCAGTTCAAAGAGAAAACAGGAGCTTTGTTGGAGTCAAGGCTTGCTTCGAAGGGCTGTCTTCAGGATATAAACTCCGAAAGACATCCACCCCACAGGGCTTCTGAGAAACAATGGGATTTGCCTTCTTCATTCAAAAGCTTCACTTGAAAGGGCATCTTCAGTAAACCTAGGGTGTCAGTCAAGTCTGCCACCAGCCTGTTGTGTGATATGGGTCCAGACACTTGCGTTTTCTGGCCCATTTCCTCATCTGTAGAGATGGACGTGATCCTACCTACTTTACCAGTTTGGCAGCCAAAATTGAGGATTAAAACAGACAGTGTTCTCAGAGCCTCTTGCTCCGCACACAGAAAGTTCTTAAATGGGATCAACATTCTGCCCTCACTGATAAACGGGGAGGCTTAGACCAGTGAGATCAGTTTTTAGACCTACTTTGGGTAGAAAATGTCCAGGCAGAGGCCATGATAAAACCACATCATTCAACAGCAAAGTTTGAAATAGCTCTGCTCACAAACTACTCACTCCCAGAGAGCCAAAAGCATAAACAACTGTCACAAACATCATAGGAAATTTCAGTATGCTTGTTTGTTTTTGTTTTATTTCAAATTTTCTAGAGATCCTTTTGGGTAATACACTTAAGTACCATCTTCTAAAGATTCAAAGAAGCCAGTTGAAAATAAGACCAGACTGTACTTGACTGTTAGAATTTCCTTGGTGATGAGCTTGTTCTATTCCCAGGGTATTCTTGGGGAAAGAGGAGGTCAGGGGAATCAAAAACAGGTTCTTATGAGACTCTATATTGCCCTAGCCATATATCAGGCTGATAAATAAGACTCAGGCAGAGTGGAATGTAAATGAAGCAACTTTGTGTACAAAGAGAAAGGTTATCTCTACTCTTGGGATGAGTACAGCTAAATAGTTTCCATCAGGAACTGCAAAGCTCTATAAACTTCAGTGTCACATTCCGACTCTTCCAGCACACTAATGAAATAGTAAAAGTATACTTGTCCTTTAAATGTTTGTGCCTGAAGTTATGACCTGTTTCAAATGACAGGAAACTGGAGACAAGATTTGAATGGTTATGAATGCATTTAGAAAGAAGCCTTGGTGTCTAATGACAGCTGAGAAGGCACTACAATTGGGGAACAATTTACTACCAAGAAATCAATTTGAAAATTCTATACAAGATTATCATCCATTAAATTGTCTTTCTTCAAAAACTGCAGGCCCTAAAATGTTACTTCTGGACAAGGAATTTTACAAACAATAAATGCTAATTAAGTAATCTATTCAAATGAGTTGATTGAAAGAAAAAGAAAAAAAGGAATCGTCTCCTGTGAAAAAAACTCAACATTCTGGTTATATTGCTGCTGTTGCTGTGGCTGCTACTTTTGGTCCTCCTCTCTTTATTAAAAACTAAGTAACATTGGGCAATAAACTGGAGCACTCCATTTTCCCACCACCTTCACACATTAGGGGTAAAATGCAATGTGAACGAATGTTTATACACAGACTCATACATACACACGTACACAACACACATTCCACCACACACAGTGACACATAAAGAATTCCGTTTCTGACGTAATGAGTTTGAGCAGACAGAGATAGTTATGTACTGCAGTAGTTACAAAGGTAGAGGAGAATGTTGATGTCTGAATAAGATCCTAAGAAGACACACACGTGCACGCACACACACACACACTCACCACACAACAAAAGATGAATTCGTGTGTGGCTAAGACTATTTAAGACCCTTTGCAAGCAGGGTAACAATCCTGAAAGCCAACAGATAACAACAAAAGGGCACGCAAATAAGAGCCACTCTTCAGCCAAAGAAGCCAATGTATTTTCTAGCCAAAAATAAAGAACGTCCTGGCCTATAGCTGAAAGATAAAACAAAAGACATCAAAGCAGAAGAAAACGTAATCATTTCCTCATCTCATATCCATGGTCCCTCACATCATCCAGCGTCTTTCACTGGATGCTGTTTTCTAAAAGAGCAAGGTGCTTGGTTGTTCTCCGGCCTGACGCACAGGGGTACCCAGTGATCCCATGCCCTCTGGTCTCAGAGATCTTGGATGATGACACCATGCTAGAGAAGACACCAGTTTGACCCGGCAAACAGCAAGGAAATTAAAGCAAAAAGATATTTAATGGCCCTGTGGCATTTTGAAAGTAAAGATGGTGGTAAAGATTATCTCCCCAACGGTTGATAAGAAAACACATCCCTCGATTTCCTTTCCTGGTGTCTAGGCTTCCCACGGCACTCGTGGATATGAGGTGGTGACCCAAAACCCCTCCCTTCTGATGTTGGTTTTGCACAATTAGGCAGAGGGCGTGAAGTCAGTTTCCACCATCTCTGTGGCACCAACTACTTAGCCAATTACGGGAAACTTTAACATTGTGCCCTTTAACTTGAACACAGACAGAGAAGTATTGAATATGAGCATTGATTTAACATGGTATGAAATTAAGCCTGAAGGACATTATGTCCTCATAAAGCATAATTACAACTAAAGTTTTATCTCAGCTTGTCTCAGAGGAACTCTCACCAGCAGGTAATAAACAGTCTTGGAAAAATGTCACTGGCCACATTAAACATCCCCTAGTCTGGACATGGAGGGCGATTTTATACACAGCTAAGTGGAGTGGGAACAGTCCTTGGTTCTAAAAGCCCCACTGGCCCTGATGGCTTGTGAACACCACAGCATGGAAAGAGAGGTGAAGAGAGGGTCTCTGATAAACAGCAGTGTGTACAAGATCTGTATGTGTGTGGAATACAACATGGCCTTAATAAGGGTCTGAGGAAGCCATACAACTCTCAAATTAATTACAGTCTTTCTTTTCTAATCCTCTGCTTCTAAGTGTAGCAGACACCTGACCTGTTAAATAAATTAACTGAAGAGGGGCCATTTTTGTCAGTGTAAAATAAAGGGAAATAAAAATATTAATGAAGGAATAAACCCAGAAAAGAAATGAAATCACTGAGATATAGCAGCCAGAACCACAGCTGCCTGCAAGTTTGCCAAAGAGAATCAACAAAAGCAGAAATACCTTTCCAGGAGGCCTTGGAGGGGGCTGAGGGCTTTGGTTGTCACTCTCACCTCCAGATCACTCACCCCCCAAATACACAAAGGGCTCAGAGGCTGTATCTTGTCCGAGATAATGCCCAGGGTGCAGATGGTTAACCTGCTCTGATGATAAACAAAGTGAGTGGGCTGGAGGGGGCCTAGGGTCCAGAGAGAGCACAACTGGCGGCCTCACCAGAGACAAAAGGGACACCTGCCATGTTCTCTGGAAAGGTGCGACCTGAAATGTTCAAGGTCATCGGTTCAAATTCCTCCAGGATCCCATTTGAAACTGCCTCTCTGCTTCCCTTAGTCTTGTAGCTGGAGGTGTATTGGTTCATTTTGGGGACTTCATGGCCACGCCCCCTTCCCGGTCATCTGCTGTGAACAAGGCATATCATTTTCACCCAGGACCAAACGCTTAGTGCTGCAAGCCTCAGAGAAGTTTCCTGGCACAGAGGGAACGATGCCGAAAACAGGTCAGGAATGTTTTATGAATCAGGCCTGAGAAAAAGGAAGCACATCTCCAGCGATAGGTAGCGCAATCCATCTGCTGATCTTTTTTTAAAAAGTTAAAGAGTAAGCAATAAATCAGCAGCGAGGGGTAGGTCCTTTGCCATCGAACTGTCTTGAAATGCAGTTTTAAGTAACTTTGTAGTGACCTTGCCTCTGTAATTTCAGGGCTCAAGAGAAATCTTCCTCACATATTCCATGCAGTGACTCTCTTGGAAAAATGTCCTGCTTCTCTCAGATGGCCACTTCTAACAATTAGATACCTGTACGGTGACTCTCTTTCTTCTAAATGGACAGACTCAGGGTCTGGATTTCTGATTCTAATCATCTAAAGCTGAGAAAGTCATCTGGGCCAGGAAGATGTGTCACAAGAACATATGGTCCAGCTAGCACCGGGCCACAGACATGGGAAGAAGCCTGGCTCTGGTGCCCTTAAGAGTAAACTTGAATTTTTATCACTGCTGTTCCAAAGCAAACCTGTTCCAAGTACTGAGACAAAGGCACTCTGGTGACTTGCAGAGTCATAAAGAAACAAAGCTGGTGTGGAAGTTGAGTGGTACTTTGTAACTCAAGCTGTACAAGGGCGACTATGTGAAAGGAAAGAAAAGAGTAGAAGATTAGGCCCCAGGAAAGGACTCAGTGATATTTAGTATAAAGTACGTCTTGTGAGATTCTGCTATCATTTATCCACACGGAGCCTTCCAAAATCTCTAAATCTTGATTATAATAATAATCCTTGTAAGTGATGATCTTGGCATGTTTCTTATTCAAAACAACATCGACTTTGGGGTAGAATCAAAGCTCCTGTTTTTATTGAGGACTCGTGGCGTAGAACAAAGTAACGTATTGGTTTGGAGAGCAGATCTGAATTTGAATCCTTGCTCTGCTACGTAGAAGACGCATATGTTAGTCAACTAAACCTCAGTGTCTTCATGCATAAAATGGGGATAATAACACACACCTTGCAGGACTGTCATAAAAATCAGCATGAGGAAAAATATCCCTGCCTGATACCCGACGGAGAATGGATTCATAACAAACATTTAAACCTTCGTGCTTAAAAAGCATAAACTTAGATTTTGTTTTTGTCAAAGTTCATTGCAAATTGAATAACACCTTTCTGAAATACTATACACTCCACAGGTTTTATTTCCTTCATTTGATCACTCTGATCCGGTGTCCGTCAGTAGAGGGACATGTTCTCCACTGTCCAGTATGGGAACATGTGGCTGTCAGCACTGGAAATGTGGCGAATGTGACCAAGGAACTGAATTTCCAATTTTATTTAATTTTAAATTTATTAAATAACTCCACGTGATAAGTGGCTCCTGCAGTATTAAATAGCACATCAAGTCTGAGCCCTGATAGATAAAGAAGGAAGGATTTGGAAGTGTAGACATAGCAAAGGTGAGGAAATGACCCAGACTCTTCACATCCACAGCAGCCACGGAAGGCAGGCTGACTGGGTTGGCCTGGCTCACGTTCACTCCAGGGACTGGCGATAATGCACCAGACAGCAGCTCTCTCTGCCAGAGCCAAGTTCTGTGACCTTGGACAAGTTTCCCTATTTTTCTCAACCTGTTTTCTCATCTATAAAATGGGGATAATGCCTCAGGGTTGTTTTCAAGGTGAAATGCAATAACAGATGTCAAAATGTACTGGAACCTGCAAAGTGAGGGACAATTGCAAACACAGTTGACTGTATCCTTGGTTTTGTAACATTGATCATGATTCAATCTCCTTTTTCCCAGCATTATTGAGATATAATTGGCAAATAAAATCGTAAGATATTTGAAGTGTACAGTGTGATGATTTGATATGTGTATACGCTGTGAGAGGATTCTACTCACTGAGTGAAGTAATACATCCATCACCTCACATGTTTGCCTTTTTTTTGGTCAGAACATTTAAGTTCTACTCTCTTAGCAAATTACGATGATAGAATACAGTGTTATCAACATGTTCACCATGCTATACATTAGATCCTCAAGCCTTATTCATTTTATGGCTGAAGTTTCTATCCTTTCTACCAACCTCTCCCTATTTCTCCCACCCCCTGGCTCCTGGCAACCACCTTTCTACTCTCTGTTTCTATGAATTTGATTTTTTTTTTTTTTAGATTCCACATATAATGGAATTTATTTATCTTTCTCTCTGTGGCTTATTTCACTTAGCATGATGCCCTCCAGATTCATCCACGTTGTCACAAATGACAGGATTTCCTTTTTTTTAAGGCTGAATAATATTCCACTGAATAGAGATACCACATTTTCTTTATCCATTCATCTGTCAACAGACACTTAGGTTGTTTCCATACCTTGGCTACTGTGACTAATGCTGCTATGAACATGGGAGTACAGATAACTCTTTGAAATAATGATTTCATGTCCTTTGGATATATACACAGAAGTGGGATTGCTGGATCATATGATGGTTCTATTTTTAATTTCTTAAGGAACCTCCACACTGTTTTCCATATTGGCTGTACCAGTTTACATTCCCACCAACAGTGCAGAAGGGTTTCCTTTTCTCCACATTCTCACCAACACTTACTATCTCTTATCTTTTCGATGACAGCCATTCTAACAGGTGTGAGGTGATATCTCATTGTGGTTTGGATTTGCATTTCCCTGATGATTAGTGGTGATGAGCACCATGTACCTGTTGGCCATCTGCAGGTCTTCTTTGGAAAATTGCCTATTCAGGTCCTCTGCCCATTTTTAATTAGGTTATTTGGTTTTTTGCTATTGAGCTGTACGAGTTCCTTACATATTTTGGATATTAACCCCTGATCAGATATGTGATTTGCAAATGTTTTCTCCCATTCCATAGGTTGCTTTTTCACTTTGTTGATGGTTTGCTTTGCTGTGCAGAAGTTTTTAGTTTGATGTAGTCCCATTGTTATTTTTTGCTTTTGTTGCTTTTGCTTTTGGTGTCAAATCCAAAAAATCATTGCCAAGATCAATGTCATGGAGCTCATACACTATATTTTCTTCTAGGAATTTTATGGTTTCAGGTCTTATGTTCAAGTTTTTAATCCATTTTGAATTGATTTTTGTTTATGGTGTAAGATAGGGGTCCAGCTTCATTCTTTTGCAAATGGTTATCCAGTTTTCCCAACACCATTTATTGAAGAGACTATCCTTTCACCACTGTATATTTTTACCTCCTCTGTCATAAATTAATTAACCATATATGCACGGTTTTACTTCTGAGCTCTCTATTCTGTTCCTTTGATTGATGTGTCTGTTTTTATGCCAATACCATACTCTTTTGATTACTATAGTTTTGTAATATACTTTGAAATCAGGGCATGTGATGCCTCCTGCTTTATTCTTCTTTCTCAAGATTGCTTGGCTATTTGAGGCATTTTGTGGTTCCATACAAATTTTAGGATTGTTTTTTCTGTTTCTGCAAAAAATACCCTTGGAATTTTGATAGGGATTGCATTGAATTTGTAGATTGCTTTGGGTAGTGTGGATATTTCACCAATATTAATTCTTCCAATCCATGAATGTGGAATATTTTTCCATTTATTTGTGTCTTCGTCAATTTCTTTCATCAATGTCATATACTTTTCAGTGTGTAGATCTTTCACTTCCTCGGTTAAATTTATTCTTAAGTATTTTATTCTTTTTGATGTTATTGTAAATGGAACTATTTTCTTCATTTCTCTTTCTGATAGTCTGTTGTTGGTGCATAGAAATGCAACTGATTTTTGTATATTGATATGTATCCTCCAAATTTACTGAAATCATTTATTAGTTCTAACAGTTTTTTGGTGAAGTCTTTAGGTTTTTCTATATATAATATCATGTCATCTGCAAATAGAGACAATTTTACTTCTTCCTTTCTGATTTAGATGTCTTTTAATTATTTTTCCTGCTTAAGTGCTCCAGCTAGGACTTCCAGTACTATGTTGAATAAAAATGGTGAGAGTAGATATACTTGTCTTATTCCTGATCTTAGAGGAAAAGCTTTCGGTGTTTCACTGTTGAGTATGATGTTAACTGTGGGCTTGTCATATATAGTCTTCATTACGTTGAAGTAATTCACTCTATACCAGTTTGTTAAGAGTTTTTAATCGTGAAAGGATGTTGAATTTTGTCAAATGCTTTTTCTGCATTTATTGAGATGATCATATGATTTTTATCCTTTATTTTGTTAATGTGGTGTATCACATTAATTAATTTGTGGATGTCGAACCATTCTTGCATTCCTGGAATAAATCACACTTGTTCATGGTGTATGATCCTTTTAATTCTGTTTGCTTATATTTTGTTGAGGATTTTTACAGCTACATTCATCAGGGATATTGCCTATAGTTTTTTTTTCTCTTGTAGTCCTCATCTGGATTTGGTCAAGGCAATGCTGGCCTTATAAAATGAATTTGGAAGTGTTCTCTCCTCTTCTAATTTTTGGAAGACTTTGAGAATGATTGGTATTAGTTTTTCTTTAAATGTTTGGCAGAATTTACCTGTAAAGCCATCTGGTCCTGGAATTTTCTCTGCTGAGGGGTTTTTAATTATTGATTCAACCTCCTTATTAGTAATTGGCCTGTTCCGATTTTTCACTCTTCATGATTCAGTCTCGGTAGGTTGTACGTTTCTAGGAATTTATCCATTTCTTCCAGAAATTTATCCATTTCTTCTAGGTTGTCCAATTTGTTGGCATATAATTGTTTATAGCAGTCTTTTATGATCCTTTGTATTTCTGTGGCTTCAGCTGTAATGTCTCCTCTTTTCATTTATAATTTCATTTATTTGAGTCCCCTCTCTCTCCTTTTCTTGTTAAGTCTAGCCAATGGTTTGTCTATTTTGTTCATCTTTTCAAAAAACCAGCTAGTTTCATTGATTTCTATTGTCTTTTTAGGCTCTATTTCATTTATTTCTGCTCTGATCTTTGTTATTTCCTTCCTTCTACTAACTGTGGGCTTAGGTTGTTTTTTTTTCTAGTTCCTTGAGGTGTAAAGTTAAGTTGTTTATTTGAGGTTTTTTTGTTGTTAATGTAGGTGTTTATCACTATAAACTTCCCTCTTAGAACTGCTTTTGCTGCATCCTGGTGAGCACTGGATGAGGCATTGTATTAGTTACTTCCTACTCATCTCACTTATTATTCCTCACAGCACTTTGAAGTGGTTTATTATTACTTTTATTTTACAGATGAGAAGACTAAGTTTCAGGAGAGCTTTGCTAATTTGCCACGGTCACACAGCTAATAATCAGTGGAGCCAGGATACAAACTCAGGGATATCTGAGTCCTAAATCCATTCTCTTGACCAGTCTTCTATACTGTCTCAATAAAATGAATTGGGAATAGAAAAAAACACAAAAATCCCATGAGTTTTGGTATGTTGTGTTTCCATTTGTCTCAAGACATCTTTTGATTTCTCTTTTGATTTCACCTTTGACCCATTGGTTGTTCAGCAGCATGTTGTTTAATCTCCACATATTTGTGAATCTTCCATTTTTCTTCTTGAGATTGATTTCTAGTTTCACAACATTGTGGTTGGAAAAGATGCTTGATATGATTTCAATCTTCTTGAATTTATTAAGACTTGTTTTGTGGCCTAACAAATGACCTATCCTGGAGAATGTTCCATGTGCACTTGAGAAGAATGAGTATTCTGCTGCTATTGGATGGAATGTTTCTGTATACGTCTGTTAGGTCCATCTGGTCTAACGTGTAGTTTAAGTCTAATCATGATTCCATTTTGCAATAAGTTACTCGTCTTTATGGGTAAGCCAAAGCACCATCCAGGACCCATACACTTTGAGGAAACTTTTTTCCCTAGGAGGTGGGAATTTATTTGTGTTCCTTTCTCTATTTGTTTCAACCTTGGCCCATCTCATAACTTGGGGACCACATGCAGATGACCAAATGTCCTGATTTGGGAGTCAATTTTAAGACACAGACCAGAGGGAAGCATATTCTTAGAGCATATATGAGTATGCCTATACATATATGAGGAGTCAGAATTATATTTGCAAATAGCACAAGAATCACATGTGCTTATGTCCTTTATTAATTTTCCTCAGCTGTTAAAAATGCCTTAATAAATCTAGTTGCTACCAAAGGACCAGCTATAAAAATAAAGCCCGGCTTAAATTAAAGGTGAGCCTATTAACATTTGTCCTGCAGCCTATAAGACTCTAACGAGTTCCTTTCTGGCATTAGTGAACTTGAACCTTAGCTGAAATGGGGCTGCAAAACCCATTGAGGTTTACTTTGTTCTGTTGTCCATTAAAAGCTTTTCCTCAGAATGGCTTGATCTAAATTGTTCCATCACAGTTTCTTAGATGAAGACAGAACAAGAGAGGATGTAAACACAACACTTCAACAGAGATTGGGAATATTTATAAAATGCAAAATGCTTCAGCAAGACATGCCGGCACAAGAGATGTTTAGTGATGGGGACAGGGCAATGGGAACTGGGGCTCCACAATAAGTTTTCTCAACTGCAACTCTATTGACATTTTGAGCTGGATAATTCTTCATTGTAGGAGGCTGTCCTGTGTATCGTAGGATGTTTAGAACATCCCTGGCCTCTAACCACAAGATGCTAGTAGCAATCTCCTTCCAGTTGTGACAACCTAAGATGTCTTCAGACTTTCTAAAATGTCCCCTGGGCATCAAAATTGCCCCTGGATGGGAACTATTGCTCTAGAAAAAGTCAGACCTGGTTTAGTTTCCCCTCTGCCATTTACCAGCTATGTGACCTTGAGCAAGGATTTGACCTCTCTGAGCCTTAATTTCCTCATGTGTAAAATAGAAATAATTGCACTTTCAATTATACTGGGTTGTTTGTGAGGATTAAATTAGATAATGCATGTAAAGCATTTACCATAATGTCTGGCAAACAGTCTTCACTAAGTGATAGTTACCATTATCATTAACCACTTTGACTTTCTAAAATGTTCCAAGCAAACAAGCTGCAGATTCTAGCTCCTTCTCTGCATGAACCCAATTACCAGGCACTGGGTCCAAACAGAGAGTAAACAGAGAAATAGAAATGGCCAAAAGAATCTTTCCTCTTGGGAATGTGTTGTTGGCCAAAAGAATCTCGCTCATGGAAACGCATTGTTACTGCCTCCAGATGAAAGCAGGCTCTTCTCCTAAGACCTGGCTTGTTGCTGTGACTCAGACACCTAATTTATCTTCAGTAGCCCTAAGAATGAATGCAAACCACAGGCAAAGTCAAGTAGCCTGTCAATAAACAAAAACCATTTCATTAGTGACCAAAATGCCTCAAAGGCCATGAGATGTGTATCCCAAACACATTTCCAGCCTCAGCTTTTGCTTCATTTTGATTGGGCTTTCTAACACCTCACATTTACATTTGCACGTCTTTCCACTTGCAGGATTGTGACAGACTGTAAGCTCCATGAGGGAAGCACCTTTGCTCTGCTCACTGCTGTGTTCCCAGTGACAAGGACAGTGCCTGGCTCAGAGGGGGATTCAATAAATACTGATTGAATGATAGTGTTTCCCTCTAAACAGCATTTGTGTTCTCCGCACCTTGAGCATTGGCCTTCTGCACATTTCCAGAAGAAGAGAGCTGGCTGGCTGTCTTTCTTCCTTAGCCCCTAAATCCCTTCTAGTCTTTCAGAGCTTAAATTTAGGACTGCTCCTAATTCTTTCTGACAGTAAAGCAAGGAGGCCAGGAATGGTTTGTCCCTGACAGGTGAGTTGGTAAAAAGACAATGGGCTTTGGAGACTGGCTGATCCTAGCTCTAACACCTGCTAGGTGTGTGACCTTGGATAAGTTAATTCGTTGCTTTAAAACTGGGTTTCCTCTTCTGTTAGAAGCGGGGATAACAGTAGCAACCCCACAGGTTGTGGTGTTGATTGAGATGAATGATCATCTGGTGGCTAATATTTATTGAATGCTGGCCATGAGTATACACTGCCTTGTGTAATCCTTTGTATATCATATGAGTTAGCACTATTATCATCCCCATTTTACATATGAGGAAACTGAGGCTCTCTGAGCAAGCAGCAATGCCTGTATTCTATCTCAGAACTTTCTGACTATCCAAGGCTCCTTGAACAATGCCTGCTGTGTGATAGACCCTCAATATTTATTGAATGAATGAATTAATGAAAAGAAGTTCAAACTCAGGACTACTTAGTAATTCTTAGTGTGAGAAAAATGTCTTCATATTCATTAGCAATTAGTCCCCATCTACCTCCAATGGCCCAACACCTGCTGAGATATTAAACCTAGCATAAGAGAAAAGATTTATGGCTAGAATGGAATAGAGTCTTTCCAAAGGCCACAGACATTTTAGATATAGGCAGGTTCAAGAGAGTTGAGTTTAGGAAATCAGTTTGACTCTGCAAACGAATGTTCAGACATCCTCTTGTTGGAAAGTAAAAACTTCCTGGCTGCTATAGTTACTCAAAAGTGGTCTCACTTTGCTCAAGTCTGAAAAGGACAGAAAGCCAAATCACAGCAGTGGTGAGCACAGCACACCTGAGTGATTGGAAGTCTTGCATGTAGGTGCCACCATTTTGCTGGCCTCCTGTGGAGACCCTCTACCACAGCATATGACATAGCACATTTGTCGAATCCTTGCCCATACCTCTGCATTTCAGTTTGATTCTGGACATCACAGAAGTCCATACACTGGACCTGATGAGTGAGCTATGTTACCCTGGAAGGAGGGGGGCATTTCATTACTTCCAACCTGCCACAGAGTCAACTCCCAACATGCCTAGTGCCTGGCAGCCTGGAGCTATTTATATTTAGGGCCCAGTTTTAAATCAGTTCTTGCAGAAAGGAGAACCCAAAGGTTGCAAATGGGCATCTTTCAGATGTGTTTGGTTTGCCTCTCAAACTATTTAACAATTTTAAATCAGCTACCAACCATTAAAAGTTGGGATATTTAACACTAAATTCTGGCTTCTTCCAAAATGTCGTTGGCTCTAATAACACTGGACCTGGATATCATTTGACAATGAGGGCTGCAGCTGAGCAGCAACTGTCCCCTCGATGGCATTTTCCTCCCAGTCACTCTTTCCCCCAGCCTGCTTCACTCAATTATGTTACCTTGAGAGCATCTGGGTTTGGACCCTTACTCAACCCATTATAGAAAAAATAATGGTAGTAACAGTACCTCATATTTACTGAACACTCTGCATGGCCCCATATAATTCCGAGCACAGCCCAATGAAAAGGTTATGACTAGCATCTCCGTTTTGTAAAGGAGTAGCCGAGGCTCAGAGAGGTTCAATCACTAGCTCAGGGTCACACAAGTGGAAGGGCAGGGATTCAAACCTGGGTTTCCTGTTCCAGAGGCTAGTTTCTTCCCTAACACTGAACTGTTCTGGTTGGGGAGCAACCGCAAAGGTGCCCCTAGTCCTCTGTGCAGGCACTCCCACACAGAGATGGATCCCTGTTAGGAGTGATTTGGGGGTTAATAAATCCACAGATTCGTTCCATAAAGTGTTACTGATGGAAATTCCAACGGGGCTAAAACAGTTAATGCCTGGTGAGCTGTGGCCACCCACAGTGTCTGTATCAGACTGTCACTGCCCGTTGAAATGATGGAGAGCCTTCTCAATTAGGGGACTTAGGAGCCGTCACTAGGGGGACGAATCGATTCGGGGTGGGGGTGGGGCTCTATGTGACTGAGACAGGATGAGCTGAGGAGGCTCCTGAGGTTGCCAGCATCCTAAAGGCCCATGATCCCTGCCAGCCCCTCCCCTCCCCTCTCCTACAGGCTCTCCTCCCACCCACTTGTATCCCTCCCCTCTACTCACATTAAGGAGAAGCTACCCAGAAATGGGACCTTGGAGGTGTGTTTGAACACACTGGTAGAAATCTCACAGACAGGTAGATGATAGAGAGAGAACAGTAGCTCTTTAAAAATAAAACACTTCTCAGTTACTTGGCAAGCCCAATGTGGAAAGGAAGAGGGACAACTTCCATTAAGACTCAGAGGGAAAACCCTCCTCAGAGCCAAACAAAACCCTTTCTGGGGGCCAGATCATCAAGCCTCTTGCCAAAGACTCTACCAGCACATCACTTTAACCCAAGAAATGTACAAAGGATCCAGACTGCCCCAGAGAACACGTTACTTTCTCCTCCCCTCAAACCCACAGGACGCTTTTCATTTGTCCTCAGTGTGAAGTCCAAACTCGCTGACACAGAGGATCTAGCCCCTGCTGATGTTTCTCCAGACTTACCTCTGTTCTCATTCTACCCTCCAGTTCCTCCGAAGAATGTGCTGTCTTTTATTTCCATACTTGGAGGCCTTTGAGTCTAGTGTTTCCTAAGTGATGTCCCCTCCCCTAATGCCCCATTTGCTCCCACCCCCCAAACCCTACACCTGGCCAAGTCCTACTCATCTTCCGTGCTTGCACTAGATGCGCCTTCCTTTGAAAAGAGTCCCTTACCCAGGGCCCCTCACACTCAAACCACCACCAAAATGTATCAGGGATGCATCGCCACTTCTATGGAGTCCTACAGCACGTGACTTCCTCATGGTGAGTGTTTATCTCAGAGCGTTTAAAAACTCTTTTCTTTTATGACTCCCTCACTACCCTGAGAGCTCTGGGGGAACATCTCAACTGACTGCTGTATCCCCAGTGCCCATCCCAGTGCCTGCAGATCAAGGGTGCTCAGGAAGGATTTGAGGAGGGAATACTTGAACGAGAGGAGAGCTCTCCACTCTATGAAACACTTAGCAGCACACTGGGAACCTTAGTTCCCAAATGGCCCCACAGACGTCAGTAGCACGCAGCCTAAGGAGCAGTTGAGTCTCAGTACTTCCTACTTCTCTCAACCGAGGTCAAGGCCTTCCCCTCTAGGAATCCACTCTACCTGACTTCATCACATCGAAGGTAAGAGCATGAGCACTGGAGTACAAGTTTCTGGACTCAAACCCCTGTTGTCCTATTTACAGTTGTGGGAGCTTAGCAGTCACACAATCTCTCTGTGCCTCAGCTTCCTAAAGTAAGGTTCGCTGGGTAGTTGTGAGGATTAAATGGAATAGCATTCCCAGCCTTTCAAAGGGGGCCTGGTCCACGGTAAGTGCTCAGTGATGGTAGTTATTATGCCTCTTTGCTCCTGTGAGAGGTCTTCTTGGCAGTTCATCAGCTCCTTTTTTGGGGAGCTAACACATGCCAGGACTAACCTATTATTATCCTCCTGTACTTTCCTTGGTCTTTTTAGTATTTCTGTGGGGTTTTCCCTGATAAGTGGCCTAATCCCTGCAGGTCAAGACACAGTCTCGTTGGTATTGTGGCCCCTGTAGTAACCCTGCACAGAGAGCTGGAGAACCAGACAGTTTGAGTGATTTGGCATCTGGGTGGTCTTTCTCTTCTGAAGAGTGGTGCCTTAGATGGCATGGTGCACACCACTCATGTTCCAGACATGACAGTAGGAGAACACACCACTGCCCCCAGAGCCACATGCTCTTACGAGTTAGCCACCACACAGAAGAAGAAATTGCTTTCCTTACCAAACTATGTAAGCAAACATGGTGGTTACATCACAGCCCATGGCTGAAAGGATCCAGAAAATCCCTCCAAGTGGCCCTGGAAAATCCTAGTTGAAGCCATCAGCCTTGGTGACTCAAAATGTTGCTCTCCAAGTCAAGTCAACTCAAATCAAATTAATTTCCTCATTCTACATATTTTCCCCCTCACCACCACCCTGAATAACTAATCTATTACCAAGTTTACCCAAAATATTTTTTGAATTTATCCAATTTGCACTATCTTTACTATTACTACCTAGTCCAACTGCCACCATTTCTCACCTGGATGACTATATAGTCACCTCGCTGGTCACCCTGCTTCCACTTTTGTTCCTGTCCAATCCATTTTTCTCAGAACAATCAGAAAAATCATTTTCTCTCTTTCTGTCTTTCTCTCTCTCTCTCTCTCACACACCACTTAAAATTCTGAAAGTCATTCTGTTGTTTTCAGAATCAACAAAAAGACCTAATATGGCCTTCAGGACCAACATCATTGCTCCTGTCCGTCTCTTCAGGGCCAACCTTGGCCTGTTCCCTGGGCTCCAGTCACAGTGGCCTTTATTTAGCTTTTACGTAGGCCAAGCACCTTCTCGCCTCAGGGCCAGGATGCCCAGTACTCTTTCACTTGAATACCCTCTTGCCATGCCCATCCCTTCACCTAGATAATGCCCACTATCCCTCCTGAACTTAAATATCACTGCCTCAGAAAGTACTTCCTTTACCCTTGATATAAATTCTGTCTCCCTATTATTCTCTCATTGGACCCCATTTTTTTCTCACAAAACTTAGCAGATTTTATAATACATATTCATTTGTGTGTTTATTTGCTTAATATTAACCGTTTCTACCCATAACTCAGTTCCAAAACAAGCAGGACCAGGACTGTTTGGTATACCAGTTGTATCCCAGGGTGACCCACAGTGCTAGGCATATGGTAAACTCTTATTCAATTATTTACTTGTTTTTGTTTATCAATTTACTTAAATCCAACTCCACAGTAGGTTTTATATGCATCTTGGTAATAGGAGGAAATATTAGTCAGTTTTTTCACCACCAAGAGCCCTTTTGTTGCTCTCCCTCTCTCCACAGACTTCGTGTATTGAAAGATAGTGGGTAACAAACTCTACATATTAAGTTATAATTAACTCATTTTGTCAAAGGCACGTATAACTGCTGTCCAAGCTTCTAATTAGTAGCAGTGGACCAAGGAGAGAGCATTCTTGGCATAATTTCAGCCCAAACAAGAAACTTGACGTTTAAGTTTGCTTCATAAATGTATAGTTTATCTAAGCTTCAAGATGTTGACAGAAGTTCCAGAAGAATCTGTTCGGCCTACCAAGTCCTTCATGCCCTGACTCCTGCCAGTGAGTCTTCTCCTGACATTTGCCACTTGCCCCTGCCCCACCACAAGAACCAAGTTCAGGTAGAAGGAACAACTTTCATTTCCCTGTCTTGACTAGGCACTCCATTGAGTCTGCTGCCTCCTTCTTCTTCACCTACTTGAACTCCCACTCATCCTAAAAAGCATGGCTCAGGTGTCCCCTCCACCAGGAACGTCTGACTACAACAACAGGTTAGGCACCTGAAGGTGATTTCCACAGTCCCTTGAGCTTGCTTACAGCTTTCCTCTTACCATACTGTCTGTAACCCGCCCAACTCATCCTTTTTTTCTTTTGTGAGGAAGATTGGCCCTTAGCTAACATCCACTGCCAATCTCCCTCTTTTTGCTGAGGAAGATTGGCCCTGGGCTAACATCTGTGCCCATCTTCCTCTACTTTATATGTGGGATGCCTGCCACAGCATGGCTCGATAAGCGGTGCATAGGTCCTTGCCCGGGATCCAAACTCGTAAACCTTGGGCCACCGAAGCGGAGTGCACAAAATTAACCACTATGCCATTGGGCTGGGCCCCCAACTCATCCTTTAAACTTGAAAACTTGAAGGTACTCCTGATGACCAACACAACTTTTGGCACGTAGTGGGTGCTTGAAAGAATATTGGAGGGGAGAGAGGAGGGAAGAAAGGAAAGAAGGGAGGGAGGAAAGGAAAGGAAAAGAGACTTTGAGGCTTCTAGTGTTGGAAACTGAGAGGACATTTTGTTAGAATCTCACAAACTTAGTGGAGAGAGATGACATAATTAAAAATCAATATCAATTATTGTATGGTTAGGGCAGAGATGCCTGATAGCATTAATTAGGGCTGTAAGAATTCACATATTCTTTCTGGGAAATCTGAGACAAAGAAAGAAGACAATCTTTCTGAGACAAACTCCAGAAAAACTTCTGGAGGTAAAATAAAAGCACAGTATGAACACTGGAAGATCCATTTGTTAGGCAGTGCTCTGTGCCAACAAGGAGAGGAAAGGGCCATCGTGAGCCTCACCTTTGGCAGCAGTATCCTCCCTGAACAAAATGTGATACGCAGAGAGGTCCATTTCCAGGACACTGGTATCAGGCAAAAGCAATCCAAAGCCAAGTGCCCTCCCAGACCTGCTCCAAACCCAAGTCTCCAAGCAGCTCTGCACAGCCCAGGGCAAATATTCACATCCTCCATTACTGATCTTTTAGCCCCACTAGTCCCAGATCCGCTTGAGGAAGATGCCACAGCTCATTTCTGACACACAAGAACTCCAGTCGTTGATTTTGGTGCTGACTTGGCACCACATTTCTAGGTGGGTGGTAGGCAGCCTCTCCCTCCATATCTCATCATAGCTGCCTCTGCAGGGAGAAAGCCAGGAGTACCAGCCCCATTTACAGACAGTGAAATAGAAGGCTCGAGGCAGGGCATCGGGCACTCTCAGGATCGAAAGCCCTCGCCCTACCCAATGAACCTTACTGTCTGGGCATCGTTGAGGTAAGGGGAGGCTGTGGTTCCATTTGGTCTGGTTAAGTTCTTTTAACAGCCCCTTCGTCTTCGTCGTCCTCATTGCCAAACAATATTTACTGAGCTCTTACTAAATGCCTGGCACTGTGTCTCATTATGTCTTTTAATCCACGCATCATTTGAGACAGGTCCCTTTTCCTTGCCATTTTGCATTTTATGTATTAGGAAACCAAGGCTTAGAGAGCATCCACTATTCACCCAAACCAGATTTAAGCCCAGATCTATCTGACTCTAAAGCCTGAGTTCTTAACCTGCAGGTGCTACTGTTGAAACCACCATTCCACCACCTGTGTTTCTTCCCTTCGGCCTCTGTGTTTTCCATCTGGTCACCTGACTTGCTGCTTCATATATTACAGGGATACACAAACTATGGCCTACATCTTGCCCACAACCTATCTGTGTAAATAAGGTTTACTGGAATACGACCATGCGCATTTCTCAATGTGTTATGGATGGGTGCTTCCTATGCGACAATGGCAGAGTGGAATAGTTGTAACAGAGACCACATGGCCTCCAAAGCCGCGAGCATTTACTATCTGATCCTTGATAGAAATAGTTTGCCAACCTCCGGTACAACAGATAAGGCAACCACTATGCTAAAAGCTTAACATTTATTATCTCATTTAACGTACACTACAATCATTTGTGTGTGTGTGTGTAGAGGGTACTCTCATCAATCCCATTTTACAAACAAGGAAACTGAGTCTCAAAGAGCTCAGAGCTAGGAAGTGATAGAGCCAGAACTGAAAGCTAGGCAGTCCACTGAAGAGCCCATGCTCCCACCATACGCTCAGCCGTTTGTTATGGGGCGGGCTTCCTGTAGGCCCTGGTCATATGATGCAAGATATGGCCCTTTCCACAAGGAGCCCCGATGAGGAAGGAGTTGATGGCAGCCCAGCTGATGAGTGCCTGGATGGAGGAGAGCTGGGGTGGGGCTGCAGGAGCCTGGGGGATGCACACTTGCTTATGCTGATGGCAACTGGGACACAGGGAGGAGGTTGGTGGCGAGTGACACAGTCACTTCTGACGAGGGGAATGTTTCTCTGAATCTACTGACAATTGCTTGGCCAGATGATTTCCTAATAGTCTTTATCTTAAATAATAATTTAAAAAAGTGATTTGGCTGCCCTAGCCAGCTTGCCCCTTGATTTCTAAGTGAGCAGCTTTGCAGGGAATGGTTTTTGTTAGTGTTGTTAATCCACATTCAAGGGAGAAAAACTTGTCTCTTCTTTGGAGAGTCTCCTTCTACATTACATAGACCTGGAGAACATGAAAGTGGCCTGGGACGCAGGAGTCATCTCTGGCCCCCTGACAATACAATGAGCCTCCCCACATGGCCCTGAAAGGTGTCCATCTAGACAAATGTTTGCATGGACAGGGAGCTCACAGCCTCAGGGGCCAGCTCACCGTGTTGTTGGATTACTCGAGTTTGGGTGAATTTATGCTTTAGCTGAAACTCAATTTGCATCCTTGAGGCAGTCCACCATGGGGTTCTGCTTCTGTTTTCGGAAACACTGTAGAACAATGCTACTCCCCACTTGAGGTGGTAGTGAGGTCCTCAAATGGAACATCGTGCTTCCCCCAACTGTTTCCCTTTTCTAGGTTAAAGAGCTCACATTCCTTCAACCATTTTTACTGTGATACTTTTCAGATCTCATCTGAATTCTCTTTTCTCTTGGACTTTAGGCCTCAAACTTCAGATTTGCAAAAAAATTTGTAATGAGTATTCTTATGATAAGTTTTTCTTAGAGTTAAGCCTCTAGTGATGAAATGATATACTCCCTAGCACTAAGTATTAATAATGACATGTCCTATTGGGTTTCCTTTTTTGCCATGGTTTACTAGGAAGCTCACACTGAAGTTTATGCTCAGTTTTTCTCCTCTTTCCTAATATTATTTTTTGCCTCCTATCTTCTGTCAGTTACTATTGCTTTGGTTTTATGGTATCTGCTTTTTATTGTAAAGTATTCATACATGTACTTCTATTTTATCCATCAATTCTCACACCCACTATGTGCAGTAGCTGGGAGATGAATGATCAGTACTCATGTTTGACAGATGAGAGTTTGCATGGTGTGACTGGTGAGTAATAGAAGTCTTTGTTGGGTCTTACACTTTGATAATGATGATGATGCTGCTGCCAATAGTACTGATACCAGTAATGACAATAGGAGCCAACATTTATTAAGTGCTAATGGCCTGATGGGTACTTTTCTGAATGTTTCACAAGTGTGACCTCATTTAAACCTTAATTACAGCCAACTTACGCAGTAATATAATTAGCCCCATATTACAGATGGGGAAACTGAAGCACAGAGAGATTAAGTAATTTACCCTACATCATAGACTCAGAAAATGGCAGAGCCAGCTTGAAACCTAGGCAGTCCATCTTCAAAATGTGAGCCCTTGTCCACTGTGCTGTATTAACCAAATTATCAGACCACTTCAAGTCCCTCCACATGGGATTTAAGGGGTCGTGCTATTTCAGATAAAGAGAGCTATTCATAGCAACTCTAGACCCATAAGGTTCTGGACCTTATCCTAGAGAATGTTGATGTGGGCTTTGGGGAGTGGTTTCTGGCTCCCTCATCGTCTGCCCGCATGCTCTGGGTGCTCCTCCTGATCCTGTGCCCCGTCCAGCAAGCCAGGCTCAAACACAGGACCGGGATACAGAGAGGTGGCCCCAGTCGCTAGCCCAGCAGGGATCATTGAGGGCGGCCAGGGTCTGGCTTGAGACCATAGCATTTGTATAAAAGTCCTTGTTCAGGCAACACAAGAGTGGGAGGTCGGCGGGGGGGGGGGGGGGGGCAATCAGAGGATAATGTCCAGGCCAGAAAATAGGAAAAGAAGGAAGGAAGGAAGCCAAGAGGTCTGCTGGCTGATCCTTACTGCACCTATCATGTGCCAGCCACTTCATTACGTAAGCCGAATAGTCTTCTCATTTTAAAATGAGGAAACTGAGCTCACGGAGATCAGATGACTTGTTCTATGTCATTCAGCAAGTGTAGGTGTGAATATGTGAATAACTCTTTGTAGGAAAAAGGCCTCACCAAATAATTAGAAATATTTAATTCCAGGAGATGGAATGGCACCCCTGCTCCTGGGGGTTGCAGTTAGAGCTGGGAATCTGGGCGAAGGCAGGACCCCCGGTGGCTGGGGCTTGGGGAATGCATGGGGCCCCGGGAGCTGGGAGTGTGACCCTGCACTCAACAGGAGAGGACAGATGAATGTGGCTGCTTCTCTCCAGGCTGGGGGCAGGGGCCGAGACTTGGGTGAGTGCAGGCAGCTGGGAGTGAGAACCCCGGACCTGCAGGAGAGGGATCCACCCAGACCAGTGCCTTTCTCCATCTCCTACCCCAGAGGCTGAGAAGTGAGCTGGGGCTGGGTGCCAGCAGGGCTGCTGCCAGAAGGTGATGCCTGGCTCTCTCTGCCCACGTGCCCTTCCTCTTGCAAGAAGGAAGGGGGGGAATGAGGAGGGAGAGAGAGGGAGAGAAGAAAAGAAGAAATAAGCAGGAGGAGGGAAGATATTTAAACATTTTTTATGCTTTTGTGATTTGACCAACATCAGTGTGTCACAGGACATCCCTGTCATTAGGCAAATGCTGTGGGTCCGTCAAGTGCGAGGCAATGAAAGGTGTCCTCACCAGCCTGTGATTTGCTCGCGAGGCAGATGGGACTTCACAACTAGCACTGGCAGGAGCATGTGGGAGGGCCAGAAGGGGACACTGAGTCACCAATGGTCTGAGGTCCCTGAACCACAGGACCAGGAAGGAGTCAGAGAGGACAACAAAAAGCCACAGAAACATTCTTGGTCCCTTGGGAAATACCAGCCTCATGAGGAAAAACATCAAAACAAGAGGAGACATTTGACAGCATTTTCTCTGTAAACTTTATTTTTATTGCCTCTACCTTTAATGTTACTCGAGACTTGTCACAGCCCCTAGCAGGAACTTTCAAGTCCTGGGATCTTGTGCTATCGCGGGGTGGCCCGGGGCCCAAGGCACAGTGGTTAGCATGCTGCCAATAAGAACAGTGGCAGCACTGAGCACCTACTGTGTGCAGCACATGATACTGGCTGGTCATGCCGTTTGCTTGTGTCAGAAATGAAGGGCAGGCTCTTTAAAGCACCCGAGTCCTGCGCTTCCGCAAACTGCTGGCTGCCACTGAGTTCTCAGTTCATCTGTGATTAGATCAGACCATAAACTTCCTCCCCTTCCCTTCTCCTTGTGAAAATTCTGCAGTGTAGGCAGGGATCCAGAAGCGGGAAAGCCTTCATTGCAGCTGTCTGCCAATGCTTTGCGGTACCGGGGTGGATGGAGTACTGCAGAGTCCAGGGCTTGACAGCTGTCCCTGGTGGGGGTGTGGTTTGTGTGTATGTCAGGGGTGGGGGTCCCTGACAAGACTGGGCTGTGAGCTGCTTCTGCTGGCCCTCACCCAAGGCGCCTCTGATGGGCACTGGACTTCCTCCACGCCCCCTGGAAGTTCCCTGATCTAATCAAGTTTTGAGGTCCTTTTGGCCCTACCAGATGGCTCTCATATTGGGCAAATCTTTCCCCTCCCTTCCACAGTTTCCTCATCTGCAAAATGGGAGTGACATTGCCTGGTCTTGGCAGAACTTGGTGTGAGGCCAAAATGAGCTAGTAAATCTAAAACCACTTTGAAAACCTTCGCATTGCTATTAAAGAGCAAAGGGTCCCTGGAGCCATTCTTATGTTTAGTATAAGTACTAGTATGTTAACCAACCAAATATGTCTGATGGGCTTACACAGGAGCATAGATCCCCTCGGAATGGGACAAGTTTTCCGATTTTATTCAT
This sequence comes from Tapirus indicus, assembly GCA_031878705.1. Lineage (NCBI taxonomy): Eukaryota > Metazoa > Chordata > Mammalia > Perissodactyla > Tapiridae > Tapirus > Tapirus indicus. The sequence goes on along the minus strand of CM062925.1, from coordinate 81,016,627 downwards.
AACAGCTTTAGACAATCTCCAGGATGAGATTACCATGTGTAAACTCGGACTAATGGAGAGGAAACAGAGTTCCCAGGTGCCACAAAACCAAAGAAGGTGGTGCTGAGATGCAGAAGGAGTCTCCTGCCTTCTTCCACTGCAACTGGAACCCCCCCCCAATATAGAAACAGGAAGTGTTGATACCTCAACATTGAAAAAATCCTAGACGTGGCCTGAGCCAACTCCGTTCCCTATGAATGAATCTGTGTACAGCCATGCAAATCATTGGCTGGCCAGCTTCTCGTTGGCTTTTATGGACTTGAGCTGCTGGAGAAGGGGAGTGAACACAACCTCTCAACCCTGAGCCCTACTCCCATCTGACACACGGAGTTGATCCTCTGATGATAAATCCAAAAGGGTCCAGATTCTTCTAAATGTCTGAGCAAGCAGCTCACCCAGTGTCCGGCCCCAGGAAGAGTAAATCAAATTCTTTTTTTTTTTTTTTTTTTTGTGGGGAAGACCAGCCCTGAGCTAACATCTGTTGCCACTCCTCCCCTTTTTGGTGAGGAAGACTGGCCCTGGGCTAACATCCGTGCCCATCTTCCTCTACTTTATATGGGACGCCGCCGCAGCATGGCTGACAAGCAGTGCGTCGGCGGGCGCCCGGGATCCGAACTCGCGAACCCCGGGCTGCCAAGCGCGAACTAAACCGCTGCGCCACCAAGCGGCCCCCTAAATCAAATTCTTTAAAGGCAAAAAAGAGTATAACCTAAAAAATAGTAAGAAAATGCCCATAGTGATGTGTGAAATAAAAATGCAGTGAGAGATACCAGAGAAACCTTCTGGAAAGAATTCAAAATGCCGAGTAAAATATAGAGATGTATCAGGCTATTGGTTTTTCCTCTGTGAGAAGAGGCTGGACAACAGTTTGCATCTGATGCAACTGCATCTGATGGTGGTAAAACTTTTCCCCTGGAGAGATCAAGCTGGAGGTGACCTTTCAGAAGTAGCAGCAGGAGCAGCCAGTGCCGCTGGGGGTATTGGGGGGGAGACATGTGGACCAGAGAACTGTCCCTGCAGGGCAGGCACCCTAAGGTCTGTAGGAGAGGCAACTGCCAACTCACTACTGAGCTCCCACCCTTGACATTGAACAGGCGAAGGAGTGACTCACTGACCCACCTGCACTGATTAGAAATGCAGATGGGGGGTGTGGTAAAGAGGGGGCAAGAGAGTTGGGGAGGAGATGGAGAGAGAAATGAGGACCAAGAATCCAGAAGAGGAGAAGGAGGGGGGAGACAGAGAGCAGAATGAAAGGAGAGAGGAGAAGAAATGGAGGAGGGAGGCTTCTGCTGGGTTGGTTAATTTCTTTCTCAAGCTGGGCTCTGAGTTCATGGTGTCTGTTAGGTCCACTACACTCTCCTCGATGCTGCTTTGCATGCCTGAAACATTTTATAAGTTAAAAAAAAGGAGGAGAGGGAGAAGAAAGAGAATAAGGATGAAGAGGAGGTAGAGGGAGATGACAATCATGTCTTCCCCGGTTTCTTTGACAAATGCAATTAGAGGGCTGGAGTGGTAGGAAAAAATAGCGCTGGTGGCCTGCCCATCCATGTGAGAGGCCTCCAGGAACAGGAAGTTGGTCTTCTCCACTAGGTCTGGTTCCAAACAAGGCACCTGAACTGAACCAGATGGAAGCCACGGTCCGTCTGCCATCCTCACTGCTGCCCTGGAGAACACGGGCCCTAGACTTGGCATCCTGTCCCACTTCTGCCTTCAGTTCAACGTGTCTCCTGAACAATTCAACACACATTCCCTGAGCTCCTGCTCTGTATCAGGAACCGGACTGGGGGCTGGGATCCAAACCAGTGACCTGGTTCTTCTTGAGCAATTTACAGGTAGAGGAGAACTGCTCAGAGCCTCAGTTTCCCAATCTGTAGAATGAGGGAGTTTGTCTCAGTGGTTTTCAAACTGGGCTTGCTTGGAGCCCTAGGATTCCAGGGTGTGGCTGAGAGTGACTGGAGAACATTCCCCACTTTTTCTAGAACAGCTCTGTTTTATTCTGTCTTAGATATCTGAATTGGGCTTAAGCTTAGATTTGGAAGTACGGTTCCACTGCTAAAGGAAATTTTAAAACCATTGAGTGAGATGCTCCCCAACATCTGAAGTTTTAAAATTTTCTGTTCTGTTTCTAAGGTTGTATGATTCCTTGAAAACTCTAAGAATTCATTCGCTCGCTCACTCATTCATTCAACAAATGCAAATTAAGGTTCCTCTATAAATGGGGACAGAGACATATAATCAACAAATAAATAAAAAAGCTAATAGAATAGGGGGCTGTTGCACAGAGGGACATGGAGGATGGCAATGAGGTTGGGGAGGGCCTCCTCGGGGCTTCATAGGGAGAGAGACCAGCCTTGGAAAAGATCTGGGGGAAGGGCAGTCAGACAAAAGAAACAGCCAGTGCGGAAGCCAGATGATGAGAATGAATTTGGCATGTCCTGAGCCGGGGAACCAGGTCATAGAAAGAAAGGGGAAAAGTGGTCTGAGATGAGATGGGGTCAGGAAGGGAGGCAAGGCCAAGTGACATAGGTCCTTACAGATTTTGTAAAGAGTTTGGATTTTAATTTAAATTTGGTAGGATACATTTGGAGGGTTTCAAAGAAGGGCCTGATGCGATCTGATTAAATTTTTTAAAGATCACTCTGCCTGCTATGTGGAGGATGGATGGGAAAAGGGGCAAGAATGAAGACCTCTTTCTCAGTGGTATGAATGAGAGATGATGGAGACTGGATATAAACAGCAGAAATTGTGAGAAAAGGTCAAATGTGGCACACTGAAAAACGAGGAAAAGATTTCACGATCCAATATCTTTCTAGACTCCAAATATAGGATTTTTATCTTAACCTTGCCTTTTGGTGCCTAATTCTGTCCCTAAGTATACCTATGCTTAGTGACTCCAGATGGCAAAGAGAAGGCCAGTTCCCTTGGGCTTCTTGACCATTTGGAGGAAAGTGTAGGTTCAGACAGATGCAAAAAATTGACCAGCCCTCTGGTCCTTATTGAGAAAGCTGCTGGGACAATTCTCAAATTGGAAAGGCAAACAAAGGCATGGACCACACACATCAACTCTTTGATTTCAGAGGGGTATGGAGTAATGCTTGCCAACAGATTTGACCAAGCAATTAACTGAATACAAATGGAAGGGAATGGAAACTTTGATGTGAAGAACCACAAGACCCAGGGGTGAGTGATCAGTAGTTATTTTTGAAGTGCATCCCACAAACTCAGCACTGTGCCTCATACTTTGGAGGATATAAAAGGAGTATAAAACTTATTCCTACCCTTTAAGAATGCACCCTTCAGCGGGGGAAACATGACCAACACATAAAATGTTAGACTCTGGCCGGCTAAATGGAGGGCAGACATCCTACATGGAGTGTGTGTGTGGGGTAGGGATTGGGGTCTCCACTAGAGCCCTGAGGCTGGCATCACGGGGTTTGGGATCCAGTTCCACCCCGTGACTTGGGACAAGCCATCTAACTCTTTTGGGTCTAATTCCTCTTCTTTAAAACAGAAGTAATGCTTCCCAACATTCCTAGTAGGGATTACATGGGATTTGAAAATGCTTTGCAAGTTGTAAAGTGTGGTATAAATAGTAAGGATTATTATTACTAAGTACAGTGGCGAAGGAAGATGGAAGTATGTCAGCAAATACAGCCTTCTCTGAAAAACAAAACCACCAATGACTCCCCATTGCCTAAGGCAGGGGTTGGCAAACTGCACCCTGCCCCCCAGGCTGTTGGCTGCTCTGTTGCCTGTTTTATAGATTAAGTTTTATTAGAATACTGTCACAGCCATTTGTTGACACATCGTCGATGACTGCTTTCTTGACACAACGGCACAGCTGAATAGTTGCAGCAGAGACCATACGGCTGGCAAAGCTGGAAATATTTACTCTCTGGCCCTTTAAAGAAAAAAATTGCTGACTCTTGAAGTGAAAGGTAAAGTCTAAACCCCATTTAAAATGTAAATTCCCCTGATACTTGAAGCAGGATTTGAATACATAAAATGAAGTGTGTATCTTCCTCCAAGTCATCCCCAACTCTGTACATCATCTTGCTCCACTTCCCAGGGACTGATTCCATAAGAGGGAGCATTACAAGGTCCCCTCCTAGAGCTACAATAGGGATCAGGTCTTATTCCTTTTTGTAATCTCCACAATGGTTATCACAGTGCCCCAGGTCATGACAGGTTCTGAATAAAGTTTAACCAAATTAAATCTGAGTCATAAATAGATCAAGCATCATACACTGAAGGACAGACATAGTTCATTTGTCCCAGAGACCTATTGATGATATATCATTGAAAGGGAGAATAAATTGGAAGTAAGTACATTAATTTTCTCTTAATAATAAGCTACACAAATATTTACTCCATGCCAGTGATATAACAATTCCATACCAGAGAATATAAGGCAAATAAGGTAATATGGGATTATATTCATTCCTTTGACAAGAATTCACTTAACACCTGCTCTGTACCAAGAAGGGGTAGGGATCAAGGGTCAGAGTGGACTGCGACCATCTTCTGCTCTCAAAGAGCTTGCAGTCTAGTTGAGGGGGCTGAAGGTTAGCAGATAATCACTACAGAGAGACAAGTGCGATGCCAAAGTGGGACACACAGTATGGAACTGGCAGGAAGACAGACAGGATTCCTGAGAGCTCCATCCTTGTACACTGCCTCCTGTAAACTTCCCTACAGTTTCCTCTCCCAAATGAAAGTGGATGGGCTACGACCCACTCTCGAGAATCTCGTGTTCTCTAGTTGGGTTCTATCTGACGAGCTAACATTGACCATGCTGACCATTTTGTATAGATTATCTCATTTAATTCTCACAACAACTCTGTGGTTTTACGAAGGCTGAGTCACTTGTTCCAGGTCAATAAAGTAGAAGATTCTAGTCTAAGTCAATCATAAGCTAAAGCCTATGCAATTAACCCTTCCCTCTATAGCCTAAATGCATGCCAGAGAAGAGAACCGCAGTCTATTACAGAAAGAGTCTGAAGTTTGTGACTGACGGAGATAGTACTAAATGTTTCTGTACCTACTAAATGGACACTGATTTCATCAGGACCATCCAATGTGGACCAAAGGCATGGTTGGAACATAAACGGTCGGTTTGTGTCAATAAGTCAATAATCAAGGGAAGAGAGAATAAAGTGTCGCAAAGATCAGCAATAACTCCCAGCCCCTGTGCGTGCAACGGGCTGCTGCAACCACCTCTGGGGAGCGATTCTGGACTCTGGCCAGGATATTAATTAAGCCCTAACCACCGAGGCCCAGGGAAAGCCCTATCAATTAATAGCCAGCTGGGAGCCTATGAGACCTGAGGCCTACAGAGGGTCATTCCCTTGAGCCAGGTATACCACCGGGACATGTCTGTGCAAAGGTCATGATGGGCATTAGGGGCAGAAGAACTGGGATATAAATGTGCAATTTTTTTAAAGTGGAAATTTTTGTATTTGCTAAACTTCCTAGGTTATGTCTAGGACATAAGAGTTTCCACATTAGCTTAATTGTTCAAATTGTCACTTTCAACATTTCACTCTTTACCCATACCAAGTGTAGTGTAAAACTAATAAACATATGGAAAAATGCCCAATCTTCAATTAATTCCATAATGAGAGACAATTTCTCTCCCATTTTATAGGCAACAACGAAAAAAATCATCAGAAACGGACCAAACACAGTGACAAAGAGGCTTCTCGTGCAGTAATAATGGGGTTGCATATTAGTAGAACTTTCTGGAAGGAAAAGCAGTGATATCAACAAAATGTAAAATATATGGATACTTTAACCCACTAATTCTTCTTCTAGGAATTTATCCCAAGGAAATAATTAGACAAGTGCTCCAATGTTCACATACCAAAAAAGTTATTTACAGGATTATTAATAATACCAAATATTTAGAAACAACCTAAATATCTCCAAAAGGATACTATTTAAGTAGATCATGGGTAACTAGACAACAGTCTTATTAGCCTACTTAAAAGAATGGTGTGAATCTATATGCCATAATGTGGAAATTTCTCCATGTTGTTCAGTTAAAAAAAGGTTTTCTGTAAACCTGCGTGTGCATGCAAGGTACATGCAATGCATGTGCAAGTGTTGCACAGCGAGATGCCTAGTGAACGTCATCAAATCATTGGTGCATAGTGGCTCTTTCTGGGTGGTGAGATTTCAGGTGATTTTTTTCCTTCCTCTTTTTGTTTATCTACATTATTTGAATTTTTACAATGAACATGTAATATCTTTAAAAATAGAAAACCAGGGCCAGCCCAGTGGTGTAGCGGTTAAGTTTGCACGCTCTGCTTCAGTGGCCCGGGGTCTGCACATTCAGATCCTGGGCTGGACCAATGCACCGCTTCTCAAGCCATGCCGTGGCGGCGTCCCATATAGAGTAGAGGAAGATGGGCATGGATGTTAGCCCAGGGCCAGTCTTCCTCGGCAAAAAGAGGAGGATTGGCAATGGACGTTAGCTCAGGGGTAGTCTTCCTCACACACACAAAAACAGAAAACTGACTGTTTTTAAAGATCAAAAGAAAATATCTCAAGGGTACATAATTTCCTAGGAAAAAAAGTGGGGCTAAAACCAGAATAATGGCTGACTTTCAGAAGAAAAACGCAGAGGGACTTTGAAACTTGCCTGACAGCCTTGCACAAAAGGTCCTTTCCCAGACCTGGAGAAGGCAGGAAGGTCCAGCAGTTAGGAGCCTGTGCTCCAGGGCCAGTCCTTGGGTTCAAATGTCAGCTCTATCGCTTCCCAGGTAAACATAAAACGAGGAGCTGATAGTACCTGCCTCTAAGATTGTCAAGAGGATAAAAGAAGAGAGTAAATAAAAACAACCTCTCACAATGCTGGGCTCATAATCAGTGTTCACTAAACATTAGCTCAGAAAAGAAAACCAGCTTCAGACAATTGTAGCCTAAGTGAGTCAACTCTCCCAGAATGAAGCCCTAATGAACAGTTAAGGAGAGGGAGAAGGTAGAGGACAATGAGGCAAAGAAATCCACAAAAGTAGACATATAAACCTTTAGGCTCTGCAGCACAGGAGTTAAGGGTATGGGCTGTGTGGTTTCAGGCCTGTGACTGAACTTCACAAGTCTTAATTGTTCATTCTGCAAAATGGGGATCATATAATGAAGGCCCTTTTAAGGATTAAATGCCAAGTGCTAGCACAGTGCTTGGTAATAGTAAGTTTTCAATACACGTTTGCTACTATTAATAAAAATAATTATTATTGGCTAAAATTAGGTAGTGAGCTCCCTGTCACTACAGGTATCCAGGCAGCCTTACTTGTCACTTGACGAGGATGAGGCAGAGAGGACTTAATCATGGGATGAGGAGACAGACTACTGTATTCTTCCAGACCTGAAAATTCTGCGCAGTCATTGAAACATGAAACTGATTTTAAAAGTGGAGTTGTTTGGAATTGTTGTGCAGAGTGACCAGGGGACCCATCACCAGCAGGGCCATCTCCCCAGAGAGTTATAGGACGATGGCCAGAGGCCAGCCCTGCTTTTCAGACAGATGAGGCAAGTGCAAGGTGGTTCCCTGAAATTCTGCCCATTCTCTGTCCCAAGAGTGGCTCTACCAGCTCTGGAAAAGCGTGGCTGGAGGCCCTTCCACCAGCTGTCTGGCATTCACCTCAACTGGCTGCAGGTGACGAGAACAGTATTGACAGCAATGGCACAGTCACGTGATCGCTTCCAGAGGGCTGAGCTCTGTGCTGACAGCTTTGCATACTCTGTCTCATTGACTTCTCCCCTCAGACCCATGCGTCTGTGAGTGTCTATGCTGAGTGTCACCACATTTTATAGACAAAAAACTGAGGCTCAGAGAGGATAGTTATTGCCCCAAACCCTTCAGCCAGTAAGGAACGGGGGTTTGAACCCGGGTCTAAGGTATACTCAGCATGTGAGTAGGTGCAGGGCCTCCTGACAAGCTGACAGCTCGTTGGCATTACAGATGGATCCTATTCTCTTTCAGGACCTGCCACGGACCGCCCAGCCCTACTGGCTTAGTTGGTCCCTCTCAAGGCAGCTGAGAGCAGGCAAAGCTGAAATTTCCATGGGAATTATCTAGAAATTCCTGGGGAAAGCAGAAGACTGAGAAACAAGGATGAGGCTGCACCCACAGATGGGTACCCCAAACAGCAGGATGGAGAATGTTTGGGGAGCAAATCACCCAAGCTTAGGGAAGCCGGAGGTCTCGACCTTTGCGATAAGGCTGGGCACCACAGACAGAACACTCTCTCTAAGATACCCACATGCTTGTGGACCATTTTTTCATTTTCATTTCCTTTTAAAATCCTTTGGTCAACCCAAGCAGGCTTCAAACTCGCCTCATCCCTCAGACTTGCAGCAACAGGTTCACTTTGCCACGGCAAGACCAGGGCACAGTCCCCCGCATCTCTCCAGACCGGCAGGGGTCTTCAAACTCCGTTCTCGAATCACTGATCTCACCTGTCCTGTGCACCAGGCAGACCCCAAGGGGACAAAGTCATAACCTCATGGGTAAGAACCCGGACTTTGGAATCACAGACACCTGAGTTCACATCTCAGCGCCTCCACTGAGTACTTACCCTCTCTGAGCCTCAGTTTCCTCACCAGTCCGATAGCGATCTTGATACCTCATAGGTTTGTTGTAAGGATTAAAAGAAATCATGCAATATTCGAATGGCAGCGAGGTGTGGTGGTTAAGAGCACAGGCTGTGGTGCCAGACTGTTTAAGTACAGACTCTGGCTCTATCACTAGCTGTGTGTCCTTGGGCAAGATACTTAACTTTTCTGGGCCTCAGCTTCTTCAACTGTAAAATGGAAATAGTATCTACTTCTATAGGGTAGGGAAAGAGTGAATTATGGTTTGGAAAGTGCTTAGAACAGCACCTGGTACCATAGTGAGTACTCAGTGAATGAGAGTTGTTATGATTAGTGCACGGTAAAGTCCTCAGCACGGTAAAAATAAGTGTTCAATAAATGGTAACTGCTATTATTACAGGGTACACTTTCCACGGAGAACTTTATGCACATTTATCTCCTGGAAAGCAATTAAAAAATGAAGATATTAGGGGAAAATCTTGTCCTCAAGTAAATGTTATCGTCACAGCAGAAAGAACTCACCATCCTGTTGCCCCGGCAGGACACCCTAGGACCCCCATGCCCAGGCTCCCCTTTACTTCCACAGGCCCTTCATTCAGATATCCACTCTTTGGACAAACGCTCCTCAAACACCCGCAGTGAGCCTACAGGAGGGCTGGGAATACCCAAGCAGTAAATATGATGGCTCCAGCCCCTCCATCCTGGAGCTTACAGGGCAGTGGAGGGGATGCACACTAAATGAAGGTATGCCCAGATGGTCATGTCAGGATAGCTGCAACTGGTGTCCTGAAGGACATGATGAGAAGGTACATAAGGGGGGTCCTGATGTGGTCTAGCACCGGAGCTGTGTGTGAAGGAGGAGTCATGGGAGAGTGACATTTAAGCTGGGACTTCATGGGTGAATAGGAGTTGGCTGGGTGTTGCCTGGGAGTGGGTGGGGGAAAGGATCCAGGCAGAAAGGCATTTAGTTCAGAGGCCCCGCGGCCGCAAGGTGGCTGGCTCAGCAGGGGAACAGAAAGAAGGGGAATGTGGTTGACTTACTCCTAGACCATCCACTCAACAGCACTCAGCTGCGAGCTGGAATTTGGAGGGAAACCCACAGGAACTGCATTCTCAGTTGCAACTGTTGTCTCTTCCCTTTCAGACTCTCCCTCCCTGCTGGCAAAGACTGCCAGGTCTCAGACCCCGACCCCCGGGGCCCAGCGAACACGGCTCTCAGCTCTGATTCCCCGAGGCTGCAGCTGTGGCTCTTTGCCCACCTGTCAACTTCAGTCAAGACACCACAACAGGGACTCTGCCCTCTGCGTGCCCTCAGACCCTCGGTCCTGTCCTCGTCACACCCCAGTGGGTTTTGTGAGGCTATTTCGGAAGATAAGTTTCCCTCACTGAGGAAAAGGGAAACAGCATGAAAGAAAACAATGGCTTCAAAGGGGGAATTTGTGATTGACGTGAATGGGGATGTTCCCTTAGGAGCATCGTGCATCCTCAAAGAAGTAAACCCCCAGGTCACTTATTTCTCTGCCTGTTTACATGCCATGGAAAGAAGATGTGTTTAAGTTTCCTGTAGTTTTACACTGGAAACTGATGCTCCAGGAAAGGAAGCGTATGTTTCAGATGTAGCAGGTTTCTATCTTGGAATTCACACATTGGGAATCTGGCATTATCCCCTAAATGGTACTTTTGTTGTCTTTTTGTTCAAGACAGCAAGCTTCTTCCAGGATCAGAACTGCCTGCCGGCCTCCCTTGATAAACAGCCTACCAGCTCTCTTGGTAGATCAGATATTTAATAATTAGCCTAACTATTGTTTATCTAAGTGGCAATTATCACTGGGATGAAATAATATTTTAGCTGCAGGGGAAGCATTACAGATTGCTCCCAAGTAGAAACTACAGGCTGGGAATGGCCAACAGAGCTTCTTACACTCAGAGGAGGGGACCCCTCCGTCTTGGCTGGCAGATCTCCATGTCTGAGATGCCATCATTAGATGCTGCACCAAAGACCTAAGGAAATGTGCCCAGGAGAAGTGTATGGTCCCGATCCTTTCAACTGAGGCTCAATGGCCCAGCAAAATATGAAAGTGCGACCTGTGCTTCTAAAGCGTAACAGTCTCGAGTCGGTGGAGTTTGTGAAGCAACCCCACCACCGCAGGAGCAAATCTCAGCAGGTGCGATTCAAGGAAGATGGGACTAGTAAGACTCCACCTGGCCTAACTGAGGTTGATGTCCAAGCTTCTGAAGAACAGACTGTGATGGGTAAAACTCAAGCACCCAGGCACCACCATCTCCCCACCTACTCACTCTCCTTCCCCAGGTCCCAGAAGGCAGGGGACTTTCGGAACATGGCGATCCAAACTTCCCCCAGTCTCAGGAAGCATTTCCCGGTTTTCAAAAGGAAGAGACTTACAGCCAGCAAGTCCCTAGTGGAAATGTCATCAGCATCCCAAAGTGCCCTCCAGGTCAACGGCAACCTCTCTGAACAGGACACTGTGTCTTCTGACCTTGCCTACTTAAGGCTGGCTCAGCATCTTGAGGATGGGCCTCGAAGAGTCAAAGTGTCCCACCCGTTTCTCCCTAGAATGTCCAAAGTGCAAAGCAATGGGCCTGTTAGCATATGCTTGGAAGAAGGGACTTGGAAGGCCTCGGAGAAGGCAACAGCTGCCATTCAGGTCCCAGATGATATTTATCACAGTCCTACCTGGGCAGCAGCTAGAGAATCCACTTTCAGCCCAGACAGGTCTGCTGAGATAAGCAACTCCATATACCATTTGGTTGACACGTGTCCAGGTGATGGGAGAAGAGTGCCACCTTCAGATTCAGAAAGATCCCCCTCCAGCTCAAATGCCACCAGCGGTGCCAACCACATGCCAGGCACAGGAAAACTTAAACCCGAATCGCTTTTGCCCAAAGACAACACTGATGACAAAGACCTTGGCCCACTGTCATCTCAGTCAAAGGAAATGTGTGTTCCTTCACCTCCACGGACTCACAGCGCCCCCTCGCCAGGCTGCCACAGCCAGCCAGTCCATCCAGGAGGGGCTTCAGACTGTTCGTCATCAAGTAACAATCACCAGGGTCTGCTGTCACTCAAACCTAACAGTGCATCAAAATCTGCCCCCATGTGTCAGGAGCAGACGGTGAAGAACCCCACCCAGTCAGACAACCCAGAGTTTCAAAATTGTCCAGGAAGCGACCACCTCCTACCCTCTCTTCCAAGGAGGGAGACCAAACTTCAGAGCAGCAGGGAGATGGGTGGGATTAGTCAGATTCATTTGGCACAGGGGGAACTCTGCGACCTCCAAGGCAGGCTGCAATCCGTGGAGGAATCTCTGCACTCAAACCAGGAGAAAATTAAAGTCCTTTTGAATGTAATTCAAGACTTGGAGAAAGCTCGCGCCCTCACAGAAGGGTAAGGTGAATTTTTTTATATTCAAAACTACTGGATTAAATCATTTGCCAGGACAGAGGCAGAGAGAGAGCACTGGTTTCCCTCAGTAAAATGTCTCCAAAATGTTTGAGGTTCTGTTGTTTCATAAGCAATGGCCTCCCTTTGTTCTGACTGGGTTTCATTCAATTCTAGGCTTTGGTGGATTTCCATTGCTATTTGTTTTTGTTTCCAGGTATCAACAGACTGGAGAAAGGGGGCAATGAAGCAGCAAGGTCAAAATGGTTTTTATTAAGATGGGGGTCCATTTGATAAATGATGGGAGGAAATGATAGTATGCAGGTACTTCCCCCACCCTATCCTCATAGCAAGTTACTGCATTTGCACAGTATTTTAGTTTTTTGTGTGTTTGTCACAAAGGACTTGAGGTGGCCACTAAGCTTACTGCTGACCTTCCCCTCCACTGACCACTTTGATGGCTTAGGCTAAAGTACATTGCTGACCAACTGACCAACTAAGTAGGAACTGAAATAAGATCATAATTCTGCAAAGAGAAAATAGTCACAAAATGCTTTCCTAGGTGACTCAGCACCAGTCTGGGGAGGGGAAGGCAGTTATTGTTTAGGTGTGGAATGTTCATCCCTAGAAAAAGTGCTCCCAGAAGACTGAGAAGAAGGAATGGCTGAAGATAATCAACAGAAGGGGAGGAGAGGGAAGATGTAATTAACTGACATTTGCTGATATGAATCAGAATCCACGTTGCCTTATAAGAGAGAAGCACTGTGATGAAACAGAGAGAAATGCACTGAACTAAGGGGTCAGGAGTTTAAAAACCTCCCTTCTCTCCATTTGCAAGTCCCTCAGTTTCCCCATCTATCATGTGGGAGTAAGAATAACTGATTCATCTCACAGGATTGCTGTCAGCATGAAAAAACCTCAGATTTGAAAGGGCTTAGACATTTATAAAGCCCTCAAGAAATGTGAGGTCCTATTATCATGGGTTTCTTGTTTTTAGTTTGCTCCTGATGAGAGGGGCGATGCTGTGCTGTAGGGAACGAGTCAGCAGAATGCCTGTGTCCTGTGGGGGATCTGCCCATAGATTTACCCAGCAAATGCTCTATCTTGCAGGCGCAACTTTTACCGAACTGGCCAGGATCTCAACAACTGCAGTACCTGCCAGAACACGGCGTGCATCATATACAGGTACCTGCCACACCGAGGCCTGCTCTGTAGAGCACGGGAGCTCAGGGCCCACAGAACACTCTATGACCTTTCTTAGGTGCAGAAAGTCAAGAGGGAGGCAAAGACAGGACGTCTTTGATTAACAGAGACTTAAAAAACAAGGTGTTTAACCGTGAAATGTTAACATCTGGCTCCAAGGCAGGCCTGGCTTTGTTTCCTTACAATGAGGTCTATACGCAAATCCTTTTGAGATAACCACCCTACACTTACGGAACACGAAGTCCAGGCGCTGTGCTAAGCTCTGGGAGCACACCTGCATCTCATTCCACAATTATACCTGTAAGGTAGGTGTTGATGTCCTCAGGGAAGTTAAGGCATTTGGCCCAACTTATATAAAACATTTTCAAAAAGCAGAAGGGGCCAAACTTAGGCCTCAGGTTCAGACCTTTCTGATCCCAAACGCTGTGATCTTGATTACTCTACCACACCGCCTCTTCTTCAACAGTAGCTCTCACATGTCAAGCTCTTACTGTGTCCAGAACCATAGTCCTGTGTTCATTTCTAAGTACATCAATTCCTTCCAGCAGCGGGTAAGGATGCTGCAGTGTAGTGGATTTTTATAAGTAATAGAAGGAAAACATCACAGAGCAGTGAGGGCACTAAACTTGGAGTCAAAAATCCCCAATCTGATGTCTGCTCACTTGTCTGGGCTCAGTCTCCTCATCTGTAGAGTGGAGACATTTAAGCCAGTTCAGAGTTGCCATCAGGAGCAAATGAGGTAATATATGTGAATGCCTTTTGTAACTGCAAACCTTGGAACAAATCCAAGGGCTTATTACTGTTATTACCAGAAAGATCAATGCCTCCCTCGCTGGAAGTCCACTTTCGGTGGCACAGGGAAAAAGCGGTGAAAGGCAGTCATTTCAGTTTGATGGCATCTAATTTTGTGTGACAAAAGTGTATTACTCTTTTACTTTCCTCTCAGATAAGAAAGGCAGCAAGGGCCTCAGCAAACTGAAGCCCAATTGGGTTGCCTGGGTATTCTTTCAAAAACTTCTCATTCTCTCCAGCAGAATCCTGAGATATCATCCTAACAAGTGACCGGGGCCTGGAAGTAAGGAGGCCCCTAAACTCAGGCAGAGCCTTGGGCATGTTCTCATTGACTCTCAACACCTTACACCTAGGAGCCACAGGACGGCATATTCTCACCAAATAAGAGAAGCTTCAGGACCCCTCACAGAAAATGCCCTTGACCTCGGTGCAAAATATCCCCTCACAAAGGGGACCCCGGAAAAGGCTTGTGGCATTGGGAGATCTAAGCAGGCAGTCTCATCAATGGCTACCTTTTCGCTCTTTCTTTTTTTACATGTCCTATCTTAAGCAAATTTCCTAATCACTAGGAGGACAAAAATTATTAAATGTCTAGACAGCTAGGGAGGACAAAAAACTATTCATCATAAACAAGAATCATTTTTAACTAACCTCCATTTAAATTTTGGATAGTCTCTCTTTTCCTCAGCAGCCAGATGATGTATTTTCTATTACCTCAAGACGACTTTTAATTTAGCTTATGTAAGTGAAAAGGACAAGTGGTTATTTCCAAGCCCACTGTGAGTTTCAGGGCCTGGCCTTGGGCACATCATTTTTGGCCTCTGAGTTTCCTCATCTGAAAAATGAGGACATTTAATTAGATGGTCCCGATGGTCCCTTTCAGTTCTGACATTCTGATGTTCTAAGCTGAATTAAAAGGGGCAATATTTGGCTAAACCATGACTTTCCAACGAGTCTGAGAATGTTTGCATTTCTCTAGTACTCACTTCAAACATCTCAAGCAAACATTCTAAATAAAGTTACAGCCCTGGACGTGTCAGTAAACCTTCACGCACACATCCCTTTCCAGTTCTCCAAGAACAGCCATTGTATGCATCGATCCCTCATTACCATTCAAAGTTAGACTGTTCTCCCAGACAGTATTTATACCCTTGTAGCTAAGCCATTGCAAAGGAACGGGCAATTAATTTGATGAAAGCAAAGAGATCAGAACAACATCCCTGTCATAGTAACAGTGGGAAGATGAGAATTGTCATTTTTTTTAACATTTCAAATGACTTCAAACCCTGTGCTGTGTCCTGGAAAGTCAGATCTTACAAACTAATGAACAAGTGATGTGAAATACTCCTCCTTAGGCCTTAGTAAGCTGCAGCCTCTCTCCCTGATGATGGATGGCCCCAGTACACATCACCGTACATAAAGATATGGGCATGTGATGGACTGCCTGCAGGGTCTTCCTCTCTGGAGATGTTGCAGCTAAGTTAGCAACACATAAGGTTTTCTAAGTGGTCCCATCAGCCAAAGGCTATGGCTATGCTACTTGCTTCCATCAAGACATGTGCGGTCATTGGTTTTATCCAACTCCTTCTCTCTGCTCCAAGAGGAGGCTCTGCCACACACCCCCAAGCCTCATTGGCTTTCTTACTATGGATCATTTTGGTAGATCCTACCTCACCAAGGAGAACAGCACCAACACCGACGCCTAAAGATTCCATGCATGGCTCTCAGGGACTTCCAGGGGCTTCATACACCAGAGAGAATGGAATCCTTTGAGTTTTGACTGCCACAGGCTCCAAGGGAAGGGTGTAGGAATTGGCTGTATGCCTCAAGCTGGTTTCAGGCTGTTCAGTCCCCAATCACTGTCCTCACCTTTCCTTAGCAGTAATCCCAGGACAAGTTACTCAAAGGGTTGGGTGAGTGCCCCCTGTGGTACCCAAGATTAAATAACACGGAATTACTTAGTGAAAACGTTGTTCTCTTTTCAAATTTATTTCAATCCTTCTGATTACCTATAGGGAAAAATCTGAGTTTGGTGCTAGAATGCCTTCAACACCTTCTAATGCTTGTTTATCACACTTTGCCGAGAGAGGTCTCAGGTTCATAGCCATAGGCAAGCAAACGTATCCAGCCAGAATGTAATCATTTTTATTTTTTTATTGAAGCTTTTCACTTTTAAAGCTAGTCCCCCAATATATTCATCGTAAGTGATGCAGGTCTCCAGTTTCAAAAGCGTTATTGCCTGTTTTGTATAAATGTTTTAAGCTTAAAAAGTACATTGATTCAGAGAAAAAAATAAGTAAATAATTGTGTAGACAGTATGGGGTATTTCACAAAAACCATGAATGTGGTGAACGAATGATTGAAGTTTGGGAAACGGTGCCCTAAGGAATCAGCTCCTTTTCCTCTTCTCAAAGGCGGGAGGTCTCTCCAAGCCGCATCCCTCCTCCTTCCCTCACACAGTCCTCTGCTCCTCTAGCCATATCTTCCTGCACTTCATCTTCACGTTCACTCTAAGAATAACCGTGGAGCCTCTTGGAGGTCTTTTACTACAGTGATCATGCATTCATTTTCTGGATGTAGCTCCCAGGAAAAATCTGCTTGGTTTAAGCTGTGAAATCCCTCAAATGTTTTAAGGAAAAAGAATACGAAGTCTTTCTCAGAAAAAATTTTCTTCTACCATCCAAGCATGTTGCTTGGGAAATGGAAATAAAGAGCAAGCTGCAAACTTATCATTTTCAATGGGTGGAAGGAGAGGTTGGCTACGTAAGATTTAAAAGGTGCTAGAGGAGAGAGCAACAGAAGAACTGTCTGGGGTCTACCTAGATAGGCTGTCTCCCCTTCTCATCCTTAGCCTCTTTTCGTGGCTTCAAATGCACTCATGGATTTTAAGTTCATTTCTGTGATGCCTCCTTCCCCTACCTTTTTCACGAACGTGTTTTCTCTCTCTTTCTATAGGTAGATGATAGATAGATAGATAATTTCCATCTTGATATCTCAAAGGCACCTCAAATTCACCATATACCAAACACACTCCTTATCTTCCCCCACAAATTAACTCTCTTCCTATATTTCTTACTTTGTTCAACACCATCAACCATGACTCTGTAAAGAAACTAGAGTCCCCATTGCCTCACTTGTCTCCTTCACAACACACATCAACAATTCTCCCTGCTAAATCCAGCCCCTTAGCTTCATCCCCTCTGTCTCTGGTCAGTAAAGGCCTCATCATTTGTCACTTGAATGCTAACTAGTCTTTTTGCCATAGATCCCTTTTGCCCCATCCCAAGTAATCCTCCATATGGATTGCTAAATTACCTGACAAGTAGAATCTGACCATATCACTCCCCTGTTAAACAATCTTGTCCTGGTTCCTGTTGTTTCCTTTAGCTAATTTTTCCAGGCCCTTTGAATGTGATACTAACCTTCGTACCTGCTGGGTCTCCTATTTGCCCCCAGCCACAGGGAACTACCGGCTGGCTTCAAATACTACGTGTTCTATCATGCCTTGGTGCCTTTGCACAAGTTCCCTCACTTCCTGGAATGCCTTTTCTGGTCTGCTTTGTCTGGAAATTTCCTACTCTTGCAGCTTAAACGCCAGTTCCTCTGGATAACACTCCTTCCCAAGAAGGACCCCCATGGCCTGCACACTCCTCTGCTACGCCATCTATCCTTTTGTGTTGTAATGCAGTGTTTATGAGTTTCTTTCCCTGAACAAATGGCCAGTATCTCAAAGTCATGGGCCAGTGTCTAATGCATAGTTGGTGCTCAAAGATTCTTGTCAAAGAAGGAACGGCTATATTGACTGGGGGAGGAATGAAAAGCAGTGGTGACAGCTATTTAGATTGCCCAAAAGTAAAGTCATCGTTACCATTTGTGTGTGCCCCTACCCTTGAGTGGGGAACTGGAGTGTCTTAATTAATCAAATGTTCTTATTAGGGAAGGAAGGCATGTATGCAGCAGGTCCTCAGTAGATCTTTTTGAACTGAATCAAACAATGATCAAATGTAGTACATGGATTGTCAGTTTTCAAATACCATCATGCATCACTTAAGACACTTAAGACGGGGATACCTTGTGAGAAATGTGTCCTTAGGTGATTTTATCATGCAAACATCAAAGAGTGTACTTACACAAACCTAAATGGTATAGCCTACTACACACCTAGGCTATATGGTGCTAATCTTTTGGGACCACTGTTATGTATGCGGTCCATTGTTGACCGAAATGTTGTAATGCGGTGCATGACTGTATCTGGAATACTGCATACTCTCAACAAGATGGAACCTAATCAGATCTTCCTTTGATGACTCAGAGAGCTTGTTGCAATTTCACAGGACATTGAGATCCTCTTTCATCATGGCCATCCAACATTACTGTCCAGCACTTCTGTACTGGCTATGGTAGGAAAGGCAAAGTTTGATTTGTGGAAAACCACAAACTCCCTCCAGGTTAAAATATCTCCCTTCTGTGGTATCTGAACTGCCCCAGTAATCTCTTTGGGGGAGGGGATTAGGCATTAGATCTGTAGGTTCTCCTGGTAAAACATCAAAACCCAGTGTGGTAGGCAGGATAATGGCCCCATAAGACATCCACATTCTAATTCCTGGACCTTGTGGATATGTTACCTTACACAGCAAAAGGGACTTTGCAGATGCGATTAAGTTAAGGATTTGGGACAGGGTGAGTATCGTGGATTGTTCAGGTGGGCCCAATGTAATCATAAGGATCCTTAAAAGGGCAGGAGAGAGGCAGGAGAGGAAGAGTCAGAGAAGGAAACGTGACAACAGAAGCAGAGGTTGGAGTGAGGGGGTCACAAGCCAAGGAACATGGGCAGCCTCTAAAAGCTGGGAAAGGCAAGGGACGAATTCTCTCACAGAGCTTCCAGAGGGAACACAGCTCTGCTGACACCTTGGTTTATAGTTCTGGAGGACTTCTGAATGCCAGAACTTGCTTTAAACGACTAAATTTGTGGTCATTTGTTTCAGCAGCAATAGGAAAGTAATAAATCCAGATTAAACCCTTATATTTCATAAACTACTTACACCTGATTGGAGGTCAGTTTATTTGACTATTTGATGATTTTTACAACTACAACAGTGAGGTGAGGGCAGGGATCTGTTGGGATGAAAATCAGGGGAAAGAAATAAGAAGAGAGCTACCACTTCCTGAGCGCCTGTTATTACTGGCCATTATAAATATATTTTGTTTTCATGTTTACTCCTCACAACCATGTGAGAGAGAGAAAATCACTCCCGTTTTACAGATGGGGTAACTGAGGCTCAGGTCCTTGCACAATATTCAGATCAGATAATCGAGACCAAGAGAATGAGGAACTCGCGCAATTATTCTGAAGACTGGAACTGAGTTCTCTCTGCTTGCTAGCCAGATTCCACAGCGTGCGGCCTTCAGAGGCCGGCCCTGCCTGAGGGGTGTTAAGGCTCAGTGGAATGTTGTACGGCTGAGTTCTTCTCAGCCAAGGGCATCGTAAGGGTTTGCGTTTAAGACGCAGGCCCTCAAGAGTGTTCTCAAAGTGTGATCCTGGACCATTCGCATGAGTCTCCTGGGTATCTCTGAATACTGGTTGCCAGCCTTCACCCCCTAAACGTGCTGGATCAGAGGGGTGGGGTGGAGGATGGGAATCTGTAGTCACAGCAAGCTCCCTCGGAAAGTCTGATCCCAATGAAGCTTGAGAAACATTCAACTAGGTAAAATCAGGGTCGTGGAGGAGGTGGCAGTGGATTTACCAGAAACTTCTGTGACATACCAGCCTATATGACCGTGAATAGAAAATTCTTCCTAATAAAGTAGCCCAGAAACTAGGTTTTGTTTTAAATGCATCATTGGAAAGATGATTTGCCTTTCTGCCTGGCTTCAATGATAGGGTTAGATGGTCATACATAGACCTAACTATGGGTGCAGGTGAGTGTGGGGGCAAAGGAAAAAGGAAGGGGAGGCTTGCGCATGGACTAAGCATATCTTTTGATGCCTCCTGTTTCCAAGGAGAAGAGAAAGTGAGTCTCAGTCAGTCCACTTTGGGGCCTGGGCTTGCGTCATGCATTACTTAGGGGATTCATCTGCAGCCTCTCCTTCCTCCCACATCTCCCAGCTCCTCCGGCCTCTTCTGAGATCAGGAATGGAATGGCAATTCCTTCTCCAAGTAAGGTTAAGACCAATTAGAGCCCAATTCTGCTCCCAGGCCAAGAGCCCAGATGCTAGGAACTGCCTCTGGTGAGTCCTGGAGGAGCAATTACAACGCCTGACAGGGTGGGCGTGCAAAGTGCTGCCCAGCACCCCCATTCAGGAGAGGGGTGTAGTCACCCCATGCTCTGGAGCCAGGTGATATGCATGAAGCTGAATGCTGGAACCCTCCACCTTCCTCTCATTTCCTCATACTCCACAGACCACAGGCTGCCTTTTCATCAATATTGATCCCTCCATTGTTACAACGCCTTCTGAACCAGACGGAGAAGTTATGGACAGTCAAGAGGAGATTCGCTGCCAGCAACTCCCTTTGTACCCTGCACCCAGCATTCCCGTGCCTGGTGTCCCCGCCTCACAGTTTTGATATTCAGAACTTGTCATCGGAGTCTCTCTGGAACAGGGGCCAGCCTTACAGCTGTGTGCCCTGCAGGAGGAAAGCCAGGCCTTCACCTCACGGAGGAAAGAGGCTCTGGAAAGCGACATGAGTTGCCTGGGGTCACACAGTGGGTGGCGCTGAGAGCCTTCCTTGAGTTTCCTTCTGTGGTTAAGCTTTTTGGCCACTGGGTCTTGGCCCCACCTGCCACTTAAAGCTATTACCTAACCAGAAGAAAAGGCATTTCACTAGAAATGCAATATGCACCCAGGCCTGTGGGTTTAGCAACCAACTTTCCACTTAAAATATTTAGTGTTTTTCTTTTGTCTGCCTACGATGCTCTCCCAGCGTGGAGCCAGGTGGGCTATGAGAGCCTTGTCTTCCAGCCACAGGCCTCTCTCTGGCCAGCAGTAACAAATAATTACAAAGCACACAGCATTTCTGTTCTTCCTAGTAATCGCAGATGCGTCTGCAGCAATCATCACATTTCAACATGGGCCGAGCAGCATTCACTTCAAAGGCTGGAGTGAGAACATTATGGCCATACTGTTTAGCATCCCCAAACAACTGCCACCAAACATAGCTCAAGCTGTCTCTTTAGGAAATAAGCATAAAGTCTGGGCACATATGGAAATTTCTCTGAGCCCCGATAGGTTGATCCCCAAGACATTTGCCTTTAGTCCCTGTCTCTCTTGGCAGCCTTATCCCTTTCTTCTTCTCCCAAGAGTGGAAGGGAAAAGAAGTAGGATTTACAGCATCAGCAATTTATCTGCAATAAAAATGAAACCTGTTACAATGCATTAATAGCTAAAGAGGCTAAAATATGCCAGAAATATAAAATCAAGCAAGTTGAGAATTTCACAGGAATAACAAATGGATGGCTGCTGGCACGGAGGCCACTGTTGACCACAGAAGGACCCAATCTTTATTTCCCTGTCAACTGAATGTAACAATCATTTTCATTTGTTGAACTGGGCACTGTGCCAGGCATTTGCTCAACACTGTTCAGGTGTCATCTCATTTCAGACTCTCAACGACCCTAAAATATTGGTATAGTTATTATTCCCATTTTGCAGATGAGGAAACTGAGACTCAGAGAGATTATGTGACTTGTCCAAGATCCAACAGAGCCAGGGCCTAAAGTGGTCCCACTTTCAGGAGATTTTCCTATCCCTTCCCCTCTTACCTTTCGACCTTGTATAATCAGTGAATATATGTGCTAAAGTTTTCTGAGATGAGCTACCCTTTCTGAGGGCTTAACATGAAGACCTTCTCGATACAGAGCCACAGAACCCAGAACACAGGTTTCTTTCTTAGATAGAGATCAGCAATGAGGATTTCTGCTGCTTAGTTCTGCTTATTTATGTGCCAAGAAGAGAACCTGTGATTCTCTGAGGACTCATCAGCAGACAGATGCCCTAGAGAGAGGGGTACACGTGCCAACTTGAAATGGCTGCAAGTTGTGAAGCTCAAAATTACACCCTATAAATAATGAGCAAACTGGTCATTAGGAGAAAATTTCAGGAACAATATCCCCTCCAGGCTCAGAGGAGAGAAAACAAACTACAGCTCCTACTTTCCCAGA
Source organism: Tapirus indicus (assembly GCA_031878705.1). NCBI lineage: Eukaryota > Metazoa > Chordata > Mammalia > Perissodactyla > Tapiridae > Tapirus > Tapirus indicus. The sequence continues at coordinate 80,994,436 of CM062925.1, read as the reverse complement.
CTGTAATTCTTCCTCAAAGATACTATCTAAAGTGATGTGATTTATCCAAGTGGACAGGAACCAAACCACCCTTACTGATTCCATTGATCCTTACAGCTAATTCTTTTTGGTGTGTGTGTACGTGAGGAAGATTAGCTGTGAGCTAATCCGCTGCCAATCCTCCTCTTATTTTGCTGAGGAAGATTGGCCCTGGGCTAACATTCATGCCCACCTTCCTCTATTTTATATGTGGGAGGCCTGCCACAGCATAGCTTGATAAGTGCGTGGGTCCACACCCGAGATCCCAACCTATGAACCCCGGGCCGCCACAGCGGAGCGCACGAACTTAACCACTATGCCACTGGGCCGGCTCCCTTACAGCTAATTCTTTAAAGAAGAAAGTTGCAGGATGTCAATAAATCTGGGTGTACTCGGGTTTTATGGTGAGTGGAGCTGCAGAAATGCCCCAACAGAGATGAAGAGGAGATGCAGAGGGATTTGGAAGATATTTCGTCTTCAGGGAGATGCCCTGGATCATTAATTTCTCAGCCAACTTGCTTGGAGTGTATAGTTTATGGCAATGGCTTGTCACCATTTCTCTTTATAAAAGAGCAAGACCCACCTGCTAAGACGGAAGTGCAGAAGGCCCACTGCAGACCTCAGCAGCCCACACCAGACCCGAGGTTGCTGAGCCCAGATATTACCTTGAATAACCTGCCTCCTAAGGGGGTGCCCATCTTCTCTGGGCATTCGGCCTCCCTGTCAGACCTGCCCTGCAATCTGGAAACACTATTGCAGGGTGGACTGGTCAGCTGGGTCATAAAGGGTCCTTCGTGCAGCGGGGCTCCAGGTTGGGTCTGGCTCCACAGGGGGCTGCAAGGTCCTTCAGGTGCACCAGGACTCGGTCACCACCACCTCAAAAACCCCACCCCACACACAGTTTGCAATCAAGATCTCACACAGACAAAGACCACTGTGTTCTCTCAGTGCAGCATAACCTAGTGTCCAAGCTTGGGAGTCGGACAGTCTAGGCTCAAATCCCGGCTCTGTTGCTTACTAGTATGTGCCCTTGGCAGGATAGTTAACCTCTCTTTGCCTCAGCTTCCTCATTTGTGAAATGGAGATAATATTATCTATCTCATGGGGCTGGGAGAATTACATGAGACATGTGAGGACTCCTAAACTTGTAGTATAGCACCTACAATATAGATTTCACTCCATAAACGATAGTCCTCCTCCTCCTCCTTCTTCTTCATATTCTAATTATGATTATCATTACTCACTTAAATTACCATGTGTCCTACCCTAACATGGTCCAGGTACTCTCTGGTTCTTTCTTTCTTCTTCTTAGAATAAGACCCTGGTAACAGCCAGGCCCTGGGCTAAAACATTTGATCCTTCATTAGGAAAGACAAAGGACTAGGAATCAGGAAATCAGGTTTGGATTCTGATCATAACTCATGGTGTGACTTCCCTTTGCCAACTCACTTGTCTGTTTAGTGGGGAAAACAACCTTTCCAACTTCCTGGGCCATCGTGAAGATAAAATGAAAACACAGGTCTGAAGTGTTTGCAAATTTGAAAGTGCTCTATGAAAGTAAGAGGGTTCTATTGTTTGTTTGTTTCTATATAAACTTTTATCTCCTTTTGGCTTACCCAGCTTCAGTCTGCTTGGCCAAGAAACTGCATCCAGAACGTGGCTCTGTTATTTGCTGATGAATTTATCTACTTTTTGCTTCTCACTGTTTCTTCTTCCAGACAAGCCATGACTTTGGCTTCTTGCTGTTTCCAATTACCTAGAAAAACATCCTTCTGCTTTTCACCTAGCACAATGGCTGGAGCATTGATCTGTCAGCTAGATTAGTGAGGTGCCCTCAAGAGGGAAAGCTGAAAGCTCTCTTCCACTTCTGGTTTACACACAGCGTACTTTCTAGAAGCAGTGTGGAACCATGCTCAGACATCTTGGATGTGAAGGGCTCTCAGGCTCCCCAGAGAGTGAGCTGGGCACCCCTGAACGAGATGTCAGGTATTCCAGGCATCCTCAGAGGACCAACCTCACGGGCCTTGAGTGATCCGGACTATCTCAATGGCTCCAAGACCTGAATCCTGTATTGTAACAGTTTCTTGACCACGATTTGCCCCTCACTGGGAGCCAGAGCTCTGCAGAAAATAAGCACTCAGCACTCCGAATTATGAAGAGTTAAGAGATTAAGAGGAAGGAAAGGAGAGGCGAGGTTGGAAAAGTTACTGGTGTTCTAGCTTGATACCAAATCCAAGGCAAAGAGTCGTTCCCCAGAACCTACAAACAACCCTCTGCTAAGAGTTTACCTGAATTCTCACCGAGTAGGCAACATAGTCCCCTTTTCAAGAGATTGCTGAATAGAGTGCGGGTTGGCTAAGTAGGAAGCTGAGGATGTGCTCCTCTTCTCCACCCAGCCTCTAGATGAAACACAGGTGAGCAAAGGCACTGCCCCCGCCCGTTTATAAGGCAGCTGCCACCAAAACAAAACATACTCCCCATCCTCCCCTCCAAACTAAACAGTAGTTTGTCAAATGGATGAATAAGAAGAAAAGTGACAATTTTCCTTTATGTTAATAAATTGCTTTGGCCTAAAAAACATTAATCAATTTCTTTCCAAAGTACACATGCTTCTCTATACTCTGCTATTTGCCTGGCCTTGAAAAGAAAGTCACTTTCAATCTCCTTTAAATTGTCAAGACCACCGGGGGCAGTTGCAAGAGGGGGTGGGGAGCTCTCTCAGTCCCAATGATTATAATGGAACCCTGTGGTGTTTCCATAGAGACATAAAGAGTATATTCTTCCCTGAATGTGCATGGAGGGGAGGGATGAAGAGTGACGTTGCTGGCAAGGTGTACAATTACTGAGGAGCTGAAGGTATGAGTGAGGAGGTGAGGCATTCAGTCCCTAATCTAGGAAGACAAAAGACGGTGAAGAGTGGAGTGGGCAGAGAGCATATCCTACGTGAGGACATTTCACCTATTATTGCGTCCTGTCTGCACAACTACTCAGTGAGGAGGCTTTATAACCTTAGTTTTCAACTGAGTCTCAGAAAGAGAGGCACCTTGCCCAAGGTCACCCGGCCAGTAAGAGGTGCAGCCTTGGTTCAAACCCAGGAGAGTTCCACTAAAGAGCCCTTGCTCCGTCCTCTATATTGGGCTGCACTTGAAGTTGTGACGATAAGACAGAGTTTACATTGTCTCCTGGCTCTTCTCTCCCCAAGCCTGCCTGTTCTGTACACATTCTGGAATCACCTAGAGCATTATTTTTTCTAATTGGCATTAGGACAATGTTGTGAGTCTTGACAAATTCAGGTGGTTTCCTGTTGTTGTCATGTGAATTATGTTTGAATTCTCAAGTCAGAGAAATGTCACACAGAAGGAGAAGAAGGAGATGGTTTATGTGTGTGTTCATATAATTTGGTAGAGGTGTTTGGATGAAGGGCTGGAAATTAAGGGTAGTTGAGATAAATACAAAGCATATTTTTAAAGCAATTGTTAGTTTAATCATCTGTCTCACACACTGGGAAGTAAGATCCACAAGAGCAGTATCCATGTCTGTCTATCTTACTATTGTGTCCCCGCAACTGAGCACAGTATCGGGTCCAGAGGAGGATAGATGGATGGATGGATGGGGATGGCTAGTTGCCTGGCTGGCTGGCTGGCTGGCTGGCTGGGTGGATGGATGAATGGATGAAATGTCCTATACCTGACAGCATAGGAAATTCCTAGAATGAGCAGGGGGTACCCACTTTCTTTGGCTCCATCTGGTACTCTAGGATGAAGGTTATTTTTCTGCCTCGGGGAGGGGGAGGGGAGACGGGGCTATTTCAGGGGCTAAGAGAACTGTGAATATGAATGTTCCCTATCTGTGAACTAGTGCTAGAGGGGGTGAGAATCAGAGTTTGCAACTCACTGCTTTAAATTCCTTTCTTGAAGCAATGCAGACGTTGTCAGAGACAACTTTTCCCCAGCTTCTGAATCTATTTTCTTAAGTTTCCACTGGGGAAAGTGAGGTGCAGGTAGTGCAGACAGAAACCCCTCCCCAGCCCAGAGAAAAATGGGGTGTAGTGCTGGGTGTGCGTTCTGGAAGTGGGAGCCTCAGTGTGTGAGTCTATGGATGCCTTTGCTCATTAACTTGACAAATCCTGGGCTTTGGCTAGAAGGTCCCTAATAGCTCTTGATGTTGGCTAGCATTTACTGAGGACACAGAGCCACTGGACTACCAGCGCCAGGAGGCCAGGGATAATGTCTGGCTGTCTGTTGGTCTACCACTTCTCCTCCAGCACCCAGCACCAGGCCTGGCACATGGGAGACAGTCAATAAATGTTTGTTGAATGACTAGCTGAACACTTGGTGCCTAGTTTTGAGCTGAGTGTTGTACATGCATTATGTCGTTTAAACGTCACTGAGATCCTGGGAGTAGGTGCCATGCTTATTTTGCAGATGAGGACACTGTGGCTTGAAAATGAGAAATGACTTCCCCAAGATCTCACAGCTTATCACTTGTGGAGCTTTGCTTTGAAAAACACAGACTGTGTTTCATCCATTATATCGGTCACCCAGCCAAAAGTATGTCTCTATAAAGGAGACCAGGGAGGAACAGAAAGTGAAAGGATGTAAGCTGAGGAGAAGAAAATCTGAGTGAAGTTTATCGAAAATACAGAAACAAAATAATCAGACACCCCTCCCCGATGCTCCCTGAGCACTGACACCCCATTGGTCTGGCTACAAAACAGGCCACCTGGCTCTTCTGACTCTTTAGCTTATCCCATCTCAGAATGCCCAGTGACAAGGCACAGTTGGGGACTTTGTTAGTCATGCATGGCAATCATGATTTGCCTTTCCAGCAGCATTTACTCTGATCCTGGGTCTCTGGGAGGTGACATGGGGATAATAGACAAGGACAAGTGTCCCATTAATGACAGCCCCTTTTCAGCCCTTGCTGGGTAAAAAGGCTTTGGCCCGTCACGCTACGCCACAAACCAACATGGGGTCTTTTCATCTTCCACTTGAAACGTTTCATTTTCCTCCTCGCTAAACAAGGAGAATGCACTGTTCTCGTGACTCTGCATTTCCTCCACTTTGCACACTCCCACGCTGGGTCCTCATCTCCCGGCCTCTGAGAGCTCTAGTACGAAACCAGGTAACGAACACAGCTCAAAGCTGAAGAGGCTTTGACAAGCGTCCTGGCCCTGGAAATTCCTCTGTAAGTAGATCTCCTAGGGAGGAAGTGGACGATTAAGGACAGAGGGAGCCCAGGCATAGCCTGCAGGGACGTCTGCAGGATTCCTTCTTTCTGGCCTGGCTCCCCAGGTTCTGGGAAGGCAGAGCCAGAGCTCCGAAGCAGGCTGACAGTCCCTGACGCCTGCCGGCCTGACTCCCAAGCCCTCAGAGGTCAGGGGAGCGTGAGCACCCAGCGTGCACAGGGCAGAGCTTCCTCACTCCCTGGCCTCCAACTCTCTCAACCTCTGGGAACCCTGGTCCCAGATGGTGTCATGTTTATCTCACAGACCTGTGCATAGACGAGACAATGGAGCCTGTACATTAATGACTCCAAAACACACAAATAAAATGGCAAAAAAACAAAAAAAAAAAGGAGATGAGGAAATGCCCATCAAAGGAGAATGTTTAAATCTGTTGTCCTGAGGAACAACACGAGGTAAGCACATATAGAGCTCTCCAAGCACATTGTTGTTGAGAAGCAAGGCAAAGAGCAAGACATTACATATCAGTAATAATAATAACAGTAATAGAAGCTAACACATACAGAGGTTTACTACATGCCAGGCACTGCTTTACGTACTTCATTTATATTCTTTCACTTCATCAATATACATATTAATTCCAAAGAAAGCCTTTGAGATAGTGCTATTATTATGTCCATTTTACAGATGAGGAAACTGAGTTGTCAGTTTTATTGTATATTCCACTGTATTATTTAAATCTTTCATAATGAGGCAGTTTTGTGTATAACGTATAAAAAGAATTAACAATTAGGAGCATGACAGAAAGATGAGAGAGAGATTGGAGCAATATTTACTGAACACCTACCATCAGGCTGCCATGTTACCTGCCTCATTTAAACTTCAGAACATCCCCAAGAGGAAGGCATTACAGGTGCCGGTTCAATCAATGAGGAACTGGAGGTTCAGAGAGGTGGCACAATTTTCCCAAGGTCACACAGCAGTAGGTACCTAAGCATGGGACTTGATCTCAAAGCCCATGTTCTTCCATGTCAGTTGGACACTTGGTGATGCTAAATCAGTATGTGCTGATTTGAATTTACTTTCCTTCCTTCCTCTCTGTGTTTTTCAGTGTAGAATATGATTTTCGGCAGCAGGAAGGCAGGTTCCATGAAGTTCTACAGAGTCTGGAGGAAGCAGAACCAGTTGAGGAGGCATCTCCCCCACCAAAGTCCCCAGCAGAACCCCCGGTTCCTGAGAAACAGGACTTACGGCGGAAAACCAAGAAGGTGAAGAAGAAATGTTTCTGGTGGATCTGATCCTGTTGGGACCCTTCCCTCTGCCTTCCCAAATACCTCCCTGAGGTGGGGAAACCACTGCCCTCTGGCCATCTCTGCTTCTTAGCAAAGGCCCCAGGCTGTGAGCCTCTCCACCTGCAACCTGAGAAATGGGAAAGCCACCACTGGACACCTGACCACCAGCCTCACCTGAGTGAGTGCCACTGCTTGCTGAGGACGTCATGGACCCTACAGTGACTACTTGCCCAGTTCCCTGTCACTCCCGACCAGGCCACATCCTGGTTTGTGAGTCTAGATTAGTACCAGGAGCAAAGCCCCCATTGCACTTTCCAACACCTCCATGATGCTAAATACTTCCTTCCCATCCTGAGTTCATCATCCTAGAAGACAGGAGAAAAAATGTCGTGCAGAGCAGGAAGCTAGAGGAGGGTTATAAGCAGACATTCCAGAAAGAAATTAGATACATAAACTGGCAGTTTTCTAAGATATTGGCATATAAAAGCACAAAAGAAGTGGGCAGGGCATAAAAATGCAAGATCAACTGGTGGGTTGGGTCATTTTCATTTTTAATTAGCCTCTTGATCCCAAATCAAGGATTTGGCATCTCATGCTGTGTGGGCAGAGGGAGGTCACTGCAGGGTACAAGGAACTTGTTGGTGTGGCCATCCTGCAGTGGTAGCTGCTCTAGGGCCCACCTTAAACCATCATGCTTCTCAGCCTGGAGCCTGAGACCGCCTGACAAATGGCTGAGATCTGGTTTGGGTTTGAACTTAGAATTCCACAGTTAATTTCCCCGCAACATTTAAGATCATGAGATCCAGCAGCCCGTCTGTTTCATCTCACCAGTAACATAAATGAGACTAAGCTAAAACACAACACGGGTTCTTGTCCATTCATCCCTGCAACAGCCTTGTAGATAGGTTCAAAAGCATATTAATCTACACAATCTCCCTTCCTGGTGACCAGGCGATGATCACCTGACCGAAGAAGCGGCAGGACTGGGGATGAGGATATATTTTGTTCCATTTTAGTATTAAAGACCTCTCCTTCCCAAATTCTTGGAATTCCCAAGAATTCCCTGAATTCTTTTAAAGTCTGGCTCATTCTTTTGACAAGACCCCTGTACATGTGGGTCCAGTCAAATGTGCATGGCTGAGCAAACCACTACAGTAATATAATTAAGTAATTGCTACATACATTTGGGGATGAGAGGTAGGTTGGCAAGTCTCATATTCCTTCTCATTAAATTCTCTACTAGCCTGTGGTTGGATTGATGCTGCTTAGAAAAGGGATCCTAAATCTCAACGTGCATTCAGGGAAGAAGGCATTTCATAATCCTCTTTGCTGAAGATCAGGTGTTTGAGTTAGTGTCTTTGCAGAGTGTAGCATCTTATGTGAACGTGGGATGTATGTGCCCCACTGCAAACTGAAACTAATTGAGCAAACCACCCCAACAGTTTCGCCTTCCCCTGTCACAGTGCTGCAGTGCACAGAGCTATTTCAGTAAGAGCGAGAGGGAAATTGGCAAGGAATCTCGGCTTGCACTATTTAAGTCTTGGAATGTCATTCAAGATGCTCTTGTTCTGTTTCTAGCGTAATGTTTAAACCCACAGAGACCAGAATCCATAATGCTAAGTTAGAATTAAGATAAATACACTTGTCATACTTAAGAAGCTACATTTCAATAAGATATGCTACTACTGGCTAAAAGCCACAGATCTTTCTGTATCCACACAATCAACTCTCAGTTGGCCCCAACAATGGAAAAGAACAGCACAGAGGATAATCCAATAAAGCAAAATCATTTGGGATCTCTTATATAATTTTATCTTGTAGTAGAGCTTCCATCTTAATTTGCTTTGCTTACGCTAATTTTCAAATTAATTTATATTCTCGGGCAGCATGCTGGAATGAAAATAACCCTGTTCCCAGAATTAAGAGACTCAGGCAACAGAACAGTCTATTTCACTAACCTCGAGCAAATTGCTTAAATTTAGGGGGCCCGTTTTTCCATTCTTGAATGGAGATATAAACACCTACTCTACCTACTTTATAAGCTCTGTGCACGTTCCAATATCAAATGAGCAGAATGACCCAGAGCTGAGCTGGGTCATTTGCCAAAATTAGCCTGGAATGATGAAGAGGTGTCTGAGGTAACTCACACAAAAAGGATAATCCAACCCTTGGATAGTTAAGACGTGCGTGTTGTCATGCACTTACGCTGATACTGAATTAAATGAATTCGGGATTGGAAAATGTTGACATTTCTAGAAATAAAACCAAACTAGGCTATAATGATTCTATACCAAAGCACAACACAGCATTGCTCAGGCCACTGACCTGGAACCGGGAAGAAGGTCTCTTCTGAAAACTGAACATCTAAAATCGTTAGGAGGGAAACGGATTCAGTAAACACCTTCCTGCTAGACAAAAATGATCATCTCTACATTAAAAAAAAAAACCACATCTACATATACCAAAACTCTATACTCATCTACTCGTGTGAAAATTGCTTCTTTGTAAAATATTATGTAACATCTACCATGATATTCTACAGAAACGGTGTACTTGAGGTTATACAGTTTTATGGAGAAATATTAATTTAGCAAAAATTACTTTTATAAAATTGAAAGGAAAAAGACCTCATCATCAACCTCACCCATCAACCTAAGTTGCAGGAGTTTATGTAGCTGCTTTCTCCGTAGTTAAAAAAAAAATGCATATTCACTATACTTGGAACTTAATACCTGCTCATCTATAGAGAACCTTCTTAAGGACTATGTACTAATGTAAGGTTTTGTAAATTTCTAAATTGTTTTAAATGGGATATTATCTTTTGCAATAAACTGACATATTTTTCCTAGGTTTTAAGACTCTATTACTAGCTTGGGTTGATTTGGGTTCTAAAATTTAAACTTAAGAAGGATCCTCAGTGGTCCTAATAACAGGATAGTTTTCATTATAATCACTTCTATATGTTTCCCAGGGAAACAAATAAACAAAGAACAGATTCAGGACAGAGTGCCACAATGACCTCAGGAAGCCCCACACGTCCTGGGAGCAAGGGAGGCCGTGTTAACCAGGGGGCAGCTCCCAGCTTCATTCAAGCGGCTACACATTTATGATTTTCATCATTGTTTCGCTCTTACACCGAACTGTAATTTATTCAATATTTTTCTTTAATTATTTTCCCATAATTTTCTTCCTTAAAAGGCAACTTTATATCACCACCATGAGGAAAACCAATATGATGTTCCAAAAATGGAAGATGAAATCAAAATAATTTCATTAAATTCTTGCTGGAGACTGTTGAGTGTTGAAGGCACTAAGCCCGAGGCCAGCTCTCTTTGTTAAAAGGGAAATTAGCAAATATTCAACACGTGCTAAAGCCACTTGCACAGCAAATACATTTTCTACTTGACTAATCAGGATGTCTGAGAGAGAATTGAAAAGAAAACAACTTTCCCATCATGTGATTCAATTTTTCTTTTCTGCATTGTCCATGAGCCATCTAAAACCTGCTTGTTTACCAATTTAGAGGGAAAAAAAACTGGACATAGAATCAGAAGTCTTGAGCTTGATATTATTCTGTGACCTTCTTTTTTCTGGGTGACCTTGGGAAAGTTAACCTCTGTGAGCCTCTGATTCCTTTTCTTATAATGCTGAACACCACCCTTGACTTACAAGGGTGTCCTGACAATTAAGTGGGAGAAAGCCCTGAGCATAGTATAGGGCATGCAACAGGTGCTCAATAAATGCGTGTTCATTCGTTTGTTGATTGAAGTTAATTTGGAGAGAGGTCAGAAGATGCCTTCGAGGGGCTGCAGTGGGTTTTCAAAAACAGGCTTAAGATTTTCTCAGGCAAAAAGCGGTGTTGGTAAGGAATGAACTCCTCCTGGCCTTATTAAGACCAGAAACCGTGACAATGAATGTTAAGTGACAAAGTCCTCAGTGATCCCAGAGGATACGCAGACATGTAAAGCACAGCATAGCACTCTAGGGACTGAAGGATTCTTGTTGCATGGACTCAGATATCCTGGAAGTGAAAGTGCATGAGCCGGGCGCCTGCCACGGTAAGCGTGAGGCAGTTAAATAAGGCTGGATGCTTCGTCCCAGGTCTTGCAGCAACCATGTGGGTTAGTCAGTGTTGGGAGCAATGTAGTTGGTGGGTGAATGTGTGAGGGAAGCTCCAAGAACCACTGACGCTAGACTTGAGACCCGTTCTGACCTCCAGGTGCAGTTTCTTCTTTAGCTGGGCAGAGGCCTCAGCATAGCCTTCACTTGAAAAGGCTCTCATTTTAAGCTGCTTGAGGCAACTTGCTCTCTGCTAAAAATGTATTCCTTTTTTTAAGTTCCAAGAAACATAGATGTTTTATGATCGTGATGCCCCTCAAACATGGCTTGCAATAAAAAGAGCTGAGGGACAAACCCACACCCAACACTGTTCGTGTTTGGCGCAAACCATGTCTGACCGGCTTAATGGTCATAATCCCCTTTGGGGTACTTTCATCTAAACTTCCTCCCCATCTTCTTTCACCCAATCAACAGCCTGAATTCCTGTTGATCATGTCTACCACCCCTACTCCTATGGTTTCCCAAATCTATGATTTCCCCCTGCCTCCTACAGGACCCTCAGTCCATGAAGAGCAAACCTAGAGCTTGGTTTCCTCATTGCCAGACCAAGTCAGGTTCCAAGGTAAGCACGCCTCTCCCCCTCTGGCATCCTGTTCCAAACCCCCTTCTCCCTCAGCTGGCCTCCACAGAGGCGTCCTGACTGGACTTTCACATGTACTCCCTTTCCCTTCTAGCACATTCTCCACACAGCAGTGAAGCGATCATTGCAAAATTTAGATCTGAACAATGTCACACTCTGGCTGAAAACTATTCAATGGCTTCCTGATGAACTTAGGAAGAGGACCAGGTCTGTTGCTAGAGCCCGGAAGGCCCCGCCGGCCTCTCCTGTGGAGGTTGTCATCCCAGGCCCGTGCGCTGTTGCTCTCCAGTCACATTGAGTCACCCTGAGTTCCTCTGACCCATCATGCAATACTCCCTAAAGGATCTGTGTACACTTTTCCTTGTGCCTGGAGTAAGCCCCACCATGCCATCCCCCCTGCCCCACCTGCTCTTTTGGGACTTCCCAGGTAGGATCTTCCATGACCACCACCTGGAAAGTGGGTACCACCAGGGCACTGCCACTGCCCTGGCCAATACCAGTACCCCTCTTACGCACTCATCTGACGCCAGGGCCTCCTCCATCAAAGGCCTTGGCACAGTTGTCCTTGCACATATATTTGTGTCATTCTTGATGAATGTATTTCTCTCTCATTAGCCTATAATCTTCCTAAAGCAGGAATCCTGCTTATTTTTGCTCACCTTTGTATCTCCACCACTTAGCACAATGGGATTCAAATATTTGTGGCAAGAATAAATTAATGAGTGAATTGGATCTAGTGGAGAGACAAGAAGAAATGATTCCCAGTTTCTTTCCTTGTCAGTTCTCACGTGAGGCTGGTACACTGGTGGGTACAGGCTCTGTCTGTGCTCCCAGGAGCACCCAGCCTGCCACTAACTAGAGCCTTCAGCAGCTAATGTGACCAGGGCTTCCAATTCCACCGTGGTCCATGTGACATTCAAGACCCAGGAACATCAAGCCACAACCATCCCAACCTACCGCCACCCCCCCAACACCTTTATCCTGAGTACTGACAGCCCAGCTTAACCTTGTTTCACAACAAATTGCCGTCATAATTCAATCCCAATGCATTTTGCACATTTTACCAAGATCCTGCCCTGCCATATGAAAGAGAAAATTAGTTTTGAAATTAAAGCAGATTGTTAACTATTTTCGCTGTAATGTTTCCATTAAAATGCCAGAATTTATTACCTGTGACCTAGTCCATTTCAGACAAAATGCAATTTAAAGGAGACGGGGTCTGTCTAACTAAAGAAGCATTTTGGGCAGAGGATTTTGCCTTGGCTTACACCACCACGAAAATGAAAAGACAATAAGCAACACGCCAAAGAATTATTTGCACCAAAGCAAATAAAAGCTTTATTCTCATGAATGGCTTTCACAAATTGTCAGAATCCATAAGTATATTATGTTAAATTTCACTCAGATGAAACCTGTATTTTTTTCTCCTGGCGAAAGCTCTATATATATATATATTTAAATCATCAGCTAAACACAGTGACCTTTCCTGGGTGCCCGGGCTTGGTTTCCCAGGTAGCACACGCAGGGTTGTGATACCCTGGTTAGGCTGACGGAAAAGCCTTTTTTCTTCCTAGCCAAATGGGCTGAGTCACTTGATTGTTGAAAGCGAGAGCGGCTCGGAGAGCTCATCCAGCGAGCACACCAGCCCTACGGAACCCAACCCCACACGCAGGGTGAGCACATGCCCCTTCCTGATACGCCCACCTGGATGTCACACCCGTCCTTTGACCCCCTTAATGCTGCCCTTGTTCCTCTCTTGTGTTGATATTTGTCCTCCATTATAGCTATTTCTAGTTTTCTCCCCCTTTGCCCACTATACACTCACTGTCCTGAGAGTAGGAATTGCTTTCCTCTCCTTGTAGCGTCTCAAGTCCAGGAAGTCTTTGTTGAATTGAAATGAGAGACTTCCACACCGTGAGCCCTCGTCCCTGCCACGTGGACCACTACCCTGGCCCACAAAGTCTGCTTTCCCTGGCTGTTTTCCAGCTCCCTCAGATCCAGCCTCCTCTGCTGCCTAGGGATCTCTCTAAGACACACATCTGGCCATGTCATTCCCTAGCTTTCCTATGTTGAATCACACCCCACCACATCCTAGAGCATAAAATTCCTCCCATGGCAAACAAAGTTCCCTAAAATCTGACTCCAACCTAGCATGTATAGCCTAACTTCCTAGTACTCCACTTTCCCCTATACCCCTCTCCTTGCCACTTTCCAAAAAGTCAGAGGCTATTACATATCAGTGACTTAGCACATGCTGTTCCCTCTACCTGGGACACTGTTCCATTACCTGTCTACCTTGGGAAATAATTTTCATTTTGGGGGAATAGACAAATAGTAGCCATATTATTACTAATCATGATAATAAAGGCTCTAATTTCTTGAAGTTACAATAGGCTAATTTTTATTCCTCAAAAAATTACCACAAGGTAGCTTATGATTACCTCCATTTTCCAGAAGAATACTCAAGGCTTGGAGGGAGATGAGTAGTTTGTCAAAGTCCACAAGTATGAAGTGGTGAAGGCTGGAGTTCTTTCAAGGTCTGCAGAACTTAGGAGCTTGGCTCTTAACTCTTCAGCCAGACAGCAAGTTGCAATTTAAATGTCACCTCCTCTCTGTCACTTTTTCTCATCATCCCCCGCCCCTGCCTCAGGATTAGTCACTCCGTCCTCTGAAGACTCAGGGCCCTTTGCACAGGCTGCTGCTTATGTTATCTTGGTGTTTCTTTTGTCAGTTTCTCACGCCCATCTCCACCAGGGAGCAAAGTCCTGGGGGACAGGATTGCCATGTGCATCTCTGGGACCCTCCTCATCACATTGCCTGAGATACTGTGAATGCTTCATATATGTTTGTTGAATGAGTTGGAAGAAAATCTGAAGATGAAAACCCCAAGAGGAAAAACAACCCAGGGCAGAGACAGACAGATCAGGACAAGGCCAGGAGTCCTGACTTCTGCCCCTGTTTTTCTGCACAATTTTGAACAAGGACCTTCGCCTCCTCCTCGACTCTGTCTTTAAAATGAAACCATCTGCCCTTCTGACTTCACAGGCTGGTTAGAAGAAAAGTGAAATTATATACATGAAAATGCTTCGGTAACTTTGAGTACCTCATTAATTCCTATTTTTAAAGTAACAGTGTTTGAGGGCTTTTTTTCCCTGATTATAAAAGGAAAGCAAAATCATTTTAGAAAAGGTGAAACTACAGAAACGTACAAATCGTGTGTCCTTTAAGCAGAGGATGCCAACATAATTTGAGTTCAGAACGGGATCCCTGGGTCTGACTCCTGGGAGATCCGGGGCCTCTAGTACAGAGCCACATTTCTTCTTTCCCTGACCTCTGGGCTCCCTGACGACTTTCTTGTCGTTATATTTCTATAACCTTTTATATTTCAGTCATAGAATGTTCTCATGTTATTAAAAAATCATCATAAATACTAATGGCTGCACACATGCATCACTGTATGAATGTAGCATAAATCTAGAAAAATGGGTTTTGATTTTGAAGGATCATTTGACAGAATTCATTCCTTCAAGTTACTTAAAAAGGCGAGTGCCCCAGGCAGGGATGACATGGACCAGAGATTTGTGGGGAAGCCTGTTTCACTGGCACTGTTCCAACAGAGTTTCTCCGTGGGCAGTTCCATCCCCCAACAACGTTCCCAGGGAAGGGCACTCCGTGATGGAATTTCTCCTCCGGTCTGGGATTCAAGCCTTTGAAGCAGACATATGGTGGCCGGTTCACCTCAGGGGGGCTTTATTCACAGCCCAGCCGTAGCAACAGTTTAATATTACTTCGCAAATCTGGGGAGCTCCCAAGTCAGGGCCATAAAATAGTTGTAATCTGATCCATCACGCTTGTGTCAAAGTAGGAGAAGACCACAGCACTCAAGGAGAAAAATAACGGCTCTTATTTCTCCAGGGCCTGCTGTGTGTTAAGCCCTTCTTGGCCATGAGATTGACAGGTAACAACCATGACTAGCTCCATTTTACAGATGAGAGAACTGAGGAGCAGAACTGTGAAGTGAAGAGGCTTTCGAGCTGTGGAATAAGGCCTCCTCACTCCTTGAGGAAAGGAGGACCAGTTCCCAGCCAGTAAAATGCTTTCAAACTCCACATCTTGTGCCCCAACAGCGTAGCCCTTAGAAAGCAATGTTGGGTGTGAGGGTGCTCAGTCAACGCCCAGACGGCAGACATTCTAATGTTCTAAAGTTTCTGAAGTTCTGCAAGGACAAGAAAAGGCTGGCCTGTCTTCCAGTACCAAGAATTAGGACAGGAGATACAGTGGAGTCTTACCTTTAAGAACACACTTAAATTGCTTGTTCAAAATCAGATCTGTCCAGTTCCACTAACAGAAGCCAAAGGCTTCTGACTGAGATATTTGGAAGTAATTTCATCAGGATGATGACGTACTGGTCGTGCATTTCCGAGTACTCACTGTACAGTTCCCAGACTTGATCTCTGCCTCTCCCTCCCTGGGTGGTGACAACAGCAGCCCCTAGGTGGCCAGTGGAGGCCACGGCATGGACCCCAGCTTCTGCAGGGCCTGAGCTCACCTCCTGCAGAACCATGAGCACGTGCTCCTCACCCACGTGTGAAACTATGATGGCAGCAGCAGCACGTTTACCATGTGGGAGCACTCTCTCCTCAGAGCAAAGGTCTGCTCGACCGGGCAGGCCAGGGCGAATGCCACAGCTGTTTTAACATTTCCTTATAATTCCCATCTCTGTGGCTCATCACGGAGCAGAAGGAAGGTTTGGAGAAGGAAACCAGCTCTTTTAATGCCCCAGCTCACAAACTTTAATTTGTTTAAAAGAATTCTGCCACACAGGGCTAGTAAAGTTATTTGG
The DNA here is from genome assembly GCA_031878705.1 of Tapirus indicus. Taxonomy (NCBI): domain Eukaryota; kingdom Metazoa; phylum Chordata; class Mammalia; order Perissodactyla; family Tapiridae; genus Tapirus; species Tapirus indicus. The sequence goes on along the minus strand of CM062925.1, from coordinate 80,978,399 downwards.
GAATTTTATATAAAAAAGATCCTTAAGGGAAAACCTAACATGAAACAAACCTTTTCTCATCGTTTTTTTTTATATCAATTATTTTAAAGCTAGACATTAATTTGTACTTTCAATTAGTTTGTTCTTTCCATTCATTCACTCCCAGAGCTTGGATAAGTGCCTGCTACATGCCAAGTCCTGGGCCGATGGACAGAAACCTCAACAATAATGGGACACCGTCCCTTTCCTCAAGGATCTTAGTCTACTGTGGAACACAGGTAAAGAGAGAATTCCATTACGACACGGCAATGCTGTAACTGAAAAATGGCCAAAGAACAGTGAAGTCACCGAAGAAAGACAACCTTCAGCAAGGAGAGAAGGTTTCACAGACCAGGAGATGGGGATGAGGCAAGAAATGCTGCTCCCACTTACAATGCCCTGACACTTCCTCTCCACTTATTCAAACCATTCACGTCATTCAAGAACGAGACCCAGTTCCGTGAAGTCTACCTTGATAACTGACCTCTGCCCATGTAGGCTCTGGGTTCCTTGGGAGTTGAGACACTAATCCATCTTTTGCATATATATTTTAGGCTGAGTACTCAGTGATATGCAGTTACCAAAATCCCTATTAAAGCAAAGCTTCCCCACCCACAGGACACACACACCATCCACATTACCATATCAAGCAGCAACCAAGCTACCCCAAGTTAATGAAGCCACCTTTTGGTTACCCACTGGAACTTCAGGTCTCTTGTATGATGTTTATTTTCTTTCCTAACCTGATTCACTCCCTCATCTCCTCTTAACACACACACACACACGCACGCGTGCGCATCTGTGCACGCTTTCTCTCAGGAATTTTCTCGATTAAATTAATTTTATCTCAGGAAAATAATTTCTCAGACATGTATAGCAAAATGCTTCAGAATGTGGGCTTTGAACTCTGTAGACCTGGGTGTGGACTCCAGTTTCCTCCTTCCCAGGCATGTGATGCTGTGCCGGGGATTTAAACCCTCTGATTGCTATTTCCTGTTTGAGAGGGGATGGTAATTTTTGCTAACCTCACAGATTATGTGTGATAATGCACTTAAAGTACCATCTCTGTCATACAACAAGTGCTCCAGAAATGCTCACTGTTATTATTACTGACACGCGCATCCTCTGAAGAGAATGAATGCATCCTCCCCCATTCCTTTTCCATTTGATCCCGTTATTCAACAACAATTCTCTCTCTTCCCTTACTTTCTGAACGTAATCACGACATAAGGGTCATAACAGTAACATTTTATAAGGGTAATGCAAGTAACACTTACATGTTAAGGAAAAGAATGGCGGTTTGTATGTAAATAAAGTAGCAGAAATCTTTCATTCCTTCAGCAGGTGTTCACTGAGGTCACCTGTACGCCAGGAACCCAGCGATTCCCGGAGACGCAGAAGTGATGAAGTGGACGTTGCTCTGAAGTGCTGGGAGGATGTTCTCACAACCGTGTGACGAGTGTGGGGGGAGGTTCACGCTGAAGAGAGCAGAGGTGTCGGAACTTGGTTGAGTGGAACGTGGGTCAAGATGTGCCTCCCAAGCCAAGACATGAAGGAGGCAGAGGAGTTTCTGAGGTGGAAGGTCTTAGAGGGAAAGGTAAAAGGAGTATGTTCTCGACAGAGGGAATGGCATGCAGGAGGGCACAGAGGAGAAAAGGAGCATTCTGGGACTGACAGAGCAGTTCTGCTGAGTTTGCGCAAGAGTGGGAGGTAAAAAGTACTGGGCCAGACTGGGCGCCCGGAGGGCCATGGTGGGCAGCTGGACCTTCATCCTCGGCCACTGCAGAGCCATTGATGCTTCCTTAGCAAGGAAGGCCTACTTTAAAAGACCACGTTGACAACAGTAGGAAAAATTCAAAGGGAGGAGAGAAGAGGTGGTGCGTCTCATTTGAGGACGCGGCAATGGCAGCAGTGACAGAGAGTCACGACCAGACCCCGGCTGGCAGCATCAGCAGTGAGAGAAGCATCTGGATTTGGGGGCCCTTAGGAACTAGAATGAGCAGAACCTGGAGAGAAGCTGGATGTGGAAGGAGAAGACTCCCTCTCCCTCCAAATCCCTTTAGAATCTCCCCGTCTCGATTCTGGTTTGTCTTCTTCTGTTACACCTGCTATTTCATAAATCCAACACTCAAGTAAACCAAAAGTTCTTGTCCTGGTTTTACAGGTTTTTATGGTTCAATTACCAGAACTGAAGAGATTGATCCTTAAAATATCATCACAAAACCACCAAAAATTCTCTGCCATTTTATAGGTTTCTGAAAGTTCCCACATAGGTCATCCCATTAGATTCCATGGCCTAGGCAGCGCAGCAGCTGGGGTTAAGGTGCTCATTATTACCTTTAAAATATTTGACGCCTAAAGAACAACTTAAGGTATTAATAGTGTAGGAGTGCATAATATGCTATTTAAGAGCAGGGACTCTAGAAACTGTACTGCCTGGGCTCAAATCCTCGTTCTTCCACTAACAAGCTGTGTGATCATAGGCAAGTTACATAACCTCTCTGTGCCTCAGTTATCTCATATGTAAAATATGAGTACCTGACATAGGTTAAGTGAAGTAAAACACATAAGGTGCTTAGCTCTCTGCCTGGAACACAGGCTATTTGCTCAATAAATCATAGCTTTATTATAAACATTGTTTTTAATAAGATGTTATGTCGCTGAGTGAAGGTTAAGAGTCAACCAACCACTTGTGGCTGGGAACCTCACCTCCTCATGTCCTGGACCATCCTCACAGCTGCTCCCCATGGACCGGGGTGGGCGGAGTTTGCACTAGCTGTCTTGCTGCGGCCCCGCACAGGCCTCCTGGAGTCTGTGGGCTCACAGTGTGGGAGAAAGTGGTCATGCACACGGGCCATTTGCCATTTGGAAAGTGAAGTCAGAGCTTCAAAACTCTCTCTCTGATGACTCAAGCGTTTTCTGGAGTCTTCGGTGCTGTTGTGAGATGAAGCAGTGGAGGATGGGATACTTTCCACATTGTTTCCCCCTTTTTTGAACAAACTGCTCTGTATTTCTGAAGCTGGCATGATGCCAACTGCATTTACTTTTATTTAATCATTCCATAGACTCCTCTGTGAAAACCGGGGAGAGTAGGCCCAGAATACATCACCCAGAGGTTTATTTTAACTATCCGAAATAAGAGCTAGATTCCAATTTCAACAAAATCACCAGATCGTTTCCCTTCCAAGAACTCTGGCAGTGCTTATGGGATCGTCTGTTCCCGGCCCCGGCGGGGGGCTGGAGGCGGGGACAGCCTTCTCTACAGCGGTCAGTAGCAGGATGCACCGGCCAGGAGGCTGCCCTGAGACCCCCCCCCCCCTCACCTGCACAGACAAGCCTGGACACTTTTTCTCACGCGGCTCTGAGACCTGTGGGACAGCACGGCGTGCACACTGTTGTCTGAGATCCCGGGTTTGGGTCCCGCCTTGCTACTAGCTGTGTGACTCTGGCCATGATGCTCTCAGCCTCTGATGCTCAGTCTATCCTCCTGCACAATGGGAGATGCTGACAATCACCCATGAGGACTCAGAAACGTGCTCATCACATGGGAGGGACTTGTGGTCAAACTTTCTTTTAATATTTTAACATCTCCGGAGATTACAATCAATGCACGAATAAACCACTGTGTCACAGGTGAGTGGGTAGCATGTTTCTTGTAGACATGTAAAATCACGGTGCATCTCACATTTGAAAATATTTGACATGTAGTGTGTAGAAACCACTACCCGGTAAAGTGTAAGCTCTCAGATGATTGGTTTTTCCATCACTCTCCTGCTCTTACACCACAGCCTTCTTAACAGAAGCAAGGACGCGTGAACCAGGAACATGTGGCAGAGAACACTGGTTTTTCAAGAGCTTTCGGATGGGGACAGAAAAACACCAACGATTTCAGTCAATACGTAAGATTTGCAAGTAACCTGCACACATCACTGTTCTCCAATATTATGTTTATGACAGACATCACTAATCAATTCAGCACTTCTTCCCACTGAGCCAAAACGTAGCTTCTGAATCCTTCTCAACGCAGTACTACAGGCAGCCAGAGTTGGCACGTGGAGCAAAATCTATTTTCTGTCCCTGACTCAGGAGCTCGGAAGATAAGGAAGGAAAAAAGGCATTGGCCAAATCAGGAAACTTAGATATATGAAAAAGATCTCAAAAATGATGGGAGTTCATCGCACAGAAGAAACCAAGGTCTGGAGAGGTGAAACTGGCATCAAGTCACAGGGCCGAGCCTCTGCAGAACAAGTGTGGAGACCTTCTGTTCTCCCTTTTCCAAAATGTCCTTTCTACCACCCTGTGCTGCCCGTCTCAGCATCAGAGCAAACTCCTTGGTAACTGAAGTAAACAGGCGTATCTGACAGATCAGACCTGGCAAAGCGAGGAAGAGAGGGCAGCAGTCGTGTAAGATTTCTGCTCTCTGTTTTTGTAAAATTTCCTTTTGCTCATGTGTCACCATCAACACTTGATTGTTCAGGCAGGCAATCTATAGACAAAATCAGGAATGCTTATTTCCAGCAAATGACCATTAAAATGCACCATGTGCAAGAAGCGATCCATCCTAGCCCCCATGGTTCCCGTAATTTTAATAGCTAACGCCTTTTATCACAATGTTCCTACTCCTACAGAAAAAAAGTCACTATTTAATCCCACATAATGACGTGAGAGCAGCCAGCCACCCCACACCTGACCGAGGCCTTCTTGGGATTTCAGAAGTAGCACCAGATATGTCTGGTGTTTGCTGTAAATATTGATTGTTTAATATTCCCAGGCAATGGAAACTAACCAATAAAAATCATATCTGGAAAATTAAAAGTGATGGTTGGAATGGGGATCTCTCCTCCTTGTCAAATTTCAATTTGAAATTAAATTGGGGCCTTCAGTGCTGAGCCAGAGACCCCTGACCTCTGAGTAATTACTTTCCAGCATCATTTTCTTTAGTTTGGAAGAGAGAATTCTATTCTAAGAATTGCTGGAAAGGCCCATTTTATGAAAATGAAGCCACAGCTTAAGAAGAGCCCATTTATTTCTTCCTTCTTGTTGGGCCCATTCCTGCTCCTGAGTGTGCTTGCTGCGTGCCTCCAGCACCCCCACTCAGCACTCTCGTCGTTGTAATTACACCAGCAAACTCAAGAGTCATCGAGATGAATGACGCAACTTGGGACCTCTGCAAGGCTCCTGGCATCAGCGGGGTGGGCTGGAGAAGTTCAAACAGGCAATTCCTCACCCTGCTCCCACACTCCCTGAGATGGGGGTTCCGATATTTAGAAAAAGCATTCGTTGAAGAAAAAGCAATTTAAACCGAGGGAAGAGCATATACAAAAACATGAAGGGATGGTACAGTGCAGCATTTTCAGGGAGTATTTCACTCATTCCTTTGCTCAACAAACATTTACCAAGTACCCACAGTGGGCTGAGCACCCTGCTGGGTGTTAAGGATAAAAGAAAGAGTAAAATGCAGTCCCTGCCCTCAGGGGCTCCACAGAGTGTAGGCGGGTGGAGCACAAAAACAGAAAATCACCTTGCAATGGACTAAGTACAATGAGCCTGATGACTGAGAGTGTGCAGGGGCTCAGAGAGCAAGTGAGGGAGCCAAGTGGGGAGGGGCTGAGGCCAGATGTGCTGAAACAGCAGGACTTAGTGGGTATTAGAAGTGGCAGGCAGGTGAGCGAGAGGGAGGGGTCAAGGGCAGTTCTAGAAGGTCAGTACCACCGACGGAGATAGTGAATGCACTGAGAGTGTGAAGTGGGCTCCAGGGGACTGGTGATGAGCTGGGTTTGGGATGCATTGAGTGTGAGGTACTTGAGAGATGTCCCATGGAGGAGGTCATGGTTTTCCTGAGGGCACAGACCATGCCTAACTCATCTCTGAGTCTTTGTGCTGAGAACATAAGACGTTCTCATGAAATACTGAATAAACAAATAAATGAATATTATGTACAGGAAACGTGTGCAAATGCTTCTCATGCATTATTTCATTTAATTCTCACAGCAACTCCATGAGGAAGGTCTATTGTTGCTCCATTTTATACATAGGTCTAAGCCTCAAAGTCTTGTGGTTTAGGAGAGGAGCTATGTAAGGCAAGTTCACAGATAAAAATGACTCGAAAAAGGAGGCAGAGCACATGGAAAGATGCTCAGCAACATTAGTCGTCAGGGATATGCAAATTAAAACCACAAGGAGATACCACTAGAATTTTTATAAATCCACTAGAATCATTATAATCCAAAAAACTGACGGTATTAAGTGTTGGTGAGGATGTAGACAAACCAGAACCCTCCTAACATTGCTGGTGGGAAGGTAAAATGGTACGGCCACTATGGAAAACACGTTTGGCAGTTTCTTGTAAAGTTAAACATACACTTCCCATGTGCCCTAGCAATTCCACTCCTAGATTTCTACCCAACAGAAATTAAAATATGTTTACGCAAAATGTGTGTGTGAATGTTCACAGCAGCATTATTCATAATCACCAAAAGTTGGAAAAAATTCAAATATCTATCAACTAGAGAATGGATAAGCAAAATGTAGCATATTCATACAATGTAATACTACTCAGCAATAAAAAGTACCGATAAAAAGCAATAAAAAGCACTGATACATCCTAAAATATGGATGAACCTCAGAAACATCATGCTAAGAACAGAAGCCAGACACAAAAGACCTCAAATTGTGTGAAATTTCCAGAAAGGGTAAATCTATAGAGACAGAAGGTAGATTATTAGTTGCTTAGGGCCGGGGGTGGAGGGGTTCGAGTTGGGATGGAAAGTGACTGTGAATGGAACTTTGTGTGGGGTGAAGGAGGTGTTCTAAACTGAATGATGAGGATAGTTGCACAACAGTATAAATATACTAAAACTCATCAAATAATACAATGGTTAAATTTTAAAGTATGGAAGTTATACTTCAATAAGCTGTTCAAAAAAAAAAAAAAAAAAAGGAAGAGAGAGCTGTGTGATTTAGAAGAGGAGGGAGGTCCCAACCAGGTTGGTGAGATTCAGGGCAGCTTCATAAGAGGTGCATTTGTGCTGGACTTGGAAGAGTAGGTAAGATTTCAGCAGACTGAGAAGCACAAAAAGGAATTCCAGACAAAGAAAGCAGCACAAAAGTGAGAAAGTGCCAGGCATGTTTGGGCAACATCCAGACACCCTTTTGGCTAGATATTTGGATGGAGAAAAGTAGATGAAAAGGCTGAAAAACTTGGTTGTGGCCAAATCACAGAGCTGAGAACGGTCAGGCAATGCAATTATGACTGAATTTGGTACACAGTGGGGAGCCACTGAACGTTCTAGAGTAGGGGAGTGTCCTGGCAAAGATCAACGGGGCAGCAGGGAGGAGTGTGTGTTGGAAGGGCGAGCAACCAGGCCGAGCATCAAATAAAAGTCTCAAAGAACTGGCTGTAGTGAATCCAAGCCAAACTGTGCTCACTTCCCTGTGTCGATAATGCAAAGGGACAGAGGCATTACACCAGATAGAAAGGAAAATAATAATAGACACCAGTTATTTGGCACTTTCTATGATCCAGACACTGTTTTTAAAGAATCACTGTTCTAAAGGAAAGACAGAGACTTAAGAGCCGATACATTCGGAATGAGCCAAATGGATTGATGATCATCTTTAGGTCTGGCCCCAAAGAGAAGGAATAAAGATTAGGGAGGTCATAAAATGGTTATCTAAGGCGTGTTATGGGAACCACAGATATGGAAGCTTGTAACTGAATAGGAAATGGTATACTTCTAAGGTGGAAGGATGGTAAGTGAGACAAGCAACAGAGACCAGTTTACACGGCTCTTTGCCCTGGGAAGGCAAGAGTACCTGGCACTGTCGGTGCTCTCTATGGATGTCACCGGTCCTTTATGCATACACAATATATGTTAGGTCAACATGGGTAGACAGAACTAAAGGGGTATAAGGATTTATACCGCCGCTTCTAGGGACCAAATCCTTGCCCAGCTACTGTTAGAATAATACTCAGCATTTTACGTTTTGCATCCACGAAGCAGGACTATACTGTATTGACAACCAATATCCCCAAACCTGGCTCACACTGCACCAGTTTAAAGCAGAGATTTCCAAACTGGCTTTCTGAAAGCTGAATCCAGCTTTTGTGGATCACAGAGCGTTTATAAATATTTTTTAAAATTAGCTGCCAACACTTAAGTATCAGGAAATTTCACATAAGGTATGAGGATTTTCAGCTTCTCTTGAGAAGCTGGGAGTTTTGGCAACTGTATGGCCCAATCCCACGTGGTGTCAATCAGAGCTGAGGAGCACCTGTTCTCTTTAAACATCAGAGCCCCTGCCTGCTACACTTCATTCACTCACTCATTCATTTAACAAGTATTTTTCAAGCACCGATTATATGCCAGGCACGGGTGTAGGGCCTGGAGATACAAATGAACAACACAGACAAAAATCCTTACACTCCTGGAGTTCATATTCTCACAAGGAGAGCCAGACAATAAACAAATAAGAAGAGGGATATATCTATTTCTGGTGGTGATAAGTACTGAGAAACAGAAGAAGTCAGGAGTGGAGACTGAAAGAGGACGGAGAGGTGCTGGGTGTGGTCCACAGGGCAGGGGCAGGGAGGCCTCTCTGCTTAGGTGACACCTGAGCCGGGATCTGAGCAACATGAGGGACAAGCCCTCAGACCCGGGGCAGAGAGAGGCCAACCCGAGGGACCAGCAGATGGAATCGTGTTTTATGTGTGTGGAAACCGTGAAAGAATGAGCGAGGGGCAGAGGACATTTCCGGTCCCAACGATGGTCTGGATTTTATTCTGAGTGAGAGGGGAAACTACCGGTGAGCTTGAGCAGGCGGGTATCATGGTTGGACACACTGATTTATGTTGGTAACTGACCCCTGTAAGCATTAGAGTTTTGGGCCCTTGGTTTAAAGTAAGATGGGCAAAAGTTAAAGTGTTAGAGACGGACTCTGTGTCTGGAGAGGGAAAATAATCAGACTAGGGGGCAGGAATCTGCTGATCTTCAGAATATAGTGTTTGTGCAGAAGAATAATTCAAAACTTAGCAGTGGCGTCCAATAACTGACATCTATGGGCAGAGTTAACACACAACGAAGCCACTTAGAAAACCAAGCTCACAGGACCCCGAGAGTGGGCATTGCTGGACTCTAGGCCAGAAGAAACGGTTCCTGGTGGACGTGAATGTGGAACATTCTGCCAGGCCCACTTACAAAAGGCTTCTCTCACTCGTCCATCTTTACTGGTGACATTCCATCCCACGGGTACGCTCAACTTGGTAGACAAGTCTTATGTCTTGTTTCTTTTCTGCAACTTGAGTTAACTCTCATGTTCCCCCCACCCAAATAGAAAACATCTGACCCGTGTACTCCAAAATAAAGCAACAATCGGCGCTGGGTGTTCGACATGATCTGGTGTTCCAGAAAATCCATTCCTTGACCTGAACAGTTTGAAATGTTTGAAAAAAGGAAGAGATCTACTCACAATCAAAATGTGGTCCCGCCCCATCGTGATGACCGTCCGGTTCACTGTGCGAAGCAGCTGGACCATGATTTCTTGGATGTGGTGGTAGGTGAAGGCCTGTAACACAGTCAGAGACATCTGGGTGACAACCAGGACACTGTATCTGCACATCTCTTCCAATGGACATACAATAGTGGTCAGACATGGTGATCACCAAGACCACCACCACCAGGACCATCATCATCACCGTAGTCATCGTCACCATATCTCCATCACCACCACCACCTGGCTCCAGGAGTGTCACTAACCACCTTAAATATAAGTTAGTGATTAAGAGTTTAAGCTTTGGAATCAGAAACTTTTGGTTTAGAACACTAACTCTGTCAAGAATTATTGTGCTACATTGGCTAAGTTACTTCAGCTCTCTGAACCTTGGTTTCTTCATCTGTGCAACAGTCAGGATCTAACCTGGAATAAGCAGTGGATTTAATGCAGAAAATTGGTTACATGGGTGATGAAGAAGCTGAAGCACCAAACAAGAAAACCTAGAGATTAGCAAGAGCAGGAAGCCACTACCGCCCCTCGACTGGAGGGACAATAGAGGAGGCAGTGTTTCTGGAGCCCGGAGCAGGGATTATGTGACAGAAACCATAACCATAGGGGGCTTGTGTAGTAGAAGTGGCACTGTCTGCACTGGGGGCAAATCCATGGTGAGCCAGGCTGTAACATTTGCAGGGTTCTGCCCACTTTAAATACAAGTCACTGAACCTTGGGTAGGACTTGCTGATGCTTTTCGAGCATTTGCTGTGGTAGGCAAGGGTTTCATGCATATTCACCTACATTCTCAGATCCTTTACCTGCGTAGCCTTAAGACCCAGTGTTTCATCCATGTGTACCCGGGAGGGTGGTCATGGCCAAGTGGAAAGGCCCTGGGATTTAAAATTCAGCAGCTCTGGGTACGAGTGCCAACTCTGCACTTCCAGCTGTGTGACCTCACTTATCACTTAACCTCTCTGAGCCTCAATTTCCTCATCTATAAAATGTGAAAGCTCCTCTCACCAATCTTTCCAGGTTGATGTGAACATAAAAGTGATACATGCAATTCGGGAAAAATACATGTGCCTAATTCCACTGCAGGAGATTCTGAGGGTCTGAGATAGCGCCTGGGCATCAGTAATTCCTGAATTTTATGTGGGTTATTCTGATGGCTGAGAACCATGACACAACACCTGACGAAGCTCTGGAGATGGAGGGAACAGCCTGCATGTCTCCAGGACCTAGACGGAGCCTGACATAAAGAAAGTGCTAAATAAATGGGGGCTGAAAACGCGGGTGAGCACCCCCGCTCACTCACGAGCACCTATTGACCTTGCTGCTTTCAACTCAGCTGTGGTTTGTCTCTTACTGTAACCAGTGAAAGGAAAACAGATTCCTAGTTGGGGAGGCAAGAAAAAGAATAAAGACGTGCTTTCTAAAACTGTCCTCCCCTCCCAATGTGCTTCCAGTGACTGACTGCTGGCGTCCAAAGACAAATAACACACAGCTTGCTTGCTTTCCCTGCCCCAGACTCGCTTCCTCTGCACTTCGGCTAATCCCCAGTTCTCCAGCCCCTCGGAGCTCATTAGCAGAACTTCTGCCACCAGAGCTTCCATTGGAGCATATATTTGATGGAAACAAGTTCTCATGCTCCATCAAGCCCAGCCAGACCTCAATCTCTTGCTAGATTTGAGCTCCCCCACCATCCAGGCCTTTCCCTGTATCTGGCATTTTCCTCCTGATGCTCAAGAGTGGGGAAGAGAACATCTCCCTTTACTTCTTGGCTGCAGGTGAGCCTCCCGCCTGCTTTTCCTCCTTTATTTCTTCAAGCCTTTTTACTGACTGACAGTCTCCTATTTCTAGCAGTATGTGAGTGTGATGCTCATGGTAATAACAATAGCTAACATACTTTGAGTGCTTACTGAAAGCTTGGCACCCTGCTAAACACTTCACCTCATCTCACTGCAAGATGGGTAATGTTATGATCTCCATTGTTTATATGAGGGAAGTGAAGCCCAGAGAGGTTAAGTAACTTGTCCAGGGTCACCTAGCTAGAAAGTCAGGGAAAGAGGATTCAAACCCAGCAGTCTGGGTCCAGATCCTTCTCCTTGTCCAGACTCACCCAGGAAGACTGCAACACAAACACAGATCTCTTGTTGCTACTTTGGGGCCTCCTCAGCCTCTTTCCATCCGTCAAGATGGACAGACCCTGCCCTCAATTGGGCCAACTTCTAACTGCCTTCAGCGACTTTTGATATTTTTTTTCCCTTTTAGAAAATCTTCCGTGCTCTGTATTCATTACTCCCTTATCTTCTCTGCATTCCTTTGAAATTTCATCAAACTAGGCCCACTGCAAATGTACATAATGGTTTCCATTTGATGTCATTTCTTCCCCAGGATTACATCTCTCCCTTTATCAATAGAGATAATAAAACCCCTTTTCTCTTGACCTGCTGCCCCCTGCTTCTTTTCAATAGCCATTTCTTCTTTGTCCAAAGAGCAGCAATTAGACTGCTCAGGAAGTTTGGTATTTAAAACCAGAAAACTGTCAAATTCAATTCATTTCTCTCTGAAAGCTCCCAATATGGGAGGTTGTTTAACGGAGTATTTGGGGATTAGACAGACTTGAGTTTGAATCTCAATTCTGCTAATATGAGCTGGGTGACCTTGGGCAAATTACTTTTCCTCTCTGAATGACAGTTTCTTTATTTATAAAGGTGGCAAACAATAGGACCTCAACATCCTGGTTTGAGGAATAAATAAGGTAACACAGGGAAGGCCCTCAGTACTAAGGGTTGGAACGTAGTGAGCCCTCAGTAAGTGGTGGCTGCAACTCATATCCCCTTAGTCCACATCAGCATCCTGGCTGGGCTTGCAGATCCCCAACACATAGCAGAAAGTGCAGTACAAGGCAATGCATAATCTAAACTCTGGATGATATCGAAATGTCACCCAAAGAATGTATAGCATATATGCAAATGGAAAACATTCAAGATGATAAACCTCTGTGAAACAGTAAAAATACGGCCACAAATCACCCACTGTTAATTGCTCCAGCACCAGGCAAGTGGAGGGAACCTCTAGGAAAATGTCTTCCAGGCTGGAACTAAACAGTGGCTTGTAATTGAAATGACAAAGTCAGTCTTCCCCTTACAGCCCTGGCAAAGAAATTAATCCATCCAGCCTAAACACACTGCAACTTGTAATGATTTTTTTTAATAATTATAAGCTGTGATATCTGGAAGGAACTTGGAGTCCTTCCTTGAAATGAAATCTCATGCATAAGCCCCACATATACCATAGTGGATGGAGAGCTGTGGGTGGGGGCCTTGTCTTCTTGGCTCAGCCTAGGCCCTATGCCAGCCCCAGGACTTTGTGGAATGCAATTCAAAACTACTAATCCCCCACAGTATTTCCAGGATAATAATGAGCATACCATATATGAGATGATTTTAATAATACACAGACACAGCATTTCATAACATTGAATTAAATTCTGTGAAACGTGTGCCCTTTTTCATTTTTCTGTCAACCTTCTGATGACACCAAGTAGAAAAGTCTCCCTTTGGTGCTAATATGTCTTTAACACCTCTCTAGTTCATGCAAAACTCCTTTTTTAACAGAGGGAAGTCCTCAGGTTAAAGCAGACAGTACACAACAGCATCTTGTTAGAACTTAATAACCTTGTTTCATTCTTATTGTTTATTTTTAAAGTTATATTTATGGCAAGTGTTCAGGAAAAAGATCCAAAACTTGGAAATAGAGCAAAATAAGAACTGCATGATTTTTTAATACAGCATCTCTGATAAGCCTAACTTGGCGGGGTGCAGGGGAGGGGTCCTCTTACTCTGTGGGGAGATGTAACTTCGTTTAATTAACTATCCATGACTGATTAGAAACCAGAAGTATTATAGCCCTGTAAAGTTAGAGGTTCACTTGTAGAAAAATGCCAAAGCGTGATGTTTGTTTGCTGGTTTGCTAAAGGTTATAGTTCTATTGATCTGTACAAAGTTTGTCTTATATCTAAGAACTATTGTATATAAGCAATTCTTCTCCCACAAAAAAATCAAAAATCCTAAGTACTTGTGAGTCAGCTCTTTTGTTACTCAGCTTTTTCGCTAGTTTATTAAATAAAACTTTGACACATGCTCACTATCTGATTGCATAAGATGATATTTTTAACAGTTTGAGAATTCTACTTGTACACAAGTGATGCTGACTTCTTAATGGTGGTGATATAAAATTTCATTTATTTTTATCAAAGTTAGCAATGTATGTAACATAGAAAACATTCTCCAAGTTTCATTTAAAAAATGAAACAAAATAACAACAAAAATAGCAGGCCCTCATGTTCCCCTCGCCAGAGGAACTTCTTTTAGCTGATATGATTGTTATTTTGGTATTTATGACCATGTTACCAATAATATGCTTGCATTACTCGTTGTTTAAACACATTTTTTCACTTTCTGGTATTATCTATTAACTCTCCACCATAGAAGACAAGGGTTTTACTCTCCTTCCTCCCCCTGCCCCATTAGGCACCTGCACCTCTCCCATTTCTCCTTCTTCCCATACAGTTATAGTGTGATTTTGGTTTCATCAACATTTAGTGTTTAAAATATTTTGACTATGTAAATGCCATTCTTATCCAAGTTGTAAATTATGATGAATTCCCATTTCTTATACAACTTTTCATTTCCCATAAGGAGAAAAGCAATCTGGAAAAAAAAAGTCAGAGATTCCTTTTAGTTCTCTGAATGTTTGTTTTTTATTCTTTTTCCTGATTTATGATTGCTTCTTCTCTGATTTTTCAAAATTCTCTTGGCCTGTTTTTTAAAGTTTGCTTTTCCTTGCAGAGTCTCTCTTTCCTGCAAGTGGCTTCTCTTCTGTTTGTGTTTTGCACTCTCTTTCATGTCAGGGTTTCTCCCTGGTTCTCTGTGGCTGTGGTAGCATGTCCATATTTCAGTATGGTGGCTCGAAGGCTGGCTGCCAACTCTGAGCACGTGAGCAGAGCTTGTGGTCTGGGAGCTTCAATGCTGGGTGGTCTGGTTGGGGCAGTTAGTTGGACAGGCTCAAGTATCAACATACACAAGTCTTTCTTCTTGGGCTGGTTGGATTCCATGGACAAGAACTCTCTGATCTCCTGTCTAAAGGTTTAAGGCCTGGCTGCCAGCATTCCGGGTGCTGAGTGGGAGGAAAGTGCCAGAGGCTCCAGCTTCCAGGATGCACAGTTGAGTGCAGACTTGTGTTGAGTACAGTGTCGCTGCCTTCAGTTGTACATGGTGTCTCCTACACCAGATGCCCTCTGTTCATCCTCTTTATGGAACAACCCCCAGGGACCCAGCTGCACAGAGTCAGGCTGCTTCTTAAACAGATTTGCAACTGATCCTCCTTATCTGAGCTCCTCTCCTTTACCCTCACCTCCAGGGGCACCTAGTACCACCATTCCCTGAAACTTTGGGGGAATCTTTGCTTTAGATTATATGAGTTTTCAGCTGTCCCCACTGCTGGCTGATTAATCACTCTCCCTGGGTCTGCTAAATCATTTACTACTTTTCCATATCATGTCTATCTTCCTTTTCAAAGACTCCCTTTACTTTTTTTCAATAGGTTTTCAAGACGGAGCAAAGTATGTGATTATGTTTCATCTATCATCTTTATAGGGATTTCTACCCTAAATTTTCATGTTTAAATGTGAGCTAATTTAATTAGAAACATTGAAAGTACATGTGATAATGTTAAGTAACAAAAAATGTGATTCTTATGCAAGTGGCTGAGGTTTTGAAGAGAGTTCTAGTGCAACCCCTATTTTTTCAGAAAGGAAAACTTCAGCTTTGAGAAGGGGGTTTGCACAGGGTCATGTGACCAGTGACGTGAGACAAGTAATGTCATCAGATCTAGAATGAGAAACCAGTTCTGCTGAGCAGCACCCAGCTCACTGCTCCTCCCCTCCAGCACGCAGGTAGCCTTGGTCCTTGGGTTCATGCCAAGGACGATCCCACTCATCCACCTGCTTTGTCTTTGTGCTTTTTCAGTACTAAGATGAAGATCACACGGTCACAGCTACAGAGTAAATCCAAAGACTTTTTTTTTTGTTTAACAAAAGAGAAATAATGTACGTTCTGACCATGAGAACAGCTGCAATCTATGGCCACTATTTTTCTCTGCTCTGTGTTCCTATGAGAGGTCTTTCAACCTCTTATCTCGAAGGCACACAAACACTTGCCTAAAAAGAAAATATCTTAGGGGGTGCCCAGTGGCGCAGCAGTTTAGTTCGCGCTTTGGCAGCCTGGGGTTCGTGAGTTCGGATCCTGGGCACCTGCCAACGCACTGCTTGTTAGCCATGCTGTGGCGGCGTCCCATATAAAGTAGAGGAAGATGGGCATGGGTGTTAGCCCAGGGCCAGTCTTCCTCAGCAAAAAGAGGAGGATTGGCAACAGATGTTAGCTCAGGGCTGATCTTCCTCACACACACACAAAAATATATCCTAAATTTCAAAAGATAGTAACAGCAGTCACCCTCTCTCTTTCTTTGGCCCCTCGAGGTAATAGGTTTTCTCATAAGTTCTAAGTTTAGTCCTGTCTGTCTTCTTTCCTCCTGTTTGAAATGGTTTCTGCCCTGAAAGACTTGACAGCTCACTGTGTGAAGCAAGCAACACAGGCAGCCAGGGACTCAGAGAAGCGGGAGTCAGGGGTCAGCGGACTCAGGCAGGGGGCTTTGCTATACCCCATCATCTCTGCTTCCCTTACCCACTGAGTGACCCCCATTTCCCAGGTAGACCTTCTCGTGGTCATGAATGTCTTTTCACTATGGATTAGACTTCTCTACAAGGGGAGAGTTTGAGTCAGTGGCAGAAGGATATAATAAAAAGGAAAAGATGTGGGTCTCTTCTGACACTGCTATTACATAACAAGTCTTTAGGTCACACCCTATGCCAGGAACTGCATACGGACTTGACATCTACAATCTTGTTTAATTTTTTAAAAACCCCATTGAAGCCCCAGATGTGAAAAATGAGGATCAGAGAGGTTTAGTAGCTGCCCAGCAATTATCCACTCATAGGTGGCCAAGCCTGAACCCAAGCCCGATTCTGTCTAATTGTGTGCTCTTTCCATGATACAAAGTGTGGTGCTAGTGCTGGGATGTGGGGGAGATTTAGGCTCTCCACAACCTCTCTGGCAATGTTCTTCAGCATTATGAAAATACAGTTTCTCTGCACAGAGATTATGGAGCTACCATTAGCTATGCGCCTTCTCTGTGTTGACCAATCTCACCTCTCGGAGTGTCAGTTTCTTCATCTGCATTATACTGGGCGTAGCAGCACCCACAGTATCAGAATTCTTTTGAGACTCTATAGCTAGTTTCAGTATTGATAGAGAATATTTTTTGAGCTTTTGCTACATGTTACGTACCCTTCTAAGTATTGTGCATACACTAATTTAAGGAAGCCTGCAAGCACCTATGAAATGAAGGAAATACTTTCATTATCCCAGACTTACACGTGAGGAAACTGAGGCTCTGGCTGTGGTCACACACCATGTAAGTGCTGATCCAAGTTCCAACCCAGGCCTGTGTGACTCCAGAGTCCAGGCTTATAATGGCACTGCCTCTATCTTCTAGGATCACAGAAAGAAATGGATTTGGCAGCACTTTGTAGATGATTAATCATTCTGCAAATTTGTCCAGAGTAAACAAGGCAAACATTTGTGTGCACAGCTGTTTATAGCATATTGTATTGTTTATAATATCCAAATGTAGCAAGCAAGATAAATGTCCCAAATCAGGGACCCTGTTACATAAGTGAAGGCTTATCCATACAGGGGAGTAGGAGAATGTAGATATGTCTTGATCTGGAAAGATATCCTTAATACAGTCGGTAAAAAGAGACTACAGAGCACCATGTAAAATATAAGCCCATTTGTTTTTGAAGAATATTTTTCTATGTCCAAAAACTATGGAAAGATGTATGGCAAACCATTAACAATGGTATCCCTGAGCAGGGGGGAGAGGGAGAGGTGTGAGGTTAAAGGGAAAACTTTACCTGCTATGATCTGTTGGACATTTTCACAATAACCACGTATGATGATAAAGAGAATAGAACTATTTCCCAATTGGAACAAAATGAAAGTCAGTCTACACACTCAAAGAATCATAGTCACAGGGGACTGAGTGGACACCCCAGGGACTGTGGTGCACTGCAGGAGCCCTGTGTTTAGGGGTGAGGTCGCCTCCCTCCCCGAGAGCTTCCCCCTGACGCTGGGGCGGCCACGGGACCTTGGTGCTCACACGCTGGAGTGCTGTTGCCAACGTTACTGAACTGACAGAGGAGCATACAAAGCAACATGGGTTAACACTTTTAAAAGGCACAACTATGAAATATTGTATTCCATTTATCAAATGCTTTTAACTTCCATTTCCTGGCAGGTGAAAAAAAATCTACTTAAAGCAACATGGAAAAGACATAACAAAACAAACGCCTCCAACAACAACAAAAAATCCTGTTGTGCTTAGAGAGAAATGTTGCTTTTATTCAGATCCTGTAAGTTGCTTTGTGGGGGCTTTTATTAAAATGCACTGGAACCTCCAATCTGCAGCCTAGAGTGGAGGAAATTAAACCTCCCAAGGTCTGTGAGTGTAACACCTTAATGCTGATGAATGGAGACTGGTTGGAGCCACTTATGAAGATGTACCTTGGAGATGCTCTTCTTTTGTGTTTTGTTCTTTGAAACAGGAGGAGTCTATGGGGATTGTCTAAGGAGAAACAGACAAAGAACACAACTAACATTTGTTGAATTCTCCCTGTGTGCCAGGCAATGGGCTGTGTGCTTCATATTTATAATCTCACTGCATCTTGACAAAAACCCTGGGGTAAGTATTACCATACTTTAAGATGTAAGATAAGATCCATTCTAACTATTATTGCCATTTAATATTCATTACTATATGCCAGATAATATAATAAGTGATTTATATGAACATCTCATTTAATTCACAGAATAGTCTTATCAATCTGATACACTGGTTCTCCTCATGTTACAAATGAGGAAATTCAGAGGTTTATGTAATTTGTCCAAAGTCACAGAACTGTAGGTGATAGAGCTGGATTTGAATCCATGCCTTCTTGGTTGCAAGGCTCATGCGTCCTGTCCATAGCTATTCATAGCAATTTGGTATTGTTTATAATATCCAAGTGTAACAAACAGGATAAATATCCAAATGGCCCTGCAGCAATGTGCTCCATTAAGGTTTCCACTCTAGAAATGGGGGTCTGTGAAGTACTTGTAATATTTCAAAAAATTAACACAAATTGTATACTCACTCAGTGTTACCACATGCGCTAATGACAATGTTAAGATTCCTCCTCTGAATAAGAACAAGATGAACTCCAGGTAGGTACCCTGTTTAACTCTACTGGTCAGAAAATTCAAAAGGTACTTACATATTATTACTTTTTTAAATGAGTAAATAAATTACCTAATGTTTAATACAGGCTGCTTGTTTGGGAGACAATACATTTTAAAACACGCATCCATGGGCATATGGTAAGAAACTTTTGCTAGTATTTACCCAGAAAGCCATTCAAATACGGCTTCCATCCCTCAATGCCCCAAATGCCTGATGAGTTTCCACCCTCCCTCCATTTCTGCCCTCCTCTTTCTCTCCCCCTCCGCTGGCAGTCTAGCATTTCTCCTCTGTTTCCTTTTGCTTTATTCCTCTGCCTTATTACAGCCATCATCCCCAATCCCAGGATGGCTTCCACCACAGGCAGAGAAGGTGCCTGCAGGGATCAGCATGATTCTCCTCCACCCTAAATGATTTCCCAAATATACCTCCAACTATTTGTTGGTATTTTGAGTTTCATAGATAAAATGTCATTCTTTGACTTAATGCTAATTCTCTCCTGTTAAAATGCAGCCCTGAATGAGACCATTAAAATATTAGACTATAAGCTCCTCCGAGGTGAAACTCATAACATATCCACTCCCTGACCCCCTTTCACTGTTGAACATAGATTGTGAATCACGTGTGAGCTCCGTGAGGATAGGGATTATATCCATGTCATTATTTTAGGCTCAACACCTGGCATAAATACTGGACACAAAATAAGTAATCACCATATTTTTATTAAGGGGATGTAGATTTCATTTAACTAACTAATTAGAAAAGTCAATATGAGGTGTCAGATAACTGTTGTACAGAGTAAGGAGAGATTCTTAGACGAGGGGATGGAATCAGAATAGACAGTCTGAAAGCTTCTCAGCATGGACTTCCTCAACTGTACTGGCAACACAGCTTGACCCCACACAAATGACCAAGGGGTTCTTAGACACCGGGAGAGAAGAATCAAAAAACATACATAATTTTCTACTCTCCTTCCCAGAGTGAAAATATCCCTAATCAGTCAGCCATCCTCCAGAGAAAGAACATAGATATCAGACTGCTCATTCAGTTGTGATTGATCTAGTTTCCTCGGCAGGGTCTCCAAAATCCTACTGTCCTCATTTTTTTTAATGGACTCTTTCCCCACAAATCCCTCCCAAATCAGGCAGGCACAAAACTAAGTTCAGAGACAGTTCTCATGAAACATCCCAGTATACTGTGCCTCAGCCAGAATTTAGAGCCTGCTCTCACCGACAAGTCAGCTTAGGGATCGATTATATGAGAAACTTTAGAAAAGTTACCGCCAATAGGAAGCTTTAAAATCTTACCCTTGAACCTCTGTTCCTTTGCCAGGAGAGGATGGAGGAAGTACACAAATCTTTAAAGCAAAAGAATTGGCCAGAAAAGAGCAATCAATCTGACGAATGAATGTGTATCCTCTGATCTACGTGTGTGGTTACACAGACATCAATGTTGTCTTTTCAGTTCATATTGGATAGGATTAAAACCCTCCCCAGAAACTCATCTCTATAAAGAACAAGCAATAGAGAATTTTTGCCCCTCTCCATGGTGCTGATAAAAATCACTGCCTCCAGAACAAGGGTTTCTCCTCATCTTGAGAAGTATGGAGTCTTCCCTCTCCCAACTCTGACCCCCACAGTGTTTGTACGTGTGTCTGCTTTAATGTAGGTAAAGCATTTGTGATTTTTTTCCACTGTTACCTAGTTGAAATAATGATTTCAACATATTTTTAAAGTTCTGTCACATATCTAATACTTACTACCATCTCCACCCAACTCTTTTTGGAAAATTTAGGTTGTGTGCTCCCTCCTCCCCCACTGTCTCTCTCTGACCAACCTACATATCTACAATAAATTTGGAAGAAGAAGAGCTAGTTTATTTTCCTGATTTATCCCAAGTTTTCTAATTTATCTATGGTTTCTGGTGGCTTTTCTGGATGAAAAGAATATGGCCACCTTATTTCCCAGTCTCCATAACGTACTCAGTGCCCCCACTTTTAATCCATGGCTCTGATCCTCCCCTGACTAGCTGCAAAGGGGAAAGCCTTCTTCTGAATGCTCAGCCCCTTTATATTCTCAGCCAGTGAGAACCCAACCTCGTGGGTTAGTATAACCAACTCATCTTGAACCAGATCCATGCATTTAGTCTTAGAAGTACATTAAGAGTGTGGAGCAGAAGTAGTCTTCTGATCCCAGTGTTCTGAAGTCTGGGGTGAGTTTAGAGCCTTGGGAAGCTGCATAGACATCAGGTTGCTCCTCCTCCCCAAAACCCTGTCCTACCAAAAATAAGATGGCCAGTATAGCACTCATTATAGTTCAATATACCCAGAAACATTCTTTGAGTATCTACTTCAGTAGTCCATAACCACGGCTGCATGTTTAGAATAATCTAGGGACTTCTTAAATATATAAACATATTCATGCCCAGTTTCCACCCCAGATTAACTCTAAATCTCTGTAGCTAAGGCCCAGGCATTGTTATTTTTTGAAAGCTCTCCACATAATTCTGATATGCAGTCAGGGTTTATAAATATATAAACATATTCATGCCCAGTTTCCACCCCAGATTAACTCTAAATCTCTGTAGCTAAGGCTCAGGCATTGTTATTTTTTGAAAGCTCTCCACATAATTCTGATATGCAGTCAGGGTTGAGTACCACTGACTCACTAGGTTTCATGCTCTGTCCCGAGTGTTGGGGATTCAGGGACAGAGAAAGCCCAGTCCCTGCTTTTAGGAGGTCATAGTCTGCTGGCAATGTGTGACTAGGGAAGAACCACACAGTGAGGAAAGGACCATAACAGTGTTATCACGGAGTGCTGAGGCAGCTCAGGAAAGAAACAAATAACCCAATCTAGGGGAATCCGGGAGGATGTCCTGAGGGAGGTACCATCAGAACTAGCTAGGAGAAATGTGCACCTGATACATCCTTTGCTACAATAAGTAGGGCTTTATAATAAGAGTGCATTTCTCTAATAAGATTATAATCTAATAACACATAATTAAGCTTTATATATTCTTCCTACCAACCCTTTTCCCTTGGTCTACATCAAGTCTCGCCCCACTCACACTGAGTCTTGGATTCCTACCTGTTCCCTAGAATTCTGACTATAATCTTCCCACAGCCACAATGTCTTCATGAAACAGGGTTCACCACACCTTAGCCTTGGACTGCAGTCAACTCCTTGAAGGAGTTCAGTCCTTTGGGTCTGGTGAGGTTTTGTTTCTCCCAGGCGCTGACCCAGCCAGTCTTGGTCAACTTGTCCTTCCCACAGAGAGCAACCAGAATGCCTTTAAGAGCAGGTTTTTACCTATGTCTGAGATGCCCTTATCGCCCTCGTCACCTGCCAATCTCCTACTTAGAAGTCACAAACTCAGCTCAATCATCACCTTTGGAAAGCCTTGTCTGACTCAATCACTCTAAACTCCCACCTCACCCCAGACAGGGTTGGTTGGTTTTCTTTTTGAGTTCCCACAAAACTTCATTCATAATTCTTGGAACTAGGGGACCGCATCTTTCAATTTTGAGTGTCCAAAGTGCAGCATCTGCTTGACACAGAGTAAGCACTAAGTACATGTATAAATATGTGAAATAAATGTGTCAGTGGATGGATGGATGGTTGGAAAGATGGATGGAAGGATGAATGGATGGGTGAATAATATTGCCTAAATTTACTTTACATCTTATCAATTCAGTTTGATGCAAAATAATAGATGTGCTAAGCTATTTATTCCCAAAAAGCAAAGATGTTGGCAATTTCTTTCCTTCTTTTTCTTATATGCACCATCTCCTTCTCTTCTTCTTTCACTTTTTTCCCTATAACTAAGAGGATGTGGTATTGTAACCTGCCTTCCAGAATAGGTTTCAAGCAGATAAATAATTAGTCTTCTGGGGATATTTTGGAAGATTATAACTACTCCTCTCTAACCTTCCCTGAGTCATTTCATTCCTTGCCACCAGATATGAAAGCATCCCTTTTGTTCTCTAAAGACAGGCTCTCTTCACAGAAAAAAATACTCCACTTGCCACAGAGGTTGCTTTCAAACTCATCAGATTTCTAGGCCCCTTCATGAGGTTCTTTGAGGCATATCTGCCCTTTGTTACCTACCCACAGTCACAGCGATGCTTGTCAAGCCAGAGGGGGACAAAAAATTACAGCTTTGCCTGCATTTTTACATTTCTGATCCCTCACAAAAATGTATGGGATAAAGTACAATGTCTAACAAAATCAACTATCTCTATATCCCTTCAGATTACATCTCTAAATTAGGCAGCGTATTCTTTCAAAACATTCATTATTTATTGTACAAACTCTACCAGAAACAAAAATGACAAAATATACACATAAGTCCAGCCCTCCAACATATCTAACTTCTCACTTTTCCAGGATGCCTTCATGTCGTTATGCATGCAAAATCTCTATGCAGTGTGCTGACAATCTGTGTTCTGCTTTTTCCAGTTAACATGACAGTAGCATTTTTATTAACATATTTGAGGGCCAAGGGAAGGCTCTGTTTTTACCTAGCCTGTGAGGAGTGTAGGAGAAAGGTTTAGATTTAGACAAATAGAATTCTGGCTCTGCCGCTAACTTGCTATGTAGACTGAACCTATTTATTTAAATTTCTGTAAGCCTCAGTTTGCTCATATGTGGGCATGGGCATGGGCATGATAATGCTTACTCCCTGGATTACAGTAAACATTAATTGATTTCTGTATATAAGGTGCTTTACACAGTGTTTGACTTATAGCAGGCATTCTTTAATGTGTGACTCATGAATAACATTAATATTTTTTAAACATAGCTCTATCATGAATTAGAATATAATGTGTGCATGAATAATTAAGATAAAACACAAGACTGAATTCAAATAAATTCAACCTTTGGGCTCCACCCCCAGAACACTGAGAGTTGATATTCACTCACCTGAAGTTAGCAATAGTTGGGTGGAAAAGCTTGAAAATAACTGACATCCGTCATCACTCTTTCACAGATATGTTTGAGTGACCTGCCTCATAGCACATGAACTGTCAGAACTAGAGCTGGAAATAGAACTCACATGTTCTCAAAAGCTGCTCAAAGGCTCTGATCCCAAACATCACCTTCCCTGTTTCCATCACCTGAACCAACAGAGCACGAAAAGCAGACATCATTAATTAATCAAACACTTTCTGA
Organism: Tapirus indicus; assembly: GCA_031878705.1. NCBI lineage: Eukaryota > Metazoa > Chordata > Mammalia > Perissodactyla > Tapiridae > Tapirus > Tapirus indicus. Next base: position 80,954,325 of record CM062925.1, on the reverse strand, counting down.
GGGATTACATCAGGGCAAGAGGGAAGGAAAGAAGAAACATATATTAGGCATCAACCACATGCTCCTGGTCATGGCAATATGACAACAAAATATCACGGAGAGGTAAGCTGAGGCTCAAAGAGGCCATGTAAGTTCCCCAAGATCACACGGCTAGTTAGTGGTGAAGTGGGATTTGAATCTATGTCTATGTGTCTCCAAAGTTTATCATCTTTCAACTAGAACTTAACTCGATGAAAATCAAGAGCACGTTTTTGACTGCCCAATCTGTGCCAGGTGCTGTGTTAGGACATGGCGGTCAACAAGACAGAGGCAGTCCGTGCATCCATGGGGCTTACTGTCTAGATGAGAAAACAGACGGTCTAAGGCTGAGCAAAGTGGGACGAGTGTCAGGCAAGATGAAGCACCTACAACGTCTGTAAACTATTCGTGCACCGAGGACAAGGAAACGTGAGCCTCTGCTCTCTGTCCCAGAGTTCAGTTACCCTCTAGGCTAAATACGCTCACACAGGCTGGCCTGGGAATTTAGTCTTCTGCATTACTGCCATGGGAAAATGCATGCTGAATTCCAAACTGTTGTATAAGCAACTTCGGGAGCACAACAATACTCAGAGCTGGCACCTGCTTTCTGTGTGATGTGTTAATGCAATAACAGCAGATTTACCTTTCTCATTAGGTTCTGCTGAGTATAAAAAATAAAATTAGTGTCAGCATGTATTTCTGGAAAGTAGACTAATTGAAGACGGGGGGATCAATCAAACCACAAAGATTAATTATTGAGTATCTGCCCAGAATTCGGCACTCTGCCCAGGCAGTGTAGAAATGTAGGAGAAATATAAGACTGGATCAGCCCTATCCTTGGAGAGTCTGTAAACCAGATCTGGGACACCCACATAAGAGACCCCCAGTAAGCGATAGGCTATGTCAAAATTCCAGGAGACTGGCGGGAGCACGTGTCTGTGGAATGGGCTGGGTGGGTCAGAGATAAGTGGGATCAACCCAGGCTTCAAAAGACAGCTAGGATGTGGATATTCAGAGGGAGTTTATGGTGGCAGCGGGGGAAGGGCTAACCATGGAGAAAGGCATAGGACAGGTGTGCTCTGAAAAATGAATGGACTGTTGAGGCCAAGGACCAGAGCTGGGGAGTACTGGGAACTCAGAGGTGGTTCTGAATGAGAGGGCATTTGTCTTAATCACTTTGCATCCGCAATGCCCAGGATGGTATCTGACAAACTGTAGGTGCTAAGTTAATGCTTAGTGAGCTGTGAGATGGAAAGACATCTCCTTAGTTGAAAAGAGAGAGAACCAAAAAAGCGCTAGTCCTGTTTCAACATATGCCAGATGGGCCTAATGTGACAAAAACAAAAGTAAAACTGCACATAACTAAGTGCTACATTCTATGATAAAGCCAAAAGTTGTCAGAAAGCAGCAGAGAAGGTGACTAAGATAGGGCAAAGAGAATCTGCAATAATTTCTTAACGGAAGGGGAAACTGGGTTGGGCCTACTGGAAAGGCAAGGTTTGGCTCTCAGAAGTCACAATTCACATGCTTATAGGGGAGAGGCAGATAACAAACATGAGAATCCAGTCATCCAGAAAACAATAGGAGGTGGTGGGACTGTGGCTTTTATTAAATAATTCTGCAAGCCAAACAAAATATATCTCTGGGCTAGATTCAGGCTGTGAACCACTGACTGGAGGCGCTCAGGACAGGCAGAAGGAAGAAAAAGAATGCCTTCCAGATGGAAACAGGTAAATGACAAAGAAAGAGGAAAGAGCATGAAGCCTTAGTGGGAGAGTGAGAGACTGGTTTCCCTAGAATGCAGAATGCCAACTGAAAACAGTAGGAAATGTATTGGAGAGAAAAGCCAAGCTGAGTCTGAATTCCAGGTAGAAGAAAAGATAATAAATCAAGAGTCAACTTTAGCATGCTATGTTGCTTTGAGAAACTGTGCTGAAATTAAACCTTTCATTTTCTCATCTGAGCTGCTAAATCAATTGTGCTTATCTCTAAGACTAATATTATCTAAAATCTCCCTGAGAAAATGTCCTTTCTAGAACTCTTGGATTGTTTTCTGGAAACTTCTCTGGTGCAGTCACTGGTTGCAGCCCCCAGATTGTGTATGATGAATGTGACACTCTAGACAGGGCTGTGGATCAAAAGCATCTTCAAGAACAGAGCACTTCCTTCTCGCTTAACACATTTCACTTAAGGATTTAACATTTACACCAGTGGAGCAAATCAAAGTTATAGTTCCCTCAGTAACTGTAACCTGGACCAAACACAGCTATATTTTTCTGCTGCTGAGCAGGCTTTTAACTCATGCCTCCCACCTGTGAAGGGGAGATTTAACTCAAACATTATGCAAGAAATGCTTTTTGGAAAGCAAGTGGCTGGCCCAGTGAAGGTTTAGTGTAAATGGCTGTTCCTTTCAACTCGGTGCTTTTATGCAAGGGTTCCCTGCAGACAGAAATCTCCCATGGCCCGCCCGCCACAGTCTTGCGGGGTGAAGGGAAAGTTATCTTCTCCACTCCTGCAAGCTGCCACACTTGCTCATTCATGGGTCAGAGTCCAGCTCTGTTATTGCGGGTGGCCAATACTGATAAAAGGTGCTACACAGAGCCAGGACCAATGTGACAGTGAGGTGATTTGTGAGGCACTTGCCCAGGGGCAAAAATTTAAGAGGCATCAAAAGACTCAGTAATGGAGACAAATCAAATTTAATGTCATTTTTTTTTAAATAAAAATTAATGCAAAAAATCCATGACGAACAAAATATTGACTTTAAAGAAAATATTGCATTGATATATTATTTTTCTCGATTACTGAATTTTTGGTGCCCCCTTACACTTTGCCCCCGGCCCCAGGCAAGTGCCTCACCTGCTTCACCCTCATCCTGGCAGTCAAGGCGGGTGTGGGATCTCTAGAGGACGGGAGCGAGTGCGGAGAGGCCATCATGGATTTGGCTGTAGGCAAACTCCTGTAAACTGTGATCATGGCAGAAAAAGGAATATTGAAGAACAACTCGAGAAGTACTTCTAGCCGGTGCTAATGGAATGGAACATATTGGATTATTAATTTTATTGGGGGGAGTTCTAGTCAACGGTAATGAAAGCTGTCTTCTAATTTTCCAGGTGGATCCCCTGAGAATAAATGACCCAAAGAGCACCTAGTAAGTTATGCCAAAACCACCCACTTCCCAAGCCTGCCGAGCAAAGATCAGGTGACATTCAAGCCCCACACCTCGGCCTAGGAATTACCTAACCGACAGGGCTGTCAAATAGCCCCAAGGAAATGCTGCAACCTGTGAGGTCCTTGGTACCAGGACAGGCTCTTACACTCCTCCATGTTCCCAGTCCCCAGAGCCTAGTCCTGGCTCAGTGCTCACCGATGCTGGTTTAGTCAAGTAATTACCGAATGGCTCAGTTGTTAGGAAGATACACTCATCTCCTGACAGGTTGGAGTGATTAATAGGGTGGAATTATCTAGTAAAACTAGTCTGTGGATTTTGTTGTTTTAACTGAAAAAGCGGAGAAAACGCCAGCGGAGCAAATCCCTATCAGCATCCCTTCATGCTGGACCAGGTGTACTTTGGGGAACTCCTCATCCTCCCTATGCCTTCTTTGTAAGTGAGCAATCATCCTTTAAATACTTCAAAAATAAGCTTTATTTTTTTTTATTTTGAAATAATGTTAGATTTATAGAAAAGTTGCAAAAATAGTACAGAAAGCTCCTGGGTACCCTTCATCCAGTTTCCCTTAATATTAACATAACCAGAGCACAATTAACAAACCAGGAAGTTCACATTGGGACAATACTATTAACTAAACTTCAGATCTTATTCCAGTTTTGCCAGTTTTCCTTCTAACATCCATTTTCTGGTCCATGATCCAATTCAGGATCCCACATTGAATTTAGTTGTCATGTTTCCTAAGTCCCCTCTGATCTGTGATGGTGCCTTTGTCTTTCCTCATCTTTCATGACCTTAACTTTTGAAGAGGACTAGTCTGTTACTTTGTAGAATATCCCTCAGTTGGGGTTTGCCAAATGTGTTCTCATCATTAGACTAGGGTTGTGCATTTTTGGCAAGATTCCCCACATAAAGGGTCTTGTGTCCTTCCCAGTACATCTTATCAGGAGACACATAATGCTGATATGTGTCCTTTCTGGTTGTGCTCCCTTTCATCGCTTGGTTAAGGTGACGACAGTCAAGCTTCCTCACTGTAAAGTTACTATCTTGCCCTGTGTCATTAATAAGGGGATACTTTGAGACTATGCAAATATCCTGTTTCTCATCATACTCTTTGCCCGTCACTTTTAGTATCCATTGATGGTTCTTCCTTGTAACAACGATCACTGTTGAGTTTGCCTAATCAAAAATGAACTTTCAATAATCTTTAAACCTGTTTAAGACCAAAAGGCCAAAACCTACTGAGCTGAAAGATAACAATCTCCTTGTCAGTTATGCCTTTCCCACAGCTGTGTGGCTTAGACATCTAGTTTAAGGATAGGAAATCCATGGCACTGAGTCTCATCCCCACCCCTCACTTATGCAGGAATCAGGCTCTGTTTCTCACTGGCCCACATCTGGCCTCAAAGTTCTCGACACTACTAGGAAAGAAGCCATTGCCAATCAATAAGAATTGTCACGGGAAATGAAACATATTTCTATATCTCTGCTCTAGGTTGGGTGTTTAGTTTGTCTTAAAATCACTAAATTCTTGGAGCATCCTCTCTTTGGCCAGTCTCAAGAGAACCTCTAGACAGCAGCAGATCCAGGGCCACTGGGAGAAGAGGAGTGCACAGGCACCTCCCTTGGGCTTTTGGGGTTTTCTTGTTTTTGGCAGTTCCTCTGAGTTCCAGGCAGTGGTATGCTGGTAAATGTTTATCAATCGGCTCTCTAGGAAGGAAAAAATAAAAGCCTGGATATACAGTGTTTACCAGTTCTGCAGTATGAGTACTCCCTTCTTGGTTGATTTCAAGCTACCAATGTGACGTCACTGAACACAGAATTGGGAAGAGATGGGAGGCAGCAGAGCATTAAACAGTATTTCCACCATACAGACACAATAGATGTAAATAACCTCAAACACATAGATAAGAATAAAGTAGTAAGATAATTAGGAAGTGACGCATTTTGAGTATCTATTTATTACCTTTGATTTTAATATAGTTTATTTAATTATAGATATTTATATAAATTTTTAATAATGGCAGTTTTTAAACAAATAACTCATATAATTCCTAAAAATTTAACACTTGGTTCTCATGAACTGTTGTGAGCTAGCTCCAGCACACTACCCCATATAGTGGTTATCATGAGCCCTGAAGTTTTGGAACACCCCAAAGGAGCCCCTGAAAAGGCAGGATGATACTTTTCTCCAGTCCCTCCAGGAAACCTTATGAGGTCCAGAAGCCCTGCAGGGACGGCTTTGCTCCAGCAGCAGCATCTGCTACTTCTTGGCCAGCCTCCCGTGGAGCCTGTGAGGGCTGCAAAGCATCTGGCTGCCACCAGGGCCGGCTTGAGGGCTGCCTTCAGTGCTAATGGGGTACACAGTCCTCCCTAGGCTTTTGCCAGGAAGACGCTTGGCCTTTTTCTGTTCCTAAAAGAATTACAGGGAGGTTTTAGAAGCAGCCTGGAACAGTGGAAGGAGCTTAGGAGGGAAGGGGGACAGTGAAGGAAGAAGGAAAGCCACATGTATTGAGTATGGATTACATGCCAGGTACAATGCTGCATGTTTTCATAGATGTAATCCTGACACACCTGGGGAAATAGCATCCCCATCTTACAGACAGATTACCTGAAAGATTACAGAGATATATGTTACATTACACATGCGCTTACCTCCCCCAGGGAAATGATGCTGGTGCAAGTGCTCTTAAATGGTAAACTGCAAATGTGAAGTGGCGAAAGCAACATGGTGTGTGAGTTGTTGACTTTGGAGTGAGATGGGGTGGTTCCCTCCAGGCTCCACCTTTTACTAACTCTCTGACCTTAGTTGGGAATGTGTCCTAGCCTCTCTCTGAGGCTCGGCTTCCTCATGGGTAAAATGGGGATAACCAAACCTCCCTTGCTATGTGCTGGCCAAGAACAAACAATTGTGATGTATGAGGAAGTACTTTGCAGGCTACAGTGTGCTGGGAAAGAAAGTATACTATATGTCACCATCCACGACATCGTAATGACATTCTATTGGCCTAGGAAGGGTACAGTTAACACCACGGAAGCAGAGGAAGAGCAATGGGTAAAAAGAAAATGGCCTTGGACACAGCAGAAGGTACAGGATCCTCATCTGTTTCAACTTTAAGTTTGGGGCTTAATTAGCTGCTCTCTGTTTAGAATGCACCACAGACAAAAGAATTTCTGCAAACTTCGTCTCCCTGCCTTTTATCTGAAATACAAGGGGGAAAGATAGGTTAGAAGAAAGCCCTGCTGCTATTGCACGGTGGTACTGATTCCTGGGAATTCAATGGTAATGCAAAGAGGTGGCAGCAGCCTCCCTCGACCCTGCATCAGGCAGGCTGCCTGGGATCATCAGCGAGCCCAGAACTCAGGGGGAATGCACTTCAGAAGGAGACACCCAAGGACAGACGGCAGGGTCTGCTTGTTCCCCACATGGCAGAGCAGGGGCAGCACTGGACCAAGATGCCCTCTAGTCTAGACTAATCTCTGTGCATGCTGCAGGCCCTTCCCCACCTATAGGAACCCTAATAGAGCCAAAGATGCTAACGTCCTTTTGTGTCGATGTCTGACCCTCTTTAAGGGAGGGGCATGAGTGTGAGTGTGAGTGTGTGTGTTGAAAAATACATGCACCCAAAATCACACATGCACATTCTACACATTAGACAAATTGCCCATAGTGGTGGGGGAGGCAGGAGAATGGGAGCAAGATATGGGGATAAAAGGTAAGAAATACACAATACACACACACATACACACACACACAAAACAAGGGAGGCCTTGCATAGACCAATGAGGGTAATGAGAGTTATAAAATGAGTGTGATTAATTCAACCCCTGCTCCTGACGTCCACGGAAGGCAAAAAGAGGAAGGAGAATACCGTCCTGGCAGGCAGAGCAGAAAACTTGAGGGAGAAATCAGGCCCTCCCGTTGATCTCGGCAAGTCATATTCACTCATTTATCCATTCCTCCAACAGATGGCTTCGTGAGCCAGGCACCGTGCGGGGTGGGCAAGGGGAGGATAGAGCTGCTGTAAGGTTGATCTCTCTCCTCACAGCACTCCTGCTTCTGCAGGCAGACAAGTCCACAGAGGATGACAACACGGGTGCTACAATAGAGCAGGCAGGAGCTGCTCCCAGGACCATAAGAGAGGGGTGGGGAAGAGGGTTGTAGAAGGCTTCCTGGGGAGAGGGACAATTCAACTGCCTTCTGACCCTTAGGTGGGGTTTAGCTAGGCAAAGAGTGGAGGCAATGCATTCCGGCAGTGCAAACAGCACATGTAGCAGCTGAGAAGTAAAAGAGTGCAGCGCGACACAACCGAGGGATGGAAAGAATTCTAGTGGAGCAGGAGGATGGAGAGTAAAGGTGGAAGTGGCAAGAGGCCAGGCTGAAAGCGTAAGCTCTGTGAAGTCAGGAGAGTAAGGCTTGCTCTCTGAGCATCTGTGCTCAAAGCCTGGCAGGGGACACACAGGAAAGAGTGACACAAAGCAATTAGTGCTGTAATAGTCTGCATACAGCTATGAAAACACAGAAGGAAGCCTTCAATTCCCTCTAGGGTTTGGTGGGAAGAGGAAGAAGGCTTGGAACTGAGAAGACTTCAGAAAGGAAGTATTATCTGAGCTGCACCTAAAAGGAGTTTAGGATTTTACTTGCACAGAAAGAATGGGAACTGAGGACACTCCAGGCAAGAGGAAATGCATGAGCAGAAACCTTCCCTGCCAGTCTCTAAGCTGATAAAAATATCAGAAATCCCAAACCGTTCGTGACTAAGGAGAGCTTCAGTAAAGCCCCCAAGTTTAGCCAATGCACTCAAAGGGTTAAAAAAAGAGCTGATTCTGTGCATTCTCTACCTCCATGATGCAGATGCAACCAACACCATCTCCTCCTCAGAATTAGGAGTCATCTTTACCCACTTTGTGATTGCTAAGCAGGGTACAAAACGATGACTCTCCTTTCTGTTAGAGGAATGAAACAAAAAGCGAAAACTCTGTTTTAAGAGGGAAGAAAACCAACTCCCTCTGGGTCTGGTGCAAAATGAAATGTTATGAGTTACTCAGCAGCTAGCAAGGCACAGAATGAAGCCAGTGTGAAGCCTCCTTTCAAACTAACCCTAACCAGAGCTGACAACTCAGCCTGCTGGGTGAGGGGGAGAAAAAGTTAACGCAGGCAGGAGTCAGCCTTTCATCCTTCACCTGAGCCCGTCCCTTTCATATGCTAAGTGCAACTCAAGCGACCTGGGTAAGGGAATTTAACACTATCATTAAAAAAATATCAACACCCAGGCCAAGGTGGACATCTCCCCCCAAGTCACATGCCACCCAGGGTTACAACGAATCAGGTAATAACAGGAAAACATAGCTTCCTCCTGCCAGGCCTACTGTGCTGGGCTGTAATTACCCAAACAATGACAGTCTATCGAAGACAAGCTTTCTTTCCCATCCCCCAAACACTCAATACCCCCTCCCCACCACCACCAGAGGAAGCTTGGCATCCTGCACTATAATTGCTACATTTCCACACGTGGTTCTGCCCTGGGCAATGGTTCTGGCAGGTAGACATAGTCTATGCTCAGGGTGGGGAGATGGGCTGCTCAACGGCACCAACAAAGCACCAGTAAAAAAATGGATGACTATGCTCTTATCAGCAGAGAGCATCCAAACAACTGGAAGAAAAATCCAGAACATTTACCCTGGGAGCTCTTTAAATTTTTCTTCCAAATTTCCAATTTTGAGAAGGTGGTGCCTGTAGAAACCAAACAGCACATCCAATGGTCTGGATTTTCAAAGCAGATCTTTGCACAGGCCGTGTCCCCACGACTGCACGACAACGAATTTATGAACACAAATGAATGTGTTTCAAGTTGCCATTTTAGGTTTATTAAATGACATATTGGAAGATGCTAGGTTTTATAGACTGGAAAGGGCTCTTGAATTAAGAAGGTAAAGTACTGAGGATGAGCCCAACTGTTCTTCCATGGCCAGTGAATACTAAAGACGAAAAAAATATTTGGCCACATTAGAGTAGTGGTTCTTAAAGTGTAGTCTCTGGACCAGCAGCATTCACATCACCTGGGAACTTGTTAGAAAAATAAATGATCAGGTCCCATCCTCCAAACTTAATGATTGGAAACCTGTTTTAACAGCTCCTCTATGTCACTCAGATGCACTCTCAAGTTTAAGACCTTCTGTGCTACTGCTGATGGGAATGCAAACTGGTGTAGCCCCTATGGAAAATAGTATGGAGATTACTCAAAAAATTAAAAATAGAAATACCTTATGATCCAGCAATCCCACTATTGGGCAACTACCCAACAGACATGAAATCAACTGTCCCAAGAGGCTTATACACCCCTATGTTCATTGCAGCATTATTCACTATAGCCAAGAAGTGGAAGCAACCCAAGTGTCCCTCGACTGATGATTGGATAAAGAAGATGTGGTATATATATATATACAATGAAATACTACTCAGCCATAAAAAAGACAAAATCATCCCATTTGCAACAACATGGATGGACCTGGGTGGTATTATGTTAGGAGAAATAAGCCAGAGAGAGAAGGACAAACACCGCATGATTTCACTCATATGTGGAATATAAACTAACACACAGACAGAGAGAACTGGTTGGTGGTTACCAGGGGTAAGGGGGGTGGGGGTGGGTACAAGGGGTGAAGGGATGCATCCATATGGTGTTGGACAAATAATAATGTACAACTAAAACCCCACAATGTTATAAACTATTAAGACATCAATAAAAATTAAAAAAAAAAAAAGACCTTCTGTGCTAGAGCTCTGGTCCTCCACCCTGGCTGCCTGTTATCATCACCTGGTGAACTTGTCATCAGGCTGCCCCGCCTACTTCAGGCCAATTAAATCAGAGTAGGTAGGACTGCATAGCTGCTGTTAAAGAGCCCCTCAGGTGATGTAAATGTACAGCCAGAATTGAGAGCCGCTATATACTAGAACAAGAGAGGTTTAGATTAGATACTTTGTGACTTGTGATTTTCAGGTTAGCTCAAGGTAATAATGGCTACTGAATGAATCTCCTTGGCCGAAGAACAAGCTTTGAGAAGAGGAGAGATTTCCATCTCCATGAGCTGGAGAGGTTAGGTATGAAGCTCACCAAAAGCATCAGAATCTTGTACCAAACCCAATGGTAGCAATAGTATTTAATAACTCATCCAGCAGAGACAGTTGCTCACCCTGGGAAAAGGGTGGGCTAGTCTCCACTGTCAGAAGTTGTTGTGAAAGCAATGCACTCAGAGGCAGTAAAGAGTGACACCACACCTCCCACACACCTCAAGTCCAGATGCCACAATCCCCCAAGGGGAGGTCAGAGCCTCCCACTCACTTCTCCGCTTCGAAGTCCCAAGTACCCAGGGTGTGTGGGACAGCAGCCTTTTCTCACCAGGATCTGGTGTTACCCAATGTGCAAAGTGATGACAACCTACCAGGTTAGAACTCTAGGGGCCGCTCCCAGGGGATGAGCAGAGCCTTAGCCTCGTTGCTTAACAAATGAGCTGTGAACTGGGGCCATCTTTCTACCCAAAACAGTAAACTGGCAGTTAGCTCCTTATAAGTGTGTTCCTCAAACTGGGGTCCACTGGCATAGTCCCAAGGATCCAGGATTTTTCCCCATGAAAAGGGATTTGAGCATTATTGAAATGTAAGAAACAATAAGTTCTTTTCGACAGGAAGAGGCAACATTCTTTAGGATACTGCTGGAAAAATGATGGGCCAACCCTTATGTCCCTACAGTATAAGAGAGAGTAAGACCAAAATCTCCCTTAAATTTTTTTTTTAAAGATCAAATAGCAAAGACTGGAACCAGTTCAACAGCTGGCTAGTGAATGTGCTTATGACACCACCACCATCAACATGACATCTCCACAGAGTGAATCTTGAGTATCCAAGCTTTTGGGTATTACACTCCCTCTTCTCCCAAGAAACAAGGGTGAGGAGAAAAGAAAATGAGAGGGAAAAGACAATGCTTTTGTATCCCCAATGCCCACAATTACACAGAGTTTGGAGTCTAACCGACCTGAGTTTGAATTTTGACCCTGCCATCTATTTGTTGTCTGGCCTTGAACATCAAGTCTATGAATTTCAGGTTTTTCATCCGTAAAATGGGAATAATAATCCTTAGCACCAATCAGGGTGAGCAAAGAGAAGGCATGGACTGCATTTAGCAAAGTGCCTAGTAATCAGCAAACAAAGTAGCAGCTGTGATAATTAAATATTCACCCTGAACACCCAGCTGAAGTCTCACTTCCTTTGTGAAGGCTTCCTTGACAAAAGCTTATACACTCAAATTCTTTGCAGCTCTAGTACTCCTACTAGGCATCTAGATACATTTATATCACATTATATTATATATTATATTATATTATATTATATTTATTATATTATATTGCAATTGCTTAATTACATGTCTGTAAAGATTTTCTTAAACAAAGAGACCATGCTTTTGTGTCCCCAATCCTTGGAGCACATCTGGTGTATCATATATGTTTATGAATGAACGAATGAATGGAGCAAGCCTCTGTATTTACCTAGTAATGAGATAAGAAGAAGCTTAATTAGAATGGAAAGGAAGAGACAGAAGAGAGACACACAAGGAAATTGATAATAATGGTGACTATGGGATACAAGCAGTGAAGGAATATTGCTCTGCAAAGTTTTCTAATTGTAATCAATCATAAATACAGTTCATCCAGAAAGCCCTTCTCTGAGGATTTTCTAGGGGGTGGGGGGAATGCTCACACAAATACTTAGAAAAGATTTATTGGTTGTTTGGGTCTATACAGTCCTCTGAAACCAGCCTACCTAGGGGTGGATACCTTCCTCAACATTACTCAAACAAGGCGAGGTTGCCAAAGGAAACTGAGTCAAATCAAAACGCCTTACCTCCCTCTTCCAAGTCTTAAGAATTCTAGGCCTGTGTATAGTCACTGCCTCTCAGTTTTCACCTAGTTATCACCACTCCCTCTGCCTTATCATCTTCTGCAGACTCTGCCCTTTGGCAGGGTTCAATCCCCGCCTCATCTCTGAATGATGTCTACCAAATATACATTGGCTTCATGGCTGCAGCCATCTCCCTATCACCATCTCACTCCTCACCCTAGCTCTAGAGTCTAGGCCTGAGCAATCTGCTCATCTAAGAAGAGTCCTGACTGTTTTCACCCTTGCAGGACATAACTAGAGAAACAAAACCACAGTAAATCAGTTAAGAAGGCAGAAAAGAGGGTTGTCTTGGCCAGGTAGGCATAGGAAACTCCCCCCACCTGCCCCTGCAAACCAGGGCTTTAGTAAATGGACAAGCCATCTAAGAAGTCTGCAATATGTCAATACCTACACCCGAGAAAGCCTGTCCAAAAAGATATATGGTGACAAAATGCTATGCGCTTAACTCCAGTCCCCAACCCATCTTTCACAGCAATGAGGGTTAGTCACTGGAAAAGTAGGCCCGCTGAGCAAGGCTTTGACTTTTATCTTTAGACGTCAACTGCTATCCATCAGCATCAATATTTTAGATCTTAATCAGCTCAGCCCTAGTCTGAGTCTAGGACATCTACATCATCATGAGGACTCACCGCATCCTGACAGCTGAGGACTTCCAAAATGCTGTTGAGTAATTCAACGCAGTACTTCTTCTCCTGGACCTGGTGTTGCATCTCGTCCTTCTGTTCCAACAGCTCCTTCAGTTCTTTCGTGATGACAGGAAGCAGAATGTCTCGGCATTCTGGAATGAAGGCAGTTCAGAGGCATTTGAGCTTCCTCATTTTCTTTTCTTTCTTTTTTTTTTTAGATAATTTTTCACTAGATAAATAATTCATGAATATATTCTCCTTGTAAAAAATTTAAATATTAAAGATAAGGTTAAGATTTCCTTAGAACATCATTCATAATTCTGGTCCCTCTGCTAAGCTCTGCTCCCCAGGGCCAACCAGTTATTTTATCCTATATACATATACATATGTACATACACATAAACATGTATATATGTATATACATATAAAAATGTACCAGTGTGAAATATGTAGTATCATTTTGATTTGGCCTTTCATGTAAGTAAGACATATCATACTGTGATGATAAACCATCAAAATCTTTTTATACGTTTTACATATGCATGTATCAGTATAAAACACATAGTGTCATTTTGCTTTTGTTTCCCTTTATAAAAGGGGACTATGCTGTACATATTTTTCTGTACCTTGATTTTTTTCACTCACCAATATTTCTTGGAGCACTTTCTATGTTATTACATATAGGGATCAACCTATATATCCTTTATTCTGGATATATTTGTTTATTTAGTCACACCTCTATTGATGGACATTTTTCACTGGCACAAACAATACAAAAGTGAATAACCTTCCACTTGCATCCTTGTGCAGAATGGCTTTCGTTTTAAATAAATTAAAACTTTTGCAAAGAAGGGTATCTCTTTTGGCATTGCTGTTGCAGGAAATTTCTGGAAAGCTCTGAAATCCTACACAGCTTTCTTTCTCTATTTCTCTTGAAAATGGAAAACCTTTAGGGACCAAAAAAATCCTAAAACTTCAAGCCATTCCCACCCAGATGCTTCTAGAGCTGAGATATAAACCACATACACCAGGGTTTCATTTTAATTTAATACAACAAATAGGTATTGAACACCTTTGGTGTGGAAATCACTGTTTTTCTGGAAGTACAGAAATAAGACACAGTTCTTGTCTATTATATACTTAAAAACTGACAGAAGTGGTTAGCAACAAAAACAAAGAGCAAAAGCAGAAGAAAGAATAAGATAAAGATGGGAAGAAGTAGAGGACATCTCTTGTTCTGTCAACCCAACATCTACACCTTCTTCTGACACAGCACCCTGGTTTCACTCTGGGGAGCCACCCTGCTATGCGATATAATCCTAGGGATACTGTCACAAGGCTCCCTGCCCTCCTCTGGACAAGAGCCTGGCACCTGACCCTAATTAGGATGACCCCTCGAAATTTGAATCTTGAGGGAACTGTAATAACAGTAACTGCTGACATTGCTACCATATTGAGCGCTTACGATGTGCCAGGCACTGTTTTAAGTGTCTTGCATGAATTCCCTCAGTTAATCTTCCCAATGAATTTAGGAGGTAGATACTATTATTTCCCCATTTTGCTGATGAGGAAACCGAGGGACTTGCCCATGTGTACACAGCTAGTAAGTGGTGGATCCAGTCTGACTGCAGAACCTGTGCTCTTAACCACCAGATGGTGAGTATAATCTTTCTTGGAGCTCGGCTGTCTGCACAGAAGTGCCCTGAGGAGGCTGCCATGGGTGCCTGCTGCTTCCCCTCCCAGAGCTGTTCTGGGTCTCTCCTCTCTGGAGACTGGTTCCTCTGGCTTTTCCTCGGATTCTATGAACCACTCCCTATCTTCCATATACATTTGTTTTTACTTAAATTTACCAAAGTCGCTTTCTGTTGCTCACAACAACCAAAGAATCCCAACTGGTAGAGACATAAAATGCCATCAGGACTTCAGAAGGAAGAAATGATCTCTGAATGGAAGGCTTTACAGGCTTTGATAGAATTGTGTCCCTTCTCTCAGAGCACCAATGTCAGTTTGTAACTAAATTCTAATTAGTGTAATAATTAATGTCCATTCATGCAACCAAAGTGTAAGCTCCCTGAGAGCCAGACTAAATCTCAAGAGCCTAACACAGCACCTGGATCATAGTAGTGACTCAGTGAATCTTGGCTGAATGAATGGATGAGGTGTCATTTGAGATGGTCATTGATGAGTAGATAACATTGCCATAGGAAGAGTGGGGATTTAGGGAGGAGAGTGATTTAGAGGAAATAGATCTGGTAAGTAGAATACTCTCTTGGAAGTAGAATAATGGAAGATAATATTTAAAAGGAAAGTCCTTAAATGCAGTGGAGATGTTAGGTTGTAGTTCTATGGAAACAGAAAATTATAGGCAACAAAATGTTGATTCAGCTTTGCTTAAAATTATAGATGAAATCATAGGCCACAGGTTTAATGGTACTTAATTTGGACTCAAGAAATTGTTGACCTAAGGACTTTTGAGAGTACAAGGTACTGAGTTAGCCATTACCCTTTGTTTAGAGAGATAAGGAAAGACCAGATAATATTTCATACCAATTACCATAACATTTAAGTTAATCTGTACCTAGTCCATATCTTTTCACCATAAGGTTGAACTTTTGTCCAGATCTATTCATTAAAAGGGGTAAGAAAATTTCCTGCGATGTTCATTCAGAAGTTTGTTTTAAAAGTCATCTTCTAAAGGCTGTTAACGTGTAACACTGAAAATGTTTGTTAGAGGAAATTATATGTGTTAGAATGCCTGTTGTACATGAGTTCATTTGAAGTTGTAAACTTTTTGTCACTGGGAGATGAATGACCTAACCAACTTCACAAAACTTTAACTTCCCAATTCTGCCTTTGCTGATGTTGTCATAATTAAACCCAACCAGAAGATAAGAGTTGTGCGTTCTCTTATAAAATTAGATAAGGACTGTAAAGTCTTCCTCTTTGAAAAGTTAATTTTACAAGTAAAATAAATAAAAGATTCCAATAAAGGAAATTTAAAATACAATAAAAAGTCTTGTTCTTCCACAGTTCTCTGGGCAAAAGGGAGTCAACAAAAGATGTGTTTTAAGGAGATTCATGTCATTGCAGTGTATAGGGTAGCTAGAGGAAGAAAAGACCAAAGGGCAGAGACCAGTGAATATGCCACCACAGTAGTCCAAGTGATGATAACAAGAATAAAAATGCTGGGTTCTGCCCTGCTAGATTCCTAGTTTCTGACATATTCTTGTCTTCTGTTGAAGCTAAAGGTTTGATAAGACCTTGAAGGAAGGTGGTAAGAAACAGATCAAGAACGGTCAATTGTCTTGAGTTTAAAGCATAAGAAGACAATGTTTTCAAGTCTAAAACAGCCTTTTGTGACTCAAAATTAAAAATCATTTAAAACTCTCTCCATCTGTAAAATGGGATCATCAGGACCTACAGGAAGGAGATACGTAAAGATAGATAAAGGGTTAATCCATTCAAGCAGTTAATTAACTCATTGATTCATTTAGTCTGTCAGTCAAATTGAAAACTTGCTAAACTTATTGAAGGCTTGCTATGTGCCAGTAACTATTCTGGGATGGGAGGGAATGGCCAGGGGCTGTCTGCCCATCATAGCAACAGAGCCAACAGAGATAAGAAGCAGGCTTAAGTAGACAAGAGAAAATCTAGTGCCTTTTACCTCTTGGGGGTGGCCATAAAACAGAGCTGTGGAATAATTAAGGTCAGGTTTTTCCTTAAAGGTTCATTCTGTTGGTATTCTAGTCGAGGTGCTTCAGTTAGATCTCATTACAAAGATACGAATCCAAGGGAAAAGTCCAGTTGGGAGATTTTAGATATTATTGAAGATCTCCTTGAGAGTTCACTAGACTTTAAATTCTACTTAAAATTGAGCTAAAATAGTAGATTCTCGTGGAAAGACCTGGTAGTGAGCTCTCCATCCCCAGAAGTATTTGAGCAGTAAGTAGTTGCTTATGGATAGGGATGAGGAGGAGGACCCACTAGAGCACCAATTCAATCCAGCTCAGCCAAGGAAAGCAGCCTGCCCTAGGGACCGGCCCCATCCAACAACAAGCCCTGGGGCAACTTATGGGCCTGCATAGGTGGGGTGCCTGGATTCTCTGCAGCCTGGCAGGTGAGTCCACTTCTGTGGGGCAGGTCATGTTCAAGGAGCGGGTGGAGTGTGTGGGGCCTCTGTCATGGGGCAACTGGGTCCACTTCAGGGGATCAGGGCACACGCATGGGGCAGAACTGTGTTGATGAGGTGTGTGACCCTATGGGCAATGGGGCTTGTCAGCTGCAGAAGACTTGTGCTTCTCAAACAGCCACATAGGGGATGGGCCCCACCTTCTAAAGCCTGAAACAACTGGGTGTTTCCATGCCTGGGGCAAGCCCCACCCAGCTGCAATGCTCAGAGAGTTGACAAGAGCCTTATAGGCTGGAGGCCTATGGCAATTGTAAGCCCCCAAGCCTACCAACCAGCCACTCCAGGGGGCCTATTCACTTAATAGAAAAACTACCATAGGAATGTGCTATTAGACCTTGCAGCCAGCTGTGCTGGGGCTCCTCACAACCGATAAAGAGACTGAAGGGTCCATAATAACCACACACAGCTGAGCATTATAACCAGCTGGCCAGGGCCAGCCTCCCTGGGCACCTACAGCAGAGCAATCCTGCCACAACAGAAGGACAGAAGTAGCCCACACAGGGGTCACTCCTGGAGAATTTGGAACTGGTGACGAGAGGAAAGCACACTGCTGGGCCTCATAAGGCATCGCTTACATAAGGTCACCTCTCCAACATCAGGAGACATAGCTGACCTACCTAATACATAGATACAAGCACAGAGAAAGAGGCAAAATGAGGAGGCAAAGGAATACATTCCAAGTAAGGGAACAGGACAAAATCCCAAAAGAACTAAATGAAACAGAAATGAGCAATCTATCTGACAAAGAGTTCAAACAAAAGAGTCATAAGGATGCTCACTGATCTTGGGAGAAGAATGGATGAACTCAGTAAGAACCTCAACAAAGAAATGGAAGATATAAAAAAGAACCAATCAGAAATGAAGAACACAATACTGGAAATGAAAAATTCACTAGAGGAACTTAAAAGCAGAGTAGAGGATACAGAAGAACAGATTAGTGAGCTGGAGGAAATCACCCAAGCCAAACAGATAAAATAAAACAGAATTAGTAAGAGTGAGGACAGTCTAAGGGACCTCTGGGACAACATCAGGTCCATCCATGCTATAGGTGTCCCAGAAGGAGAAGAGAGAGACAAAGGGGCAAAGAACCTATTTGAAGAAATAATAGCTGAAAACTTCCCTAACCTAAGGAAGGAAACAGACATCCAGGTACAGGAAGCACACAGAGCACCAAAAAATATAAACCCAAAGAGGCCCACAGCAAGACACATCATAATTAAAACGTCGAGAATTAAAGATAAAGAGAGAATCCTAAAAGCTGCAAGAAAAAGGCAACAAGTTACATACAAAGGAAATCCCATAAGGCTATCAGCTGACTTCTCAGCAGAAACCTTACAGGCTAAAAGGGAGTGACACAATATATTTAAAGGAAAGGAAAAAACCTACAGCCAAGAATACTCTACCTGGCAAAGTTATCATTCAAAATGGAAGGAGAGATAAAGAGTTTCCCAGCCAAGCAAAAATTAAAGGAGTTTATCACCAAGAAACCAGACATATAAGAAATGCTAATGGGACTTATTTAAGGGGGAAAGAGAAGACCACAAGTAGGAAAAAATTATCTATTTCCATGATAAGAGGGTAATGGATACAAACACACAAACAAGAGTTTAGAAATGATATCAAAAACATAAAATGTGGGAGGAGGGGAGTATACGAGTAGAGCTTTTAGGTAGAGGTCAAACTAAAGAGACCATCAACTTAATATAGATTGCTAGATACATAGGTTATTATATATGAATCTCATGGTAATCTCAAACCAGAAACCTATAATAAATATACAAAAAAACTAAGGGAAAGGAACCCAAACATAATACTAAAGAAAACCATCAAACCACAAGGGAAGAGAGCAAGAGAAGAAGAAAGGAACAGAGAAGAACTACTAAACCACCCAGAAAAAAAAAGTTAAAAAAATGGAAGTAAGTACAGACTTATCAATAGCTACTTTAAATGTCAATGGACTAAATGCTCCAATCAAAAGACATAGGGTGACTGACTGGATAGAAAAACAAGACCCCAAAAATGTTGCATACAAGAGACACACTTCAGACCTAAAGACACTCACAAACTGAAAGTGAAGGGATGGAAAAAGATACTCCATGCAAATGGCAATGAAAAGAAAGCTGGGGTAGCAATACTCCTATCAGACAAATTAGACTTTAAAACAAAAACTGTAACAAGAGACAAAGAAGGGCAGTACACAATGATCAAGGGAACAATCCAACAAGAGGATATAACACTTGTAAACATCTATGCACCCAACATAGGAGCACCTAAATATATAAAGCAGTTATTAACAGACATAAAAGGAGAAATAGACAGTAACACAGTAATAGTAGGGACTTTAACACTCCACTTACATCAATGGAGAGATCATCCAAACAGAATAACAATAAGGAAACATTGGCCTTAAATGACACCCTAGACCAGATGGACTTAGTAGAGATATACAGAACATTCCATCCAAAAACCGAAGAATACACATTCTTTTCAAATGCACATGAAACATTCTCCAGGATTGATCTCATATTAGGCCACAAAACAAGTCTCTGTAAACTTAAGAAGATTGAAATAATACCAAGCATCTTTTCTGACCACCATGGTATGAAACAAGAAATCAATTATAGGAAGAAAATCAGAAAAGCCACAAATATGTGGAGATTAAACAAAATGCTACTGAACAACGATTGGGTCAATGAAGAAATCACAGGAGAAATCAAAAAATACCTGGAGACAAATGAAAATGAAAATATGACATGCCAGAATTTATGGGATACAGCAAAAGCAGTTCTAAGCGGGAAGTTTATAGCAATACAAGCCTATGTCAACAAACAAGAAAAAATCTCAAATAAACAATCTAACAGTGCACCTAGAGGAACTGGAAAAAAAAGAACAAACAAAGCCCCAGATTAGTAGAAGGAGGGAAATAATAGAAATCAGAGCAGAAATAAATGAAATAGAGACTGAAAAAACAATAGAAAAAAATCAATGAAACCAAGAGTGGGGCTTTGAAAAGATAAACAAAATTGACAAACCTACAGCTAGACTCTCTGAGGGATGATGAGGAGGTATTCAAAGTATCAGATCAAGGGTTAAACTGAATGATTGTTAAGTCCCCATCCAAAATTCTATGATTCCATAAAATGGGTTCAGAGGAAGTGGATATATTTGCTAGGTGGAAAGACAGTGGTTGCGTCCACTGAGGTTGTGGGAGCTGCAGGCCAGGCCCCAGCAGAAGCAGTGGTTTATCAACCTGAATGTCACCTACTTTACAGATTATCAAAACCAGCATCTCCACAAGACGAAGGCTCTTGGTGCTGAGAGTCAGCAAGATTTCAGCTGATGAAGCCGTCAATAACGTGGCCTGTTTTTCAGAAAGGATTTTGTCTTCTCTTTAACCATGATTTCTCAGAAACGTCTGGCTCCTCTCTTTTGAGATGAAATAATCTTTCTTGTTTGTAATTGGAGTTGTGAAATTATATTAGTCTGTAAAGCTTCAGGAAGCAGCATTTCTAAATTGTGGCTTGATTGTCAAGCAAACAAACACAAATGGTTTAAAAGATAAATACTGCAGAGCCTTAAATCAATCTTTGCAGGCAGAGGCAATGAGTCTGAGACCCGCAAACGCAGCCTGGGTACCCGGCGTCTGACAAAGGCTGAGAGATCTGCCATCAGGTGACAAGTGCAAACTGTGATTCAGATGAGGCACTTAGGAACCTGCAGAGGTACTCAAATCTATATTTTCACAGAAAGGAGTTTTCTTTTGTCAAAGTGACTGCAGAGAGGAAAGTGCAGTGTTTCTGGGCTCTGTTTTTTTCCCTTGTTGGAGAAAGTTTTCTCCTTCTATGGCAGAAGGTGCTATCACCTGAGTTCATAGCTCTCTTGAAGTGTGATATGCTTTTGCAATAATTTCATGACCCAGAGACACTTCAAGTAAGATGGTCCTTTCCCTCATCTCCTTCTCTGCAATATCAGCCCCACAGGAAAGAACAAAATGGAGATTCTTTGTCCACTTTTGAAAACCACTTTCTGGTGCATCAGGCCAAAAATACACCTGTGACCACAGCCACAACCACAGCTCCAGAAGGAAACACTCCTAGGGACCACATCTGGACTAGACCATCTTCCCCACAGGTCTGCTCCTTCTCCTTTGCTCGCTGTCAGAGCGAAGACGCCCCCAGTCACAGAGTCAACCAAGCAAACTTGATTCCTTCCTCTCTCCATCCCCAATATCCACTCCATCACAAAGTCATATCCCTCCTACCCCCAAGCCAGCTTCCTCCGTCCTGTGTTCCAAGTCCCCCAGACTGATCTCCCCACTTCCAGTCTCAGTAGCAGGAATTTCTCAAATTTCAAACCTGACCACAGGACTCCTCTCCCTGAAGCGCTTCAGTGGTTTCCCATCACCCCCTTTGGCATAGCTGAACGCCCTCTGTGACGAAGCCCTTCCTTACCTCTCCACCCTCCACCTCCCACACTGTCCCAGCCATGGTCTCTCCCTCTCCTGATTCTGAGTTTTTGCACATTATTTTCTTTGCCTGGAATGCTCTTGTCCCACCCATCTTCACCTGACTAAATCCTTCTTGCCTTCTAGGTCTTAACTTAGATGCCAAATCCCCTAGGACAATGTTCCTGACACCCCAACTCTGACTTGGGGGACCCTGCTCTATATTCCTGTAAAATCCAGACTATACCTCTGTCTTACCATTTATCACACTATGTGATCATCGTCTTTGTAACGGGACAACCAGTGAGATTCTTGTTATCATCCCAGAAATGAAGCTGAGGCCCAAAACTAAGGACAAAAGGTGTAATTGCCCCACATTGGCTTTTTGAGAGGTACCGGTTGAGTACCAGCCCTACACCAATCTGCAGGTACCCCATCCCAGAATTGAGGGAGGGTCAGCAGAGCCCTTTAGACATAATGCAATGTCCATAAAGAGAAGCCATTACCCGTCTGCAAAGCTGAGGTGAAGGGAGGGAGAACCACAAGAATCATTCATAAAACATACAAAGACAAGACTGGCAGCTCACACCGCTACTAGGGAAATGTTTGCCGATCTTCAATCCCAGGTACATCTTGGTTCCACCACCAGAATGGAGAGACTTAAGAATCTTCTGGATCCCCCCTCTTACTGTGGAAAGGACGGTTAAACATAAGCAACGTGTCTGTGTCGGGGCTCAGTCACGTCCTCAGCCTGGTTACCCCGTTTCTGAGCCTGCCCTTCACTTGGAATTTCACTCCACTCATGGCCAGCCCCTGACTTCGTCACCAGCAGGGGTTAATCGACTCTTCAGTCCTGTTCGATTTTTCACAGGCTTTAAGGTAAAACACATTCCGCTTCGGCCAAGTTCCTATTGACCAAAAGGCAAATTCAGCTCAGCTCAACCCTCTTGGGGACCGGTGAGGAACTTGTGGTTGTCAAGCCTCGTCCTACCCTCCCCCCAGGCCTTTTGGCAAGCAGGGAAGACCCCTAATTGAAACCCAAAATTCTCCCAGGCAAGACTGAGCAGTGTGAGCCCAGCTCTGCGCAGCTGCTTTTCTTCCATTCGGTTTGGGGAGCATTTGCAGATGTCAGAGGCCAGTTGGTTCGATCAGCGAGACACGAAGGAGGATCTCCACACACAACTCTAGTCTGACAGACAGCAATTTGTTCCCACAACCTCCCTCTCCAGCCAGTGTGTCACGAAGAAAAGTAATTCCACCCACTGGGAAATCAATAACTACCCACAAACTTCATATTCTGGATCAGGTTACAAGCCTTTACAACTCTGCTAGCATTTTCTCCCAACACATTCTTCAGCGGCTCCTTGTGATGCACTTTCCTTACCCCTGAAAACATCCCTAATTACAGTATCCAGAATCATCACTGCCTCTCCCTCCAGCCTGCCTCCACCATGATGTACATCTCCACTTTATGGACCCTGAGGGCCCAAATGTCTCCCCAGCTAAACTAACACGGCCTACTTAGAGACTTTAGAACTCAGCAACTGTAAAAATCCTCTTCAGGTATCTTGCAGGGGTGAAAATATAATTAGGCAGTAAATCCTAAAGGAGAAACCTACTTTCAGAACTTTATTCTAGATACCCACTTAAAGTCCAAGCCATGTTATTGCTTTTACCATATATCTTTTATCTTTATAAAACATGACACCACACTATACCTATAAGAAAATGCCCTATAATAAGTTGGAGTTTGCCATTCAGTAGCATAGTGACTGCAGGAAGGGAGGACTGATATATAAGTGCTAGAATTCTAGGCAGATGTAAGTGTGTTTGTGTCCAAAAGATTTCACACTAATTATAAATATAATTGGTAAGCTCTGATAGTCTATATGCAATATATTTATACCCTTAAACATATATATGTGTGTGTACATATATATTATATATATATAATATATATATATATACAGTCTAGGAATACTTATTTTAACAGGCACTGTTCTAATGACATTATATTCTAGTGGGATGGTGGGGTATTCAAAACAATTTAAGAAGATAATAATCGTCTTAGGTTGGATTCTTCAGAAGCACACTCTGAGATGAAGTTTGGGTGAAGGTGACTTACTTATTAGCAAGTGTTCCAGAAAACACTGGAAGGGGAGTGGGGAAGTGGGACCATGAAGGGGGGAAGAAGGCCAGTGTAGTGCAAAAGCAGGAAGTGTTACAGAAGGGGAGCTCTGGACAGTGTGGGCCACAGGGGCGAAGCGGTCGGAGTCCGTAGACCCTGGGGCTGGGAGGTCCCAGGCACTCTGGATGTTTGCAGTGCACAGGCAAAGCAGCCCCTGCAGCCTGAGGGCAGCCCAGGAGGCAGGTGCTGGCTGGGAAAGACAGTCCTTCTGGAGCTGTTGTGCACAAAGATGATAATGGATCGCAGGAGACATGGGCAGGTCCCTAAGAGCAGATGCTGTGACAACAAATACTGATAGCTGCCAGCAAGACAATTAACCGAGTAACATGAGACAGAGAGTCTGGAGGGTCAGGGAAGACTGTTCCACATGGGGCAGTCAAGAAGGCCTTTCTGAGATGGAGACCTGAGGGTGAGAGGGGAAAGCCTAGGTCTTGGGGAGGAGCATTCCAAGCAGAGGAAATGGCAGGCAAAGGTCCTGGGGTGGAAATTTAACAGGTTGGAGGAATCATGTGGAGACAAGTGTGGCTGGATTAGAGGGGAGCATCATATGAGATGACAAACTTGCAGAGCTTTGCTGGGCCAGGTCATCAGGCCCTGTGGCCCACGGTAAGGAGTTTGATTATTGGGTAGAGATATCCATTTGTTTGTTTTTATATTTTTAATGGGGGGTGGGGGTGGGCCTAGAGAGGAAGGCAGGAGAACACTGAGGAGGCGTTTTGTAGAGGGGAAGAAGAAATCTAATATTTATTGAACCCTCCCTCTCTGCCAGGCATTCTCTCTATGAAGAAGTACATCATTACACCTACTTTATGGATGAGGCAACTAAAGCTCAGAGAGGTTCAGTAACTTGTCTAAGATCGCAGAGTTAGTAAGTGGCAGAGCTGAGATTCAAACCCAGGAAACGTGATTCCAGAGCTCACGTTCACATCTCCTAAGCTATCCTGCCTCCTCACTGTAACAGAGGAGGGGAGAGAAGATGAAAGCTTGATTAGTTTGTAGCCAGAGGGACAGACATAAGTGGACCGACTTGGGTTACGGTTTGGAGGCAGAGTCGACACGTCTTGCTGATGGATTAGATGTGCTATACAGATGTGTAAGCATATGCATTCTGAACATTTGAGTGAGAGAACAATAGATTCATTCCAGGGTTTATCCAATTAGAATCTAATCATGGAGACCAGTTCATTGCCTCAACTAGCCAGTAATGAAAGACTGCCATCCACGTCTCCCACGGGGTGAAGTGGCTGCAGAGACGGCCCACCATCGCACCCTCTGAACACTATTAGGGTGTAATCAGCATGTCTGACAGGTGCTCGCACTTTCAGTTACCCTGTCGCACTTTCCGAGATCATTGACACTGCTGCTGCCAACCAGCCTCCTCCCTGCCAGCTCCCTCATTAAACCACAACCTGGCTCCACAGAAAGTGCTTTTAGGAAAATAAACGTGCAGACATGGCCAACTGAGTCGTGACCCCAAAGTTGTTTTGCTCCCTAATGCTTAGAATGATTACATTCGCGATGCCACACCAGACGAGGGTAGCTCAGCCTGTTTAGAAGACTTAATCTCACCCACCTCCTAACCCTGGCTAATGAAAGGAGAAGCAACTGAAAAAGCCTGGGGCTGAACCAAGTGGCCTGTATATTCAACAATCTGAGTAGTCTTTGAAAGAGGGTCCCCATCAAAGCAACGCGCTCCATTTCAAACTCACGCAAGAGGGGAAATGAGTCAAGGTAGCTTTTTGACAGTGAGGAGCTGTGTCTTACAGCCCTTGTCCCCATTTGGTTCCAATTCAGTGACACCTGGAATTCAAATCAATTTGTAAGCACTTAGGACACCTATTCTAACAGTCAGTACCAGCCACACCCCTCCAGGGCTTATCCTCCCTGACCCACTGCTTCTCCTCTGCACCACGATCCACAGAACCCCTTAATCCCCTCACTCCAGCCTCATCCCCTCTGGAGACTCACACCACTCCCCGGCTCCATGAATTTCAATCTTTGCTTAACCAGGAACCCTTTCACCTCTAACTCTTACTGAGCTAGTCTGTGGTCACATACTCAGAGTTTTCTCATCAGTAGGAGTCATTATAACAGATTTTTTTTGGTGAGGAAGATGGTCCCTGAGCTAACATCTGTGACAATCTTCCTCTACTTTTTATATGGGGCACTGCCACAGCACGGCTTGATGAGCAGAGTATATGTCCGTGCCTGGGATCTGAACCCGCAAACCCCGGGCTGCCAAAGTGGAGCATAAAATTCACCACTATGCCACCGGGCTGGCCCCAGATATATTTTAATAAAGGACAGAAACATTTGTCTAGAAATCTATTGGGAGTGACAGGGAATGGGAGAGTGGAATATTAAGTATGAGAGATACGTAACATAGGCTGAACTCCTGCTGGGCTCCAGGCACTATATTGGGAACTTATTTAACCCTTACCAAAACCTGTTCCATATATTGTGTTGTCCCCATTTTATAGATGAGAATATAGGAGCTCCAAGCAGCTTGCCCAGGGTCCCTAAGCTATTACAACAACAACAGAGGCAAGATTCCAGTGCAAACCTGTCTGACTCCAGTGCCAGCGCTATTCCAACTTTATTCACAGGCTCATGAGTGCAGACAGTGACTCCCAGCTCCTGGATTCTGCAAGCTCATGGCAGTCACCCTTTGAATGTGTTAGCTCCCTTAAGCTGGCCTTAAATAGGAAATCCAAGACTCTGGTTGGTTGGTTTATTTAATGGCTGGTTGTTTTGTCTTCTTTTAGTATGTGTTACAGTCCTAGGGGAATAAAAACACAAACAAAAGAATCCCAATCTTGGAATCCTAGAATTAAACAATAGGGAGCATCCAGGGACTCAGTGAACTGGTCTTCAGACCAGTCACTCATTTCTTTCCTTTTCAATTCAACCAACCATTTATTCAACTACAATTGGTTGAATTTACCCATCTCTTTGCAGTTGGCTAGCAAACAGCAATCATGACCTTCAACCGTTCACAACCTTTTCCTCAGAGACATGAGAGCCTGGGGTGAAGTATCTGATCTCAATCAAGTCAGGTCTCCCACAGTTCCAGGCACAATGCCTGTCACACAGGAGGATGCTAGTGAGTGCACAGTGAATGAATGTGTGTTCGTTGATCCTCAGAGAGGGAGCCCTGACTGCCTACATTTAGGGCAACTCTCAGAATCAGAACTCTATTTAGTGGAGGGTTATTTCAATATTCATTATTTAGTGCTGTCCTCGAGGAAACCAGGTGGCAGAAGCTGGGGCTGGAGGAGCAGTGTTTAAGGAGAACTGTATGTGTGTTTCCTGGCCTTCACCACTTCCCCTTCTTGCAATATCTTCCCATTCTTGGCTTTACCCTATCCCAGAGGCAGGTGTGGGGAAGTAGGTAGAACTCTGGATTGAGGGTCCAGAGACCTAGGTCTGAATCCAGCCATACTACTGCCAGGCTATGTGACCTTGGATAGGTCATTTTACCTCTCTTCCTCCAAAAATGGGGATTACAATGCCTATTTCACAGGAGGATCCAAATAAAACCTTATACAAATTCACTTGTTGCTGTTGTGTGTCCTGAGGGTTAGGTGTCTGATGCTACACCTAAGATGCTTTGAGTTCAAAGCAGAGCATGTTAAAACTTCATTTTCCTTTGGCTGTAGCTGATGTACACACCTGACAAAACACCTGGTCTGGGCATGCTGGAGTGAAATGGACTCGAAGCTATTATCTGCATCATTTAAACAAAGTGCCCTTTTGTCTGAAATACCAAACTCGGAGAATCGAGTTCCAAGAGGTGGGTATAAATTGAAATGATCGGGATATATGCTTCAGACTTTCATGTTTCCTTTCGTATATGGAGAGACTAAAGGAGAGCTCAGGCAAGCCTTCTCTGAACATCCTCTCACTTTTCTGTTTGCAGCTTAGAGTAACAATGCCACTTATCTGCAGCTCTCAAGCCGCACACGAGCAATCCTATATCGCTGCCATCACAAAACTTACAAACACCAAAAAGAACAAAAACCAACAGCAATGTTCTGGATGAATATGAGCAGCCAGCATTCCATTTCTGGGAAAAGGGCACAGTAAAGCGCTTGTTTACATTTTAAGGCTAACGGAGGGGCCCTTCATTTCAGAGGACTGAATGAGAACATTCTCCCGGATTCAAGCATCAGCAAAATGGAACGGCTGTGTAACTGTTTCCAATCATCGTCTGATTCTCTCCTTCTCTCACCTTCCCCATAACAGCTTCAGAGGAGAGGAGACTGCGGTCCCTCTCAGTTACAGCCCCACATGTTTAAAATCCAGCATGGTTTATTACAAAGGGAAAACAGAGAAGCGTAATATATTTCAAATAAGCGAAGAATTGAAAGCAAACTTCAAAGAGGAAGGGGAAAAAAAAATCACTGCTATTTTCCCCCCTATAAATAAAAATGGAAATGAGAAGACTCTCTCCTTCTGGCCTGGTTTTCTTTTCTAAAAGCACTCAGCCTAGAAGGGCGAGAACAGATACAGCCCCGAGGGGGCCAGGGCTTTTGCCTGCTCGTTCCTCCATTCATGCCACAGAGCCAACTGAGCCCTCCCCTGGAAGGCCCAAGGCAGAGAGTGATTTAAGAAATGAATCACACACTTAGGCTCAATATTTAAATGAGAGGATCAAAGAGATCCCGTCTGGACTCGGGAAGCCAGTGAAGAGGAAACTGGGTGGAAGTAAAGAGAGCAAATATCAGTCAACAACATGTAATGAGTTTTCTGTACAGAGAGGACAATATATGGTCCTCACCCTTGGGGCAGTCCCAGTGTAATAAAGAAAAGAACCAGTCAATCGACAGGAAGGGTGTGAAAAACACACACAATGTAACAGGCTGCATCACCAGTTATGTTCAGTCCCTGTGGATGAATCTCAAGTTGTACTCCTACGAAACTGACATTAATATTTTATTTGGGGCATGATATGTTGGTATACTTCTCATTAGTTCTATATATTTCTTTCTATGCTACCTTAGACCAAAAAGAATACAAGAAGAGAGACGACATGCCAATGTAAAAGTTAACATAAGGGCTCCAACTGCCCCTAAAATGTGGCTCCTGACTTGTGTGATAGACTCTCAGGGCAAAGGAGGAAATCATCCAAATTCTAGAGTTTGCTGATCATTATGAAGAGAATCAATTCCTTGCAAGAAACAAGTTTTTCTGGCACTAAATTCTTAAAGAAATTTTTCATGTTCAGTTTTAATGTTAACTTCCTACATTAAGTTTAGTAGTGACGAGCTGCTTTTGACAGCAAATTGAGGAGTTTTAGCTCTGAAAAGAACTCGAGAAAAGCTAATGGTTTCGACTCATTTGACTGTGCTCTGTGCTCATGTAAAACATGAAAACAGTAAGTGGAGAAGGGCTGGTGACTGCGTGCTTGTCCTTACACAGCACCTTCATTTATGATTGAATGCCTAGCAAATGTCAAGCGTCATATATGGCACCAGGGTGTATAGGACCAGGATGCAAGTGGTAAAGATAGAGAGAAGTGACCAGATTCAAGGCATATATGAGAAAGACGCAAAGACCTTAGTGATTGACTGAAAGTGAAAAATGAGGCACAAGAAGATTTGAGGGCTAGCTCCGAATGACTGGCAGAAAAATAATGAAAGAGAAGGTTTTCATGAACAGAACGAATACAATTTTGGAAATGTTGAGTTTGAGTACCTGCAAGACATTCAAATGGAGATGTCAAAGGGATGGCTGGCTAAATGTGTCTGAAAATGATCTCGCACAAATGCGTAAGCATGAATTCTGCTATACGAAAGAGACGCTGAACATGGCGCCTCCCACAGAGAATT
The DNA here is from genome assembly GCA_031878705.1 of Tapirus indicus. Lineage (NCBI taxonomy): Eukaryota > Metazoa > Chordata > Mammalia > Perissodactyla > Tapiridae > Tapirus > Tapirus indicus. The sequence continues at coordinate 80,924,904 of CM062925.1, read as the reverse complement.
TATAACGGGCAATTACAGTGCGTTTAGCAAAGAGAGGCTTCTTAAAGTTTATTTGGTGAGGATCATGAAGACCACGATGAATGAAAAGGAGAAGGAAAAAGGAGGGGAAAGAAGACAGGGCAGACAAAGAAGAGGAGGAGAAAGCAAAGCAGCAACAACTAGGGTCTGAAGGGGGACTGACTGGGGATGCACGAATATGGCAGTTGGGACAAGGGAGATAAAGGGGCTGGAAACACGAGGGATTTTCACTTGAAATGTTGAGGTCATCACGAGGACAAGGTTTAGACAGAGCCCAAGGAGGGTTAAGCAGCCCACACTGCCCAGTGATCTAACCGAGAAGTTTGTCCACACTGTCACTTGACCAAGTAGTGCCAGTTGAGGGGAAGCTGGAGGGCAGGGTTTTCTGGGAACAATGGTCCATGACTATTTCTAGAGCACCCACCATGCACCTGACTGTTGAAGCTGGAACAGTAGCTAAAGCCTGGCCCTTTCCCTCAAAGACTCTCCTGCTAGAGCGTCATGCACAGCCTTCTAGCCCGTGGCAAGGCAAGTGAAGAGGAGGAATGGACGGAAACGTCAGTCATTAGGGAGGATCCATTCTCACGCCTCTGATGCATTTAATAAGAAGCAGGCCGCGTGATAAGTGATATACAGTCAACAGCGCAGTGGAGAGTGGATGTTAAGAGCAGGAATCTCAGTTACTGTCTGTGTGACCTTGGACAAGTCACTTAATCACTCTATACCTTTGTTTCTTTGCCTGTAAAGTGGAGATAATAAGAGCATCTCCCTTCCCAAGGTTGTGAGAATGAAATAAGGTAATATATGTAAAACACTTAAAGCAGCACACTTAGCCCATGGTAAGCACTATGAAAGTGCAAGCTATTATTAATTAATTTTTAAAATATCCATGTGTAACTTTCTGGGTGATGGAAGCTATATCTCCACATGGGTCTCCACATGTATGCATGATTGCATACATACGTAAAAATTCATGAGCTGTACACTTCAGATTTGTGCATTTCACTATACGTAAATTATACCAAAATTTAAAAAATATATTGCAGCGAGGCTTGGGGAAGTAAGCAAATCGCCTGAGCTATTGCAGCTGGTCTCACATTCAGGCATTCAGACTCCAGAGCCTGAGCACTTCAGGACGGGGCTGGGTTCCTGTGTCAGCTGAGCCTTGGTCCTTGATAGGGCTCAAGACAGCAGTTACCCAAAGATGCTGTCCCCAACTCTACCTGGAGAATCTCCTGCATGAAGAGAGAGCAGCTCTTCCCTCCTCACATTCTTTCTCCCACCCTCTTCTCATCTCAGCTCAGTTCCATTGTCTCATTAACTATTAAAATCCAAATCCCTGCCAAGTAACAACCTGGCTGGTGATGAAGTGCACACATCCCAGCAGGGAAACACCGAGCAGAGGCCTGGCAGTGATTAAGGACTGAAGGGAACACACCCCAAGCTCTCCAAATTCCTAGGGGGCCTAAGATGCCTCACTATGATCTGAAGTGTACCCTCTCTAAGCATGCAAGCAGCTCTTGCCAAGACAAAGAGCATCAGCCAGAGAAGAGTGAGGGATCACAATTTATGAGGTGCTGTAGAAATTAATTTTGTATGCCTCTTCCATTAGCAGTGTGTCTGAATTAACTTTAATATGCAAGTTATCATGTTAATCTTTGATACTAAAAAAGAATGTATCATCATTAACCTTCCTAGCCCTGAATTTAGCAATGCAGTTTTTTTATTAGCTGTAATAGAAGTAGCATTATTTCTTGGCATTGTAGTACTGTACCTATCTGTATGCAGTTCCACCAGCCCCGCTGTAAAATCTCTGCTGACTCAGAAGCCCATTTTTCAAACATTTGACTCTAACTGCCCATAAGTCACCAGAAGTTGACCCTGCCTTCCTTTTTTCTTTTTTTGGATTCCTCTAAATGAGAATAAATTTTCCACTGAAAGAGCATTTCACAAAAAACACATAATGGCCAGTGGAAGGAGATCCACTGCACCAGGAGACATGAATAAGTTCGGTGTGATATTTATGAAAGGCAAGCTCATGCCAGGCTAGCTAGCAGTAGCTGGTCTTCAGAGCACCAGGATCTCGGGGTAACTAAGTTATAGGGAAGAAGGAACTTCTGCTTCAGGGAACAGGAAAACAAATCAAGCAATACTGGAAGATTAGCTGTTAAAGACAATGGGAAAATCACCCAACAGTGTAATCTCATACATCTTTCTTTCCACGTATTCACTTGATATAGCCAAATTATAAGGAAAAGAAAGTCACCTATACCCCATTTGATGAATAACTTTAATATTCCTACTCTGTTCATTCCATACATTCTAATCTTTAAAATATGATAATAGTGGGAAAATGTTTGATAAATTGCATTTTGCCACCTTTTTCTTCCATTCACACCCTCTCATTGAACAGCAAGATAATCAGAAATTAAAGAACTTCTTAGAAGGGGAAAATAAGACAAGAATGAGGCCTAAAATAGAATCTTAAAATAGAGCACCATTGAAAAATAAAACCACTTTCTGTTCTCAATCAATGCAATAGCATACAGTTTATAATGTAAAATATACACAAATATACCTACATACTGAAACTAAATTGGCTACCAATCCAACTTTTTGGCTTGTAGGAAAGCTACCAGTAACAAGATTGTCAACATATCTGAGTTCATCTCTGGCATATGAGTAGTTTTCATGTTCTCCTTTTAGATCTAATAATTGTTTTTCTGGCTGCTACATAAAAAAGATGTGTCATGAATAAAAGGAAACTAGGATTCAGCCACATCTATCCTCAAAGGGCTTAGAGCATTCTACAGGGCGGAATCAAATATTTTCCCAGCTTTAGTTAAGCATTATTTTTGCCAATGTGAAATCCACCATGTACTCCTCATAATTTACAGTCTGCACTATTATTTACTTAATATTTTTTCATACTGTAGATTCATTTTAATCTGCTTACATTTATTTTGAAAGAAAAATTTGCTACTTTAAATGGAAAACCAGTATCCCTTGCCATAGATGGAAGGTAAGTATAACAATCAATACTACGAAAACAAAACAGTTTTAATAAATTCTAAGAGGAGCTTACTTATGCCTGAGGTCTGCTCCCTCCTTCTTATCAAAGGAGATTAGTGAAGAAAGATTAAAGACAAAATAGCAAAGGTATATAATCCTTGACATAACCGGAAAGATTGAAAGAGAATGAATGATCTTCTGCTTCTGTGAAACAGAACTTTATTTGTGCATACCTAAAATTATCCTTCATGCCAAGGAAAATAATTTTGCACACAGTGGTACACATTCACACTTTGAGAAACACAGTAAAAAGAAAGAAATCGAAAGTGTGATTCGTGGTTTCCCATCTCTTCCACTAACTCATGGTGTGACCTTGGGCAGGTCATGTCCACTCTTCGGTTTCCTTGGTTGTAAAAAGAGGAAGTTGGATTAGGCAATCTCTCCAAGGAGTTGCTCAACTCTATGTGTCTGTGCTTTATGAAACCTTTAAACATGTTCTAGAATCTCCTCATCATCTAAAGTATGTGGTTGTTAACTGCATTTACCCTGTTATCTGAAAGTCTTACCAGGAGGAAATAGCAAAGATTTGAAAAGATCAGCTACTTTGGGGCAAAAGAGTCTTTTGAAGCTGTTGTGTTGAAAAAAATCAATAAAATCGACTGCAATCCAGGCACAACAGAAGCTGACTGTCCAGGATATATGCCCATGAATCCCTCGGCTTTGGAAACCAGTGGGCAAAGCACTGCCTTTAAATTGGCCTTACAAACCATTCCCCAATCACTTGCCTGGGTCAAGAGGTAGTTTATGCCAGGTGAGTAATAGAGGGTGTTGGTTCTATCAGTCTTATCTCTCCCTTCCTATGAGAAAAGTAGATTGAGGGGGGAAAAACCCAGCTCAGTTAAAAACCAGCTAAGTAAATGTAAGCTTGCTCATTTGCAAGATCCAGTATAGCTAAGCAAGCTTCTCCATCTGTAAAAGAAAAATGACAACAACCTAGTTTATAAGATTTCTATAAGAAATTATAAATAGTAATTGTTATAATCATAGTAGTACTTATGTATATCCTCTTTCTCACAGTTTTTTTCCTGTCTAAATATACTGAAAAAGTCAATTTAAACAACATTTTATTTTCAATGCTCTACATTGGCTCCAACTCTGAAGTGATAATAATGAAAATCAATATAATAATTATAAATGAATAATTTATGAAAATAATAATTATGCTTATATTAATTTTAAGCTACCACTTACGGAGCAATTTTTACCATCTAGAGACCATGCTAAGCATTATTTCATTTAATATTCACATCAACCCTCTTATTATCCCCATTTTACAGACAAACTGAGAGCCAAAGAAGGGGCATGACTTTTACAAAGTCACTGGTGGATACAACTCAGATATTATGAAACAAAGTGAATAAATGCTGTAGTGTCTCTCTAGAACTCAGCAAGTCTTTGGTAAGGAGATCACCCAAGAAACCCTCTTTATACATCTGGAGCCAAAGTCAAGATCACACAAAAAAAAATCAGAAATTACCAAAATCTAGTTTAATAAATTGAGAAAGGCTGATCACTCACAGCTCTGAAACTCTCTAGTGTTTCTTGTTTAGATATTGTAAACAACAACAAGAAAGACTTTAAAATCATCTAGCTCTCTCCTCTGAAGTCCTGTGGCACTTTGCTTATATCTCTACTGTAGAATACTTATCTTGCATTTTAATAAAAGAGTGCCTCATTTTGCAAATGAAGGCAAGCTCCTTGAGAACGTCACTATAATTTTGCCTGCTCTGTACTTTCTAAATGGCTACTCCATGCTTTGTTTATAGTAGAGGATCAGCAAACATTTATTGAATTGGAAAACTTGGTCTAAGTGTTGCCTCTCTTCATTACAAAGGTAGCCCCATCTATCCTGTGTGGAATTTGAGATGTCCGAGAGGCAGTTAAAGATATGGGTCTTGAGGTGAAAGCAAAGACTTAGACTAAAGATTAAGTTTGGGGGTTGTGGGGCCGGCCCAGTGGTGTAGTGGTTAAGTCAGTGCACTCTGCTTTGGCAGCCCAGGGTTTGCAGGTTTGAATCCCGGGCACAGACCTATGCACCACTCATCAAGTCATGCTGTGGCGGCGTCCACATACAAAATAGAGGAAGATGGGCACAGGTGTTAGCTCACGGCTAATCTTCCTCAGCAAAAAGAGGAAGATTAGCAATGGATGTTAGCTCAGGGCCAATATTCCTCACCAAAAAAAAAAAAAAAAGACTGGGGGTTGTGAGCATCGAGATGGCATTGAGCCACCAGAGCAGATGAACTCCCTTAAGTAAGCACAGGCAGAGCAAAACTGGAGAACAGCTGGGGACTGGAGCCCTGAGTGGCTGTTGAATGAACTGAATTTGCTCCAAGGCTGTACTCCTCCCCTCTGTGCCTCTCATTTCTGACCCTCAGGCATAGAAAGAAGCACCTGGAGAGCTGCAGCCAGGCAGCAGTGCATTCTGAGGACATCCCCATTTCCCAGGACCAACCAGGAAAAAGAAACTATGGAGGACCGCCCAGTGTTCTCGCCCAGGTTGGCAGGAGAGGGAGAAAGGAATAGCTGGTTAGATTTAGGCCTGGGGAGCAAAAAGCTGCAAGAAGCCTGGCCACAAGGAAGGAGCCTGGATGTCACAGTTGCTCCCTTTCTGTGGAACCAGAGCAAGAAAACCATCTATCCCACTCCACCCCACAAACCCCAGGGTCCATCTCTTAACGTATGTGGCCGAGATCTCTTGATGAACTAGGAAGAGAGAACAACACATCTTATGCTCAAAGAATTATTTTCTCCTTTTCCTGCTGAACCACAGTGCAAGCCATTCTGCTGTTTGCAGACTGGTCCCACCATCTATCAAGATTTGCAACTTGCTCTCAGCCCCTGAAACACCACAAATTTTCCTGAGAGGCCACTGGGACCTACTTGATTGCTTGGCACAGGCCTCAGACAGCAGAGCGCTGTAGTGAACCTCGTGCTACCTGGACTGTAATTGATTTTAAAAACTGCCACTGCAACCAGAGGGGAGCACAGAATCCCCATAAACCAAACCAAACCAAATAAAGCGTCTAGCTGCACACACAAGTCCTGGCAAATCTGGGACATTGGCAGGGGCAAGCCTGATGAAAAGCAATTTTTTGAGGCCCACAGAAATATTTGCATGGAGAGAAAAATCCACCTGCAAGTGGGGCTTTGTCATCATGACTGCTGCCCCCTCTCCAAGGGCTGGCTCAGAAGACTGGTGGAGTCCCAGGTCCCCCACGCCAGGAAACACAAATGCAGTCCCGACCAACCTCTCAATGACACACCATAGATTCAGCTGAGGCCTTGCGGACAATAACTGCCCAGGATAGATCTGAGTACAATGAATCCTTCGGTGTCTTTCATGTCAGGCTGACACTAGTGCCCTCAAAACCCCAGGATAACAAAATGCTTTTCAAGCAGTTTTAATTGTACTTGAAGTTGCTGCCTCTTTGACATGCTGTTCTGGCAATATAGACTCGCTGGCTATCAGAGATGCACAGGATCTTAGAGATCCAGCTATCTGATGATACCCGTGAGGAATGGAGCCCTGAGAGGCTAAGTGATTTGTCCAAGGTCACTCAGCTTGGTAGCAGCTTTCCTGGACTAGAGTTTAAATCTTACAACTCTCAGTATAGCGTTTCCTGCAATAGACTGTTACCTTGCTTCAGTTAAGGCAATTGTTCCTTCGTCCTTTAAACACTTATTGGGCACCTACTCAATGCCAATTATTTGGCACACAGAGAAAACACTCCTGACCTGAACTCAAGAAGGCGGTGTTGTGCAGAGACAAGGACAATCTCAGAGAGGCCTCAGGAGGAGGAGAATATGTGGATTCTCATTGCATTTATTTGACCCGCGATAAACCGAATGTGAACCGGGAGGAACTCCCTATGCGGCCAGAAGCTGCCAGTATAAGAGGTCCATCGGTCTTGGGGAGCCCGCAAAGATTTCCCTAGGGGAAGGTGTGTCAGAATGACCCAACACACAATTTTTTTAAAAAAACAAAAACATACTTTTATTATTGGGCGGTGGTGGGGGGTTTGCTTAAAATTTAAAAACCTAATCAGAGCTGACTCTGTCCCTCCTGAGTAACAGGACCAGCTGTGGCCGGAGTAGAGTGGACTCAGGGCAATGGGGCTCAAGCTGGAGCCAAAAGAGTCAAGTGCTTCTTAGCACGATAATGGCAGGGCTGACTAATCTGAAAGGGTGGAGGCCTAGGTTACTGGGGGAAATATGCTCCCCCCAGAGAGAGTAGACTGCTGTATCTGAGAAAACATGATGCTCACCCTGGCAAGGTGTGCCTACTTCTTAGATGACTCGGAAAGAAAACTGGTTGTAGCTCTCTCCGGGAGGGAAAATGACATGGGATGAATTTCCACAGCCCACACTCTCTCTATGAGACATACAGTCAGTCACTACCCCATCTCACTGGAACAGGAGAGGATAGGCTGCCTGAAGCAGGCTTAAGAAGAGGGCCAAGGGCAAGGTGGGCTTTCTCCAGGATGGGGGTGAAGGCAGCAGACTTAAAGAAGGGGCTGCATGTGTAAGATGTGGGGGTGGAGTGGGAGACCCAGCAATGACAGAGACAGAGAGTCAGAGAGACAGACAGGGAGATTGTTAGACCTGCACAGCTGGGAGCTGGTGGGCAGTGGGGTGGGCACAGGGCAGGCCTGAGCCACCACCTGTCACCTTTGAGCTCCTCTGGAGGCAGCCCTGGGAAGCCATCGCCACGGCTGGCTCACGTGGGTTCATTGCAGGGACAGTGACACCTGAGAGCCTGCAAAGGCAGAGACGTCCCATGGCCACTGACCCCTGTGGGCCTGGGCAGTGAAACGGATTCCCTCGTTGCCTCCCTCAGGCACTGACACTCACCCCTGAACCGGAAGGAGGACCCTGCCACCCTTGTCACGCTTCCAGTGTAACGATTGGTGTGTGGGCAACTAACCGGCCTTGGAGGAGCCACTTAATCTCTCAGGCCTTTTCCCCCTTCTCTGCAAAACAGGCGGCGAGAGGGGCAGATCAATTTGTTTTTGTGGACGTGTGTGTTCACTGCATTTTTAACATTTTTAAAATAGACTTTATTTTTTAGAGCAGTTTTAAGTTCACAGCAAAACTGAACAGAAAGTACAGAGAATTCCCGTGTACCCCTGCCCCCCCACCACACACAGCCTCCCCTAGTCTCAACATCCTTCATCAGACCCAGATCAATTTCTCAGAGATTTCTTTAGACCTAGAATTTTTTGTGTAAACCAAATTGTCTTGGATGCAGAAAGAGAGAGAGGGAGAGAGGAAAAGAGAAGAAAGGAGAGGGGAAGAGAGCACTACTCTGGCGGAAGCAGGGGGAGGTGGACCGGCTTGCTGTCCACGCGAGGGAGACCCCTCTTCAGAGGTTCTCTGAATTGCTGAGTTTGACCGTCTCCGGGTAGCTGGTTGCTAACGTCCTTCCAGCTCAGACGTTTGATCTACCCAGTGTGCTAAATTCTTTAATGCATACACGCATACACAGTCCTTCGGGTAACTCAAAATAACCCACCAGATGAGGAGATCAAGTGTTTATCAGTCTCATCTACGCCAAGTAGAGCTGAGGCATCAGGAGCTGCCCCCAAAGGCTGATAGGAGTCTCCTTCTGGACTTTAGTGCCTACAATTTTGAGGGGATTGAGTAAAAGTGAGAAGGTGCAGTGTGAGCACAGCCCTGAGCTCATCACCACCCCGAGTCATTCAAAAGCCTTGAGTGCAGCCAATTAATATGTATGAGCACGAGTGTATTACCAGTCACTACACTGAGTGCTGGGGACATGCGGACAGTGAAGTATGGACGTTAGGAGCCTGGGGTTCAATTCCAGCCTCCTGTCTAAGTCTCAGCTTCAGCATCTGCAAAACAAGGAGATAATAGTAGCACCTACCAGAGGGTTGACGTGAGGCTCCATGGAGGGAATGATCTAGTTCTCAGCACGTGTAGGTCCACAAACCTCAGAGTGAAAGGGATCTGACATAACCCCAACCCAAGCTTCACACGTGAGAGACGAGGAAAATAAAACTTAGAATTTCCTTTACTTTTAAGTCGGAATAAATAGAAAACTGCAGAGTTCCAGTTCCACAGTCTGCTCCACTATTGGATCATTAGAAATAACAGTAACACTGATAATAGTTACTGACGATGATGACGATGCTCCATTTATGAGCCCTTACAATACTGGGCCCCACTGTGCCTCTCATAGCCATCATCCCAGTTGATGCTCACAATAAACCGATAAGGTAAGCATCCTAAATTGTTTGCATTTGACAGATGAGGAATCGGATGCTTCCAGAGGTGAAGGGTGTTGGTTAAGGCAGCAAAATCAGGACTCGATCCAAGCCCTTGTTCTGTACAACTGTCCTGTTGTTCAGAAATGGGATTCTCTCCTCAAATAATTTTACCCTCTTTAGCTGAAGCCACGAGTAGAGCCTCATTTGCCTTTGGATAATTGGCTTCCCTCTTTGCTCTGGTGTCTTGTTCCACTTGGGCAGTTGCTCCAGCCTGGAGGGTGTCACCCAGCAAATCCACTTTGGCTGCCTGGAGCTAATGAGGGCTCTCAGTGTGGCTGCATTTAAGTACCTGGTATTGCAGAGAATGTCCACACACAGACACACCCCCTACCACCTAGGATGACAGTGGAGTTGTGAAAACATGTCCCTCCCGAATTGGATCATGCCACTCCAGCTCTTTACGAGAGGACAATATAGTCTGCTTTATGCTGAGTCTATCACATAGGAGAAAGCAAAATCCTGCGTGTGAGTGTGTGTGTGTGTGTGTGTGTGTGTGTGTGTGTGTGTGTGTGTTAAGGAGAGGAGGAAGGGAGAGTCAAAATCCTCAATAAGCACCGGGAAAGCTGGGTGAGATTCATGCCCAACAGTGAAGAAATAATGAGCACAGATTTGTCTATTAAGACTATAAATTCCAGTACGTTTTTCTAGAATAAAATTAAATGAACCCAAATATCCCTAAATAGGAAGATAGTGAAATCAGTCATAGCCCATCTATACAACAGAGTCCTCTGAAGTCCTTAACAATGACAGGGGAAAATGTTCCCAATAATTCTTGGTGAAAGAAGCAGATTACAAACCTGGCAAAACACTATCTGGATTATGCAAAATACATGATACAAAAGAGAAGAAACAATGGCTACCTCTAAATCATGAGATCATAGGTGTTTTTTATATATTTCCAAATGTTCCTCAAAAACACAATATTTTGATAATACTAATTTCTATAAACAATAACTGTCATTTTTTCCAGCACTAGACCATTCCCAGGAGTATGCCTGACAGAGCTTATGGTGTGATCTGAGACCCCATTAGCAGAGGAATCTATAAGGCAAGGATGAACCCCAAGTTCTGTTGAGGCTTGAAAGGCAGTGGTCTGCAGTGACTCGGTGCTCCAGCTCTGACACAACTATGTCTCCCAGAGACTGTTCTCCAGAGAGGGCCCACACCACATTCACCATCCTTTCATGCTCAGCTGACATCCTACCTCCTCCATAAACCTGACCCCAACATTCCAAAAGCACTATTCTCACTAGATTCTGGTAATAGTCATTCTTATAGGGTTGTTTGTAAATAACGCTATAAGTTTATAATAAATTTATTAAATCCCTATAAATTATTCTAAACACTATAAATTATAAATTTATACCAGAGGCTGCTGTCCTGGATCCATATGTAGGTTTTGTTCAGACTGCATATTGTTTAAAAAACATATCAGCAAGTTTCATGTAAATACCCATTTGGGGGACTTCTCTCCAAAAAAAAACAAGAAAAAGAAAGGGAGCATCAGGTAGCATTGAGCCCACATACTGACATGGCAATAATTAGGCGGCACTGATTCACAGCCATCCTCATGGCATGGACTCTGCCCCAGTCCACCACTCCCCATCATCTCCTCACCCTGAGCTGAGTGTCAACTGATCATTTCCACTCTTGTTTCCTTAGTAGTACAGAAACATTTCTCTATGTACTTGTCTCTGTCAAAGGTGGGGAAATGAACGACTGACCAAATGGCACTGTGTCGTAAGAAAAAAATTAAAGGAATCACACCTCTTTGTGAAGTGAAGAAAGTTCTCACATGTTTAATCGGCAAGTGGAAAATCTGTTGTAAAAATCATAACTGAAGACGACATTAAAATATATGTATTTGATAAAGTTATCTTATTAAATGGCAAAATAACTATCAACCTCGCACCTTCATTTCTATTACCTTCACGGCTTGTGTGGGCTCAAGCATGAAGACCTTTGGGATAAGTCTTTTCTCTCCTAAATGTAAGCTCCCTGGGGGGCCAGAAACCCTTCTGTTCCAGAAGCCATATTGCACAGCAGTTCAGACAGTGCACTTCAGAATCTGACAGACCCAAACTGGAATCCTGCCCCTGCCATTCTACTTAGTCTGTAAGTGTTGGCAAGTTTCTCAACCTCTCTAATCCTCTTTCCTCACCTGTAAAATGGGGACGTTAATACCTACACTTAACAGGGATGTCCTGATAATGGATTGAGATAATGTGTGAAAAAACTTAACAAAACAGCTGGCACAAAACAGTGGTTAAATAAATGGTGGACGTAAAACTATTTATTACTGTATTTCTTTCATATACCCCATAGCATAGTGCTGCTACATTTTCAGATTTCCAATAAATATTACTTGAATTGAAATTAATCTGCAGCTGGTTTTCAATTCAATTGTATCATGGTCTTAAGGAAACTTCCTTCTATTATAGGAAGATATTGGGGGGGAAAACATCAGCAAAATCAAACTTAAACAGGTCAACATAAAAGTCTCAGAACATTCTAAAACCTTTCTCACTATAATTCAAACCATCCATGACTGTAATTTCACAATGAAAAAAAAACCAAAAAAATGTTGAAGTAAATATATAAAGTTTAAAGATTTATATAAACTCCCTCATTACATGTGCTTCCACTTATACAAAGAATCATTCCAAAATTGGAAAAGAATCCCATGGAACATGGATTGAAAGGTACAAGAAAAACCTGATTTTGCTGTTCTCTAGTTTTAATGAGGTAAATTAAAAAAAAAATTACAGAAGAGTTGATTTGGATTGTCATTAAAGAAGTGATCTGGGATTCCATCCCCCCAATTAAATCGTAGTTCATAATGTCATTAAAAGCTGCTATTCTAAGTATTTTTGGAGGTTCAAGAGGGATTCTTTTCTTTGATGGCATGCCAATTTTTTTTTTTTTTACTTCAGCCAAAAAAAAGGATACTTTAATAAATCTCTCTTGGATTTGCTCTGCAGCTTATTAAATCACTGTCTTCTCTGATTCTGGATCTGAAGGTTTCTTTCTGAGATTAAATTCTGCGATCAGTCACATGGAAGGGGGAAGAGATGTGAGGGACAGCCCCTTCTCAGATCTCCAAGTGTAGAAGGGACGTTTTAGAACTGGATGTGCTTTACAACACTGTGGGTGGGAGGGGCAAACCCCTATTTGAAGATCTTTGATGCCTCCAAATGCTCTGATGAGAAAAAATTTAGGTCCTCAAAACTCAACAGCTCTTTCTTGAAGAAAATAAGCTGGCTGCAGCATGTAAATCCTTTTACCTTTTCCAGGGTTCTGAGTCTGGTTGTGTGATCTTGAGGGCATCATGCAATTTCCCTTTATCCATTTAATCTTCTATAAAATGTCCCCATTACTTGCCCCTAGCTCAGGCAGGACATTTAGAAAGGTTGGGGGCAATAAATGGGAGAAGGGGTTTTTAGGCACAAAATGGTGTTAGAAAGATTCAGCAAAATTATCATTGTGAATCAGAGAATGATTTTTAACATCATAGATTTTCATTGTTGGTACAGCTCTGGAAAGTCTTGCTCAATTTCACAATTTTTCAGTTGTTCTACAGAGGTTAAGTGACTTGCCCAAGATCACACAGCTGTTCAGTAAAAGAGATAATGCACATTAGTGTTTAGCACACTGCCTGGTGCATAATGAGCTCTCCACAAACACCAGCTGTGGGTGCTACTGCTGACATTACTGTTGTTGCTATTATTCAGGTCTCTTTACTCTCATTTCAGTGCTTTTTTGATCAGATACATAAAGAAACTACAAGAAGGTTGCCCTATGGTCCCAAGCAATTTCTTGCTTTAAGAAAAATAATCATTCAAAGAAACCATCTCATTTCTTTCCTGAGAAGATCCAAGCCTGGAGAAGTGCTATGTCTTGGCCCATAATTCCCAGGATGCTAACATAACACAGGATCCTAATTTGGGGCTTGCCTTGGGAAGGAGAAGCTATCGCTTTTTCCTGATCCTTCCACCCTCAACTAGCAATAGCACAGAGGAACTGCACCCTGTGGATCAGGGATTGAATCCAGGCTCCAGAAACCCTGCCTTCAAGTCCCCAGGGAAGAGTAATGTCCTAGAAATGCAAAATGACACTGGCATGGAGAAAGGAGAGACTGCCCAGCACCTGAAACTAGGAACAATACATAACAAATGGCAAAAAATATAAAATCAGATTCCTACCTCACACCATATATAAAACATAAGCTCTATAAGTTGATTAAGAACTTGTGTATCAAATATAGAATTACAAAATGCTTAATAAAAATAAATGAATATCTTTTAACTATGATTAAGAAAGATAGCTTAAACAAGATACAAAAAGATTTGACTATTAAAATGATGAATAAATTTGATCGTATTAAAAGTAAGAACTTCTGTTTGAAAAAACACATCTTGGGGCCGGCCCGGTGGTGTAGTGGTTAAGTTCGCATGCTCTGCTGTGGTGTCCCGGGGTTCGCAGGTTCAGATCCCGGGTGCGAACCTATGCACCACTTATCAAGCCATGCTGTGGTAGCATCCCACACAAAGCAGAGGAAGATGGGCACAGATGTTAGCTCAGGGCCAATCTTCCTCAGCAAAATGAGGGGGATTCCAGCGGATGTTAGCTAAGGGCTAATCTTCCTCATAAAAAAGGAACAAAAAAACACAACTTAAGTAAAATGAAAAGACAAGTTTTAAACAGGTAGAAGATATTCATAATACACAAAATCAGCAAAAGATGAGTGCGAAGAATTATAAAATATCCTGCAAATCAATAAGAGAAATACAACCAACCCAACAGAAAAATGGACAAAAGACAAGGACAGACATATCACAGACACGAAACACAAGTGGCAAAGAAACAAAAGATTTTCAGCATCACTGGTGACCAAGGAAATGTAAATCAAGACAGTGATGACATATTGTACACTCATCTTTTTGGCAAAAATTAAGAGGTGGGACAATATCCAGTGTTGAAGAGAATACGGATCCACAGGATCTCTCATGCATTAATGGTGGGAATGTAAATTAGAGCAACTCCCTTTGAAAACAGCTTAGCACTATCTCCTCAAGTTAAATATTCAGATCCCCTATGACCAAGCAAATCTACTAGTAGTCACATGCTCCAAAGAGACTCTTGAATATTTATAACAAGAGACACGTACAAGAATGTGCTTAGCAACAATGCTTACAATAGGAAAAAGCTGAAACAACCCAAATGCCTAAAATTGAAAGCACCACAATGGAATTTTCTACAGTCATCGAAACAATGAACTCCAGCAACCTGTAATATGAATAAATCTTAGTACAATATTAAGTGAAAAAAAAGTAAGTCCCCCCAAATTACTCACAGTTCAATACCATTTTTATAAAGTTAAAATAACCCAAACACTAGGAATATATACAGATGCAATAGAACTGTATAACAAGGAAAGCAGCAGAATTATTAACAAAAGATTCAAGAATGTGGTTACCTTAGGTGGGGAAAGACAGAGCCACGTGGTTACATGTAGGTGACTGTTAAGATTCCAGTTTTTGTTTTGGGTGGTGAGTGCATGGATGTCTAATTTATTATTAAAAATGACTAACTGGATATGTAAATAAATAAAACCTGGCCCTTGTGTGGACCAATGATGAGGTGTATCATGAATCAAGTACTATGACAACTCCAGTTCTGTACAACTGAGGTCCTTTCTTTCCTTCTCCTTTTTTAAGGGACACTGGCCATTGAATAATAGTGTATTTTACAGCCAAAATCCACAGAGTAGTTTCTGAGAGCTGATATCAGCAAGACCTTAAGTAGACTGGCACACAAAAAAATAAAATATATCCCTAATCCATAAGGAGTTCACTCCATCAGCATAGACAGTCTCGTAAAGAGACAAATGAGAGAATGAAATGTCAAGCATCACGATGAAAGTCTGTGCTATGCACAGTGGAAGCCCCTTCTCTCTGCCCACACTGCTCTCCTTTCCCCTATTCAGGCTCTAGGAGCTGTGCGTCCAACTAGAGAGGGGTCAGTCGAGGGACAGCCTGCATGAGAATCCCTTGGAGGGCGGATACTGTGCACATCGCTGGCTCCCTCCCCAGATCTTCAGCATCAGAATCTTTGGGTTAGGGTCTAGGATGCTGTGACTTTAACAAACTCCCCAGGTGCACCTAAGGTTTGAAAAATCTCCATATCAGAGTTCTACACCTTGTTTTATTCCCTATGTGAATCCAGAATAATATTTTGAATGCACTGAACTCTCCACGGTCACAGCTCTCCCCACTGGTCAGGCACACTGGCAGCCATTCCACGTTATAGCCCCACAGAAAAGAGACGGGGAAGACTTCTTTGGAAAGGAGGAAGATGTGACAGAGGGGAAAGGCCATCAGCCCCTTTGCTTGATGTTGAGACCTGAAGCCACAAGATGTGTGTGCCCCAACATCCCCTCTTGAGCTGAAGTCTCAAAGAGAGCTATTTTAGGTAGGTTGTGGGGAAAAGCCAAAAGTAGAGTCTTTCCTCCCTTTCCTCAATGGGTCCCTGGAATACAGTTCCAAATGACATTTTGGAGAGAGGGAGGGGACCATTTTGAATCAGAAAGACTGGTTAAATCTGAAGCCACCAGATATCATTAATTGAAAATTTTAAGTTGCCACAGTACAAAGTGAGGTGGAGACTCAAAAAGATTGGATTAGATTATTAAAAGCAAACAAAGAAACAAAAACTAGAAGCTCCACCATCTTTGCACATTGAGTGTGGTGCAGAAATTTGCAACTTGCCACAGCTGTATCCCCAGCACCTCCCCAGGCCCTGACCTGTAGTCGGGACTGAGGAAGTGTTCAATGGGACTGGGCAGAAATGCCTGAGACATCAGGGAGGACTCTGCAGACTGGACGTCTAGTTTGGGGCTTAAAGGGATAAGCAGAAAGTACTGGTTAGTTTCTGGGGGTAGGGGAAGGGAATAGGGAGGCAGTAGAAGGTACTCCAGTCAGTTCTTGCAAAGAAAAGAATTGTGAAAGGGCATGTGCAGTGCAAGGAGCGATGAGAAGCCAACCATGAGGCTAGAGCATGTCCTGGGAGGAAGAGGACTTGTTCCCTCACTGCCTTTTCCTTCAGAACAGTCTCAGTGCCCGGCCTGATGTGGACATCTCAAGTCTCAGGCAGCCTGCTAACACTGCCGCTTGCAGCAGGGAAGCTGTGCTCTGAAAAGCTGCAGTGACACAGCAACCACTAGCATCAAAAGTCCCGTCTCCCACTCAGGCAAAAGTCCCTGTACACAGCTGTCAGAGAGCTGCCTGGCATTTAGAACAGGGCCGGGGTGGGGGGTGGGCTGGAAGAAAAAAATCCCTCAGGAGGGTCAGTGAGGCACTTTTTCTAATATGGAGAAGGAAGCACTTCCAACAAGAAAATAAACACTATCTTCTCCTTTTAACTCATTCTGAGAATTAAGCATCGTGTAGTGGAAAGAAGATGGGTTTTGTTATCCCAACGACTTGGGTTCCAAATGCAGCTCTAATACTGTGAGTGGCGGGGACAGTGCTCATCAAACATTCCATGTGCGTGCCTTCACTTCCCGTATTCCTTGCAGCTAGACTGGGAACTTGCGATGGGTTCTGGCCAATGGACTCTAGATGGACATGGTGGGTGTCACTTTCAGGGTGAGGTAGTTAAGAGCTGTTGTACTTCCTCCCTCCCTCTTTCCTGCTGCAGGGAGGCCATGGGTACCAGCTGGAATAGCTCCAGAAAGGACAAAAGGCACATGACCTTCATCAGACTTTGCACAAGAGAGAAATAAACCTTTACATTGCTAAACCACTGAGATTTGGGAATCAACTTGTTACCCACATCACATAGCCCAGTACACTAATACGCTAATATATTGTGCAATATTTGGTCTCATTGGGATGAAAGTTACTTGACTTTCTAGGCCGTGATTTCCCCACCTATGAGACGGGGATAATAATACCTAAGTCATTGGGTTGTTGTAAGAATTTAATGTATGTTTATGTCCTATTTAGTACCTAGTACATAGTTGGTGTTTAATAAATATAAGTTTCTCTCTTTAAGACACTGTCGAAGTCATTGTTATTCTTGTGGCTATTATTTGGTTGTTATTGTTATACAATAACTACAATAGATGCCTTTAAATAAGCAACAACTGTGTCGGGCACTCTGCTAGTTGTTTTATATATGTTATGCCATTTTTGTAGCTAAAGAAATCAAGGCTCAGAGAGGCTACTACTTGCTCAAAGGAACACAGCTCAGAAGTGACCAACCCAGGATCAGAAACAAGGGTTGCCTGAATCAAAAGTCCATATTCTACCAGCAACACTCCTACTGATGCTTTTCAGACGTGGAACCCTGGAGGCTCAGAGATGTCACCTAAGTTCACCAAGCAAAGTAATGAGTGCTCAAGTGACAGGACTTTTCTCTGCTCCCTGCCCGATGCTGCCACGATGTGATGATTAGAAAAGATAAACCTCCAGGGCACTGACACGGTTGTCTGTGCCCCTCCCCCACAGTTGCCCAGCCCATGGTGAACTGAGTTCCCAGCAGCTTCACAAATTGTGGCAACAGATAAGAAGAGGGGAAAGAAGGAAACTGTGTCTCGATAAAAGGAAACCTGGATGCTTTGTGTTCAGAGAACAGCTTCTCAACAAAGTTTCCAATGAAAAAACCCACTAGATGAAAGTAAATGTTGGGAGGTTTCCAAATCTCTGTCCCGTCTCTGTCTCCGTCTCTCTGTCTCTGTCTCTCTCTGTCTCCCTGTCTCTCCCTGTCTCTCTGTGTCTCTGTCTCTCTGTCTCTCTCTCTTCCTCCTCCTCCTCCCCCTCTCTGTTTGATTTGGAAGTTGAGAAAAACGAGCAATGTGGATCCTGGGGCAGTTTACAGTGAACCAGATGGCGTATCTGATTAGCATCAGATTACAAAGACACATTACTTAGATATTAGGTTCTCATGGGAACAGATCTGTTCCAAAGGCGCAGAGGTTTGGTTTTCTCAGAGACTCCCCTCAGAGCTCTCTCAGAGCATATCTGTTCATCCTTTCTCCCATCATCAGCACCAGGCAAGGCTGAACTTGGGTTGGAGAAGACGCCAAATTAGTCTCCACAGATGTCCCAGCTCTCCTCTTGCTGAATTCTGAAGTCACTCACACAGCAAGCCACTCCCTGTGGAACCTTGGCTGGGGACTTCTGACCCCCTCATCCCCCAGGCGAACAAGCTGTAGCACGCCACTGAGTCTGCACTACAACCCAACGAGACCCGCTCTGTGGTTATTTCCACTTTATAGCAGAGGAAATTGAGACTTACAAGGATTAGGTAATTTACTCAAGAGCACAAGTCAAGGAAAAGTTGAGGCTAATGGAATGGAGGCTAATTGCCTCCATGAAATAAAAAAAAAGTGTGTGTTTGTGTTTGTGTGTGTTTTAAAAGAGCCCTAAGGAGCAAACCATCCTGGAGGATGGCTACGCAGTGACCCTAACTGTGTGACCATGTTGAGGCCTGCAGCAAGGTAAACAATGAGGTGAGAACCACAGACATCTCACCTGACCTATATTTCTTCTAGGCATACACAGCATTGGTCGTTTGCAAAAACATTCTAGGGAAATCAAATAAAAACTGGAGAAACCATTCAAAGCTAGACCGGCAAGCACATACAGGCCAAGGCCCTCTTAGTCACTAAGTCCTGTATTTCTCAGACTCTGAGGAAAAGCACAAAGCTTCCAGGGAAACAAGGAAGCCTGGCTTAGGGTTATGTGCGACTGTCAAACACGAAGGGACGCCCTTATTGCAAGGAATCTGAAGGTCAGGACAAAAGCTGGGAAAATGAAAGGAGCAGCAGAAATAATAACCACAACACCAATAATCACAGTGACCATGGACATCATGCTGTGACAAGCACTTTAAATGCACTATCCGTCTCATTAGTCCACATAACTTTCTAAGACATTGTTATGTTTCCATTTTACAGATGAGTTTACTGAGGATGAGAGAGGTTAAGTCAATTGTCCATGGTCACACAGTTGATAAGGGTGGAACCAGGAATGAATCAAACCCAAGTCTAGTGTGACCCAAGAACCAGTGCCCCTAACCAGTAACCTCCCCTTCTCCACAGGTCCTCTGGAGACAGGCCAGCAGGATAGTCTGCCAACATTTCAGAAAGTGCTTGAAAGCCTTCTGGCCCCTCTGCTTGGTGTCAATACAAATGTTCGAGGCTGTGAGTACAAACAAATGTCACCAACAACATTCCAGGCAATTTGCACATCTGGCAGTTAAATGAGTACGGGCTCAAAGCACACAGGACGCCTCAAGGGGAGGACAACGGGAGGGATTTTATTACAGCTCAGACTGGCCAAGGAATCAAACTCACTTTCTTTCAGGATACAAAAGAGACACTCATCCAAGAACCACAGACACCTCGTAAGCGCGCATGAACTCAGGTTGTGTTCATTTGGAACTTGAGCACTTCAGGAGGGGAATGAGCTGAAATTTCCCTTTGGGGTTATTTGGGGAAGAGGGTTCACTTAGCAAATAAATAGTGTGAGAAGAGTTGCCTTTAAGCTGTGCCTAAGAGCATCTTGCTTTCACACCTGAACCAAGGATGGATAGACTAATTACACATAGTAGCCTCTTTAAAATGGGTCCCCAGAGGGCTCTCTAGTCGCCTACTTCCAGTCTCTGTATGTATTTAATGGTAAGAATTTTGCATTTCTCTTGTAGCTGTGTACAAGACCGGGGCTGGCCTTCTGTCAGTTAATATTAATCAGGGGTTTTTTACTCAGTCTGAAGCTCAGAGACACAGCAGGACCGGTGAGCAGCAGCTGTCCGGCCTGCCTTGTGATTATGCTAACCCTCGGGGGCCACCGCCTGGCCCAGGAGATGTGACTCCAGTAATGGAATTACTCCGACTTCCACTAGGCTGAAATCGATACCACATGCTCCATCCAGGACGGTGCTAGCACTCCATCTGGTCTCAACGCTAAGCCGGGCCCCTGACAAAGACGGCAGCTCTGAACCAGGAAGGGGAGCCAAGTAGCCCTGCTCTCTGCTGCTCGAGCAGCACCATATGTAGCTAGAGTCATCCTTGTCACGTCCCTAGGATGGGACTCAATTCATCTCTACAGTGACACCACCTGAAATCCAAGAAGGGACTGCCAGGGCAGGAAGGGGCAGGCATAGTTCAAAGCTTTCAGAGTGAGGGCAATTCATTCTGACGTGGAAGTCAGAACTTGAAAACCACAGAACACCCACTTAAAAATAACTAGTAATACAAGAAATGCAACAAGATTTACCAGGATTAGTTTCCCATCCCCTTGCACAAACCACCTTGCACAAACAAACCATGTATGCATTGCATTAATCTGTATTCACACATCTGTCTAAATGGTCAGGGAACTACAGACATGAATACAAAAATCACAAGAACACTTTTCTTCCCATGCTCTTCCCCTACCCTTAACTCCAAGAATGGGATTCAGACAGCAGTTTTGGATGTACCATGTTAACCACGCATTGGGGGGGGGGGAATCTTTACCGTGAAGTGGCTCCTGAATATTTCTGTGATTACTGGGCAATTTACATAAATATTCAAATTCACTCTATGAATAAATTTCAGTTAGGCGATGACTGATCCTCTACTTCCTAAGACCTCTTGTTTCTTACACAATTTGCTTCTCATCTTATCAGTACGGACAGAGAGGAATTTAACATTGGAAATGTTGGTCTTAGGCTACAGAAAACAGTCCTGACCCTCAAAAGTCATCTTTTTCACCCTCACAGGTGGGAGTGATGTCAGGAATGCCAAGTGTTGCTGGAGATGAGGTGGACGGTGAATACAGACTTCGAGGTCCTGTCTGGTCATATCTGGAGGAGGTATGGCCACCTAGGTCACCAACCTCAAAAACAGGGAACCCCAGGGCTCTTGACAGTGGGGTACTGGTCAGAGGACCAGTGGTTACCAGAGATGGGTTTGGGTGAGCAGAAGCTCTGACCACAACTCCTGCCCAAATCCACTGTCATCCCCAGTTCTCCAGGAAATACCATTACGTGAAGAAAAGCAAAGTACAGAGCAGTTGTATAATATGCTACTATTTGAATAATAATAATAAAAGACCAAGGGAGAACACATAGTATATACATATTTGATTGCTTATACACACAGTGTCCCTGGAAGCAAACACAAGAAACTGGAACCACTGGTTGCTCTAGAGAAGGGATCAGAGTTGCTACCCACATGGTCTAAAGGGACCCTTTTCGTGTGGTACCCCTTCATACCTTTGCGTTTTGATCCACGTAAATGAATTACCTATTCAAAAATAATTTACATTTTTAAAAACTAAAAAATCCCCAGTTCCTAATCAATCAGAATCTCTAGAGATGGGTCACAGGAATCCACATTTTAACAAGCTTTTCATTTTATTCTTACACTCTGGAAATTTTGAGAACTTCTCCATTACAGGTTCTTTCTACCAAAAGGACCTTCACCTACTTCCTCTCAAGTTGAGGACAGCAAGTATAAACCACACAGGGAAAAAACCTGACAGCAGAATGATCCAAAGTATACGACTACAAATTTACCACCTCATTAAACTTACTCAGGAGAAACAAACAATGCAACCTAAGCTTTCCTAAAATCAATTTAGATTCTGATATCTAAGTTGTCAGCTACTTCCTACTTTTCATATTTATTCAGACCAAGGCAGCTGTCAGAGAAGAAACTTTAGTAACTGGGCAGGTTGCTCTGTCTTGCCGAGCAAGTGAAGAGCACGTGGGGTTTATGGCACCACCCACCCAGCCACACCACCCACCCAAGCAAGCACTCACCTTGCTTCTTAAAGAGGTTGCTCTGGACTATCTCATTCATGGACTGGACTTTCTGCTTCTGGAGTTTCACCGGGGGGATGCAGGTGTAGAACTCATAGAGGAGTTGGCTGAGGGCAGGAAAAACAGGAGCACAGAGAGCCAGTTAGACCAACGTCTCCCACTTCACGGCGCTTACAGTCCATCCCCAGACTGCCAACTCTGCGGAGGCAGAAATGTTGTACATCTTGCTTCCTTGCCCTCCCCAATTGCTGGCAGAGCGTCAGGTGCATAGTCAGCCTTCAGTACATATGTGTCGTTGGTGATGGGGTTGAATATTAATAGCACTCAAAGAGACGTGAAAATCTGAAATAACACCCATGACCCTAAGCACTTAGTGTGTATCAGACACGCACTGTGCACTTGATATCCATTGTGCTGTTTAAACCTCACAACTCTGAGGCAGAGCCAATACTTACCCCAATTTTACAAGTGAGAAGACTAAGGTTTAGAAAGGTTAACTATCTTTCCCAAGGTTAGGCAGCTGGGGGTGGCGGGGGGGGTCAAAGAAACCAGGGTTTAAAACCAAGTTCTGACTTCATTACCATACCATTTTATTCACTAATGTTTTATGCTTAATAATGCTTTATGATAAGTCTTAAGATCAAAAAATGTCCTTAAAAAAAAAACTACGGAGTTGTGGGTTAGAACCAGTTTGGGACATGAAAAAGGAGACAGCTCTTCCCAAACAGGGTGAAAATAAAAATACTGCTGAAACAAAATGATAGCCCCTGCCAGTTTTCCAAAATAAGCTCATTGTGTTCATCCATTCTTTCAAGTACTTATTAAGCATCTATTTAATATGTGACAGGCAGTGTGCAGAGCAGTAGGGATACAACAGGAACAGACTCGGTCCCAGTCGGAAGGTTCACATACAACACAGAAGCACACAAATCAATACAAGGCGATACATGCAATGGAGGAAATAAATGGGGAGTTGTGTCAGAGAGTAATGGTGCAGGGGTTGAGGGAGGAATTTAATTTATTTACAATATTCAGAGGTAGCTTCTCTGAGAAGATAACATTTAGTCTGAGACCAGAAGGATAAGAAGAAGGAAGCAGAAATCTTCATATGAACAGAAAAAGGACATCAGTGAAAAACTGATGAAATCTGAATAAAGTCTGGAGTGTAGTGAATAGAATTGTACCAATGTTAATTTCTCAGTTTTGATAAATATACCATAATTATATAAAATGTGAACATTAAGGGAAGCTGGTCGAAGGGCATATGGGACCTCTCTATATACCATCTTTGCAACTCTTCTTTAAATCTAGAAGTATTCCAATATAAAAAGTTTTAAAAATCTTCCATATGTTATCTTGGAACTTACGTGAATTTAGGAAAAAGAAGAAAAGAGTACATCTGGCTCAGATGCCCCAATTATAACAGCATAATCACATTAAAATAATGGGTTCATTTCATGAGAGGAATGGGTGAAGGAGAAAGCAAAAGGGAGTTGATCTCCATTATCCCACCAAGTATCTGTAGGTTGTTCTCCATTTGTAACTATAGGGTTTACAGGCCAAAAACTGGAACCTCAAAATAACCTTCAAGCCCAGGTGAAATGGAGACATTACACCAAACATCAGTTTTTTGACCTACATGTTTGCATTCTGTATCATTTGCATCACCAAAGAAGGATGCTTATTTTATAGTTGGTTTTCACCAAAGTCTGACACAACAAAACAAAAATATAAAAATCCCATACTGGAGGCCCCGTACGAAGCTCCTACCATGTGTCCTCCCTGTCCCCATGCTGAGTGCCTGTCTGGAATTCCCTACAAGAGCCCTCCTCTCCCTTGGAATCCCTGGCTTGACAACAGAGCCCAGGAAAGTACATCATAAGCTCTCACCTGAGTAACTTTGCATCAAAGACTGTTTCCACATCATGGAGGACAGATGGGATGTATTTCAAAGCCGCCACCTAGGTGGAAAGTGAAATAAACATGAGTGATGCCCATACTTTGCAACATGACACATCAAGAGAGAATGATCCTGCATCCTGGGCACTGCTACAGTGATTCAAGATTCTGTATGCAGATTGAAACATTAGCATGTACTTTTCTGTATACACAAGTAGGTCACGACTTCTTCTGGCTTCCTCTTCTAGGAAGCAATAATGAATAGTAGAATGATCACAGACTTTGAAGTTATACAGACATGGTAGTCAAATCCTGGTTCTACTCCTTAGCAGCGATGTGGCTTTGGACAGAACACTTAACCCTTTCTTATGTCTCAGTTTCCTTATCTGTAAAATAGAGGAAATAATGTCTATTTTGCAGGATTGCAAAGATTAAAGACAATATAAGTGAGGCAACCAGCAGAGCACCAGGCACATTTTGGGTCTACTAGCTGGGTTAGGAAAACTAGGCATTGTGTGCATTGTTTCTTTCCTCTGTGCAAGTTAACTGATGCTTTCAGAGGGAGGAGACACACCCAGCTCCACGCATAACAGCACCATTTGCTAAGCAGTAGAGCAGATTGCAATTTTCAGGAAGGAGCTGTACGTGATATGGCTGGAAAATAATGTTTAAGAATCCAGTAGAAGTATGTATTTTTAATTTTCTTTTTATTTTTCTATATACTCTAAGTGTGCCATGGTCAACAAA
Source organism: Tapirus indicus (assembly GCA_031878705.1). NCBI lineage: Eukaryota > Metazoa > Chordata > Mammalia > Perissodactyla > Tapiridae > Tapirus > Tapirus indicus. Next base: position 80,900,065 of record CM062925.1, on the reverse strand, counting down.
TATCACACTTTTACAATCATACCAAAATAAAAATAGTGAAAATTCCTTTCTTAAAAAGAACCTTAGTCCTAGCCATATACAACTGAGCTTCTTGATTAATATAAATAACAAACATGACTACTCTCTGGGAACTTTCAGTCGAGCAGACACCATGCTGAACACCATTGTTAGACTGTCTGATTAAACCTTATTTCAGCCCGACAAGGGAAATGCTATTTTCATAGATAAGGAACCTCTAGTGAATCAAGTTCAACAACCAGCCCAAGGTCATGGCGTTAGCAAGTGGGAGAGCCAGGATTCCAATTCAGGCAGGCTGCTCTAGAGCCACCCCTCTTAACCTTTAAGGTACTTGACCACCTCACTCAAATAGCAACTGTCTCTCTATGCCTTCATCCTTCTTTTTCTTGTTCTTTATGATTTTTTAAAGTCAGTAATATATGTTTGATGTAAAAAAAAATCACACAAGATAAAATATTAGGGTGAAAATTGTTCCTGAAGTCCCACATCTCCATCTCAGCTCCAATTCCTACTCACCCAAAGGGACCACTGTCAGCATCGTCGTGAGCTTCCTTTCAGACTGCTTTCCATGCACAAATATGTGTGTGTGTGCATGTGTGTGCATGTGCATGTGTATGTGTAATTTATACAGTTCTGCAAATTGCTTTTTGCAGCTGACCATATACCACTGGTATTTTTACCTGTCATCTCATAGAGTGCACTCTCCTCCTTTCTAACCTCTACACAGCAATGCCTGTATGGGCACACCATACTTCCTCAAGCCCTCCTCTACTGCTGGACTCCCTGCTATCTTCAGTTTTTCTTTGTTATAAAATATGTGGTAAGAAAATATTTAACACATACACTCCTGTATCTATAAGAATCCCTGTAAGAGGAATTAGTGCATCAAAATGTATATACATACATACATCAGTATACACAAATGTATATATATACACATTTTAGGAGATATTGTCATATTACCTTAGAAAGTAAAAAGAACCAATTTCCTTTTACTCCTTTCCCTATAACATTGCTAACACTGGTGTACAAATCTTTTTAATTATCAATTTTGCAACTCTTTGGTTTCTAGTGCAAGTGGGCACCTTTTCTATATTTATTGAACATCTGCATTTACTAAATTGCTTGTTCATATTCTTTTCTCATTTTTCTCTTGGGTGATTTCTTTCCTGATTGGTTTGTGGAATTCTTTATGTATCATTAATATTAACCCTTTTGCGGTAACACATTTTGCAAGAATTTTCTCTTGCTTGTCCTGGAGTTCACCTGTTGCTTGTCTTTTAGCTTTGTTTTTCATATGATTCATTGCACAGAAGGACTTTAATTTGTATGTTGTCAGATTTGTCAGAGTTTTTATTTACAGTTATTGGATTTTGTGTCTAGAGATTTATTCTTTATTCTTTCAAATCAAGATGACAAGAGATAACAAGATTCCAAAGCCAATGTTTCTAAAACTATGTTCTGTTGAGACACCCTTGCCTCACAGGATAGTGTTAGGTATTCTGCAGGGTAAAAAGGATTTGCAATCAAATAATTTGGGGGAAGTTTGCTTTAAACAAAGATAAATCAGTAAGATTTTTTTCATTGCAGAACTTTTCAGAATTTTAATATGTTAGATGAATTATGACATTCCTCCAGGCAGTCACAGTGGACAGTGCATTCCAACCTCGTTGTCAGGCTGTCTTTATCAGGAAACACCAAGCAGATACAACAAAAGCAGATGCCTGCAGGGCTGGGCAAGCAACTGAAAGGAGTGAAAAGGGATGAGCACAGGCCAGCGGGAGGTGATGAGAGTGTGGGATCCACACTCTGTCTAAAGAACGAGTCATTGTTCATTTGTGTTAACACTGTGCTAGCCAAATCAAACACATCTGCAGGCTGCACTTCCCCCTTGGGCTGCCAGTTTACAACCTCTAAATTCTAAGAGACACAATATACTGAGGCGCATGCCCTGAAAAAGCCTGGTCCAAGCACTTGAGCAAACTGTTCCTTCCTTCATTCTTAGGCCAAAGACCCCAGAGCTCTGGGCCAACAGGACACGGGCAGGGATCCCAGTGCTCCATCTGTGTGCACCTAGGCCCATTTCTTCACCCCTGAGCCTCAGCATCTTCAACTGGGGTAAAGGAGAATGATGTGAAATAATGTATGTCATACACCTATTGCAATGTCCGGCATGCAATAGGCCCCCAAAAGTGAACGTGCCGGATCTTTCCTTGCGTCATCTCTCATGCACCTGCTCTCATTGCCCAGTGCCTGAACAAAGTATAAAGTGTACTCATCATAATTAAGACCAAAGTGAGAGGACAAAAACAGAAACAAAACCCTCAGCAAGTTAGGGAAAGCCAGACTTCAGTGTCTGCAGCAAGTTGCTGGCTTTCAAGGGCCGCATATCATTCCAAGGCTTTGGAGTAATGCTGCAGAACAATCTCACCAGGAGTCCACATCGGCGCCCACAACTAAATGCTTCAGCTATTAGTGAGGAGGGGTTGGACAGGGCTGGGAGAAGGACTGCCTTGGAAAGAGCCAATCTTCCCAGGTTTGGGCTGGCAATAAAGCAAAACAAACTGAGTAGCTGTCACTCTGAGACACAGAGGATGTGATCAACTCAACTGTAGAGTATTAAACTTCCATCTGGTCCAGGCGGCCTCACAGAGAAGTGGCAGGCCTGTGGTTTTCTTTTCCGAGGGGTCAGCAGCACTGGCCGCGGGGCTCCTGTCCACAGTCCTCCCTTTCACACAGCCCTGACACACCTGAGTGGAGTGAGAGCAAGTAGCACCCCAGACGGCACAGCAGCTCAACCATAAGACCCGCTGGAGACTTTATTTCTTACATGTTTCCGGGGCCTGGGAACTAGAAACAGCTCAGCTGTTTAGAACTGTTGGCCTCCTAGGAACTGTGTTGCTTTATTGTTGCTATTATTTTTACTCTCATTAACACTACTATTATACATAAAATAATATTACTTTCACCCCATAGTATACATTCCTACATTGTATATAATACTTAAGCAATACACACACAGACATGTTTATATATGTGTATGAATATGTGTGTGTGTATATATAAATAGGATTATTAATCATGGGGTTTTAAAATAGCAACCATTATTGGAAACTTTATGTGTGTCAAATACTTTACATGCATGATCTTGTTTCCTTCTTACAACTACTCTGTGAGTAGAGGCCGTCCTCTCATTTCACCAGGAGGAAGCTATGGCACAGAGAGGTTAAATAATTTGCCAGAAGCCACAGAGATAACAAGCAGCACAGCAAGGACATGTACCTGACTGTCCAACCGGCTCCTTACCAGCAGCTCTACTGCCATCTGCCTTAGGAAAGGCTTCCATCTCGGCAAGTGGGGAGGTCTCAGTAGGGGAGAGAAGGCTCATTTAGGGGAGGAGGCAGATAAAGAACCTTCCTCCCTTTATGAGGATAGTTTTTAAAACAAGGTACAGTTTTTCTGACATCCCTTAAGTTAAGGATCCTCCTCACCACATATATGGGGAGTTGCAAGAATAGCCACCAGGAAAATATCTGCCAGGTCAGTAATTGCTTTATTAAGTGGCACCAAGTGAATTTCCCACATTAATCATCAACTCTGGGCCCCTCCATGAGAGGCCAGGTAGAGCCCTCAAGAAGAGAGCCAGACTCAAACCAAGCAATAGTGATTTTACTGGTCCAGAGAGGTCACGGGAGGACACCTGTGATGATTGCTACCCAGATGGACTTCACCAGAACTTATAGTCTTGGGCTGCTAGCAAACAGCGAATGTCTGAAAATAACAAAAATCAAAACCAAACAGTTGCATTCTCTCAAACTCAGAGGGGACTTGTCCTCTGGGTTTTTCCAGACTCTCTCTCTCTAGTGAAAACAGAGTAAGAGCGTACAATATTGGTGCCAGCAGACAGAATCCTGGCCGAAAAGAGCACATTTTGCAACGACACAAGATTATACAAGAATGCTTGACATCTGCCTCATTCGAGAGCTCAGACAATATTTCCATCCCACCAATTTTCAATCCTTTTATCTTAGCCAAGTGATGGATGGTCAAAGTCCATGGAAACTGGACAAACAACGTCATAGGAATTCACCACAGCATGACCACAAGAAGCCAGCTTCCTTAGGGGTGCTGAGCTGTCTCTGAGGAAACTACATGCAACTCTCTCAGGACATTCAACCTCGTCACCAATCTTTCAGTGAAAGAGAAGGGAAGAGGGACCAACAGGTTCCAGAATACATGTGTCTCCACGCTTTCTGTAACCCAGCATTATGCTGGCCCCTGAGGCTTGGCATGAGGACGGAGAGTTCAGTGTGTACAGCGGCCAACTGAGGAGGGAGACTGTGTTCAAGTCCAGGTGGATCACTTTTACCCACATGTCCTTGGGAAAGTTAACTCTAGGTGCCCCAGATCCTCATCAGGAGAATGAAGGGGATAAAGTTACCTACTTTATCGGGTTGATATGAAGATTAAGTGAAAAGTGTGGATGACTACAGTGGCCTCAATGGAACAAAATTTCATCCCACCTGCCATAAATCCGTCATTCCCAAATATTACCACTAAGCATGGGGCATACGGTTGAGAAGGGGAAAGAATTACGGGATCATTTAGCGATTCGAGGTGAAACTCTAGCTCCTGTTGTTGAAAATTGAGCCTCGGTTCTGCTACCTCTGGGGATTCAGCATATAGCCTGTGGGCCATTTCTCAGAAATGGACCACTTTCTTCTCTTAGTTTGGACATTTGAACATTTTACACCAATTAACAACGAAAAAAGAGGAAAGGAAGAGGCATTCTTAATTAGCTCGCCTTCATGACTATGGACCAAACATCTGCTCATCTCTACTGTTGTTTACTGTTGTTTATTGCTTATCTGCCTGGCATTTTGCCAGAAGACTTGGGTCTTTAATGAAACTATACTTTGTTTGGTGGTGATTAGGAACTCAGACTCTGGCCTTACACAGACTGGATTCAAATCCCAGACCTGCCACTTCTTAGCTGTGATTAAGTTACTCAACCCCTCTAAGCCTCTATTTCCTCATCTGTAAAGTAGAGATAAGAAGAATATTTGCCTAATAAGGTTGTTGTTATAAAAATCAAATGAGCTAATATACATAAAGCTTTTAGCTCAATGAATGACACATCATAAATGCTAAATCATAAAACAGTGGAAGCTAATAGTCATTCTTTCATTCATTCAGCCAAAAGATATTTGAGTACCTACTATGTGGCCCCCACTGGTTCAGTGGAGATATAAGAGACAGAACCCCCTGTGCTCCTGGAAACTCTAGTGGCTTTATTAGCATGAGTGGCAGTCATAGTGGCCAAGGGAGCATGTCATGCAACATGAGCTGTTCATTTATTTCCACTTGTACCATCAAATTGGAGCATTATGATGAATCATTGACCTAAAGGAGAATAGATCAAATGGATCTGCACAACGTCACCAAATGCCCTTTACTCACATTTAAGCTACATCCAATTCACAAGCATCTGGTGTTGACTCTCTCAACCTGCCATTGTTTTATCAATAAGGCTCACAGGGCTGGCACACACAGGGACTTAAGAGCACATGGCCCATTACCGAAAGCACATGGAAACCCCTGGCCTAACCCATTCCTTGTGGCTTAGAGAAGAATATTAACTTGGAACCTGGTGGAATGAAATCCTATGGATAGGTAAAATTTGGGATGAATTATTAACTTTATGAGCCTCCTGTGGACACTGAAGACAGTGATTCCTTGCAGACCTATGATAGGATTAAAAACACTGTATATGAAAGCCCAGCTTCATGTCTGGCACATGGTAGGTACTCAATGGGAGGTGTTTTTAATGTTCTTTCCAACCTCTCTGAATGGCTGCCTTTAAATTCTCCATAGTTTTGGGTGAGCTACTGCCATGCCAACTCTAAACAATAAGGAAAACTACAGAAAGCAATTCACAAAAGCCAGATGAGCCTTTAAAAATGAGAAATAACGTGCTTAGGTCCCAGAACTCCCAATGGACAAAGCTGAGACTGAACCAGATTGGCTCCACTCTGAACTAAGGCAGGCATGAATTAGAGTTTCCCCATAAGCCGCTACCCAGCTGGAAGTGTAAAGTTTGAACCAGGAATGTCAATCACTGGCATTCTTACTCTATGCCTCACCCAAAACTCACAGCAGACATTACTAATAGATCACAGCCCTCTTTGCCACTGTACCCCAGGCAAACTCAGAATGAAGACTCCAATCATCTTGCACTATTTCACTAGGGGAAACTTTGCCTTACATTTTTTTTTTCCCATAGAGTCAGTTCTTGTGGGTTTATTTGAAATTTGTATCTGTGCTTCTTGATCTAGCTGGATAACTGAATGTCCTAAAATTGTTCAGCCTCATGTGATAGGGTTAGGAGCACAAATATCCCCTTCCAGACTCCGTGCTAGGAAAACCCTCCAAAGATTCTGTTCTCTGATGAGGTAAAGGAGGGAGAGGTATAAACGGCTAAAAGTTATTTAAACTGAACTATGTAACAAGCTCTACACTTCTTGCTTTACATACATTACTACATTTAATCCTCTCAATAATCCTCTAAATTAGACATTAGGCTTCCTATTTTATAAAAGGATAAATGGAGGCCCAGAAAACTGAAAAGGATTTGCCCAGTGTTACATGCCCAAATGTGGATCCCCAATTTCCCACCCAAGTCTCTTCGGCTCAAAATCCAAAGCTCTTTCTCCTGCAGAAAATGTCAAAGTCTGAGAAGATTCCTTGTGTGGGGGGGTGCTAACATCACATAGCCTTGACCCCTCTCCCTCCACCAGCCCATTCCTCACACCCTAAAACAGTATTAAATTCTCTTCAAATGGTATTGTCTCCATATTTGAATGTGACTTTAAAATCTTCTTTGATAACTTTACAACAACCATAGAAATAGGTGGAAACATCATTGATTATGTAAATCCCTGAAGCTAAATTTGGCCCTTAGAGCAAATTAAAGAAGAGATGAAGCTCCTTTCCATGACGCTGGGGTGGAAATCTATGAGGAGAAGCCAGCATAATCTGGCCCGAATCCCAGGGAAGATGAGGCATTTCTAACACAGCTACCCAGACAACAAGAACCTGGGTAAAAAGACTTACACCCAAACCATAATAATCATATTAGTTCTCTGCATTTGCATAGCATTTTATAATTTGTTCTTTCACAGATAATGTAGATTTGATCCTCATCCAAACGGTGAACTTTACAGATGAGGAAACTGAGAAACTGAGAAGTTAAGTGATCAGCACAAGGTCATACAGTTGATAAAGAAGAACATTCCTGTTGACCCAGGTGTCCTCAGTACCATGAATGCACACGGGGCATCTTTGCGTCCTTTCTTTTTCCTCCTTTCTTTCCTACCTTCTTATCCCCTCTGTCCCTTTGTTCCTTCCCCCAACATATGTGTAGTTCATCATAGGAAAATAGGTGCTGGATTTGGAAAGAGTGACTCCATGGTGGCTTATTCCCATCATCTTTTTCAAGGTCACATGGTCTTTCTCTGTGAACCTCTCCCTCTCTGGGACATCTGCCCCTTCCCCCTCTTCACCAGCTGGCTTCCTCTGTGTTTGTTCATCATTCCTGCTCCCTCACACTTCAGCTTCATTGGAGCCTATTTCAGATCTGACTCAACGCTATAGGCTCTCTCATTGCAACCAGTCATCCTTGGCCCTCACCGGACACCCTAACACTGTGTGGCCTCTCACTGGAAGCTCAGTTGCTTCCAGTACGATACAGCTGGGGTGACAGGCTCAGGCTCTTATCACATTTCTTCACGCTGTCCCCTACTCCTGTTACTCCCTTTGCTTTAAAATGAGGAGGGTTTGAAGAACAGAGGAAAGACTTGAAGAAAAGAAACAGCAAGAGGGCGGGGAAGGTGAAAACTGTAAGACTGCAGTCCCCATTCATCCCAGAGAAAACACCCAAGCCCAGTAGGTGCTAAATGGATAGGATGAAGAACAGTATAATGTAGCCGCTCAGAGCGTGGTCGTTAGAGCCAGGCAGGAACAGATCCCATCCTTAAACCTCCCTGCAAGGGAGCCTGGAGTGAGTGGTATCAACTCTCTGAGTTTCAGTTTCCTCAGCTATGAAATGGATATCTTGACACCTATTGGGAGGGTTGTTCATCCAACAGATATCGATTAAGCATCAACTATGTATTAGGACTGTTCTATGTGCTGAGGATACAACGATGAATAAGACAAAGCCCCCCTCTACACACACACACACACATACACACACACACACACACCCCGAGCATTTGTTAAATCAATGTAAGCCATTAGCAGAGTGATTCCCAAATTTTGCTTCACATTAAAATCACCTGGGGAGCTTTTTTTAACTCCCGTTGCCCTGGTCACACTCTGTACTGATTAAATTAGAATGTCTGGTGATAACCAGGCATCAGAATTTATTACAGATCCCCAAGTGACTCTAACGTGCGAAGTTTGGAACCCATGGCGTTAGCAGCAAATGCTCCCTAGACAGACTTCTACCTCTGCCTCCTCACCTCCATCCTAGCTGAACACTAGTACCTCATTCATTCTAACCATCAGCTGGGCAATCCCAGGCATACTGGATATTTAAATTAGCAACTAGGAGGATAATGTTGATTAAAAGAAGAAGCAGAATGGGCCAGCCTGGTGGTGTAGTAGTTAAGTTCGTGCGCTCTGCTTTGGCAGCCCGGGGTTCGCAGGTTAGGACCCCAGGCGCCGACCTACACACTGCTTATCAAGCCATGCTGTGGCAGGTGTCCCACATATGAAGTAGAAGAAGATGGGCACAGATTTTAGCCCGGGGCCAATCTTCCTCAGCAAAAGGAGGAGCATTGGCAGCAGATGTTAGCTCAGGGCTAATCTTCCTCACCAAAAAAAAGAAAAAGTAAAATAAATAAATAAAGAAGAAGACATAATCTGCATTAACTCATTGGTTTAGTTCAATGTGTTTGGGTTTTCTTAATCACAACCCGTGAGGCAGCCCCTCCTGAGTACTTGCAAGTATATTCTGTGCAAGTTACGAAGTCTTCCTAAAACAGCTTCTCTGTTGCTAAACTCTTTTTCAAACGTAGGGGTAGACCTCAAGATTTCTCAAAGATTACAGTTTGTAGATTAGCATCATGAACCACTAAATTAGAGGACCACTTCTCTCCAAATTATCTCTTGTTTATGAGGAGGCTCTCTGATTCCCAAAAGGGCACCTGAGTTTAGGGTGTTGAGAATAAAAAGTGAATGATCTAAGAGACTGCCACCTTAACTACTCTCACCATTAGAAGTGGATCGGGTTTGACCTATTTCCTTCCAGGTAGCAAAAGCTTCAGAGCTATTTTAAAAGAGGCACTGCCACCTTCATGGGACACAAACGGCAAATATGCTTTCTCACGTCCTGAGGAGCCCCTGGTGTTCATGATCCTCACACCACAGGGCCAGCCCAGGCCTTCAGTTAACACAACTGTGGATTCAAGCAAAAGTAGACATTATCTCACCATTCTGTTATTTATCAGATGACCAAAGGAAAAGACAGATTTTTTTTTTTGTAGTGTAAACCAACCTGCAAAAGGATGGTTGTCTTATATTGACTTTTCATCAGGTTGTTGATGGATTCAAAGAGCCGTCTCATGGATTCTTCAAATTCCATTTGTTCTTTGCCTTCGTAAAGCCTGAAAGAAGACACATCTGGGTCATTTCTCAAGCCAACGTGCAGTACCTTTGAAATTGTGTGCCAGCTACAAACTTCATTTAAAATTGAAAAGAGAAAAGGGTGGGAGAAAGGGACTTAAGGGGAGAGGGCGTTGATTCAGCAGTCCCTGCATGCCTAATTCACTCGAGGGAAAAACCTATGTCCACCACCCAGAACAGATACCTTCCAACTGACTCAGCATAACAAATCCACCCCTGCCCATCTTCTTTTTATAAACCCTGAAGAACCTCAAATGAATGAGACTTGTCCGAGCTGAGGGGACATTAATAATTTCACCCTTCTGCAAGAATCAGAGGAGAAATTGTGGTTGTCAGATCTTCAAAGCATCATGGAAACATTGAGGAAAAATATTGTCATTTACGCTGCCCTTCCACTCAGCCACTGCTGGCCTGTCAGAGGAATATGGTCGGACAAGCCTGTTCCATGTCAGGGGCCTGACCTTGCATTTCAGGAGTGTACTTATTACCTAGATTAAACCTCTGATTATAAATGCCCTACGTTGTTGTGGCAAAAAACGTAAACATAACGGAAAGGCATTACTTATAAAGTGAGGCTCCTCATTAATCCTGCTGTGAGATTAGCAACTGTTAACATGCTGATGGATATCTTTGCAGAAATTTTCAAGACCTGTACTAACACACACACGTGACTTTCTATGGAAACCGCCCCCTCGTGTAAAATCAGCCTCCAGTCTTATCGCCCCCTTGGCCAGCCTTGGAGTGTTGTTCAGCCCAAGGCCTCTCCAGACACGTCTTTTTTGTGAACTGTGGAAAATCTGCAGCCTAATCTGTGGCATCCTGCGCGAGATACAGAGAAGAGCGCTCCTGTCTCCAGTTCAGATAAAGAGCGTCCCCTGTCACAGCCCTACAGTCAGATGCCATGCGGCTGCCGGCTGTGGTAAGGTGCTTTCCGGAGATAAAGCGCTGACACACTTAGCAGGTTTGTTTGCTCCACCAGCCACAGGACGGGCGTCCGTCGCTGCCACCTCAGTGCTGTCTCCACTAAATCCCCACCCACCCCTCACCTCTCTTTTCTCCCCTTTCTGCTTCTCTTCCACTTCCTTTCTCTGTCTTTGTGTGTCTCTCTGTTCATCTTCTTCTGAGTATTATTCAGTCTATCCGTGGGCCTCTCTGTTTCTTTCTGCTTTTTTTCTCTCTCTCTGACTCCATTGCTCTCTGTCTTAATCACTCTCTTTCTCACCTTCTTTCCTAACTAACCCCTTGCTAAAGCCCTCCTCAGGTAAGAAGCTTGAGGGGAAGCCAGTGCTGAATCTTCCAGTTACAGGGACCCGGCAATTGCTGCTGACTTTCTGGGTGTCTAGATCAACGTCACAGAGACAAGGCCGAGAGGAGCCAGGAGTCCTGAAGCGGCTTCTCTCCTTCTCCCTTCTCCCCACCTCCGTTCGCCTCCCTCCCTGTCCCCTCTCCCTATTTCCCTCTCCTACTCTACTCACTCCTGGACCTTCTTGTCCCTCTAGCACAGAGATGTCTCCACAGAGTGTGTGTTGAGAGTCAGTCCGCTCTGGGCTCCAGCCTCCGCTTGGCCCTGTACTGCTGACGACCTTATTAACAATCGCAAACTTTACAGAGCATCACGCTGCCCCAGACACTGTCTGTGTGTATATTAAATCACTTACCCTCACACCATGAGGCGAGCCCTTTCATTAGCCCCATTTTACGGATCGATGAAGCTTAAGCAACACACCCAAAGACTCCACACCAGTAAGTGTCAGAGCCGGAGTTCAATCCTGGCTATCCGGCTCCTGAGCAACCCTCTCAACCACTTTGTATACCACTTTGCTCTACGCTTTACTGTCTCTCTTAATTCCTGGAAGTCTTGGTTCCTCACCTACAAAATGTAGGCTGTAAGCAGAACTGTATCCAAGGATTGTGAGGAGACCAGCTCACACGTGAAGTGCCGGGCACCCTGGTCCCAGTAAATGTCAGCTGTTGTCTTGCTGTTGGTAATTGCAGGAGTAGGAGTATTACTATTGCTATCATTCCCATTTCACAGATAAGGACACAGAAAACTCGTAAGAAGTTTCAACTCGCAACTTGCCCAAATTCCATCAAAGTGGAAAAGATGGGACCAGATCTAGCAGGGAGGAGGGGAGAATCCTAATTCAAAGAGGCGGTGGTTTCCTCATGAGATGGCACTGTTTGTTCTTCTACGTGCCCAAAGCCAAGCTAATGGATGCTCCATCCTCCAAGCCTTCTATCCTTGAAATCCGTTACTCCTTCCTCTAGCCACAGCTGCCTGAAAACATTTATAAACCACGTCATAATCCCTGTTAGTGGTCTATGGTGTCTCCCACCCACATTTAACACCCAGACGTGGCTGCCCACGGGGGACTTGTCATTATTTACATATATATGGACTTTCTCTGTAAGGTACACTTATTTGCGTATTTGCATGTGTGTTGGGGGGGGCTGGGTCCCACCAGGTCCTCTTATTGAGAGCCACCTGTGCCCCCTACAAGAATGGCTCCTGCAGCTTTTTTCCTGCTGGTTGACCTCCCATAACTGAATGGTCCCATGGTGGCTCCCTCCCTGGAGTTTGACATTTTTAACAGAGAAACATAAAAATGGTCTTTGTTGGGAGGCATCTCAATGGCAATGCTCCGGAGAGAATCTTTGTGAACTCCTGCTGAAGACTTCCCTGAGGCTACCCTGATTGCAAACCTCTCTGTGTCTGGTTATTTAACTCTTTTTGGATATTATGAGCCACACAAATATCCTACTAGTAAACTCCCTTTTTTGCTTAGACTAGCTCCAGATTTGTTGCAACCTCTCTCTAGTCAGAACTCCACAGGGTGGGACAGGCTTCTTCCTGAGGCTCCTTGGGGTTCTAAACCAAGAGCTGTGGGGAAGGCCAGTGAGCACTTAGTCCATACTTCCCATTGTACAGACGAAGAAACTGAGGGCCAGAGTGGGGAAGTAACTTGGCTTCACTGCCGTCTTTTAAATGTTATTTGACCAAGGTGTGAAGGAAAAGGGACTTTTAGCCTATAACACCAAGTCAAAGCTGTCCATTCAACTTTAAACTTTGTAGGAAACTGAATTTAATTTCTACCAGCAAGACATATGTGATTTGCTCTAGGTCACAGACTACTAGTGGAATAGCTCGAACCAGAACTCAGCATTCTCCTCCTATGCCCTGAGAATCTAACGGGGGAGGGCATATGACACAGATCCCATGAGGCCAAGATTGGGGCATTTGCCTCAGTGGGAATAAAGCTACTCCCTGTTATTCATGTCACAAGTTAAGTACTTTGACACCACACTCTGGTCCAGGGAAGGAAATATCTTCCGCATCTGCCTAAGCTTTACAAAGGATAAAAACAATTCTGTGGGGAAACGGCTTGCATTTTACAGTGGCTACATCATTAAGCAAAATTGTTGCAGTCATCAATCATGCATGTGTGTGTGTTAATTTTTAAGCCTGAGGTTTTACTTGGCGGGAATGGGAAGACGAGTTGGAGGAGATGACTAAATTTAGGAAGAAGAAAGGAAACAAAAAGCTATTTAGTGTAAAGGGCTTTACCAACTAGCCAGACCCCTCCATACACTGGCTGTATACACTCAGACAAATTACGTCTCTGAATCTTACCTTTCTTATTGATAAAACAGAGATAGAATGCTCACTCGAAGGACTATTCTGATGTGAAAAAAAAATGAGATAATGCCTTTCAAGTGCTTAATATTGCAGCTGGCACTTACTAAGTGTTAAGTAAATATCAGCTACTCTAATTGTTGTTGATTCCTGAGTACAGACTGATCCTATTGGCAAACTCTCTGATCTGAGTGTACATAAATAAAAGGAATATTTCGAGGGAAGAGTGATTAAGGAAAAAATACATAAGGTTTTAGATTATGTGGAAGAAATAAACTGATGATGGGGGGGCCATTCAGCACTGTGGGGCATCCCCTGAGAAGAGAGAAGAAAAATAAAGCCTCATCTATCTGCAAGGCTTTCGATGTGGCCTTGAAGTCAAGGGCATAGCAGATGTAGTTTCAAGGTCCTTTTTTAGCACTTGGTTTCTGTTATAGCTTCAGGAGGGAGACATTTTTTTCTGGCTTCAGAACACCTAGAAAGACGCTTCAGAAACCAGCTGATCCTGCCAGGGAACGAATTATTGAAGGGCCCGCAGGCCCTGACCACAGGAAAAACTGGAACGACCTGCGAGGCATGGTTCTGGGGCATGCGAGTCCAAGCACAGCAGGCACTCCAGCTCCCAGGGCGTGGATAAATATAGTGATGCTCGGCTTGCATGTGATTCATTAAGGAGACACTGTACACAGCTGAGCACTCACCAAATGCAAATGGGGCCCCATATGGTGTGTCCAATGCTTTGCACCACCTCTTCCACGTAGGTACATAAAGCCTCAGCCTAAAAGGGAGATGCCAACCTCAGGCCAGTGGCCCAAAGGGAGCAGCATCTAACCAGGGCAACTTCAGGCTGGGAAAGCTAGCGGGAAGATTTGCTTTAGAATCCAGGGGTGGAGGGTTTCCTGGCGCCTGGCTCCATTTCATTTTCTATACCTCGGCCACTTCAAGCTCCTCTAAGCCACATTCACAGGCATCCTCCTGATCTCTTCCTCACCTCTTTGAGGCAATATAGAAATTCAGGTAAGACTGCACGGCTTCCAAACTCTGCCCTGCCACTTGTCAGCTGGATGACCTTGACTAAGTCTCTTAATCTCTAGAAGACTCAGTTTTCTCATTAGTAAAATGGTACCAGCCCCATAAGGTGGTTCTACAATCAAATAACATGTATAAAGCAATTAGCACAGTGCCTAGCCATAGTAAACGTGCGATAAATGTTAGCTGTTGTTATATAGTATCATATTTTTCTTCTGATCCTCCCATTTTTGCTTCCCAAGATTAAGGAGAAAGAAATCAGCACCTTCACAAAGACAATTACCATTTCCTGAACACCTACTGTGTGCCAGGCACTGCAGTGGAGATAAACATGAATAAGACTCAGTCTCTATCCCCGGAGAAATCGTGAGGCAAGCCAACAGGGAAATCATGTATTGCTATATAGTGAGAAAAATTGAATGATAAAAGTTTAATATTATTACTGAGCGCTTCCTAAGGGTCAGGCAGTATGCTAAATTCTTCGCATGGATTAGCTCGTGTGATAGAGGCTCTTATTATCTACATTTTACATATGAGAAAAGAAAAAAAAACTGTTTAAAGAGGCACGAACAAGGGGAACGGAAAAGCAGAGGAGGGAGCAACACTGACCAGTTAGTCACCTAGGTGGTGGCACCCCTCCACCCTCAGCACCCCACGCCCCCATCCAGCCACACAGCCCACAGCCCGTCCTCTCCACCTCCTTGCTTCCTCCCCAGCAGTCCCGGAAGTGCCCTGCAGGATTAGACCTGGGCCCCAGCCTCGCTCTGTCTCCCTCACCGGTCACATCTTTGCCTGAATTTGCTCTTGGTGAGACACACACCTGACTCATTTCACAAGTGCCTGGGAGCAAGACGGGATTAATTAGAAGGTTTCTAAAATAAAAACTCTATTTTAAATATCCCCATGATCATATAGGGAACTGAGAAAAATTACTCAAATAATGAGGTCACACCATAGCATTTTGTTACTTTGCCACACATTGAGATAATTTTGTGTCCCCAGTGATGCTAGGCACTTGTGGAATACCACAGGAGGCAGGCCACGTTTTTAGTGAATTTCCTTAGATGAATGATACACACTTCACACAGCATGTAATGCAGATGGTCTCAGCAACCGAAGCCTCCCTGTCCCAACACCTCATTCTTTATCACCACTTATTTGCCTGTCTTCTCCGTTAGAGTATAAACTCTGGCAGACAGAGATCAAGGCTAACTTTGTCATAATATCCCCATGTTTAGGAATAGGGCTAGAACATCAAAAGTGAGTTATAAACAAATGCCATCAACAAATGATAAATTATTAAGTGAACGAACCTCAGTACTTTCACTGTAGCTGTACAGAAATGTCTTATGAATCCAGAATTCATTGCAGTTCAGCTAATTCTAACAGTACCCAAACAAGAACTCAAGGATGGTGTTAATAGTCATTTTCAGCTATGTAGCCTTTATTTATTGTTATTACTTTTACTACTAGGACAACTATTATTACTAATAGTATTAGAAAGCATTTGCTATCTAACTAGGCACTACGTTAACTGCACAATGTCACCCAACTAGTAAGTGGTAGAGTCAGAATTTGAGCCCAAGAGTGTCTGGCTCCAAATTTGACTCCTTTAACCACTAGGCAATACTGCCTCCAGAGAACAGGGCAAAGTAATAGGCGATTGCTGGGAACTGCAACAAGTCAGAGTGGGTAGGAAAGCATCGTTTGCCCAGGGGATGATGTATGGGACTGTCAAGGGAAGCTAGATGGGTGGCTCTAGCCGTTTTCCGTTTGAGCTCTAAATTCAAGGTGAATTTAGATTGGCTGGTGTTCCTACCCACGAGCCAATAACTCACTCTATTAGAGTAGGTGTAAACTAGTGACTTTACAAAAAGAACCATTAAGCCCTTCTGGTTTCAGAAGAGTGATTACTCTGGAAAATCCACAACACTTTAAGACCAGAACCTACCTACCTCTTCACCTCTCTCTCTCTCTGTCCACCCGCCCCAAGCTAAGAAGAAGAAGAATTGTAGCCAAACTAGTGGCTGAGTCTGTCTGAAAATCATCCTTGCATTTATTGCTCCAATTTATAGAAAGAAACCCTTCAGGGCACTCAGCAGACACATTTAAGTCAAGGCAATAGGGCTGGAAAGGGCTCCTGAAAGAGAGGGTCCCCTCATGATTCACCTCTTCCCTGCATGGTCATTGTCACCACCCCCATCCCCTCTCCCACTACCAAGATCTATGGACCTGAAATGAATCAGAAATTGTAGATTAAGACATGGAATTTTAGTGCAATGAGGCTGGAGTGAGCTGTCCAGCTCAACAGTGGCCAGAAAAAAATCTCTTTCAAAGGGTAACAAGATTGAAATGTAAAGTGTTATTCTGTCAGAAGAGAAGAAGTAAAGCAGTACCAGAAGGGGACTATGTAAGGAAAGGCTGGGGTGACTGCAATGTCGCCCGAGTCTTGTCAAGCAGTCCGGTGGCCACGAGAACTCCACTCAGACTTCATTTAATTGAATACCACCAGCAGCCGAGAGGCAGGGCTCAGACCAGCTCCTGGTGCCAATCCCTTGTCAATGACAAAATTATTTCTACTTGAGCTGTTACTTTTCCAGAGGATGACATCTGAGGAGAGATTACCCCTTAAGGCAAACTGCAAAGAAGTTTTACTAATTAGCCTCCTTCCTGTATATCACCCCAGGAAAGAACAATTTGCAGATGAGAGGAAAAAAGACAAACTCAACATGTGGGGATCCTGTTTGTAAAAATGTCTAGAATGAATGCACAAAAATTAATGCAATCCCTGAAGAAAAACTGCCTCAGATGGAAGTGTAAACAGCCTAAATAAAAAAATAGAAGTTAACAATATGGAAGAAATGAAAGAAAAACAATCCATCTAAAACATTCACTTTACTTTTAAAATATGGCAACCCTGTGTAATAAATTAATAGTAAGTACGTAATAAGATGCAGGCAAAAGCCTTCAAAAGAACTCTAAGTTATGAATAGAGTGTGAGGTGTGCCCGGCACCATCCTTCATTCTACTGAGAGGAGCTGCAGCCTTTATGTAATTTGGCAAGAAGAACTGAGTTGCATAATTCTGCACTTAAGTAAATTTCTCCATTAGCATGAAAAATGGTTTTTTCCCTCAATATAATTAGAAATTGAGTGTTCCCAAAGCAATGTTCCTAAGGATAGAAACACACACGCGCGTGCGTGCGCACACACACACACACACACACTCACACGCACTTCCATGGTTCCAAGACATACAGAGAAAAACATAGATGGCATCATCTACTCGAAAGAGAAGCTAATATTCAGCAGAGTCCTTCTGGCTCTTTCTCTTTACGCTCAGTTTGTCTAAAAGTGTGAATACCAAGAAGAAATTAGGTTTTGATTGCTTCTCTTACCATTTCTTCCTGTAGTTTTTTAATGACAGAAAAAATTTAGTTACACATACACACAACCCTAGTATAATACATTAAGTCTATACATTAAATTTATAATTTCATTACCTCTTAGAAAAGAGATCATATATGTCAACAGTCCCCTTATATACTTTTACATTATATTCTGATTTTTTCAATAAGTAGATATTACAGTTAATTTTAAAAAGAGATGTTTACTCTTTCTTTGGGGTGAATGTTTACTGTCCCCCAGCTCCTTTCTACAATACTCCTTCCCCCAAAGTCTTTCCTGAATTCTCTCATTCTCAGTGTGGGAATTTGGGCTGGAGCCTGGGGATGTAGCTCAAGGTCATACACCTGGGAGCAGGTTTCCCTCTACAATTACAGAATCAAGAGGCTGATTTCTCACCCACCTCCTAGTTCTTGGCATGGACTGCAGCTAGAGAGACAATTGCCTAAGAAATGTCAAGTTATTATTACTCTAAACGGTGGTGATGCCAAGAGCATCTGAACTTTGTCCTTTCATTCTGCGGCTTCCAGAGAAAAATAATTAACCCCAGGCTTCCTGCTCTGTCCCATTGAGAGGCTTGACATTTGGTGTATGAAGTTAAACAGAATTTTTAACATTTTCCTTACTAATGGTCCTGGTTTTAAAAATACATGTGCAGTAAAACTCTTTGTTTTGAAATCTGGGCACACCTGAGGAAGTGCCAAGTTCAAACACGCTAAGGTTTGCATTACTGGAGACCTCATTTGAGTAGTTGGATGGCTGAGGGCCAGAAAAGCCGCCAGCAGAGGGCAGTGTAGCAAAAGAGCCACGGTCTGGGTCTGCAGGACTGAGTTGTACACCAGACTCCAGCATTAGAGTGTGTTGTGACCTTTAACAGGTCACTTCACTCTGGGCACTGGTTCCCTCATCTCTAAGTGGATCACATTACCACTGAGGGAAACCTCCAGGATTCTTAACTGGCTTCTGTTGTCAAAGTGTCAGATAGGGCACGCCAATCATCCAAGACCAAGCCTGCTCGCCCTGCAGATTCCCCAGCACAGAATATGGCTCCATAGGCGCCCAAGTCAGAGCATGAGGTAGGTAGGGAAACGTTGTGTAAGTTTAAGGTGTACAACATGATGACTTGATACATGTATATAGTGTGAAATGATTACCACAATGAGGTTAGTTAACACGTCCATCATCTCACACAATTACAATTGTGTGTGTGTGATAAGAATACTTAAGATCTACTCTCTTAGCAACTTTCAAGTATATAATACAGTATTCCCAACTATAGTCACCAAAGCCATTTACTATCCTTCATCTTCATCAGCACTACCTTCATCCAAGTCCCCAACAGGTCTCACCTGTAGGGGTTTCTGAACCCACCTCCCTTCCTTCACTGACCCCCTTTCAATCCATTTTCTACACCATAGTCGGAGGGACCATTTTAAAAACACAAATGTGATCCTATCATTCTCTTGTTCAGAATCCTTTAATAGCTCCCCATTTTCCTCAGAATAATGTCCAGATGCCATGGCCTGACCTTCAAGGATCTTCAAGATCTGCCCCTTCCTACCCCTCCAGGCAATCTCCTGCTACTCTATCCCTCCATCCCTGAATTCCAGCCACGTTGGGCTTTCCACAGCTCAACTGAGTCAAGCTCCCTGCTATCTCAGGGACCTCCTTCCAGCTTTATTTTCACCGACTGCACCTCCTCCTCTGCACCTGCCATCTCCTACTCATCATTCAGGTCACAGCTTAGATGGCACTTCCTGCAGGACACTTCCCTGACCCCATGATGAGATTTGATCTCCTTGTTATGTGCTCTTAAGGCACCTCACACACACGTGCCCTTGATTTCACATGCATCCACATGGCTATCTGCTTAATGACTCCTTTCCCAGCTAGACTAAAAATCCCATGAAGATTAGGCCTGAGTCTGTCCAATTCATTGTCATATTTCCAGCGCCTAGCAGAGTGGCCTAGTGGCTAAATAAATATTTGTTGGACAAACACTTGATTGCTAATGCAAACCAAACCTCTACCACTAGACAAATATTTCAACTAGATAGAAATGTTCATTATCAACTCAAGGGCTTAAAAAGAGGAACCAAGCTTTAGGGCCCAGCATGCAGGGGACAGGTATGTAATATGTTGGTGCTGAATGTAAGGAAGAATAAATGCTGAACTAAAGGCGTTCTAGAAGTTGTAGGCCCTAAGAGCAATTCTAAAAATGGTGAGAGACACCCTGTACCGAAAAGCTATTTACCATCTTTAGATTTCCAGGCCCTGAGATGCCCTGTGAAGAGTTACAAGGACACATCCCTCCTGCCCCATGGATGGCTTCGGAAATGGGGGAAAATGGCGAAATGCCAGATTCAGAAAAGCAGGGCATTCAATGCATGTAGCAGATAAAGGCTCCCGTGTGAGTCAGTGCAGGGCCCTCAGCATGCTCTCTGTTGGCTTCTAGGGTTTAGGAGAGGCCATCAACTGATGCTTGTTATAGTGAAGAGGTACTAGATTGTTACATTAAATCATATTGGAGGAGGGACTGTTGATCAAGGAAGAGGGGCCCTGACCCAAACAGGAGAGCTTTAAAATCTGGGGCTGCATTTTAGTCACCAGACCGTGCTGCCCAGCTGTGCATTCCTGGCCTAAAAACAAATGTACAGAGCAATCAGTTACCCCAGTAAGCAAGCTAGATGGACAAGAGAAAGAAAAACTAAAAAATAGTGGACTCTCTAAAGTCTAGGAGAAGGGCAACTTTTGCTTGGCTAAAGCAGGTGTGTGTTTGGGTTTCCATAAGATAATTTATTCAACTAACAAATATCAAAATCAACACCCAAATATGTAAAATGGCAACTGTGATACATATTTGGGTGTCAACTTTTATTTCTCCTTATAAATTCCTTGATAGCATAATGATTGGCGTGTGGTAGGTGCTCAACAAATATTTTTTGCGATACGTACTTGAAAGACAAAATACGTGGGCAATGAGAATTTGAAGAGATTTGACCTCACCAGAAAATACAGGGATAGGTTCCCTGAGGAAGTGATGCTGAAGGTGATCCAGGAAAGGAGAATAAGAGAAAACTCGGAGAAAAGGAGACGGAAGGACATTCCATTCACAAGAAGAGCAAGCACACAGGCCCTGCAGCAGAAGGGAGCCAAGTCGGTCAGAGGGATTGAATGAAAGCCCCTGAACCCAGACCAGAGAAAATCTGGGTAAGCCAGGTGAGAGGAGACTGGCAGGCAGCCAGACCGGCAGACCCTCGCAGGCCACATGAAGTTCTTCATCCTAAGAGCAATGAGAAGAAATTAGAGTTTTAAAAAGGTGAACACCCAGATCAGATCTGAACTGTGGAAAGATCCTTCCAGAGGCAGTAAAGTTTAAAGACTTCTGCTTCTGACAGCGCGGTGGACAAAATGCCATGGAAAAATCTCTCAATGGAAATGACTACCAAAGCTGGATGTTCAAAACGAGTCAGTGAAGTGTCAAGAAAGTAAAGAATCCACAGAGGATAAACACATTTGCTCAACCCAGTGTCCTTAAACTTCTAGCCGGCTGCTTGGGGAGCAGAAGGGATGAGACCAATCCTAGGGCCCGCTTATTGGAGACCCTGGCATAAAGCTGGCATCCCAAATTGCTACACCTTCTTGTAAAGAAGGGTGAGGAAGAAATGTACTGCATGAAAGGGAACAGTAAGGAAACCCCCTGCTCCCTGGTGCTGGGTGAAGGAAAACACATCTCCATGGAGATTTCTTAACCACAAGTCAGTCTTCACCTGGATTTTGTTTTGTCTGTGTTTGTGTTTGTTTATCTTGTTTTTTTCCAAATTCGTGTTCCTTGCTTGGGTCCACAAGCAGAAATTTGAACTTTAATAGGTCTCTGGTTGTTAGTGCCCCTGGGTGAATGACAGAAGGGAATTCTGATTTTCTCTGGAGGAAAATAAAAACTTTAATTCAAGACTAAAAATATACAACTGATAAAGTTCCAAGGAAAATTAACTTTAAAAAATAATCATAACAACAAAATGTACTAGGAATCAAGGTCACCCAAAACGGAGACAGTAGAATCAGACCCACAAAGACTCCTCCTACTAGAATTATACAACAAAGAATATAAAAACCCCTATTTAGTGTGCTTCAAAATATAAAAAGGATGCTTGAAAACATGACAAGAAAACAATTATGAAAATGAAAAATTATATTTGAATAAGAACTAAATGGTATTTCTGAAAATAAATAATATAATAATTAAAAACTCAGTTAAACAGCATATTAGACATAGCTAAAGAGAGAAACTGGTAAGGTGGAAAATACATTCAAGAAATGAATCAGAATGAACCCAAAACACCAAAAAGATAGAAAATATGAGAGTTTACAAGATATGGAGAATATAATGAAGTCTAACATACATTAGTCGACATTTCAGAGAGATAACAGAGCATATGGGGAAAACGAAAATATCAAAAAGACTAATGAATGAGATTTTTTGGTTTTGGAATTGGCGTTAAAAATACAAGACTCCAGATTCAGGAAAACTCACGTCTATCCGTATCAACAAACTCATTCCCAAGTAGGCCACGGTGCAGCTGCAGAACAGCAGAGACAAAGATGAACTTGAAAGGCGGGAGAGGAGGAAACAGATCGCCCATGAAGGAACCGCAGTCAGACCCACTGCTAACCTTAACAGCAGATCCCAGCAAACCACAAAATGCTAGACATCTACGTCCAGGAAAACTTCCCTCCAAGCTTCAGAATAAAATCAGAGTAATTAAACTTCAGAGGCTTTACCAATAAAATTTACTAAGGTTAATCATAAAAGATTTACTTCAAGAAGGAGAACACATACGGGAGGTCAAAGATGACAGGAGGGGCAATGAACTTTTTTTATTGTGATAAAAAACATAAAATTTACCATCTTAACCATTTTTAAGTGTATAGTACAGTAGTGATGAACTTTTATTGGTAAAAACACATAAGCAAATACTGTTGTTTAAAACAATAATAATGTCTAATTTGTGGAGCCATCCCCAAAAAAGCAAAACTAAGATACTGCACAATTCTAGCATAATATATAAGAGGAAAGTGACAAGTCTTCTAAAATTCTTTTATTATTCAGGAGGACTGTAAAGATATTAACCTTAAATTTTATTAAGTTAAATATGTATGATAGAATATCTAAGTAGCCATTAATAGATTGAATAAAATGTAACTTTCAAACTAGTAAAGAGGAAAAAGTGTGTGAGAAAACTGAAAACAATCCAAAAGAAGGAAAGAAAAAGGAAAAAAAAGACAAAAAAATCAGAGTGGTGGGGCAGATGCAAAGCTAAGATGGTAGAAATAAATTCAAAACATTAGTGATCACAATAAAATCTAATATTGCTTCATGATGAACATTACTATCAAATTAGTAATAGAAAGGAACTTCCTTAAACTGATAAAAGGCATCTAAAATTTTTTAAAAGTTAAATACATAATATATATCACCACTTTCATTTAACACTGACCTAGAATCCTAGGCAATGCAATAAGATAGGTAGAAAAAGAATTAGGATTAGAAAGGGAGAAAGGAAACTTTCCATATTTATAGATGTTATAATTGTCTACTTAGAAATTCAAAAGACTCCACAGCAAATAGACTATGGAGGACAAGGATGGAAGCACATGACCATTAGAGAAAGCTAACACAGTGATCCAGGAGTGAAATGATGAGAACTTTGAGTAGGAAGTTGGTAGTGAAGATGGAAAGAGGTGAATGAATTTGAGAGACATTTAAGAGGGGGAAAGGTTGAGACTTGATTGTGGATTATATGGGAAGAAACAGAAAATGAAGTGTCAGAAAAGTACTATTTTTTTGCCTCATGCAACAATGCTGAATTGTAGGTCAGTGAGATGGCGGACATTATGAGTTTGGTTCTGGTCATGCTAATTTTGAATTGCCTTTGAGATATGAAAGTGGGAGATATCAAGTAAATGATTGGGTACACAGACCTGGAACTTGTGAAAAGGTCAGGCTGGATTTCTGGGTTATATGCATAGAAGTAGTAAGAGCAGCAATGGGTTTGAATTCGTTCACCCAGGGAGAGGGAATTGAGTCAAAGGAGGAGCAGGCCAATCTGAGCATTTAGGACCTCCAAAGGGTCTGAGAAGTATGAGGAGTACGAAAAGAGTTCTGTTATAGAAGCCAAAGGGAAAAAGTGTTTTCAGGAAGAGAGAGAGGTCAGTGGTATAAAATGCTGTGGTTCATGCTATTTCAGGTATTCTTAATTGTTGATGTAATAGTGTTATCAACTGTGGCTTATTCACAAAATATACTTAATTCTGGGCAAGTTCTTCATTTTTATCACCCCTATGGTACCCAAGACCAACAGGTCTGCCCTTCCTCCAGAATGCCCATCTGATAGGAAATCAGGAAATAATAATTAATGACACTATTTACCCCAGCAAATTGTGATATGGAAGAACATCCTTCTGAGGAAAAGTTCACCTGTCCCTGTGTATGCACCTCTGCATAGTGCACTCTGATGATCAAATCAAATGACTTTGACACTATCTGCTACTTTGGGTAATATGGGTGTTTAGACCCATAAATTAACAGATAAATGAGAATTGACTATAATCATATATTAAAAAAAAAAAACTTGTCCAAACTGCAACCAAAAAGTCAGGTGGCTGAAATATATATGGTTTTAAAAATAGTAAATGTTCTAATTGTAAAACAATAATATCAGTAGAGTTGAGAGATTGCAAGAAAAATGAAAGGGATTGCCCAATGATTTGAGGAAGCACAGGCTGTGTCTGTTCCCCAACCTAATTAAAGAATGGATGGTTTATGTCTGTATATCTTACAGGAGGTAACCAAAGAGGCTTGTGGGTATTGTGAAAACATACCTTTTAACTATAACTATGGAATTACTATAATCTAAAACACAAATGCTTTGCAAGACAACATGCACTCTGCTTGAACTCAATGCCCTTTACTCCTATCCAGAGTTGCGTAATCAACCCAGGGATTCACATTCTGTCACTTCCCACTGAGCTGCCCATTTCAGGTACCACTAGTCACTCACAGCTCCCTGTACAGCTACCTCGAAACTCAGTCTGAGTGTCCTCCTCAACACTAGACCAGGCAGCCACCACCAATCCATCCATGTGGCACATGACACAAACTCTACTTGCCATCTAAGTATTAGCGTGCTACCTCACATGCAAGCATTTTCAGTTAAATGCCTTCTGAGAACTTTGCAATACACTTAGAATAAACCTTGTGTGGTAGGCTCTGCCTGTCTCTCCAAATTCATCTTTCTCCTATTCTCCCCTTTTTTCACTATGTTCAGCCACATGAGTCTTCTCTAAATTTTTGAAAAACTTCAAACTCTTTCTTAGTAGAGAGCACTTGCTCAGACTTTCCTCCCTGAAGGACTATTCCTTCCAACATTTCCATGGCTGGTTTGTTCCCATCCTTCACATCTCAGTATAAACATCACTTCTTCACAATCTTCACACTATGAGGTGATCTCAACTTTAGAGGAGGAAACTAAGGCACAGAGGTAAGGAAGTCACCTGTGGTTACACAGGGAGTCACTGGGATTCCTCTCCACCCTGCTGTACCACCCACCTCAACTTGCTTATTTCCCTCACTGGCACATATCACGGTTTGCAACCAGTTGATATATTTGTTTACTTTATTTTTGGTTCCCCTCAGTATTATATAAGGGCAGCATGAGGGCAGGGCTACATCTCTCTTGATCTTTGCAGTATCCTAGCACAGAACTTGGCCAAATAGTAAGACTCAAAAATGTTTATTGAATGAGTGAATGAATATGTTTTTGCAACCGGCTACATTAGGAGAGTAGATCTGAGAGACAAGGGGACTAGTTTGGAGACTTGAAGGACAGTGACCATATGCACCTCCTAACTAAGTCCTTTTTAATTTTCTGTCCACGCCAAAGACACAACAAGCAGCAAGCCCAACAACTAAGCAATACATTATTTCCTCTTAAAGAAATAAATTCTACTTTGGGGTGATGTCTGTCTGAAGTGCATTTGAAGTGGATCACAAAGTACATCTAGTCATCCTCATTCAGTTCAGTATCCCTGACAATTATGGTAGCTTGGTGAATTTCACCCTCTGGCAAACTAGACCCTTTATTACCCTGCATGTTCATATTTAGTTACAGGGCATTTGCAAACACATTTCCTAAATCTACATATGTATTCAGTAAATTGATCTCCCACCGAAGGCATTCTCTGAGGAACATCAGCCTGAGCATTTGACAGAAACAGCCGTTTTTGCAAGAAGGCAAGGATTCTGGCAGCAAGCTAGCTCCCAGACTTTCAACAAGGAGTTAACAAGAAAAGGAAATTGTCTACCACTTCAACCTGGAAGAATAAAAATCTTGTGTCCTCCATGGCTCTCCCCTTAACTACCCACAGCACAGATAGTCTTGTTCTGCAACAGTAAGCCATTTAAAGGGACGATGGAGGCAGACAAGACCAGTGTCTTACACTTTGCTGTGAGCAAAGTATGCGATAGGTGCCAAGTAGGAAACAGTTTTCCCCAGCATCTGAAGGATCAGCAGGGGGAAGACAGTCTAGGATTATACTCTGGCAAAGGACAATCTACAATGTAGGTAATTCACATGCAGATGATGGGAAATCAATTGCACCTCAAAGCCCTGATCCCTCTGCCCCCTGAGGGCCTCCTGACTGGATACCAGGAAAGATGTGACGCTCTGGGAAAGGGTTGGCTCATTCACCAGACCACCTAATTGCAAAACATCTTGCCTCTGATCAGTTTTCAGTCCCCATGACCTCACTGGAACAGTTGATATTGCTGGCATTCCCCCCTTGAAATGCTCCCTTTACTGGCTCCTGGAATGCCAATCCTTCCCGCTTCCTCTCCTACGTCACCAATCTTCCTTCCGTGGGACTCTCCCCTCTGTCCATCCCTTCAACATGCTAACCTCCTGACTTTCATCCTGAGGTTTTTTTTTTTCAAATTTTCATTTTTATTGATGTCTTAATAGTGTATAACATTGTGGGGTTTTAGCCGTACATTATTTTTTGTCCGTCACCATGTGGATGCATCCCTTCACCCCTTGTGCCCCCCCCCACCCCCCTTCCCCTTGGTAACCACCAACCAGTTCTCTCTGTCCGTGTGTTCGTTTATATTCCACACGTGAGTGAAATCATGCAGTGTTTGTCCTTGTCTCTCTGGCTTATTTCACTTAACATGATACCCTCTAGGTACATCCATGTTGTTGCAAATGGGACAATTCTGTCTTTTCTTACGGCTGAGTAGGATTCCATTGTATATATATACCACATCTTCTTTAACCAATCATCAGTCGAGGGACACTTGAATTGCTTCCACTTCCCGGCTATAGTGAATAATGCTGCAATGAACATAGGGGTGCATAAGCCTCTTGTGATGGTTGATTTCATGTCCGTTGGGTAGATGCCCAAGAGTGGGATTGCTGGATCATAAGGTATTTCTATTTTTAACTTTTTGAGGAATCTCCATACTGTTTCCCATAGAAGCTGCACCAGTTTGCATTCCCACCAGCAGTGAATTAGGGTTCCTGTTTCTCCACAATCTCTCCAACATTTGTTGTTTTTTGTCTTGGTGATTATAGCCATTCTAATGGGTACAAGGTGATATCTTAGCGTGGTGTTGATTTGCATTTCCCTGATGATTAGTGATGTTGAACATCTTTTCATGTGTCTATTGGCCATCTATATATCTCTCTTGGAAAAATGTCTGTTCATAACCTCTGCCCATTTTTTGATCGGGTTGTTTGTGGGTTTTTTTTGTTGTTGTTGCTCAGTTGTGTGAGTGCTTTATAATTACGGAGATTAATCCCTTGTTGGATAAGCCATTTGCAAATATTTTCTCCCAGCTGGTGGGTTGTCTATTCATTTTGATCCTGGTTTCATTTGCCTTGTAGAAGCTCTGTAGTCTGATGAAGTCCCACTCGTTTATTTTTTCTTTTGTTTCCCTTGTCCGAGTAGACATGGAATCTGAAAGGATCCCTTCATGACCGATGTCAATTAGTGTACTGCCTATATTTTCCTCAAGGAGTTTTATAGTTTCAGGTCTCACTTTCAGGTCCTTAATCCATTTTGAGTTGATTTTTGTGTATGGCGATAGAAGATGGTCCGCTTTCATTCTTTCGCATGTGGCTGTCCAATTTTCCTGAGTTTTATAGCGCCTTATGCCATAGCTTCAAATACCTCTTTGGATCAATTTCTACCAAAACTATCTCCATTCTCCAATCTCCTGAACTCCAAATCTGTAACTAACTGCCTGCTTTACATCTACATCTGGCTCTGCCAATAAACACCTCAAACTTCACATGTCTCAAATCAAACACATCATCTTCCCCTCAAACTTGCTCCTCCCCTGTACTCACCATGCTGACGAGCAATGTCTGACCAAATCGGCCACAAAGTTCAGCCTCAGATCAGCTGACTTGGCCCCCTCCTTCAATTCTACTCCCACATTCAATTTGTTTAGGCAATCCTGCCATCTATTATCTCTTGTCTTCTTCTTTTCCTTCTTCTCCAGTCCCACTCTGATGACCTCAGTTCAAGTCCTCTTGCCTGGACTACGGCAATAGCTTCATCCTCCATATCATCTTCCCCTCCTCCACACCTTCTTCCATGTACTAACCTTACTTCCACACTAATCTTTCTAAAACATGAATCTAATCATGGTAATCCCCTGCTTTAGAACATCAATGGCTCCTGCTGCCAAAAGCAGGAGTTTCTAAACTGCTCCTATGAGAGCATAGGAAAAAAAAATTTTAAGCATGATTCTCAACAGATGCTTATTTATTTATATATCATACCATGTACTAGTCTAATTATAAGTCAAATGTTTATGAATCTTAATTTCTTCATCTTGGGACAAATTAAAGAAATTTTGAATTTTTACCCAATGCTGGTGGATTAGTTAGTCTACATGCTGGGGTGTTCACTCTGTGCTCTGAGGATGGAGGGAAGCATCTATGACAATATCCCCCAGTGTAGAGGATGAGATCAACTCCTGGGTCTGGCATTCAAGGTGTTTCATAGTCTACCTTCAACCCACTTCTTCAGAAACATCATCCCCCTCCTCCACCACCACAGTTTCACCCACCAGACACTCTTTTCCACACACGTGCTATTCTCAGGTGGGCACAGAACAGCACAAGGAACCTAGGCTTTGGTGTCAGAGCCCTCCCTGCCAATGTCTAGCTATGTGACCTAGAGTCACTTCTTCCACTTTTCTGGGCTTCAATTTCCCCTTCTGTAAAACGAATATAATAATGCCTATACTTTGCAGGGTTGTTGTGAGTTTCAAGTGAAGTAGGGTGAAAGTGATACAAGGCCAAGCACAGAGGAGGGGCTGAATAAAGAGTACCTTGGAGTAGCAGGCACAAATGGAAGTTCTATTTCATATGTTGTTCCCTCTACTTGGAACTCGTGATTCTCTTTTCTGCCATGGGTGGGCTTCTTACATACCTTTCAATGTCTAGTTTAAAAACATCACCTCCTCTGAGAAGAATTACTGATCCTCCCGTGGTGAGGTTTGTCACTCAAACCTGTCTGCCCCCCAGGAACCATTGGTAAGCTTCCATTGTATCGTATCATTGAGCATTGCTATTCCAGGGAACTGAGATTTTATTGCTGGTATGCCTGTCTTTCTTGCCCACTAGATTGCCACTACTTGAGGAAGTCTGACATTAATTTCAGTGTTCCCAGCACTTAGTAAAGTCCCTAGCACACAATAGGTGCTCAGTAAAAGTTTACCAATATTTCCATATGCAAAGGAAAAAGAGGACTGCACAAAAGTGTATGCATATGCATAACTTCATGTTATACAACAGCAACTTACTTAACGGGTCACAAAGCTCTTGCACATATGTTGTAAGAAGCAGGCTGTTAGCTCCCCCTCTGCATGGTAGCAACTCATAAAATCATAAATTAAAGAGGAGTAACTGTTTGACAATATCCCTTTGATGACAGTTTTCTCTTCCATCCTGATGTGCTGCCAGTTAATGTTATCATAAAATAATTTCATTAACTGCAATTGTGCAGTTTACTGAGCCATTACTGTCATCAAAAAGGGAAATTATATTCAAAACCGAAAACGGAGGCTTACATAGGAATAAATGGCATTAACATGCAAACAAATTACATGTAGGAGAAACAGGAATAGGGATGTGACCGGCGTTCCAGCCTCTGCTCAGCATAAACAGATGATTACATTGTGATATTTATTCATACATGAACAATGAAAACAAATCACACTGCCAAGTACCTTTGAGTTAAATTCATATTTGTTTAAAAAGGCAGAGGCTTGTGTATTCTCTCTGACTGCAGGCTACACTGGGCATGTCTGAGCTTTATTCAGGCAATCTTGCTGCCTAATATATTCATGACCTGGAGGATAAGCTAGTATATAATATTTACATAGGAAGAAACTGACCTGGTGGAAGGGTAAAGTAGGGGCTGGAAGTTGGGGGGCGGGGCGGGCAGAATAAAACAAGATGCAAATAAGAAGGCAAAGGAGAGCATCAGGTCATCTGATGCTGAAGGCAATCAGAGAAAGGGCAATGATGTTCGGCGGGGGGAAGTGAGCCAGACTGGGGTGTCCACTGGAGGTGTGAACCGTGCTCTTTTGATGCCTCTGGTCATGGAGTTGCAGCCCCAGGGCAGGCAAATGGCGCTGTGCACACCATGGCCAGCCTTCCTGGCTCCCAGTGAGGGCTGGGGAGCACGACAGAATGACCAGCGACTAGTTTCCGAGGAGTGGGAGCTCGCCTGCGCCAGCCCTGGCTCAGCTTTTCTTTATTCATTCCCTTGGAGGATACGAGGATGAAGTCACATTTCCTGGACAGTTTAGCCATAATGGTGAGGACATCTTTCCTGGTAACTCCTGCTCCAAGTCACCGTTTCCTTTACTGAAATCCTACTGTGCTTGGGGATGACAGCACCTAAACCCATGCAGCCCTGTGCCTCTCAGCAGCCCCCCATCACCCAGCAAGTTGACCTTTCCAGGTGGAGCTGCTGCCTCTCAGGACAGCCCCTCCTCTTGGCCAACCACATTTCACACTTGCATGGTTTGGGAAAAGTTCCAGTTCTTAAATGTGCTTAGTTGGATGA
Organism: Tapirus indicus; assembly: GCA_031878705.1. Lineage (NCBI taxonomy): Eukaryota > Metazoa > Chordata > Mammalia > Perissodactyla > Tapiridae > Tapirus > Tapirus indicus. The sequence continues at coordinate 80,869,150 of CM062925.1, read as the reverse complement.
AGGAGAACGGGAAGCCGCGCTCTACTAATTCTTAGCTTTGTGACCTTTGCATTTGAATCTAAGCCTCGGCTTCCTTCTCTGTGAAAGGGGGATAGAAACGGTGTCCCACTTCACATTGAATGCGTGCCAACTATGTGCCAGGTGCTGCTCTCGGTGCTCGGAATACAGTGAGAAACAGTCAAAGACTCCTGTGCTCCTGGAGCTGATATTCTAGCAGGGAGAGGGCAGAAAACAAAAGCATAATTAATGATTGTATAGTACGTTAACATGGGGTCATTCTATGGGGAGGGAAAAAAAGACAAAAAGTAGAATGAAAGGGAGGGGAATCAGAAGTGCTGGGGGCAGCGGCTGAAACTTTAAATAGGGTAGTGCAGGAGACATTTGAGCAACGATGTGAAAGAGGAGAGGGAATGAGCAGGCAGATGCCTGGGGAAGGGAGCAAAGGAGGCCTGTGTGGCTGACACAGAGTGAGTGAGGAGCAGGAGGAGATGAGGTTCTCCACAGGATTTCTGTGAGGACTGATGGAGATAATAAGTGAAAAGACGTTTAACATCACTAATCATCAGGGAAATGCAAATCAAAACTACAATGAGATATCACCTTACACCTGTTAGAATGGCTATAATTACCAAGATGAAAAATAACAAATGTTGGAGAGGATGTGGAGAAAAGGGAACCCTCATACCCTACTGATGGGAATGCAAACTGGTGCAACCACTATGGAAAACAGTATGGAAGTTTCTCAAAAAAATTAAAAATAGAAATACCATACAATCCAGCTATCCCACTACTGGGTATTTATCTAAAGAACTTGAAATCAACAATTCAAAGAGACTTATGCACCCCTATGCTCATTGCAGCATTATTCACAATAGTCAAGATGTGGAAGCAAGCCAAGTGCCCATCAACTGATGAACGGATAAAGAAGATGTGGTATGTATATATACAGTGGAATACTACTCAGCCATAAAAAAGACAAAATTGTCCCATTTGCAACAACATGGATGGACCTTGAGGCAAAATAAGCCAGACAGAGAAAGATAAACACTGCATGATTCCACTCACATGTGGAAGATAAACAAACACACAGATAAGGAGAAGAGATTAGTGGTTACCAGAGGGGAAGGGGGCTAGGGGATGAGTGAAAGGGGTGAAGGGGCATGTACGTATGGTGACGGATAAAAATTAGACTATTGGTGGTAAGCATGATGCAGTCTATACAGAAACTGATGTATAATAATGTACACCTTAAATTACACAATGTTATAAACCAATATGACCTCAATAAAATAATTGAAAAAAACATAACCGCGGGCACTTGCTGTATGACAGGCACAGTGCTAAGCGCTGTGTGACCCATTAGCTCATTTAGTCTGCACAACAACCCTGCAAAGTGTTTACATACAAGGAAACTGGGCTTTAGGCAGATTAAATGATTTGCCCAAGGTCATAAACACTAGTAAACCATAGTGGTAGGATGCAAACGCAGAATTCAAACCCAAGTAGCTGAGCTCTGGAAACTGTGCCTTTCACCACTGAGCTGACTGCCTCTCATAAGGGGGCAGGGATGAGGGTGGTGAAGGAGGAGTTCGTGGATGGCAGAGCAGCCCCAGGAGACTGGGATTACACGGAGAAGGAGGAGGAAGCGAGCACTGAATAAGCCGGTCTGTAACGAGAGCAGAAGGCATGATGCAAAAGAAAAGACAGGCTGAGCAAGCAAGGAATAGAGAGCTGGGGACGGGCTGCATGGGCCAAAGGGGCCTGTCCACACACAGAGGAGTGAGTGCAGCACACAGAAGCAGAGCCCACCCAACGGGGCAGCAGCAGACCGAGGTGAATTCATGGGGCCATAGAAGTAGCCACACTGTGGTCCTCAAAAAGAAGCGCAGGCACCTGGTAAGGGTATCCCCTCCTCCTAAAACATAGACAGCAAGAAATATTTAGGGTAGCATGAACAGTAAGCCAAATTTTGAGTATGAATCAAGACAACAGAACTGCTTCTTACTAATTTAAATCTGAGTTTTTGGAACGAGCACCCTTGCAGTCTCTCCCAGGTGAAAACATGGTAACATTTATTACATTTATGGAATAAGTACAGATACTACGTGGAGAATTTTGCACATGTAATTTCATTTCATCATCAAAACACTAAGAGCTGGTTTATCCCCATTTATGGATAAGGAAACTGAGGCTCAGACAGGCTAGGTCACTCGCTAAGCCAGGTGCTTACAGGGACAGAAATATGACTCCCTCCAAGGTCTGTCCAGTGTGAACACTGACCATCACTGAGCCAACACCGGCCAGTACGATGTGAGCACAACCATCACCCCACGCTGCCTCGTGTGTCCAGCCTGTGGCAGCATTAAGACTTGTAAGGAACACAGACAAGTGGGAGCAAACCCTATCGCAGCACAGCACTCCGGATCTTCTCTCTTTTAGAGACTCATCCTTACAGAAGTGCTGCAGTCCCGTTTCTATGTGCCTGGCCAACGGGAAGGGGATCAGGGCAGCACAGGCTGCTCCAGACACTGAGTAATTCCACAGCTCAGAACCTTGGGGATCAGCTCAGCTGGTTGTCTGAGCTTCAGGATAAAAGGCACTTCAAGGAGTTTTGTAATGAAGCTCAATGCCTAGAAGATAATCACTTCAGCTCCTTCCGAATGTTCCTCACTAAGCTCTATACCTCCCAGAGGCTCAGTCATTCTAGAAAAGCCTAGGGGATATTGGTGGTATTTATGGCCACCCAGCATCTTTTGGATGCACCTACAATTTAGGGATTTCCTGTATTTTTAAGCCTGCCTCCTTACGGCAGAAGCTCGAACCTGCTCTGCCAGCTTCCGTTGCAGCTCTGGCACAGGCCCGTGGCCGGAGACACCTGCCCCAGACTTTGACTTACGTGCTAGTGACAGAAGAAGAGGGGACAGGAAAATCACATTCTTTGGCTATGCAGTAGAAATAAATAATCCCCAAAAATTTCCAATTCTTCTCAACAACTTCTCTTCCTCCCTTACCCAATTGCATCCTCCATATTGATACAGGAAAATCCCCAGTCCTTGCAAACGTTTGTGAGCAGTATGTGCAAAGAAAAAACGGCAAGGGAACAACTAAAGAGAGCTAGATCAGCTGCAATTATGCACACGAGGAGAGAAGACAAAGAAATAACGGGAAACAGAAACACAACACCAGAGAAAATAAGCCCCAACAGCAATAATTATATTATGATTTCCCACCAGCTGGCTTAGAAATCTCAAAGCATTGAACTTTTATTATTTTCTAGTTTCCCAAGTAAATGCCCTCCTAGTATGGGGAAATACCCCCACCGCTTCCCAAAGTCCTTGATGCTCACTGGAGAGCAAACCATTGCTAAAGATTCTAAAATGAACAAGACACAGAAAACCTATCTTCCCTCAGCATGAGGTCCTAGACCTTCCTTGCAGGTCAGTCTACATTTTTGTTCATGAGAAATGATTTAAGATTAGGCCTAGGTTACCTTAGAGTCAGCTCTTCTGACCAAATGCATTCCCTTAGTCTCCAAAATGCACCTTATCCAACAGGCATTTTATGAGTGATGTTCTATATACTATGTTGGGGATACAGCAAGGAATAACAGATCACCCCCCTCCTTAAGAAGCCAAAAGTCACTTAGAGTTCCAGCAACACTGAATTTAAACTGAATGAAGAGCTAGAAGTTCTGGAAAATGACATGCCTTGGGGCAGAGAAGAAGAAAGCAAATGTACAAATGTTCTTTGCTCCAGTGGAGGGAAGAGACAAAGGCTAAGAGAGATAAGATGGAAGGAAGGAAGGAAGGAAGGAAGGGGGAGTAAAATAAATAAACCAAAGGAAAAACTGGGGCAGAAGATATGATAAATGGAAAAGATATGTTCTGGTAGATCTGAAGTTCTTACTTGCAAGATGAGATAAAATATCTTTGCTTATTAATCTGGAATTACAATATTTGAATCCTTGAACTCCTCCAAGAAATTCAACCCTTAGAAAAACCCACAGTTGTCTCCCATTGGTTTTCAAATAATTGACAAGTATCTCTCAAACTTGGAAGAATACCCCTAAGACTTCAATACACAGTCTCTGTCTTGACTAACTGACAAAGCAGAGGACTTGAAACAAATACTTCACTTTCGGAATGACCTAAGTGACATGTTTTGAGACATGGTTCAAGATACCCATCTCTTTCTATTCATCACCTGAAATCTCAAAGAATGATTTAGGAGAATCCCAAATGATTACACATTTCAGACGCCTTGTTGAGCACAAAACTTTCTTAGCCTACCCGTTGTCATGATCAAGATGATGAGTACAGACTTCTACTTTCTTTTGGGAAACCATCTCTCCAACTAAACAAGTCCATACTACCAATGGCTGACCCGATCCATGACTCCGGAGGTGCACATGTGACCACAACTACACAATCTGCATATTCATTCCCCTGGTCACACTGTTTCAGACGTTAGCACATGACCCAAGCCAGTTCTTGGCAGAGGATTTGGCTGGAACGACAAGGAACCTCGGGTTGTTTAAACTAGAATATGAATCTGAGGCTTCAGAAGGCAACCAATAAAAGGAAAGCAGAGCCAAGATCTAGAGAGACAGAGGCTATGCTGATAACAGTGAGCATCTGGATCCAGCCATGCCTGAGGAAAATCTATCCCCTGGATTTTTCAATAATGTGAAATAAAATAAAGTCCTATTCTCTCTAAGTCAGTTTGAGTTGAACAGTCTTCATTTGCACTGATAAGAATATGGACAATACATTCCCTATATGTTTTGCTTATTTTCCATTACACATAACCAACTTGATCATACATGGGTTGGCTGGGGTATAGTTGTCTGAGTCTCCTAGAAGATTGGGTGAGAACAGAACTAAGATTAGGAATAAAAATCCTAGAATATCTTTAATTGTACAATAAATCCCTGCCTAACTTTGCCTTATAGCCAGGATGAACATAAATTGTTCTTTTGCAGGTTGCATTTGAATGCCTCCATCTCTAAAGCCCTTCAAAAGAGCAGCTAACTTCGTAATACTGACCAGCAAACATCAAATCTCTTAGGTGCTCTAACATGCCAGTTCACTTGTCGGCCACTAGGATCTCAAGGACAGACAGGTCAACAGCAAACACCAGCTCATCTGTCATGCATGACCTCCTGGAGCCAAATAAATGTCAAACTCCCTGAATTCTGCTCTCCCCACTCCCAGTGCCTCGATCATTGAATATAGATTCCCGGAAAGTTTTCACCACATCTCAAATCAAATGAAGAAGGATAGATGAAATCCAGAAGAGCCTCAAATCACAAATCATGTTCACTGAATGAAACACAACTCTTCAACATGTTAGGATTTCTTTTTTTTTCCCCAAATGAACTTGGAACAATTGTGACCTATTCATAACTCTCTAAGTTGGATTTTTAAGTTGTTTTTGATCAACAGCTGGGAACAATTTTGTAAAAGATTTTCTCCATTGGCACAAATACTGTTGTATCTCAGAGGAATTACAGAACTAGTCAATCACTCTTATATAACAAGTACTTACTGTGAAAACAATGTCCTTGATCGAACAATGAATTTGAACACATATTCCAAAGCTTTCAGAGTTCTTAGGATCGGCTCACATTGCTCCCCTCTGCTGGAGGTATCCAAGTAAGTCTTCAGCACTGTCATCAATTTCCTGAATAAGGAATTATATCTTCAAAATACATCTCTTTCCAACCCACAGCATGGTAATTAGTTTGCTCAGTAAATTATAAAGCATTCAATCAAAGGTTAAAGGTGGTAGTATAGCCAAGCTCACTCACTCGTTTGCAACCATAAAAATAACTCCACTTAAAAAAATACATTTAATACAGGGAGTGAATAAGTATTTCCTGCCCATAAAAAGCCAGCAAAGGAAAAACTAGTGAGGAAAAACAAAATCTTTTGACTAGAGAAACCAGTCACAATCAGGATGTGAGTGGGAATAATGGTGGTGATAATGTCCTTTTCGGCTTTTTTTTTTTAGCCTGCCTTTCAAAGCCCTTCTCAAACTGGCCTCCACCAACTGCTCCAGCATCACCTTCCATCTCTGACCGTCAGTTCCCAATACCCAATCCATAATGAGCTACTTGGCGTGTGCGCTTTCTTCTCTCTAGCCTTTGAATCCCAGTGTCTACAACAAGAAACTGCTCAGTAAATGATAGTTGACTGAATGACTGCAATGAATACTTTCATGTACTTCTGCCATCATAAAGTCTTCATCCCAACCTACGAGTTTGCATATTTTTATTTAATACTAATAATCCAAGCATGGATTGGGTTTTGTCAGAAAAGAGAGAACTCACGCAGGCTTGCGACAAAAGGAAAATATTCAAATTCCTCGTGCCCTAGGCATCCTGGCAGGGCAAGTAGGAGGTGGACAAGAAATCCCCATATGTAGTTACTTACTTGTAAGCCAAGGTAGCACTGAAATGCTGTTGAATGTAAGCCTCCAGGACAGTGTTGAAATGCTGGAATTTCCGGTCAGCAATGAGTCCTATTATGTAGATCTGAGGAAGGTTCAAAGAATCAGTGTTACACAGGCAGGCCCAGGGCAGGAAGCTGTATTCACATGGCAAAACTAAACCTCCATCAAAATTCTTTTGCTTAGAAATGAGCTCACTAATATATCATTAGTCCTTTTCCTTATAGTAGTGTCTCTCCTAAAAAGCATTTCATGAAGTATGCTACAGGGTGTTATAAGATAAAAGGGTTTCATGGTCAGGTGAGTTTGAGAAATCTCAAACTTTAACCTCAAAGTTATCTCAAATCTCAAAGGTTATCACTAGACTGCCTTCTTTATTGCAGGACTTTTTAGAGTATTTTAATTTACTTACATGCATTGTGAATCTCCAAGAGGGTCATGCAATGTTCAGCACTTCCCTAGGTTATTTAATCAAAGGATCTTTTTGTCACAAAGCATCTTTCCTTAGGGCTAGCTTTCCAGGAGAGCATCCTGGGAAGCACTGGATTAAGTCACAGTTGTCTTCAAGTAATCTCTTTAAAAATGTAAATGTCAGTGACACAAGGGGTGAACATATTAGAACTTTATTGGTCACTGACACCCTAATGCAGATGCTTATGTTTATTTTGACATGACACTGAGAAAATGTGAGTTGGGACAGAGAGAGGGGGAAGAGACCTTTTGGGAAGATGGAAGAGGAAAGATCTGGATGGCGTACCACGGTAAAAGGTTCTGGGTAGGCAGGAGAAGTGTAATAACTCTGGTAAGCTAGAGACAATGAGGAAAAAGGTAAAAGGAGAGTCAGGAAACATTTTGGGTGCTTCCACCCAAACAACCTGGCCAAGGACTTCCAGCATTCACGGAAAGCCGAAGCTTCACTTACTCTCAACAAGTGCCATCTGACATCAAATCTTAAAATTCCCCTTTCACCCCCCTGCCCAGGATTTCAAATGAACTTGAAACAAATGAAAGGAAACAGCAGCTCATTCACTTGTCTGGTTGCCAAATGTTACAACGCCCCCAAAACATTCATGAACAGGGTCATGAGGACCACAAGTTCTCAGTGTTCTCACAGCGAGACACACATTAATGCCTAATGTCACTAAACACCTGTCCCCTCTCTCTTACCAAAGCATCAAAGACGAGGATGTCATACTCATCACTTTGAGAATGCTCCATCATGATGTTGAAGAGGGCATCCAGAGTGTCCTGGAGAAACTGGACAAAATAATGAAGGTCCCATTAAGAAAGAGTGCAGGTGACCCAGAAATTTCACTCCTCAATATATCCCCAAGAGGAGGAGAGCACACATCCACCTCAGGCCACGTTCAAGAGGTCCAGGGAGCTTTATTCACAAAAGCTAGAACTTGAAGCAACCCAACTGTCCATCAGTAGCAGAGTGAATGAATATATGGTGACATTTTCACACTATAGAATACTCCACAGCAATGAAAAACAGCAAACTACTTCCACATGTAACGAGGAGGATAACCTTTGTGAGAATTGTGTAGAGTAAGAAAAGTCAGACCCAAAAATGTACATTCTTTATTACTCTATTTTTATGAAATTCAAGAACAGGCAAAAACCCATCTATGATGATGGAAGTCAGCATGGGTTGGGGTGGAGAAGGTGTGTGAGGGAACATACTGCAATGCCAAAAATGTTCCGTGTCTTGATCTAGGTGGTGGGTATATGGGTGTGTACCTGTATAAAAATTCACTGAACTGTACTCTTAAGATAAGTTCCCTGTACATATTTTACTGTATGTATATTATACTTCAATAACAAACTTTTTTAAAAAAGAACAACAATGCAAAAGAGAGACAATGGAATTCCCTCCCAGATGACTTCTCCAAGCTGCCCAAAGGTGATAGACCTTGGGAAGGGATATCTGGGGAATTTCCCCACTATTGCTGAACCAGGTAGGTGGGTCAATAGTGCACATTTAAAGCACTGATCTGGAAATTCTACCATTGCTTCTCCATGTATGGGCAATTAACTAAAATTTGATACCCTTCCTTCCTAAGATTGGGTCAATATTTCCTACAGTCCCTGAAAACAGAGCTACCACATAAAGATGTATAATTTCAGAGTTTCTGGCTATATCAAGTTCCTGACGGAAACAAGATCACCGGAACCTCTGGGAAACATTTGTCCCAATTCATAGTGCTGGAGAGGAGGGTTGCTTTAATTAGATTTGCACTTCAGACACGATATTCTCCACCATTATGTGGGCACAACAACAGGGCTGACATTTGCATTGTTTTTTGCTTGGTTCACTTAAGATGTGAGCCCTGATGTCTTTCCTTTTCTCATGTTAAGTGCATAATGCTCTCCAAGCAGTGGAAGCCAAGAATACTTTTTATTTCTAACAGTAATGTATAGATAGTATGACGAGATCATACTATTATAGCAACTTATAACAATAAAAATAATTAGTAGTTACTATTTATTGAACTTTGTATGTTTTATATGCTTTAGTTCAATTATTGTGTACTATGTGTAAGAGACTATGCTGACTAATTGTTAAATATTACCACCTTGAATGCTCACAACAACCCTGTGAAATATGTCATATTCATAATATTATCACATAAAGTTGGCAAGTGGGTGAGCTGGGATTTACACCCAGACTGATCTATTTCCAGAGACTGAACACAACCATAGTTTTCTGAGCTCAATATTCAGCATCATTGAACCAAATCACTCCGCAGATTTCCCAGTTAAAGATTTCTCGTGGCAACTTGGGACACTGTGTCCCATTGTCAGAGAAAAAGTCCCATCTCCTTCAACACTTCATTTCTCCCCTGAAGCCACCCATGATTTAAAGCTCTGTCACTGGTGGATGAATACAAACAAAATGAAGCCCCACTGACCTTCACCACTTCCTCCCCATCGACAATCTTCAATTTCTCTAAATTCTCCTGTAGCAGTTGAGGCTTCATGCGCCACTTCAGCAAACCCAGCAAGCCCACTAAAATAGAGTCCAGACAAGCAGAATTACTATACTGTCCATATTGGGACCTCCCTGGGCTTGCACATGCACACGCACACCACATACACACACAACTCTTGATGGTTCCATTACCGTTCTGGGTGAGCTTTGTGGAGCACACCAGGGTGGAAATGGAGAACACATCCCGGGAGCTGACAGAGAGCCCCCCGACACTGCTGGAGCTTCGACTCAAGGTGGCCCCCTTGTTTTCCATGTGGTGTCGATAAGAAGGAAGAGTCAGGTAAGCGCTGGCATCCTCCATCTTCTTGCTGTCCCCCTGGAAACAACACCTTTGTTACTTCCCCAAGCCACGGGCACATGCCCAATGCCACACAGAGCTTGCAGTGGCCAGCTTACATACTGTCAAGTGGGGAGGGTCAGAACTAGGAAAATCATCAGAGAAGCAATAAACATCAACTGGTAAGGCAGGGCTGTTTTTCCACAAAATACGCAAGAACCCAAAGTTACATTAATGGAAAAGGGGTTGGTCAACCAGTTGAAGGCTCTGTAGACTTCATTAGTGGCATAAAGGGAATTGAAGACTCCCAGACAGGCCATTTTAATTCCTCCTAAAATTTTTGAGATCTTACACGCCTACCAGCAAAAAAGGAATCAGCGTAAAGAAGTTAGCAGCAAAGGCACTAGAGTCTGAAAGTCCTGAGATCTAGGCCCTGTTTTACCATTCACAAGTCTGGGTCATCCTGGTATATCCAAGAATATATTTCCTTGTCCTCTCTGTGTCTCATTTTTCTCATGATTAAACTGAAGATTAATCATATTACCTACTTACTAGAAATTCTGAGCAGACTAAATGGGCATAATGCATACAGAGTTCTGAGCAGAGTTGAAAGGCACTGAGTCCCTTGGCTGCTGAAATGAACGAGTAGAGGTAGGCATCGTAGGAGTTAACATCTACTGAGCCCTTACTCTGTACCAGATGCTGCCCTGAGTGCTTTATATGTTTTAGTTCATTTCAATTAAGCCTCATAACAATTGCTACTGCTGTGAATACTGTTATCGTCCTCAGTTTACAGATGAGAAAACTTAAGGAGGGTGAGTAACTTGAAAACTGACTCCAACAGGGCCTCTGCCCCTAACAAGTTCACAACCTGTTGGGTGAAGAATGGCTTTCAAGCCAAGAACTGCCTTGATGTGTCATAAATGAGAAAACAGAAAGGGAGGTTCTGGAAAAGTCAGAGAGACTCAGAGAAGAGTACCATGTGATAAAGCCTTGATGAGCCTGTGCTTGCCATGCAGACCACAGGCAAAAGGGCAGTGTCAGCCTCCAAGGTTGAGAAAGCCAAGGCCAAAGGTTTGACCCCTGTGCTGACCACTTAGCCTTGCCCTGTTTCACAGCCATATGCTTTGCCTCCAGCGGGTGCTAACAGGCATCTTGCTGTCTGTCACAAGAGGGGTTGTGGGAAAGAATGCAGGTACAATCAAAGCAAACATTTCTCCACTTCTCAAAAACAGTCCAAGCCTCATGATGTAAAAGTAACCTTTGCTGACATCTGTAACCTTTATACATGGCCTTTTCACATGGGTCATCTCATTGGTTTGTCATAAATATTATCATCATCACTTAAGAAAAAGGAAACTTAGATTCAGGAAGACATGTGAGATGATTCCAGATTTAGTCAACAGCAGGATCAGGACACCAAATTCCAATATTTTTTCCATTGGCTACAAGCGAGGCATCTCTCAAATGCTTCTTGCTGGTCTTCTATACATCCCACAGTGGTCCTTACAGAATCAATAGCCCATTCTGCATGTAACAATAACTTTTTCCATTTATTGAGGGTTCTATGTACCCATCATTGTTGTGTTTACGTGAACTGTCTCATAAATCCTCACAATTATTCACTGAGGGCTCATAGATAAGGAAACGGAGGCCCAGAGAAGTTAAGACTTTGTACAAGGCCACACAGCTGGTAAGCCCTGGTGTGTGTGATTCCAGGGTCCATGCTGTTAACCACTAAGCAATCCTACCATCTCCCCATTCGCTTCCTGCAACCCCCTCACTGCAGAGTTAATTCCAACTCATGGTACCTTTAGGACAACTAAGTCGTGGCATCCGTCATGCAGAGTGGTCCCATCTTCCTTCATCAGCTTCACATAGGACATGGCAAAGTTCTTTTCTCCTTTATCTTTAGCTGGAAATAGCATTGTGAGGTCAAGAAAGAAAATGATACATGGGCCACCCACCTATCCCACCTCTGTCCCCTTAGGGGAGCTGCAGAGATGCCATTTGGTTGGGTACTCACATTCCAGGGATGACCGATGTCGAAACATGAATCGCAGGTGGATCCTCTGCATGTCTTCAATAGGGACAGCCACCTCAGCAGGCAGAAACGAGAGCTCAGGAGACAAGGAGTTAACAGCCCTCCCCACTCCACCCCACTCCCCAAAAGGCAGCCTGACCATTTAACTGAGAGTGCTGCCTGCTGATTTATTACCTATCCATCAAGCCTGATGAACTGTAAATAAATTACATAAGAACTAGCTATGAAGAGAAAATAAAGTACCAAATGTAATCCATTTGGCAAATTGCATTCCTAGCCAATAAAAAGAGGTCTGTAAATTATAGTGAGGAAAAATGAATCTCCCCAAATTGGTATAAAAGTCACATAACTTTAGCACAGGGTTTGATGCAGTGCAAACTGCACAATGCACATTTTCCTTCCATACTCCAGGAGTTCTGCCAATTGCAGCAGGGCTTAGCAAATTAACGGCGGTCATTAGGAGGTATGCTTGGGGACTCCTGTTTATGCAAATTAATAAAAATGCTTGAATCCAATAATAATTGGGAAAATCCTAGGGCTCATTCCCATCCTTGGTGGGAGACATGTCCAGATGCTTTTGCCTCGAGGATACTGAGCCAGGACAAACACTCATATGTCACCCCAGTTTCACTGTCCAGTGGGTGTGCTGTGTCCTTGACTGAGATGCTTCAGGCCTGGCTCTGGACTGCTCCACCTCCTAAAGTCTGTGGCTCCTCCATAATGTGCAACTCAGGCCTAAGCAGAGATGCTCAGCTACCTGTGAGGAAACCTCTTTGATTTTCAGAAGGGACAAGTTTACACTGCACAGATGACTATTAAAAGCCAAACAGATGTATATTTTGGGGCACTTTCTGCACCAGAAAATGAAGTTTGAGCCTGAAGAGGTCCATCATTTGTGTGTTTCAGACAGAGCAAAAGAACTGAGAGCCTCGTGGGCGGCTGCAGTCTAGTTCATTTGTTCACTGCGTACTGAACGGTTTCTATGAGCTACAGTCACGTGAGGCACTGGCCATGCTGATGTGAGGCAGGGTCCCTGCAGCTCAGGGAGCTCACGGTCCACATGGGGCGACACCTAGTTATACCAACCAAGTGACAAGGGCCAGCAAAGAGATATAACTGGGGTGCAAGAGAGCACAGAGAAGAGAAAAACAATCTGGCCCAATAGCTTTCTGACCCCAAAGTTGGGGACGTCATCATTTTGAAGAGGGTGAGTACAGAGAGACCCACTGAAGAAAATACAAATATAGGCGACAAGGCAAGAACCACTGGGGTTTGAATAGCTGTCTCCGACAGAGAAGTGATGTGACCATCCTGAGTTTGGGTCCAGGGCGCAGGGTGAGTAAAGACTGATACTAATTACAGGCAGAGATATTTGATGCTGTGATCAAGCTTCACTGTTCACTAAACTGATTCCAAACTCTTCTTCCAATGCACGACATTCCCTTCTGCTTAGTGTAACAATCTGATAATGCGAATATTTGTGATTAATGCCACTTCTGTCTAGGCACCCTCCATTAGGGTATCTTTCAGGCATTAAGTGGCCTTGTATAGCCTCACATTTGCTCGGAGCTCTGTCACTCCTCATTGCTGAGTAGAACGACACAGCTTGATTGACTGGGCACTGCCCACAAGAGGACTATCTGACTATTCCATGGTGCTTAGGTCCTGAGCCGGTGAAGGGTGACCAGAAGAACCAGGATGCTCACCCATTGGGCCACCATTTCCACTGCCTGACACACCACGGGACACATACTAGGGTATTGCTTCAGATCTGAAGGAAGTGTCTCAGAGTCCCTAGGTACACATATGCTGCTATTATTATTATTATTATTATTACCTTGACTGTTTCCATCCACCGTGGCTGCTTGACTTGATAGTACACAACAGACCGATATTCACTCATGGGCTTGTCCCCAGCTCCCACGCAAATTGCATTCTGACCCAAGAAAACAAAGAGAGAGAAAACACTACAGAATTGCCATTTTCTGTGCTTGGGAAATTTTGGTCCCAAGGCTAAGACTGGCCTTGGGGTCTGGGAAAACCCTGCCTTCTGCCAGGTACCCATCTCCATTACAGATCTATACATGAACATCCCTGGCCCCGGGAATGACAGCTGCTTAACTACAGAAATTCTATTACTTGCATTCTGGAAACCACTGGAGCGTGCCAGGCATTGATGTGGCTGCCTTATTGTAAACGGTAACCAGCCTTGGAGTTACTGCATGCTGCCAGTCTTATTAATCCTATTTGTTTCCTAAATCTGAATGTGCACAAAGTTTACAAACAGGCTGAGATCAGCCAAGCAGCAGCTTGTTCTGATGGATTTCTGATGCTAACACAGCAAGGTGCCAGCGGGAGCTGGACAAGGGGAGGGAGCTCGGGCTTCAGACAGACACTCGGGCAGAGGTGGCAGAGGGACCCCACAGTTACAGAGCATATTCCAGATAGCAGGCCCATGAGAAGCACTGGTATACTGGCATGAGTCAGATATTAAACCCGACACGAGGGTTCACAGTTTGACGGAGGGACCATTAGATGAGCAGATAAATCACTAAGCAGTGCAATGTGATGACAGACATATGCGTTTACTATTACAGGGCACAGAGAAGGGACACTGAAGTGCAGTGTGAGGACTGAGGAAAGATTTCTTGGAGGCAACAACAGTTGAGGATCTTGAAGAAAGATTCCAAGAGGATTTGAGCAGAAATGTGGGAAGGACATTCTGAGCAGAGAGTGAGCACAGAGCAAGCATGCCTATATAGGATATTTATTCTTTGCCATAAAATTCACTCTCAGAGTAACAAGGAATTCTCTTCTAATTGAGAATGCCAGCCCCTAATCCCGTCCCTCTCTGTTCATTCCAGTTGTGTGGCCCCAAAACAAGATCTAAGCTAGTGTCACCCAGAGGGGGTCTAAATGTGGTTTTTATACCAGACTAGCAGATTGTCACCTCAGGTCTCCAGGGATCTAGGAACATGAGGATTGGTTTTGGAGGCTCAGGCCCAGAAACTGCAAAACTGTGTGCCTCTGGGCATTTTTATGGTGAGGGAGTCCACGCCTCTCACCAGATCCTAATAAGTCACCAACAGACCCTTGGTGAAGCAAGTTAACCTGTGGGAAACAACCCCGCCCTCTCGCTGGAAAGCTCCCTCTGGGCTTCCGAGCTGTAGGGAAAGAAGGAGCTCAGTTTCAGTGTTGACCGATGGGACTCACAGCCAAATCGAATCCATTTGGAAACAAGCATATTGTGTCCGGTCAGAACTTAAGCAGAGAACCGGAAATGAGGGAAGACACGCAACCCTCTTGGTTTTCAGGAGGATGACGCCTTTCAGAAATTCCCGAGGCATTGAACTAGAAACATGCGCCAGAGTCTCTCTAACCGTGGAGGGAGTGCTTGTGTCTAGCAGCACGCGAAGTCCTTCACACGCACTACCTCACTTAATTCAACCCTCTGACGAGTACCATCATTGTCCCCATTTCAAAACTGAGGCCCTGAGGGGTTAAGTACTTGCCCCAAGAGGTAGCAGAGCTAGGACGACATCTCAGAGCCCCCGACTCTTCGTCCCGTGCTCCTTCTATAACAACCTAAATGTCTCCCAGCCTCCCAAGATTTATGTCTAGGGACATCTATGGGCTTAGAGTTTCTGTAGCTCCAGTGAATCCCATGTAGCGTATAAAATCTGAAAATACACATATATCTCTGGTGAAAGTAAAATTGCTGTACGGCAGGCAACTGAATCCCACAAACCTATCTTGATGATGAAAATTTTTGAATGCCTAAGCCTGGAGAAAAAAGCCTCAGTATTATTCTGAGAGAGGCCTAAGACAGTGCCCTCACCCTCAACACTGCAGAGATAAAGCTGCAGGCCACGGCGTGTGTCAAGAGAGCACTGTGACCAGGGACTGAACCCAGTGTTAGGGAAAATACAGACCTGTGTAAGTCTCAAGTAAGCCTGTTCAACAACTTTCCCCACTGCCCACACCACAGCCCCAAATGAACAGTAAGAGCCCCAGTAAGAGCTTCAGGCCAGTTGAAGAAAATTTGGGTAGGAATCAGGAAACCTGGAAGCTTTAATGCTGGCTTGGCCTTGGCAAACACAGGCTCTGTTTACCTCGTAGGAATCACTCAAGGAACAATGACACCCTGGATGTGAACGCACGTTGAGAGCCAGAAAGTGTTCGACACCAACAAGGCCGCATCGTGGGAAGGTGCTGACTCGCATCCACAAGGCAGGAGGCAAGCCTGGAGTCTACTGTACTTTCCGAATAATAATGGCTAAGTTTAATGAACACCTATCACGTAGATTACCTCAGTTGATACTCACAAGAGTAAGGTGCCACTGCTGGTCTCCTTTTCAGAGAATCTTATGTGTAAAGAGATTATGTAACTTGCTCAAGGTCGTCCTGCCAGTCCTGACTGAGCTGGGCTTCAAGCCTGGCTGCCTGCCCCAGAGACTATGGGTTTAACCACTGTACCACACTGCCCCCATGCCCTGCCTCCACCCCCGTAAGCTGGCTGGTCTCAGAAGAGCAGGGGCTTCTCAGCCCAACGTCCGAGCCTTTTTACCTCTCCTTAAACCTCAGGCATCCACGTTGGATTGCCCATTTGACCCCCTCAAATCCCTGCCAGGGCTTCAACCTGCAGTTGGTGTGCCTTCTCTGAATGGCACCCTCCTTCCCGTTGCTGAGTGTTTACTGCACACCAGGTGCCTGACACCTACAATTGTGTTTAACCTGCAACCCCATGAGGAAGAGATGATTAGTCTTCTCTTATAGACAAATAGACTTGCCCAAGATCACACAGCCAATAGGAGGGGAGGCTGGGATTTGGACTCTGTCAGATCCCAGAGCCCACCCCGCTAGCTTCTCTGCTATGGCCCCTCCTGAGCACGGTCCTTGAGACCCCAAAATGAGCCAAGGACAAGTCTAGCCTACCCTGTCCTCGGTTCGCACTCTGCCAAGGGCAGTGTGCACCTGGAGCAGGAGGAGAAATCAATACCCGTACAGGGGACTGTCCCCACAGGAACCCACCAGTACCAACCAGGAGTGTTTGAGCGTACTGCCTGACACTTAATTAGGCAGTAATATTTATTTCTGCAAATAGAGAAAGAAAAGCCTCCCACGGGCTTCCTTAGCAATTTTCAATAGTCAGTCAACTGAACTCCCCCATAGCTTCCCTAAGAGATGAAACTGCAAATTACCAGCCTGCCCCACAGTTACCTCTCCACTTCAGCCCCCAGAATGCCTGCTTATATATTCATCTCTGATAAGTGCGTCTGTTCAGCCTGGTCAGATGTGACTGGAAAGGGTGGCAGAGGTGGAAGTAAGAATGGTTCAGAAAAGAGATAAGATGCCTGCTTTCCTGTTAACTGTTCCTTCTAATTTGTCCTTCGGCGACATTGAAGGCAAGCATATCAATGTTTTAAAAAAATGAAGCTGAGGTTTAAAAGTTCTCCAACAGGTAGTTAGATAAAAATAACTTCAAAGCAACGGTCTATACATTCATGAAATGCAATTTCCCTTTCAGTTAAAAACCCTCTGCTCTTCCTTTGTGTTCCTTCGAGCGAAGTGTCTCTCATATGTTTTATTTTTCAGAATCCAACAAAAAGAGGATGAGTTAAATGCTTGGATTTTGCTCAGCTAGACAGAACTAGACATTAATTAACAGGGCCACTCTTTACGAACAAAAAGGCAATTATGAAGATTTCTTTAAATTTAAAAAATAATTACAGAGGCAGGCCCGGTGGCATAGTGGTTAAGTTTGTGCACTCCGCTTTGGCAGCCCGGGGTTCCCAGGTTTGGATCCTGGGCGTGGACAGACGCACTGCTTGTCAAGCCATGCTTTGGCAGGCATCCCATGTATAAAGGAGAGGAAGGTGGGCACAGATGTTAGTCCAGGGCCAGTCTTCCTCAGCAAATAGAGGAAGATTGGCAACAGATATTAGCTCAGTGCTACTCTTCCTCATCAAACAAAAAAACAAAACAAAACAAAAATAATAATTATGAATCTTCCCAGAATTTAATAGAAGTTGCTGTTGGCCTCATTTTTTTAAATGAGAAATAAATTGGAGAATTTTTTTAACTGTATAGGCATTATAGTGAAGTGTTTAAGAGGGCCTGGAACCTGGAATCAAACCCCAACTCTGCCATATACTAACTTTATGACCTTGGGAAAGTTGTTGTACTTGATGAAGGTTTGGTTCTCCCTCTGTAAAAATGGGAGTAACAACAGTAATGCATCCTTCTTACCACAGTGCCTGGCACACAGTAATTCCTCTGTGAATGCTAGTTATTCTTGGGTAGAGGGTAGCAAAACCTGCCTGAGCGCCAGGCCTCCAGGCCAAGGCAGATTAATACTCACACCCCCACCCGACTGTGCTGTCTGATCGCCTACTATGGCCTTAGAGGAATATTTGCCCACGCTCAAACTTCTGCTGAGAGCTGATTTTATTTTCAACTAAGTACTCTGGAAGGAGAAATTGAGAAGAAAACCCTCCTACACACTGGACACAGCTGCTGACAACCTTAAAGAAAATATAAGTAAATAAATGTAAACACACATGACAAATATTGTGCAGGACATATGCTGTATAAATATTTATAGCAATGTGCTCTGCATACTTGAACACACTCTGCCGGCCCTCTGGAGACCAATTTACGAATAAGGCTTTCCACCAGAATTTCTGGCTGAGTGCTAGTGAGTTAGATTAAGTGTTGGGAATGTCTGTTCTGAGGATATCCTGAGTCTCCACACCAGCCCAAGGCTCTGTATTGATCCTTTTTTCTTGCCAAGAATTTTGCCTGAATAAACCAGTTGAAGTTTCAATGAGAACAACATTTTAACTGCAAAAAGCTAACCTGAAAGCTGAGGCCAAGCAAAAAAGAAAAAAAAGAAGAAGGGGTCGTGAATGGAAAGGAACAGACGTTGAAAAACTGCTTTGGTATTAGGAAAAAACAACACGAGGTCTCATTATGGGCTACTGTGCTAACCAAGCTCTAAAGGTGTAGACCACATTACGCAACACCATCCTGAAGGCACCTGGCATTTAGAGAGCAGAACTGGGGACGGGAAAAGAAACTCTTCATGAGCAGAGGCACCCAGGGGGGCCCTGTCCCCCACAGCAACAGCAGGGTCCCTTACAGGCAGCGTTTTGCCATCCTCCGCGCACACGCACATGATCACTTCCACATTCCTCTGCGTGGTCTTGTTGTACTTGTCAAAGTCGCCTTGTAGGAGGGTGATGTAGATGTCGTTCCTGACATCCCCTGAGGCAGAGGGAGAGACACAGGAGTTGGAGTCTGTGCAGCAGGAGAGACACTGACTAGAGGGAACGGGGAGCGGGGTAGAGAGGGGAAGTGCCCCCCACCTAAACGTCTGTTCATGAAAATCAGAACTGTTTGGAAAAAGCATTTTTACCTCCTCGGGGAGGCTGGAGAAGTAAGCAACAAGGGGACGGAGGAACACTAGGAAATCAGTGGCAAAAAGGGACGTAGGATGGTCACAATTGGCCTTGTTTTTCTTTCCATTAAAATCATTTAATTTTCATCCTCTAGTGACACCTTCTGGGAAGGCAAGGAAAGCTCCAATTGAATTGATCTTGGCCCATGAATAACAACCACAGATATCCACAGACCTTTTACCGTGCAGAAGCAGAGTGACTTTTTGTGTATCTGAGGAACATGGAGTCAGGAATGGGGTGAGAGGGTCTTAAGGAATGGGGGGCAAAGCAAGAGTTGAAAATCCCACAGGGGAACACGTGAGGAATTGACATCTCGGGTAAAGCAGGTATAAAGGAATTACAGTACAGGCCACCAGTGGACCACCGTACACCTTTGGAAAGGAGGGGTAAGTCAGGGAGAGCAGTTGTGGACACAAGTCCAAGACACAGGTTTAAGACAAAAAAGGACGTTTCAGAAGAGTGTTATTATATAATCTCATTTGGTTTTCTTTTGTTATGTACACATTTGGAAAATGTTAATAGTAGTGATTACTTCTGGAGACAAAGATTTGACAGCTTTTAACATTTCACTTTATACCTTCTCATGCTATTTGAACATTTTACAATGAGCATGAAGTCCTTTGGTAATGAAAAAATAGTTTGAAAATTTAAGAGAGTGACAATATTCCCCTAAAAAGAATGGAATTATTCTATATGTAGTAGAGTAGAAAAGATGTCCATGATCAATTACTAAGTGATAAAGCAAGTTGCAGAACACTATATAAAGCGTATAAAATAATGGCATATAAAGTATATAAAGCATGATCCCATTTGTGGGAGAATAAAGTACATGTGTGTATATTTATGTGTTTGTGTTTATTATGTGAATGCACACAAGAGTTTTGGATATACAAAAATTGTTTTCAGTGGTTACCTTCGGGGAGTGAAATAGAGAAAGGCAATAAAAATGGAAGGAGTTCATTCTTTACAAAGAACATGGATTAGACAAGCTGGACCACCACCCACCCTGGAAAGGCCAGACCTGGCATGATGATCTCTGGGAAGCCCAGCTTCCTGGCCACCACGGTGGTCCTGTCCACCAGGTGTGGATAGTCCTTGCGGATCTGAATGATGTCACCCACCAGCATCTTCATGGTCACCCAGAGGCCTGGAAGGGAACATTCACCATGAGGAGCCAATTTCTTCAAGGTGTTCTCTCAGTCTCACCCTCCCACCGGCTCTCCCCTTGGTCTCTTTCTGGAGAAGACCACTGGAAGCAGAGACCCAACCCAGGGGAAGGAAGGAAGGTGGAAAGCAGAGGGGCTCTGGAGCTGGACATCTCTGGATCTGAAGCCCACCAGTTACTTCTAGTAGTGTCAGCTTCTGTCAAATTATTCCACCTTTCTAAGCCCAGCCTTTGTAAAGTGAGGTTGATACCACCTATTTCATAGGACTGTGGGAAAGGTGAAATCAAATAAGTGATAAATGAAATGGCAAGCAATAGGATATATTGGAGTCTATGAGGAAGCCATTTGGCATAAAACTAATTCAGCCTGACCTTGCTTTTCCAAAAGGGCCTGACTGGCCTTTGAACATGCATTGTATATCTGCTTTGAGCATTTACCATGTCCCAGAGACAAGAACAAGTGCCCTTAAGATAAGGATGCAACGCTCCCCACATTAACATTTCCTTAAGGATAAGCATTTCTCTCTAGGTGAGGATTTGATTGTTGTGCTCATCCTGTGACCACCCAGCTCAAGACAGTAGACTTGCTCCCTCGGTGTCCATCAAAGGCTGTGCTGACAGGGCAATCTTGTGACTATTATAAAAAGGGCATTGCATTCATATGTGATATATGCTCTTTGATGGTATATAACCACTCTGTACACCCTACTTCTTTGGTGCCCTTCCTTGGGGAAGGAAGGTCCGGGATACATGGTCCTCAAAATTTGGCTCATAATAAACTCACCCCAATTTTGATTTATAGATTGGCTATGGATTATTTGCGTTGACATGGGGAAACACATTAAAGTGCCTGACACATAGGAGATAGTCAGGATATATCAGTTCCTCTCTTCCTTTGGGCACTAGGACATGCCTCCCAGCTTCAGATGTGGTTTCCATTTCTATAGATCACACGCTCTCTTCTTTGCAATGGTCTGTCTGAAAGGAAGGCTACATTTCCCAGAGTTCAGGATTTTGATCTGTTTGCTGAAGAATCAAGGGATCCCAAGCCAGAGTCAGGCCCCGCCCTCTTGGCGCGCTGGCGCTGTACCTTGCCCTCCGCTGTCTCCCTTGGAGGCGGTGACTTTGCCCAGCAGGCTATGTAGGAAGTCATTCTCAGCTGTCACCCTGAAAAGGAAAAGAGAGCACAAAATGCTCACGGGATGCCCTCACGGGGTCCCCAACTTGTGGTTCCACGTCCTCCAGAAAGTTGCCCAGCCCCTCCTTACACTTCAGGTGAAAAGTGAGCCTGCCTGTGCCAGCTCAGAGAGCATACATGCCATCAAGAAGCACATCTCTCTTTTACACAAAGCAACACGGCTCTGAAGTTTGGCAATACCAATGCTACAAATAGAGGCCACTTTTTATCCCTAGGAAGACTCTTAAAAAGGAAGGATCCCCCACCCCTCAAAAGGAACATCTGCTCAGCAAGGTGGCAAAGACTTCAGCTGCTCCTACTAAGCCCTAATCATGTGCCTTAACTAGAGACACTGACCTCATTACCTGTACAAAACACATCCTCCCTGGGTGACAAAGTAAGGATAACATTCTTAAACTGGGGGTCCTCCTTTCTCGCAGACTCCTTTTTAGAGCAGAGAGAGGACATCCACCTTCCTCACTACCCTCCTCTCGAGTCCTGGATGTTTCCACCCACAAGAACCAGGATTCCTTGTTATAGTTCCTGATGTGCTGCTGCTTCACGGCTTCCTGAGTCCTGTCACACTTGTAATTAATGCACTGATCTTTTGTTGATTATCTGTTTAATTCTCCATCCAAATACAAGCTCCATGAAGGCAGGGCCATGCTGATCTTGTTCACCAATTCATCCCCATTCCCACCGCAGTGCCCAGCCCTCTGCCAGCCTTCAGTCAAAGTCTGCTGAATAAACAGCATTTGATGAACGGATCAATGCAAAGCCTTGGCACTGAGACCATTGTTCTCCTCCCGCCCTCCCCTTGGAAGGCCCCACCTGGCTATCAGCAGCTCAGAGAGCCAGTTCACCCTGTGCTCATCAGCCCTCCATGAGAGAGGGTGTGGTTTAAGAGAGTGGAAAGAAATGGGAAATGTCTCACGGGTGAAAAGGAATGAAGTGCTGCTTTTCTTCATCACTCTCCGCTTTCCCCTTGATGATATCTGTTATATCCATAACTATAAAAAGAAGAGAAATGAATTAATGGTTTAAGCCCTCCTGCTCCCAGGAAGAGATGACAATGGGATGAAATTGTAAGACAGGAGGTTGGGTAAGGAAAGTCTGAAAAGGCAAGCAAGCCAGCATCGGACCATCCGGACAGTGGGGGTTCATAATGCAGCACCTGGCAAACCCCTCTGGGCAAAGTGGGCTGGGAAGTCTGCAGGCCGTGGACACATCCGAGAGCCAGTGGTTTAGCAGAGGCCAAGAGGAAAGAGTCAGAGCAGTGGCTACAGAATTAGGCAATTAGGTCTGGATTGGACGTGTATGTGTTGGATGTCTACTACGCCTACAAAACGCAAGCATATGATGAAATCTATTAACCCTCTTTTCGTCAACGTGTTCATAAACACCGACACATAACTGTAGAATCCTTAAATCCTGCAATTCCAGAGGGATCCTGGATTCTTTGAAATTTTCTCCTTAAATCAGCTACTGCAGATCCATAAAACCAAGATGAAGAACTCATACATTAGCATGGGGATTATAGAAAAGCTAGTCAAAGAGAGCCAAAACCCTAGTAACATGAAATACCTGAAACTCTCCAGGCCCTGGCCAGGGAGCCATTAAAACTGCTTGGGGTGATAATCAACCAGTGACTGCATCTAGCTCAAGAGGGGAGTGAGGGAGCTGAGAGAAGGAAGGGAAACTGCTATTTGAACCTCACCAGCACCCATTCTCTCTGATTAACAGACCCCCTCAACCATTCTTAGCAAGCATGGTCTGGGTGGAACAATCTCCCTCTGGCTCCAGAGCTGCTCATGTGACCTGACCGATCAGAGAACCACAACCCCTCGCCCAGAGTTAAGTGCTTTGGGGATGAGCACATGACCTATATTTAAGCTCCTGGGGCTCCTGCTGAAACTAATGGGAAAGAAGCGCTCTCTTTCCCCTGGATCGCTAAATTGGTAGGATGCAAGCTTGGAACAGCTGGCCAATATTTTGCCAAGTAATTGGACAGCCATCTTCCGAATAAGCCAGCAAAAGGACAAAGGAGCTGAGAGATGGAGCAATGTAAATTCATTTTAGTTCCTGAATCCAGCTATGCCTGAAGCAATCTATCCCTGAACCTTTCAGTTACACCACATTGCTGTCACCTGAAACCAAAACAGAGAGCAGACCGCAGCTGGGGACAAGGGCAGCCTCACCTTGAGGTAAGGTTGAAGGACCCTCACAGGGACATTGTGATGGCAGGGGTGTCCCTCATGTAGAACCAGAGCATGTTAGAACAGGTCATGGACCAACCAGGTCCAAGTCTCCCATTTTGCAGATAATGAAACTAAGGCCCCGGGGAAAATGCTTGCCCAAGGTCACCTAGCTAGCTAGCGACGATGCCAGGTTAAAAAACCAGTTAGCTCAGTATAAGCTAACTTCTTCCACTCTACCACTTTGCAAGCAGTGCCAGCAGGCTAGCTGGAGAGCCGGCTGGGTTGTGATTACAGAAGATCGGGGCATCCGGAAGGAAGGAACCTGAAACACCGGGTTTAGATATGGTACATAGGGATTATAAATGGTGCACGACTAAAAATTCATATTTTAATAAAAAGAAATAAAACTGGCATATCAAATTGCTATTTCCACAGGCATTTAAATTGTCTTTTAAGAAAAGAAAGTACTTCAGTTTAAATAAAGTGGGTTAATTAAAAAGAAAATATATTAGGTAAATAACAGTGAAAGTGATAGTCAAATATAAAAAAATCATAAAGGTGGGACAAGAATGGTGAAGTCTTGGAAACCCCGAGAGAGCTAAGGCCCAGAGAAAAATGCAGAGGTGATGCTGCTCCAAGGCAGCCTCATCTGGTCACGCCAACTCTCCAGACGTCCACTGCCATCTGGAATTGAGATGTACGGCGGTGACTCATTCTGTGTAACTGTATTTCCTGTCCTGGATATTTTTTTTAAATGATTTCTTCCTCATAATGAGATCCCACTCATAGTGTTCTTCCTTTTCACCGTGCTGGGAAGCGACGGAGCCAAGTGCTCAGACTGCACCACGCTCCCACCGCCCTGCCCCAGACACGAGGACCCCACTGTTCACCGTCTTCACCATAAATCTCGACTTAGTCACCAATTATTTCAATTTAGTCACCAGAAATGTAGGTATTAGGGGCTGTCTGGCACAAATTTTTTTGTCGGGGGTGGAGACAAAGAGGAGAGGGAAAGGAATAATCTTTGAAACTCAGCCGTATAAAATGTGCACCCCGATAAAAGTTAAGGGTGCGTAGTATGTCATTACCTGCCACTCCAAAGGGCCGCCTCAGTCCCTGTGTGCACTTCTTTGTGTTGGTATCCTTAAGATCCATCTTCCCAACGCGGACTATTTGACAAATCAGGTAAATTTTATCCCTGTTGAGGTCTTTGTTTCCGAGATCCTGTAGGGCAGGAAATGAAGAGTTACACATCGTGTGTCTAATGAAGAAAAGTAGAAAAGGAAACCTCGTTAATAGTCAATTCCAGGAGATGTGCTTCTACTTAGTACACACAGACCAGTCATACAATTAGTCCTGAGAAAAGTAGAAAACAAAGCTACAACACCCATTTCACAGATAAGAAAGGTGAGTTTTGGAAAGGAGACTGAGTGACAGGATTCTGGTGTTCAATCCCAATTCTTCCACCTCAAAGTGACAGGAAGAGAAGGATGGGGTACAATATCAGTTATAGAGGCAACACGCCCTAGATGCCAGCTGATGGATCCCAAAACAGCATTTGCTACAAACAACTCCATCCATCTCATCATTGCTCAGCGCCTCTGAGGGAAAAAGCAGGAGGAAGAGGGAAAACTCCAAACAGTTGGCATTTATTGAGCATCTAATGTACGTCGATCATCAGGGTTGAGTTGTTGCGGGCCCAAACAACCCCGATATTTCAAAGCTCATAACACAACAGAAGTTTACTACAGGTCCAGTGGAGACGGGTGGGGGCTTCTCTCACCTCCTTACTCTGGGCCCCCAGCTGATGGACGATCTCTCTTGTCACAACAGGTGCTCCCATGGTCCCCACAGCAGGAGAAGGGAACATGGCAAATCACTTACTGACTTTCAGATGTTCCACACAGAAGAGACGCACATCACTTCCACCCACATTTCATTGGCCAAAGCAAGGCACGTGGCTACAGCTAACTCCAAGGGAGACAGGGAAGAGCGCTCGGCTGTGTGCTCACAGGAAAAATGCTAAAGCTGCTGAACCACACTCATGGCTCATGCCCTGTGCTGTGTCTCTTACGTCATCATCTTATTTGATCCTTAACAGCTCTCTGAAGTAGATATTATTATTGCATCCCCATTTTACAGACGGGGAAACTGAGACACAAAGAAGATAAGGGGCTTCCCCAAGGTCATGACTTCAGTCCTTGGAGACACTGTCCAGTCACTCAGACACCAAAGTCCCTCAACCTAACTACCACAATACTCTCTCACTATCAGAAAAGCACCCAGGAGGGAAAACCTCCCAGACCACCTCAGCATCTCACCACCCTGCTCAAATCTAAAAGCTTCAGTGTTCCTGGGACCCCCCCCCCCTTCCACCTGGGATCAGCTAGAGAAGGAACATCAGGGCATGCTGTTGGATTCAGGGCAGAGAACCCTGGCCTGGCCTTGCTGGGGAACAGTTGCTTCTCCTCCAAGTTAATCCTTATGCAGGCATAGGCACTGGGAACAGTCTGTCAGCTCACACCAGAGCCAGAGCCGGGGCAAAGCAGCCATCCCCAGTCTCTCACTGTAGCTGGTGTGGGAGGAAGTGGACAGGGTTGTGCAGAGTCTCTGGGAACAAGATAGGGCCCCAAGGTGGTCCACATCTTCCTGCTTGGGGGCTGTGATGGTTAAATTTTATGTGTCAACTTGACTAGGCTATGGTGCCTAGTTGTTGGTCAAACACTAAGTCTAGAGGTTTCTGTGAAGGTTTTTGTAGGTCTGATTAGCATTTACAATCCGTGGACTTTAAGTAAAGGAGATTACCTTCCCTAAGCTGGGTGGGCCTCATCCAATCAGTTGAAAGCCTTAAGAGCATAAACGGAGGTTTCCCAGAGAAGGAGGAATTCTGCCTCAAGACTGTAGTACAGAAATTCTGCCTGAGTTTCCAGCCTGCTGGCCTACCTTACAGATTTCAAACTTTCCAGCCCCCACGATTGCGTGAGCCAAATCCTTAAAATAAATCTATCCATCCATATATCCCATGGTTCAGTTTCTCTGGAGAACCTTGACTGATACAAGGGCTGTCCTTTCCACAGCAGGAGGAATGGACATCATC
This sequence comes from Tapirus indicus, assembly GCA_031878705.1. NCBI lineage: Eukaryota > Metazoa > Chordata > Mammalia > Perissodactyla > Tapiridae > Tapirus > Tapirus indicus. The sequence goes on along the minus strand of CM062925.1, from coordinate 80,842,287 downwards.
TTCCCCACTCTCCAAAGTCTCCCTGCTGGGCAGGCGGAGAGGGAAGATAGGGGAGGAAGGGGCTTTCTGACTAAGGAAGGCCCTCCACTCATTTGCATTTCCTCCCTTGCCCCATAGGAAATTGAGTTTGAGATCCTAATTATCTCACATCCATATGGTTGCACAGCCTTTTCTCTGGCCTACCTGACTTTCTTCCAATCTACTCTGAAATCCTCTACTAACTCATCTTTAGGCGCCACATTCATTATTTCATTTCTCTCCCCCAACAATGTTAATAGTTCCCTATTTCCTATCCTATTAGTGCTAATCTCCCCCCGCTGATATGAAAGGTCCTAGACATAATATATTTCCAGCTGTCCTATCCAGCTGATTCCCCACTATTCTCTGCATGTAAGTACTCTATTTTTGTCACAAAGATTTCTTTATTGCTCCACAAATATACAATGCTTACTTTCAACTCTGGATCTTTCTTCCTAAGCCCCCTGTCTGTACCTCGGCCTTAAACGCTTATCTCTTACTCCTCTCTATAACCAAATCCTTTCCACCCTTAAAAGCTCAAGTCTTGCTTCCTTTATAATGACCTCCATCGCTAATTATTTCTCACCTCCCATCAGGATTTTTCATATTTTTGAATTATCTATATTGGTATCTTTCAGAGCCACAGAGGCCCTGGCACCTGAAAGTTTCCTTCCAAGATATTATGTGCTGAATTGTGTCCCTCCAAAATTCATATGTTGAAGTGCCTAATCCCCAGGACCTCAGAATGTGACTGTATTTGGAGATAGGGCCTTTAAAGAGGTGATTAAGCTAAAATAAGGTCATTAGAGTGGGCCCTAATCCAATATGACTGGTGTCCTTATAAGAGGAGATTAGGACACAGACACCAGAAGGAATGTCCTGTGAAGACACATGGAGAAGACAGCCATCTGCAAGCCAAGGAGAGAGGCCTCAGAAGAAATCAACCCTGTCAACACCTTGATCTTGGACTTTCAGCCTCCAGAAGTGTGAGAAAATAAATTTCTGTTGTTTAAGCCACCCAGTGTGTGATGCTTTGTAATGGCAGCCCTAGCAACTAATATACTACATAAACCTATAAGGTTCCTAGGTAAGCCCCCACTCTACCCTTCTTCTCTGAAAAGATTTCATTTGCTCAAAGGAAGACACCAGACCTTCAAGAGCTGCCTCATCAGAGACCCTTGGCACTAGAGAATCTTAATATGTTATGTAAGCAAAGCAAAATGCTTGTGCACAGGCTATTCTCTGGAGGGTGTGTAAACGGGCAAACCTCACTCAGAATGTGCTCCAATCTGCAGTGTCTCCCAATCATTTCTACTTTGGCTTTACAAAACTCAGTCGTGCTGGGGAAAGGATAATGAAACTTGAAACACATGTCACCTGATTTAGCAATTCATTAGCACTCCTTTTATCGTTCAGTCTTACATCCCGTGTTAGCAGCAACCCCCAAACTGGGCAAAGTCTTAGGGAACCTCGTGGTATATGCTGCTTTTCTGTTACAGGGCCAAGGAGGGTGTGTGCTTATAAAGCAGACAGAAGGCAAGTCCACCACCAGCCCAACCCGTGTGCCAGCTCCTTGGACCTTGCCCCCAAATAGGAAACTAGAAAGAGCTAACATCCAGAGACAAGAGAAATAAGGCCAGTGAGGCACATGCCTGCCGAGTCTCATCTCATCTCTAACTTAAACATCACCTCAATGCCCAGTTGAAAGTAACTCCCAGTCAAATGCCATCACATCCCCCTGTTGTAATTATCTTCACTGCATGGGTTGCCTTCTAACATTTCTCTTGTTTATTTATTCATTAACTTATTTTCTGAGTTCCCCCATCACACCATGAGAGCAGGGGCCTATCAGCTTATTCACTCCTATATCCCCAGCACGTAGCACAGAGCTTACACAGTAGGTACTCACTGGATAGCTCTTGAATCAGTCAAAGAAGCTAGGGCGCCATGACCTTCCTTGTCCTGAAATGAAGACTCCCATCATTTCAAGAGAGGGAAGTGTCAGCCTGTTGAACCAATCAACCAAGGTTCTCAAGTTCATTTGCTGTGGGAAGAAGAGGTGGTGGCACAGGCAGGATTCCATGAAGGCACGATGACATTCTCATTAATATCAAGTGACACAAATTCACCAATGTCCTTTCCCACATGTTTATATCATGAATTGGTTCTCTGCAAAATGAACCACTGATTGATTCCCTGTCCCTCTCCCTCTCATGAAACATCTGTCTCTTGATTTAATCAGGAAGCCCCATGGGACTCTCCTATTTATCAAGAAAATAAATAGGCTCCTCCTTCTAACTAATAATAGACAAACAAGATTGAGGCACATTTATATATGCCAAGAAAACTTTGTCTAAGCAATTAGGACCTATGATCTTATTCCATGCCTCTGGCCCATTTTTCAGGAAGTAAACAAAATAAATCAGCTGCACTCCAGTCTAATTGTGACATAACAAGACATTGCACCTAATGGGTTGTAACTGGAAAATTATTGTAGAGCAAGGTAGGTTAATCTAGCATGTCGGTCACTCCTGGATCAAACACACCAGTTTGGTCCATGCCCAAATCCCTCCCTGGCTCCTCCTCTGTAATTGCCCTTGCTAACACAGGCAACACAGTGAAAAATTTCATGAATGTTCTTCTCCTCAAAGGAGCCTGCAGACAACACCAACGTCCTTAGACACCTTAAGATCATACTCTTAACACACCTTCGTGGAAACGGGACAAGGGAGGGATCTTTACTGGAAAGGATAACCCTTACCTCCTTCTTTCCACTGTGTCTCCTTTCCAGAGCTAAAAAGCCAGGTTCACTGTCAGAAATAAATCACCCAAATAACAATTGATTTCGACATTTCTACATACATCTTGCCCAGTGAGTATTGGTATTTAGAAGGATGATCCCAGGGACCCTGAAGATCTTTAGTCATCTAGGACTTAATTGTGTTCAGAATATCCAATCTACCAAGGCAGTCAAAGTTCTAGGAAGATATCTTCTGTTCTAGGAAAATATATTTCTGATATATTTTCAAAAGGTTTTTAGAAGGCCTGAACCAAAGAAAGGAACTCAGGTTAACCATGAATTACCCAGAAAGTCAGAATAGCTGCTGTACCCAGTTCCCCAGACACTATTGCTGGAAGAGTTTTGTGCTTGTCTACACAGAGCTCCATATGCTCTCCCTGTGTGCACAGCACGAGAAAGAGACAGGGAGGGAGAGAGACAGAGAAGGAGAAGACCACCTTCCCAACAGCTTCCTGAGGGCACACGATGCCCTCCGTCTGCTCGGAATCTCTGCAGAAAGCCCAGAACATGGCTCTGCACCAGGGCTGCACCCCCCCTGACTGACGGACCAGCCTCATTTCCAAGATGAAATCCTTTGAGTGTGGAACATGGTAACGAGAAGACAGTGCACACCCACCGTGAAGACCACCTTCAGGTTGTTGAGCATCTCAATCTCCTTTGGGAAGCCCCTGCTGCCCCATCGCACCAGGTAGTTCTCACTGTGGGAAGAGGAGTGGCAACCTGTTACCGTCAGGGGCTCAACATTCATTCATTAAAAATATCCACAGAACCTCTGCTGTGTGCCCAACACCATGCTGACCTCTGGGGACACAGCAGTGATTGAGACAGACGGGTCCCTCTCTCCAAGATCACAGTCCCGCCAGGGAGACAGACGTTAGACAGTCACGGGCAGAGAATTACTAACACGTGTATTCACAACCCCCTTCCCTCTCCCATTGGCTCGGGAAATTCTGGCCCAGATGCCTAATATTTTTGAAGAGCAGCAGCATTCTCTGTAGAGGTTATTAAGAGTAGCAGAGATGAGGGGGAAAGGATTTTTGTAAGATTTGCTGGACGTTAAGAATGTATGCACCCTTCCCATCCCACTCCCCTTGTAAGACTGAGTAAAGACTTGAATTATTTTAAATTACCTGTTGGATGGAGAACTGTTTCCTTGAACGGAACGTACCCATTATCTGAGATACACTGAAATAACTATTTAAACGCAGTTATGACAACTATTTATATGCAACTGTGCTATAAAGAAAAAGTTTAGGATGTTGTGAGAATGTGTATCAGAAGAGCCTGGCCTAGTCTGGGTGGTCAGGGAAGCTTTTGCTGAGGATATGAATGTAAATAAAGTTGGTCAGGGAAAGGGAAATGTTTTAGGCAAAGTAAACATGCGTGCAAAGGCCCAGAGGCAGGATGGATCTCAATGCATCTAAAAAACAGATCCAAGGGGAAAGTGATAAGAGAAAAATTAAAGAGAGAGGCCTGACCGCGTAAGCCTTGGAGGCCATTCAAGGATTTTGACTTGATCCTAACAGAATGCAAACCCGTTGAAGGGTTTTACAAGGGGCAGTCACACAGTTCTGACATGTGATCATTTATCATCTCACATCTAGCAAGCGTACACCACCTGTGTGGTTCCTACTCATCAGTCCAGCTGCACTGGGAAGATAGGGAAGTCTACCCCTTCTTTAACTCAGGAGAAGCTTAGTACCATTTGCTGAGTTGAGTCGTTAGGTTCCCCATGCCATGCAGGAGCATGGCACGTTGGTGCTAAATAAATGCCCATTATCTTAAGATAAACACAAAATAAAGCTCAAAAACCAAGTCAGCTCAAAAAGGCATGAGAATTCAGCAAAGTTAAGGGGAATTGCCTTCTTCTCAGAGATCTGTTCTCTCTGACACCTTGTTCCTCTCTCCACTCACCCCTAGAAGACGATGAGAGTAGTCTGAACTAAGCTCAAGGGGAAACGGAGCATAACAAACAGCCCCAGATTAACCAATGGTGAAAACTCAGTCGGGTTGAATGTACCTTTTCTTTCTTTTTTTTTTTTAGTAAGATCTAAAAATTATAGTGGACTTTTCAGCAAACTAACCAAGAAGGCTTCAGGGCTCCATCCTCAAAAAAAAAGGATTTTTAAAACTTATTGCCCATTGGTTATTTCTGGACTGTCATAGTGAAATACCTGGGTATTTCCCAGGTTCTTTCATTACATGTAGTTCTCCAGTCGAGAACCAGCTTGCTAGGTCAAACATCAGGCACCAGCAATTTTCTTCTAGGGGAAATACAATCATCAATAAGAAAAGCAATTTAGAGGGCCGAGCTGGCCCCATCCATCCTTGCCCAGGAAGGTCTGGGTGGTAAATCCAGAGACCCAGCTGACATCAAGACGCTGAGACCTCCTGCACATGACACCCTCCTCGGGGGAAGGGGGAGGACCGTTCCAATCCTCCTTGAGCTCTTTTTGGAAATTAGCCTTGCCACTGGCCTGAACTGCTTCTTTTTTTGTCCTACAAAAATTTACCTTAAATTTCCCAAACCAAATCTCTTCAGGCATCCACTGGATTTGGATTATGATTCACCCCAACATTGAAAGGTCCCCCCAGTCCACATCTGGGCCAGACTGCAGATGCTCCTACTTGCCTATGGTTTACTGTATGTCAGCCCCGGCTGGGGCAGGCAGCAGTGGGGAAGATTGGTTTCTTAGGGAGAGAGCAGCGATCCAGAGTCAGACTGACATGGGGAGTGCTTCCCCTGCCCCTTCCCTGCACCATGCCTCTTTGCTCCTTGTTTTGCTTTCTACTCTGTTTTTTTCTTTTTTTGGCTTCCGCCTTTTTGCCCCCCTCCTCCTCAGCTCTCACTCTCCTGAGGGCTTCCCTGTGTCTCTGGCATCTCAGAGGCATCACTCAGGCACGCCCCATCGAGCACACCATCCGGCGTGACACGTCAGGGAACAGAGCTGCCACCCCGCTGATCCATCGCCTCCCTCCACGGAGCTGGTTCAGGCCATCCATCACTTAGATAGGCCAGGAGGCCAGGCACCCTTGTCAATGCGGCCATGAGGAATCCTTGTGTTTCCTGAGAGGCAGGAAGGGTCTTGTGAGTGCTTTCAGGATCTTTGTCACAGGGGCCTTGAGAATAGCTGACAGGGAATGGCAAGGGGCCTGTGACTTGCAGACCATTGCAAGGTGGGTTCTAAGGAAGCGGAAACACTGATTTGCAGGGTCCACTGAGGCCTAGCCAGGGGAATTGGGCTGACTCTTTAATATTGGGGATTTAGGTTCACTATAAAGAATAGCTTTCCATCATAACAGTGCTGAAACCCTGGTGAGAACCACTCGGGATATTTGATACCACTCTTTCCTTGGTGACAGACTAAAGTGGGAACTAGCTTGTCTTTGGAGTCAGGTGGGCCTGGGTAGAGATCTCAGCTCTGCCGTTTATAAATGTGTGTGACTGTGGGCAAGTCACCTGACCTCCCTGAACCTCATTTTCTCACCCAAATGGCACAGAGTAAATGAGGATGAAATGAGAGCATGTACAGATCTCAGGTTATTCTTCTTAGATGGACAGCCCCTCTGTGTTTCATAAATGTCTGCGGGAGAGCCATTATTTTCTAAAGCACCACTTTCCACTGGGCACTGTACGTTATCTCATGGGATCATCATAACAACCAAGCCAGGAAGACATCGTTTTCTCCATAAACACAGAGGATCATGCTCCAGCTCCGTTCTGATGCATCAATGCGTCAACTCAATTTATGGGCCAAAATCCCACTGGAGGGGACAGGCAGTGGTCACCTGGGGAGAAGGATGGTCTGAGCCACAAGCGGAGGCCAGGGAGGGCTGGAGGTGTACCAAAGCCTTTTCCCTGGAGATTCACAATGGTGTTTTCCCTTCCTCAAGCTGAGGCGCTCAGAAATTCCCTCACTTCCTCTGCTCTCAAGAACAATTAAGTAATAATTAATAATAACAGCCACTGCCACTTGGAGCACAGGCACCATGTGCCAGGCCCTGTGCTTCATGTGCTTTTTCTCCTCAACGTCTGAAAGAAACGACTCCATGTGGTCGGCACTCACATTTTGCAAATGGGAAACTCGGGCTTAAGAAAAATTAGCAACCTGTCCAAGGTTAAGAAAGAATAAATGGTGGGGTCAGGATGTGAAGCCAGGCAGATTCAGAGCCCACAATCTTAGCCCATTGCTGCCCTGAGGATATGAAGTTTTCATCATTCATTCTTAATTCCCAATTTAAAAGCAGGTATTTTTATCCTATCCAATGCTACCTGTCTGAATCTTGCTATTTCTGGTTGTTTTCCAGTAATCAAAACCCTATTTACAAAATTCTACTGTGTAGCCACAACCCTACTGTGGGAAAAATTTGGTGGTGAGTAATATTTCCATCAGACTCCCACACCCTAAAAGAAATTATTTTCATGTTCTCAGTTAGGCTAAGTCTCTCTTCCAGGTGGGAATTTCTCCACAAGAGATGGTGGAAAGGAAAGATGCTCTGTGCTCTGCCAACTCCAACCTCCCACATACAGAGAAGTCAGGCAATATTGAACACACCTACCTTATGACCATTTGCTTGTTGGGGTCATAGAGAGACATGAAGAGCTCAGCATCTTCCCCAATTCTGCACACAAAGTTTCTCACAAAGACATAGAGACTGTGGGTGGGGGATGAGGAGATCCGGGAATACATTCCATAATCTGGCTGGTCTTTTGACTGAGAGGTGGACAGAAAAAGGGAAGAAGATAGAGAAAATTAGCCTAACACCATTTAGGACAACAGAAAGATGGTCCAGGACATTGCGAGTTACGTAAGTTTCAAGCCTGAAGATTTCAGCATTACACCCAGGTCTACCACCAAAAGTTCCTGCAATCTGAGCCAAGTCACTTTAACTCTCTTGGCCTTGATTTTCCCATCTTGGGAAATACCACCACTGACCCAGCCTTTCTCATAAAGTTAGTGTCATTAAAAGCACAAACTATAAAGGAAAAAAATTGCTTAAATAGACTTCATCAAAATAAAAACTTCTGCTTTTTGAAAGACACATTTAAGAAAATGAAAAGGCCAGGCACAGACTTGAGAGAAAATATGTTTGCAAACCATATATCTGATAAAGAACTGGTAGCCAAAATATACAAATAATTCTTACAACTCAGTGAAAAGAAAATCAACCCAATTAAAATGGGCAAAATATTTGCACAGACACTTCACAAAGAAAGATACAAATGGCAGTGGTTAGTCATCACTAGTCATTCAAGGAAATGAAAATTAAAACCACAATGAAATACCACTAGAATGACTAAAGTTAAAAGACTGACAATAGCAAGTGCTGAGAAGAATGCAGAGCAATCAGAGCTCTCATATATTGTTGATGGGAACAGAAAATTTCACAGCCCTTTTGGGAAACTGTATGCCAGTACCTTGAAAAGTTGAACATATACTTATCATATGATCCAGCAATCCTACTGCTAGGTATTACCCAAAAAGAATGAAAACATATGTCCATGCAAAAATGTGTATGCAAATGTTCATAGCAGTATTGGTTATAATAGCCGCAAACTGGAAACATCCCAAATGTACAACAGACAATGGTATACAACATTGACAACGTGTTGATGGTATAACAATTCAGCAATAGAAAGGAAAAAACATTAATATACACAACAACATTAGCCTCAAAAATATAATGCTGAGTTAAAGAAGTCAAACACAAAAACCATATGATTCCATTTATATGAAACTCTAGAAAAGGCAAAAGTATTGTCAGAGAAAGCAAATGAGGGGTTGCCTGGAGCCTGGGGCTGAGGAAAGGGATCAACTATAAAGGAACTCAAAGAAACTTTTAGGGTGGGGAACCATTCTATGTCTTGACTGTGGTGGAGTTTACCCAACACTATATGCTAATAAGATTCATTAGACTACAGTTAAAACTGAATTAATTTTATTGTGTGAAAATTATACCTCAATAAAGCTAAAGATAAAGTTGCTTTCAAATAATATAAAGTGGCTAAGATGATTTTTTTTTAAATATAAATCAGGGGCTGGCCCCGTAGCATAGTGCTTAAGTTCAGCACATTCTGCTTCTGTGGCCCAGGTTCGTGGGTCCAGATCCTGGGCTCAGACCTACACCACTCGTCAGCCATGCTGTGGTGGTGACCCACATACAAAACAGAGGAAGATGGGCACAGATGTTAGCTCAGGGCGAATCTTCCTCAAGCAAAAAGAGTAAGATTGGCAACAGATGTTAGCTCATGGCAAATCTTCCTCAGCAAAAAAAAAAACACAAAAAAACAAAAAACCACACACACACATACACACATATATACACACACACACACAAATCAGATTATGTTAACCTTGAAAAGATTATGTTTCCTTGAAATCTTTCTTTGGCTTCCCACCATACATGGAATAACATCTTAACTCTTTTTCATGACCTCTTGGGTCCTATAAGAGCTGGCTCCTGCTACCTACCTCTCCAAATCATTGCCTACACTCTCCCACTGCTCCTCATGTCCCATCCAAACTGGACTTTCTACTCCTTGAACGTTCAGAACTCAGACCTACCTCAGGACCTTTGTACTTGCTGTTCCCTCTTTGTAGAACACCCTGTCCCTAGATCTTCCCAGGCCTGGTGCCTTCACATTATTCAAGTGTCATCTCAGATGTCACTCCTCAGAGAGGCCTTTCCTGATGGTACCTTTTCAAATAGCTCCTGATTCACATAACTCTAGTTTATTTCCTTTCAGAAACTTATCGCCATTTGGAATTAATCTGTCCCTTTATTTATTTAATTTTTTTACTGCCTTTCTTCTCTTCTCCTCTCTGGAATATAAAAGCTCCACGGGAGCAGGAAACTTCTCTGGCATTAAACTACCTGGGGGATGGACACTGAATGAATTACAGATCCAAGTACAAAACACAATAAAACCTGTCTGGTTACTGATCGTCTGAGGTCATAGGACAGATGTCTCCTTGAATAATACACAGTCTGGTTAATCAGCCTATTATTTTAAGTTTACTACGTGCTAAATGCCTGCCTGGCTTGGCCAAAGCCTGTTTCACAAAGCTCACCATTTCTTCCTTGATGCGCTCTGTGATTTTATCAGTCGCTTCCTCGTGTGCATGGAACAAGCTGATGACGCTGGTATTATCTGGGTCCAAGATATTTCCGTCTTCATCTCTGACAATCAGATCAAGCTCAAGGATTCTAAAAAGCCAAAATGGGAGGTAAGGATCCATCGGGGGAGGCTGAAGCCTTTAGGATGTTGCTGAGAAGTGTCTCCCAGTTCACCTGACTCTGAGGACCTCAGACTCCCACAGAACCGTTAGCGCTACACCGACAGCCTCGCACACAGCCAGGAGTCACACTGGCACAGTTCAGCCTCTTTGGGAGGTACTGTGGCAGTGTGTATTAAAACTTTTTAAATGTGTATTTCCTGCAATATTGAACCTAGAGAAACGCCCACACTTGAACGAGGGTGTGCGCTGCAGCATTGCTCACATCAGCCAAGGGTTGAGAGAAACCAAAATGTCTATCAAAGAGGTAATGACCAAATGAACTGTGATCTGCAATGAAATTCCATGTAGCAGGGTTTTAAAAATATGATATGGTTTTGATATGTTTAATGATACATCTCAGTGAACAAAATCAAGTATGGAAAAATGCATACAGTGTGTTTTATGTAAAAAAACAAACCAACTGAGCCAGATATGTTACCTGGGTGCATGTACATGAGTGACAATGGACAGAAAGAGAGGTCTGGACAAAAAGCACCCAACTACCAATACTACCTACACGGGTACCTGTGACGAGAGGAGAGCCCTGGGACCAGGAGGGCTGGAGGGGCCAAAGGGGACATGTGGCGTATCTCAGTTTGTTTAACATTTACATAATATGTATAGTATAATATAATATAGAATAATATAATAAATATATATGCAGAGAAGGCACTCATGTATTATTTATTCAGTAACAATTTAATAATACTTGTTGGGGATAAAAAAAAGTCTCAGATATATTAATTGTTACCCACAGCTTGCTCTTTAGCTCTTTGATTTCCAGGCCATACGTTTTTCCCTGTCTGGTATTGATTTGTTTTAACTGTACATGCCATTCTGATTGGCATCAAAGATACCAATAACAGCAAACACACAGCACGTGGGATAAGTTCACACACATTAAATGCTTTATGTCTATTAATGCACTCAACCCTTATAACAACCCTGTGAGAAAGGTACTATTAACACCCCCATTTTATGATGAAGGAAAGACTGAGGATATGGGAGCTAATTAATATGCTCAAGGTCACACAGCTGGTAAAAAGTAATATGGCATCCTAGTCTGCACTCTTAACCTCTGTGGTATATGTTCTAGATAGGAGGTTCTTAGAAGCAGTATCGGGTTGGGGCACAGGGGGTAGGTTTGCAGAGGCCTTAACTTGAAGCTGCTTTTGCACTTGATGTCGAGATGGAGGACGTCAGTTGTCCGTACAAAGAAGGTAGGGGGAGACTCAGAGAAGGCCAACAGTGGCCCAGCTTAGGCATCACTATGAGGCACCAGATTCAGGAAGGGCAGCAAGGACAAATGAAGGAGACCAAGTTTTCATCTCTTATTTCAGAATCAGATTGAGAGGCACATCTCCCATCTCATCCAAATGCAAATGGAAGGGAGCCAAGGTTCACCCATTTGTCCACATTGATTAGGAAATTAACTTCCAACTAGATATGACTCATAATCATGCGCAGCCATGCTGCCAAATGGGCGATGATAAGGGAGAATAAATGCATTCAACTAATGCCGAGCAGAGGCTCATGTGACCTCGGAAAAGATGCAGCATAGCCAATACATAATTTAATGCCTCTCTAGCTCTTTCTCTTCAAAATGTATCAAAGTGGATTCAGTTCTAAAATGTATGAATAAAACATTCTCCTGGGTCCAGTCATCTTAGGATTTGGAGGAGTCATTTGAAGAGTCTTTACTCCTTGGGTACCAAAGAGTTTGTCCATTACCAGTCTCATTCAGAAATTTCGAAGCTTTAGTAGTCACGGGGCAGTACTGTCGGGATTCTCATGACCCAGGGTCAGGAGAGGCTGTCCCCCAGTAGGACAGCAGACCATCCGTTTTGGAGAACTGAGCATTTTGACATTTTCTCCTCAGGAGGTAGTCCCACTGCTCTCTTCTGTTCAAGAAAGTGATAAAATGAACCCAAGATGAGGGCAAAGAAGCCCCAATGTACGCATTTTTCAAAAAAAAATTTTTTAACAGTAAAGAAAATAGAAACGGCTCCTTTTGTGGTTCCCCATCACCTTCTGGACAATTCCCAACTTCTTCACTTGGCACTTGGGCCCTCAAGGTCCCAGCCCCTGCCTGCCTTCCTCTCCACATTGATGTCACCTCTCAGCTCCTCCCACGTTCTTTCTCTCCCTCTGTTAATTTCTTCACCTCACAATTCCTGCCAGTCTTGTTAGATTCAGGGCCGCTGTCACCCACTGCCCTGCCTCCCCCCCGCAGCGTCCTCTCACCCTGCTTCTCCTCTCATAAAATGGGTGACTCCCTACTCAAGCGTCCGTTTACTTGCCTCTCTCCCTTACTCCCCCACGCAGTCCTTGGGAGGCAGTAGAACGCGGCGGGCAGGTGCTTGAACTCTGGAGCCAAGCTACCAGGTTCAAACTCAGTGCATCCTGGGCAAAATGACCTAACCACCCTGAGCCTTAGTTTCCTCAGCTGAGAGATAGGGATGGTAAGAGTGCCTACCTCATAGAGTTGCATGAGACTTAACTGAGTTAATACATGGAAAGTGCTTAAAACAGTGCCTGGCAGAGAGTAAGCACTCGGTAAGTAATTATTAGTTCTCACTGCTTGCTTTTTGTTGTTATTGTTAAATATAAAGGCTGCGTTTTGTGAATGTCTGTGTCCTTGGGGCCTACCAGGTGCTTAACAAAAGTTTGATGTCTGAGTGAAGGAATGGAGTGAAGGAGGAAAGAAACAGGCTGATTCCGATCAACTTCCAGCTCTCAGTTCCGGTTGTGCTTCCCTGACTCTCACAGCCTGAGGAAGGGCTCCCCACGCGGGTCCTGACACTGCCCAGAGGTCTGGCCTTCTGGCTGGCAGGAAGCTCTGCGGCTCTGGGACACCGGGCCTGTGTTCATGTAAGGTGCCGAGGTCTCTCTCACTTCCAGCTGAAGTCGTCAGGGAAGGGACGCAAGAAGCAAGGGGCCCCTCAGCTCAGGGCCTCCGTCCCAAGGGTGTCTCTCACTTCCCCAAAGGAACCAACGGAAACTGAAAGCACAGGGCTGCTCTGGGAGATGCTGCAGAATGAGGGCGGTGTGGGGAGGACCCTCTTTCTCCTCCTTCTCCCATCACACCATCCGTGCACTCACTCAGTCATCGCTCACTGGGCACCGACTGTGTGCAGACCTTGTTCCCGGCACAGAGACGAATCAGACAGTGACTGTCAGAGAGTCCCCGGTACAGCCGGGAGGCAGGCCAGGGAGGAGGCCATTACCAGTCAGGGGGCTAAGGGCCTGCAAGAGTGCCCAACCCAGCCAGCGGTGGGAGGGGGACAATCAGAGTAGGCTTCCTATGAGCGGTGACTGTTTCTTCCACCCTTGGTCCCCTTCTCAGGAGCCCCAGTGAGGAAACAACATCTAAAGGTCACAGATGCCTTTATTGTAAAGAAGCAAAACTCCCTCAGTTCTCACAGGCCCAGCTGCAACTGTGCTCAGCTAAAAACAGTGGCATCAGCTGCGTGGCAGACCCTTCCTATCACTTTGGGATGACGGGCGTTATAAGTGGATTTGGACACGCTTGCCAGCTGCCAGCAGGGGAACCATCAGAGGGACTGTACTCCTGGGATGGGAAGCAGCTGCAAGTTGAACCCATTGACTTTCCTCTTCGGATCTTCCCAGTGCATGTGACAAAGGCAAGAAAGCAAGGGTGCTGGGAAATTTTCTTCTTATTCCCATTGAATAGGCTTTTTCTAATTCCCTCTCAGGCCCGATGTTCCAGCCTTCTGACCCACTTTGCAGTCTTCGGAACATGCCATGCTTTCTCATGCACTCCTACCCTCTCTTTTTTAGCCTACTTAACACTTCTTTATCTTTCAAAATTCAGCTTTGGGTCATCTCCTCCAGGAAGCCTTCCTTGACTTCCTTCTCCAAGTCAAATTAAGAACACCCTTGCTTCCTAAGCCATCAAACGTACCACAATACATAGCACAGTTTACGTGTAACTTCCTCCTAACTGGACTACGGTCCCTTAGTGGACAGGAACTTTTGTTTCTACAGCCTCAAAACCTAGCAGGGAATCAGGCCAATCATAAGTGCTCAAAACGTGTTTGTTGTTGGGATAAATAAACAAGTGAGTAAGATGCTCAGAGGGCATTCAAATAGCCGGAGGGGAGGGGAGGCCTTTACAGGCCTCAGACGCTATCCAAGCAGAGCGGCCGCAAGGCTCATGGACTCTGGAGCCAGACTGCCTGGGTCTGAACTCTAGTTCTGCCATTTCCTAGCTGTGTGACTCTGGACAAGTTACCCGGCCTCTTTAAGGGCTTCAGGTTCTTCACGTGAAAAAGTGAGGACGATAAAACCGCAGGCCCCACGGCGGGATTATAAGAATCAAATGCGACAGTGCATGTTAAACACTTAGCGTGAAGCCTGATGTGTAATAAGCTCTGGTTCCATGTTAGTTGTCATATTATCGTCACCCCATTACTATCAGTGGGCTGTCCTGCCTCAAAAATTGTTGCACGTCTTCTTAACTTCACAGCATTCAAACTCCAACCGATTTCTGCTTCTTCCCTTTGGAGAAAAACGCATCTGTAACTGTGCACGAGTTAGCTGACGGCATGTGGCTTGGATAATTTAGGATGGGGGAAGGGACATTAAGTCTCACACTGGGATCTAAGGGAGAGTTTTGTAAATGTAGGAATAAAATGACAGCTAAGCCGAAAGCGAACCAGCATGACCGCGCTCCCCGGCCCCTCGGAAGTAGGTTGAATGAGTGTCCTAAATCTCTCAGCCCGCTAAGGAGCACCGCACAAGCAAGGCCTCTCTCCGCTTGCATGTCCCTGGGTCCCATGGGGGCGATAACAAAGGCACAGGAGCAGGGCCGTTGGTAACAGCCTCCTCTCAAATAGAACGTGGCAAACTCGCATCTAAAAATGAAACCAAGCTTCTCGGGGGGAAGACGGGGAGAAAGGGGGTGGGTCAGGGAAGAAAGCATCTTTTCAGAGGAAAGAGAGGTTACCTGTTGCCATAGTCGATTTTGGACGTGACTTTCTGCTTCAGTTCCTTCAGCTCGTCCTTGGGCAGAGTTCCGGAGAGGAGCTGGGACCGCCACTCCATCAGGTCGTACATCATGGACTGCACCTGGAGGAACCGCTCCTTTTTGCTGGCCTAGGAGACAGGAAACAATCCATAGTCACCTGTGCCGAAGGCGCTTGGGCATCTATTTGACACACTGTGCCCGCGTCAGGCAAGCACCTGCAGGGGCCATGGCTTGAGCATCTCTCCCGGCCCTTTCCCAGCTATGAGGGGATTGCGTGGTGGGTGGTCTTAGTCATTGACATATTTCCTCCCCCTGGACCACAAGGGTTTCCCAAAAGCAAAAGTAATAATCGCAATCACTCCGTTAAAGAAAGGGTGATTTCTGACTCTTATCCAAAAAGATACTTGTTGAGTGGGAATGCCATGAACATCTGCTGAAATGCGGGTCCTAGAGCTCAGGCCCTTTAAGGCTGGGAACCAGGGCCATTTCTCCGGTGATAAAGGCCTACTTCGAGGGCATTGTTCCCCCAAGTGTGACGTGTACAACCTGTGAGATGCAAGATGGCTTTGGGTGCTACAAAGACACAACGTCCAATAAAACGGACCCACGTGGCGATTCTCTTCCACTCTCCTTCTGCTTCGGGGAAGGAGAAAGTTACAGTTTCATGGCATTTCTTTAACCCCTCTCTCACTTTGTTAATTTCTTTTTTTAACAAAGAGAGAGACGTCTTGGGCTCAGAGCTTTCGACAGGTCCCGTAACAAGCATTTAATAACACTGTCTTGTTTTCATTATATTTATGTGAATACTGTTCTTCTAATTGTGCCAAGGACTTTTGACTTTCCATTTGGGAAAGCGTGTGTGGTATAATAAAGTATATATATATTTGGTCCTCATCCTCCTTGGCACAGAGCTCCTAACACCCCTGGAATTTCCTGAGTGATAGGAGTGTTTTCTTATTCATAATGAGCCCCTTTTGACCATACCTAAGTTTATGCTGATAACATGATAGCTTTGGGATGGGGGCTGGATGGCAGAGGAACCAACCATGTGATTAGAGGGTTGGAACTTTCAGCCCACTCTCCTCACCTCCCCATCCTCAACCTCCAGGGACAGGAGAGGGGCTGGAGATTGAGCTCAATCCCCAATGGCCAACAATTCAATCAACCAGGCCTAAGGAATGAAACTTCGATTAAAACTCTGGAGAATAACAGGGTCCGAGGAGTTTTCCAGACGGTGAACATATCAGTGTGCTGGGAGGGGGCGTGCCCAGAGAAGGCGTGGAAGCTCTGTGCCCACCCCCACCCCAGCATCTCGCCCTGTGTGTCTCTTCTGTTTGGCTGTTCCTGCATCCTATCCTTCATAATAAAACAGTAACCTTAAGTATAGCACTTTCCAGAGCTCTGTGAGTTGTTCCAGGGAATTATGGAACCTGAGGTGGGGTGGAGAGGAACTGTGGGAACCTCTGAATTTGTACCAAGTTTAGACAGAAGTGCAGTAGCCTGGGGACCTGGGACTTGGGACTGGCATCTGAAGTAAGGGCAGTCTCGTAGGATTGAGCCCTTAACCCTGGGTAGCCAGTGTTAGAACTGAACTGAATTGTAGGGCATCCAGTTGGTGCCAGAGAATTGGAGAATTGTTGTTGGGATGACGCAGCATGCTATAAAAGTCCTCATGTAAATTATTTAAGTTTACTAAAAAGAGAGCCAATTTAGGTGTTAAGTAAATATTACACAGGTGGTATGCAGATATAGCAAGAATCATGAGGGTGACACTGAAATCCTGGAAGTTTAAGGATCTCTTTACTGGATAGAGGGCAAGATGGACTTGCTATTCAAAGATGTCTCAAGGGAAAATGCCAAGTTTCCATGGTGCATGTGTATGTGATGTTTTAAAAGGAATAACGGAGAGGAATAATTAACCACTTGAGCCACATGTCTACCGTTTGCCCCTTAAACTTTCCTAACAACTTTTGGGAAACTTAAAGAATCGGATGTGCCAATTACCATATATTGTGAAATATCCACATGTGAGTTAACATTTACAAACAGAAAAGTTACGTGTACAAATAGCGTGTATATACCAGCGGGCGCGTGGTGCTGTAACAAATATGCAGTAAGCTTTCGTTGACATTTTCTCTCTCAGCTTAATGGTTTGCTTAGCTAATTGCTTTCATTAGGAGCTTCAGAAGCATCAAAGGCGGATTTAAAATTAGATTTGTTTCCATATAGGGAAAACACATGCAAAATGCATTCTTTGTTTTTCCAGGGTCAAATCTTCCTCACAGATGTGAGGACAATAGCCATTAGTTGATTAATATACGAGAACCGTATTTCTCAAGGTGTTATCAGCAGCCCACCAAATCAAAATCCCCTGAGTTTATTAAAAATGCAGATTACTAAACCCCATTAAAGGAAATTCTATTTTTTAACAGCTCTCAAGGCGATTCTTACGCACGCTTAAGTTTGACAACTTTTGCACTAGTTTAAAAACAGAAAGATCACACCAGACCCCATTTATTATGGCTCTATCATCAGCTCACTATGTGACTTTGAAAAAGTCACCTAACCTCTCTGGGCCTTGATGTCCTCATACATTATACTGTCTGTTCTACTATGCCACTAAAGCCACTCTGGCCTGCTCTTCTCAAGGCCAAATTCCAAATTTGAACCAAAGCAAAGACTGCAAGAAGCTTCCATCCCAGGGAGCAGGGTTTTGAGTCTCACCACATAGAGCTGTTTCCAGATGCTGCCCCATTCCCAAAGTGTCGTTGTCACTTCTTGCGCCAGAGGAATTTCTGCGGGAATGATGTTCTCAATATTTCTATTTAAGGTGGGAGAGAAAACGGTGTGAAATTGAGACCCAGGTGCTAACAAGATAAAATGCTGGCATATTTGCACTACGTTGCAGCTGCTGACAGGGGCCTTGCTGGCATGAGACTAAAGCGCTGCCAAGAGCCACACCAATTACATAAGCAGATGCAAGGGGCTTCCTTTCTAATGTCCTCCTCGTGGGTGGTGGGCAGGCTTTAAGCTCATTAATCAGGATTATTCTACTTTAATACTGTTCAAAAGCAGCTGCCAGTGAAAAGCTTGATTCTCCAAGCTTACTAATACCCCTCAGAATCAGATCTGAACACGAATCGATTTGGATGAGAGTTCTCATCAAGTGAGGGAAAGGAGACACCCAAGTCAACACAGGCACGAAGAGGACAGATCAGCCGAGCGTCCTTCACATCTGCCAAGTCAGGTTTTCAAAGCAGGCGGGACAGAGACATCCATGAGCCATTGGAGGGTCAAGTCGGGCAGAGAATGGCAAATACCTTCTTTTCTCAACTGTCACTTCCTTGATGTGTATAAAGGATTTAGGGAAAATGCCCTGTTGGAAATAAAATAAGATAAATTAAATAAATTAAAATGGCACATCCCTATAGAAAAATAACTGACCCCAGGTCTTCATGATTTTCCCAAAAGCCACTGATTGGTAAAACCCTCAAATTTTAAAGGAATAATTCCAGAGTCAGACCGAAGAGGGGGTGGACTCTAAATCCACGCTTTAAGATCTAGTTCCCTCCAATTCTCCATCAGTTATTCTAGATCCCACAAGAGCCCTAGACTCCAAAGAATGCTCCAACCCCCTTGTGGACACTCATCCTATTAGATGGGCAGGATAGGAGCTCTTGAAAGATTCGCTCTAAGTGAGACAAGGTGCCCTGCCTCTCCCCTCTGCTGCCCAATTCCGGGAAAGCAGCCTCGCTTCACGGTCACGACAGTGGAAGGTCAGGTCCTGAAGCAACAGTGTCCTTGGGTGCATGTGGGCTAGTTCGATTGGAGACCTATTTCTCCCTGGATTTACTTCATTGTTCTTTAGAGAGCAGAGTAGGATCATGTCTCCCACACAGCATGTCAGGGAGGATGAAAGAAGCATCTATTGTTTCCTTTTCCCATGAGCATGGCTCAGTTAACAAGAGAAGTCTACCAATTACTTGGAAATTCCTTCATAAATTCAACCAACGTGCACACCGGGACACCCAGTCGCTGTGCTAGACCCGTGAGCGATAGGGAGACAGCAAAGCAAGTGCCTGCTCTCGTGCAGATGCCGGTGTAACGTGGGGTTGGAACAAGTGAACTCCCCAAGGGCAATGACTGGCCCTATTCTTTCCATGTCGTGTTGGATACACAGGTGAGGAAATGATGAATGCCCCACACAAATCTAAAGAAAGGTAGTAGAAGACAAATTTCAAACAAATAAAAAATGCACAATATCTGGTGACTTGAGGAAGGGAGAAATCACACGTGGTCGGCACCCAGGGAAAAGTTCCATGGAGAAGAGAGCTCTGGGGGGTGGCCTTAAAGAATGAGTGGAGGGGGAGGGCGTTGAGGCACAGCGAAGACCAAGGTGTAGAGGTGGGAGAGCACTGGACACCAAGAGGGAAGAATGGGACCAGTTTGCTGAGGAGCAACGGTGGGACATAACTGCCCAGGGGGGCGGCAGGACTAAATACAAACATCCAGTATTGTCCCAAATAAAAACAAATGACCTTACCTGTAACAGTTTGTGCTTTAGGAGGTATCCCCTGTACCAGTCTGCAAAGAGAAAACAAAGAAACGGGTCTCATCTATTCTTCCATGTTTGTTGCCAGTAAGTTGTTGTTGTTCTATTTGTTTGTTTTTAACTAGCAAAGAAACCACTGTAAAGTGCCTTTGTCCTTAGGGACGATCAAAGTCTGGAAGCCACTGGGCTTCAACAATCTGTTGAATTTGTTGCTAACATCTCCACAAAGTATCTAAAAATACAGAGATTTCACATGAAAAATGCAAATTTCCTCCTTCTTTTGAAAAAACAGGAGGCCCAGCGATGGTGGCCAGTGCCCCCCCGTGGCCACAATGGGTTGGTGGTAAGCAGTAGCTGGTCCCGTCAGACGGAGCAGGTGCCTCCCCATTACCGGCACCAACCCAGCCCATCCCTTATTTCCATTACCTGCCAGGGTCCTGTGTTCATATGCAGGTTTTCAACCTCCGCGTTAGGGGCACAGAAAGGCTGAGGGAGTTTGGCAAACATCCTAAAATAATAACCACAGTTCTCCCAGCACCAAATGGTGCCTAAAATGTAATTTGCAAAAGTTCGTCATTACAAAACAGGCGAGTTCAGGGATGGGTGAAAGTCTAGGAATTTCAAAAGATTCTTCCCTTTGCAGGACTATCAAAGATGATTCAATTAACAGAAATCCAAATTACACACAGTCCTCGGACAAAACGAGCCTCAGTGTAGCGAGCGGTGACGACTATAACGAGTCCACCGGCCTGTGAAACGATTCAAGCACAGCCAAGCAGTGGCATTTGTCATTGTTGCAAATAAAAAGTGTCTGTTGGGAGCCTCGTTAGCAAATCCTCACCACGGGGCTGACAGATTGTGGTTGAATACGTTGTCAGCAGACATCTGCGCAGGCCCCGAAACAACTTAAAATGCAGTCACCCCTCACAGGCACGAGCCAGCCTGAGGGTCAGGCCCTAAGGAAAGTTCTAAAGCAACAGGGGCCCACGGTGGCTCCTACTTTGAGAAATAGAAGGAGAGAGGAAGGAGAGAAAGAGAAAAGGAAGGAGAGAGGGAAAATAGGAAGGAATGGAGGTTGGAGAGAAAGAATCAGATTTGGAATAAAGTACTCTTCTAATCACTCTTCATATATGAAGCCTTTTAATCTTCAAAAGAACCATATGTGACAGGAACTATAATTATCCCATTTTAGAGAAGAGTGGCACAGAGAAGTTAAGTAACTTGCCCAGGGTCACACAGCTAGTAAGTGACAGTGTCAGGATTTGAACATAAGCAGCCATCATACCGTGCTTCCTGTCTATCGGAGGAAGGAGTATGGTGGTTGCCTAATATTTCCATCTTCCCAACATCTAAATCCCCAAAACTACATCCTCACTAAGCTACTCTCCAACTGAATACTTCCAGTGGTGGAAAACTTGCTACTTCATGAAGCATCACATTCTATTTCCACACTCTTCTAATAATTTGTCCATAACTATTGGTAATAATTAACCATTAGTAATAGTGCTTCTCCTTTCTGAGTGCTTGCTGTGTGCCAGGAACTCTGGTAAAGTTTTTTGTTGTTTTTTTTTTCAAATTATAAATCAATCTTCACAACAATCCTATAAAGTAGGTATTATAACTGCCTCAATTCTGCAAATGAAAATAGAGGGGCACAGAGAGATTAAGCAACTTGCTCATGGTCACACAGCTAGTAGGTGAAACAACTAAGATTTAAACCCAAGAATCTGACTCCAGAGATGACACTCCACAGCACTGCACAATAACAACCACCTTTATTTGCAGTTCTTCTCTATCCTGTCAACTAGATATAAGAGCATCTTTGTAATATTATTAGCAACTATTTATTGATTGCTTATTGCAGGCAAAGCTGTATGTAAGTGTTGTACATGCATTCTCTCATTTAGTTCTCATATCAATACTGTGAGCTAAGTATTATCATTCCCATTTTACAGATGAAGAAACTGGGATTCCTGTCAGTTGGGGTACTGGGCCAAATCACACAGCCAGAGTTCAAGGAGAAGTCTGTGTGGCTACAAAGCCAGCCCTCAAAGCTGTTCTGCCACATTGTTCCCCACACGATGAGCACAAATACAGATTAGGGTCTCTTGGTTGAAGTGATCTGAAGACACTTGATCACCAATGCCACCAAATCCACCAGAAAGATAGAAAACAATCAAGGGACCAATACTCCCTACCCAAAGCTCATGCCCACATCTGCATCTCCATGGCAGGGGCTCCGTCAGGGTATAGGAATATCCAGGGCTTTGCCTGCCCTAACCCTTGACACTCAGTCACTTGTACACATTTTGTAGGTTTCCTGATTCTCAGAATTTTGGCTCTCTCCTGAGCAAGGAATCTATTGACTCTTGCCCCAGCATACACATGCTGGCTCCCAGATTCAAGTTCAACCAACCCTGATTGTGCACCTACTATGTGCCTGACGCTGGGCTAGGATAAATCCCCAGTGACGCTGGACAAGAAGGGCTTATCACCGCCTCCACTTGCTAGATGATGATAACATAGCAACTGCACCAGGACTGTCCTTAAGACTTTTTCTGACATGCCTACCCCTGCTGGGTCATTGACCCCTGTCACCCCTGATGTGAGCTCCCTAATCTGGTCACCGGTCAGCTATATCCAGCTGTATTCCAAGACCTGACCGGACAGATAACAACAGTTGGCACACGTAGCAAAATCCATGACAACGGACGCCATGGTCAAAAGCAGGCTCAGTGTAACACAGCACTTACCATACCCCAGGACCTGCCCCTGGGCTCAACCCCCTTTCAAGTTAAACAGCAGCAAGGGCTTTTTTGCTAACCCTATCCATGAGGGAAGCACTTTTATAAAACTTCAAAAGTACATCCTGGGGGAAGATGAGAAAAGGGAAATTTTTTACCATCTTCTGGACAATTATGAAGTGCCAATTACTCAAATTGTCCTCCCTTCCCACATCCCAAATACCAAAATGAAATGTGCCTAAATTCTCCAATCACCTGGGAGTTTTGGGGGGAGATGGAGAGGGAGGAGAGATTAAAATATCCCATAACATCAAAAAAAGTATCCACGGGCTAGCAATCCTGTCCTCTCTCTGCCATCTCCGGGCAGCAGGATCTTTGGTCATGTCACTTAAGCCTCAGTGTTTTTCATTTGTAAACTGAAATGACCACAGGGTCATTGCAAAAACTATTTTTTAAACAGGGTTCTGAAAGTAAACATATCTGGTAAAGGTACAAAATGTTGGACGGGAAGAAAACATAGCAACTTCAGGATAAGTGTGACCTATAATGTGGACGAAAAACCAAGAATGGAATACAGGAGGGGAAATCAGGGGCTTCAACTGCATCTAAAATTTCTTTTTCTTAAAAAAAACAAAGTAAACATGGAAAAATATTCATATTTGTTTATCTGAGTGGTGAGTGCCTGGGTATATTTTACTTTCCCGTATGGTGGAGATATCTGATAAAGATCAAACAGAAGCACGTACTTGTCAGTGGTCAAGAGTATGAGTTCTGAAACCAAAGATGGGTTTGAGTGGGGATCTACAACGTCCTGTCCATGTAATCTTAGACAAGTTGCTGCATTCTCCGAGCCTCAGCTTCCTTTTCTGTGAAATGGGCATAATAATAGTGCCTGTCTCATAGGCTTAAATTAGATATGGAATTCAGTTTGCCCAGTGCCTGGCATGTGGTAAGTGTTCAAAAATAAGCGAGTACTATTCTCTCTTTTTGGGCATATTTTCTATTGTTTTGTTTTGAGGAAAACATCTTGTAAATTTTAGGTTACTGTAGCTAATTTGTTTTAGAGGAATTTTGTTTAAAAGAAAATGAGATCATTCTGAACTTTGCAATGACCCTTCATACATTTTCTGCAAATGAAACCAAATGATTAACTACGTGAAAAGATTTTTCAATGAAGACATCAGCATTTTATGAAAAACCAGAAGTTACTGGATGAAAGCAATAATTGAATCTTTAAAATACACTTGACCATGCACAAACAATAAGTATTTTTTCCTGTTAAACTCAAAATAAATCTATAGCATTTATTAGAAATAATGTAGCCAAAAAGTGTGAATCCGGAGAATTTTTTTGCCAATACTTTATAGTAAGTGTATGAAACAAAGTGATTTGAGTTTGGAAAATTGTAAAATAGTATGAATAAAATCTGCACGACACCAGATTTGAACTTCTAGTGAGATTCATGTTCATACTAAGTTTTCAGCACTGCGTTCTTTTGGCATTCATTTTTTACTTTTATTAAAGGTTCAAACCAAAACAAAAGAAAAAATCCATAACAACAAAGTAAATGAGACATGTTTCAAAGTCAACATGATGGAATTTTACTGACGTTTTAGCCTCACCCTCACTCAGAAGGGAAGAACACTTCCCTTGCAAACTTCCCGTAAGGGAACAGCTTTACTTAAAATGAAGTCCCTTTCACATCGACCTGTCTCTAGAGCAGACCCGAACGAAGGACCATCTCTCTGCAAAGTGGCGCTTTACAAAGGCACTCTGTTAAGTGCTCATAATGTCCCCCTCTTACCCTAAAAGCAAAGGTCACTCTCCATGGAGTTGTTAGCGTAGAAGCCGCTACATGCTCTGGGTGTACCCACTCTGCGAGCGGTAAATTCAAAACTCTTCTTGTGGAGCTCTCTGCAGCCAAGCAAGAATGAGGTACATGCACATGTGCCAACTTAGAAAGAGCTCCAGGTATTTTTAAGCTAGAAGAGCAAGTCTCAGAATGGCGGGCACAGTGTAGTCCTGTTTCTAGAAAACGACAACAAAAGCTGTGCCTTACCTTAAAAAAAGAAAAGAGCCTGTGTCGACCTCCTCCCTCCCCTCCCCTTGTTTCATTTTACCGATAAGTAAAATTCAAAAGCTCCTTGGGTACTACTGTCTAGAAATCCCATTGTCTTCCCCACTAGTGAGCCCCCATGACCCGGACAACCATGTGCCTCAGTAGGTGGAAAGGGACTTCCCTGTTGTTCCAGAAAGGAACACTCAGGTAGCAAATAACTGAGGGTGGAGCAGACATTTGCTCTGAAGGGCTTATAAAGAAGAGTCTAAACAAGCTGGCCTCCCCCCAAAGATCATCCCCTTGCCACAGTCTATGTAATCAGAAGACAGAGGGGTCTCTGGAGGTGGCAGTTGCCTTAGGAGTGCATGGTATAGCTCCCCCACCCCCAAACCAAACCCAAGCATGTGGGTGCAGCCCAGGAGATTCACTCAGAGATGGTGGGAGCATTTGGCATCTCACTCCCCACCTACCTGGCTACTTGTGCAGGGAACTGGCTGATCTTTGGGCTTATTTGATCAGGGAAGACAGAGATTGAAAGAGAGCACCCCAAACTCCCTCCCACCCCCAGCCTTGTTTAAGCTGGGGAACCGGAAAAAGGAGGCGAGCATTAAACTGGTTACAGGATTGAAGTCTTCTTTTGAGATGTCATTAAATATCAGGAAAGATGTCAACCAAATATCACTGAAGGAAGTGACTAGGGAAAAATAACACTGTTTTTTATGTTTATCCCCTCATGAGGAGTTCTGACTGCTCAATAAACACTTACATACGTTTTCCACATCTAAAATCAGGACACAGAACGTTTATGCCGCCTCTGGGTAGAAAAGGCAGTCTGAGAGATGTAATATGGACAAAGAAATAAGCATTAGAATGTCTAAGGCTTAGCAATGGGTATCCTTCCAAACTGCTTGAGTTTTCATTACAACAAAATATTATCTTTATAATAAAAAGTTAATCAAAATGTTTGAGCTCTAGTGAAAGGAAACTCATTCATGTCTAAGGTTCCAGGTCAGGTTTCTGTTTTCTCCATTCGTCCAGCTGAGTAAATTTAGTGCACAGGCAAGGACCAGCGAGCCTCACCCTTTCCAGGCAATCAGAGGGCCAGCCTCCGGGTTCCCTGGGCCCTATTGTAAAGATACACACCTGCCAGCCTCGATGTAGCTCTGTGTAACGGGGACAGGGATGGAACTAACCAACACAGAGCACCTAGGGGCCAAGCCTGGTGCTAGGCAGCTTCTCGACTTTCTTTCACTTCATCCTTTTAACAAGCGCAGGAGCGAGGTGATGAGAACCCATTTCACAGTCCAGAAAACAAGCTTACCTACTCAAGGTCACTCAGCTAGTGGGTAGCGGGGCAGAGAGTAACTTTCGGATTCAAAAGTCCTTGCTCTTTTCTTTCCACTTCTTTTTTTTTGGGGGGGGGGAGGAGAGGAGAGATTTAAAAACTATTGAAAAGTACAACATATAGAATAACAATTACTCATATACCCACCATCTAGAATTAATCATTGCTAATAGCTGGAAGTATGTGCTTCGAATCTTCAAGACTATATTATTTTTACCTAAAATTGATCTGTGCTTCTATAAAGAATTTAAACTAAGCAGAATAGTACAAATATAAAAGTTAAAAGAATCATCCTGAATCCCATTACCCAGAAAAACACTATTAACATCATTCCAGCTAACTTTTCATTTATGTTTATACACACAGAATGACGGATAAATAGACAAAATATGATCTTTTAAATACTCTCATAAAAATTAGCACATAGTAAAGATACTATGTAAATAAAAATCTCAAATCTCAAGCTTAATCTTATTCGTATTTAACAGAAGGAAAAGAAATCAAGTGAAATTGAAAGAAATGTTGAAACTTCAATTAAATGTTTCTTCTTCACAAAGAAGATTTCCTAAAAACTCTTCTAAAATGAAAATAGTTATGAAAAGCATTAAAAGATTGGAGTGGTTATGGCTTTTTTAATCACATGTGTTATTTCTAGTTAATATTGACCACCTCTCTGTTATGGAAGTGATATCAGAGTTAATCTTCTCTCTTCCATTCCCTCCCCACTTCTCAATTTTATTAGTTTTTTCACATTGTCCAGTTTCCTAACAATAACATTCTTTTTGGTAGCCGCAAATATTATAACTTTTAATACTAATTTTTATAAATCGATTCATTTGGACTCAGTGCTCACCACTACTTCCTTTTATCACAGCTTTTCAATTCCTGTATTTTTAAATTTTGATTCATCTCTCAATTGGCTGGATTTTGATTTCCAAGTAGGTTTCTATAAGACGGTTTCATGGGCACACCCAAGTTCTTTCTACATCATTTTGACTAACACTGTGGTTTTCACTTTTTTTATATTTGCGGAGGAACCGTTTTTCAATCAGAATCATAGGCAGAACGCCCCATCTGCAAAGCACACAACAGACCTGATCCGAGAGCCCTTAGCCACCCGAGGCCCTCAGGGAAACCCTAGGATCCCATACATTCCAGTTTGAAAACTCTCTACAGGTATGAATGTATGCATGAGAAATCCTAATAATTTGCATTCCAATGCCTCAGATATCTAGAATCATTCCAACAGACTTCTGAACATTGTATTTTCAAAGTATTCATGAATTGGCAATCACTTACTAAACTAATAAGCCCAGCTCTTTCCAGAAATGTATCGTGGCTGCTTATTACAAGGATACATTAAAATAAGACTAATAAAAAAGAATTAAAAATGGAAAACCAGAACCAAAGAGGTTAGAAGCAAGGACCTTAATCCCAAAAGGCAACCAGAGGTGGCTTGAGTCAGCAAGTGCAGACTTTCCGAAGGTCTGGCTCTAGGCCGGGCAAGAGTAACGGCAGGCTCTGATTCTATGCAATCTGTGTGGTCGGTTTACCGCCCTCCAGCTCTTTCTCCAGAGAAATTGCATGAAAAGAAGAAGAAAATACTCGTCTGAATTTCAAAATGTAGAACACGGAAAATAATTACGGAGGCTTTTTCACTGTCCTGGTAGGCATGGGTGGAGGAAAGAGTGCAGGCTTGCGGGCATGCGGTGGAGAGAATGGCCACTGGCTCACTGCGTGACCGTAGGTGTGCCATTTCTCCTCCTTGAGCCTTGGTTCTTCACCTGCAAATGTGAGGTCTCCTGCCTGTTTCTCAGGATTAGCACTCAGTAGCACCTAAGAGACACTAAGGAGAGTTGTCTTGCTGTTTTTATTTTCATTCTTTGCCCTTGGTGGACACCTAGAGTCTCCTTATCTGCTACTGGGTAGAACTAGATTTGTAAAAGAGAGGGCTGCACTGTGGGGAGGGGCAGGGTGTTTGGAATCACACCTCTCCCCTCCCCCAGTCCCCATCTCGAGTCTCACTCACTCTGTGTGTAAAAGATTTGAAGAGGGTCAGACTGGGATCTCTAGAGGCTTAGACTCTGAAAAGTGTATGGTATCTCCTCATGTATAACCCAAAATAACAATAATACTAAAGCAAGAAATACTTGTAAGGAAGGTGAACAAAGTTCTCACTTCCCGCATGATGACTTCTTCAAAACTGTTTTGAAATATCAAATATTAAATTCCTCCCCCCCAAAAAAGTTCTTCTGTTTGTGTACATTTTTGTTTGCGTGTGTGTATGTGCGTGTCCGTGTGTATGTGTGTGTCTATGTGTATACATGTCTGTGTGTGTGTGTGTGTGTGTGCGTGTGCTCCCCTCCACCCATCTGCAGAATTGCCTTGGAAGTTACCTGGAGCTAATCCAGCGGCGGAGATACTCTCTGTCCTGCGAGTTGCTATGAGGAGTAACTAGACTAATGTGCTATAAAGAACTTAGCACAGTGCCCGGTGTATGGTAAGAACCCAAAGATGGCTATTTCTGTAGGCAACCTCCTCTCCTCTGTCTGTCTTTTTGACCTTGAGGGGGCCTCCTTAACAGTAGCACCCCTGCCTCCTGCCTGCCCTTCACTCCCATCCCTGGGCAGGAGGAGGTCCTCGCCTGAGGGATTAGCTGGGTGGGGAGGGACAGGGCGTGGTGTTCAGCCCACTCCGCTCTTCTTTCTCCTTGCTCTGCCCGGCCACAGGAAGGACACACTCTATGACCCCGTGCGGTAGGATTATAGGCAGGCCAGGCAGGGAGACAACCGTGCCGGTCCAGCTGGGCTAGTGAACGCCGGAAGAGCCTGCCTGACTGTGGCCGACACACACCGCAAGCTCATTTGGCTCTTACTCCCAATATCAATTTTCTCAGTGACATAGGTGATATGTTGATTTCTAATGGCCTGACTTGTGAGGACAAGGCCATTAGCCTTTGTGCAAATTTTAAAAAGCACCCCTACCACCACCCCACCATAGGTGGACACAGCCCAACAGACACTTGGCTTTACAAGAGGACGGCACCTCTGTGGGAAGAAGGAGATGTCACTCTGCTCAAGATAGGGGTCCCAGCTTGATGAGGGGAGGGAGCACTGCTCCCTGGACCAGGTGCAGTGCCCAAACCACACAGTTGTGCACAGCAGTCCTCCTGGAATCAGGGGTATAATTTAATGGGACTTTCAAAACCTTCATAATGTTAATTTTCCTTTATAATGGTACCGGTACTAATAAAGAAGTGTATCTAGAAGGTGTCACAGGCCCAAACAGCCCCATGGCTGTAGCAAACGGAGAGCACAACAAACGTCAAACCACCCAGCCAGGTCTTTGCTACCAAGCGTAAATTCCTAAAATGACAAAGCGTTATTTTCAGTAAATTCTAATTACTAATATTAGCAAAATGTATTTAAAGAGACCACACACAGTTGCAGGTTCCGAGAGAAGGCTGGAGGTGCTAGGTGTGTACTGGGGGTGTCCCAACACCACAGCCACGGTCCTGGCGTCCGAGGGTGGCCCGGGCCGGTGACTCACCTCCACAGGTCTCCTGTATTCGCACCACATCGCCAATCTGCAGGGAGAGCTGGGGCGCTCCACTCCCTTGGAAGTTGTATATGGCTGCGAAATAGAGAAGAGAGGCAGCCTGGTGAAACCTCTGGATACCGAGAATCTCTGCTCCTTCCTGCTCTCCCCGCCTTCAGTTTATCAGACACCCATGTAGCCCACATGGGCTAAACAAAAGCAGTGGAGAAACCCACTGCCTACTACAGAAGTCAGTGCAGGCCCAGTCTGGTTCTGAAGGCCTCCACTCATTAACCAAACCTTACCTCTCCCTAGCACAGGTCCCGCACTCCAGAGAAGTGACAAGGAGGGTGTTTGTATCATCTATGGCTGACCCTTACTGTATAGCAGGCGTGTGCTCAGCACATCTTCTCATTCCATTCCCACAGCAACCCTGTAAGGTATAACTGTGATCCCATTTTACAGATGAGGAAATGGAGGCACTGAGAGGTTAAACAATTTGGCCAAAGTCATCAGGCTAGGAAGTGACAGGAAAACCAGTATCTAACTTCCATATTCTCAACTGCTATGATGGGCTATTTGTTGCTCCCCAATTGCTCTATCCTGGTGACAACAGCCTAAGAGGACAGAGGACAACAGGTCTCTCCACTACTCAAAGGTCACACAACCTTCATCGTCTAAGGAAGCCAAATCCTTCTTCTACCCAGCTCTAATCAACCTTTGTTCCTCTACCAAAAGATGCCTCTTGCTCCACCTTCTCGAAACCAAATCCTTCAGGCCAGAGTCCTGCTTCCTCCATGAGGCCCTCCCTAGCTTCTCCAGGCCACACTGACCCCCATTTTCTAATGGTTGGTAGGACTCATATGAGTACCTAACATGCAAGGGTGTGCTCTGCCTTCCCATTTACACTGTCTGTTCCTGGGGAGCAGCAGGAACATGCCCAGAGTCCCTCTGTGCTGTCAGAGCCTCTGCTAATCCCTTGGAACATGAGATCACACCATACCATTGCAGCCTTCAGGCCCTGCTTGGCATCACTTGCTAAGTGAGGACCAGAACGCACTGTTAACCTGGATTAAAGACACAGTCTGTTGTCCAAGGGCTGAAATGTAACCACCAGCTTGGGAGGTCTTCAAGAACAGAACAGGACGCAGTGCATGTGGTTTGATTTAAGGAAGGACCCTCAGGAGGGTGAAGAGTATGATCCTACAAGGTTGTCATCATCCATTCATGCAGCAGACATTCAGCAAGTGCCTGTGATGTGCTAGGCACCGTTCGTGCTCTTTTTGTGAACATACTAATAAATATAAGATTATAAAATATGATGCATATGATGGAGGAAACAAACAGGGCCTGGTAGAGAATAATAGGGGGGCATCAACTTTTGTTGGAGGAAAGGCCTCCATGAGCAGATATACGAAGAACTCGAACAAGTCAGCAATGGGGACAGCTAGGGGAAGGGCATTTCAGGACAAGGGAACAGCATGCACAAAGGCCCTTGGCATATTCAGAGAGCATAAAGGAAACTGCTGTGGATGGAGCAAGATAAGAGAGGAGGGGGTGACATAAGATGAGGCTGGAGAGGCAGAGACCAGGTCATTCAGGGCCTCATGATGAGTTTGAGCTCTATTCCAAGAGAATGGGAAGCTGGAAGGATTTTATTTATTTATTTTGTAATAGCTTTATTGAGATATAATTCACTCATTTAAAGTGTATAATTCAATGATTTATTTACAGAGCTGTGCAACCATCACCGTGATTAAGTTTAGAACATTCTCACCACCTCAGAAAGTGCCCCTAGCTCCAAGCAGCCACCAATCTACTTTCTGTCTCTATAGGTTTGCCTATTCTGGACATTTCATATAAATGGAATCATATAATATGTGGTCTTTTGTGACTGGCTTCTTTCACTTAGCACAATGTTTACAAGATTCATCTATGTTGTAGCAACTGTCAGACTTCATTCCTTTATGTGGCTGAATAATATTCCATTGTATGGATGGACCACCTTTTGCTTATATATATACCAGTGGATGGAAGGCTGAAGCGTATTAAGGTTGGAAGGTTACCCTTATGGTATGGGATGGAAGGTTACCAGAGGAGTGATGTAACCCCTTTACTCTGACTATTGTTCTGGCTGCTGTGTGGAGAGTGGATGGAGGGAAGCAGAGTGGATGTGGAGAGGCCCATGAGGAGGCCATTGCTTTGTCTCTCTAATCCCACTGGTCTCCAAATCAAATTTAGACTCACTGCTGATGAACCGTGTGACCAAAAAGAGCAGAAGGCAGATTGAACTAAATGAGACGAATCCTGAGTCCTCCTGGTAGTCCTACCATTGACTCAGCCCATTCCCTCTCTCTTTGGTCCTCAGTGTCCTCATCTGTCAACAAAACAAAATGCATTCAAAAACTACTTCTTAAGGTGGCATCAGCAAAAATGGTGGAGCACCTGTCCCTCCAAAGAAGCAATGAAAAATCTGGCAAAAACTGTCATAATCAACTTTATCAGAACTCTGAAAAATAGTCAAAAGTTCATAACAACCAACCAAATGCTTAATCAAGAAAAAGGCAACTGAAACCTGGTAAAGCTTTGTGTCTTTTTTTGTTTGTTTGGTGAGGAAGATTGGCCCTGAGCTAACATTTGTTGCCAATCTTCCTCTTTTTGCTGAGGAAGATTAGCCTGAGCTAACATCTGTGCCCATCTTCCTCTATTTTGTATGTGGGACGCCGCCACAGTATGGCTTGATGAGCAGTGCATAGGTCCACGTTTGGGATCTGAACCCATGAACCCTGGGCCGCCAAAGCAGAGTGCACGAACTTAACCACTATGTCACTGGGCTAGCCCTGTGGCATTTTAATTTATCCTTGTCCCATCCTCTATTCCTCATCTCAGTGGCAGTCTTGAAGATGGTATTCCACGTTTCTGGTGTGGATTCCTGGGGCTGAAAGGAGCTGAGTGGACCTTGCCCCAAGAAATTGTAGTTGTCTGTTTTGACCTGTCTTTGGGCTCCCTGAAGGACTAAAGCCATGAGTTTGTCTTTATTTCCCTGACTTGGGACTCTCTTAGGGCAGAGAAGTAGCCATGTGAAGGGCATTGGTCAAAAACATTTAAAGGCAAAAGAACTACATGCTTCCACATGAGGCAAAGAATATAAGTTGGGGTAAACAATAAGAACACCAATAAGCCTGGGAGGAAAGGCTTAGTAGTGAAATGCTTTGGAGAACAAGAGCTTTGAAGAACATCTGCAATCCCAGGGGATCTAGAAGGCTTTGCACAGGGTTGGACAAATGCTGAGAGATGAGGTGAGAAAGCCATAAGCTCTCAACTCTGGTTGACCTTCAAGCTCCATGCAGGCAGGAAAGGCAGGCTAAGGCAGATTGTAAGTGGCCCAGCTAAGGATTGAAGGTATGCCCTAACACACACACAGAGTCCGGCCACAAAGACCAGAGTTTTTTCTTTCACATCCAGGCATTTAGAGACTTCAGTGACCACATGCAACAAATAATACGGTCTTCACAAAAATACTTTAGAAAAGTCACGGAACAAACTACTACAACCTGTATCAACCAGCAACAATACGCCCTAGCAAGGAAGGAGAATCTGACATCTGAGTTTGCAGATTATAATATTCAAAATATCCAGTATTCAACACAAAATTATGAGGCATGTAAAGAAACCAGAAAGGATAGCCCATTCATCAGGAGGGGAAAGAAATTAATAGAAACTGTCCCTGAAGAAGGATAGACACTGGGCTTACGAGACACAGACTTTAAGTCAATCGTCTCAAATATGCCCATAGCTAAAGGAAACTGCGGGCAAAGAACTAAAGGAAACCAGAATACTGGCTCAGAAATAGAGAATGTTGTTAAAGAGATAGAAATTATAAAAAGGAATCAAATTGAAATTCTGGAGCTGAAAAGTATAATAACAATGTGAAAAATTCGTTAGAGAGGTTCAACAAATTTGAGGAGGCAGAGAAAGGAATCAATGACCTTGAAAAATAGGTCAGTCTAGATTAGCCAAACTCAAGGGTAGAAAGAAAACAGAATGAAGAAAAACTAACAGAGCCTAAGTGACCTGTGGGACATTATCAAACACACCAACATTCACATAATGGGAGTTCCACAATAAGAAGAGAGAGAGAGAAAGGGACAGAAAGAATATTTGAAGAAATAATGGCCAGAAACTTCCATTTGATGGAAGACATGAATTGACACACCAAGAAGCTCAATGAAATCCAAGTGGAATAAACTCAGAGATTCACACCAACACATAATAGTCAAATTCCCCAAAACCAAAGGCAAAGAGAGTCTTAAAAACAGCAAGAGAGGAGAGGATGTGGAGAAACGGGGACCCTCATTCACTGCTGGTGGGAATGCAAACTGGTGCAGCCTCTATGGAAAACAGTATGGAGAGTCCTCAAAAAAATTAAAAATAGAAATACCGTATGATCCAGCAATCCCACTCTTGGGCATCTACCCAATGGACATGAAATCAACCATCACAAGAGGCGTATGCACCCCTATGTTCATTGCAGCATTATTCACTATAATCAAGAAGTGGAAGCAACCCAAGTGTCCCTCGACTGATGAGTGGGTAAAGAAGATGTGGTATATACATACAATGGAATACTACTCAGCCATAAGAAAAGACAGAATTGTCCCATTTGCAACAACATGGATGGACCTAGAGGGTATTATGTTAAGTGAAATAAGCCAGAGAGAGAAGGACAGACACTGCATGAACTCACTCATATATGGAATGTAAATGAACACACGGACAGAGAGAACTGATTGGTGGTTACCAAGGGGAAGGGGGGTGGGGGTGGGCACAAGGGGTGAAGGGTTACATCCACATGGTGACGGACAAACAAAAATGTACAACTAAAACCCCACAGTGTTATAAACTATTAAGACATCAATTTAAAAAAAAAAGATCCCTATTTGGATCCTCTAAATAAAACTGTCATCTCCAAAAAAAAAAAAAGAGAGAAGTAATTCGTCATGTACAAAGAATCCTCAATAAAATAAACAAGTAGACTTTAAGTCAAAAATTGTTAGAAGAGACGAAGAAAGACATTATACACTGGCAAAAGACTCAATAAACCAAGAAGATATAGCAATTATAAATGTATACATACCTAATAACAAGATATATCAAGCAAACATTGACTCAATTAAAAGGAGAAATAGATAGTCCTACAATAATCATTGAAGACTTCAATACCCTACTATTGCTAATGGATAGAACAACTAGGCATAAAGTCAATAAGGAAGTAGAGGACTTGGACAACACTAGGTAACCAGACCTAACAGACACATACAGAATACTCCATCTTACAATAGCAGAATACACAATCTTCTCAAGTGCACACGGAACAATCTCCAGAATAGACTACACATTAGGCCATAAAACAAATTTCAGTAAATTAAAAAAAGATTGAAATTATACAAAGCAGCTTTATCAACCACAAAGGAATGAAGCTAGAAATGAATAAAAGAAAGAAAACTGGAAAATTCACAAATATGTGTAAATTAAACAACAGCCTCTTAAACAACCAATGGGTCAAAGAAGAACTCACAAGGGAGATTAGAAAATACTTTGAGAGAAGTAAAAATGAAAACACAACCTACTGAAACATGGATGCAGAGAAAGCAGTGATCACATCGGTGAAGAGGCCTTAGAGAAGAAATGAGACCAGACCCTCCTCAAACACAAACAAGTGACATTGATAATGTTGCTTCACTGTGTTGCAGGGAAGCATATTCTCAATTGCCCTTTCAGGTTATCATCCGAACTGCTGCATGAGGTAGGAACGCTCCCCATCTTGCAGATGAGGAAACTGAGGTTCAGAGGTTTGAGTGGCTTACCCAAGATCCACCATCACCCGCCTGGTGGTAAATCACAGAGCCAGGACTCAAACCCAGCCCTGTGCCTTGTTCATTCTCTGCACCCATTGCCTCCCCACAGCACCTGGATGGCAGGTGCTCAGGGTTAGACCCTGCTTCATGTTTCAGTCTTGCCGCATTCTCTGAGGGAAAAGGAGGAAATTTGCAGGCTATTTAGTCCAAAGACCTACACAAATCAGCCCTTTCACCAAGGGACCAACTAGCCTTTGTGGGCATTCGTGGGGATGGAAAGTCTCAATCCTGAGAGACAATAAAGCTTGGGAGTTAAGAGTCAGTGTCTCTGGAGTCAGACAGATGTGGCTCTTGAGCCCACTTCTGTCCTTGACCCACTCTGGCCTCAAGCCCAGGGCCATGGTGTGTGATTGTGCAGGCACGAGGCCATCCAGCCAAGAGAGCAGTGGAGGCTGGCACCCAACCTGTGATCTGCTTGCCAAGGCCTGTGCCCCACCCAGACACCGTGTCCGCCAGGGGAGGGGTGTCTTCTGTCATCCACACAAAGGCACTGTAGGGGTCAGTGGCAGCCTGCTTGAGCAGCAACTTCACCTCCCTGAGACTCAGTAGAATGACAGTCCCTTCCTTGCAGGGCTCCTAGGAAGCTCAGCTGAGATTAATGCACAGAAAGGGCTTGACTCTGTGTCTGGTCATAGTATGTGCTCAATAAATGGTAGTCTCTTTTCTCTTTATTGGCATTATAATACCTCCTAAAGCAATCCATTCAGAAGAACTCCTTCAGAGCTCTTCTTTATGTCACCTTTAAATCTGCTTCCCTGCAGTTTGCAACCAATGGCACTGTTGGTCAACACTGAATAAAATTAATCCTTTGTCAAAGCAAACCTTGAGAGGGCCCTCGGGGGACTCAGAATTCTCTTCTCCTGCATAAACATGACCTGTTTCTTCATTCCCTCCACACTTGGCCTGATTTCAAACCCTGTCCCCACAGAGGCTGCCGGCGTTTGGACACGCTCCAGCTTGCTGGTGCCCTAACTCTGCAGACTCTCCTCCCCCTGCTCCCTCCAGCCCCAGAGATCTGGTTGAGGACGTACCTGCCACGAAGTGGGCAGGGCCCTAGAGGCAAGTGAGGTTTCTAACAGAAGAAAACCATCCATAATATGCGTTTGCTTCTAGAACACTAGCAAATTAGGTTTGTCAATCAGATGTTTGGAGGGCAGGGCAAGACTCTACCTGACTATCTTCTCTCTGTCTTTCCTTAGGAATCTCTTCCTCACCCTCTGCCCAGCTCTGTCGGGTGAGAAGGTTCCAGTAGATCAGCTTAAGAAGATGTGCTAGATCTTGCAACTCGGTATTCGACATGAAGGTCTGTATTCATTCCAAGGACTCACATCACATCGTATGAAAATGAAACTAACTGGTGTTGCCATTTAATTTATAAACGTACATCTGTCTTTGCATAAGGGCCTCTCTTCTCAAGGCTCCATTTGGGGAAAAGCAGACATTACTGACAAAGGAAGTGGCTTTGCATACCAATACCCAATTCTGTTAACTTTTCTAAATGACTAACAGGAAACTTTGAGCCAGAATGCCACTCTGCTGAAGTTTGATTACTTATCTACAACCCTCACTTGAGCTGTTTCCGACCAGTGTAAGAACAGGTCATCTTTTTCCCCATTCCCCGTAGGCCTAGCTACTCCCAACTTCTGAGTGAGGGATGGAAAGGGCAGAAAAACATGAGGAAGACATAAGACAGAGGATAAACAAAAATTGCTGAAATCATAGCCTGCCCTGCCCCGACCTTGCCTGCCCACAGAAGATAAACAAGTAGGGAAAGGATTCCCACAGATTCCCCTTCCAGCTTCCCCTTTCATAAGAGGTCTCCATGCCCTGGAGAATATTGACACTTCCCCCTGGAGGATTTGACCTCTCCCTGTGTCAAAATACTATACTCAGGAACCAAGGCAGCAGTTGGTCACTGACAAGCCCACCCAGACCAAAATTCTTATGGCCGAGGATCAAGGACAAAGGGCCACCTGGGGTCATTGAACCCAATGAGGACTCTCATGTTGGAAATCCCGGGTTGGCAAGCCAGAGGGAGCAGCTACTTTGAGAAGGGTGGGACTTCCAATAACCCTGGAAATCAAATCCACTGACTAGCCACTAATTGTACTTAACACACTGAAGTACCTTGCTCATAAGGAGCCCAAATCGAGAGAAATAAGAAAAAGTAAACACCATCATTATAGCACATAGCTCATAGAAACAACTAGGGTGGGGTCTCTGTGCTTTGTGCAACGTTAGAGATAACTACAATGTTTCTCTCGGATTTACAGATGAGGAAACTGAAGCACAGGGAGGATAAACAACTTACCCACCTAATAAGTTAGTTAGTTGATAGATTAGATAAATAGATAGATAGATAGATAGATAGATAGATAGATAGATAGATAGATAGATAGATTTAGAAGTCTGGATTCTAACCACTGCACACATTGCTTCCCCCAAAATGGTAAACATTTATTGAGCATATATTATGTACCAAACACATGTGATTTTTCAACAGATACTCATTTGAGCACCTACTGTGTGCTAGGTACTGTTCTGAGTACTGGGGTTGCAGTGATAGATAAGACAGACAAAATCCCTAGCATTTTACTTGTATCAGCTCATTTAAGCTTTTATAGTAAGCTTCCAACGGATTACCTTCCACGTAACATATGAGAAACTCAAAGAGAGATTAAGAAACTTGCCCATGGCCACACAGCTAGAAAGTGGATTCAAACCCAGACTGGAGTCCAATGTCCTGGCTTCCCTGAGCAGCCCACTGCTGATGTCATAATTTATTTTGTGTGTGTGTATATATGTATGTGTGCGTATATGCCTATATGTATGTATATATGTGTACACAGATAGTGTACTTGTTCATTTCCTATCTTTCGCTCCAGCCTCAGAGAGGGTAGAGACTGGGTCTGCCTTGTTGACCACCGAATTTCCAATGCTGAGAACAGCGCCTGGCCCACAGTGGAAGTTCAATCAATATTTACCGAGCTTTAATAAATACTTGTTGAACTAAAGGGATGCGAACATGAAAGGCAGGTATGTCTCTCGTTCTGGCTAAGTTTTTTCTTGCATTCCTTGAGATTACTTCAAGACATGCTGACCCAGCTTAGCTGCCAGTTTTGATTACGGCCATCGAGTGCCCTGTGACCCTCCAGGATGGATTTGTACCTCATCTGGGGCCCTGCCATTTGCTGACATGTTTGAAAACAAAAGCTTCAGTGAACATCAAGTGTTAATAGAATTTGGACAAGTAGCCGTAGAAGAGGAACAAAAAAAATAATGAAGGAAAAAAATGTAATTGCCTGAAGCTCACTTCTCTAGTCCCTGAGCTAGGCTTTGGAGGGTCTCCACTCCAAGGGGAAATAGAACTAACCAGCAGGTGCACTTTGGATTCAAGTGAAACACACTCATTGAAATGCACAGGCAGTTTGCCTGAAGTCTGGGAAGGTGCTGACAGCCTCAGCACAGGGGCAATATCCTGGCATTGCAACAGGGAGGGCGAATGTGATGACCCAGCAGAAGCTTCAAGCAGCAAGGCCAGAGGTCAAACTGGGTGCAAGTCAGCAATGAATGAGGTAGGAGAATCACGGCCAGAGGGAACCAAGGAGGAGGAGGTGTTCCTCCACCGACCAGGAGGGCACAGAGGAATAACAACCTCTACTAAGCACTTTCTATATGCCAGACACTATTTCAAGGGCTGTATCCTCAGTCACCTATTTAATCCTCGCCACAATTCCTATGGTGGGTACAATTATTATCATCTCTATTTGATAGATGAGGAAACTGAGGTAGTGTAATGTCAAGTGAATAGCCCACGGTGACACAGCTAGGAAGGAGCTGAGCCAGGATTTCATCCTAGGCGAGCTGGCTCCAGAACATACACCCTCAACCACTGCACCATACTGCCTCTCACTAATGGACATGTATTTAGCACCTGCTCTCCACCAGGTGCTTTAGGACCCCTATTGAATCCTCGTAATAACCTTATGGGTTGCATATCATTGTGCTCAGTTTTTCTTGAGCCAAAGTACATTCTCAGCCAACAGAAGAAAGTTGGGATTCCCATGAGTTCTCTAAAACAATGATTCTCAACTTGGGACAATTTTGCCCCCAAGGGAACATTTGTCACGTCTGGAGACATTTTTGGTTGTCACAATCTGGGGGGTGGGGGGGTGGAATGGAGGAGCTCCTAGCATCTAGCCGGTAGAGGTCAGGAACGCTGCTAAACATCCTACAATGCACAGGACAGCCCCATAACAAAGAATTATCTAGACCCAAACGTCAACAGTGTCAGAGTTAATAAGTCCTACTCCAAAACATCATACTGGGATTCATTCTCTCCTTTCTAGTACTCCTATAGACACACACACTCTCTCCTACATTTGCACACTCAAACACTGGAGTTGGAATAGAGGCTTTATGATGAAGTCAAGAGCTGATTTCTCAGTCCCTCCCCCTCTAATGCAGGGTGTGTCTGGCACTCTGCTGGATCCTGCAAAAGGTTAGAAAAGTGGGGTGAGAGGGGATGGCTCCTGCTCTCCTGGAGCTTTTGTGAAATCTAGTTGAAGAGAAAATGAACACACAAGAAACAAGAAGCTATCTTAAAAATGAAGGGCTAAGCTGTGGGCCACAGCAGCTATGGGCTCTCAGAGGACAGAGATCAAGAGAGGCTCCATGAAGGAAGTGAGACTAGAGGGAGAGGGAGCGGCAGAGGGGGGGCAAGGGGAAGAACGGGAGCAAGAGCCCCTGATGATGTGGGTGGGGAGGGAAGGTGGTAAGGGCAGGGAGGAGGGAGGGGAAATTAGCTTGAAGTGTGCACAGTCCCAATGAGGGACAGCAGGACCAACTGAATAGAGTCGGAATGGAGGGTGAGAACTGTGGGGCTTGGTGCAGTGGCCAACTACAGGGGTCCAGGTGTTTAGAGAAGAGTTCAAGAACACCCTACTCACTGCTGTGTTGCTCCCACAGGACCTGACAGGAAAGGGGGTAGGGGTGAGGAGATGAAGGCGATATGGGGCAACTCAGTGTATTTGAACCTTAGGAGGCCAACAGAAAGTGAAAAACCTCCAACTCTTGTCCCTGATCCATCCACCTACCTACTTATCCATCCACCCACCCATCCATCCATCCATCCATCCATCTACTCATCCATCCACCCACCTACTCATCCATCCATCCACTTATCCATCCACCTGCCAATCCATCCATCCAATCAACAACTACTAATTGAGCACCTGTTCTGTGCCAGGTACTCTGTGCTGGAGAAGAACAAGAAGCACGGTATTGCTGTCATGGAGTTTACATTCTACAGAGGAGCCACATAATTCTATACAAGGCTGCAGTGAAACATGATGAGGATGATGGCTGGAGTCATAGTAACATGAAGCAAGGGTATACCCATTCCCAACCTGTGAAATGGGGACATTACTGCTAATAATGGTATTTTTGCTGCCTCAAGCAAAAAGAAGAAAGAGCGATTACTACTGAATTGTAAGCTTCCTGAGGGCAGAGACTGGTTGTTTTTTTTTTTTGGCTCTGAGCCCCAATACCCAGCTCAGGACCATCACTTAGCACAGTCTTATTGAACTTAATTAATCTTGATTGATTATTGACCTGAATAGACTATAAAGATAGTTTTATTATTCTTGGCAGCTCCCAGCTCCAAGAATTCACACCTTGGGCAGAACGCCTTGGCTGTGTCTGTTGTATTGGTTTACTAATTAGTCACCGAGTACCTTCTACCAGGGTCCTTAACTGGCTTCCGTGAATGAGACTTAATGAAACTGTGAGGCAAAACTGCACGTGTGCAGATTTTTGTAGGAAGAGGGTTTATAGCTTCCATTGGATTCCCAAGGGGTCCCACATTACAAGAATGATTAGTCTCTCTGACCTACCACACTCCTGCTCGTTTCTTGGAGCTGGATGGACTGAAAGTTGACCCCTAACAGAGCTCTGCCCTCAGACAATATGCTACCCAGTGGTGGAGAGGACATATAGTTACGTAACTAAAAAACAAGATGAAAAATGAGGACTTCAATAAAACGGAAGAGGTTTCTTCCACAGATGAGCTGTAAGAAAACTGCCTGAAAGTGGTTGCGATTCAGTTGGACCTTGAAGCTCTCTGCTGCTCAGTTTCCTCATCTGTGAAATGAAAATAAAAGTACCCACCTCTCCAGGTGGCTTTGAGGGTTAAACATGATACCACAATGCTGTGTAAATGTACCATGCTGAAAATAGGTGAGGCAATGTTATTGACAATTTATGACAATGTGGATGACAACATGATCAAGAATTTAATGAAGTCCGGTATGCCGTTTCATTCTTCCAGCTGCTCAGACTGAAAACCTTGGAGTCACCCCTGACTCCTCTCTTTCTCTGAGACCCACATCCAGTCCAGGAGGAAGAGCCTGTTTGCTCCACCTACGACACACATATGCAGGATCTAAGCACATCTCACCTCCTCCACTGCCGTCCCCCTGGCGTGAGCCACCACCATCTCTTATTTGGATTATTGTAGTAGCTGCCTTACTGGCCTCTCTGCTTCCACATTTAATTCCCCTCTTTCTATTCAACATAAAACTGCTAGAATAATCCTTTTAAAACAAGACAGATCCTTTGACAATTCTGTTCAAAGTCCTGCAATGCTCCACCACCTTCCATCCAAAGCAAAAGCTAAAATCCCTACAACCATACCAGGCAATACTCAATATAATCTGCCCTCAGAGAATTCATTTCCCACTGTTCTGCCCCTTCCTTACTCTCCTCCAGCCACACT
The DNA here is from genome assembly GCA_031878705.1 of Tapirus indicus. NCBI lineage: Eukaryota > Metazoa > Chordata > Mammalia > Perissodactyla > Tapiridae > Tapirus > Tapirus indicus. The sequence goes on along the minus strand of CM062925.1, from coordinate 80,800,269 downwards.
GACCTCCTACACATCAGAGAGCCTTCCTCCTTGGGACCTTTGCATTGGCTGTTTGTTCTACGTGGAACACTCTTTCCCGAGACAACTCCCTTACTGCCACAACCAGTGAGCCAAGCAGCAAAATCCCACTCCCCAAGCAAACCCTCAGGGTTCAGTTGGCAGCAGGTGTGCTCCTCTGCCACAGTCTGACATGCCAGTCACGCTGTCTCAGGCCTGGCATTGCCACCACTTAGTCCAGCCCAACACAGGCCTGCTCAGCATCCACTCTGTTCAGACCCTGTATTGGATCCTGGGGCATCTATGCAAGTTGCATTGTCCACCTAGGTCTCCTTCTACCATCCTGGTTTAGGCTTTGACTCAAGGGATCGTGTGTTGTCAGAGGAACTCTGAGTGTCCTGAAACAATGTCTGGAGAGGGGTCTAGAAAAGTGCCCACATTGTCAGCCATATCCCCCTCCAGCCCCAGCTTCTGTGACTGTAGCTTTAAACCAATGCAGAAGCTGACAGTGTCCTGGTGGGGTCAGAGGGGCAAAGGATGACTTTCTCCAAGGAGAACTAAAAACGAAGTAAGACTTAAGAGGCTCGCAAACTCAGCCCAACTGCTTTTCAACTCACATCAATTAAAAGAAGTGGGAAGAAAGGAGAAAAGGGAACTTTTGTGGTGTCTCTACCCAGATTCCTCTGGAGTTGGGTGGTGATAAGCACTATCATTCCCCATTTGCAGAACATATGCTACAGAATACAGACTGTGGACCCCATGTGTGACTGACTATTAAATTAGGCTTTAAAAATAAAAAAAGAAGTCCAAAGATCCAGAAATTAGCAGACTATTATAGTGACTACATTGCCTGTCTCAAAATACAGCAGCAATACAAGGATGCTGATCTCAGGAGGAGGAAGCACAGCTCAGCAAACAGTCTGTCAAGGCTCATTCAAACACAAACATTATGGTTGGGGGCAAGATGGCCACTGACTAATGAGGCTCCCATAAGCCTAGAGATTAGGACAATCTCCTTTCGTGGACTCAAACAGCCAGCCCAGCAGGCACTCCGAAACAATCCAAAGTTGCTGAAGCATCAGAAAGTAGGAGGCCCAGGCACCTAAGAATTGGTTGTAGAAAGGAATTAATTTCCAATCTGTGTGTTTTTGTTGCACCAGGCTAATTTCTGGGGACCAGTGCAAAGAAACAGTTGGCTCCACAGCAAAGACACATGTACTAAGATCCCTCCAAGCATTTCCTCTGGAATTCTTTTCCCTATTGCTCCTCACAGGCCTTCTTAGGCCATCTCGGACCTCCCTCCAATATTCTCATTCATGGATCAACACTCCTTTGTTATGATAACACATATCACAATTTGTAATTATATGCTTATCGATTTGTTCTGAAAGTTCTTTTTTGTCTTCCCTAGTAGACTATAAGCTCCAAAAAGGTAGGAACCATGTTGACCTAATTCTAGTAATCTCAGTGTCTAGCACAGTGCCTAGTATGTAGGAAATGCCCAACAAGTATTTAAGAAATAAATGAAGAATAATGAGTAAACAAGTGAACAAGTCAGTGAGTGAATGATGCTGTCTGTCCCTCCTCCTTAAATGTTGCCTTTGGCAACAAAAGCAGTGTAACTGGTCCCTCTGTAAAGAGTTCTGCCCTGCTGTGTTTGGGATGCATGTTCCACTCATGTCTCCTACTCCTACTCCTGTCCCCCGGCTGCTCCTGCTAGATGAGTAGCAAGCCTCGTGACCCCACCCCACACCACAGCACATTGGACCAGGCAGGGCAGTATCTTGATCAGAGTTGGACTCATTCTTAGGCTGGCAATGACCTCTGACTTGGGTGGCCTTTCTTGAAAAGGTGTGTCAGTCCACTCAGATCTTCCCTCAGGACTTTGAACAATTAAACACAGAGAGAAGATTCGGTGGTTGCTTGAACTGCAGAAGTCATGCAGAGTTGTGGCAGGCGGCATGCTGGAGCCACCATTATGGTGTTATCAGAATATCAGTGTTATGAAGGGGTGATGGAATTAGGAGTCAGTGAGGAGAGAAAGGTGAAGAGAGCTAACATGTTTAGAGAAGCTGGGAAGCCATGAGAAGAGAAGCAAGAGGTTTCCCGGGCTGCCTCAGTTCAGGCCCTTCCGGAGGCCTGCTGGTCATATTTCCTGGATTTCTGTTTGATTTCCTCTGACCCTTAAAATATACCACTTCCCCTCCTCTCATACACAAGCACGCCACACATCTTTTACTTGAACTAGTTTGAGCGGATTTTGTTTCTTGTAACAAGAGCCTTTGCTGCAAGAGACTCAGATGCCCATTGCTCATTCCAAATCTGACCAACCCAGCATGGACCAGCTCTGTCCAGGGTCCTGGGCTGCATCAGCATCAGCCGCTTCCCTGGACTGGGGGTAGTCTCAGATTCTTCCACATTCTCCAACCAAGATGTAGGAAAGACCCCTTCTCTGCTTTTGCAGAGGCTGTTATGGTTCGAATTGTGCCCCTCCCCCCCAAACAAAAGATGTGTTAGAGTCCTAACCCCCAGTACCTCAAAATGTGACCTTATTTGGAGATAGGGTCTTTACAGAGGTAATCAAGTTAAAATGAGGTCATTAGGATGGGCCCTAATCCAATATGACTGGTGTCATTATTTAAGGGGAAAATTTGGAGAGAGACACACACTTAGGGCGAATGCCATGTGAAGATGGAGGGGATGGGCTGATACTTCTACAAGCCAAAGAACACCAAAGATTGCCAGCAAACCACCAGGAGCTAAGGGAGAGGCGCAGAACAGATTCTCCCTTGCAGCCCTCAGAAGATACCAACCAAAAGTCCCCAACACCACACCCAGGTACACAACCATGACTAGAGACAAGTTGTATTGAGAATAGGTTTCTGGCATAACCGAAGCCCCTACACAAACCCACCCAGCAAGTCCAGCTTCAGGGCAAACAGACCTTTTTCTACCTTCACCCTCTAATTGAGGACCCCTGCCTTGAAGCCCTCTTTTACCATCCCTAAGTATCATACCTACTATGGACTCAACTGTTGTCCCCACTACTGCTGCAAATTTGCATATTGAAGTCCCAACCCCCAGTACCTCAGAATGTAACCATATTTGGAGATCAGGTCTTTAAGGATGTGATTAAATTAAACTAAAGCTGTTAGGGTGGGGCCCTAATCCAATCTGACTGGTGTCCTTACAAGAAGAGGAGGAGACACCAAGGGCGAGCATGTACACAGGGACACGTGAGGACAAAGCAATGAGAAGGTGACTGTCTACAATGAAAGGAAAGAGTTCTCAGGAGCAACCACCCTGCTGGTGCCTTAGTCTTGGAATTCCAGCATCCAAAACTGTGAGAAATAAATTTCTGTTGTTTAAGCCACCTGGTGTGTGGTATTTTGTTATGGCAGCCTGAGCAAACTAACAGATCATCCCCAGTACCCTCCCTCCCCTCCTTCCTTAGGAATGGCACTCTTAACTTATAGCTGGGTGCATGGCTGCCTACATTATAGACTACATTTCCTAGTTTCCCTCGCAGCTAGTTTTGGTGATGGGATTAGGTTTTAGCCAATAGAATATGAGGGGAAGTGTCAAGTGGGCCTTCGGGAAAGTGTCCTCAAAGAGAAGGGTCATGCCCTTCTTGTTCCCCTCATCCTTCTTGCTGGATGGAAGGTGGACTTGATGGTCGAAGCTTAAGCAGCCAGCTTGGTTCCGGAGGCAAAAGCCTGGTGCCAAGTTCAAAAGACAGAATAAACTGCCTTACAACCTCTTCACAGACCATTTCCAGGCTTTCTATGTGAGAGAGAAATAAACTTCTAGCTTGGTTAAGCCATTATTTTTGAGATTTTCTATCACCCATAGTCACACTTAATCCTAACTGATATCATTACTTACTCTTTCTACCTCCTCCTTTCCTGCCTCTCCTCTCCTCCAAGGAGAAAGCTCTCGCGACTGACAGGAGTCTCAGGCAGAGAGGATTAAGATAATAAAGGCCAAAAGGAAATGTTAATTATAAGTGGACTCCTGCAGGATTAACTAACCAGGCAGTCAGTAGACAGGTAAATTGTCACCCACTTCTGCTCTTCCACCCAATCCCTGCCCCTGGTCCAATTAATCATATTAACCTCTCACAGGTGACACACCGGCTCAAAAACTCCATTGCTCACAGAGTGAAGTCCAAAGTCATAAGCTTGGAGCTCAAAGCTCTTCACAATCTGGCTGTAATCTACCTCGCCAATGTTCTTTTTCACTACAAACATCCACTGAAACCAAAGCGGACTATTTATTGTTTGACCCAACTCACACATTCCAACCTCCTGCCTTTATCTATGACATTCCATTCCTCCTCCCAGATTCCCACCTAGTGCGGTGCAAAGGGCCTGAGGTCTGAATTCAACTGAATTTAAGGTCCAGCCCAAGGACTACCAAGTTATGTGAACTCTGGGCCTCAGTTTCTTCATCTGTAAGTTGAGAACAATAATACGCTGTGTCACATAGATGTTCTGAAGCCAGACACAGACATTGCGTGAGAATGGGTCTTGTAAATCATAAAAATACTACACTCTTATAAGGCATGACTGTCCTGAACATGGTCCTAGGGTGCATTACCCTGTGTCTCTCTTGGCTCTGCAACTGTTAGGTAACCCCATTGACCTCAGTCACTAACTTCCTTTGAGCCAGTGATGTTACTAAGTGCTTTTCATGCACTACCCCATTCAGTCTCCACAACAATCTCATAAGACTCATATTGTCATTATTACCCTGATTTTATAGATGAGGAAACAGGCCCTGATTTGGACTCAGTTCTAACTTCTGAGCCCAAGCTTCTAACCTTACACATATCTCCTCAAGGGCAGAGGCTGTGCCTTTTCTTACTGCACAGCCACACTTGTCCATGGAAACTCCTACCACACTTCTACCTGAAGGTCCTCTCTGGAACTCTAATGGATCACATGTTAAGGCTCCATCAAGAAAGGAAAAATAACCTGGCCAGGGATCTCCATGAGGGCCACCCTGGCTGCCCACCAGACAGCAAGATGAGCAAGAAGTCAAGTGGTTCTGGTGATGAAGTGGGCTCCGGTAAAACCAGCCCCCCAGAACAGACAGCAGCAGCCCTCATCAATTAGGCCAGAGGAACGATGGCTAATGCCACCCACACTGAAGAGGAAACCAAACGGGAAGCAAAGCTCAGGTTCTGCTTGTATTAGGCCTAGCTGGGACTCCAGAGATAGTCCAAGAACCCCCCAATCCTTTACATGGTCTTCCAAGCACCCACACTCATTGTCTCAAGTGTTCTTCATAAAAGAATGCTTGGAAATAGAAAAGTATTAATACCTAGACTTACAGTGAGAAAACTAGAGCACAGATCTGTCTGCAAATGGTGATGGTGTCAGAAGTGGAACCCAGACTCCTTACCCTCAAGCCACGGTTCCTCCGGTTGGATAATCTAGTCCCGTGTCTCATCATAACCTAAGGCTTTCCTTCCCATCTACCCGGAGCCTGCAGATGACAGTTGGAGACTACCTTCCTTAGTGCTGACATTCATCTGCAGAGAAAGAGATCCCTCTGATGAGCAGGCATCTACCAAGTGCTCGCTGGCTCCTCAGAGGGTCATAGACCTTCTGAGCCCTCACAAAATAGAATTTTCATAAGTAGGCATGAAAAATGTCAGCTATACCATCAGATCAAGAAGGCTCTGGGCCTGAGGACTAACAGAGTTCCCAGTCCCTGAGCACAGAGGTGGGAATTCCTCTGCTAGGGAGGTTAAGAACCCTCTTCCATCCTGTAGCCCCATTCCATCCTGTGATGTCATGTCCCCAACTGGGCCCCCATGCCGAGGACAAAGTCTAAAAATAATAATTGATAACATTTAGTGAGGATTACTTTGTACAATTGTCATTCTAGGCACTTTATGTGGATTGACTCATGTAGTCCTCCCACATCCCTGGGAAGCAGGTGCTGTTATTATCCCCATTATACAGACAAGGAAACTGAGGCCTGGAGAGAGTAAGTAACTGTCTAGGTCACAGGGAAGTGTTAGAAGCTGAAATCCAAGAACAGGCAGCCTGGCAGGAGAGTCCATGATCTCCACACCACAGCACGGGGCCTACACAGCTGCAACGCACTGCAGCCCTCGGGACGGAGGTGGGACTCTTCCACCACCCTCAATCTCCCCCATTAACTGCCCTAGTTACCCTGGACCACCAAAACTGTCCCTTGTCTGCCATCCAGGCACCTTTACTCTTCTGTCCACCCAGCCTCCCTCCACACTGCCTTCAGCACAAATCTGCTCATGCCTCTCCCCCACTCAGAAGCCCTTTATTGCTTCCCACTGCGTAAGTGGAAAAAGTCTCAATTTCTCAGCCGAGCATTCATACCCTTCCAAAATGTAGTTCCAACTCACTTTGAGCATGATCATTCCCTTCAATGCACCCTCCCCGCAAGGGGAAAGGAGCTACCGCTCTTCTGTCTTGGATATGCCCTTCATGTCCAGCTTTCATCTCCTGGACATGGGTTCCTCCACCTCCAATGGCCTGTCTCATTTAACAGTCCCCATCTTCCCTAGAGAAGAGTTTCAGCCTGATACCTCCAGCTGGCAGGGCAAGAGTTAAAGACGTTTTGAAGCTAAAAATGGTCCTTATTGAGTCTACTTCAATTTCCCATCTTACAGATGAAGAACTTGAACGCCCTTGAGGGTGTGGGTTATTACTTGTTCTCTGGATGGACCATTCGTCTTAAAACACTCCACAGTGCATAGAGCCCAGTAAGTGAATGGATAAATGTTGAGCTCTCCGGGGCAGTTTTCTCCATTGGTGGCCTTGGGATCCCCTGCATCTAATCACTCTTGGTGCCTGGGTCCTCCAACCTCTGATCTGCTCACCACTTCTAGGGGTGGTGTCTGGTCTTTGCCTGTGTAGCAAGCCATACAGTGGTTTTCAAATTCACACTTAAGTTTGTAAACCCCAGTGAGTCTATGGGGATTGCACCATGGATGCCACTTAGTAGAAAGAGTCCCAGTACCTGAAACCTCCCTTCCCCCAGCCACCACTTCCGCCCCCGAGCTCAGGCAGAGGACTCTGGGAACTTAGATGGCTGAAGCAGAAAAGGCTTACTTCTTAGATATCCCCAGATAACCTGGCAGGAGCCTTTCTCCCCAGAGGATTTCTGGGGGCTGAGTGAAGGATCGCCGTGCAGCCCCACACTCCAAGCCTGCACAGCCCTCTGGATGCTCTGTCAAATTTGGGGTCATCTGACCCAGGAGGAACAGGCAGGGGAAGTAGGCAGATTAGTGTTGCTTTGGACAGGGCTAGAGGGAGGTATGCTGGGTCAGGCAAGGCCAGGCCAGGGGAGAGAGCGACTCTCCCTCTATGAGGCCAAGTCTCCAGATGGGGCAATGGAGTCCCTTCCTTGGAACTCTGGGAGCCTGGCACACAGAGCCATGTTGCCAAGTGCTAGGTTAGACCCCATCTAGGAAATGCATAAGCGTTCGGGAAAGAGGGCGGCCCGCGGTGGGCGGGAGAGGGCGCGGGCTGGGCGCAGCCTGCTGGGCAGGGCTGCCCACCTTCCTCTCCCCGTGCCTCGTCTTCCCCGCCCAGCTGGCCCCGCAGCAGGCTGAGAGAGGCAGGGCGCCCTCGGACCGGAGCCAGCGCTCCCTGCCCGCGCCCGCGCCGCCGGCTTCCGCAGCATCTTCCCGCGCGCGGTTCCCCGGCCACCTGCCCTTTCCCTGCGGCAGACCCCACGCCCGCACCTACCGACGCCGTGCCGCTCCTTGTCAGTTTTGCGCCAGGGGGCCATGGCTGAGCCGAGGGCCTGCGGGCGCCTCGCGTCGTCCTGTGGGGAAGCAGCCAGGGGGTGGCTAGGCGCTCTGCCGGGCCCCACTTCCTTCCTCTTTTCAAACTCCATCTCAGGGCCCGCCCTCCCCTCCCCTGGGCGCCCCGCTCCTGCTCCTCCCTCCCTTTGGGCAGGGGCACATTAGAAGTGGTTAGAAGGCCAGAAGCCCCGCAAAGCTTGGAAGTTACCCCCAACTTGTCTCCTCCCCAGGCAGGTGGGCAGAGAGGCCAAGCAGGTACTTGGGGCCACCCAGGCCACCACCGCAAGCGCAGGAAGTTCCCCGATGCCTGAGCCTGGTGATTGAACAGAATCCCTCCCTCCCCTCTCACACCCCGGCAGGAGCTTTGGTGTTAGATGTGGGTTCAAATCCAGGCTCTGTTGCTTATCAGCTGTGCAACTAGGACAAATGATTTTTCTAAGCTTCAGTTTACTCATCTGTAAAATGGGATACTAGTACCTACTTCATATGATTACTGTGAGGATTAGAGAAGACAATGTGTGCGACAGGTGACACATAAGAGTTACTGTGAGGGTTAGAGAGAGAATGTATGCAATAGGTGACACATGAGAGTTAAATATCCACTTGGAGAGGAGGTCATTTGTGGTTTTTATCCTTTTGGTGCCACAGACCCATTTGAAAATCTGATAAAAGCTCAGGGATCTCTCCTCTGAAAATACACGAGCACAGGATTGACCAACAATGCCAGGACGTCAAGCGTGCTCTGACAGCCAGCAACAGCAGACTCCAGGAAAAGAGTCCTACCATTAGGCTAATGGAGACATTCTTGGAAAGATCTCATTTTTGCTCTAGGAACAGATTGTATAAGAAATAAAAATGTCTCTGTGATCCACAGTGATAAGACTGAATTAAAGTCTTCCCGAATTTTCTTTCTTTATTCATAACTCTCACTACCCCTTTGTGCATTACACTAGAGAGTCAATAAGATAGATTAGGCAATATCACAGCTGACAGGCAGCTATGGCAAAATATTAATTTCATTTTACCTAAAGTTATTTCCTTTTCAGTTTTCTAGCAGCACAAACTGGGTAGTATCTTTTAGAGTGAGCAGTTGAATCAGTCAGAATTCCTCCAGAGAAACAGAACCAGTAGGATATGTATATATATAGAGAGAGATTTATTGCAAGAAATTGGCTTCTGTGACTATGGGGCTGGCAAGGCAAGTCCAAAATCTGTAGGGCAGGCCAGCAGGAGGCACAGGCTGGAAACTCTCAGACAGGAGCCGCTGTCAGTAGGTGGAAGTCCTTCTTTTTCAGGGACAGCTCAGTTGAAGCAATCCAACTGATTGGATCAGGGCTACTCAGATTATTGAGGATAATCTCCTTCACGTAAAGTCAATGGATTGTAGATGTTAATTACATCTACAGAATACTTCCAAAGCAACACCCGGATTGGTGTTTGACTGAATAATTAGGGTCCATAGTTTCATCAGGTTGACTCATAAAACTAACCTTCACAGCAGTATTACAAATTGAACTAAACCTCAGAGGTTGGTGAACTTTTCCTGTAAAGGGTCAGATAGTACATATTTCGGTCTTTGCAGGCCAATACGCAAAATCAAGGACATTGTATAGATACTTATATAACAAGAGAGAAGACAAATTTCCACAATTTGTATTGATAAAACTCAAAATTTGATATTAATAATTGAGTATATTATTTTATGATACAGGTCTAGTAAGGAGAAAAATAAATTTTGGGAGGAGATCACATTTCATTTCATTGGAGTTCAAAGTTAGTGTTCCCTTTCATCAAAATTGGTTGCAAATGTTCATTGGTTAATGCTGATGCATAATGAAAGTTTACATGTTTTATCTTTGCAATGGCTTTTCCCACAGGTGGTATGTAGTGAAGAATTAACCTTGCCCAAAAAGAGGTCTGATATTTGTCTTCAGCTACTGGGAGGTGATCTCTATGCCCTTGGAATGTCATGGTTTGCCTAGGGAACTTGGGCCACACTGGACAGTCTAAAAATATGATTTAGGTTGGCAGCTGACCATGCCAGAAAGACCAGCCATGTGATATAGGTGGGGCTTTGGACTACATGGTATCAGCTGACCTGGAGGTTGAGATCAACCATGTGGCCAATCAATCAATCATGCCTACGTGATAGGGCCCCAATAAAAACTCTGGACATCAAGATTTGGCTGAGCTTTCCTGGTTGGCAATATTCCACACATATTGTCACACATTGATGCTGGACAAGTAACGCATCCTAACACCACGTGGAGAAGAAAATAGAAATGTTTGGTACTTCCCTGGACTCTGCTCCATGCACTTCTTCCCTTGGCTGGATTAAATCTGTATCCTTTCCCAGTAACAAATGGTAGTGGAGCATAACAGCTTTCAGTGAGTTCTATGAGTCTTTCTAGTGAATTATTGACCCCGAAGGTGGTTTTGGGAACCCGCCAAACCTGCAATTGGTGTCAGAAGTGAGACTAGTCTTGTGTGGACTGTGTGCCCTCTAAACTTTGTAGCTGGCTAACTTTCACAGTTGGCTAAAACTCTCAGGGGAAGGTACTGCCAAATACAGATATCAATCCATGAGCATAAGATTTTATTAAGCATTTTCATTGCTCGGAAGGCACTTATAGAATTCTATTAAATCTTCTCTTGATGTTTGCCTTTTAGCACATCATTATATTGCAGATTAATAACTTCCAGTTGAAGGTTAGATGGAAACTCTTCAATTGCACAGTTAAATGGATTTCGAAATTTAAAAATTTCTTCTGCACCTGTTCTGAAGTTTGAAAAACCTTGCTGGAACTGTAATTTGAGCCTGGAAAATACGATCCCTGAGAATTTGTGTAGGAATGGAGATCTCACTTTTTGTTTTAATTTTTGACAGGACAGGAGATTCTTAAAGCAGCTTGACACTACTTGTGATTTAAACATTAATTGCCATCAAAATGACTTTACCACAGTGGTCTGCATATAAGCACTGTTTTGCTTTGTAATTCTGGTTGAATCCACTAAGAAACATTATGAAGTCTGCAGCAAAGCTAACTTCCAAAGCCATCCAGTATTCAATAATAGTGGTTGAGGGCTGTTCTTGTTAAGAAAAATTTCAATCTGGACTCTGAGCTCAAAAAGTCACAGATGACTTATTACTGTTAAGCCTTCGAATTGCTATGTGATTGGTAGGACAAGTCAGGATATTCAACTTCTATTTTTGACAAAAGTTCACAAAATAGACAATGGTTAAGTCCAGAAGAGGTAATGAAATTCACCTTTGACACAATTGGCTCAATAACACATGAAAGATTTAAATATTTTCCACAAAATACCTTCTGATGACTATTACAATAAATTAGCATAGGCTTTAAACACTCTACATTTTCACAAGCTTTGTAAATTTGTCCAAAAAACATTTTTCTGCTCCACAAATGTTTTTACCACAAACAGCTATAACACATCTTAGCAGATTCCACTTCAGGTTGTACTGAATTAGTTTCCTCATTTTCTTTGAAAATATTTTTGCCCATAGTTTTCCACATGAACTATTCATAGAAAGTAAATCTTCATTCACTTCAAACTCAGAATTGACTTGACCAGTAAACAACAACTGAGCTGTATTAACATCTGTCAACTTATTAAAAGCCAAGGAAAACCACTAGAAATCACTTGCCTTGTTTTTAAATTATTGATGCTGATCCCAATGTCTTCTACTCTTCAAGCAACCACTGTCACCAAAAGACTAATAGTCTTAAACTACTTTATTTTCTCTGGACATATTTCATATGCTGCTACAATCCAACATAATTTAATTAACTCATCATTAATAAATGTCTTTCTTTGCATGGTTAATAAATGAGTCACTTGGAAACTTACTTTGGTTGCAGTCTCATTTTCGGGTTTTAAATTTTTTTTTAATAAATTGTGTTGTAATGAGATATTCTGTTTTAAATTTTCCAATTTTTCTGGCCATTGCTTTTTTGCAGTTGGGAATGTTGTGATGAGTGCTTACTCTGTTATAATGTATTCTTTTAGCATAGTTGTAGTGTCACTGCATAATAAACACAATGCTTTTCTGTCTAATTTGATAACAAAATAATCCACGCTCCACTCTGTCTTAAAAATGTGACATTTGGATCCCACTATTCTTTTCTTCTTTTTGTTTTGTTTTTGCTTTAACATGATGTCAATGGCACTGGTAGTTAAAGTAAAATATTGCTGTACAGCGATATGCATAGTACTTGAAACACTGTGGAGTATAACCACATCCCTGAGAGTTGCAGGTTGCTGAACAGCACTGCAAAGCAATGAGAGCACCATATACAATCTTCATTGCAAGTACTCAACTCTGCCGTCATAGCATGAAACCACCCATAGATGACATATAAGTGAATGAGCATGGCTGTGTTCCAATAAAACTTTATTCATTTATGGACAATGATATTTGCATTTTGTTTACTTTTCACGCCATCAAATATTATTTTCCTTTTGATTTCTTTTCAACCATTTAAAAATGTAAATACTATTCCTAGTTTATGGTTCATAAAAAAATGGGTGGTGAGTCAAATTTGGCCAATGAACCATTGTTTGTCATCCCTTGCTATACACAATTCTATTGTCTTAATAAACCCATGGCCAGATGATCTAAAAGATGCTTATTTTTTCATCTTAGGTTTCTGACATACACACAGACAAGTTCACATCAATAGTGTGTAAAGTACTTGGTGGGGGGCCAAGGGCGGGTTTTGATGCCATAAGGTAAATAAGGTTGAGACTTGAGGAATATTGAAGATTTGTTTCCTCCACTGAGCTTGTGACACAACGTAAAATAGGAACCTATTTTTTAAATAATGTTAAACAAACAAATTATTCAACATATTAAAAGAGTTGAAAAATTACTTGTAGTCGAAGATGAATTTTAGAAAGTTATTCTGACTGAAGGGTAATTAACTTCTTAATGGAGTGGGTTCTAATATAGACATCTTTAAACTTCACACTGATTAGGATATGCTTTTACATTTCTGAAATATAGGCTTTTTTATTATAGTTAATGATTCTATGACACCATGAAAAAGTTTTCACAAGAGAGATTGATGGTCACATATAAAAATCTGACTAAAACCACTTAAAGAATTTATAATTATTTTGGTCACACAATTTTATTAAGCACTATCTGTCAGATACCTGGCTATTAGGTAATGCACTATTGATGACTATAATTTCACATAGACTCTGAGAGATGATTGTGGGAACAAGGACTTCTCCAGCCGAGACCTCTCCTGAGGCCCAGACCCATGTGTCCAACTGCCTCCTGGACCTCCTCTCCACACCCCACATTAATGCCTGCATTTCCAAAACCAAGCTCATCACCACAGTCACACCCCAGACCTGTCCCTCTTCTGAGTGTTTCTATCCTATGTAACACATGAAGTGACCAGACTCTGCTCCAACTGATGGGCTAGAATCCCAACTCCATCTCTTACCTAGCTGTACAGTTTAGAGCAAATTGTTTAACCTTTCTAAGCCTCAGTTTCCTGAAGAAAAAATTGCTAACATTTATTGAGTACCTACAGCATGCCAGTCCCTGATTTAACACTTTACATATATTATCTCATTTAATCCCCAAAGTAGCCCTATAAGGTAGGTACATTATTAGCCCCGTTCTGCTAATAAGTAAACAGAGGCCAGAGGGATGAGACCCCTTACTATAGCCATCAACCACTATGACTGTCTATGAGTGGTGTCATTACCCTCCACCTCACTCAGGTCAGAAACTTAACTCATCTTAATCTCCCTTTCACTCCAAATGATCATATCAGACACAGTTCCTGGATCTGCCCTCTCCACCATGCCACGACCTTGTCAAGATCCTCTTCATCTGAAACTTTGACTTGAGTTCCCCGTCCAGTCTTGCCTCATTCCCATGTCTTCCTCATGTTACTTCCAGGACGCTTTGTTCAAGCAACCGTGGTCTCCTCAAAGTCCTGAAATAAGCTATAAAAGAGAAACACATCAGGTTTGTGGTAACTTGGGAGATTTTACTACTTTTGTGAAATCAAGACAACCCACAGAAAAGCACCATGCAAAGCCTCAAGTGCGGGTCAAAGAATCCACCTGGACCCATGTTTGGGTGAATTGCAGAAATTTCTTTCCACAAGGCACAGCAGAAGAGGAAACTTATAATGTCCATATTTCTCAGAATCATAGATTCAGGTCTGAGATTTTGCTACAATTCACTAGTATGGCTGTAACAATTATTAAATATTGAAATATTTCCATACAAGTTGCTAAAAAGCCACTGTCTCAAGCCTCTGAAGTGGCCTCCTCCTATTCCTGCCTTGGGAAGCCTTCAGTGGGCACCACTGGGGTCACTATGGTGTTTGTCAGATTGTCCCCTATAGTTCGTGGGGGTGGGCCCCCTCCCTCCTCTAGTTTGTAGGTGCACCTGGACCCAGGGTAGGGAGATGTCTACCTGGAGTAGCATTGGCATGTCGGTAGGTAAATGCAGGATCTTCTGGCCCACCCTCCACTGGTGTCCATCATGTGGCTGCCTTTGGGAACTGTAGCCTCCACAGTTTGGGAACTGTAGCCTCCACAGCATTAGTCAATATTTTTAGCATCATTTCTTCTTGTATTATTCATAAAAGTCATGGCAAACAGCTTCAATGAGCATGTTCTGAGCAGTTCAAATAGTCTGGAGCTAAAACTTGTACTTACCTAACATTTACGTATCAGAGGAAACTCTAGGTCCCCATCAGGACCAGAGAGACTCTAGGTAGGAAGGACATGAGTGCTTAGAATTAATTAGCTACACTAAAGGAAGCAGCAACAGCAACATCAAAGATTATATATAGATAAGGAGGCATTCAAATATTCTGACTTAAGGTAACAGTTAAATCCCTAGAAGCGAATATGGGAGTGGGTGTTGGAGATGAGGGAGGATCAAAAGCTTTTCTGCTTAATAGGGTTTCCTCTAACTCATTAAATGTTAGTAGCCTTAAACCTTACTGCTAATTAACACTCCATGCTGCTGCCACGGGGATCTATCTAAACTGCAGGACTAAGATGTCAAGGCCCTGGTTAACATCCCTCAGAGCATCCTCCATACCCTTTAAGGATACCAGTTAAACTCCTAAGAACATCATACAGGCCCCTCATGATCAGATTCTAGTTCTTCTCTACAGCTTCATTTCCTGCCTCCTCTGCACTGCCCCTTCTTTCACCCCCTGCACCCGGGACCCTCCCCACCCCCGCCTGCCTCACAATCACTCTACACCACAAGAAATCATATGGCAAAGGTGGTGTCTGGCTACACGTACTGTTTGAAGTCTCCTAGAATTGCCACAAGTTCTCATATCTCTGTGTATTCTCGTGCTTCCTCCAACAAGAACACCTCTTCTTCCTCTCTAGGCTAACCTGTTCTGGGAAGACTTCCTTCATAACAGCCCTTCCAACTCCTCCTCCTGTCGGACAACCCTCCTGGGAACCCACAGCAACCCATGCTCATGAACTACTGTTCTTACTATTTAACTGCCTTTTCTGTCCAGAAGCTCTAGGCACAGCTGCCAAAGCTCATATTGTGTGTGCAGTGACATCAGCCCTGTTCCTTGTTCATGTCTGACTGGCACCGACTGATTCCTCATCTAGAGACAACTACATTCAACAGAGGTTCAGCACCAGCAGTCCAAAGGCAAAATCTGGAGGCTGACCTATTTGTTTAACAAGCACATTTAATTCTCACAGTGTTTAATTAAAAAAAATAATAATTGCCAAAAATTAACAATCAACTGATTTCATCTAAATTTCTAGATCTCTAGTTTTTCTCAAAATAAATGTGAAAATCTGGCAACACAGGGTCTGAATCTCCACAGGGCAGAAATCAGCTAGAGTAGCTTCAGCTGCCTTTCTTTAGCCAGTGCATACACTCTAGTTTGCCATAGTCCCCAGCACTCCATTTTCTCCCCCCAGTACAGAGGCCAAGTCTCAACTGTTATTTATCATTACTTTTACACTATTGTTTTTCTTAAGGTAAAGACAAAAATGAAAAACTACAAAAATGGAGCTCGGTTTCCATCAAAAGTGAGAAAACAAGAGAGACTGAGAGGATGTATGTTTCAGGAAACATAGGAGAGGGCGTATATATTTGTAGATGTGAAGAATAGTAGTAGATGTAGGTCTATGTCAAAAGAGTTCTTCTTAAGCTGCCATAATAAATCAAACTCAGTTTACTTCACTCATTTAAGGTGCCTGTCTAGTCCCTGTAGACATTTGAGTTGTGACCCTGGTGGGTGTATTGGAAATGAGGGAGGCCAACACTTGCTGGCCAATAGGGAGGCTTCCTATTGAGTGAGAGCAAATCAACCCAGGCAGGTTCTCTCATATCGGAAGTATAAATGCTGGGTGTTCCTGGAGAAAGCAAATTGCTAGAGCTCGGGAAGCCTCTTGAACAATCTCAGTCAAGGAACAATCAAGACCAGAGAAAGTATAAGGCTTAACAGAAGACAAGAGACCTCAAGCTCTTGAGTTCTGGCAGTAAGCCTCCAACAACTTGGTGTGTCTCTTCCCCAAGAAGTCCAATGCACATCTGCACACCATGTTGTAATTGTTGACTTACTTGACCTCCACCCATCCCTAGAGGCTGGGAGCTCCTTTACTCCGCATTTATTTAGAGTCCATCAGGTGAAAAGCACTGTGATAGGCACTGAGGATACACCTTGGTGAACAACACAGACAAGATTCCTGCTGTCGTGGATCTTGTAGCCTAGCAGGGAAGGCAGAAAATCAACAAGTACATGTAAGTTTTAATAAAGAAAATAAAACAGAGAAATGATATAAGGAGGGTCTTGGGGGAGTGGAAAAGGAGAGTGTCAGAGAAAGGCTCCCTGAGGAAGTAATATTAAGAACTGACACCTGGGAAGACAGTATTCTGGGGGGAAGTAACCACGAATGTAAAGGTCCTAAGAGGAGAACAAGCTTGGAACGTTCAAGAAACGAAAACAGGACCAGGGTTATGGGAAAGTAGTGACTGTGTGGTAGGAGGTGAATTTGGAAATTATTAGGTAGGAACCAGATCATGTAGGACCTTGAAGGCCATGGTTAGGAGTTCAAATTTTACTCCAAGTGCACTGGGGAGTGAGCAAGAGACAAGCTGTCTCTGACAGTCAGGAACCGGCCTGGCACTCACAGCTGGCTGTGGTGTTCTCCTGGAGAACATCAACTATTTCTCAGGATGTTAACATCAGATAAGGCCAATCTGTGGCCATAATGGATAAAGACAAAAACAAGACCACTCTGTAATCATGACTGAACACAGAAAACATGAATGTTGTATAAACCACAGTGACCAAACATCTCCCTATCATGGCTAGTATAAGTGACTGCTGCTTTCTCTTTTAATCAATTTGAGCTTTAGCCTCCTTCTAATCTTCCATCCTTCCAGATGAGATTTATTAACATATCTAATCATGAAATTAACCCTGCTTCCTTAAACTCTTCCCCAAATCGCCAACACAAGCCCAAATCCTATAATAAAGTCCCTTCTAATATCCTCTTACTGAGGCACCCTATGGCTCCCAGGGTGTGTGGTCACAAGCAATAAACCCAACTTGTTCTACTTTAGGTTTGTTGCTGGTGGTCTTTTGATGGAGAACATTGACAAATGTCATTGGAGGATTTTAAGTAGAAGGTGATATAAAATTTTTTAAAATTATTCTCATTGGAAAATAAACTCTATAGGACAAGAATAGAAGCAACAAGACCAGTTTGAGGCTGTTTCAGCATCCAGGAGAAGATGATGGTATATTGAACCAAAATGGTGTGGTAAAGCAGTCAAATTCAAGATATATTTCAGAGATGGTGGTAGCAGGACTTGCCTATGAAGTGGATGGATACACAGATAGAAATAAGTAGATAGCTAAAGCCAGAGACCCCAAATAAAATTAACTTAAACAAGATAGAAGTCTATTTCTTTTTCATATGAAGTCCTACCTGGCATTGCAGCTCTATGAAATCATCAAGGATGAAGGTTCCTTCTTTCTCGCTATTCCACCATCCCTCATTTACAAACATTAAGTGCATGATCCAAGATGGCTCACCACTACATCTTCATGCCAGCCAGCAAGAAGGGAGACAGGGGAAGAAGAGGGCATGGTCAGGAAGTTGCACTCATCACTTCTGCTCACATTCCTTTGGCCAGGACCTGGTCCTATGGCCACAGCTAATTGCAAGGAAATTTGGGAAATATAGAGTTTATTCTGGGTGGCCTCATGTCTAATTAAATGGTCTATTAATGTGGAAGAATAGGAAAACAGTTATTGAGACAATGGAGAGGAAAGACAAAGCTTGGTTGGACTTAGTCAAGGGAGAATATAAGAAAAGAAAATAGAAGCAGTGAGTATAAGCAAATCGTTTAAAGAGTTTTACTGGAAAGGAGAGCAGATAAATGGGGTGGTAGCTGGAGGAGACCATGGAATGAAGAATTTAAAAGAGGCATGGTGACCATGGAAATGTGCCTTTCAAATCTCCTACTGTGATTGCCTGTGGTCTCAGGTGCTGTGATCTGAAATCCTTTCCTTCTCAATCACACCAAGACCACACTTCCCTTGGGCTGTTCACAGCCAGTGACTAGGGGTGGCAGGGAGACCAAGGTAGGCATGTTTCTGCATGACACGGGCCTCCTCTAACTGACAACTTTGGCCTAAGGATTCCCTACTGGTTTTGCCAAAACTTTCTTAGTTGCAGTGCAACCTAAGACCTTCCTTTGTCCCTTCTTTCCTTTCTTCTCTCCATCTCTTCTTCACAGGGGTCAAATCTGCATCATGATCTGATGGCTCTCCCAATCTTCTTCCCATTTTCCCTCACTCGTATCTGCGAGAGAAATGTCCTATCTGCGAGAGAAATGTCCCAGTACATTTTTTGCACATCTAACCCTGTCTTGGAATCTGCTTCTCAGAAGACCTGAAATGATGCAAGAGGAGATTTGATGGGAATGATTCAGGCATGAGGGGGGAAAAATGATCATGCTTAAGGGAGACGGGATCATTACAGGTGGCAAGTCCATGAGTGTATGAGATGGGATGGGAAGCATGTCTTTAGATAGGGGTGCACAGGGTCACCCACTGCAAAAGGAGGGAAGGCAGAAGACACAAGTGCAGATAGAAATTGATGGGTTAATGTGATAGGAGGAAACAAAGATCGTTGTTTTCTCTTTGTTTCAGCATACCAGGAGAGGTGGTATTGTGAGGTGGGTGAGAGCTGGATTCTAGAGTCAGCCTGACTGGGTTCAAAGGCAAATTTGTTCAAGTACCAGCTGTGTGACTTCGTTTTTCAGTTCCCTAATCTTGAAGATGGAGCTATTTTGCAGTAACTACTTCAGAGAGTTGAGAGGACTAAATGAGTTAATACTTGAGAGGATGTAGAGCATTAGTATTTAGCACGTAAACATGAAACAAACCTTAACTATTATTTTCTCGATAAAATATAAAGGTCATCAGCTGAGATTACGAAAGGAAAGAAGATAAAGAAAGAGAACTGAAAGTCATCCTGAAGAATTGGAAAATAGGCACTGACTGGTCATCAGATTAAAGTGAGAGAGTCAAGATGATAGAGTGGTTTCCTTCTGCCACATTCAGCTATTGGGCACAGACATAAATCAGGCTAGTGATTCTCCACTCTGGCTGCAATTAGAATCACCTGGGGAGCTTTTAAAACTTACTAATATCTCAGCCCCATCCACCCCAAGTCTGATTAATCTGGCCTGGATGGGAGTCCAGCAAACTTTTAACGATGCCCAAGCAATTCTAATATGCAGCCAGAGCACAGAAGTACTGGAGTAAGGATGCAGTTTAACTGAGTTGGGTTTAACTGATGTTTGGGGTCTTCCCAGGGAAATTCAGAATAGGAGAGATCAAGAGAGGGATTAATTATGGATGATAGAATCAAAGTTAGGTAAGAAAAAAATTGAAGGCTTTCATGATGGACAGTGGAAAAAAATAGTTGACATAGGAGGGATTCTGAGAGCAGAAATAGCTCGTGATCATATATCTTTATCCCAAGTGCCAAACACACTAACCTCAAATCTTCTACTATATAAACAACAACACAAAAAGTTTAAGTAATTAAAGTACACCATAAGAATGACTCTCTTGAACTGCTTGGTTACCCAGGGGAAGGGGGGTGAGGGGTGGGCACAAGGGGTGAAGGGATGCATCCACATGGTGACGGACAAAAAAATAATGTACAGCTAAAACCCCACAATGTTATAAACTATTAAGACATCAGTAAAAATGAAAATTTTTTAAAAAGTGTGAATAAGAATGACTCTCTTTCTGATAACTGTTTTTCAAAATCCAGCCTAAGAAGTTATTATTTGAATCCAATTGACCTAAAGTGTTTTGTTCTAAAAGGATCACTGTGCTGGGAGTTCAGTTACAAAGAACAGAATCTACTCCACCTAATTTAAGTAGGAAGTTGTGTATTACAGAGTATTAAGTGGATCACAAAATTGATGAGGGGGTTGAAGCAACAGACACTGGATTTCCAGGAATAACTAACTACCAAAGTTACACTACGGAGCTGGGCTTAGCAATTTTTACAACCACCGTGGTTGATGTCCTCCTTCTGTGATGAATCAGCAAGGAAAACCATCAGATAAGAGAGGCGCCAAATACAGACCAACGCAGTCTTAAGTCATTTGCATGCTGCTGCTTAGGTGAGATGGAAAAGTGCTAATAAGTGTTGAAAACTATGTTGTATTGTCCAAGCTGTCCACAAAGTCGAGAAACATGGAATAAACTTATCTTTAAAGAGTTATCGGTTACTTTGTCAAATGATATACACAATTTATTTTTCTTCATCACCCTGATACCTTTTCAGGTGGAGTACTTCTAAATTTAAGATAATGGGTCCAATTGTTAATCTAAAAAAATGTCCAATAAATACTATTTTCCCTGTTATTATATTTCTTTTTCCACATCAGCAGTTAGACTCATTGCTTTAAATTTAGCATATTTTACCTGAAATTTTATAGAACCTATTATTTGAAAATGTAACTAATATACCTTTATCCTATACCTGAACATAAATTTATCTTATATTTCACAACTTTGTGGACAGTTCGCATAGTAAAAACAGCTCAGGCCAACTCTCTTCTCCTTGCTTTGAAAGCACAGCACCAAAATGAAGCTATTTTCCAAAAAAAAAGAGAGAAGGTTTCACAACCAGAATCTAGGGGAAATGTGAATAACAGATTATTCATGGTAAAGAATTCATTGTAACCAGGTAGGAGAAACATTGTTTCAAAGGGCCATCTGTTCAGTTAGGAGAAATCACTTTTTTATGTTTTAAATTTCACTATTCGTTTTCTTTTTTTAATTATTCTCTGCCTGTGCTTCTCTGATGGTTTCAGACTTTTTATCCTCTTTTGCTGACTTTTTATCCTCTTTTTCTGTATAAAGTATCTCTCAAGGCTCAAAGGAAGTACGATTATTAAGAAGACCTAGATATGCAGTCAAAATTTCTGGATTTAAGACTGGGGTCTAAAGGAAAATTACTTTGCCTTACATTTAAATCTGGAATACATTTAGAATTGATGTTTGTGTTAGGTGGAGATAGGGATCAAGATTTATTTTTTCCCTATTTGTTATACAAATTGACCCAGAATTATTTTTCAAAATGACTATCTTTTCCCCCCTCCATTTATAGTCATTTTTTGATCACAGATCAGATGAGCATATGTGTTTGACTCTGTTTATGGATTTTCTATTCTCTTCTTTTGATATATTGCTCTATGTTTGCATTTATATCACACTGAGTTAATTATCATCTTATAAGAGGCCTCAATATCTGTTAGTGTAAGTCCTCCACAGTTGTTCTTCAAGATTTCCTTAGATATTCTTGGCCTTTTGTGTTTCCATGCAAAGTTTAGAATCAACTTGTCATGTTCCAGGAAAAAAAAAAAGAAAAAAGAAAAAACAGCTTGCAAGGAATTTTATTGGAATTGTGTTGAATCTTTAGATCAATTTGGAGATAAGTGATGCCTTTACTATGGTACATCCCAACATTTATTTAGATCTTTAATTTATCTCCACAATGTTTTGTGGTTTTTAGTGCAGAGGTCTTATACATCTTTTTGTTGACTTTATCCCTAGGCATATGATATAATTTACGCTACTGTAAATAGTGTAATTTTAAAAATTTCCTTTCTATTTGTTTTTAGCTGGTATAATTGGTTTTTTAAAATTGACCCTGTATTCAATAAATGCCCTTGGTAAATTTGGTTCCTAATTTTAATAGTTTATCTACAAAGTATTTTAGATTTTCTACATATACTGTCATATCATCTGCAAAGAATTACATTTAAAAACTTCTGATTTTGACATAATTTCAGACACAGAAATGTTTCGAGAATAGTAAAAAAAAAATCTATGGACTTTATACCCAGATTCTCCAAATATTAACATTTCACCACATTTGCTTAATCATGCCCCTCTCAATATATATACATACGTTTTTCTGAATCATTTGAGAATAATGTGCAGATGTGATATCCTTTTACCCCTAAATACTTCACTGTGCATTTCTTTAAAACAGGGGCAATACAATGATCAAATTCAGGAAATTAACATTGCTACAATACTATCAGCTAATCAAAATCCTCATTCATATTTTGCCAGTTGTCCCATTAATGTTTTCTATTGCAAAAGAAAATTCCACGTCACAAATTGTATTCACTTGCTATACATCTCTTTAGTCTCCCTCAATCAGGATCAGTTCCTCTACCTTTACTTGTCATTCATAATCTCGGCATTTTGAAGCGTACAACCAATTATTAAATAGAATGCCCTTCAGTTAGGGCTTCAGGATGTTTCCTCATGATTAGATGCAAGTTATACATTTTATGGCAGGAATACCACATAAATGGTGTTTTCCTCACTACTTTACATCAGGAGGTGCATGCTATCAATTTGTCCTGTTACTGGTGATGTTAACTTTGATCATTGGTTAGGGTGATGTCTTCCAGGTTTCCCCACTTGAAAGTTACTAGTTTTCCCATTGTAATTAATATGTATTTGTGGAGAGACACTGTGAGGCAATATAAATATTCTATAACTCATCACACTTTTAGCCCATTAGCTTTAGAATCTATTAATTATTCTTTCCTGTATCACTTATTAGTATGATAATTACGAAATAGAGATTTTAAATTCTATCATTCTTTCTATATTCATTAAATGGGATTCTACTGTGAGAAAAACCTTTTCCTTCTTTATTCATTCATTCATGTATTTATTCCATTAGTTAAAATATGGGTTCATGTTTTCTTATTTTACTCAATAGGTTATAATCCGTTACTATCACTTATTTAGATGCTCAAATTTACGCTACTTGGCCAGCGGGAGCCACTTTGAGCCAGCTCCCATGTCATTTTTACACACCCCTTTCATTCTTTGAGCACTGTCTTACTTTTTAGCACAAAATGTTCAGGGCTCATCTCATTCATTCTCAGCCTAGTAAGAAAGTAGCCATTTCTCAAATAAATGGTTCATTTAGCGGAGAATGGTATTAACATCTGGGCACTAGATGTGCTAAATGCGCTCATTGCTATGGAGATGCTATTGCTTATAGGGCTCAGCAGATAGAGCCAGGAAATACTTATGTACGTATCCATGTAGGTATATATGTGTATAAATATGTGTGTGTCTGTATGTCTGTGTGTATACATATATGTGTGTATCTATCTATCTAAATGTTTTTCTCTATCTCCCCCAAACCATATCGATACCTGCAATTCTAACCCAACACCAAAGGGTTCATTTTTAGCCTTCCTCTTCATTCATCTAGCCTTCCCATTCATTTTTACTCCCTTCCCCAACAGTGAGAAATCTGGTTCCAATTATCTACAACATGTTTAGTTATTTGTTCAATCTCTCAGTCCTTTTGCAAAAGTTTTCCCAGTCATCTTTTGTTGGGATGATTAGCTTTAGGAAATTCCTCAAGGAGGGTTCATGAGTACAAAAATCCCTGAATTTTAGCATATTTAAAACTGTTTTCCTATAGCCCTGATGCCTAAAGAATAGCTTTACTGCAAATAAAACCTTTGGTTCACTTTCTTTCCTTAAAGTTTTTTTAAAAGGCTGCATCATTAATGCCTTCTTCTGAATGTTTTTCTGAGGAAGTCTGATGTCAGACTAATTCTCTTGCCTCTGTAAGTTATTTGATTTTTTTTTTTTTTGCTTGAGTTCTTGAGAATTTTTCTTTATTTTAAAAAATCTAATAGTTTTGAATGTTTTAGATCAATTTTCCCAGTTTGGAACGTTGTGTTCTACTTTGCTTCTCCTTCACATAACTTTTGAGAGGGGAGGGCAGGGGGGTTCATCAGTTCATGAGGTGGTCTTGTTTTCTGTTTCCTTCATAAAATGGTTTTGTGTTGCGTTAGTCTGTTTTGCCTATTTATGTCATGGAAATTCGAGGTGTTTTTTACAAGGTTCATAGTCAAAGGGCACCCCCTTCTGTCAGTGCAGCAAAGTATAGTCTTTAATAGTTTTTGTTGTCAGTGATGGGGGAGTTGGGAGAAGAGTTCTAAGTCCTCCGATACGATTTTTCTTACAAGGCCCCACATTTTCCCTTTTGCTTCTTTTCCTCTCGCTTTTCAATCTACAAAGCGAGACCCTCCCTCTTCTTATGATAGAAATTACATATTGATTTCTATTTTTGAAATTAATAAATTTTATTTTTTCAAGAGCAGTTTTAGGTTTACATAAAAACAGAGCAGAAAATACAGAGTTCCCATTTACCCATTCTCCCCCACTGGCACAGTTTCCCCTATTATTAAAACATTGCCTTAGTGTGATACATTTGTTACAACTAATGAACTAATATTGATATATTATTATTAAGTAAAGTTTATAGTTTAAATTAGAGATTATTCTTTGTGTTGTACAGTTCTGTGGGTTTTGACAAATGCAGAATGTCATGGATCTACCACAATAGTTTCATACAGAATAGCTTCACTGTCCAAAAAATCCCCTGTGCTCTGCCTAGTTATCCCTCTCTCCATCCCCACTCTTACCTCAAACCTCTGGCAACCATCAATCTTTTTCTTGTATCTATAGTTTCACCATTTCCAGAATGTTATAGAGTTGGAATCATACAGGATGTAGCCTGTTAAGACTGGCTTCTTTCTTCCTTGTATCTGCATACACCAAAATCTGATGCCTGAGGGTCAGGCTTCTAATTTAGCATGCATCTAGGGACTGAGTGTGATCCTCCCTGGAGATCAGGAAAGACTGTGGACACCTCCCCTGCCCTTTCCCTCTATCCTGCTCCACGTCACTACTATCTCCCCCTAGAAGGATCTTGTACACACATCTGATGCCTCAGTTTTTGCAGCTGTTATCCAAGGGATAGGACCTTGAAATGCCTGGCTCTGAGGCCAAAGGGGCTTGCATTTACGACTACCACAGAACTGTAGCAAACAAAGAAGCAGTTATTAATGAGTGGAAGAGCACTCACCCACAGCTATACACCTAGTCCCAGTGCACAGGGAGCAGGCAAAAAAGCCCTTCTCTCAGTTTCTCCCTGGAAGGGCCCTAACTACATACATTCCCAGCTGCTGCCAGAGGGTCTGGCTTCCAATAAGCCTGCATCTAGGTGCTGACTGTGATCCTCCCGTTTGGGACACTGACAGGTCTTGATACACCTGCAACTACTGGCAGCCACTAAGAACAAAGAAGGCAGCTTGGACAACCACAAAGGTATGAGAGACAACCAAGAGGTCAGGCCAGGCTGATCGATAAGTTTCATCTCCTACACAAGACAACTCCGTCAGGACTAGGAGAGGTGGCTGTTTTATCTAATGTGCAGAAATGAGTACAGAAAGTCAAGGAAAATGAAGAAAAAGAGGAATATTTTCCAAACAAAAAGAAAAGATAAAAATCCAGAAACAGACTTTAATGAAACAGAGATAACTGATTCACCTGATAAAGAGTTCAAAGTTACAGTCATCAAGATGCTCACCAAGGCCAACAGAACAACGCATGAACAAAGTGAGAATTTCAACAAAGGGACAGAACAAATAAGGAAGTACCAAAGAGAAATCATGGGGCTAAAGAATATAATAGCTGAACTGAAAAGTTCAACAGAGGGGTTCAACAGTAAAATAGATCAAGTGGAAGAAAGGATCAGTGAACTCAGAGAAAAGGCAGTGAAATTCATCCAAACAGAGGAGAAAAAAGAAAAAAGAATAAAAAAGAGTGAACATAGCTTAAGGGACTTATGGAACAACATCAAACAGACCAATATATGTGTTATAGTGGTCCTGGAAGGAAGAGAGAGAGAGAGAAAGGAGAAGAAAACTTAAAATAATAATGACTGAAGACTTCCCTAACATGGGGAAAAAATCCAGCCATCCAGATCCAGGAAGCCCATAGAGTTCCAAAAGATGAATCCAAAGAGACCCACACTGAGACACATTATAACTAAATTGTCAAAAGTTAAAGACAAGGAGAAAATCCTAAAAGCTATAAGAGAAAAACAATTTGTTACATACAAGGGAAACCCCACCAGACTATCAGCAGATTTTGTGGCAGAAACTTTGTAGGCAAGAAGGGAGTGGCAGAATGTATTCAAAGTGCTGAAAGAAAAAACTGCCAACCAAGAATACTCTACCTGGCAAAGCTGTCCTTCAGAATTGAAGGAGAGATAAAGAGGTTTCAAGACAAGAAATGCTGAAGGACTTCATTAGCACTGGACCAGCCTTACAAGAAATGTTAAAGCGACTTTTTCAAGGTGAAACAAAAGAATGTTAATTAGTAACAGAAAAATATATGAAGGTACAAGTCTCAGTGGAAAGGTAAATATATAGTTTAATTCAAAGTACTCTAATGTCGTAATAGTGGTGGGTAAATCACTTATAACTCTACTAGGAAGGTTAAAAGACAAAAGTAATAAAATAAAACTACAATAATTTCCTAATGGACACACACAGTAAAAAGACATAAAAAACAAAATGTTGGGGGGTAGTAAAATGTAGAGCTTTAGTATGAATTCAAAGTTATCAGCTTAAAATAGACTGTTATTAATGTAAGTTGTTTTATGTAAGCCTTATGGTAACCACAAAGAAAAACCTATAGTAGATACATAAAAGGTAAAGGAAAGGAATCTAAGCAAAGCACTACAAAAAATCATCAAATCACAAAGAAGAGAGCAAGAGAGGAACAAAGGAAAAAAGGAATAACAAAACAGCCATAAAACTATCAATAAAATGGCAATAGTAAGTCCATATCTATAAATAATGACTTTAAATATAAATGGACTAAACTCTCCAATCAAAAGACATAGGGTGGCTGAATGGATTTAAAAAAAAAAAAAAAAACAAGGCCCATATGCTGCCTACAAGAGGCTTACTCCAGCTTTAAGGACACACAAACACTGAAAGTGACGGGATGAAAAAAAAGATGCCATGAAAATGGAAACCAAAAGAAAGCAGGGATAGCTATACTTATATCAGACAAAATAGACTTTAAACCCAAGACTGTAATAAGAGACATTGAAGGTCATTATATAATGATAAAGGGGTCAATCCTAAATAGGATAAAACATTTGTAAATATATATGCACCGAACATAAGAGCACGTAGATATATAAAGCAAATATTAACAAACCTGAAGAAAGAAAGAGATAGCAATACAATAACAGTAAAAAAATTCAATTACCCACTTTCAACAATGGATAGGTCATCCAGACAGAAAATCAATAAGGAAACATTGGACTTAAACTAGACATTAGACCAGATGGACTTCATAGACATTTACAGAACATTCCATCAAGTAGCAGTAGAATACACATTCTTCTCAAGAAAACATAGAAGATTCTTCAGGAAGATCATATGTTACACCACAAAACAAGTCTTAATAAATTTAAGACTGAAATCATATCAAGCATCTTTTCCAACCACAATGATACGAAACAAGAAATCAACTACAAGAAGAAAACTGGAAAATTCACAAATATGTGAAGATTAAACTACATGTTACTGAATGACCAATGGGTCAAAGAAGAAATCAAAACATATCTTGAGACAAGTGAAAATGGGAATTCAACATACAAAATTTATGGGATTCAGCAAAATAAATTCTAAGAGGGAAGTTCATAGGAATAAATGCCTACATTAAGAAAAAAGAAAAATCTCAAATAAACAAATCAACTTTACACCCCACAGAAACAGAAAAAGAACAAACTAGCCCAAAGTTAGTAAAAGGAAGGAAATAACAAAGATTGGAGCAGAAATAAGTGAAATAGAAACAAACAAACAAACAAAAATCAGTGAAACGGGGGAAAAAAGATCAGTGAAACTAGGAGCTGGTTTTTTTGAAAAGATGAACAAAATAGACAAACCATTAACTAGACTTATTAAGAAAAAAAGAGAAGGACTCAAATAAAAAGAACTAAAGGAAAGAGGAGACATTACAACTCATACCACAGAATTACAAAGGATCATCAGAGACTATTATGAACAATTATATGCCAACAAATTGGAAAACCTAGAAAAAATGGATAAATTCCTAGAAATATACAATCTACCAGGACTGAATCATGAAGAAACAGAAAATCTAAACAGACCAATTATGAGTAAGGAAATTGAATCAGTAATCAAAAACTTCCCAAAAAAGAAAAGTTCAGGACCAGATGGTTTCATGGGTAAATTCTACCAAACATCCAAAGAAGAATTAATACCAATCCTTCCCGAACTCTTCCAAATAGAAGAGAAAGGAACCCTTCCAAACTCATTTTACAAGGACAGCATTAGCCTGATACCAAGGCCAGACAAGGACACTACAAAAAAAGAAAGTTACAGGCCAATATTCCTGATAAATGTAGATGCAAAAATCCTCAACAAAACACTAGCAAACTGATTTCAACAATACATTAAAAGGATTATACACCATGATCAAGTGGAATTTATTCCAGTGATGCAAGGATGGTTCAACATGTGCAGATCAATCAATGTGAAACACCACATTAACAACACAAAGGATAAAAATCATATGATTATCTCAATAGATGCAGAAAAAGCATTTGACAAAATTCAACATTCTTTCATGATTAAAAACTCTCAACAAACTGGGTATAGGGGGAATGTACTTCAACATAATAAAGACCATCTATGACAGCTAACATACTCAACAGTGAAATGCTGAAATATTTTCCTCTAAGATCAGAAACAAGACAAGGATACCCACTCTTAGCACTTTTATTCAATGTAGTACTGAAGTTCTAGCCAGAGCAATTAGGCAAGAAAGAGAAATAAAAGGTATCCAAATCAGAAAGGAAGAAAAATTGTCTCTATTTTCAGATGACATGATGTTACATACAGAAAACCCTAAAGACTCCACCAAGAAAATGTTAAAACTAATAAACAAATTCAGTCAAGTTGCAGGATATGAAGCCAATATACAAAAATCAGTTGTGTTTCTATACACTAACAATGAACTATCAGAAGGAGAAATGAGAAATGAGAAAACAATCCCATTTACTATTGCTTCAAAAAGAATAAAATACTTAAAAGAAAATTTAACCAAGTAGGTGAAAGATCTGTACATTGAAAACTGTAAGACATTAATGAAAGAGATTGAAGAAGACACAAATAAATGGAATAATATTCTGTGCTAATGGATTGGAAGAATTAATCCTGTCAAAACGTCCACACTACACAAAGCAATCTACAGATTCAATGCAATCCTTATCAAAATACCAACGGCATTTTTCACAGAAATAGAAAAAAATAACCCTAAAATTTGTATGGACAAAAGGCCCTGAATTGCCAAAGAAATCTTGAGAAAGAAAAACAAAGCTAGAGGCATCACATTTCCTGATTTCAAACTATATTACAAAACTATAGTAATTAAAACGGTATGGTATTGGCATAAAAACAGACATAGATCAATGGAACAGAACAGAGAGCTCAGAAATAAGCCCACACATATATGGTCAATTAATTTCTGATCAAGGAACCAAGAGGGGAAGGAGAGTCTCTTCAACAAATAGTATTAGGATAACTGGATGGCCATACACAAAAGAATGAAGCTGGACCGCTATCTTACACCATACATAAAAATCAATTCAAAATGGATTAATCACTTGAACGTAAAACCTGAAACCACAAAACTCCTAGTAGAAGACATAGGGGGTAAGCTCCATGACATTGGTCTTGGTGATGATTTTTTGGATTTGACATCAAAAGCAAAGTCAACAGAAACAAAAATAAACAAGTGAGACTACATCAAACTAAAAAGCTTCTGCACAGCAAAGGAAACCACCCATGAAATGAAAAGGTAACCTACAGAAAGGGAAAAAATACTTGCAAATAACATATGTGATAAGAGGTTAATATCCAAAATTTATAAAGAACTCACAAAACTCAATAGCAATAAAACAAAAAACCAAACAATCCAATTCTGAAATGGGCAGAGGACCCAAAAAGACATTTTTCCAAGGACATACGATGGCTAACTAGTATATGAAAATGTGCTACTCCAGCTTTCTTTTGATTACTGTTAACATGGCATATCTTTCTCAAATCCTTCACTTTTAATCTATCTGTGTCTTTAAACTGGGTTTCATGTAGACAACACATAGTTGGGTCTTGTTTCATTTTTATCTGCTCTGACAGGCTGCCTTTTAATTGGTGTATTTAGACCATTCACATTTAAAGTGATAGTTGGATTAATATCGACCATATTTGTAAATATTTTCTATTTGTCATCCTTGTTTGTTTTTTCCTTTTTTTTCCTCACTCTTTTTCTGCTTTCTATGGCTTTCACTAAGCATTTTATATGATTCCATTTTATCTCCTCTCTTAGCTTATCAATTACATTTTAAAAAAATTTTAGTGGTTGATCTAGAGTTTGCAGTATACATTTACAACTAATCTAAGTCCACTTTCAAATAACGTTCTATCACTTCATTGGTAGGGCAGGTACTTTATGATGGTTCATTGCTGTCACTCCTTTTACTTATCCATAAGCTATAATCACCCAATACAGTGTTGCTAGTATTATTTTGAACAAACTGCTTACTGTTAGATTAAAAATATGAAAAATAAAAGATTTTATTTTACCTTTATTTACTCATTGTCTAATGCTTTTCCTTTCTTTATGTAGAAATTTCTGACCTACGTCATTTTTCCTTTTCTCTAAGGAACTTCTTTTAACATTTCTTGCAAGGCAGGTCTACGGGTGACAAATTCCCTCAATTTCTGTTTTTCTCAAAAAGTATTTCTTCTTCACTTTTGGAGGGAATTTTCACTGGGTACAGAATTCTAGATTGGAGGGTTTTTTCTTTCAACACTTTATTTTACTCCACTCTGTTCTTGCTTGCAGGCTTCTGAAGAGAAGTCCGATGGTAGTCGTATCTTAGTTTCTCTATAGGTAAAGTGTCTTTTCCCCTCTGGTTTCTTTCAAAAATTTTTTCTTTCTTTTTTTATTTTTTACAGTTTGAATATGACAAACCAAGGTGTAGATTTTTTGGGTATTAATTATACTTTGTATTCTCTGAGCTTCCTCAATCTAGTTTGGTTATCTGTCATTAATTTTGGAAAATCCTCAGCTGTTATTTATATATTAATATAAAATATTAATATTAAAATATTTCTTCTGTTTCTTTCCTTCCTTTTTCTCATTCTAGTCATCTCATTACACATAATTTACACCTTTTGTAATTGTCCCAGAGTTCTTGGACATTCTGTTCTGTTTCCTTTTTTCATTATTTTTCCTCTTTGCCTTTCAGTTTGGAAAGTTTCTATTGACATATCTTCAAGTTGACTGATTTTTTTCCTAAGCCATGTTCAGTCTACTGATGATCCCATCAAAAACGTTCTTCATTTCTGTTGCAGTGTTTTTGATTTCTAGCATTTCCTTTTGATTCTTAGAGTTTCCATCTCTCTGTTGACATTATCCATCTGTTCTTGATTGCTAGCCACTTTTTCCACTACAGCCCTTAGAAAATTAATCAAAATTATTTTAAATTCCTGTTCTGATAGTTCCAAATCGCTGCTACATGTGAGTCTGGTTTTGATGCTTATTTTGTCTCTTTACACTGTATTTTTGTCTTTTTGTATACCTTATACTTTTTTTGAAGGCCAAACATGAGGTATTAGGTAAAAGAAACCAAGACAAATATACCTTTAGTGTGAGATTTTGTTTATCTGGCTAGGAATTAGGATATATTTACTGTATGCAATAGCCATGGTGCCAGAGCATAACATTTCCTATAGTGTATTTTTGCCTTCTTTTCCCTTCACCTTCCAATCTACAAAGGGAGCCTTGCACTTCCTTTTTAACTTCTCCCTGAAAGCAAAGGCTTTAGATGATTACTGTGTCATACTGCATATAATTTTAGGTCCCTTCCTCCTACTAAATGCTCTGATAAATCAGGACTATTTTTCAGTATTTTCACACTTCAGGGAAGACTTTCTCTTTCTGGTAGTGGTTAGATCAGCCTTAGGTCTTCCATTAGCTTCTTCCTTCTCTCTTCTATGTAGTTTTTTCTGGGTGGCCTGTACGTGGTGTTAAGACATGTGGTGGAAGCCCTGAAGAGTCTACAATCAATGGGTTTTGGTGTTTACTTTTCTCCCTACAAATAATTCGAAGTTTGGGCTTTGCCTGTCTTGCAGTTACAACGAATGAGTTTGTGTATTTTTGTTGTTCTTGTATATTATTATTGCGGAATTTGAATATATGCATGATCATTATCTGAGTTACCCTAGAAATCCCAGTAACATTTAAAATTCTTCTCTTTCAATTCTTGTGGGTTTTTTTCTTCTTATTGCACTTATAGGTAGGGCCTATACACTGTCAAATAGAATGAGTGAGACCAGGCTTCCTTGTATTTTTCTTAATCTCAAGTGAACACTTTCAATGTTTCTCCATTAAGTACAATTTTGGCTGTAGGTAGTTTTGTAGGTACTCTTAATTAGATTAATGAAGTTCCCATCTATTCTAGTTGTTCAAGAGGTTTTTTAAAAATAATTATGATCATTGACATTTATCAAACAATTTTCCCTCATTAATTGAGATGACAAAACAACTTTTATTTTCTGTTAATGTAGTACATTTCACTAATTTTCAAATGTTAAATCAATGTTGCATTTCTGGAATAAATATTGTTTGCTTCTGCTCTATTATTCTTTTTACATATCATCATTAACACATATGTTGTTTAAGATTTTGCACAATTTTATAAGAGATATTGATCCACAACTTTATTTTAATATCCTTGTCAGATCAGATTTCAAGATTATGGTGGCCACATAACAAAAGTTGGAAAATGCTCTCTCTTCACCTTTTTCCCCCTAGTCACAGGAAGATTTTAAGATTGGTATATTGCCCTTACATGTTTAGAAAAATCCATTAATGAAACTATTGGGGCTTGGGTTTTCTTTGTGGAAATTTTTTTAAAAAATTCAATTTCTTTAATATCAGACAATTCAGACTTTTATGTCAGTTTTTGTAAGCAGTTTTTCAAGGAATTTGACAACTTAATCCCAATTGTCAAAGTTATTGGTGTAACCTGATTACAGCAATAACATCTACTTATCTTTTCAATGTTTGTAGATTCTGTAGTGTACCCCTTCTTCATTCCTCATGTTGTGAATTTGTATTTTCTCTTTTTGAATCATCACTCTGGTTTGGGGTTTATCAGTCTTATCCACTTGTTCTGATAATCAACTTTTGGCTTTGTGTCTTCCCTATTACATACTTGTTAACTATTTCATTGATTTCTCCTCCTACTAATGCTTCCTTTCTTGAAATATTTTTAGGTTTAAATTGCTATAGTTTTTATTTTTGTCATTTCTTGAGATAAAAGTTTAATGAGATAAAATTGTTAACTTGTAGTCATTCTTTTTTCATTGCAAACATCTGAAAGCTGCTTTCCACAAGATTTTATGGATTTTTTTATTGTGGCCAAATAAACATAACATAAAAGTCACAATTTTAACAATTTAAAAATGTCTAGTTCAGTGGTATTATGTACATTCACAATGTTGTGCAAACATCACCATTATCTAATTACAGCAGTTTTTCTTCACTGAACAGAAATCCTATACTCATTAAATAATCCTTTCCCATTTCACCTCATCCCCAATCCCTGCCAAACACTAAGCTGCTGTCTATGTGTTAGCCTATTCTAGGTATTTCATATAAATGGAATCAAAGAATATATGGTCTTCTGTATTGGGGTTCTTTCACTTAGTATGTTTTCAAGGTTCATCCATGCTGTAGCATGTATCAGTACTTCATTCCTTTTGATGGCTGAATAATATTCCACCATAGGCATATATATTTTGTTTATTCACTCATCCATTAATGAATTTTTTTTCCACATTTTGGTTATTGTGACTAGTGATGCAATAAACATTTATGTACAAGGTTTAGCTTGAACACTTGTTTTAAATTCCTTGGGGTATGTATCTAGGAGTGGAATTGCTGAGTCATTTATTAATTCTATGTTTAACTTTTTGAGGAACAAACTGTTTCCCACACCTGCTACAACCATTTTACATTCCCACTAACAATGCATGAGGGTTCCAGTTTCTCTCCACCCCCCTCGACACTAGTTATTTTCTTTTGCTTTCTTGTTTTTTTATTTTTTTTTTTTTATGGCCATCCTAGTAGGTTGAAGTGGTTTCCTATTGTAGGTTTTATTTGCATTTCTCTAATGACTAACATTGAACATCTTTTCATATGTTGGTGGCCACTTGTACATCTTCTTTGGAGAAAAGATTATTCAAGTCCTTCACCTATTTTTAAAAATTGGGTTGTTTATATTTTTGTTGTTGAGTTGTAAGAGTTCTTTATGTATTCTGGATATTAAACCCCAATACATATGATTTGTAAATATTTTCTACCATTACGTGAGGTGTCTTTTTCTCCCATTCTTTTTTACTGGGATGGGGGATGTCTTTCTACTCACTTGATAGTGTCCTTTGATGAACAAATGTTTTTAATTTTGATGAAGTCTAATTTTATCTATTTTTTCTTTTGTTGCCTGTGTTTTTGATGTCATATCTAAGCAACCATGCAAACTCTAAGATCATAAAGATCTACCCCTGTTTTCTATTGAGAGTTTTATAATTTAGCATTTATATTTAGGTCTTTGGTCCATTTTGAGCTTTTAGATATTACATAATCTAAAGGTACAAGGTCATTCTTTTGCATGTAATTATCAAGTTGTTCCAGCATCATTTGTTGAAGAGGCTATTTTTTCCCCACTGAATGGTCTTGGCACTCTTGTTGATAATCAATTGGCCACAAATATACAGGTTTATTTCTGAACTCTCACTTGTATTCCATTGGTCTATATGTCTTATCTTTATGCCAGTACCACACTGTTGTTTCTGTACCTATGTAGTAAGTTTTGAAATTTGGATGTGTGAGTCCTCCAAATCTGTTCTGTTTTGGCTATTGGAATCCCGTACAATTCCATATGAAATTCTAGAATCAGTTTTTCTGCAAAAAAAGGCTATTGGCATTTTGATAGAGATTGCATTGAATCTGCAGATCACACTGAAGAGTGTTGTCATATTAACAATGTTTTTCAATACATGCATGCAGGATGTCTTTCCATTTATTAAGGTCTTCTTTAATTTCTTTCAATAGTTATGTAATTTTTCATGCAGAAAAGTTGCATTTCTGTTGTTAAATTTATTCCTAAGTATTTTATTCCTTTTGGTGCTATTTAAATAGAGTTGTTTTCTTAATTTCATTTTCAAATCTTTCATTGCTAGTGTATAGCAATACAACAGATTTTTGCCCGTTGATCTTGTATCCTGTAACTCTACTTAAATCATTTATTAGCTCTAATAATTTTGGGGGGGATTCTTTAGTATTTTCTACATATAAGATCATGTCATCTGCAAATGCAGATATTTTTACTTCTTCCTTTCCAATTTGGATGCCTTTTCTTTTCTTGTCTAAATGCTTTGACTATAACTTCTAGTACAATGTCAAATAAAGTGCTAAGAGCAGACATCCTTGGTCTTGTTCCTGATGTTAGGGGGAAAGTTTTCAGTCTTTCACCATTAAGCATGATGTTAGCTATGAGTTTTTTGTAAGTGCCCTTTATTAAGTTGAGGAAATTTCCTTCCATTCCTAGTTTGTTGAATGTTTTTATCACGAAATGGTGTTGGATTTTGTCAAATGCTTCTTCAGCATCAATTAAGATGATCATGTAGTTTTTTTTTCTTTATTCTATTAATATGGCATATGTAGTGGGTTGAAGAGTATCCCCTCAAAATTCATGTCCACCTGGAACTTCAGAATGTGACCTCATTTGGAAGTAGGATCTGTGCAGATATAATTAGCTAAGGATCAAGATGAGATTGTACTGGATTAGGGTGGGCCCTAAATCCAGCGGTGAGTGTCCTTATAAGAGGAGAGGACAGACAGAGACAAGAGAAGTGAGGGATGTGAAGACAGAAGCAGAGATGGAAGTGATGCATCAAGAAGGCAAAGAATGCTAAAAATTGCTACGAGCCACAAAAAGTTAGAAAAAGACAAAGAAATTTTCCTTCTTAGACTTTTGAGAAGGAGCATGGCCCTATTGACATCTTGACTTCTGACTTTTAGACTCCAGAACTGTGAGACAGTAAATTTCAATTGTTTTAAGCCACTCAGCTTGTGGGAATTCATTGACAGTCCTTGAAAACTAACACAGTAATATTACATTGATTTTCATGTTGATCCACCCTTGCATGCCTGGGACAAATCCCAATTGATCATAAAGTATAATCCTTTTAATATGATTGGGTTTGCTAGTATTTCATTGTGGATTTTTGCATCCATATTCAAAAGGAATATTGGTCTGTAGTTTTCTTCCCTCATCGTGTCTATGTCTAGCTTTGGTATCAGGGTAATACTCACCTCATAGAATGACTTAGGAAATGATCTCTCCAGTTTTTGGAAGAGTTTGAGAAGGATTAGCATTAACTCCTCTTTAAACTTTTGGTAGAGTTGGCAGGTGAAGCCATCTGGTCTTGGGCTTTTCTTTGTTGGGAATTTTTTTGATTACTGAGTCAATTTCTTTTTTTTTTTTAATAGCTTTATCCAGATTTTCAATTTCTTCTTGAGTAAGTTTGGGTAGTTTGATTCAAGGAACTTGACCATTTCATCTAGTATATCTAATTTGTTGGCATACAATTGTTAAAAGTATTCTCTTATAATCCCTTTTATTTCTTGTAAGGTCAGCAGTATTATCTCCACTTTCATTCCTTATTTTAGTAATTTGAGTCTTCTCTCATTTTTTCTTGGTCAGTGTAGCTAAAAGTTTGCCAATTTTGCTGATTTTTTCAAAGAATGAACTTTTGGTTCCATTCATTCTGTTTTTCTTTTCTCTTTTTCATTTATATCTGTTCTAATCTTTATTTCCTTCTGCTATCTTTGAGCTTAGTTTTCTTTTCTTTTTCTAGTTCTTCAAGGTACAAGTTAGGTTATTGGTTTGAGATCTTCCTTTTTTTAATGCAGGCATTTACAACTATAAATTTCCCTTTCAGTACTGCTTTTACTACACCCCATAAGGTTTGTTATGTTGTGTTTTGTTTTCATCTATCTTAAAGTATTTTTAACTTTCTTTACTGATTTCTTCTTTAATCCATAGGTTATTTAAGAGTGTGTTGGTTTATTTCTACATTTTTACAAATTTTCCAGGTTTCTTTGTTATCGATTTCTAATTTCATTCCATTGTGGTCAGAAAAGATACTTTGTGTGTTCAACTGTTTAAATTTATTGAGAATTTGTTTGTGGCCTAACATATGGTCTATCTTGCAGAATGTTTCTTGTGCACTTAAGAATAGTGTGTATTCTGCTGTTGTTGGATGGAGTGTTCTCTATGTATCTGTCAGGTCTAGTTGGTTCTCTAGTGTTAATCAAATCTTCTATTTTCTTGTTTATACTTAGTTCTTTCTATTATTGAGAGTGGGTGCTAAAGTCTCCAACTATTATTGTTGAATTGTCTATTTCTCCCTTCGATTCTTTCCGTTTTTGCTTCAGAAATCTTGGGGCTCTCGTTAGGTGCATGTTTACAATTGTTCCACCTTCTTGATGGATTGACCCCTTTACCATTATATAATGTCCTCAGATGTGTAAATTCATGTCTGTAGGGGGTTCAAGGGACTTGGAGGCTATCAAGGAAAAAGATACAATTATGAGAAGCAGTAACATGCAATAAGCTTTACTGGGTGGCACTTGGACTGAGTTGCCTGAAAGAGGAAGTCCCTCACAGCGTAAGACTATCCAGAGGCTACAGGGCAGAGGCCTCCAGGAGAAAGCAAGGGAACTCCTCAGGAAGAAGGGAACTGGAAAGAGGGCTTACATGTCTAGGTGATGTTGCTCAGCAACACGGTGGGAGTCTCCAAGTCAGAGAACTCCAAAGAGCAGCAGCAGCTTAGGACCTTATAACTACAAGGCCCTCTCTTATTAGGCAATAGGTAAAGGCCCTCTCTTATTAGGCAATAGGTAATGTGATCAGTTTTGCAGAGTCTGCAAAGCAGGCAAGCTCTAAAGCAGATTTAAGAATCTGCTGTTTGGGCTATTTTTAAAATAAATGGATGTGTACAAATCTGATTTTGGCACTGGTGGGCTGTCGAGCTAATGGGTCTCAGCCTGTAAGGAAGAAATAAACTAGGAGCCAATACAAAGAGGCGATCTTTCACTCACTAATATACTAATGTCTGTCATCAAATTTGGGAATTTTTTGGCTATTATTTCTTCAAATATACTTTTTGCCCTTTTCTCTTCTCTTTCTGGGATTCCTATTATGCATATGTTGCTCCACTTGAGAGTGTCCCATAGGTCTCTTAGGTTCTGTTCATTTTTTTCCATTCTTTTCTCTTTCTGCTTTTCAGTCTGAATAATCTCAATTGTCAGTCTTCAAATTCACTGATTCTTCTACCTGCTCAAATCTGTTGAACCTCTCCATTTTCTTATTTGTTATGTACTCTTCAACTCCAGAGTTTCTATCCAGTTCCTTTTAATAATTTCTATCTCTTTGTTGATAATCTCTATTTGGCATTGTTCTCATGGCTTCCTTTAGGACTTTGTCCATGATTTCCATTAGCTCTTTGAACATATTTAAAATTGTTGATTTAAAGGTTTTGTCTAGTAAGTCCATCTGGTCTTCCTCCTGGACAGTTTATTGACTTCTTTTTTCCTATGTATGAGTCATACTTTCTTGTTTCTTGCAAGCCTTGTAATTTTTGTTGAAAATTGGACATTTTGAGTATTATAATGTGACAATGCTAGAAATCAGATTCTATCCCCTCCCCAGAGTTTGTTGATGCTGCTTGTTGTAGTCGTTGCTGTAATTTTTTAATGACTTCTTTGTACTAATTTTGTGAAGTCTATGTTCTTTGTTGTGTGTAGCCACTGAAATCTCCATTCCATTAGCTTAGTGGTCAGCTAGTGATTCATCAGAGATTTCCTGAAATGCCTAAACTCGGCTGATTTTCCTTGATTAGCTGTTCACCTAGTTGCTGTAAACCCTTGATTAGTTTCCAGAGTCCAATAAAATTGATTCTGACAGTCCTTGCCAGTTTATTGGATGATTGTGTGGAGGGACAGGCTTTTAGTGTTTCCCAACCACAATTTTTCTGATATTACTCAATATTCTAACTTTTATCCAAGAAAGAGGATGAAGATTCTACCCTTCTACCTACCTACCTATCTATATCTGCTATGTAAAGGAAAAAAAAAAACATAGAATTTAAATGGCTCCTAGTGGGAGGAGGGGGAAATAGGGACAGAAGCTAGATTTCTTTAAATATACCTTGTTTTGTAGATTTTACTTTGGATCCACATATTTCACATAATTATAAAAAAACATATTAAAAAAGCAGTACCCAGGGGCCGGCCCAGTGGCACAGCAGTTTAGTTCGCACTTGGCAGCCCGGGGTTCGTGGGTTCGGATCCCAGGCACCGGCCAATGCACTGCTTGTCAGCCATGCTGTGGTGGCGTCCCATATAAAGTGGAGGAAAATGGGCACGGATGTTAGCCCAGGGCCAGTCTTCCTCAGCAAAAAGAGGAGGATTAGTAACGGATGTTAGCTCAGGGCTGGTCTTCCTCACAAAAAAAAAAAAAAAAAAAAAGCAGTACCCAATTCACAAAGTCATTATTATTCGGAGTCATAAATTTGCCCAGGTCTAACATTTATATGGAGAAGCTGAGATTTGAGTTCAGAAAGTCTAACTACAGATGCTACAATATTAACTATTATGCTAAATTATGTAGTAGTAAGAGACACAGGTAAAGCACCTATAAAGCAAATCAATAAACATTAGCTCTTTTCCACCAATACCTTACCTGGGGAGTCAAAACATAATTATTTTGCCATCTTTGTTCTAGGCCCATACACAGGGCTCATTATGTCCAATAAGTGAAAACTGAATAAATCAAGGCTATGATTATAAATATTTGATCACAAGGCCACTTTTTGAATAATGATGAGGGGAAAAAAAGTGCTTACTAGAATACAGTTACATTGGTCTTAACGTTTTCCTTATAAAAATAAATATTTGATAAACAGATTTATTATTTTTGATTACACAAAGATATATGAACACATTCCTTGCCCCCAATATGGACACCCCACATGTACCTGAATAAAAGTGCTCATCAAAAGTGAAATACTTCCCACTCCTATTTTCTCTTAACACCACCACTTATCCACATATAGCAAATGTAATTTTCCCCCAGAGTCCCACATCCTATTTTGCCAACAATTCTTGATCACTTTGTTTCTCTAAACAATCTCTTAAATCCAACCACCACTCTGCATTCCCACTGCCACTGCCTCAGTTCACACCTGTATTTCCTGCCTGGACTACCAAATGGCCAAACTAGTCTTCTTTACCTCCATTCCTCTTTTTCTAAATCCGTTTTCCATTATGCCTCTAGAGTGTTTTTGCCAAAAATAAATTGAACAGTTTTTCAACCTTTTAAATTTATTCAATAACTGCTTTGCTTATATTATTCAGTTGCTTCCCAACATCCACAGTGGTGATTTTTCAAAATATATTCCTAAAAGACTCAAGACTTATTAGAATTGCCTCAGTCCCCAAGGGTGACAAGGCAGAAGCGAGATGGATAAGATTCTCTTGTCATCCCTATTCCTCAGCCTCCAATCAAGTCCTTAACTCCTCTATAGGTCTGTGTAAGTCCTATAAGTATTGTAAAATAGACTTCTCTGACTCAAGCTCTTGATGATTTTGCTCCTAGCTCTCTCTTCAGATTCAATTTACTAGTCCTGCTTTTCACAAGCCCTATCCATCCAGACATTTCAAAGTCTTCAGTTTCCTGAAGTAGAGATGCTGTTCCACGCCTTTATTCTTTGAACAGCTATTTCTTCTACCTGTAATGCTATTCTCTCCGTGCCTTAAGAAACCTCTGAAGCAATCTCAGCTTAGAGATGACAAAAATATAAAAATAACCCAGGCAGTTTCTTGTTTCCTTCTCTCTTCCTCTAGCATTTTTCACACTCTGTTACTACTTCTACCACCCTTTAGTGTTTTTCATCATTTACTAACACCTATGCCCTTGGATAAGTAACTTAACCTCTCTGAGGCCTTGGTTTCCTCATCTGTAAAATGAGGATCAGTAAGTATAATACCTAACTCACAGAGATGTTGGGAGGGTTAAATGTGATAATACACGAGAGGGTTTAAAAGAGTGCTTGGCACATTAGATTGATTCAAATGTTAGATATAACTATTATTACTAGTAATACCACCACTACCACTACTCATCCATGTGGCTCTATTAAACTGTGAGCTCTGAAGGATTACCTTTGTACCCCTAGCATATAGCTCATAGTAAAAACTCAATCTACATTCTATAATATGCAATGAATATGGTCATTTGTTATTATCCTCACGTTAAAATTATTTGTTCCCTAGTGCCTTCAGCTACTTCTTTTTGCAAGAGATATTATTTAATATGAAATTTCTAATTTCCTTAGAGTATGCCTTTTGCAGCTAATTAAAATTAAAAGTTTATTATTTGATTTAGAAGTGAGAGGCAATTTCCTTTTACCTAATATATTTCAGCAGACTTGTCTAAATAACCCACTGTGATGGTTAATTGTATGTGTCACCTTGGCTGGGCCACAGAGCCTAGGTATATAGTCAAGCCTTATTCTGGATGTTTCTGTGAGTGTTTTTGGATGAGATTAACATTTAAATCTGTGGACTTTTGAGTAAAGCAGATTTCTCTCCATAAAGTGGATGGGCCAATGCATGCAACTAGTTGAAGCCCTGAATAGAACGAAAGACTGACCTCCTCCTTGGTAAGGGAGAATTCTGTAGCAGATGACCTTCGGACTTGAACTGTGACGTCGGATCTTCCTTCGGTAGTCAGCCTGCCAACACACCCTGCAGATTTTGGACTTGCCAGCCTCCACATTGACATAAGCCAATTCTTTAAAATAAATCTGTCTACATATATATATAGACCAATACAGCTACCTATAGTATATATGAAATTAAGTTACAGACAAGGCTATAATCATTTAAAGGAAAAAAGTCTTTATTTGGAAATTTTAGAATTAAAAATATATATTATGTGTGTGTATATATATAATTATATAGATGTTATATATATATAATATATATATATACACACAAAAATTTTATGTACCAGGGAATTAAGAATCCCGGAAGTTTCTTTTTTCTTCCCTTATTCCTTTGATAACATCCTGTTATCTATACAGAGTAAGAAAATAGAAAGGGCATAAATTATTGCAGTTTTATTTTAAATTTCAAAATTACTTTTTCATATGCTTGAGACATAAAATTTAAATCACGTATATGAATACAAAGATGAACAAAGGTGCTTTAAACACTGACAAAATCCAAGTACAATATATATTTTTAAACTAAGTTTTCTATTTTTACAACATAGTGAAAAACTACGTTCATAAAAAAGTACATAAGAAAATAATAATAATTAAAGATTTCAGTGTTCTCTTTTCAAATATATGGCTCTGAAGGTAGGAGTTAATATCACTTAAAAACTATATAAGGTAACAAATTGATTTATAATAACACTTTCCTTCAGTTAATAGCTTATTCACTGTGATTCACAGAAGCTCCACGAAGAGTCATCACTTAAGGAACTCTCCTGGTTAGAATCCCAACCAAATTTTGAACAGTTGGTCAAAGAAGCAAGAAAATGCCAAGCCCTGGCACGATGAGTAGAAAGAAATAATCACCAAGGTGGTATACTACAGATAAAGACTGAGGTTCAAAGTAACCTTTTGGGCAAGTGATACCTTACTCTCATTAAAGAAAAGTCTTTACTGCTGAGGGCACTGGGTCTCTGGAGTTGATTTGGAGGACACATATAGAATTGGGTGTGATTTCTTACAAGTTTCCTTTTCCAATTTGCTTGCAGTTTCTTTCCCTTCTTTCACTTCTGTTTGAAGCCTTGATTCAGCAGCTAACCTACAGGCATTAAAGCATCCACTCTGAATTCAAATGTGGTTAAGAAAAATTAAAGAAGAAACAATCCTCTAATATAACGGGCCTCTAATGAGAAATGGTGATTTTTTTTTTATGTATATGAGGAAAAAAATTATGGTTGACTCCAATACCATTAAGAAAACTAAGTCACTGCCTCTCTAAAAGATTCTTTTTTTTTTTTTTGTGAGGAAGACCAGCCCTGAGCTAACATCCGTTGCTAATCCTCCTCTTTTTGCTGAGGAAGACTGGCCCTGGGCTAACATCCGTGCCCATCTTCCTCCACTTTATATGGGACGCAGCCACAGCATGGCTGACAAGCAGTGTGTCGGCAGGCGCCCGGGATCCGAACCGGCGAACCCCGGGCTGGCAAGCGCGGACGAAACCGCTACGCCACCGGGCGGCCCCTAAAAGATTCTTTTTATATCAATAGACTTAAGTTTTTAAATGTCTAAAGAAATATCTTTAAGGTTGACAAAAGGTCATGACAAAGCCTAAATTAAAGAATTAAAAAATGATGAGGGTGCCTATCATGATAAGCACATCTAATAAAAAAATTAAAATGCTGAAGCACTATTTTAATGTTAACATGACATACAAAAGGCAAACACAAGATAAAAATAACAGGGAATCCTGGGCTGCATGAAAAGATGTCTATTTGTCTCAAAAAAAACCAAAGTCAAATTGAGTTTCAAACAGCAGAATAATAATTTTAAAAACACAGTGGAGAGATATTTTGAAAGGCCTATAAAGATACTTTATTGCAAGAGCATCAATTAAATTTATAAAGCATGCGTAGTGAAGTTCCCAATAAAGCCCATATTTATTGTTACAATATAACCATAGGATTGTGTATCTAAGTTAACCATGCAGAGAGCAAAAGGTTGGAAATAAGTTAGCAGATGGACTCACACACACACAAAAACAAATGTTTTGTGGTATTTTATTTGTTTTTGTATAATTAGCAAGACAAAAATTTCCAAATGCTACTTAATTTGAGTCAAACAAGTAGCTACATACATTTGCTTAAGTAATTTTTATCAAGCAAAACAAGGCAGAAAAGGAAGTGAAGACAACACAGATAGCAAGGTTTGTACTGATCAATTCTGGAAATCCACCTCCAGAAATATACAATGGTCAAGAGCACTTACACAATGAATCACATATATACAAGCTGTTGAATTCATTTCACAATACTTGGAACTGTATGTGTGCCTCAGATATCATTCATTTAAAGTTACTTTTGCCTTGAGAATATCAAGCTTTTATTTTATGTGACTTATAGGTTATAATATTATATAAAAATTCAAGAAGTGGAGTAATAAATTACTCCTCTTAATAATAATAATAGCAGCTAACATTGTTGAAGTGCTTTCAGTGTTGAGTACTACATTTAGCAGCACTGAAGACTTAAAGAGAAATCAGATAAAACATATAAGAAAGCCCTTTTACATAAGGTAGGCTATGTCTTACTATTTCAGCTCAAATGCACACTAGTAAAACGTGTTATTCTGTACCCCCCCACATCTAAGAATGATGAAGCCCTAGCAGCACCTTAAAGATCTCCTTTCACAGCAGACAATCCAAGCTCTTTT
Organism: Tapirus indicus; assembly: GCA_031878705.1. Classification (NCBI taxonomy): domain Eukaryota; kingdom Metazoa; phylum Chordata; class Mammalia; order Perissodactyla; family Tapiridae; genus Tapirus; species Tapirus indicus. Next base: position 80,755,378 of record CM062925.1, on the reverse strand, counting down.
CACATCAATATGTGAAATGTCTAAAGATATTTATTTTAAATGCATCTATCATTCCGTTCAATAAAGACATCCTTCATATCTTATCTTTTTTTTACCTTCTCCATTCTCTTCATTCACTTCTTCCCCCACTCTTGGTCCTGCTGTACACACCCAGAACCTGTTTCTTATTTCACTTTAGACTCAGCCACTGTTACCTACCTTTCCTTCCACTCACTTTCTCTTACCTTCTAGCCTCTTTTAATTTTTTTAAAGGATAAGGTCTTTAAAACATTAATTCCGACAGACATACATGTCTAAAACTTCATCTTTACAAACATAACAAACTCAAATATGCAGAAAATAGAGGCTTTCAAGTTTTGGTGTAAAATGAAAATAAATCACCTTTGAAATTTTAAAATGTCAAAATAAGTATCAAAGCCCATTCCTGAAGGCTTAGGATAAACAATTTTAAAAGCCATAAAAAATTTCATGTAATAGTTTTCTAGAAGGCTGAAATTTCTTAGACTGCCTGAAAGCCCTTTTAGGAGGCAAGTTAATTTTTCTTTCATGGCCACTCTTGAACCAGGAAAAAAATAACAGTACATTTATTCAAATCAAAACATTCAGAGATATACTAGACTGTGATATTTCTGTTTCATGAAACAGAAAAGTGTAACTTTTAAAAATAATTCCCTCATTCAAGAGTCCTTTCCCCTTGCAATCATTTTAGTCTTTCTTAAAGTTTTAGAAAAGTTGAAGGTAGGCAGATGAAATTGGGGAAGTATACTGCATGCAATACTAAGAAAATAGATAAAGAAACAGATAGCACAGTTCATGCAGCGATAGAGAAGAGATGGACAGGTCTGCTGGTTGCCTTGAAAAAAGGAGGACACTGACCTGGGAGAGCTAGGGGTGTTTCCACTTCTTTCTCTTAAGGCTTCAGAGACAGCTGGGACTCCTATAAGTTTCACACCTTTCTTTTCCTTTGTTGGCTGAATATCCATGCGCAGATTCTTGTGAGGAGAAAGAATGCCTCCTGGTGTGTTTTCAGAAACTGTCTTTTCTAACTGCAAGTTGTTATCTTCTAAATTGTTTGGACAGGGCTGTGCCTCCTCTTTCTGCGGTGGTAATCTATAAACTTCTTCCCCAACAACACTGTTGGCACATACATCGTCAGGGGTGGATATACCCACAGGCAGTACCTCGCGCCTCTTCTTGAGTACAGGCACTTCAATCTTCTCTGATAACAAAAACCGTTAAATACATACCCAGTCCACAAATCAAAGACACAATCAACATAAAGAGGTAGAACTAGTTATAGATTTTTTTCCTTTCCCTTTTCCCATTCTTTTAAAACCCACTCATCTCCTTATTGAAATATACCATTTCTGTCTTTTATCCTTTTTTTTAATGGACTCCATTAACTATATCTTTTAAAACTTATCTGGCTATAAATTTTTCCTTGGGAACTCAATATATTTGGCTCTAGGAATGAACAGTTAAATGTTCTCCTCTGGTACTGTGTTAAAAGTTGCACAGGTCTTCAAAAGACCTCAGTGTGGAGATGAGGGATGAGGCGGCTGAGAGTCAGAAATCCAGGTACAAATCCTAGTACTGGCACTTTGCAGCTCAGTGACCTTGGGGAAGTGCTTAATCTCTCTGAGCTTTATTTTCTTTATCTGTAAAATTGGGATTAAAAGCACCCACTTCACTCAATATTGTGTTTTACAGGTTAAATGAAAAGAATAGGTCAAATTCTCTGAATATGGTAATTTGCGCCTATTAGCCCCACCCTCAAAATATACTCAAAATCTGAGTACTTCTAACCATGGATACCTCCCCAGTTCAAACCATATTATGCATCACTGCACACTACTGCAACAGCCTTCTACCCCCATTGCCTAACATAACATCATTCTACCCCCTATGCAGGTCCATATACACAGTCACTGAATAAACTGCTCTAATATCTTTTCCCTATCCCCATACCTATGTGTCCTTCATTTTCAAAATCAAAATGTTAGTGAAGTTGGAGAAGTCACGGTTGCACGTGGGGTTGGTGTTCCTGCTCTACACTGTTGTTTTTAAATCATTTCTCTTGCACTACTCCTTTGAAACCCACATCATCTAGATTCACTACATTTCCTATTTCTTTGCTGCGTTCAGTTCAACAGACCTTTGAAATTCATAAATTTCCTTAATCAGGAAAGCCTAAGAGAATCAGAGAAGAGAAAAAGAATGAGAGAAAAAGAAGCTTTTTTTTGCTGAGGAAGATTCGCCCTGAGTTAACATCTGTTGCCAGTCTTCCTCTGTTTGTTTGAGGAAGATTCACCCTAAGCTAACATCTGTGCCAGTCTTCCTCTATTTTATATGTGGGTCACTGCTACAGTATGGCCACCAACAAGTGGTGTAGGTTCATGCCTGGGAACAAAACCCACAAACCTGGGCCACCAAAGCGGAATATGCCAAACTTAACCACTAGGCCATGGGGTTGGCCCCAAAAGAAGCCTTTTTTAAACTATAAAAAAAATCCTTACTATTGCTAAAAACCTCCCCACTATCACTGAGGATCACTTTGGAGTCAGGGAGGCAATAATGAAGAGAGAGTCTTAGGCATGTGAACAGTGTAGGGGCAAAAACTGGCTGAAAATCTATAACCTAAAACATGTAACAACATTATTTTTGGTTTAAGAACCATCAGACTCTTAGAATTTTTTACTTTTGGCTTTTTAATTTTTAATTTACACACAGTAAAATCACTCTTTTTAGTGAATAAGATGCAGAGCCTGTATGGTTAGGTTATTTTCTATCTCAGTGATAAGACCTGCTAATTGTCTTCTAATATGTGTCCTACTATTCTTCCTTAATAATAGAATCCCCAAGATTTAGTTGGGAACATGGCCCATGAAAATCAAGACCGCATTTCTCAGCCTTTCTTATAGGCAGGTGAGGCCACATGACTAAATTTGGCTCAAGAAAATGTATGCTGATGAACAGCACAAATAAAGCCTAAATCCTGACACTTGACCAGTCCTGGAATGCCTCCTCCAGACTTTTATCAGGGGGATGAATAAATACCCATCTTGTTTAAGTCTCTATTATTTTAGGTCTTCTATAAACAGTATGAATTAATATAGCTCCCAAACATCAGTTGCCTCAACAAAATTGAACTCTTTGGTATTACATAAGATACTGCAACCTTAAATGGAAAAGCCACAGATCTCAAGGCTCTACTATACAGATATCCAAAAAGAACACCTATCATATTCATGCACACCCAGTACCCAGTTCTCTTTGAATCTTCCTACACATTTTGTAGCAGTAAATTTGTTTTATTAAACACAGGTACATAACCACAAATTAGTTTGTAATAGGATTTGCATAAAGCTGTAGTAGAAAAAATTTTGATATGATTTCTCAAAGTTTCCCATGATTAAAAGACAAAACAGATGAGACATACATACCTTCAGGTTCATACTTCAGTTTTAACTCATCTAGTTTAGCTCTTAGTTTCATATTTTCACTTTGGGAAAGCTGGAGGCATCTTTCATTTGCAAAAAGTTTTCGTTCAATATCCAGAGCCCTTTGGCTCTCAAATAATGCTTTCATTCGCTGTATGGACAATTCACCTTTAGTGCTTTCATTTTCTTTGCTATATTAATGAAAAAGGAGAATCAAAGAATATTAAAATAACATTTAAGTGTAATTGTTAGTGCAAATCTTTTATTATATATTTGAACTCTTAGTTTAAAATATATTTCCTTGGGGGTTTCAGTAACAAACAATAAACAAAATAAGCTTTAACAACAGCACTTTCAAATAAAAAAAAAAATCCCACGTGTTCTTCAAAGGAAATGGACAAAAGGGGAAACTATTCTTCCCACATTTATGCATATGTAAATAAATTCCTTTAAGTTTTAAATTATGTGATAATTAAATTTGAAAAATTTAGATAAGAACATTTTCTACATTCAAGTTCTTTTCACTTACCAATCTAAAAAGCTAAACACAAAGAAAGAAACACAATAACTCATTAAAAGTATTTTTTCTTCAATAATCAGCACTAATTATATTTTGAATAAATCTCATTTGCTGCACAAAGATTTTTTTTTTGCTTTGCTTTTCTGGAATTTTCTTTTGGCAATTTTAAAACAAAATTTGTAGTCACTAATACTACTTATTATAAAACAAGTCAAGAGCCCCTATCTTTCCATCCACTGAACACTTACTTTAAGTTGTCAAGCTTTATCTGAAGTAAATCTGTATAATAGGTGTTATCTTCCAGAGCACCAGAGTTGGCTGAAGACTTAGATTCCATACTTTCATATAAACTCTAAAGAAAACAACAATTCTTACTACTTAAAATAAATAATAAATTAGGTTAGTATATGTTTATCAATAATATCAGCTATCACTTACTGAATGCTTATCATATGGCAGGCACTGTGCTTAGCACTACTCACTTAACTCCTTCACCTTCTGAAGTAGGTACAAGAATGAGCACTCCTCTCTTAGAGATGAAGGAACTGGCTCAAGATGCCGCAGGCAAGTAAACTGAGAAGAGAGAATCTGCATCCAGGCGGGTATCCAAAGCCTCTGATCCTAACTACGCCTGTATCCTCTGGTTTCCCTCTCCTGGCTTTTAAAATGGAAGAAATAAATACTCACTGGGTTTAATTCTGGACTTTATGTGAAAGCCATAAATTAGAAAAATACAAAAGAGTGGAGATCCTTAAAGTTAATTGTACAGAATCTCTACAATTTTTCTAGGGGGAGAAAATGTAAATCTGCGTAAAAACTTGTAAACAATTTCAGAGACTGCAGGTTAAAACCCTGACTCAAAGCCATAATTTTCATAGCATAGTGCTGAATCCACTGGTGGGCCACATATTTTTTTTTTGTGAATCTTCCTCAAGCAAAAAATGCCAATTGATGCATTGCAAATTTAACCAAAATTGCAATCCTTTCAACAGTTCTTATAAGGGAAAGAAATAAAGTCACACAAACTTAAAATTTTATGATACACTAATGGCTACAATTTAGAATGCCCAAGAGGTTACTAATATTTACAAAAATTCATCATTTATAAATTTTAATTAGTTTAGTTAGTGAGAAAATATCTGTGCTCCCTAAGTTAACTTATAAATTTAATATAATCCTAAGAAAAATACCAACAAGCTTTTTTTGGAACTAGACAAGATATTCACAGAGAAAAACAAACATGCAAGAATAGCCAGGAAAGCACCGAGAAAGAAAAGCTATGGTGGGGGAATAGCCCTACCAGACAAAGCATACTATAAAACTTCTATAATTAAAACAGTGTGGTACTGATATGCAGATAAGTGGACCCACAGAACAGAATGGGAAATCCAGAAATGGACTAAAGCACATATGTAAATTCGATATACAATACAGGCAGCATCTTAAATAACCAGGGCCAAGATTGACTTTTTAATAAATGATGATGGGACAACTGGCTAGGTATTTGAAAAAAGATAACATTAGATTCATACCTCATATCACACACAAGAATAAACTTCAACAGAGATCAGGTCTCTAATCGTAAAAAGTGAAACCATACAAGTACTAATAGAAAACATGGGTTAATTCCTCTATACACACACAGACAAATAAATACACATATGAAAACATGCTCAACCTCACTCATTATTAGACAAATATGAGTTAAAACTACACTGAGATACCATTTCTAATCTATTAGACTTGCAAAAATTTAAAAAGACAACACATTCCATTGGTGAGTCTATGGAGAAACAAGCACTCTGATACATCGTTAGTGGGAATGCAAATTGGTACAAGCCATGTGGAGGAGTTTGGGAATATCTAACAAAACTACATATGCATTTACTTTTGACCCAGCAATCTCACTGTAGGAATTATCCCTGATGATACATCTACAACAATAAGAAAATGCATATATATGCAAAATGTGCTTTGCAGCACTGCATGTAATTGCAAAATACTGGAAATAATCTAAGTACCCAGACACAGGAGAATGGGTGAGAATCCACATAATAGAATTCTTTGTTGCTATAAATAAGAATTAGGAAGATCTCTATAAACTTGAGATGAAGTGATTTCCAGGATATAGTTAAATGAAAAAGGAAAGTGTAAAAGACTATCTGTGTTATGCTACATTTTGTCCAAAAAAAAAAAAAGAAAGGAAAAAAAAGAGGAAATAAAGCTTACACAGAGCTGCTCATTTTTGCAAAAAGAAACACAGCATGAGCAAACCAGAAACAAATGAAATTGGCTACCTATAAGGGGCAGAGGGGTGGAAACAGAGTAGAAGGGATGGGGAAGAGGGACACTTCTCTGAGTATACCTTTTTTATAGTTCTGAGTTTTAGAACTATGTTAATGTTTCACATTCTGAAAAAAAAAAATTCAACAAGGATGGATGGAGGGCAAAAAAATGAAAGAGAAACAGAAACAAACAAATCTAACTATATTTCAGATGAATAACATACTCATACCCAAGGGGGGAAAGGGAGGAGGAAAGAAAAACCCCAAACAACCCAAGTAACTTTTGAACACAGTATTTTGACTATATACCCTCAGGATAAAAACAAAAACAACTGCAAACAAATCCTGAACTCTAGTGAGTAGGATAATTCCAAAACTAGATATGCTCTAAGATTGAGTAAACAAGCAAATATATCAAGGACGATAAGAGCCAGGTTTTTCACTGTTGGAAAACAGGGTAGGCAATGAACAGGGTATTAGATTCAAATTGGAGTTATCAGTATGATATAGTTATTATTATGTTTGTGTATATATATATATGTACATACATATACATACCTAAATATACACACAAAACAGTCATAAATATGCACACAACACACACATAAATACACTAAATATATGCACACAGACTCCTAGTTCCGTCTGCTGAGGGTTTAGAAGTGATGACATTCCAGTAGCAACAAGCCTGTCTAGGGCCCAGATCTTGGTTTCTAAGTACCATTCTCCACTAAAAAGAACCAGTGCTCCTTGGAGAAATGTTGATTCCAGGGCTGGGGCAGGAGAGCTAGGAATACCTTGTGCCACAGTAAGAAAGTGCTCTTACTGGCCAAATCTGGGACAATTTGGGTATCAGAATAAATAAAGAAAAGTAGTGGATTATAATCCATAGGATAAAATAAGAATTCATGAGGCTATACTGATATAAATAAATGAATAAGTGAGGAGAAAGGTTCTTCTTTCACATCCCTTTATTATTATTCTAATTAATAAATGTAGAAGGAATGATGGCATTACCATCTGGCAATCATCATGGTAATATCTGTTTCAGGAAAGAACCATCAAGGGATATTCAAGTATAAGAAGAAACAGACATTTACTTGGTCTAAGTATCTCCCCGCAAGATATTTATTAACTACAAAGGGAAAAATCATAACTTTACAGTAGAGAAACCTGGCAGGCATAACCTTAACCAAGCAATCAAGGTTAGTATCACCAATAACGGCCCAAACAGACATCATGTGCCACCTATGTGGTACACTGAGAAGGGTGTAGTGATACTCCTGTAGTCTTCCTGTCAAACACACAGAGCCTGAATCTAATCAAGTCACACAAACCCAAAATGATGGACAATCTACAAAGTAATTGGTTGTACTGTTCAAAAATGTCAAGGTCATGAAAGATAAAGAAAGACTGAGGAATTATTCAAGATTAAGGGAGACTAAAGAGACTTGACAATTAAATACAATATGTGATTGTGGATTGGACCCTAGAAAGGAAAGCATTTGGGGTATTTTTGTTTTGCTATAAAGGACAGCAGCAATTAGTAAAATGTAAAAAGCATCTTAGCTAATACTATGCACTGCTGTTAATTTCCTGATTTTGATTATTGTACTGTGGTTATGTAAGAGAAGAACTTCAGTAACATTAAGGTACAACTTAAGAGTAAAGGGATATCTGGTTTGTAACTTATTCTCAAATGTTTAAGAAAAAATACACACACATGGAGGGACAAACAGAAAATAATAAATCAAATTGGTAAAATTGACAATTGGGGAATCTGGGTGAAGGGTATACAAGAATAATTTTAGAATTTTTCTGGGAGTTTTGACTTTATTTCAATATTTTTCTAAAAAGTAGCTTATTAAAGACTTCTATGAATTCTAATTGCCACACAATGTTGGACAATGTGACAAAGCTCCTACTGTGCATCCACTAAAAATGGAAGTAGATAGCACTGAAAAATAATCAACTACTGATAACACACAACAGGAGGAACAAATCTTATTGACATAATGTTGAGTGGAAGACAGAAACAAAACAGTACATACTGAATTATTCCACTTACATAAAGTTCAAGAGTATTTGCACATGCAATGCTGATAAAAAGTTAGAAGGCAGGAGTACTCAATTAAAAGGGACATGGCAGAGCTTTTTTGGAGTGCTAGAAATATTTTATGTCATGACCTGGGCCGTAATTACAAGGGCATATATGTATGTTGAAACTTATTGAGCTGTACACTAAAGATATGGGCACTTCAAGTTATAACTTACATACAATAAGTACAACAAATATGGGGGAAGTTAGCTTAGTTGGGCTCTACTAAAAGAAGCAATAGTTAAAAACAGTGAAAAGCAAAAAGAAATTAGAAGAAAAAATTAATTCAAATATTAGTCAACCTCAACTGAAACTATAAGTTAATTATATAATAAAAATTCAAGTTACTACTCAAGTTAAAAGTATTAAATATTCAAACCAAAATTTGGCTGCATTTTTTAAAAGGTGTTACACATACCTTAAATTTCTCCAGATTTCTAATTTCACCTAAGAGATGCTTAATTTCACCATTCTTCTGCTCCAACATGGCAAGCAACCGTTCCTGCTGCTCAAATTCAGTTTGAGACCCCTTCATTTGTAGCAATGTAGCGATTTGTAACTAGAAAAAGAAAAAATTACCCCCCCCCGCCCATAAAACTGAATTGGGGAGAGGAAGATTCTGATAACCATATTTTTGGTACAATTCATATTTTTTACTATATTATTCTGAACTCATTTTGGAAACTAATTAGCTCTTTCTAATAATCTAATAATTTGAAAACATTTATATCAATAAGTTTAATTATAGACATAACTCTTGAGTTCTTATTTTGACTACTTACGAGTGATATCTGAAGTCTGTAACAATTATTTGTACTTCTGTGAAACATAACTGAACTGCATGGCTGTGGTCTGGAAGCATGTCACTTAACTGGTAACAAAGCCTGGCCAGATGCTGTACTCTACTTATCATATGTACTCTCATTAAGGGTCTGGTGGAGTTTCTCAAAATTTTAATTAACTTTAACAGTATTAAGTGGGGGAAATTATTAAGCTACTCACATTCATAAACATGAGATTCACAAGTGACAAGGATGGAAAGCAAAGGTCAACGGCAATCTAAGGATATTGAGACAATCTTCAGCATAAATATAAATTTGTTTTTTAAGAGCAGCAATCAACTTACCTAATTATGACTCCACCTAAACTTGGAGTTGCATAGCAATCGGAAAGAAATTAACTAAAATCTAAACCTAGCATTCCTTTCCTCTTTCAGAAATTTCTGGAATTCTACAAAGTGTCAATTAGTTTAAATATAGTTTTGAGTAAAGCAAGCATTGATAGGAGGTTGCAGGTATGGTCACAAGGAAGAGAGAAAGATGACTTCTAGTATTTTTAAGGATCTACTTTTTGTTTCTGCTTCAGACTAGAGGCTAGACACATTTAGCCTAAGATTCAGAATACTACTGTTGCATAAAGACAGTTTGGGATATCATGGGAACATCGGGAGATTTATAAAGTAGCCCAACAAATACTGAGAGAAAACAAAGAGCATATATGAGAAAACTTACAAAGAAATCATTCCCAGATAGGGGAGAGCCTCAGTAAACCAGGCAGCTCAGTTGAAATCCTTAGACATAAAGCCACGACTATTGTTTAAGTCAGCACTTCCTTATTTGCCAAGCACCATGTAAGCATTTTACTATGCTTTCATTTAACTCCAGGACAATTCTAAGAGGCAGGTTCTATTATCTCTACGTTACAGATGAAGTGACTCATGCTCTGAAAAGCTAAAATACTTGTCCAAGGTCACACAGCGACCAAGTGACAGAACCAGGATTCAATCTCAAGTTCATCTAACTCCAAAGTTTAATCACTGACCTTTTCTATTTTTTTTGTAAATCTTATCATCTTGAATAAAAAGCAGGAAGCCTTCCAGACTTCCAGTTACCACCTTAGGAGAATTAGGTGCAAGAGATCAGGGATCAGGATTCTAAGGGATGGTACAATACTGAAATCTTTCTAACTTCCACGTGTTTTTCTGTTCCCACCTGTGTTTGCCTAAAATGATGACCAACAAACCCTTTTTGAATTAAATTTTTAATTAAAAAGGACTATATGCTTGACCTGAGGAACTGCAAGAAAAGGAAATCTAAATTTCACTGTATAATAAGCCTTTGTCGGAGAACTAAAGAACGGTGAGAGAACTAGATGTAGTTGAAGTAGGAACCATAGGGCTGTGCTCAGAAAGACACCAGGCCAACAGCAGGAAATAAAAACTTTTTAATTAATTTTTTTACCCCACTCCACACAGAAAGATTTATACCTCTCTGGCAAGGCTAGTGAGTAACTAAAAAAAAAAAAAAAATCAGTCAATGGATGCTAAATACACTACTACTAAATCTCTACTACAGGATTAATTTTTAAAACATAAATGGATCTCTTGCTTAATTTAAAAATATTGATTTTTTTCTAAAATCATGTAGTTCTAGAAATAACTAAATAAGTACACTCCTTAAAGAAAAAGATGCTTTCTTTGACATATTTGTACATGTAATGCTGATACAAAATAGGTTTAATAAACCTCTATGGTGATATTTTAATACCTTCATTCTTTGCATCTGTTCTCTATTAAACGCATTTTGCTTCTTTAGTGACTGATACTTGACTTTCATACTGATAAACTGACGTTCCATTGCTGCCCTTCGATCTTCTACCTAGAAAATATTAACACGTTTAATTATTCTTGTATCAAGTGAAATGTCAATTTAATCAATGGAATACTTGTAAGTACCTCTGCAAACAAAGAGTTGCCTTTACTATTGGGGTCCAAGGCTTGCTGGAGTGCCTGGTCTAATTGCACCTGAAGATCTTGATTTGCTACACGAGCTTTCTAAATTCAAAAGAAAACAATTTAGCTAATAGAGGTTAGATTAGCAAGAAAACAATTTATTATAAACTGGAAAAGATGTTGTTACTATGATCATAATACCTCCAAGGCATTATAGTAAGAAACTACTTCTTTTTCTCGCTCCTCTTTCTCTTCTTTAAGCCGGTCTACCTGGCGCATTAAATTAGTACTAAGAAGTTCTAGTTGTTCTTGTCTGTACTGTAGTTCATTCACTTCTTCTTTGAGGGCGGTCTATTCAACAGGAATTAAAAAAGGGGAAACTTTCTTGAATAATCCTTCATTTAGCAGCTGCTCAGGTTATCTATCAGCAGTAAGCAGTAGTTCACACCCAAAACTAAAGCAAAAACTAGTCAAAGGTTGTAAGCTGCTTAACAAAATATAAAAATTACTAAATTTTTCAGCAGGACACCAAATAAAAGGCTCTAAAGACTGTTTTTCTTTTCTATGAATTTAAGGTTTTCATTTTTAATTAACCTTAGACTTCAATGAGAAAAACTGCATTCATATGCATATCAGCTTTGATGGAACTAACGATTATAATGGGCTTTTACAACACAAACTAGGATCAGAGTAAATGTCTCTAAATTCTTCCAGAGGTTTCATTAATTTATGAATTTATGTAATCATGTAATCTAAAGCTTTATTATGTGTGAAGTAACCCACCTAAAAACTCTGTAAAACATTTTTTAATTAGTTAAATCAAAGTTAGGCCAAAAAACATTTCAGCCTTAAAACTAGCTCATAAGGATTATTAAAAAACCATGTAAAAATATGCAAGAAAGAAAACTTGAGAACACACATGCCATAAAAATTACCTTCATACTTTCCATTTCAGTCAGCTCCATTTGGAGAGCCAGCATGTCTGAAGACATGCTTTCGTGTACACGTTCAGACATTATCCGCATTTCCTCCGATTTACAAGAGAGGAGCTCCTTCTGATGATCAACTTTGTGCTTCAGCTGCTTTTCGCTAAGCCTAGCTTCATCTAATTCTGCTTTCAGTTTTTCTAACTAAAGTAAAAAAAAAAATTCAAAATCTTACAAATCAAAAGGTAACTGAAGGTCATCAGAATATGCAGTTGTAGTACAAATAGTTCTGGTACCTACAGGATAACTACTTGGAAAACAGTCAAGTGGAACAAAACTATTTACTCTTTCTAAAATGTCACAGAGTTCCAAATCTTGGAAAACTAAAAATATATAGCTTAAAGGGAAGAAACTTTATAGCAGAAGGGTGAAGTCTGAGAGTCAGGCCTAAGTTTAATCTATCTCAGTTTCACTCCTCACACGCAAAACGGGTAAATGGTTGCACCTATCATCACAGGGTTATTGTAAGGCTCTCAATTGAGATCGGGTGGGTAAAACATTCAGCACCAGGTCCAGCATTCACTAAATGGCTTCTGTTAGCAATAAAAAGCTTTCGCTTGATGTCCAGGGTTATGATTATCATCTATACTGAGTTATCTTCAGTAAGGTCTCAGCATTCTTAGAATATATCTTGATATTTGTTTTCTATTTAAAAAATAAGAGCCTCTTAGATTGACTTGTTGTCCCTTTTCTATTTTCATGATGTGAAATAAAAATTTCAGGCAAAGGATCTATGTCAAAATGTTGACTATCCATCTGAAAAAAATCACTGATTGACCACTGCATGATGAGACTATTGGGGTTTTCTATTTGGCCAAGGCTAGGCATCTTTAAACAGACAGTGACATGCCTTGTTTCATAAACATACAAATAATCCATACAAGTTATCAGAGTAGGTCTAGATTCCTGACCACTTTGCTGTGTGAAGAACAAATGTTACGAAGAGCAATGACAGAAGCAGGCTACCTGGATAGAAGGCTACAGTAGTGGTCTAGGAGAGAGATGATGGTGATCTGGACTAGAGTGATAGTAATGTAGATGGACGTTCTGTACGTCAAGTTCTTAGAACTCATTGACGGATTAAATGTGAGAAATAAATGAAAGAAAGATATCAAATAAAATTCCAAATTTTTGGCACAGGTAATTTGAGAACATCAGTAAGACTGAAGATATTTTTTTGACCGATTTAGTCTTTGCTCCACCAAAAAACCATTTCTACAACTGGCCTTGCCTCAGTCTCTGACTATTTCCTACACTACTCTTTTTTGTTTAGGTAATGAAAGCTATTGCTAAAATCAAAATAACATCCAAGAAAAAAAAAGAGAATCCGTTATTACCAGTTATTGGTGTCTCAACTCAGATTAGTTTCAGAGAAGCTGGATTACTATTTGCCAGTGGTGTGCAAGATGAGTCTAAGTACTGCACGAAAGCATATTTTGATAGTTATGTTTGTTTTACTGCATATTAGGAAAAAACACAACCAGCTCAAATATGTAATTTCATTGATATCATTACTTAAAATGAGAAAACATTTAAAAAGAGAGTAAATTTAATGAGAAATTAAGTAACAACAAGTGGTACACAGATACAGAAAAATCTTAAAAGATGCTACACGCAACACAAAACTGGAAAACAGACTTCTGAGAAAACAGGACAGAAGTCAGGCAAGTTTTGATAGAGACAGTTCTGGAAAGTATGGACTCTATACAGAGGAGCCAGGATAAAAGTTCTAGATTCCTTACGAGTAAGCTGAAGACACTGGGTAGGCAGGGGTGCCAAAAGGGAATGGACAATCACTGAATAATTTATTTTGTATTTATGCTTGAAATGGAGCCAGTATAACATGTCATTAGACGAAGTACAGTGACACAAGCTTTGGAATCAGAGAGACTCAGTTCAAATCTTGACTGATAATTTCTAGCTCTGTAATTTTGTCCAGCTTACTCTATCTACCTAAACACTGGTTTTCTCATCTGTTACATGGAGATAATTAATCGTACTTCCTTTATGAAGTTGTTTTAAGAATTGGATCATATGTATTAGTTTACCTTCAATAAACAAACTATAAAGTATCAATTCTAATGTACATTAATTAACAAGAAACTTTTTTTGTGGAATTACAAAGTATACCACTAGTTGCAGTGAAAGCTAGGAAACTAGTCTTTCTGAAAACCATACTATACACTATAAGCAGGGAAGTCATGCTGGTCACTAAACTAAAACTCCATAACAAATATCCAGTTACTAAAATTAAATAATTGTATTTAATTAGTAGAATGTTATTTACACAAGTCCCTTGGGTAAACTCTTGCTTCTCAGTGTTCCCACTCCCAACATTAAGATGATGGAGCCCTTGATCTCAGCTATTTTGCATAGATGGTACCAAGAAAATCTTCATCACCTAAAGGTTACAGATTGCTGTGTAAGCATGGAACACTTTTGTTCTGAAATACATAAATATCCAAACCTTATTTTTTAGTTCATTCACTTCCTGTCCATGGCTTCTGCTCAGTTGTTCTTCTAATTTCTCCAGGTGTATTTTTTGTTGTTGTTTAATAGCTTCACATTCAGAGCTCAAACTTTCTAGCATTCGGCTCTTGAGCTCAACTTCTCTCTGAAGAGTATATTTTTCTTGCTCATAATTCTGAAAGCAGATTCAATTATAATTCAATTACATAAAAATAACTTACAGTCATCACATATCAGCAGTTCTATCTTTAACTGTTTCATTCCTGTTTCACTCATTGGCTGCTTTCTAAGTAACAACCCATGTTAAATCTGGAGTAACTTTGTACCTAATGAGTCTTAAAAAACTTCTGGGGGTATTCTGAGACTACATTCAAGTCTGTGCTAGGGATATGGTAATTGCTTCTGTGTCTTGTCAAGGAAGTAAAAAGTGCTCCATGGCAGGTCAACGTGTCAAGTCATCTCTGCTAGGAAAGAAAAAAAAGGAAAAAACATTTTATAGCACTTAAGTTTTCCTATGGAGAATTCCTTGGCTTGATAATGATATACTCTATTTGTAGCTCTCAGCAAAGAGAAGGAATAGTGGACTAGGTGTAAAGTGAAATACTGAATTAGCCTTTACTCTCAGAATGCAGTCATCTGAGAAATGTTCACAAATGACCACTCAAATGAATATTGTGCTGAACCAAAAGCAGTATTTAAAAGAGCTTTTGCTTATTGACAGGGAAGTTTAAAGATTAAAAGGGCATCAGTTCAAACTCCTTCGATAAGCTTTAAAAAATAAGATAAAATAAAATTATATTAAATAAAAGAGGAAAAATAAGGGTTGCCATTAGTTATTTTTATCTGCTACATCTAAATATGTTACCAAGCATTTACTAAATAAAACTGATTTATTCTTTCTTTTAATAAATGTGTTCCAGACATTAGGGATACAGCAATGAACAAGACAGAAAAAATTCTGTCTCTCGTGGAGATTATAATCTGGAGATAATTAGCACTGCAGAGAATTAAGAGAGTGATTGATGGCAACTTTACAAACATAGTCAGGGAAGGCCTCTCTACTGAGGTGACATTCAACAGAAACCTGAAGGTTGAGGACTCAGCCCACGCCAATGGGGAAGGAACAACTCAGATGGAGGCAGCAGCCCATGTAAAGCCCATAATGCAGGACAAGTATATCTAAGAACAAGGGAAAGTAGTTTGAGATGTGGTCAAAAGGCTAGCAAGGGTCAGATCACATAGGGATCTGCAAACCCAGGTAAGGAGCTCAGATTTTGTTGTAAATATAATTGAAAGCCATTGTACGTTGTTAGCAGGGCTGTGACATGATCTTTTGCATATTCTTCAATGACCACTTGGCTGCGGTGTGAAGAATGAATGGTATGAATGGCAATGAGGGAAGAAAGCAACCTGGGTAGAAGGCTACAATAGTGGTCTAGGGAAGAGAAGATGGTGGTCTAAACTAGAGTGACAGTAGCACGGATGGATGTTTTGTAGATCAAGTTCCTACAGCTTACTAATGAATTAAATATGAGAAATAAGGGACAGAAAGATATCGAGTAAAACTCCTAGATTTTTCGCTCAAGCAACTAGATGAATGTTACTACATAAGCTAAAGATAATTGCAAGGGATTGTTTGGCTAGTGGGCAGGAAATCAATTATTCTGTCTGCTTATATTAAGTTTGAGATGCCCATTAGTGGACAATTGAATACACAAGCCTAGACTTTAAGGGAGAACTAAGAACTTGACATAGTGTTATGGGACATTTAGATGTTATCTAAAGCTATGAAACAAGTGAGGTCACCTAGGAAGAGTGCAGATAAAGCAAAATCTAAAATCCAATATGTGGTAAAGAGTGTGATCATAATTTGATTTTTCAAACTCATAACATACTGGATCAGAAAGAATTATTAGGAATTCATTTAGTTCATTCCCCTTTATTGGGGATGCAGTGGGTGGAAACTGGATCTAAAATCTTCAGAAAAGAACAAAAATATTAATGATAATTGCTAGAGAACACAAATCTTCAATAGCTAAGCATACCCTTGAAAATAGACGAGTCTAGAGTCCTACCTCAGTCATGGTCATCATTTCATTACGACATTTATCCAATTGATTCTGCAACTCATTTTGGCTCTCCACGAGTTGTAAACCATACTGTGCAGCTTTCAGTCGCTCTTCTTCAACCTCTTTGAGTTTGCACTGAAGACCTGCAATTATATCTGCCTCCATGATTTCTTCTTGTTTTCAGTCTACTGTAAATAGAGGAAATAAAAGTACTTAAGCTTAAAGAAAAAACTCCATACAATGACATCAATAAGATATATAAACTCAATACTACTGCCATATGAAAAGATAGTGTTAAGATTTTCTTCCTGACTTTTAAACGGTCAAATTTGCACTCTTGTTCTAAGAGCAAGTTCTGACGATTTTGTTACCTGATTTGAGACCAAATCAAACAGCAAAAAAACATGAATACATTCAATTTTGTTTCTAAGAAATGCAGTATCAGGAAACTATTTAGTTGCTGTGTGCTAAGCTTCCTTAAATGTTAAGGTAGGGTGGGTTTCATAAACATATCATTATACAGATAATGAAGCTAAGAGAACAATGAAAGAAATCAAGAAACTTTATAGTAGCATGACTCCTACTTAAATGAAAAGCAGCTTTGAATACGGTTCATGAGGCAAGGACTATCATGTCCACAATTTTTCACAACAGTGTTAACTTCCTAAACACATTAAATCTGCCTACTGAAAACAGACTCACTAGTATTTTCCTAGGCATTTATAAGAGGGCACGCAAAACAGAAACCACATGCAAAGTAATTAAAGAACATTATTCTCATTACAGATTTTCAAGCAAGGACTTAAACATTATATATAGAAACATTCCACTTTAACTTGGTCTCACTCGTCATCCTTTCCAAAATTGGTCCCAGTCTCTTAGGCCAGACTGGAACTCAACTTTGCCTTCAAAGAGCAACAGACCATTATTAAGGTGTTCCTCCACATCTCCAATCAATGAGTCATTCATTCAACAAATATTTCCTGAATGCCTTATGTGCTGGGCTCCGTTCTAGACACTTCAGCTCTATCAGGTCAAATTGACCCAAAAAAGGCTCTTTTTTCATGAAACTTTCCTTGCAGTGCCAGAAGACAAGCAATAACAGTGTAATATTAAATGCATCAGAAAGTGGAAATGGAAAAAAAGAATAAAACAGGATAAGGAAGCTTAGAAGAGGTGGAGGTATGGTAGCTAGGATGAAATTTAAAATAAGTGTTGTGGGGCAGGCCCTCAGGTGACTTCTGAGTAAAGTCTTGCAGAGGATAAGAAAATCACCCATCTAGTACCTATTTAGGGAAAGAATGTTCCAGGCATAGGGGTAGCACTAAGGCAGAAGGCCCGAAGATTGAACAAGATAGAGTTTGGGTCAGTGAACACGACAGAGGAGAATAGGCAGATCAAGCCACTGTAGGGACTTTGGCTTCTACTCTGGGTGAAATAAGGAGTCATTGCAAAGTCTGGAGTAGAGAATTGATACATCTAAAAGGATCATTTTGGGTACTATGTTGAATAGTTTGGAGGGGAGCAAGTTGGAAGCAGAAAAATGAGGTGAGATGATCACATTATGGTGGTTGCATTGGAGGTGGTGAGAAATGGTCAGATTCTGCGTATATTTTGAAGGTAAAACCAACATGATTTTCTGACAAATGGAATGTGGGATGTATGAGATAGAGAGAAGTCAAAAATGCCCCCAAGGCTTCTGGACTGAGCAACTAGTAGAATAGATTTGCCATCAGCTGAGGCACTGAAAACTCTGAGGAAAAACTGTTTTGGAAGGAAAATCAGGGGATTAAGTTTTGGACATGAACTAAGTCAAGTAAGCAGTTGGCTATATGAGTAAGAGAGGGGTCTGGGCTGGAGACACAAATTTGGGAGTTATTAGCATAAATCCTTGAGCTGTGATATCACCAGAACATGAGGATGATTAAAGAGAAAAGGATCAAGAATTGAGCCCTGTTAAGAGATGGGAAAGAAGACAGCAAAGTATACTCAATCATGGCCAGTGAGGTAGGAGGAAAACCAAGAGAATGTGTTGTCTTGGAAGCCAATAAACAAAAGTGTTATCAAGGAAGTAGAAGTAATCAATTGTGCCAAATGCTAAGTCAAATAAGGTAAGAACTGAGAATTGGCCGTTGGATTTGAATTCATGGAGGTCACTGGTGACCCTAAGCGCAGTTTTGGTGGAGAGATGGGGCAAAAGCCTGACTGGAATGGGTTGGAGAGAAAATGGTGAGAGAATAGGAGACAGCAAGCACAGTTTTGGTGCAAAGGAGAGCAGATAAATGGGGCAGTAGCTTGAAGAGAAGTAGGGTCAAACTATTATTTTTTTTAGATAAAAATTTTTAAGAAAAAATAATTAAAATTAAAAAATTAAGAAAAAATAACAGCATGTTTGTATGCCATGAGATGGATCCAAGAGAAGAAAAAATGATGATATAGACAACATGGAGAACTGCTGGAGTGATGAATAAAGGGGTGAGGTCGAATGTACAGGAGCTGATTTTAGACAGGAACATGAATATCTCATCTAAAGTAAGCGAAAGCAAAGTATATGGGTACAGACACTGATAAGTAGGTAGAGTGGTAGGAATCTGCATAAGTGCCCTTCTAACTGCTGCAATTTATCAGTGAATTAGGAAGCAAGGTCTTTAACTGAGGATCAAGATGGAGATACAGGGTTTTAGAAGAGAAAAAAGAAGGTATCCTATGCTATCCAGGACTGGCAGTTACTGTTCTAAAATGCAAGACCTTTCCAAAGCCTGTACATGATGAGGCCAGCCCCTAATTGTTGCATTATTAATAATTTACATTTATTGAGAATTTACTATTTGCCAGGCAGAGTGCTTCAATTGCATTATCTCATTTAATTCTCTTGCTGGGCTTGAGTTAAGTACTATTGTCATCAACATTTACCAAAGGAAAAATGTGGAGTTAGCCTCAACACATCCCAGCCAGCAATGTCCAAGGAAGCCAAAATATTAGCTCTCATTCATTCAAAAGATTTGCTGGAGGGGCTGGCCAGTAGCATAGTGGTTAAGTTCGCGAGCTCTGCTTCGGCAGCCTGGGGTTCGCGGGTTTGGATCCTGGGTGTGGACCTACGCACCGATCATCAAGCCATGCTGTGGCAGGGGTCCCACACATAAAGTAGAGGAAGATGGGCACGGATGTTAGCCCAGAGCCCATCTTCCTCAGCAAAAAGAGGAGGATTGGCAACAGATGTTAGCTCAGGGCTAACCTTCCTCAGCGAAAAAAAGAAAAAAAAAGCTTTGCTGGAATTCCTATTGTGTCAATACTGTGCTATTGCTGAGGACACAATGGTGACCCCCAAACTAGTCAATATCCTTGCCTTCTTGAATCTAAGTCTTTTTTAGTGGAAAAGCATTAAATCCAATAACTGAACTATAAAGTTAAAGTGTGATAAATGCAAGAGGGAGAGATGTATAATGCTATCTGAGCCTATAACACGGGGGGGGGGGGGCTGTCCTAATCTGGGTAGTGGATTGGGGGCAGGTTAGGGGGAATTATGGACAAGAAAGTTTTCCCCAAGGAAGTGACTTTCCAGCAGAGGTCTAATGGATGAGTAAGAGTTAACCTATCAATCTGCAAAGAGAGGTAGCCAGGGCTGAATAACAACTACAGCTAATATGTGCCAGACATTGTGCTTGGTGCTTTGCAGACATTATCTTCCTTAATCCTTTCAACAACCCCATGAAATATAAGGTCTTTCCCCCATTTTACACATGTGCAAACTGAGGCACAGAAAGGTTAAGTAACTTGCCCAAGGGTCATCAGCTGGTAAGTGGCTGAGATGGGAACCGGGGTCTGGCGCCACAGCCTGGTGCCCTACCCACTTTTCTGTGCCTCCTCTCAGAAACACAGCAGGCACAAAGCACAGAGACAGGGGCTCTGGGAGTCAGGCTGCCGAGTTCTCGCCCCACCTTCGCTACTCACTGGCCGCATGAACTTGGGCCACTTCGCGTCTTGCTTTGTCACCCATAACACAAGGACAAGAAATTCCCTAACGGGGATTGAGATGAAACCAGCTAACGGCGAGCAGCCGTCGGCCTCCTACGTGATTTTTCATTTCCAAGGAGCCACGTTTAAAAAAAGTAAACGGAGTTGAAATTCATTTCAATCGTATTTTATTTAACCCAGCACATCCAGAACATTATCATTTCAACATGTAACCGTTATAAGAAGTGTTAACGAGATACTGCTCTTTGCGTAGTCGTCGAGGCCGGGTGTGTTTTGCGTTAACAGCATCTCTCGCTCGGACGGTTCTCTCGGGGGCTCCGGCGCCGACCCGGCCGCGCACGTACGCGGAGTCCCGGCCGGCGAGGCGGCCCACGGAACCCTGACCCCGGTTCGGAAGCTGCCTCCCAGAAACCAGGGTTCCGCCGAGAAAGCCGTTCCGGCTCAAGGCCTCGGCCGAGACCCAGGCCCGCGGTTCCTCAGGCCCTGCTCTCTCGTCCCCACGCCGCTCCCCACCGCTCCTCTCCGCACGCACCTCCCTCCAGGCCCGTTGCCCCTACCTCTCTCCTCACCCCTCTCCCTGCTGCTGCAGGCGGCGGCCCGCGATGAGAGCTCGCGGCGCCCAGGCTCGTAACGGAAACTCCAACACGCCACGGACAAGCCGGCCACGGCACTCAGCGAGCTCCCGGGGAAGCGCCAGGGCTTTTTGAATGCAGTTCCCGCGAGAACGCGCACTTCTCACGAGACGTTCCGCCCAAGCCGCGCGTAAAGGAAAAACGCGGAACTTCCAGAAGAGTGCCCCGCCCCCTGCAGGTGGTGCGAGCGGAGAGCCGTGGGCATGCTACAGGCTCGGACGTGACTCCCTGTCTCGTCAGTTTCACTCAGGGTTGGTTTCTGGGTGTATTTTTTTTTTCAATGACAGTACCTTCTTGAGAGACAGTGTGCCTAGAAGGCGAGGCGGTGGGGCATGGCGAGGTGTGCCGGACTTATACGCCCTCCCAGCGGATTGGCCAGTGTCTGTCCTGAGGACCCCGCCCCCTGGTGCCTGTCTGATGGGTCCAGGAATCTAAATCAGTGTGACAGTGCCTAGAAGCATCACAGGACAGAAGCTACTTTTAGGAGACAGAATGACAGTTATTGTAATGGCGTTAACACTTGAGACTTCACCATGTGCCGGTACAGTGCAAAATTTTACACGAATTAACTCATTTAAGCCCGCACACAGCCTTATGACGTAGGTCATATTATCCTCTCCTTTTCTACAGAGGAAAACAAAGCCCCACGAAGAAGAGTCTGGCCAAGTGATAGAACTAGAATTTGAACTAATTCAGTCTGCTGCTGGAGTCCAAGCTCTTGCATGTGTTTAAATAATGAATTTATGTTTTGTAAACCTGGTGCCTATTCATTTTTCAAAAATGTACACAATCAGAAGTAATAATAGACAACACTTAGTGAGCACTTCTGAGTCCTAGCAACTGTTCTATGGATCATGCTGTGCTTTTGAGCCCATCTTTTCTTGCCTACTTGAGGACTAGGCCATAGCTCCTCTCTTTTTCACCATCAGTTTTTTCTTCCCTGTTGGATCTTCTCTATCAGTAAATAAACATGCTGTAATGACTTCCATCTCACAAAATAATACTAACCTCTTTTGATCCCAATAAGCCACCCCCCAGTTTATTTACTTGCCTTGATAACAAAATTCCTGGGACAAAAAGTTTAGGTTCACTATCTTCATGTTCTTACTTTTTATTCTAACTTTTTTCCCACTTCAGGTTTTGGTCCCCGCCAGTCCAGTGAAATGGCTCTTCTCAACATTACCAGTGAGTTCTGTCTTGCAACATCCATTATTTAGTCCTCACTTCTGTTGACATTTGACAGAGTTGGTGGCTCTCATTGAGTCTCCGTTTAGGTCTTGGGGTACCACACCCTCCTTGCTTTCCTCTTCTCAGTTTCCTTTGCAGACTTCAGTTTCTGGCTGAGCTAGGCCAGATTATAAAGGATTGATCTGGGTTTGAAGACTGGCAACAATGATGCCTTCAAGTAGTTTACAATGTAGCCTAGCAGATGCATTTGGGGTCTGAATGAGCCAGATGCTCATTCATTTGTCATCACCCCCGTGTTCTTGAATAAATGAAATTCCATTTTCTCTATCATTTAACAAAGATTCTTCAACTCAGGAGGCAAGAAGACACCATTCTAGCCTAGGCGAGTCATGACTAGCTGAAATTAGGTAATCTAAAATGTATCTGAACTTCATTTTTCTCCTTTGTTTTATGAGAAGATAGACCAACATTTCATTAATGTTTCTTCCAAATCTAATATTTTATTTATTTATTTTTGTGTGAGGAAAACTAGCCCTGAGCTAACATCCGTTGCCAATCCTCCTCTTTTTGCTAAGGAAGATCAGCTCTGAGCTAGCATCCATGCACATCTTCCTCCACTTTACGTGGGACGCCTGCCACAGTATGGCTTGATAAGTGGTGGATAGGTCTGCGTCCAGGATCTGAACCCGTGAACCCTGGGCTGCCAAAGCAGAGCACGCGAACTCAACCACTACACCACCGGGCCGGCCCCCAAATCTAATATTTTAAAAATATTTTAAACTATTCATTGAGTGGCCACACTGTGCTAAGCATAGTGGAAGGAATTCAGAGATGTGGTCATCTCCATTTCTGTCTGGAAGATGCTCACACACAATATAGTAGGGAATTAAAAATATATATAAACTATATATTTATATAATATGTAATATATTTATATTACACTACACTACACTAAAGGAATTGTGCAAAGGGAGAGGTCAGTTTTCTCTGGGTGTTCCTTTAATGTTTCATAGTGCAGGTGGCATTTGAGCAGGGACTTGATGGATAGTAGAGCTAAGGAGGAGGTCATTCAAGGGGAAGGGACAGCATTAGCAAAATCATAGAACTACCCATATCATAATTAAAGTCTTTAGGAACTGTCTGGATAGAGTACTGCCACTACCAGCACTGGACACTAGATGTCACAAGTGAAATGAATTCTAGATGGTCCCTGCTTGTTTGGATAACTTGCTTAAGAGTCACAGTTCCAGATGGAGATCCACACACCCAGATGAGGTCCACATACCACGTGCTAAATGCTAAGAGTCAGGGAGAAAAAAAACATATATCTGTCATTTTCAGCTCATGTATTAAGAAATAGAATTTTTGCCTCCTCACACAGAGTAGTGGATTCACCGAGCATAGAAAAGGAATTTAGATGCTGGGAAACAACAACCTCCACCCCAACACAGTTCCTAATATTATAGCTGTTCAAAGCTGGATAGACAGGCTGCTGTAGTCAACTGGCCATCATTCCTTCGCTGTGACTGTCCTAGAGGGAATGAGAGGATTGGTCATCAGAAATGGTATAGAAGGGAGTGTTGCATTGTACTGAAAGCTGTGTATATTTTGACATAAACTTATTGAATGACTAAGTTTGTTTTTAGTACCTCAGGTGAATAGTCTCTCTCCTCAAGGAACTTAGAATTTAGTGGAAGAAGTATTTACCAAACAATAAACCCTTACTTGGAGTATGGCTTAGACTTTCTTGTTCCTTCATATTATTAAGTAAAGCTCCAAGTTGGTCTTTTGGGGATCAAACAAGAACAAGCCCAGGATTCTGAGACATAGCGTTTACAAATAAGAACTGGATTAATTTACAAAATTCAGTGATTCACAGAATGGGCCAGCAGATGAAATTTTTGAAGTTGCACTCAAGGTTCTGGTAACTGAAATGTAGAGAATGGCTGAAATCAAGAAAGAGCTGAGAGGGAGAGAGAGAGAAAGAAGAGGGGCTTGTGTATAGGACTTTGGTGATTGTTCTAATCTACAGATCAGGAGGAGAATAAGGATCCAACAAAAGAAACAGAAGAGCCATCTGAGAAGAGATAAGGAAATTGAATTGTCACAGCTCCCTCTGTGATAATTTGATATCAAAATGAATAATTGTACCAGGAGGCAGGTTTGACTGTTTAATAGTAATAATGACGATAACAGCCCACTCTGCAGTCTCTCCTGGCCCTGCTGTGTCTAACCCCAGCTTCAATTCTGCATGAGCTCTATTGCTATACTCCTTTTCCCCTTAAATAGGTGTAGTCCTCACTCGGAGCAAAGGTGCACCATCCCAATACTGTTGACATTTATCTGCTAACTTCCCAGCATCAATTCCCTCCCCTTTTTTGGCCAAAAGCATTTGGATTATTCTTTGGGTAATTCATCTTTCCCTCCATTTTCAGCCATGTGGATTGTTTAAAATTGGTCCCACCCTTCAGCTCTACAGTATCCCATCACTCTGGTTATAGTCATCAGTTCAGAGATGTGTGTATGTGACTGAATCCAAGTCAATGAAATAGAATGAGATATTCACTGGGACTGCTGGAAAAATGGATTTTGCTAACCTCTTCTGTACTTAAACATAGCAGCTCAAAGCTGCCAACTGCCATCTTGGGTCCATAAGTTTAGTCTGTTTGAAATAGAGTCAAAAGCAGAGATGACAAATAGAGAGAGAGAAAAGAGTCCTGGTCATGCTGTTTGGGTCTACATGAAGCTTCTCTTGAAACTAGAGATATCCCTGAACTGTTTAGTGTTTGCTCAAATGGCTTCAATTTGAGTTTTCTGTTACTTTCAACATAAAGAGTTTTAACCAGTAGACTCAATAATACTTATGTCTGAGCTTGAGTGGGCTAATTAACCTGGCAAGTTCCCCTTCTACATTTAGGATTTTATGAGGCTAAAACTGAAAGGTGCTTCCGGAGATAGGATCTAGTGATGGCTCCTCTGAGAAAAATGCCTTGGTTGACCTAAAAAGAAAGTTTATCCTAAACGAAGGGTCCTAGTGTATAGTGGAGGAAAATAAAGATCCAAACAGCTTGTAGGCAATCCCTTTCTTGACTCCACTTCACATTACCATTATGCCCCTGTTAAGTTGACTTCTTCAGGTGACTTTAGCACCTAAGCCACTTAGAATTAAGACAATGTTTATATCAGTTATGGTTTTTACTTGCCAAGAATAATACCCACTCTAGTTAGTTTAAGATATATATGTATATAAAAAACGCTGGAGTCCTAATTTTTGCAACTATTCACAAGGCTGCCGTTGCTACTTATGACTTCCTATCTTCCAGAACCCATTATATATTGCTTTTATTTTCTGACAGTACCTCAACTAGTTGGGGCTCTTTATCCAGTACAGTGACCCAAATCTACACTGCTGAATAAAACATAATCACTAGTTATGATTTATATTACTCACTGTTCTGTTGGCGCAGATTTATTTGGTCTCCCTCAGAGTGAGATAGGATAAAACTTAGGGTCTTGTTCTTTCTCTGAGAACTTGAAACAATCACACTGCTTTTCCCTCTGTGTGTGTGTGTGTGTGTGTGTGTGTGTGTGTGTGTGTGTGTGTGTCTCAATTCAGTGGAACGAAGCGGTGACTACTTTGATGTTGTAATGCTTCGTTTAATGTATTCGAGTCTTAGGAAAAACGTCTTGGGAGTGCACACGATAAAAGGGGAAGTTGATGAGTCATCACCCCCCAGTAAGCAGCTGAATACACCTGTTCAGTAATAAGCCACCTCCTGCCTGCTGCCACTAGGTGACAGTCTTTGCAAATATTTTATCTGAAGGGAGCCTTTTTCTTCTACAGAAATTAGTTTCTGTTGGTAGAGATGGTTACCTTGCTAGTTTCAGCTAGAAGATTAGCCAAACACACATATTTGTTATAACCTACACTCTTAGTCACTTGAGATCATAATTATTCTTCATCTGGAACACTTTTCTCCTCCTACTTAGTTTACTCCATGCTATAGACTGAATTGTGTCCCCCCCAAATTCTTATTTTGAATCCCTAAACCCCAATATGACTGTATTTGGAAATAGGCGCTTTAGGAGGTAATTATGATTAAATGAGGTCATAAGGGCGGGACCCTAATCTGATAGGATTGGTGGCTTTATAAGAAGAAGAGAAAGAGAGATCTCTTTCTCTCTCTCTCCTCTGTGTGCCACAGAAGAAAGGCCATGTGTACACACAGTGAGAAGGTGGCATCTGCCAGCCAGGAAGAAAGCCCTTACCAGGAACTGAGTGAGCCAGCACCTTGATCTTGGACTTCGCAGCCTCCAGAAATGTGAGAAATAAATTCTCTATTGTTGAAGTGTTTTGTTATTTCAGCCCAAGAAGACTAATATGCTCCATCTCATCCTTTTCACTGGAGAGGCTCTATGACTAGTGGTTAGGAATACAATATGTGTTCTGGAGTCTCTGTCTGGGTTCAGTTGCAGACTCTGTTACTTCCTAGCTGTGGTTGCCTTTAACAAACTACTTAGCCTCTCTAAGCCTCAATTTCCTCAAGTACAAAATGGGATAATCAAAGTGCTTAATTCAGAAGGTCATTGTGCAGTTTAAATGAGCTAATACTTTTAAAATACTTAACATAATGTCCGTAAATTGTAGCTGTTATTATTAAGTGCCTTGTCTCAGCTCAAATGTCACTCCTTCTGGGACCCCTTTTCTGAATCCTTAGCCTAGGGCATGTCCTCTATGTGCAGTTCATAGCACCTGTACTTATCCTTTGGACCACTCATAATAGTTTGTAGTAATTTGTGTGATTTATGTCTGCCTCCCTCACTAAGTTATGAGCTCTTTGAAGATAGAACAGACCTATCTATGTTTTGCTCACTACAGTTACTCCCAGCAAGTGTCATAGTGCTTGGAACATGCTAGGTGCTAAAGTCAAGTTTGATGAGTGAATGAAAAATGCAATTCATTGATTTAAATGGGGAATCTATAAACTCTCTTTGAGAGATCAAAGTCAAGTAAGTTGTAAAATTAATACTGTTCTTAATCCTGAGTGAAAAATGCTGAAAATTTATTAATCAGTTTACACAAAACCAATTAAATTTCCCAGAGACTGTATACCAAATAAGTAGTTTAGGGTATTTGATACCCTGTGAAATTTTAATTGCTTCATTCTAATTGCTATGACAATATGTGTCCCTCACTTGAACCAATATTTCTTCATTGAGACTTTGTGTATTGATGTAATTTCAGTAATTTAAACATTTTAAATTGTACTAGGGAATTTGGTATATAAAATAACCCCATTGGAGAGGCCTGTAAAGCAAAGAATCCTTGGCTAAACTAAGTGTTCACTTTTGTGTAAACATAGACTCCCTTTTTTTTATTTGAGGTATAATTGACAGACAATATCCTAGTGGTTTCAGGTGTGTGTCATAATAATTCAATGTTTATATACATTATGTAATGATTACCATGAAAAGCCTAGTTACCATCTGTCACCAAAGTTGTTACAGTATTATTGACTATATTCCCTATGCTGTACATTACATCTTCATGACTTATTTATTTTATAACTGGAGGTTTGTACCTCTTAATTCCCTTTATCTGTTTCTCCTGCCCCCTCAACCCTTCCCCACTCTGGTAACCACCAGTTTGTTTTCTGTATCTATGAAGTCTGTTTCTGTTTTGCTTTTTTCGTTTGTTTGTTTTGTTTTTTAGGTTCCACATATAAGTAAAATCATACAGTATTTGTCTTTCTCTCTCTGACTTATTTCACTTAGCATAATACCCTTTAGGTCCATCTATATTGTCACAAATGGCAAGATTTCATTCTTTTTTATGGTTGAGTAATATTCCATTGTATTTATTTACCGCATATTCTTTATCCACTCATCTATCAGTGGACACTTAGGTTGCTTCCATACCTTGGCTATTCTAAATAATGCTGCAGTGAACATAGGGGTGCATATATCTCTGCAAATTAGTGTTTTTGTTTTCTTTGGATAAATACCTAGAAGTGGAATTGTTGGATTATAGGGTAGTTCTATTTTTAATTTTTTGAGGAAACTCTATACTATTTTCCACAGTGGCTGCACCAGTTCACATTTCTACCAACAGAGTATGAGTTCCCTTTTCTCCACATCCTTGCCAACACTTATTATTTTTTGTCTTTTTGATAATGGCCATTACGATAGGTGTGAGGTGATACCTTATTATGGTTTTGATTTGCATTTCCCTGATGATTACTGATGTTGAGCATCGTTTCATGTTGGCCATCTGTATATCTTCTTTGGAAAAATGTCTACACAAGTCCTTACCCATTTTTTATTTGGGTTGTTTGTTTTCTGATGTTAAGTTATATAAGTTCTTTATATAGTTTAGATATTAACCCTTTATCAGATGTATGATTTGTAAATATCTTCTCCCATTCAGTAGATTGCCTTTTCATTTTGTTGATGGTTTCCCTCACTGTACAAAAGCTTTTTAGTTCGATGTAATCCCATTTATTTTTGCTTTTGTTGCCCTTGTGTGAGAAGACTTGTCCAAAAAAAATGTTGCTAAGACTGATGTCAAAGAGCTGACTGTGTTTTCTTCTGGAAGTTTTAAGGTTTCAGGTCTTACATTCAAGTCTTTAATCCATTTTGAATTAATTTTTGTATATGGTGTAAGATAGTGGTCTAGTTTAATTCTTTTGCATGTAACTGTCCAGGTTTCCCAAAACCATTTATTGAAGAGACTGTCTTTTCCCCATTGTATATTCTTGCCTCCTTTGTCATAGATTAATTGACCATATATGCGTAGGTTTATTTCTGGATTCTCTGCTTTATTCCATTAATCTATGTGTCTGTTTTTGTGTCAGTACCATACTGTTTTGATTACTGTAGCTTTGCAGTATAGTTTGAAATCAGGGAGCTTGATACCTCCAGCTTGGTTCTTCTTTCTCAAGAGTGCTTTGGCTACTCAGTGTCTTTTGTGGTTCCATACAAATTTTACAGTTCTTTGTTCTAGTTCTGAGAAAAATGCCATTGGTATTTTGGGGGAGATTGCATTGAATCTGTAGATTGCTTGGGTAGTATGAACATTTGCACAATATTAATTCTTTCAATCCATGAGTATGGTTTATCTTTCCATTTTTTTGTGTTGTCTTTGATTTCTTTCTTTCATCAATGTCTTATAGTTTTGGGAGTACAGGTCTTTCACCTCCTTCGTTAAATTTATTCCTAGGTATTTTATTCTTTTTGATGCAATTGTATATGGAATTGTGTTCTTAGTTTCATTTTCTGATAGCTCATTATCAGTGTATAGAAATGCAACCAATTTCTGTATATTAATTTTGTGTCTTGCAATTTTACTGAATTCATTTATTAGTTCTAGTAGTTTTTTGGTGGAGTCTTTAGGGTTTTCTATATATAATATGTCATCTGCAAATAGTGACAATTTTACCTCTTCCTTTTCAATTTGGATGACTTCTATTTCTTTTTCTTGCCTAATTGTTATGGTTAGGACTTATAATACTATGTTGAATAAAAGTGGTGAGAGTGGGCACCCTTGTCTTGTTCCTAATCTTAAAGGACAAGCTTTCAGCTTTTCACTGTTGAGTGGGATGTTAGCTGTGGCTTTGTCATATATGGCCTTTATTACATGGAGGTGCATTCCTTCTATACCCAATTTGTTGAGAGTTTTTATCATAAATTGGTGTTGAAATTTTTTAAATGCTTTTTCTGTGTCTGTAGAGATGATCCTATGATTTTTATCTTATGTTTTGTTAATGTGTGGTGTATCATGTTGATTGATTTGTGGATATTGAACCATCCCTGCATTCCTGGAATAAATCCCACTTGATCGTGGTGTATGATCCTTTTAATGTATTGTTGAATTTGGTTTGCTAATATTATCTTGAGGATTTTTGCATCTGTGTTCATCAGGGATATTGGCTTGTAATTTTTTTGTGTGTGTGGTGTCTTTGTCGGGTTTTGGTATCAGGGTGATGCTGGCCTTGTAGAATGAGTTTGGAAGTTTTGCTTTTTCTTGATTTTTGGAGTAATTTGAGAAGGATAGGTGTTAGCTCTTCCTTAAATGTTTGGTAGAATTTACCAGTGAAGCTGTCTGGTCCTGGACTTTTGTGTTTTGGAAGTTGTTAAATTACTGATTCAATTTCATTACTTGTAATTGGTCTATTCAGATTTTCTATTTCTTCATGATTCAGTCTTGGAATGTTATGTGTTTTTAGGAATTTGTCCATTTCTTCTAGGTTTTTCAATTTGTTGGCATATAATTGTTTGTAGTGGTCTCTGATGATCCTTTGTATTTTTGTGGTGTCAGTTGTAACTTCTGTTTCATTTCTGATTTTATTTATTTGGGTCCTCTCTCTTTTTTTCTTGATGAGTCTGGCTAAATGTTTATCAGTTTTTAAAAAATCTTTTCAAAGAACCAGATTTTAGTCATTGATCTTTTCTATTTTTTTTTTTTAGTCTCTATTTCATTTATTTATGCTCTGATCTTTATAATTTCCTTCCTTCTACTAATTTTGGGCTTTGTTTATTTTTCTTTTTCTAGTTCCTTTAGGTGTGAAGTTAGATTATTTATCTAAGATTTTTCTTGTTTCTTGAAGTAGACCTGTATTCCCTCTTAGAATTACTTTTGCTGTGTCCCATAGATTTTGGAAAGTTGTGTTTCATTTGTCTCAAGGTATTTGTTGATTTTCACTTTGATTTCTTTGTTGACCCTTTGGTTGTTTAGTAGCATATTATTTAGTCTCCACACATTTGTGGTTTTTTCCAGTTTTCTTCTTGTAATTGATTTCTAGTTTTATACTGTTATGGTCAGAAAAGATGTTTGACATGATTTCAGTCTTCTTGAATTTATTGAGACTTGTTTTGTGGCCTAACATGTGATCTGTCCTGGAGAATGTTCCATGTACACTTAAAAAGAATGTGTATTCTGCAGTTTCTGGATGGAATGTTCTGTATATATCTTTTAAGTCCATCTGGTCTAATGTGTTATTTAAGGCCAGTGTTACCTTATTGATTTTCTGTCTAGATGATCTATCCATTGATGTAAGTGGAGTGTTAAAGTCCTCTATTATTATTGTATTCCTGTCAATTTTTCCCTTTATGTTTGTTAATATTTGCTTTGTATATTTAGATGCTCCTATGTTGGATGCAAAATTTTTATGAATATTATATCCTCTTCTTGGATTGACCCCCTGTATCATTATATAATGGTTTTCTTTGTCTTTTGTTACAGTCTTTGTTTTAAAGTCTATTTTGTCTACTGTGAGTGTTGCTACCCTAGTTTTCTTTTTGTTTCTATTTGCGTGGAATATCTTCTTCCATCCCTTCATTTTCAGTCTGTGAGTGTCTTTAGATTTGAAGTGTTTCTCTTGTAGGGAGCATATAGATGCAACTTGTTTTTTTATCCACTCAGCCACCTTATGTCTTTTGACTGGAGCATTTAGTCCATTTATATTTAAAGTAATTATTGATAGATATGTACTTATTGCCATTTTGTTAATTGTTTTCTGATTATTTTTGTAGTTCTTCTCTGTTCCTTTCTTCTTTTCTTGCTCTCTTCCCTTGTGGTTTTCTTTAGTGTTATGTTTGGGTTTCCTTCTCTTTATTTTTTGTGTATCTATTGTAGGTTTCTGGTTTGTGGTTAACATGAGGTTCATATATATTGACCTATATATGTATATATATCAGTCTATTTTAAGCAGCTGATTGTCACATAAGTTCAAATGCATTCTAAAAGCACTACATTTTGACTCTCCCCTGGTTTTATGTTTTTGACGTCATAGTTTACATCTTTTTATTTTGGGTATCCCTTTTGTGTATTGTAGTTATAGTTGATTTTACTACTTTTGTCTTTTAACCTTCATACTACCTTTTTAAATGGCAATCCACTGCTTTTACTATGTATTTGCCTTTACCAGTGAGGTTTTTTTCTTTCATATATTTTCTTATTTCTAGTTATGACCTTTTCTTTTCTGCTTAAAGAAGACACTTTAACATTTCTTGTAAGCCCATTTTAGTGGTGATGAACTCCTTTAATTTTTGCTTGTCTGGGAAACTCTTTATCTCTCTTTCAATTCTGAGTGATAATACCCTTTCCATGTAGAGTATTCTTGGTTGTAAGTTTTTTCCTTTTAGCACTTTAAATATATCATGCCACTCCCCTCTGGCCTGCACAGTTTCTGCTTACAAAATCAGCTGATAATCTTATGGGGGTTCCCTTGTATGTGACTAGTTGCTTTTCTCTTGCTGCCTTTAAGTTTCTCTCTTTATCTTCAACTTTTCCCATTTTAATTATAAAATGGCTTGATGTGGATCTATTTGGGTTCATCTTGTTTGGGACTCTCTGTGTTTTCTGGATGCACCTGGATGTCTGTTTCCTTTCCCAGGTTAGGGAAGTTTTCAGCCATTGTTTCTTCAAATGAGTTTTCTGTCCCTTTCTGTCTCTCTTCTCCGTCTGGGATCCCTATGATGTGATTGTGAGTATACGTAATGTTGTCCCAGAGGTTCCTTAAACTATCCTCATTTTTTAAAATTCTTTTTTCTTTGTGCTATTCTGACTGAGTGATTTCCACTATTCTGTCTTCTATTTCACTGACCCATTCTTCTGTATCGTCTAATCTGCTGTTGATTCCTTCTCATATATTGTTCATTTCAGTTATTGTATTCTTCAGCTCTCATTGGTTCTTTCTTATATTTTCTTTTTATTGAAATTCTTACTGTGTCCCTCCATTCTTCTCCTGAGTTCAGTGAGCATGTTTATGACCATTACTTTGAACTCTTTGTCCATTAAATTACTTATTTCTATTTCATTAGGGGTTTTTTTTCTGGGGTTTTATCTTGTTTTATTTGGAACACATTCCTTTGTCTCTTTATTTTCTTTGACTTTCTGTGTTTGTTTCTATGAATTAGATAAAACAGTTACTTCTCTGGTCTTGAAGGAGTGGCCTTGTGTAGAAGCATCCCCTGTGTAGACTGCATATGCTGGTGGCTTTGGCAGGCTCTCTGGAGTGGACCAGGCATGGACTGGGGGGTTCCGGGGTGCACTACGCCAAGGCCACCCTAGTGGGGGCTGGAGCTTGCATGGGCACCAGCTGGGGGGGTCCAGGGCATACAGCATCAGGGTTACCTTTTGGGGATAGTTGGAGCTGGTGTGGGCCAGGTGCCTGGGCACTCTGGGGCAGACTTGGCAAGCTGGTTAGAGCTCCTGGATCATGTTCCCACCCACGCTATCAAGGTGGAGAGGGAATGTAAAAAATGGTGCTCACTGGCACCTCCAACCCCAGAGAGAGTTCCAGCAGTTCCCTACTTGTTTGGTAAATGCTATAGGTTGGTAAATGAATGTATTGTCTAGGTGCCCTTTAAACCATTGTTTTTTTGCTGTGCTGCAGGGCAAGTGAGACTGCGTGTAGGACCCTCAGTGATATCCATCCCTATTGCAGGTGGTCACATAAGGGTAGGGGCTTGCACTGAAACTGTGTCTCCATTTCTCCTACTAGTCTCTGTGGTGCCTTTATCATTTCTTGTGCAGAAGCTGTTGGTTCAGCTCTCAGCTCTTCTTCAGGGGGAATTGCTGTGTATGTAGGTGTAGATTTGGTGTGTCCGTGGGAGGAGGTGTTCATGGTCTTCCTATGCCACCATCTTGTACCCTCTTCAATACAGACTTTCATGTATTAAGTTCTCTTAAAGGAAAAGCCAGTTTTTGATAAACTTAAAATTTTAAAACTCATATTTTCTTAATATTTTATCATGTCTTGGATGGGTTTATCTATTTCCTACAAAAAAAAATCTGGCACATATTGTCTTATTAATTTTCCAAAAATAGAAAGTATTAAAAAGGGTGTACAAATTCAATAATCCTTAAAGCCCTGTGGTTATGAAATGATCAACTACACAAGTAAGAAGGCTCAAAAGCACAGTAATGAGAAATGTTGGTTATTTGTATTTAAAAGATAATTTTATGTTTTCAGAGTTTTCTCAAAATATGAGAAATGAGAAAGTGTTTTGTGGGCTTTACATACCTTATACAGATAGTACAAACTCCCTTTTTTCCTGTCATGGTGATAACTTTAGGCAGCCCTGATACTAGATGTGACCCTTTCTTTGTATTAGTCATTACTTTACCATTTTATTTGCCTCTCCATTATCAGACAGGATGCTTGGACTCTGGCTTCATCACAAATGAACCCCATCAACTCCCCCATGACACACTACTTGCTGGAAGTATTTGGCTATTTTTGATAAATTGGTCAGTCTTGTGAAATACTTCCCTAAGCTGAAGTTCTGGAACTCGTCAGGTGTCGTCTCTGACAGTCAGGTCTTCCTTTGGCTCTCAGACTACCCAACTGGCTGGGGTAAAGCCCATATCCTCCCACAAAGCGTGCTTCTTTTAAAATTCAGATCTATTGGCTTTGGGCACTAAAAAGTAATGCTCTTGCACTTTCTGTGAGGTCAGAGCTGAGTAATCTCTTGGGGATGAGTAAACTTTTAAATATTGGAGGACTAACAGTTCCAGGGATCAGTGTGCATTTCGCAATTTATAAGAAAGATCAGAGGAGTACAGTGTCCCTTATGACTATATTTGAATGTAGGAAGGCCCAGATTAGTTTTTTCCTTCTTGTGAATTAGTCTAGAGGTTGGCATCTCACTCCTCCCCTCAGGTCAATCTGTCAGTTTGTGTGTAGAGCAAATCTCTCTTCACAAAAGAGGTATGGCTTCTGAGTTACATCAGCACTTAATCACTATTATTATATGTGATTGAAGGCAGGGAATTATGACGGGGTCTTGGGTGATTGTCATCCTTCCACTTATAAAACTTTTGGCAAAGGGATTAATAGGTACCCTGTTGAGTTGAGGCAGAGTTGAGTTCTTGAAAACAGGATCCTGTTCATAGGGTTTAAATCTCCCAGCCAACATGGGAAAAATAGGTTTGAAAAGTAACATCTAGGGGCCGGCCCGGTGGTGCAGCGGTTTAGTTCGCGCTTGGCAGCCCGGGGTTCGCGGGTTCGGATCCTGGGCGCCCGCCGACGCACTGCTCGTCAGCCACGCCGTGGCAGCATCCCATATAAAGTAGAGAAAGATGGGCACGGATGTTAGCCCAGGGCCAGTCTTCCTCAGAAAAAAAAAAAAGTAACATCTAATTTATTCTTAAATATAGTTAGAAGGTCTGATTTTATTCATGTTCCCACAAAAGTCATTAGGGCTGCTCTCATACTAAGAAATAGAGATATATAAGTCTCAAAGAGTGGTTTCCAAACTTTGTTCTATGTTAAAACACCTGAAGAGCGTTTACAACTCCTGATGCCAAGTCTTTACCCGACACTAATTAAATTGGACTGCCTGGGGTTGGGTGTCAGACATCAATAATTTTTAAAGATTCCCAGGAGCATGCAATGTGTAGCAAAGTTTGAGAACCTGGGTTCTCTACCACACTTGAGCTTTTCTTCCCTTGCCTCTTTAGCTCAATTGTTCTCAACCTGACTGCTCATTAGAATCACAAGTCATCTTAAAAAATCCCACTCTGATTCATTTGGTCTAGGGCAGGGTGTAAGCATCAGATATGTTTAGCTGTTCCTCAAGTGACTCTAATGTGCAGCCATCTTGGAGAATCACTGGATTAGCTGATCATATAAAGAGGTAGGATAAGCTGGGTCCTTTAGCCTTTTTCTGGCAGTTAAGAGCTTTCTACATTTTTAAATACTGTCCACTAGCTTTGTTGAATGAATTTTCTTCTTCAGTTCACTAGGCTGTAAAGTCCAACCATTTTCCTGAATCCATTGGTGACAGGATTAACCAATAAAATGCAGGACAGCAAGTTAAATTTGATTACAGCTAAACAATGAATAGTTTCTTAGTACAAGTGTGTTCATGCAATATTTGGGATGTATAATAACAACGATTTACTGTTTATCTGAAATTCAAATTTAGCTCGTGTCCTGTATTTTTATTTGCTACATCTGGCGATGCTAATTGGTGGGAGAGCATGGCTCATTCTTGGAAAAATCAGCAGCTGAATTCAGGGAGTGTTCCATCCTTTTAATCTTCAGGGTTTATGGTCTGTCTTTTAGCTCTTAGCCCTTCTAGCTGCAGAGGTGGTAGATAAAAAGGCATGAGCAATTTGGGGATTAAAAACTGCTTAAAATCCCCCAGTGAGCCAAGAAGAACCACAATTTTCTTTTGCTATGGTATCGTTGGGTGACCAGCAGGGGAGGAGTATAGGAGATGAGGGTGTCATTGTGCAAGAAAATAGAATAGGGGAAGAGGGAAGACCTGAATCTTGAGGATAAGCTTTGGTTCCAGGAACTCCAGTTTTCCACTCTCAAAATGATTGCCATTTTGAGCTTTTTCTGTGACTTTCAAGTACTTCAGACTTGCTTTTTTTCCCCACGTTATTTCTTTTTAGTCTATCTGAATATCAGATGCTTGCTGCTTTGGCTGGAGTTGAGATAGTTTCCAGGTGAAACTGTTCTCACAGCTTACTGAGTCTGACTAATGGAAACTTAGGAAGTCCCTGACAATCTCGTAAGAACCCCCTCATCTCAAGAGGCTTCTCAAGCAGTCTGGATGCCTTTCAGCCTCATCCTCTAAGGAATGTTCACCACCAGCTGATTCCTGAAATTTCTTTCCTCCCTATCCTCCACCCAAATAGGCTTTGAACTGTAAATAAAAGTCATGGGTGGATGTATTTCTTGGCCAATAGCAGGCTCTATACAAAGGGAAAAGGAGTGAGGTTTCACGATAATTCCCAGAAAGCAGGTGTTGTAATGATTTTACCAAATTGGAACCTGACATTTTGATGAACAACTCTTGAGCACCCCTCATAATTTTCTCCATGGAGGAGATAGGCAAACAGGTAATACGTCAAATTCCCCTTAGCTGGTCCAAGCTTACTAATGGAAGGAGATGAAACAGGTGAAGCACATTAACTTTTAACCTGTTAACATTGACTTTTTTCACTAAGCATTAGATGTTTAAAAGGGAAATGCACACTGGCAGAAAGGAGACAAGACAAAGGGTGATAGAAAGGGGCTGAAAGCTGGCCTGCATCGTGGAACATATTTGCAAGCCAGCTGGGCCCACTTTGCACAGATGTTTTTGTAGGAACGAGAGGGAGGAGCAAGTGTTCTAATATTCAGCACATTAGCAAAGCAGTGGAATATCTTTTTCTGTGATGCCCCTCCTTTCTCCTGGCTGGAGGTGGGGGTTGGTGGATCAGTGGCTTTGGGATAATTTTATTGTTCAACCTGAGTTCAAGGAAATTGCATCCATCGATAGGCTTTTTTCCAAGTTCATTTA
Source organism: Tapirus indicus (assembly GCA_031878705.1). Taxonomy (NCBI): domain Eukaryota; kingdom Metazoa; phylum Chordata; class Mammalia; order Perissodactyla; family Tapiridae; genus Tapirus; species Tapirus indicus. The sequence goes on along the minus strand of CM062925.1, from coordinate 80,717,685 downwards.
AAAGGGGTTAATTAATTTTTTTAGGATGCCAACTCTGAAAACCAAAGAGCTCCATGTTTATTCACCCGTGAATAAAACAATCCAATCATCATCGGCTATTTTATTCATAAGTGAGAAAACATGTAGCTATTCGGAGACAGTACTTTCAAAATTGATCTCCCTGGGTCTAAATGTTGAGCTCATTTTTGGGCAATGTGGATTAGGTCCTGCCTTTCCCAGATGGTTGGCTTGGTCTTCCACTTTTTGCCTGAATGCTTCAGCAGCGTGTCTATGCAGCATGCATTCCAGAAAACGGAGGAAGTTGATTTTCTGTATAAGTTGGAGGTTTGCAAATTGGTGGCCTACCATTGTGCTGTTTGGCCCACACAGTGCAGGAAAGAAAAAAAAAAACCTCATAAACTAACTTTGAGCCAAAATTAGAAACTTGGGAATTTACACACACACACACAAATCTGCTTGCCAGCTTCTCTTAAAAAATTGGAAGATTTGGCTATACTGTGCCCACATTCCTCATGCCAGCAATCTGGTGGATCCTTGTATTTTATACTGGGCACACATTTGCCAGTTCACCACTGTCACTTTATTATCAGGTTTGCTCTTTCAGTGAAATGGGTCAGATATAAGGAGACATTTATATTACCTATATATGTGGTTCCCATGTGCATTTGAATTGCCCATCCATGATTTGAGGCAAGACTAGATTATATTATTGCTCTGACATCCTCCAAGCTGATTCTATGATCTTCTCTTTTATACAAATGGAGTTCTTAATATTGTTATAGATTATCTGATACTTTGCTTGAGGAAAGAAATTGACTGTATTGTAGCTCTAAAAGTCACTTCTGTCCTATTTCAATTTAGTCTGCTTAGAGCATGAATGAATTTATGACTGACAGAATAACTCTTAAGTTGATTTCTTCTTTAGCTGTGTTTTTATTGATGGAGCATTAAAGTGATCGTCTGGATAAGCTCATCTATAAATGAAAACAGAAATTAGTCATTTAAATGTTCAGAAGCGGTTGCCTATACAGGTAAAATCTAGTGAAGAAATGCTCAACTGTTGACTGCATCTAGTATCAGACAATTTTAACACAAGAAGGCTCTTAGGGACAAAATCTGACCCCTTTGTTTTACAGATAAAACTGAACCTAAGAGAGGTAAAGTGACTTATTCTGAATCACACTATAGGTTGGTGTCAGAGCTGGCACCCAAACCCATCTCTTTTGACTTTAACCAAGGCCAATGTTATTTGTTATCCTTAATGCCTCCGATTACATAGATATAATTTCAGGTTTATTTCTCAGTTTTTATTGTTGCTTACTGTTTATTGCAATAAGCATTATTTACAATAAAAATTATAATAACATTGTCATAGCTATATAATTATAATTATCATAATTGTGTATGATGAAATTATAAATCATTTCATAGGTACTTTTCTTGAAGGTATGAAGATGACCGTTAATAATGAAAAATTTATATTTTAATAAAAAAGGCTTCCAAACAAAAGATGTTAACAATCGTTATTTTTGCATGACTTTGGATGGCTTCCCCCACTTCTTTCTTTTTATTATCTGTGTTCCAAATTTTCCCTAATGAATCTATATCACTTTTATAACTGTTAGAATTTTTAAAACAGTTATAAAAAAGAAACAAAGGCAAATCCAGTCTGATAAAGACATGAAGCATTTATGGGAAATTAAAATGTTCTCACACCTCATTCATTCCTATGAGTGGAATGTAAAGACCATTTCCTGTGACTCAAATATGCACACACAAAGAGACAGGATTTGACATTTTCCCATAGTGAAAGAAAAATGTCTGGTGGCCGTGATTGTAAGGGGCGGGCATGTGCTGAGGGCCACAACCTAGAACGCATTCCAGGCTGAGTAACACTGACTTTAAAATTAAAAATCTAGCAGTTCCAAACTCTCTCAATTATGATCCCTTCACAGTGTCTGGCTAATCGCCTTAGCCCAATCTTCTAGTTACGAATTTTTATTTTCTCAGAAAATTTGAAAGGTAAGAATTCGAATTTTGATTTACTTTTGTCTATGTTAGGGAACTTAAGGAAAGGAAAGTTAGCACTGACCTCTCTCCTAAAGGCTACTGCAACAGCTGTGTGGTTACCAGGGAATGAGTTTACTTGGATGGAGAGAGGAAATACTTCTTTATAAATAATCTGTTTTTACTGCTCCTGTTTCTGGGAAACCTGATACATACAATGCACCTACACTTGGAGGTCAAGTTCCTACTGTGTTTTTATTAAATATTGGACTGTTTTATGTGTTATTGTAATCGCTGAGTTTGAGACCTGAGTGATTAAGGAGCTTCTCCGTAAGGAGCTTGCCTCTCTGTCTTGGTCTCTCCTCTCTTCTCTCTCTCTCTGTATTTTGAAAATATTAAGTTTTTAAATATGGCTCACTCTACTTTCTTATGCGCCTTAATTTCAATTTCTTAATAAGGTGAAGCACCAGAGAATGTTGCATAGCTCAGTGGTGACCAATCAGTCAAACTCCTCAGTACTTGAATGTCTCCTCTGCAAAGCCGGGATGCTTGGGGGAAAACCATTGACAAGTAGATCCAATGTTTTGTGTCTGTGAGGGAGGCACTGTTTTACATACTTTCCCTTCATCATGGAAGAGACATAAGCCCATCTTACAAAAGGATATTTTAGAACCCTGGAGAAAAAATTTTAATTCTGAATCTCGATAAAATATTGCATCAACGTTTTGTGTCAGCAGTTATCTCTAAGAGGGACTACTCCCTTTTTAAAATGTTGGTATGTTTCTAGGTAAGTCATGGCCTCTTTTAACTTAAATCAACGTTAAAACACACGCACACACACACACACACACCCTCCCTAATCTGCATCTATGGACCTTCCTGTTATGGTTGGATGTGGCACTGCTGTTGCTGGTGGAGTTGGACAAAAGGTTCCTTCAGGCAAAGCTAGTGACATTTCACATGATGTAGGCATGAAATCCCCTCCCTCCTGTTTCCCCACTAAGGGTTTTGGTAAAGTACACTTTCTCATTTCCTCAGAGTCAGGAGTGGTGAGCCATGGTTTCAGGCTGGGGTGGCAGAGGCCATGACACACAGACAGGGAAGTACTTGATGTAACAAAGAGCACCTCGGCTTAGAAGGAGGAGTAATTGAAAAATCCCAGGCTGCTCCATGCACTTCTCAGGTCACTCCTGGAAACAAGCTTCATAGTCAGAATCCCCTTCCCTCACAAGTCTTCTTGCTTCTCACCCTGCCGTGACCCAGGTATAAAACAAGACATGTTTACAGTTGCAGATGGTGAGGAAGATTCCAGAGGGGAACTTTACCACAAGTTTTGGCTTCTTTTGAAAGTCTTTAGAAATAACTTTTCAGATAGTTGTTGGTTTGAAATACTACTTAAGTTGAAGAATGAGTGAACTTTTCCTATTACCTTACGGTTTATGAAGGACTTACAGGTACATTGTATTATTTAGTAGAAGAAAATAGGGGAGTTCCCCCTGTGGAAAATGGGTCATGCAATTGAGTCATATCCCTGATTGAGGATGGGGTATTAATTGTCAGTACAATGTGCGAATTTGGGAGAGAGAAACTTGGACAGGCAATGTTGAGAGAACATGACTGGGGCAGCACACAGCTCTGAATGTCCCAGCCTGCCACTGCGGGATGGGAAAGTCCTGCCACTGGAGACAGGCAAACCTTGATTCTAACCTCAGCATTACTTTACTGGGAGTAGTCTAAGAGTGGAGGCTTTGGAGCCACATTTCTTGGATCTATATTCTGCTTTTACTACTTATTGTATGACCCTGGGCAACTTCCTGGTGTTTCTGTTTTCTTGTCTCAGAATGGAGATAATAATACCTCCTGGTGCATAGTGTTGTAAGGATTAAATGAGATATGATATGCAATGTGATTGGAAAGGTGCTGGCACATTGTATGTCTTTAGTAAATTATAGCCATTATTACTAAATGTGTAATCTTAGCAAAGGCCAGTCACATGACTGCTCCCTATCTCAGTGTCCCCATATATAAAAGGGGAGAAGAGAATTATTGAAAGGATTAATTGAGAGTATGTGTTTTGTTAATTTAATTTCAACCTTTTTATTTAAAAAATTACAAACACACACAAAAGTAGAGACTAATGTGACTTGAGTCTCTGGTTCCACCTGTAAGGAACTTAGAAGTCACACTCTGTCCTAACAAGTAAAAAGCTGAACAAACTGAAAAATTAATAACTCTTCTAGGATCTCTAAGAGAGGGGAGGATGCAGGGCAAACCATTGCCCCCAAGGAGAGACAGCCTGGTGAATACAGGGAGACATGGCTATCTGGAGCAGAGACTCAAGAGTGGATACTGCTACAGGAACCAGTGCGGGTCAGGAAACCTGAGCTGTAACTGATGAATTGCTCAAGTGGACAAGTCTGAGCACTAAAATCTCTGAGGGGCCCAGGTACCGGAGGGAGAGCGAGGGTGGGGGGCATAATAGTGTGAGATTTACCTCCAGGAGCTCCACCAGGTTCCCACAGTAAATATCAGGGAGGAGAAAGGAACCTTTTTGAAATACACCAGAGCACTGTGTTCTTAACAGGGCCGGCCCTCAGGAGAAACTAGTTAACCAGAGCCTAACCTGCAGGGGTATTATCAGAGTTTAACTGACCTCAGGAAGGGAAATACTCAACTCCAGCCAGCTCTAGCCATTCTGTCCCACCTAAGAGGGGAGAAAATGCCTGAGAAACACTTGCACAATTCACAGTCCAGAGAAATAGGCTCATTGAAAGACTGAAGCCTGATCATAGGACTACAGGATATTTCCCCTCGCCCCACACCTCACCACCGCATTACTAAGGGCCTATTTACAGCTATGCCTTTAACCTGGTACATCACGTCTGGCTATCAAGAAAAAATTACAAGTCATACCAAAAGTAGACAAAAAATACAAAACATAGCAATTTGAGGAGACCAAGCAAGCATCAGAACCAGACATGGCAGGGATTTGGAATTATCAGACCAGGAATTTAATACAACTATGATTAATATGCTAAGGGCTCTCATGGATAAAGTAGACAGCATGCAAGAACAGATGGGCAATGTAAGCAGAGAGATTGCAATCCAAGGAAAGAACCAAAAAGAAATGCTAGAGAGACTAATGTAAATAACCCCATGTGCCCATCATCAAGTTTTAACAATGATCACTTTTTGCCATTTTTGTTTCAACTATTGCCCCATCAGTCTTTTTCTGGGACTTTTCAAACACATTGTAGACATCATATTATTTTAACTATAAATTCTTCAGTATGCTGGTGTAGCAGATTATTTGCGAGATGGCCACAATGGTTCTTCTGTGTGCAGTCCCTTTGCAGTGTGACTTTGTGGCTCCTCCCGTTGGGAGAAGTCTATTTCTGGTCTTGTGAGGTGCCTTGACTAATGTGGCAAAAGTGATGTTGTGGGATTCTAAATCCAGGTCTTGTAATTCCTAGATAAAAGAATTGTTCAGCTGAGCCCAGTCTAAGTTGCTGACCTTACAGAATAGTGAGTAAATAACAGTATTAAGTTTTGAATGGTTTATTATGCAGCAATAGATACCTAACACAGTGATGATTTTTAAACACTTCATACATAACAGACATGAAACTTTCACCATCCTGACCAGGGGACTGAACTTAAAAGGCATAAGACATTTTATAACTCTGAGGGAGAGTGGCAGTGTGCTAGAGTCAGTGTGGAAATAGTATTCTATGACATTCATTCTAACTATGAGCCTTTTGTGGCTGAATTAGGTATTCCAGCTTAAAGTCCAAGGGATGCTGATCCTTGATCCAAGCTTTATTGGGTCACAGTCTCTTCTGAAAATCTGATGAAATCTGCAGAACTTCTTCCCAGAAAAAAAAATGCACATGTACACAGCCTCCCTTGCCCCCCCCCCACACACACTAAAAGTTTGCTTACATCATGGGGGCTCATGGACCAGTCAATACACAGATACAGTTAAGAAAATCTAACCTTGGGTGAGCAGACCCTTACTTGCCTCCCCAGGGCTGAGTAGTCAACTCTAACTGCCAAAGAATCTGTGTATGACTATTTGCCAGGCATTTGTTTCCATTGCTATTGCTGTTGCAGCTACTGGCGAATGAGGAGGAACTGTTGGTATGTGTTTTTGGCTAGATTTCAGGTTTAGAGCCTGGAAGCTTCTAGACTAGTGTTTGGTTTAACCAGATTTGTTTCAAGGCCTTTTGAAGCTTTTAGCTCGTTCTTCCCACTCTCACCCGACTTTCCTTTAGCCCAAGCTCTGGGCAATAGAACGCTCAGGAACTTGGCAGCTCCCCAGCAGAACCTCAGCAGCCGCACCTTACCAAGTTGCTGGCGCTGTCCGATGTGCTGGATGCTTCCATACGACTTGGCTGTGCATTTCTTGAAGATTGTCGTTGATAATTTATTAGGCTTGTGTAGACTATAAATATTTACCTTGGTTCATATTTTACCACTGCTTGATTGTTATCTATGCTGTTTACCACACGCTAGTTTGTTCATCATCTTATTGATGGACATGGCCAGCCCTTTGACCATTGAGTCCATCCCTTGCTAATACTCCATAGGGTCCAGTATTCTCCAGGAATAGACAAGGATGGAAGGGAAAAAGGACATGCTGAAGACTAGGAAGCCAGCCCCAAACTCAGGTGAACTGAGAAATTGGAATACCATTAAGATTGATATTGAAGTAACTTTATTGTTGGTAAGAAAGATAAATGAAAGGCATTGATTATTAATAAATCTAAAGTAGTGCCCACTCCACATCACTCATCACTCTCTTTCCCTTACTTTGCTTTATTCTTTATAATAGCACTTTCCACCTTGCAAAATAATATGCATTTATTTGTTTATTGTTTGCCTTCCTCCATTTTAATGTAAGCTCCATTAGAACACAGCCTTTGTTATATCCCCAGAACAGTGACTGCCACATAGTAGGTGCTCAGTAATTATTTTTTGAATGAATGGTTCAACAATTGAATGAACTAATGTTAATAAATTGGCATCTCTCAAAATTCTTCCAACATTGGTATGTGTAAGAATCCCCTGGGGAGGGCCTTTAAAAAATGCAACTATCTGGTCTATATCTTTAGAGACTGTCATCATTAGTATGAGAATTGAATTCCAGAATCAGGTATTTAAGCTCTTCATGTGATGCTGAGGTAAGTGGTCCTAGGCAAGTGTTTTTAAAAAGCTTCCTTAAGGGACTTATATTTCTTCCGAAGATGTATACCAGGAACACTTAGCATAACAGTAGAGTTCCATCCTTTGCCCCTGGCAATTTGGAACAAATAAAAATATAATCAAAATTTTAAAGTAATCAAATAAATAATTCAGTAACTCATTCACATTTAAAATAATTTTCTTCCTGTTTTTGTCCCCCATCTTTTCACTATGTCCCTTTTTGTAGGTTTTTCTGAGATAGATATCTCACAAAGGATGAAAATGTCTCTCAACTAGATATTTCTTTCAAACTGAGAAAAATTTGGTAGCAGTCATTGAGAATGTGAAAAGAAATGTTTGGAAAATTGTCAGACTCACTTTTGCCACTGGAGTCTTTAAAGAACATATAGGTCAACCAACACCTATAACGAAAAATCAGTTAAGCCTTGAAGGATACAATCAAGTAATTCATTAAAAATAAAAAGGAATATGAATGGTTAAAAACATTGGATTTTTTAATGATCAAAGAAATGCAAATTTAAAGAGTAATGAGATTTTTCACTGACCGCTTTGCCAAAATTAATATCTAGCGTTAAAAATGGTATAGAAAAGCAAGCAGTCTTAGACAAAAACAAGCACTTTTACATGACCTGGAACAAGTTTTCTGAAGGGCAGCTTGGAAGTAAGTGTCAAAATTTTAAATGTGGATATCCTTTGGCTCAACAATTACATTTGAGGGAATATATCCTGAGGAAATTATTGGACATGTGTCTGAAGATGTATTTTCAAGACTATTAATAGATGGGCCATTTATAAAATCAAGTATTTTGAAACAATATTAATATCCACCAGTTCAGGATTAATGAAATTAGTTGACATATTTCCATACAATAAAAATAGCTGACATTTATTGAGCACTTACTATTTGCCCGACACTGTGCTAAGTTTCTTATAGGGATTAACTCATTTCATTTTTACAACAATCCTCTGTGTAGATAGTATTATTATCTCATTTTAAAGATGAGGAGAGTGAGGCACAAAGAGGTTGAGTTACTTGCCCAAGGTTATGCAGCTGGTAAGTGGTAGAGTTGGGGGTGACACCCAGGCAGTCTGGCTTGAGTCTGCACTCTTAACCCCTACATATGGGATATAATACAGCAACTACATGGAAAGAGGACAGAGATACATATTCGGTAGAGGAAAGTAGATTTCAGAAGACTCTAACATAGTTACAGAAATAATGGAGCGGAGGAAGGAAGAGTATACGTAGAATGCTTAGAAAAATATTTGAAAGGATATATACCAAATATATTATATCAGGGTGACTTTTAGGATTCTTGTTCAATAAGCTTGTGTTTATTTTATAATTAGAATAGACATTTTTTTTTTAAATCAGCCAACTTTTAGCCTTAACTTGTGTTGACAATTGTTGAGGCATTCCTGTTTGACATGCTTGGTGTTGGTTTTCCCTGTTAAAATTTCCTACAAACCAGTACCTTCCTAAAGTTCAATTATTCAATAGTTCAATGTTGGTTCCACATCTATATTTTAGTGAAACCCTAGATATAACTATCCTGGGAGTTGTACTTAAGGAGATATGTAAGGCTATAAAGATATAATACTGAAATGATTGTAGTAGACACGGTTACTTGGCTGACCCAAGAGTCATTGAAGGGATGTCCACTCTGCAAGCTGGAGAAGCTGGATGATCACTTTTGCAGCCACCCTTGGATCTAGAGTTGGCCTTGTGACACATGGGACCAAAGGGGCTGGCTGCTGCAGGAGCTTCTACAAAATACATTGTTTTCCTGGCAGAAAGATCAAACCTAACTGGCACTACTACCTTGTCCCCCAAGCTGTTCAGCCAGTTGTGAGGGTATGATTTTTGCAGTTGGAGCAGCCATTTCGTGAACTTGAGACTAAAGTGAGGGAAGGATCAAGAGATAGTCTGACTCTAACATGTGGTGCCGCTGAACCAAAGCCAGCTGAAGCCTACCTCCAGCCTTCTTGTTCTGTGGGAAAAAGAAAACCTTATTTGTTTAAGCCACTGTTAACTCTTTTATTAGTTGCAGCCAAGCATATTCCCAATGGACACAGTGCTCAAAATGCTGAGTTATTATTCTTTCTTGCATTAAAAAAATGTTTTCTATCTTACCTTGCATAGAAATCTTCTTTGAATCATTCTCATGGAATCCTAAAAGACTAAAATTAGAACTTAATTAGAATTAGAATTCATCTTGTTAAATTTCTTCTTTTTACATACAAAAAATTTAATATTTAGGGAGGGTAAATGATTAGCACACAGTTATATGACTAGTGGTTATTTTCTTTTATAAACATTTTCAGAACTTTACATGGTGATGCCTTCAGGTGGCTATTTCTGTTGACTATAAGTCATAAGGTATATGAAGTATAAGATGATAGACTATGAACATCCTTCAGCACCTCAATAGATAAACTCTCTGACAAGAAATATATCTACTCCTTACCCTGACCATTGGAAATGCTAGCTGATGAATCTGCAGAAGATATGAATGGAAGAATGCTTGCCTGGGTGTGTTGATAGCTGTTCTTCATCATAAGCACTTAAAGAGTCACTTTGTTGGATGATTTTTGTCATTGAGATAGGCTGAGATGTGCAAGCCTATGGCAGCCGGCACAGCAATGAACTCATTATTTTTGTCTAAAAGGAAAGCTCAGCCTGTGCTGGAACATCTCTTTGGAATATCTGTATCACTCACAGCTAATGGGTCTGGACTTGCCACTTATGTTTCCAAAGTGGATTCCAGTGGTATAATATCATTTTAGAATGAAGCTTAAAAAGGAAGAAGGTGGACTCTGAGGATACAATATAGAACCGCATCCACACGATGTTTATTCTAATAACTGCATTTGAATGTGTACCAAGGAGATCTTTTTCTCATGGCCAAGCCATAAAATGACCCAAAAAAATCAGAAGACAGAGCTATAAGCTATATCCCACACCCTTGTGAGTCAGCTCTCAGCTCAAAAGTTACGTCCAGTGGAGCGTTCCTTGATCCCTCAGTCTGAGGCAGCCCTACAGCCACTCTAAGATATCACTCCATTTTAATTTCTTCTAGGCTCTTTGCATCATCTGATAATTATGTTATTAATTTTGTTCCTTGTTCAATGTCCCTCTCCCCTCACTAGCATACTAGATCAGAGGCAGCGGGACCCACTCTGTCTTGTTCACTGTAGCATCCTCAGTGAAGATGCCAGGTCCCAGAGTAGGAGTTCACTAAATATTTGTTGAATGAAGGAAAGGAAGACTATGATGCCTTCTCTAACTACTTTGGCCACTTAATCAAGTCAATAAATTGTCTTTTAAGGGTGAGTTGCAAGATGGATTCTCTCTTTTCAGTTTTGGTGATGGTATTGATTAGTGTTAGCCAAGCACTTAGTCACCTCGGTCTGAAGAGTTACAATATAAATATGTGGAAAAAAATATTGGAGCAATTAGAACTAGCACATGCCTTAGTCATAATAAAATTTGTGTGTGTGTGTATACATGTAGGCCAGGTTTATATAACTTGCTTTGCCTGAGTGGTTAATGGTCTGGGTTACTGTGGAAAAGATATAGTTTTTAAATTGTGCCAGAATTATACAGATATTTTCACGTTTCACTGCATAATATGTTATACAGATATTTTCACAACCTTCAACTGATCCTGTGTTTTGTGCATGCATACACATTGATCTGAGGCTCCAATACAAAAAGCATTGAAACCAGGCCAGCATTAGCCTTGCTTAGGAAACCAGCAGGGAGCTTGATGGAAAGGAAACCTAGGTACCTGCAACTACTACGTAACAGGAGCAAGAGCTTGACACTATGCCTTAGAGAGAAGAGCTTGTAGAGAGCCCTGAAGCACCCCACCCACCCGCGGGTTGGAAAGTTGTGTGGGATGTGGTGTAGCAAGAGCATTATTCAGCTGCAAAAAGCAGCTAAGCTGCCAGCAAGCTGAATTTTCAGAGAAAGATAAAACGTTAATTACAGATGTCAAGATTAGAGTTTGCTTTTTCTGCAAATTCCATGGAGTCACTAAGCAACTTGATCTTTGAATTCCCAAGGTACTAAAAATCTACAGAGAAGAGATTGTTATCTTAATGTTGCAAGAATCCCCACCTTGAGCACTGCCAAGTAAAAATGTAGCTTAATGATGCAGACTACAAGGAATATTTCTGGGTTTTTTTAGAGAGCTGACATTTAAACACAATTTAAGCTGATAATTATAACTGTAAATTCTTCCAAAATTCTATGAGTATACAAGGTGCTTGCCTGAGCTTAAAGAAACAACTGTGTAATCACCAAAATTGGATTTTGATTTTAAAAGCCTTTCCACATACTACTTTTTAAAAGTATTTGTCATTTTCAAAGTGCTTGTCATTTTAACAGAGAAGCACTTCCCAGGAGAGGAATTGGCTCCTGGAAGGCAAAAAGCTGAGTCCTCATATCTGATATTCATACATGAAAAGTCACCTTCTCCTCTCTTTTTGCCCCAGTCCATTAATACTGGTCACAGAGGATCCTTGGGAACAGAATGCAGAGTAAATTGTCCAAGGTTTGGGATAAGTTACCAATGTCCAAGAAATATCTGTTTGTTAGAGAGAAAATGTTATTGTTGTGTGTATAGACTCTCAGGCCACAGAGATGCAGGTGTACAAGAAATGTAATACTTCATTTTTGTTTTTTAGCACTTACCCTCGTCCTGGTGTTAAGCCCTCATTCTGTTGAGTGGCATAAAACATAAAATTAGTCACTTGTGGGTAAACTCAGAACTTCCAGGTTTAAACTCAGTAAGTTGAGAGGTTTTTTTCTCTCCATCCTTCTTCCAGAGTGGCAGATAGCATCGTGGCATCAGGGAGATGAGCCCACTGCTGGCAATTTACAAATCCCTCTGAAGCACTGGAAATGATACAAAGCCCAGCCAATCTGCTCTGCCTTGGGTAATGTGGTTGGCTGACTTAAGCCCTCTTGGCCCTCAACACTCCATGCAGCCCTCTTTACCTTATTCCTCCAGGCAAGGCCACTGCCTCCCAGGAAGCCACATAAGGTGGGGTACAAGTCCCCCCTACTATCACATCTGAGCATTGTATCATTTCCCCTTTTGCAACAAACACTAGCCCCTTGGCTGAGAGCACCTGACCAGCATCTCACTATTTTGCTCTTCTTTCTGATTGTCTCTTTTCTCCCATCTCAAAAAATGTGTTAATTTTGAAAAACTCAACCTTCAGAAAAGTTGTAAGACCAATATAATAAACATCTATATACCTTTTATTTAGATACACCAATGATTAGCTTTTTGTCTCATTTGCTTTATCTTTTTCTTTCTGTCTACACACACACACACACACACACACACTTTTTTTCTCCTGAATCAATGAAGTGTTCGTTGTCTACCTCATGCCATTTAACCCTGAGATACTTCACCATGTATCTCCCAAGAATAAGGCATTCTTCTACCTTATCACATTTAGGAATTTAATATTGACACAATGCTTTCACTAGTATTACTAATATACATCTATATCCAAAAATTTTCAGTCATCCCAGCAATGTCCCTTATAGATTTTTTTTCCTTTCTAATCTAGGATCCAATGTGGGATCACTAACTGTATTTAGTTATCATGGATCTTTACTCTCCTTTAATTGAGAATATCAGCTCAGAAAATTGGTATCTTGTCAGGGTGCATGGAGGGAGAGGAGGTTGAAGTGGAGAGGGAAAAACTCACTTTGTTCTTTAGGCCTAGCCCTTGATTTTTAAAGCTCAAAAGCCAAGAGATAAATTCTTTTGTCACTATTTGCATTTTGTTCTTAGACACCTATCCTGTGAGCAGTGAGTGACTGCAAAGGAAGGCTGGAGGGAGGAAAAACCATGCCAGTTAACATTACACTTCAATTTACTATCCTGCCCTGATGTTATTGCAGAAAAATGGATTTGTGTCTCCCATTAAAGTGAATTTTTCTCCTTGGGGAGTTTTTGACAGTTCCCCCAGTGTGATCTTGTTCTACCTCACAGAACTCAGCCTCTGGAGGACAATGTTCTTCCCTCTCACCTTGCTCTCTCTTCTGATTCCTTTCCCACTGTTGTATTATTGCAATTGATGCCAGAGACTAAATACTTTTTGTTGGCTTCTTGGAGGGACATTTTGGACACTGAATTTAGAGGGACAATCATGTGCATCAGGTGTGAAATCAATGATATTATAGATGAAAATTTATAGGACCCTGGTGATGAAGTGAATTGCTTTCACACAGGCCTCATGTAGCTAAAAGCATCAGTAGCAGCCTCAAGTTAAGTGCAGCAAGTTAAGAATGCCTTTGCTTTCTGACGGTCGCTGGAACTGTCCTTTGGAGGATGAGCTCAGTTTATTAATTAGAGCTGATGACTGTGAACTTTAAATCAGTTGCAGATTTTCAATATGACACCCTCGCTACTTTTAAGAGGCTTCCATTATAAAGCCAACAACTTTATGACGATGAACTAACAGCCCTTTGTGCTGTTTTAAGCAGTATTTCATATGACATCAGGGAGATGTTGTGTAAATACTTCACTGGTGGAAACACAGAAGAGTAATTACTCTTGTTCAAATAATAGCATAAACAATTGAGCTCAGATTCTGGGATTTACTCAGTTAACTCTTGGAACATGGTTTTCTCCTGCCAGGATATACAGAAAAAGAAACCTTTTCTCTGAAAGATAAGTCACAGAGTGGGAAAAAAGTATTTGCTATGCATCTGTATGATAAAGGAGTTGTATCAGAATATATAAAGAACTCTTGCAGTTTAATAAGAAGGCAAACAACCCAATTAAAAATGAGCAAAAGATGCAAACAACCACTTCAGTTAATAAGCAGAAAAAAGGTGCTAAATAACATTAGTCATCAGGGAAATGTAAACTATAATGAGATACCACTTCATACCCAATAGGATGGCTAAAGTTTAAAAGACTGCTAATACCAAGTGTTAGCGACCCAAATGTCCATCAACATGGGAATATAGTATGTCCATACAATGGGACACGACTCAGGAAAACAGTCAAAAGGAATGAGGCAACAGTGTGGATAAATTTGAAATAATTATGCTGGGTGGAAAAAGCCAGGCAAAGAAGTATATATATTGTATGATTCCTTTCATATAAAATTCTAGAAAATGCAAAGTAATCTGTAGAGACAGAAAGCATACCAGTGAGTGCCTGAGGGTGGGGGTGAGAAGGAGAGGGTGTGAGGGGGATGGATTACACAGGGGCATGAAGAAACTTTGGGGGATGATTCACATGTTTAGCTCTTGATTGTGGTGATGGTTTCACATGTGAATAGATATGTCAAAACTCATCAAATTGTACGCATTTATATGTGAAGTTTATTGTCAGTTACACCTCAATAAAGTTGTTTTTTAAAAAGGAAAGCATAGATTGGGGGAAAATATTTGTAATATGTAAAACTGATAAAGAAATAATATCCAGAATATTAAAAATAAAAAATTTTCCATAGACCAGTAAGGAAAAAAGGCAACCCAATTGGAAAATGAGCAAGTATCTCTAATGGGATATATATCTGACCACAGTAGCACAAAGATAAGAAGGCAGGAGGGAGGAAAATGGAGTGAAAGTGTACTAACATCCTTGAATTTCTTGGGAAGTGGCAAAAGTACTCATTTGTAATTAGATTTAAATATATTCAGAGTGAATATTGTAAGTTTCAGGAAAATCACTATAAGATAATATAAAAATACATGATTAACAGGGCCACCCGGTGGCGCAGCAGTTTAGTCCGCGCTTGGCAGCCCAGGGTTCGCGAGTTCGGATCCCAGGTGCCTGCGGACGCACTGCCTGTCAGCCATTCCGTGGCGGCGTCCCATATAAAGTGGAGGAAGATGGGCACGATGTTAGCCCAGGGCCAGTCTTCCTCAGCAAAAAGGGGAGGATTGGCAACAGATGTTAGCTCAGGGCTTGTCTTCCCCACAAAAAAAAAAAAAAAAACAAACCATGATTAACAAGATAACAGAGAAGGGAAATATAATAACAAAAATACTTTTTTTCTAATGTTCCCCATCCCAAGAGCTCTGAGCTTAACTATTTCCTATCCCTCTCTAACCCTGGTTCAGCGTTCAAAAAAGGACAGTTCTGTAGATTGTTCAGTTTTCTTACTTTTTGTTTTTTTTCTTTTCTTGTTTGGGGTAAGAATTGTGTATGTGTGTGGCTTCTTGGAGGGACATTTTGGACACTGGCTGAATTTAGAGGGACGATCATGTGGATCAGGTGTGAAATCAGTGATATTGTAGATGAAAATTTGCAGGACCCTGGTAATGAAGTGAATTGCTTTCACGCAGGCCTCATGTAGCTAAAAGCATCAGTTTTGGTTTTGTTGTATGCTCAAAGCATAGAATTTTGGTTTTGTTTTTTTGCTGCTGCTGCTTATTACTGCTATTGTTGTTGTTGTTGTTACTATGCCTAATTATTTGCCCTGTGCTAGAGGGAAAATAATGAAAGATGATTTAATCTACTACTTACCCAACGCCCAGGTAAAATACTTAGCTGAGGAGTCTAAAACTCATAGTTTAAATGCATGATGCATGTCTCCTGTGGTTTTATCTGCACTGTGACAGTGTCCTTTTCGAGCAGATAACTGAGAGTTGCTGTATTTTGCTTTCAGGTTTGTTGCAGGGACAAAGAGAGTCCCATCACACTTACATGCTCAAGCTGCCTAATGCAGGCTTTTGCCCTTTAGCCCCACACTCGTTAGTTTTCCTAGTCCTTTCCTGCTCAGTCATGACTGGGGAATGCCAGAGTCAGGTGAGAGATTTTAAGTTTGCAGACTTAAATCTACAATATCTCCACAATAAATTATTATTACTGTTTTATCAAGTTAGCATTTATATCTGTTTATTCACATATTTACTATTGCTCTTCATTACTTCCTGGATCTCCGTGCTTCAGTCTGGGATCATTTTCCTTCCACTTGAATAACTTAACCATATTATTTCTTTTATGGTGAGTCTGGTGCTGACATATACTCTCAGTATTTGTTTGTATGAAAATGTTTTCATTTTGTCTATTTTATTTTATTTTTTGGTGAGGAAGATTGGCCCTGAGCTAACATCTGTGCCAGTCTTCCTCTATTTTGTATGTGGGATGCCGCCACAGCATGGCTTGATCCTGGGTGTGTAGGTCTGTGCCCAGGATCCAAACCCGTGAACCCCTGGCCACCGAAGCGGAGCACACAAACTTAACCACTATGCCACTGGGCTGGCCGCTTGTCTTTATTTTTTAAGGGTATTTTTGCTGGGCATTGAATTATAGATCAACAGTTATTTCTTTCAGTGTTTTCCAGATATACTGCCGTTGTCTTCTGACTTCCATCATTTATGTTGAGAAGTCAGTATCATTTTTGTCTCTTTTATTAGTAATGCATCTTTTTTCTTTGTCTACTTTTCTCCTATTTTTATTTTGAAAAAATTTTAGACTGTAGAAAATTTGAAAAATAATATGATGAAACCCTATATATACTTTACCGATATGCACCAATTTTTAACATTGTTCCACATTTGTTTTCTCTCTCTCTCTCTGCTCCCATATACACAATATATATGTTCATATATATATATATATATATATATATATATATATACCTACGTTAGATCTTTGGGAATATAGTGCAGATGGCTTCCTTGTTGACCTTTGGGTTTGTAAGTTGGGTTTCCTGGGAAGCTAACTCTGAGGACTCTGCGACAGAGTTTGTTATGCAGGATGTTTATTAAAGAGTTCCCTTGGAATGAAGACTTGTGAAAGGGAGGGGAAAGAGGCAGGAGTAGGAAGAAGGATGGCCTTAAACCATTTTGCCATTATTGGAAGTGTATATCAAAAATTTTGTGGCTAGGGATACTATCTGAACTGTGGGGAAGGAGTCCTTGTTTTCTAAGTGTCTCTTGCCTTACTGTTAAGAGGGTTACTTAGGGAAGCAAAAATCATCATGGAATTAAAATGTTCAGTAAAGTATTCACTAATGAGCTGACCATTTATAATATTTGTCCTCACTCAAAGCTCCGTTTCTTATAACAGTGGAATCTCTCTAGCCTAGTCCTTCTTACCAACATCTCTGTCAACTTTTTTTGATTGAAAGAGTCTCTACACATTCAATCAAACAATATAAATATTTGAAAAAATGCAAGTGTATTAGTTTCCTATTTCTGCATAAGAAATTGCCACAAACTTAGCAGCTTAAAGCAACACATATTTCTTGTCTCACAGCTTTCGTAGGGCAGGTGGCCTGGCGGGAGTTAGCTAGGTCCTCTGCTAAGGGTCTCGTGAGTCTGAAGTTATAGTGTTAACTGGAGCTATGATCTCATCTAATCTGGGGTCTTCTTGCAAACTCACTAGTTATTGGCAGGTTTCAGTTCCCTGTGATTATAGAACTAAAGTCCCTATTTTCTTGTTTGCTGTCAGCAGGGACAGCTTTCAGCTGCTAGAGGCAACCCTCAGGTCCTAGCCACATGTCCCCCTCCATAGGAAGCTCACGCATGGCTGTTTGCTTCTTCAAGGCCAACAGGAGAATCTCATTCCAATCTGCTATGACAGAGTCTCATATAACATAACATAGTTACCGGAGTGACTATCTCAGCCTAGTTACAGTCACACTCACAGGAAGAGAATTACACAGTGCATGTATACCAGCAGGCAGGAATCTTGGGGACCATCTTAGAATTCTGCTCACTGCAGCAAGATTTCATGACTCTGATGAAAATGATGTTTGGAGAACTGCTTGATTCCTACACAATCATAGATAAATGAGTAGACCAGTTAACAAATGAAAACAAAACAGACAAAAATGATAGCATTTCCAAAGGGAATGATTTGGCTCTCAAGAAATTAAGAGATGCCCTTGGAAAATAAAATGTTAAATGCCTTAGATATTTTTACAAAAAAGCGCTCACATAATGTCTTAAAAGAAAGAGTATTGTATTAGACTCCCAAAACGTTTGTTAGAGAAATTTTGTCTTTCTAAACACAATCAAAAGGTGATTCATTCTGTATCCTAATAATTAGAAGATAGTTATGACTATAACTTAATTTTGTAAATGATAAAAATAAAAGTGGAAGTAATTTCATTTAAAAAGTTTTCACTTTGTAAGATAAATTCCCAATCACTTCCCCACCCCACCCCCCATTTAATTTTAAATTTTGGTCTCCATTTTAAGTTGATTTACTTTATGTGGGCTTTATCTGTGATCAATTTCCCTTGGATAGTGAAGGCCTGCCCTTGAAAAATGCATTGTATTTGGGGAGATGATCCAGTTTGTTGTATGACATTCAGAAACTATTGCCATCTAGTGGTATTGCCATGCAGTTAAGAGGACTAAACTGTCATTTTTGATATCTATAGGTATTACCTCAACTGGTTAGAATACGCATGAAACTATTCACTGAACCATAGTCTTAGCTTTTCTCAGGGATGATATTCAAAATTATTTACAAACAAGAAGGCATGAACAATCAGAATGAAGGTCTTCCACAAACAAATGGTAGGGCCTTGCTGGGGCATTTCAGGCAAATAGGCAAATATCATCCTGTTTTCAATATTTCATTTCACTCTGGGCCAGTGTCATACTGCCATCCTAACCCCAGCTTACTTTACAAATGATTATGCTGATATCACACTAGCCAAAGGAAGAGGGTGAATTCCCTGTCAAACCATTTGAGAGTCCAAAGCTTAGTGCTCAAGGATTTAAAAATCCTCATGAAAACTCCCCCCAATACACCCCCACCACCCTTATCTCCTTCTTGTCAGGATGACGCTCCCACAGGGAAGGGTGAATAGCTAGGATGAGGGTCGTCGTTTTGTTCATTCTACATTCTGGGAGACTGCACCTGGGATACATTAGACTTAAATTCCAGATGTTAAAAATCAATGGCTTAAAATTCAGTTAAGTTATTATTATTTTTCTTTAAAATGGAGATGAAGAGAGAAAGAAGTCTATGGTGTATAGTCCAGTACGTTGGCTTTGTGTAATACTAGCTGCTAAGAAGCAGGCCCTTTGACTTTGAGGATGTTTTCAATGTAATGTTAGACCAGGACCGGGCTTAAAGACTGTGCAAGTTATGGCCCTAAAAGTGAGTGCCTCCTTCAGTTTTTTTGCACTAGCCACCTCGCTTGCAGTCCTGGCCTTGTGTTAGACCCTCAGCCACAGACTGAGAAGTCCTACTTCCCCTTTCCTTGGAAACTCAGGTTGTTAAAACACTGCAAACATTCGCTTGTTTAGAATTGTTTTCACGGGTTTTGTTGCTCCTTTACTTATATGTCTACTTATTATATTTCAAAAGTATATATTTTAAAAAGTATGTAAGTAATATAAAAATCTATGTTTGTAAAACAGTTCCCCAAGTGCGGAAATATAGAGAGGAAGAAAGTGAAGATCTCCTTTCAGTTCCTCCTTCCAGCTAATCCAATTCCTTCTCTAGAGATAATTGTTGCTATTGGCCAGTCCTTTCACACTTTCTTCTAGGCATTAATATATATGCAGATGTGTTTGCCTATAGGCACATAAAAAATTAATAGGATCATCCTTTACATACTGTTCTGCAAACTTTTTCCACCTCACAGCATATTTTGCAGAGTTTTCTATGGCAAGAGCTACAACTGGATCTTATTCTTTTTAAATGCTATGTAATTTTGTGTTCAAAATAAGAATCACGCTAACGTGTATCAAGTACCTGCTATGTGCCAGATAACATTCTGGCTCTTTAAGAGTGGTACCTCGTTTAATTCTCACACTAGCCCTACAAAGAAGGGAATTTTATCATCTTCTTTTTACCATTGGGGGAAACTGAGTCACTGAGAAACTAAGCACTTTGGCCAAGGTGACATAGGTGGTAAGCAGTGGAGCTGAGGTATGAACCCAAGCAGCCTAGTTCTGGGTACTATTCCAGCCATTACACTTTGCTCCTAGTATAAATGTATCCTACTTTATTGAGCATTCCCCTATTCATCAGATATTTAGGTTGCTTCAATTTTAGATTATTATAAATGATACTGCATTGAAAAATCCCTGACTGTATGTTTTTTGTTTACATGAGCAAATACTTCTGGGGATAGAGCCTTAAAACACTCTCTAGATCAAAAGGCATGCACATTTTAAAATGTGATAGTTCGGGTAAGAGGAGGAGGTCTGTGGCATTTGGTTAATTATTGACCCTGACTCTGACCAAATTCAGAGCAAGATATGACAGGCACGTCTGCAGAACTTGAGAAATGTCTGCACTCTCAAGCCCAGTTTATCCTTTTATACCATGATCTCATCCTTTGCTTCACAGACCCTCCAAAATACCTCCCCTGATCTGTCTCCAAGGAGGAATTGCCTCGTCCACATGTTGCTCTGCCCCAAATTACTGTTTATTTCATTTGCATTTGACTTGTCTCATAATGATGCAATTAGCATGCGGAGGAGGTCCAATTGCCCAGGGGACTGCGAGTGGGGACCCATGTTCCATCTCGCTGGGACCTCCTCAGCTCTTCTCAGTTGGTTGGACTCTAACAGTGCTCTTGCTTATGCTTATTCTTGTGGTCACAGGAATATAAACATCTTCTCTGCCTTTTTTTGTTTATTTAAAGGTCTCATCAGCCTATACTCTTTAGTTTCTAATTTAACTCTTTACTTACTAATCTTTTCTGATTTAACTCTTTACTTTTTCTAATTTAGCTAATAAAACTTTTTACTTTTACTTGCTAACCTTGCTACTTTTTTCTCCTCCACTGTAACATACTCACTTTCTGAACAATATTGAACACCCTACATAGATGTCATTGTCCAAGGTCACCCATTTATGTTAAGTGTCTCATTTAGAAGGGTGCATTAACTGGAATTTCTGAGTGGTCACGTATCTTTGCCATAATTTACTGAAAATGCAAGCAAGCATTCTAATCTGAGTGCCCCAGGCATGTAGTAAGCAGAGGATATGTTACAGAAAGTATGAAATCATATTTAACGTGACCCTGTCTCTCTCTTGGGAATTATTTAAGAGGTCCTCACCTGGATAAGCAAAGAAGGACATTTTTATAAGGGCCTGACCCTGTGATAGTTTTCAGAAAAGAGAGAATTTGACCTGTACTTGTTGGTTAGAATTGTATTTTGCTTTCCTGACAAATGTTCTTTCTGCTTATACTGCAAAACAGTGTATGCTCCATTGGACCTTTAATAAATATTTGATACTGTATTTTGTTCCTTGTCCCTCAGGTAAGCTGATGGTGCAAAGTCTAAATCAGGGATTTAAGAGAAATGTGGTGACAAGCCTCCTTTCATTTTTGTGTACGCCATACAACTCCCTTAGTCAAATACACTTTGTAAATTTTAACTCTACATTGCCTGTTGAAATAATGAACTTTCTCAGGCTCCACGAGGACAGGAATTAATACAAAAGTCTTATCACTGAGTTAAAGTCAATTCCTGAAAGATAACTTTGACCTCTTTCCAGATTCTTGTGAGTCTCCGCCTTGAAATTCTTCCCCATGTGTGTGAGTGGGGGGGCCACGAGGACAGGTCTTCCCCCCAAAGGAAGAGTCTGCCAGTGAGCTGTGCAGTCAAATGAGCTGCAGTCAGACATGAGCCATCAGTGGAGATGGAGCTGATGAAATTGAGGGGTTTCCTGAAAATAGTGCCTTCGGTTAGCACCACTTCTGCCTTCGTGCAGAATAAGCCACAAAAGCATTCTGAGTTCGGGAGCATTTCCCAGATTTACTCCATCTCTTGCGGACTCCTTTTGGTAGGAGAATGCCCAAGGTTCAGTAAACAGAACACAGAGGCAGCCTTGCTACGGACAGTAACCTAGAGGGGTACGTGAACGTTCTTGCATTTATTGATTAGATTTGAGACACACAATATGTTTCCTATTAAAATCTAAAGCTCTAGTAAAAAAGCATTTTTGGAAAAAAAAAACACTACACAAATTACTAATAAAGAATTTTCTATCTTTATTGAAATTCCTACCTCACACTCTCTTGGTTAGGCCACATTAATTGAAAAAAGGCAAATGAGGTACATCAACTAGTTTTCTATTTAAGTTTCAGACATTCCTCTTTACTCTGATAATTAAAATGTTATCATCAAGAGACTGGACTTTGATATTATTTTCATTTAATTGCTGAGAGCTCCCACTTTCCACAGGAATGAGAGAGTATCCTGATAAAAGGTAAGATCATCATTATCCTCATCTCTATTGTCATCATGACAGTGCATTCTCACTGAGGAAAGGACCGTTTGAGGTTGTAAGCATTTATGAATTTTCATGGCTCTCCCTTGCAGTTTCCATACATTTTTAAAAAAATGCATGAAAGTTTCCTTAGGAGAGGCTAACTCTGCTTATCCTTTTGATGTGATAGGCAGGCAAACTTTGTGGGAACAGTTTTTTTTTTAGACTTCATAGTCATAAAATATCACATCCCCACTTCCTTATGGGACACGATTACATGGAAGGAAGCCTCGACAGGTCTCTTACCGTATATTGACATCATGAGCTATACTGATAACATTCATGACTCACTACTAGTTTCTTGCTCCCAAGTCAAGCTGAATCAAAGAGGTGTCTGAATAATTCTAACCTCAGCTACCACTGAGATTTCCTCTGAACTCACTGCTGCGTATTTACAAATAAATACTATTTTTTTCTGGGTTGCCTCTGGAAAATATTATTAAATAGGGAAGGAGCTTGTCTGGGCCAAATTCCTTCAAGCAAGAGAACGTAATCAAATCACTGTGAATTCTGAATTAGTAGTTTTCAGGCTAAAATCCATCTAAACAGAGATGAGCAGATTTCAATTCCTATTTCATTTAAGTATGAAATTTTATCAAGTTATTGGTTTCTTTGACTATTCCATTGAAAGAAAGAGGAGAATTTAAAACATATGTAGTTTCTGTGGGTTTTGTGGTTTTTTGAGATTGTTTATACTAGAGTGAGATTGACTTCCCAAACCACAAATAAAAATCACCTTCAGCTTCCTGCAGCATGTCCCTGAGAATGGAGCACCACCCTGATCTTGAGTTTAGTTGCTGCCCTGACACTTTGCTGATCCCGGGCTCCCTAGAGCAACTGCTGGCTAGGACTCCTCCTTGAGTAGCAGCATGATCCTCTGGGACCACAAGTGAAGAGCCTGCAAAACTCTAAATATTGCCTCTGCCCGGAACCCTGTGCAGAGAGGCTCTACTGACAGACTGGATTCTTTCAGACGTTAATTCAAACCTGGATCTAGGCTGAGTTTTCCACACCTGCTGAGGCCCCATATATTGAACTTCTGGCCTTGGAAGTGAGGTCTAGAACTGGTTAATGGTTAATCCTCCCAGTCCTAGTCCAACCTGTCCCCATTTCCTTCTCTGCCCATCAGCTCATGCCTTTAGCAGACGTCACCAGGATTATGGCAGGCCTATGCTCAGGAAAGCAACAATGCAAAAAAACTTGAATATGAGATCTCAACAATTAGGTAGGCAAATCTACTTCAGTAATCTCCCAAAGTAAATCTAATGGCTTTAAGTTTCATTTTCTGCTTAGGGTTTTATATATTCTGTTCCTTTCTATTTACATCGATAAATGAGTGCTGCTTAGATTTCTACATGCCTTACAATAAGTGATTAAGTTATAAGCCACTGGATGTCACTCTTAAGCTGCGCAAGTGTGGCTGCAGTGGGGATTTTCAATAGTGAATTGGAAGTAGAGAGTTAGGAGATATAGCTAGGGATAGATGCCATTTGAACTGTTCGGGTAGGTACATTTGCAACACCAGTGAACTATGGTGGGGTTCGCCCTTAGGTTCCTATATATTTTCTCTAGACTCATTTCTCAGTGGCAGTTAAACAGGACTAATAATCGGAGAAAATTCCCTCAGCACCAAAAAGCCCCCAAAGATATCACTTATCCATTCAATATGTACATTAATCACATACTGTAAGCAAGATATTGGGCTAATGAACTCTGGGATTACAAGAAAAGGTGAATTTGCATCATGCATACATTTAGCTTACTGGAATTCAACTATGGTAAAAATAATGAAATAAAATTCTGCCTGTTTTCCACTCAATGAATTTATGCCTCAGGTTAATTTTACCTCTTGTCCCTCAGCCTCAGGCCCAAGCTTTTACATTCTGCTCTGTGACACTGGAGCTGGGACTATGCAAACTGCATTTCCCGAACTTCTTTGCTGGCTGGTTTCTGGTTAGGTTCTGCTGACTGGACGCACTGGCAGGAGATTAGGTGAAAAAGTAGAAGGAATATTCTTCCTGTTTTCAGTTCTAGTCAGCTTCCCTCCAGCAGTAGCGCTCGAGTAGGATTCCAGCCTCCACCTCAGCTCAGCATTTCTAGGATCAGTTACACTGCGGCCCCTTCAGAGGTGTCGGTAGCAACTGTGCTAAACTTCCTCTTAGAGCTCCCTATCAGAGTCCAAATAGCAATCATATGATGTCACCCTCAGGGGTCCCAGAACCTGCTGAGAAGTGGCACCTTGGGGTCTGAGCATCTGCTCTGTGGAGATACTTCTCCCAAGCTCCCAGGTTCTGGTAAAACCATTTCTTCTCTCTTCCTCTCCCAGCCGGAAGAGTGGTAGCTGCTTCCCAAGCTACTAATACCAGGGTTACCTTAGCAACCTTTTTTCCTCTTTCAGCCTTCCAGTCGCTGTGTAACTGATCCCCTATATTAAATCACCTCTGTCTGGAACACCTAGCATGCTTTCTGTTTTCCTGACAGGATACTGAATGCAGGGAGAATGAGATGAGAGACATGAATGTTCTCTTTTCTCATTCAGTATCAGATTTTGTGGGCTTCTCATGGTTGAGACATCTTGTAACACTGAATGAGATTCTAGTGTCTATGTTTATATTTTTCAAATAATATGGGCCCTAATCACAAGTCAACTGGTGGTCAACCAAAAAACAATAGACTATAAAGCTTCAATACAAATAAAGGATATATTGATACAATGACCTGTTCCAACACCAGAGGAAATCTGGCTATGTTGAACTTGATGAAAAATGGTCTCCAAATTGTCCTTTTCTAAGAAATTTCTAAAGATGATTTGACCATATAAGATTTTTGTCTTTCACGTTGACTTTAAAAACTGAAACTCTCATAACACGTGTCTCCATAGTAGAATCTTGCCAAGTTGAGTAAGACAATCGTTCTTGCCTTAAGGAGCTTTCAGACTGGTAGAAGAAGTGGACATGTGCAAACAGAGAGATAATACATGGCAATGTTTGATAGGAGCAACACACAAGGGCAAACCCATTTGTCACCTGTTAATAGACTTCATGAAATAGGTTGGAAGAGTAGAAGGAGAACAGGGAACTTGAAGCACAGATTCTGCTAGAAATTTCATTCACTCCCCTGCTAAGAGCAACAAATTAGTATTATTATTATTACTATTTCAGTTTTAAAGATCTCTTTGGAAGAAGATGCTTGCCCAGTCATGGAGTTTTGCTTAGTATATAACCTTATCTTTTCCTGATATATTTCAGTGCCATTTTATTTTTCTCAGTGACAGTGGAGAACATCTGATTCCTTCCTAAAGGCCCCTCGATAATATACCCTTTAAAGGTTTAACAGGCCAGTGTTAATTCTTCCTTTTGTGCTATCAGAGTTTCCTTTCCAGTTTGTTTGTTTGTCTGATTATTTCTTCCTCTAGAAAATGTGTGATTATATTCCCTGGCTCCAATTTCTCTCAGCCCCGATCCTTCGTGTCTCACGTCTGGAGCCGATGAAATAATCGTTGTCCTTTCAGCACAGAACACCAGATTTAGAAAGACAAGAAAAGAAATATTCCAGTGATAATACTGGGACCATCAGTCCACGGGAGCTTTTGAACCTCAGTACGTTTCATCCTCTTACCAGGTCATTCATCTTTGAAAGTGGTGACATACCAGGGTGAGAGATGACCTAATGATGAGGGCCACCTTCACAAGTTGTCATTTGAAGAAGTGGTTTTTGAAGAATAAGGAGGAGATGTGGGAGGGGGATTAGCAGTGAGCTCTTCTCTTCAACTACTAAATCTTTGGGGATTCAGCACTTTTTCGAGATATATTTGCCTAAAATCCTCAGGGATTCGTTTAAAGGAGAGGAACAAGAGGAAAAGAGAAGAGTTTGAAGCTGAAGAGAGAATATTTGTTGCTTTTTTCCCCCCTCATAATTTGAACAGTTTTTGTCCTGCCAAGTGACTAAGTATGAAGACTTTTTCCCCTGAAAACAGTGAACAGTGATGGGGTGTAGAACAAGTTTTCCTGAAAATGCCCCTCCTATTACTTCAAATTATATCAAAGCACACTCCATGCATATTTCTGTGCATTTATCTCCTCTTTTTGTGGCAGCTCATTCCAGCTGAATGTGACAACCTGAGAGGTACTAATACAATGGAAGTAATCAACTTATTTAAAATGGGTTTTACTTTACGCTACAACAAAATATCTATGTAACTATAGCTTGCTGAGTAGAAAGTAAAGCTTTTTACAAATGAAGAATCTAATGAGATACTGATATGTTTTGAATATCGGTCCATGAGATTGTTAGAAGAACTTGGCTGCCTTACAACATTACGTTATGGACAAACTTCAGGGTGGAGTAATACAATTCATATACACCTTAATGGGAACCTCCTGGCACTGACTCACAGCAAGAAATGAAGCCAAACACTCCAGTCTGTAGTGCTGGTTCAAGTTCCTGGATTTAAATCTGGAGTCATATTTACTTTGCATTTATTTTCTGAAGTGAATGATATCACGGTGACCAGCATTCCAGGTATGGAATGCTGACGGATAGTTAGGAGACACTTGACCTTTCAAAACAATCAATGTCAAAGATTTTCAGAAGGTAAGCCAAAAGAGACTTATTTTCAAACACAAAAGGCAAGAGCCCATGGAGAGAAAGCCAATGGAGGAATTTAGCTTTATTCAGAAGATATCCAACTAGGATACGTGAAGAAGAATAATGCTAGCTTCTAAAAAAAGGAAAAAATAATTAATGGAGGTAAATTGTAGCCTGAAGCACCTAGACCAGAAGAGCATATAAAGGAATTTCAAACTTGCAGCCAATTAATTAAATAAAAATGTCAAGCCAGCTGTAGTGTCATTTGTTTGAGACAACTGGTTGATTGACTATCTTGCTATCTTATAAAATGAAACTGGGAAAAAGTTTAATGTTAGTCATATCTGTGTAACGTGATTAAATTGCTTCAAGACAATCAAATTAGTATGTTTTACTATCCACACAACTGATTGTGTTAGAGGTAATTTGATCCACAGTGATGCAGCAAAACTCTGTTTTTGGGACAGGCCTCCACGGCTAGTTCAACTATGATTATTTCAGTTGTGAAAACACAGTCTCGGTCTTCATGACCTAAGCATACAGGTGGTTGGGGCAATTCTCCAAGTACTCTAATTCAGAGAAAACATTGGCTCTTCTGGAAATTACCTGGGTCATTTGACATGTGTTTTGCTTGAACTGGTTCAATAATTTTTCCAATCCTCTACTTTGCTTTTGCCAGAGAGACACAACCCTATGATGTCTGGACACAAAATATAAGCTAGAGTTGGAGGATTTTGTTTGCTTAAATAGAATTTTTCTGAGCTGACAGGTACAGTCTCACCTAAAATTAGGAAAAAGATTTTTGATCTAGGTCTGTGTTGCACTGGAAGTGTATGAAGTGAAGTAACAGATCCGTAGCTGTTCTAGGTCAGGAACCAGAATGCCATAACATTTAGCTTTGCAATCAGACTTACAGATAACAGGATCTTCCACACTAATGGTTTTTAAATTTTTTACTAATCATTCTGTTTAATAATCAGGATTCCACTAACTTAGAAAAAAAATCAATATTCTAAAGAAGGACATTTATATGATTATAGTAGGAAATACAAACTTAAATGCCAGGACAAGATGGTTAAATTAAATGCCTGAGTGTAAGATGATATAGAGTGGTGGGGACTGTGGCAAATTAGAACATTCATGCCCCATCTAAAGGTGGCAGCCATTACTCAGCTTCAGCCAATGGATACTATGTGCAAATATGGTCCCAGTCTTGCCAGACCTTCCATTCTTCAACAGAAGTCAGAAACATAGACCTTTATATGAAATTTCCCAATGTTTAAATGTTGGCAACCTCTTGGAGTTTGTGGGAGCCAATTAATAACACCCCCTCTCTTCTCCTCTTGGGTTCATTTACCAGTTGAGAAATGACACAGGAGTAAGACAGATGGAGATCAAGATGTCAACATTATTACTGATTAAATCTGATTTAAGAACAAGGCTGAAATCTGCAGCCAAGTGTATTTTCTAATTACCACTCTCCTCAGAAGAGAACTGCCTTGTAAAGGGGAGAAAGGGTGAAAAAAGAGAGGGATCTTAGCACTCTCAGATTATGAATAGAATAATTCTACCCAATTAAGAAGTGAGGACCAATGAATGTCAGAGCTAACCTCCTACCTGTCAGGGAGAGATCGGAGAACTCCCGAGTCGCCTGCCGCCACCATCACATCCACATGAAAATGTAAGGTAGCAGGCCAGGGGAATGAAAGTTCCACCATAGTAACAACTAGTTCATTTTTAAAAATGCTGTGTAGGGCAAACACAGCTAGACTCAGCCCACCGATACCCAATTTGTAACCTCTGGTTTAAAACTCATTCTGTTTTTAAATTTGTCAGTTAGTTGCAATTTTTAGGGCTAAAAAATTGCAGTAATATTATGGTAGGCATAAATACTAAAAATAAAATTTTCTTCACTTTGTGGAAATACAGCATATCACTTAGAATAATTTTTGATGGTTTTATACAACAATTGAATAATTGTGTCTTCCTGCATAGGCTAGGTTTTCCCAACGATGTAGGCCAGGAAACAGATTTCAGTTGATGTCCAGCCCTGTACTCTTTATCTCTTTACCTGACCTCGTAAAGAAAGCCAGTGTTCGCTGTTCACAGCCCCAGTTCTGGCTTCACATTTCTCTCCCACTTATGCTTTAGTTTCCTATCTGCTAAGATGGTTACTCACCCTCCAATTTCTGTCCTTGCTCACTCTTCTATTTTAACATCTGAAGTCGTTTTCCTGGTCACTGTTTTGACTTCTCCATGATTCTGTTCCTCCTCCCCTACCCATTTCCAGCCATGCTCCCTCGAGGTGCTTTGAGTAAACACTCCACTAGGTTCGACACCAGAGATCCCCCACGCACACTGTGTGGTTCTCCCATTAGGCTGGCTCCAGACCCTTCAACAGGAAATGGCATTCATAGTTTTTCCATTCTCAGTGGTTCTGGAAATGTTTATTAAATACATGTTTCAATGAGTGGACCATTGGCTGGGGCAGTGATATTTGTCTTAACAGGATTGGTCTTGTTCTGATGGTTTGGCATTGTAAATGGGTTTCTTATTCATCAGAGAAAACAAAGTCTTCCTTGATGGAAATATCTTAAAAGATATTTCTTCTCTAACATGACTGTATCTCAAGAAGTGCTTTTAAAATCCAGCTTCCATTCTTGTCAAACTTCTCTCTTAGAATCATAATGGACTAAAAAACGTCTTTTTCATTTCATTGTAGCAGTGGCCTGTGGCATTTTTGATGTGTAGCCCTAATTCACTGCTTGCTATTTGGTGTGTTTTTGATTATTCAAGAGATGTTTTTTTAGGCAAATGACACCCACATATCAAAATGATGACCCTTTCCTTGCATACTATCCCTGGAATTTCCTCATCTGGAGCTTTCTCTCACCCATAGTCAAGGGAGGTCTGTAGGGTCAGAGTGCTTTGAAGGGGGCATTAAACAGGATGCTGGAATCCATGTCTGGTGGTGTCCTTTTTTGTTCTAAGATGACCCTATTGGATAGATTTACTATCTGTGTGTGAGGGCCTGGGGAAAAAAATCTCAGCCCTGGCTTCTCAGCCTGCTCAGCTATGGGCCTTGAACTTCTGCTCCTGCCAGCACAACCCAATAGGAAGTTAATCTCCACCAAGGCAGGCAGAAGGCCAGAAGACTTGGGCCTGCCAGCCATGGGCTGTACAATAAGCCAGGCTGGAAGTGGTAGATTCTAACTAGGGTGAACCCTAGGCATGCAGCATCCACCAAAACTTAGTTACCAAATGGCTTCCGTTTACTGAATACCTACCATGGTTTTGGAACTGTGCTAAGTGTTTTTCATATATTATCTCTTTTAATTTAATCCTTGCTACATCCATGAGATAGGGATCCTCACAGAGGGAGAAACTCAGGCTCAGCTTGGATAAGGACATACACAAGATCACGCAGCTAGTTAGTAGCAGAGCTAGGATTTTTCTCTCACTGTCTGATCCCATGCCTGTCAAACACTGCCCAGTGGCCTGTCCATACAATTTTGCTTTTACCTAGGCATTCTGTTCAGCATTCCAGT
The DNA here is from genome assembly GCA_031878705.1 of Tapirus indicus. Taxonomy (NCBI): domain Eukaryota; kingdom Metazoa; phylum Chordata; class Mammalia; order Perissodactyla; family Tapiridae; genus Tapirus; species Tapirus indicus. The sequence continues at coordinate 80,687,099 of CM062925.1, read as the reverse complement.
TTTTCATTTTGCTGAGAACCACAGCATTTGCCTAGTTTTTTTTTTTTTTTTTTTTTTTTTTTTTTTGCTGAGCAAGATTGGCCCTGAGCTAACATCTATGCCAGTCTTCCTCTATTTTGTATGTGGGTCGCCACCACGGCATGGCTGATGAGTGGTATGGGTCCGCATCTGGGATCCAAACCCGCAAACCTGGGCTGCCGAAGTGGAGCATGCCAAACTTAACCACTACACCATAGGGCCAGCCCCCTAGTTTTTAATAAACTCTACCCAGGTAGATTTAGAGCTGCCGTCCACGGAGTGGGCCTGACTATATCTTTTACCCTGAACTCTCAGAGACTGTGTTAGTTTGTTAGAGCTATCACAACAAAATATCACGGACTGGGTGGCTTAAAAAACAGAAATTTATTTTCTCACAGTTCTGGAGGATGGAAGTCCAAGATCAAAGTGTTGCAGGTTTGGTTTTTTTCTGAGGCCTCTCTCCTTGATTTGCAGATGGCTGTATTTTCGCTGTGTCCTCACATGGTCCTTTTGCTCTCTGTGCATGTCCTCAGTGTCTCTCTGTGTGTCCCGATCTCTTCTTATAAGGAGTCTAGTTAGGTTGGACTAGAGCCCACCCTAATAGCTTCATTTTGACTAATTACCTTTTTAAAGGCCCTGTCTCCAAATGTAGTCACTTTTTGAGGTCCTGGGGGTTAGGGTTTCAACATGTGAATTTTGTGTGGACACCATTCAGCCCATAACAGGGACTGAGAGCTTGCTGCCCATGAACTGATGACTCAGATCCCCAGTAGTATATCTGACTGCTTTTGACTATCACCCCTGGCCCTGCTGGAATATACCACCACCCCAAACCATCATAGAGGAGGGGACCCCTTAGAACTGGGAATTGAAATCCTGGTTTTTGTACCGTATTGCCCCACATCCTGATTTCTCCCCTTCTCCACTGGCCATTCTATAGAAAGAGACTTCAAAACCCCTGTCATTGTGCCCATGACTGAAAAGACTGATGCTCAAGGCCATTCTCTTAACATGAAAATTCTTCTATGAACTCCAGATATATGGCAGATTAAAGATATATCTTTATTTGAGGCTCTTCATTTCCACTTTAAGGCCACCTTATGATCTTTACACCGTAAGATGACTCTGATCTCTTAGGCAGACACCTTTATAGCTGATAAGTGTTGAAAAGTAACTTTTTGGGAGGCCCTAGCAGTGGAATGTCGTGGTAGGCACACAAGCTGTGGGATCAGATTGCCTGGGTCACTATTTGAGCACCACCTTACTACTAAGGGACTTTGAGCAGGTTTCTTGACCTCTTTATGTCACACTTTCCTCGTGTGTAAAAGGGAAAAAATAATAACACTGCAATATTATAATTTACAAGAAATATATGTTTGGTCATTTAGATGACCACAATATATTTCTCATATATATTTGGTCTTTGTCCATGGTTCCTAACTCACAGCTCCCCAAACCCTTGGAATTTCCTAAGTGTTGAGAATGATAAAGATGTCTTTTGTTAAGTGACTGAGGTGACTTTTGGAACCAACTTGGGGGCTGGTTGCCAGGAGAACCAACCATGTGATTAAAGGGTTGGAACTTTCAGTCCCACCCCTCAACCTCTGGGGAGGTGAGAGGGGCTGGAGGTTGGATCAATTGCCAATGGCCAATGATTTAATCCATCATGCCTACGTAATGAAGCCTCCATAAAAACCCAAGAGGGGACCGCCCGGTGGCGCAGCGGTTTAGTTCACGCTTGGCAGCCTGGGGTTCGCTGGTTTGGATTCCGGGCGCCCACCGACGCACTGCCTGTCAGCCATGCCATGGCGGCATCCCATATAAACTAGAGGAAGATGGGCATGGATGTTAGCCCAGGGCCAAGTCTTCCTCAGCAAAAAGAGGAGGATTGGCGATGGATGTTAGCTCAGGGCTGGTCTTCCTCACAAAAAATAAAAACTAAAAATCCAAGAGGACAGGATTCTGAGAGTTCTGGGTTGCTGAACACGTGGAGATTTGGGGAGAGTGGCATGCCTGGAGAGGGCATGGAAGCTCTGTTCCCCTTCTCATATATCTTACCCTATGCATCTCTTCCATCTGGCTGTTCCCGAGTTATATTCTTTTATAACAAACTGGTAAGCTAGTAAGTAAAATGCTTCTCTGAGTTCTGTGAGCCATTCTAACAAATTAATTGAACCCAAGGAAGGGGTCGTGGGAACCTCTGATTTATAGCCAGACTGTCAGAAGTACAGGTAACAACCTGGACTTTAAATTGGCATCCTGAGTTGGTGGGGGGTGGGGGGAGTGTCATTGGAACCTCAGTTTATAGCCAGATGGTCAGAACTGCAGATAACAACCTGAGCTTGTGACTAGAGTCTGAAGTGGGAGGGGGCAGTCTTGTAGGACTAAACCCTTAACCTGTGGAATCTCATGCTATCTCTGGGTAGATAGTGTTAGAATTGAGTTGAATTCTTGGATGTCCTGCTGGTGTCCAAGAATTGCTTGTTGCTTTGGGAAACCCTCCCTCTACACATTGAAATTGGTCTAGGAACACCAAAAGAAATACCTACCCGATGGATTTGTTGTTAGGATTTTAAATGGGTTAAAACATATAATGAAGTTACAACAGTGTCTGGCCTACAGTAAGTACTAAAAAATCTCAGATCTAATTTCTATTATTATTGTGAGAATTTATAGAATTATCTTTATCCTTTAGTGTTATTTTATCCTAGGTAGTTTTTATGAAATGTACAAATGTGTATCACTTATGGCATTTTTTAGTATACAAAAGATAAAAATTCAACCCAAACTGGCTTAAACATGGAAAAGAATTTATTGGCTCTTGTTATCAAGCAATTCAAGGACATATCAGCTTCAGATATGGCTTGATCCAGGGTCCAAATGATGTCTCCAAAATTCAGTTTTTCTCTATACATTTCTCAACTATGTTGTCTCCATTCTTGATGACTCCCTTCTCATACTTGGAAGTTGACTGTCCTTAGCTCTTGGAGCTGCATGCTTCTAGGTTGAAATCTGGTGAAAAAGAGTGATCATCTTTATCCTAGCATTTCCAGAAAACATTCTGGGATCCACGCTGATTGGACTAGGTCAGTCCATGTGCTTATCTTTGATTTGACTACGGATGCCATCAGGATGCAGGACTTTAGCCAGGTCTGGGTCATCCACCCCATTCTTGAGTTAAGGGTGGAGTCAACTCCACTGGAAACACATGAGTTGAAAGTGGAGGAAACTGGATTATGGTTACCAGAAGAGAGAGAAAAAGCTTCCAGACAGAAAAATAATATATGTTCACAGACTGAATGCTTTTAAATAGATATGGAGGAATTTGAGTGTAACTATGAGGACTATAGTACGTATTACAGTTCAGTTCTGTTGTGTGTCTGAACCCATTACATTGGATGACTAATTATGTCTAGCTTTATATAAAAAACAACATTACTGCAATTGAGATAGTGGGTCTCCTAAATGAGCCAAGTAGACATATGTTAACATACACGATGCTGGGGTGTAAAAGATTTTCACATTTTGGTTTCCAAGAATGGAGAAGAGCTCTTCGACTCTTCTCTTCTTCATTACAACTTCTTCCCTCCACTTGCACAAAGAGGAATTATGGCTAGAGTTGCCACTTTGGATGGAGTCACTGTACATCGTTAAAAAAACCCGTCTCCTCTCCTTTGGGGTGGTGTACTGGCCTGGTCCTGCTGCACTGGGAGAAAGTCCAGCCATCTCTCTTTGGATGCTTCTTTTCTACTAGATCCTAAGAATGCCCACTTCAGCTTTAGGCTGTGAAAACTTTGCAGAGATAAGCACTTAAACTGGTTGGGCTTTGCTGAGACAGAATAGCCTTTCTACTTGTTTCTAGTCCATTCAAACCTGCCTCACTTGGCTACAGGAGCTTTCTATGGATTGGAGCCCAGCTTGCTTGAATTCTGCTTTGGCATTGGGCGTCAAAGCTCCCGTACTTCGCCTCTTTTGTTTAATATATCCCTTGGAAATATTATAAAAGAAGTAGTGGTGTACCCAAGGCAAGAATTCAGGTAGTGCTAGGGCCCCTTGCTAAAATACCATCATAATTTCTTCATACCAACACTTAATTGCACCTAATTGTACATTCCACATGCAACTTTTGACAACATTTAGATCTAATATTATTGTCTTTAAACTCCAGCATTAAAGGTCCAAAGAACAAATAACAAGGAAATCAAAGGCACATTCTATTGCTCACGCTTGAAGAATATGGATCAGGAACCTGAGCTGGCCCCCTTGTTCAGAACAAAGGGATCTGGCTCAGAGAACTAAACTTGGGTAAAACATCTTAATGGAACCGATTGTTTGCAAATATGATTTCCACGGGAGGAATCTGGCCCTAGCTCAAAATATTTTTAATACAAACTAATCTACTAAGGGGATTTGTTTTCTTAACCCAAAGCCTGAAAATCTTTTTTGTGAAGTACACCACCATACACAGTGTGACTGTTGTGCATTCCCCTCATTAGCAGAAAGAGTGGAAAATATCAAATCTTGTCAAATGAAGCAAAGGAAAAAAAATTAACCTTTCATTTGTAGGAGAGAAAATAACACCCTAGGGACTCAAATGCCTGCTCTGTATTACTAGGCAGTAATTGAGCCCTCCTTCAAAAATCTGACTTCGCAACTTATGTCTTAGAAATTCCCTCTAATTTAAAGCACTCAACAGTTTAGCATCTGAGAATGTCCCCTTCTGAGCTGGAAGGACTAATGATCAAAAAGAGACCTGTGAGATATAAAGATATTTAACTTCTCTCATGCGAGTGCCATGATTTAGAAGAGACTGATATGCCGGTTTCTTCTTATTTTAATGACCTTTCCCACATGTGGCCTCCCTGATTCCCGTAATACCACTTTGTTTATATGTATAATTTTCTCTCCAGCAGGAGCTCTCACATGCTTTAATAACCTTTTCTCATAAATCAACCCAGTGCACTGTGAAGTTTGATGAGGTACAGGGGCTAGGAAGGGTTCCCTCAAGTCTGCCAACTGGGGCTCTGATTGCTCCATTGCCCCCTCCTGGATTTCCAAGTGGGCTGATGGTGGTGTAGGGACCTGGGGGCAAAGCTTGACTGGGCAGGGAAGTCACCCCACAGTGGCCCAGGGGTGGGTGCAACCTCTGTGAGAAACAGGGTGTCTGAGAAGGCCCCATGTAAAAAAGCCAAAATCTGAATTTGTATCCAGATTGAGAAAACTTTGAGTCATATTCTTGGGTTGGGCTTTGGTTATCTCTTAGGAATGCCTTACTTTTTATTAACCCAAACCTCCATTTAGAAATTAAAAATATCTCCACTGGATGATTTGGGTGAATTAAATGGTATTCTTTTGGTAGCACAAGACAGAAACAGAGCTCAAATTGGCATAGACACAAAAGAAAAATCAATGGATGATGTTACTGAGATGCCCAAAGACGGGCTTCAGGTAAAGTCTGATCCAGGTCATCAAATGATGTCAAGGAGCTCCTTCATTTTCTCATCTCTTGGTTTTGGTTCCCACTAGATGTTCTCAGCCAGGCTTTTTACATATAGTGAGAAAAATGGAAGTTAACAACCTCCTATTCTCATCTTAATAACTTAAAATCCAAAGGATGAGAGAGACCTCCTTTCTCTTGGCATGTCTGTATCAAACTTCAAGGAGTACACTGGCACTGATTGATAATCCCGAAAGAGCCACATGGACTGTGTATGTGGATGGATTTCCCAAAAGTGTCAGAGAAGGGAAATGCAAAAATCTGCTGGACTGACCCATCTCTGTCAGCTCTAAACTCTTCTTTCCTGTGATCTGCCCTGCCCCCCCAACACACACACACACATGCACACGCGTGCACATATGCGTACACAAACACACATATACAGAGTGTTGTTACATGCCTGGCTAAATATTTTGAAAGAAAACCTCATATGATATGAATAAAAATAAATAAATATGGCATAACCAACAAATTACAGTTCTTTAGGGTCTCATTGTAATACCACGAACAGTTCCCTAGTGCCACTTACCATGTCTGTTTTATTTCACAAACACTATTTTATCTAACCAAAATATGCACCAGCCACTATTATGAGTGTTTTACAGATATTAACTGATTTAATCCTTAGAACAACCCTACGAGGTACCTACTATGTATGAGGTACCTACTATTGTTATTCTCATTTTAGGAATTTCCAGATGAGGAAACTGAGGCACAGAGTGACTAAGGCATTTGTACACAGGTAGTAGGAGTCAGAGCCAGGATCTGAATCCAGAAGTCTGGAGAAGGTTCATTTGAAAAGAACTTCAGTATATTATGTGCACTATCTCCTGCTCATTAGCCCTCATCCTATTAAAACTACTTCTTTAATGTCTGCTGTGTTCTCTGTTTGAACCATACATACTTCAAAATTACCAGAAGGCACATGTCTTAATGCTCGCCACTGCTTTCTGACCAATCTCCTCACCTAGTATATACAGTACAGTCGGCATTGCTCTTGACCCAGACAGACCACAGAGATACTGTGCGAAGAATCGGACATGTAGTGGACTCTCAATTTGGATTCATTTCTTTCAACTGTACCCCAGTTCGATTTCAGCTAATATTTACTTGGCTATTTTATTTATTTATTTTTCTTTTTCAGCTTTAGTCTTGGAAAATGAGGAGATCATTGTATCTCATTTGAAAGAGCCAACATCCTGAGCTTTGAGCAGAGTTAGAAGTAGCTTTGTATTCTCATAGAAACAGAAATGCCTTTCTTCTCTGGAGCCATTGTAACATGGATCACTTATTCAGACAGATAATCCAGCAACTGAAGTCTCACTCCAGCTCTAGGGTCCTCCCAGACTATAATCCTGCCATGAAAGACTAAACCATTTGTACTGGGTTGAATAGTAGCCCCCCAAAATCTGTGTCTCTCTGGAACGTCAGAATGTGACCTTATTTGGAAATAGGGTCTGTGCAGTTCTAATTACTTAAGATGATTTCATACTGTGTTACAGGGGGCCCTGAACCCAATGACTGGTGTCCTTATGAGAAGGCCATGTGAAGACACAGATACATAAAGGGAAGATGGCCTTGTGAAAACACAGGCAGAAATTGGAGTGATGCGGCTACAACCAAGGAATACCAAGAGTTGCCAGCAGCCACCAGAAGGTAGAAGATGAAAGGAAGGATTCTCTCTAGAACCCTTGGAGAGAGCATCTCCCCACTGATGTCCTGATTTCAGACTTCTAGCCTCCACACAGTGCGAGAATAAATTTGTGTTTGAAACAAGCCAGCTTGTAGTAATTTGTTACGGCAGCCCCAGGAAATTAATACACCCTTTGTGCTAGTTATTTTCTCAAAGCTTTAAGGACTCCCTCCGAGATTCTGCTCTGTGATGCTGGGGCTGAGACTTTGAAACGTGTTTCTGCTTTGCTAGCAGCTCCCCACTGGGATCTGCCAATACAGACCCTAGATGGAAGCTTCAGAGTGGGGGAGAGTAACGGGACATGCTTCTTCCTGTTGCTCTTCTTCCCATCTTGGTCAGCCCAGCAGGCTTCTTCACCTTAGCATGGGCAATTGGTTCCAATAGCAGCAGTTTTCCCCTCCTCTCCGAACTAGCCTCATTGACCTCCCTACCCACGAGACCAGTACCAGCCTTCTGATTTTCCCCCAACAATCATGGGGGTCCCGGGTCCCTGGAAACCCTCCTCTAAGCTTCTGTGTTGTAATAACACAACCTCCTACTTTTGCTTCCGCAGACCAGGGGTGGCAGCTGCTGTTAGTATCTATGTCATATTTCACTGTTCTCTTTCTGCTTTTTCTGTTCTTAGTACCTTGCTAATCAGTCTTTATAATATATTTTACCCTTAAAATAACTGATGTGGTTTCTGTTTCCTAACTGGACTCTGACCGATGCAGTCTGTAGTCCTTGGCTTTGTCACATGCTCCATTCCTCCCTGTTTGGTCAAATTAGCAATGAGGAGGTGTACCGGCTAGGAGGGTTGGAAGCAGTAAGAGTAAGGCCTGACTACAGTGGCTTAACCCAAAGGCTTTTCTTTTTTTAATGAAGACTTAATTTTTTTAGAGCAGTTTTAGGTTCACAACAAAATTGAGGGGAAGGTACAGAGATTTCCCCTATACCCCCTGACCCCACACATGCATAACCTCCCCATTATCAACATCCCCCACCAGAGTGGGACATTACAATTGATGAACCTGCATTGACACATTGTAATCATCCATAGTCCGTAGTTTACCTGAGAGTTCACCCTTGGTCTAATACATTCTGTGGGTTTGGACAAATGTATAATGACATATATCCATCATTAGCATACCATACAGAGTATTTCCACTGCCCTGAAAAATCCTCTGTGCTCTGCCTATTCTTCTGTCCAGCCCCCTCCCCCAAGCAACCACTGATCTTTTTACTGTCTCCATATTTTTGCCTTCTCCAGAATGTCTTATAGTTGGAATCATACAGTATGCAGCCTTCTCAGATTGGCTTCTTTCGTGTAGTAATATACATTTAAGTTTCTTCCATGTCTTTTCATGGATTAATAGCTCATATATTTTTAGCACTAAATGATATTCCATTGTCCGGATGTACCGCAGTTTATTTATCCGTTCACCTACCGAAGGATATCTTGGTTGCTTCCAAGTTTTAGCAATTATGAATAAATCTGCTATTAACATCAGCGTGCAGGTTTTTGTGTGGACATATGTTTTCAGCTCCTTTGAGTATATACTAAGGAGTACCAAAGGCTTTTTTTTTTATACGAGGAGATGTCCAGAGGCTGGCTGTCCCTGTTGGTTAATTCAATGGCTCAAGGCTGTGGTATCATGACTGCCCCACAACACTTTCCCTCTCTCCCCTTTATCCCTTTGGTGAGTTGGTAATGTCAGCTGTCATGGCCGTGGGGTGGCTGCAACAGTTCCAGATGGTACATGGAGAAGTGAGGAGGTGCAGTGAGGAAAAGTGACATGTTTCCTCCTGCAGAGCTTTTATTAGAAAGTAAAACCTTCATAGACACTCCCAATAGATCCCCCTCAGGTCTTATTGACTGGAATTGGGGCATACACCCACATGCTAGTCGGGAGAGGTGTTACAAGTGAGCACTTGGCATTTATAGCCTCTTATATGAAGGGCAGTCACTACCAGCTTCCTTCGTTTGACAGGCCTTCTCTAATGTGAGCTTCAGTTTCCTCATCTATTAAGTCGAGATAATAATAAGTATTCTTGCAGGGGTCTGCAAGAACTAAATGAGGTAGGGAGTAAAAGGTGCCCAGCATTGTGTGTGACACTTAGTGCACATTCTATAAAAGCAGACTTGCCTCTTGTTACCCAACTGCTTGTCCAAGGGGACTGTCTGCCCTACACAACCAGGAAGCTGCTCTTGGTTGTGTATGGGAAGTCAGAGCTCAAAACTCCGGTGCTAGCTCATGGATGTTCCATTTACATGGCTCTTTGTCTTTTTTGGAGCTCTGTCCCCTATGGTATATTAGTCACAAAAACTCTGTGAGGAAGCCATTATCACCTTCTTCCAAATGTGGGAATTGAAGTATTGAGAAAGAAAGAATTGGAATCCCTGTCTCCAACAAGTTTATCAATATGGCTTAAATCCAGAGCTGCAGGAATCATTCCTCCTTTGAGAATGAATCTATGGGTCCACAGAGATTTTGCCAGGAATAATGTTAGACACACATTCTGTAGTGTAGAGTGTAGAGACTTGAACAGGGCTTCCTGCTCAAGTCTCAATCAGCAAATTTTTCCTGCGGGTTCCTGGGAGAAATGTTTCTGCACACAGTTGCAAATGCCTTCATCTACAGCCTAAGAACATCATATTTCTATCTCTGCATTTTGATTTTGACATCCACTCCCCAACCTTGTTCATCCACACAAAGGAAGCTCTTTGAATCCCTTCTGCTTCTGCTTAATTCACTAGCACATTGGAAACATCAAGGAGAAAACGAAGCTGTTGGATCTGGGGCAATGAGTTCTGAGTAAAGCAGGATGTCTGCTGTGATATGGCCCAGGGCAGCCCCCAGGACAGAAGGCTTCTCAGCTTGTTTCCAGGGCCATTTAGGCATCTTCACACTACAGCCTTGCGGGGTGCTGGGAGAATTTCTCCTCTGAAGAATCAAGGATACTCAGCCTTCTCCTTCCTTTAATTTTGTCCTATGTTTGATGCATATATCCCTCCTGGCATGGGCTGAGTGCACACACTTCTTTACCATAGTGTATCAGGATGCAAAGGATATTCAAATTGGTTAAGTGAAAGGTAAATTACCAGTCTGCCTTGACTTCAGAGCATCCCTCTGAATCTTCTGGGAATTCCCTCAGGTACCAGTTTCCTCTCCCTACCTTTCCCATGGTAGTATAGCCTTACCTTTTGGGAAACATTTTCTGTCCTTTTTAACCATGGAGACTCTGTTGCAATGCAGTGGTTCTCCAACCACAGTAAAGGTATTGGTTCTGCCACTTACCATTTTGAAGAACTGTTTAGATGCAGTGTGTGTGTGTGTGTATGTGTGTGTGCATGCACACACACATGTATGATGAGTTGGAGGGGGGGCAGTAAATGCGGCATTCTTCTCTAGGACAAAGAGAATTTCTCATTCTCTTGCAAACCCTCTGCAGCAAAAAAGCTGAAGTCCTTAGAGTGGCCAGAAGTATCTTCTTGCCATTTTTCGTGGAGCCCCCCATGTGACTCTCTGCAGTTATTGCTTAAAAGAATGCTGCTAAGTCTCTGGCTATACTCAGAAAGGGACAGAGAGGGCAGGAGGTGGAGGGGCCGAAGTCTGTGAAAAGCTTTCCTTCAGTCTGCAGGAAGCAGACTTGTCTACTCTCTGGAACCTGGAGCCCAGCCAGCCGCCTATAGAATCTGTGGGAAGTGTTATCAGGAAGGAAGCTATTGACAAGTGAAGATCAAACTGGTCCTTTGGGTGGTAATTGGTATTCTCCTTGTATATGGTATGGTGGAGGTACCAGGTGAGCTTGTCAGGCCTCCCTTTCTTTTGATGAAAAGGCAAACAGGTTGCCCAAGAAGTCAAATCAAGAAGGGCTTTCAAAGCATTGTGAGAAATTCTGGAGACAAAACAACAAATAAAAACAAAGCATTTCCTCTTCAGAGAACTGTATGTGAAAACTGCTAGAAAAGCAGGAAACAGCCTGATTAGGAACAAAGATTTTCCTCAGGACTGGTTCCTGGTCCCGACCCTCATATTCGCGCAGAGATCATAGGCAGGTCACTTAACCTCTGACATTTAACAGGGTTAACTATTCTTTTTGTGGAATTACAGAATTAAATGCAGGGATATCTTGCTGTGCGTGCGGGGGCAAGCTGGGACTGGGGAAGGGTGAGGACAGGCTGTTCACTAATAATTGAGTTTTGTGTTTTGTTTTGCAAGTTGAAGGTCTTTTCTATGCTAACACTTGATACACATGTACATGTACGTATCTCTGTGCTGCATTTTAACCACAGAATAGTCACTCCAAAAAAGCAGCAGATTTTGGAATTCTGGGCATATGTGGCTCATTTTTAGAGAATCTGAAAAGAATTATTCTTGTTTATAAAAAATCATTTTAGGGGAAAGATCAAACCTCAAGCTTCTCCCAGTTCTCCTTCCAAGGAAGAGACCCTTCAAAGTTGAACATGAAGTCAAAATATCTATACTTCTAAATAGGTAATAAGTGCCAAAAATTAATCTAATAGTTTCTCAGATTCAACAAACCTGGTGCTCTGCACAGGAGATAAACTTTGATGCTCAATAGATGGGGGAGGGGTGGGGTTGGGAGAGGGTGGTGATCAGGGGTCTGAAATCTGTAAGCTTTGCACTTCCCCTCAATCAGCCTCTGCCATCACATCTTCCACCCCCTCCCACCTGTGACAAATGAATGCAGAGAACTTGCTACTAAATTATAATGACATCAACCCTATTGAGTTTCAAGAGTTAGAAATTAGCATTTTAAAAATGTTTAGCCTAAATATATGATCTAACCATAATGCCATATATTAATCTAGTATTAATTCAACTTGCTTTGCTGTTATTGAAACAGGTAAAATCACTTTTTCATGTCTTTTCCTACAGCAAGTAGTATGTTGTCTAATTCAGAACTAGAGTATAGGAGTAATCCCCAAGATCAAAAATACTTCACCCCAGTATTTGCCATTATAAGCAATCTGCTAAGAACATTCTTGCATGTGTCTTCTGATGCATGTATGCAAGAATTTGGTGTATTGGCTTAGGAGAGGAATTTCTGGGAAGTAGTAAATGCATTTGTTCAATCCTACAAAATAACATCCAATTATTTTCCAAAGCGCTTATGATAATTCACACTGCTACGAGCAGTTCAGGTTGCTCCAAATCCTCACTGGTACTTGGTATTATCAGACCAATCAATCTTTGCCAAACATCCATCTACACGTTGAAGCAATAATACAGTGGAGAAAGTTACAAAAGATGACATAGGATATACGATTTTTATAAAGTTCATTAAAAAGACAAAATGAAACCATATATTTTTCAGGAACACATACATAAAACATTTTTTAAATAGCAAATGATCAGTCTAAAACTTAATAGTGGTTTCTTTGGGGTGCAGAGGGAAGGAGGGGGATAGGATTGGGCAGGAGCAATCCTCTGTATTGATAACATCCTAGCTTTACTATTATGCTTCACAAATTACATATATGCCACAGATATTCTTTTGTGTAAATTCACTATTTCATAATAATTTAAAAATTAAAAAGACTTTCCCTCCAACTGGAGTCGGGATACTGGAAATGACCCAGAGGTTTAACGATGCAACTAAGAAAAGGTACAGAGGCCCAGGGAATGAAGGAGCAGAGGAAGGGCCTGCGACGACGTGTGAGGCAGCTCACATTGGACACTAGCACCTCTGAATGTGAGTCTTGACTCTGACACTTATTGACAGTGTGGCTTTGGGAAGTAATTTAACCATTCAGGATTCTCTTCTCCCTATCTGTAAAATGGGGCTAATGAAGAATATGCATTTCCTAAGGTTGTTGTGAGAACTAAATCAGAAAGTGCAAGTAAAACCCCTACTCTAGAGCTGGTACCTTTAAATATTTTGGTATTTGTTTTACAGGAACTCTTATTGGAGCTTAGAGGTTTAGAGAAAACGGTGGGTAAATTTGCATTTGGAGCTTAAGCACCTTTGGAAGGCAAACATTTGAAACTCTTCTTCCCAGACACCTAAAAGAATTGAAATTCATCTGGATGGATTGAAGTTGGTCTTTGCCAAGTCCTGGAGCAGGAACGCATCGTTCCACCCTGATATGAAAGCATTCTGGTGGTAGAATGAGAGGGGGCCGGTGGGCTAGTGGTCAAAAGCGTCTGTGAGGTGACAGACACACTAAAACTTGTCCTAGTTCATGAATCTTGGCGTCAAACTATAGTCCTAGAACATGGATGGTGGGCGTAAATCTAAACAGCCCAGAATTAGACCACCACCACCACTTTGCATCAGTGATTTGCAGCAGCTGCCATGTCAGCAAAGTGACCAGGACACTCAGTCCCAGTCACATTTCATTGCACTGCTGAGATTTCCTTGAATGTTGACCTAGGCTCTGGCTTTGGTGTGTACAGCAGCAACAAGTAGGGCGTGGAGATATCCCAAGCTTATGACCCTGTTAGGGTGCATACTTCCAGAATGACCAGGACTCTAGTGGGTAGTACTCTAGCTTCAGCTGAGACATCTGTGGCAAACAGGTATTTCTTTGGCAGTGGTTGGGAGACCCCAGCCTCAGTATGAGTTCTCAGGTGAGAGCAAACAGGTCTGGATCCTGGAGCATGATGAGAAAGCACCACTAGGTTTGTACTTTGGGGACGTAGCAAAGGAGGGGAATCCTGTGTGAGGAAAGACAGGGCTCCCCCGCCAAGCTTGACCGTGGGAGGTCTGAGTGTTTGCTGTACTTTGGACTATGACTGGGCGGGGAGCAATCATTATTTGGAATCCAACCTGTAAAACCAGACGCTCCAATCAAAATATTTTCACATTGGTTACAATAAGATGACACATCTGTGAAAAATCTGCAGTATGCTGTCTGCCATTGGTTGAAAATGGGCCCTGCTTTGTGCTCTGCCAGCAGGGAACGTATTTGTGTCTTCATCTTGCTTAGATCTTGTGGGATGGAAGAGAAACTCTTTTTGGAAGCATACCAGATAACCCAGGACCTAAGGGGATAGGTTTAATTCCTCTAAATTGGACTTAGAGGTTTGTCATTTAAATTGTGTTTGTATAATTTTTAATCAGGTAACAATTTAACAAACATCCTTATTCCTACCATATAATATTATTAATTGCCAACATTCGTTCTACTTGCTTAACTTTTAAAAAAGGAATAAAACATTTTAAATAGACCTAGTTTAACTTCTTTTTGCTCACTCAGACTGTCCCACTTTTCTCTTGTTCTTCCTACCCACTAGGGGCAACCAATAACACAATTGGGGAGGCATCCTCCCCCTCCATGTTTTTATACCTTTACCATACTTGATATATCCATAAACAATATATAGGTTGTGTTCTTTGTTTTTTAAATTAACAAAAATTGTGTCATCCATACATATTTTTCTGAAACTTTCTTTTCACACATTTTGTTTTTGAGATCTATCCATGTTGATGTATATAGAGCTAGATAATGCATTACTATTGTGGCATAATATGAATGCCATAATACAAATATTCCATAATACAAATATACAATGCTTTATTTATCTATCCTTCTACGAGTGGATATTTAGTTTTTTAAAAATATTCACAATTATAAACAAGGCTGTAGTGAACATCCTCTTAAAGGATATTCTTAGCATGTTCTAACAGCTAGACCTGCGCACTTTACATGACTACACGGGCTGTGGTAGCATCAACATTAACATCAATGGCAACCAGATGCTTCTGTGACTGCAGTGTGATATGCTGGGGCCAGCTCATTTTGTTTTGCAAGAGGCAATTCTTAACATTTCATGAATTTTGTGAGGCAGTTTTTAAAAACAGCCATTATTAAAAATAAAATTCTATAAATTTACAATGGAATAAAATATATTTTAAAGGTAATAAATACCAAACCTCATCACTGCCTAATTATTTCACTAATTATGATTATCTATGCTCTTGAGATTATTTGTATCTATTATTTCCATGTGGTGGAAATACTGTATGGTGGTGCATGACTGTACATCTCCTGTCAACTCTGCGTTATATTATTAGCTTGAAATCAACAATGGAGGGAGTATTTATACCACAGAAATCAGCAATGCTACAAAATGAAGGCATGATTTATTGTTTTGTTGATTATATAGACCAAGAGTTGACGAACTTTTTCTATAAAGATCCAGATAGTAAATATTTTAGGCTTTACTGAACACATAGTCTCTGTTACTGTGGCTTCTCTTCCCCACCCCCTCCTCTTCCTCCTCCTTCTTCTTTATAATCCTATTAAAATGGAAAAAATAAAAACCTAGTAGGCTAATGAGCTTTACAAAGACGGGAGCCCATGGGCTGTAGTTTGCTAACCTCTGGTCTATATGTAAGAAAGTGATAGAGAAATATTAATTGTACAGATTTAACTTGAGTGTGTTGTGTATATAGTTTTTTACATTGTAACTACCAGAACAAAATTGAGAAAATATTCTTCCAATGTTTGAAAACTATTACCTGACTCAACAAAGAAGTTACTCACATCCTTCACAAACAAATAAAGTTTTGACGTACGTTCTCATTATTTATTTCACTTTCATCTTACTCATTAACATAAATGAAAATATCAACCAACATTAATCGGAACTACACCTGGAAATCTAGTTGTTAAACGTTCGTCCGCACCACTGGATCACACTCATTAAATTTATGAAGAAAAGAAGCACTCAGTCATCTGATGCAACTGCTTTATTACACTTAAATTGCATCTTCTCTCTCTTACGTGCGTGTACACACATGCACACACACGCACACACACACACACCACTCATACATTTGGGACATCTTCTGTCTTGTGTGTGGTCTTCCAGTTTCTCACTTACAACTGTATTTAAATTACTATTATTATTAATACTGTGAATATCATCATCATCATCATTTTACCATCTGACTGCCCACAAGATGTTGAACTACTTCAGGGCACAGACTGTGTTGCAGTTATTCTCTCTGTGCCTCAGTGTTCTCATTTCAAAAATGGACTTAATAATAACTACCTTGTAGGGTTACTATGAGGATTAAGTGAGATAATAGACATAAAGTGCTTAGAATGATGGCTGGCATATTATAAACCCTCAGTAGCTGTTAGCTATTATAACCATTATTAATATTAGTGGCATTAGTATTATCCTCATCATCCTCAATATCATGGTACCTTCAAATCCCAGAATAGTTCCTGCCTAAAGCAGGCACAATGTGTAAGACATGGACATAATTCCCTTCTTTAAAGAATTGACAGAATAACTGGGGAGACTGACCACCCTAACTAGTAGATGGATAATGCCAATGGAATGGAAGAGGCTTTAAGAGGAAGAGGCCAAGGGGGTGAGAGATCAGGGAAGCTACTATTTTCCACAACCATCAGGGAAGGCTTATGGGTAAGGCGGGCCTTGGGCTGAGCTGTTTTAGACAGACGGAGAATTTCCTTTGTCATAGGTCATCTAATATCACAAATTAATGGGGATCCTTTGAAAAGAATATCTCCATGTCTCTTTTTTTGGCAAATAATTTTCTTCTTTCTATGAAATGTCCTCAATCTTTCTCACTCATGTATTTAGAAAAGTATCTCACATCTGGAATGATAAAAGCAAACTCTGCCGTGTGAACAGCTCTGTGCATCCTTGCAGGCACTGGTGGCCTCCATACCTCAAAGCATCCCCAAATTCCTGACAACCATAAAGAGTATTCTCATTTCCCATAAAGTGCTGCAGCAAGTCACTTTGAAAATATTCTACTTTTGAGTTAATGTTCTCAATATCTGTTGGGGACATCTGTCGCGAGAGGGCCTGACATCCTTAATAGAGCTCACCCATAACGCTGTCCTACAACAAGCCAGGACCCTTCTGCCATGACCTCACCCGGCTCCACAAGCCTTTCCTCTCCTTGTCTACTGTGATGTTTCTGATCCGTGAGGTGTCGTGGAGCTCTCATCACAAGCTCAGGAAGAGTCTGAGGAGGGAGCATGATGCCAAAAGAGTGGTCTTGGAATGTTTGTTGGACTGCCAAAAAGGCCTACATGTTGTACCAGCTAGGTTTCTAGTACTGCAAAAAGTAGATCTAGTATCATGCAGTATCTTTCTTTCCCTTTACCTAGTAGAGTTTCTGAGGAAGTAATTAAACTCACCCTTCTCCCCTCTGAGTTCTAAGTTTTTTGAGAAATAGACATCCAAGTTAGACAGGGATCAAAATATCCATATCATAATTGGCAAAACTGATAGAAGAAAGTGATTTGACAGGGCCTAGCAAGCATTCTGTTCCTTACCCCCAAATTTAGACCTTGGGATGAACATGGATAAAGTGAACCTGCACAGCAGGCACTCCTCCAGCCAGCCACATGGAGAACATGACCATCTTCACATCCTCCTGAGGTCAGAGGCTCGAAAGAGAGGAAAAGAGATTTGGCCCCAGGCACATGGTGACTTCAAATCATTACCTTGCCCAACAGAGACTGGCAGATGGTGGATTCTCGAGTCTGATCACCTCAGTGAGCAGATAAACCACTCCTCCTCCCAGAGGAGGACCAGAAAGAGGTAGAGAGAAGGGCAGAAGTCTCCCACTCCTCCCCCACCACCAATACTTCTGAGAAGAGATATTCCTATTTTGGGAGCAAGATCTTGGCAGAGGAAAAGACGGTCCCAGTAAATCACACACAGAGAGGAACACCTCACTCACCAAAAAACTGCTGACCAATCACTATGCATCTCTGTGTTGTGGGCAATTGTCAGTGGCCTAGGGGAAAGCCTCTCCCCTCTCCTCCTCTCCCCTTCCTCCTTTTTTCTTTTCTTTTCTCTTTATTTCTTTTGTTTTCTTCCTATTTTCCTTTCAACAAACATTTATTGAGTGTGTAGTGTGCTGGTGATGGAATGGTGAAAAAGACCAATGTGACCCTTACTTTCAAGGAGCTTGTGTTCCAGTGGGCAAGACTGTTAAAAAAAATAAGTCCCCAAGCAAATAATAATTACAAGTCATGATAAACGATATGAAGGAATCAAACAAAAATCTGAGATGGAGAATAAGCATTTAGGCCTTCATTTAGATAGCTAAAGTCTCTATGGGAAGGTCTCTTTGGAGAGGTGCATTTAAGCTGAGTCCTGGAGTAGGAGGTAAGAAGTCAAATGAGAGAAGGGAGTAGAGAGGATGGGAGAATAGGGCAGTCAAGAGATTTTCCTAGGCCACTTATAGGTTGGCCCTATGTGGAGGCCAGCCTGCACCACCAGATAGGAGCTGGCCTGTTGGTCTCCTCTCTGTATACAATGCTGATAAGTTGGTAATGGCTTCTTGGAGTGTTGTGTTGAACAGGATTTTGAGGTCCTTAAGGACTCAGTAGTAAAGAGGTCCATGGAAAATTTATCTTGTCTACCATGGGAGTAAGAGGGGCTCCAGGGGCATATTTATTCTCCCTGCTCTAGAGGATTTATAACAAACTCTGATCTAGAGTTTGTTATGAGTTCAATTGTAGTCCCCCCAAATTCATATACTGATGTCCTAACCCCAGTACCTCAGAATTTGACCTTATTTGGAAATAGAGTCTTTGATTAAGTGTAGGCCCTAATCCAATGACTGGTGTCCTTATAAAATGGGGAAATTTGGACACAGAGACAGACATGCATGGAGGGAAGGCAATGTGAAGAGACACAGAGAGAAGACAGCCATCTATAAACAAGGAGAGAGGCCTGGAAAAGATCCCCACTCACAGCCTTCAGAAAGAACCAACCCTACCCTACTAACACCTTGATTTTGAACTTGCCTCCAGGACTATGAGACAGTAAGTTTCTATTGTTTAAGCCTCCCAGTTTATGGTACTTTGTTAAGGTAACCCTAACAAATTAATACAGAGTTTATTTTCATATGCTTGTGGTGAATTGTCTCCTGGATGATTGTTGATATCTCAGGAATGTGCTTCTAAAGGGTGGGAGCCTCTAAGTGCTTATAATGCCCATTGGCAGGTACAGAATATGGCTTAATAAATCCTATTTTCACAGACAATCAATATTCCGTTAAGTGTGGAAAAAAGGTAAGATATTTCTCAATATCCAAGTCACCTAGTGGAAACAAGATTATCCTTGGGGTCCCAAGACCTAAGCTCAAGGTCTTATTCTGCCACGGACTGTGGGACTTCAAATGAGTTCCTTCACTTGTGAACCCTCCCTAGTGGGGTCCTATGGTCCCCCTTCAGCTCTCTCATTCTCTCACTTCAAGACTCCATGTTTAGAAAGTATACGTCTCCAAGGTTTCCAAAATGTCAGTCATCTCCACAGCTGGGCAGGGCTCAGGGGAGATGTGAAGAGGTTTGACTAGCTGTCTAGACAGACAGTCTCAGTGTTTAAACTTGACTGAACATCTGCTAATTGTCTAAGATGCTCCTGATGCTACGCCAGTCTACAGATGGTCATCTAGGGGCTGGCCACCGAAGATGTTGTGTGATTGGGGCAACTCAGGGCTACAAGATAGTGAATTAGTGAATGGGAAAGAATATACCTACAGTCTAGATCCTAAATGATACTAGGAACTTGATTTGGCCACTAGCTTGGGTCTACTACAGATGAAACTCAGTTTTCCCTCTAACTGGCAGGATTCCAGGACCAAAACCCCTCATCACCAACTGTTTAGTCTGGCTATAAGAAAGTGGATAAATTTTATTCTCAAAAAGTAAGTTATCTAAATTGGAAAAAGCATCTCTTCCATTAGTCTTTACTCCAACAGGGGCTCCTTCCTCTCCAACCACTACCAACCAAGTCAGGGCAGTTATTCTGACCTTGGAGATCATCTCCTAGTTCCTCATTATTCTCTCTCCCTTAAACTTTGGAAACTTGGGATGAAAATAAGAAAGAAATTTCAAAATCAATCAAATTAACCAAGTCAAATCATATCAATCAAATCAGAGCAAGGGTGTAGCATGCTGCCTTGCTGGCCCATCTAGGGGAGCAAGAATCAGACTGAGACTCCAGCTGGGTTGGTTCAGGTTAGTTCCCATCTCTCCACACAGTGATGGTTCCTAAATCAGCAGGGAAAAAACAAATTTTTAGATGGGAAAGACATAGGCTCACCCTCAGCAATGTATTTAGCTGGCTTCAAATGAGAGAGAAGGTGCTCTGGGGAGGATGAAGAGGTTACAAATGTTGTTTCTTCAAGTCCCTTGTTCAATACCACAATGTCAATAGCAACAATAAATATTTTCTGAGACACTGTGTTAGGCATTGGGGATCCATCAGTTAGCAAATGCAGCAGGCCCCTGCCCTCTAGGAAGCTAGTGTGTCAGGAGGGGAACCCAATGTTTTTAGAGCACTAGATGTGGTAGTACTTTACATGGATTATCTCATTAAATATTCCCAACAACCATGTTCAGGGTCTGTTATGATCCCTGTTGTGCAGTTAGGAAAACTGAGAGTACAAATGTTTAGCTTTTCTTATGTTCATGTATCTCAGAGGTCATGATGGTGGCATTTGACTTCAGACACTCTGAAGTGGAAGACAGTCCACCTATCCATTCTTCTCCCCCACTTCCCAAAGCAGTCCCGTAAACAGATTTCTCTCTCTTACCTCCGCTCTTTTTACATGTGTGTTGGTGCCCTAGGAACCAGCACACATCCCTGGCTGGGCTTTGGCTTACCCACATCTCACTCCCCTTAGATTCTGGAGTTCAGAGTTCGGCATTCTTATTTTAACTCAGAGCTGTCCCTCGCAAAGCTCGATTGCAGAAATGTCATCTCAGTTCTGCCATCCACTTTTCTTCTACATTTTTTCTGACCCCTTTGTTCTCTCATTCTTATAGTAACAGTTTGATGAGGAGGTTATACCTGATCCTGGGCTGGTATTTCTTCCGTACTTTGGTTCTGTATTTGAGGTTTGGGGATGCCTATTATCCATTCATTTTCTGTTCTGGGTTCTTTACCTGTGGCAAACAGATACAAGGAGCTTGGGGAAGGTTAAATTCCAGGATCTGCTTTATAAACTCCCGAATTTGAGCATTTTGGCACTCTATGCTAAGTATACGGATTGACCTTGAAGTTATAATGGGGCTTCCCACTACTTCTTCTTCCTTATACCCCAAGTTTAAACTTTGATGCCCTCTCTGGGGTCTGCACAGCTGACATTTAGCCAGCCAGTTACCTGGAGAGCTGTAGCCGGTAACTAGCAGGATAGAGAGCTGAGGAGGGGCCTGAGTCTCCAGGTCTTCCCTTGGAGGCAGATCCACAGCCTGACCTGGCATGCTTTCTGCCTAAGAGTGGGAACACCAAGTGCAGCTTGGCCCACTTGCTGGCAGGTGGGATGAAGTGACAGTGGACAGAGCTTGTTTTCAACCTTTGTGGCAGAATGTATTTCCACGCACTAGATCCAGGACATGGTCTTTCTGAGAATTCACTGGGCAGGGAGGTAGTGATTACATCAGTGGGTGGAGAGAAGAGCAGAAGTACTGGTGGAAGTCTCCCCTTTTCTGAAAGAGTGAAGGTAAGAGGAAAAAGCGCTTCCTTCAACACTCAGACATCTGACACACGATTTCTCGGGTAGCAGACTGTAGAAGTCCACTCTGGGAAGGAAAAAAAGCCAGAGAAACACTTAGTGCTGGAAGAGGCAAACCCTTTCAAGTGGCAGAGGAGAAAACTGAGGACCTGGGTAACTTGCCCAAGGACACACGTCTGCTGTACCAAGGAACTGCGTTAAGGAACCCAGAAGTCCTGACTCCCAGCCCAGCACGCCTCTGTTCACTGATTCAGACTGAAAATCAGAGTCTTCTCCCTGAGAACATCCACACACCCGCAGATGGTTTGAGCTCACTCTGGACAGCGCCCCATAATAGCCGAGGTCTCTTTGTTCAAGAGCTTTGATCAAGTGGCCTTAGGCAGTACACGGCTCATCCCATATTCGATTCAATCAGCTCTATCTGTTGACTGTCACCCTCTTCCCAGCGGCCTTCTGTTCTCCACCAGCAACCCTAAGGGCAAGCTTGGAAAGTCACAGAGCCATTCTCGTAGGTGCCCTGTCACTCCGGACCAGGTGGGAACAGGGAGAGATGTTCACAACCCGACTTCCTTATCCTTGCCCCTTGTGGGAATTTTTAATTTGAATTTCTATTTATTACACAAATAATAATATGAGAACTATAAGGAAAAGATGGTTCTTTCATCCTCCCAGAGAGGGACATGGGTGGAGCACAAGCTTTGGAATGAAAGAGGCCTGTTTGCAAATTCTAGGTCTGCCACTCTATCAACTTATGACACTGAACAACTTAATCACTCTGAACCACAGTTCCCTCATCCATCAGTGGGAATAATAAAAGTTTCCTGTGTGTGTGTGTGAGTGTGTGTGTATTAAAAGAATAATATATATAAAGTCCTGCGTATGTAAGTTTAATAAGTTTTAGTTCTCTCCTTCTACAATATAATCATTTTTAATTTTGTTGTGCTTCCTTCAAGTTCTTGTCCAAACTCAGGTATACTTTTATATACTGTAGATGTAATTTTCTTTCTGCATTTTTCTTCTAACATTATACCATCATCTGTTTTCCTCTGTTGCTCTTAAGTTGGATTACATGAAAGTGCTGATATTCAACTATTTTGAGCTAGATAGAGCAATTTCATATATTTCCACTTAAAACAGAGTTTTTAGAATCATCATTGTGAAAGAATGAGTAATATTCTGTTGAATTGATGTGCCATGATTTATATAAGGACCCCCATTGTTGACCATTTTGATTATTTCTCATTTTTCCCCATTAAAAAATAGTTCTATGATAAAAATCTTCATGTTTATAGATTTTTTCCTTCTTTGAATTATTTTCTTGGGATAAATTCTCAGAAGTAGCTCCAATTTTATATTGAGGCCCAGTGAACTGTGTTCACTTTGCCCATATTCATCACTTCCATAATCTGTTCCTTAGGTCTGGCTAGGAATGAAATTTGTTGGCAGGCCAACTCAGAAAACAATGGGAATTCTAGAAACCAGCACCTGGTATTTGTCAGGGCTGAGGCCGAGGGGCAAAGAACAAAGATACAGTGGGAATTCTTCTCTGGAGGCCTGGTCAATCTCAGCTAGAAATTAAAAAAAAAGACATTTCATTCATTTTGAGCTGTCAAGGAAGTCAGGAAAAAATTGCACAAAAAGGAAAATCTTGGACTCCACTTAAGTGTCCATCAATAGGAGAATGTATAAATAAAATGTAGTATGGTTCTTTGATGAACTATCATAAGCAGTTAAAAATGAACTAAATCTATGTATAGCAATATGAAAAATTCTCATAAAGAGTTCATGAAGAAAAGCAAATTATAGTGTGATATAGTATACCATTTATGCCAACTTACAACTTCACACAACAATATTTTGTATTCTCATGGATACTAACATATGCATTTAAAATTAACAAAAGTGAACTTCAAAGATGCACATCAAAATCATGATCCCCTTTGCCTATGGAGACGAGGAGCAGAGGCAACTTGAATTATACCTATAATTTTTTTAATTAAAAAAAAACACAGAAGCATATACGGCAAAAAGTTAACGATAGTGAATTCTGGGAATAGGACACCTAAACGTTTGTTTTATTATTCTTGGTTCTTTTCTGTATTTGTTAAATTTCTCAAATCATCATCATCATCATCATCATCATCATCATCATCAATAACAAAAGATCTCAAGATGAGAAGTGGCAGAAGTGATGGTTTGGGGGGAGGGCCACCCACGTGGAAGCAACAGCTCTTCAAGGTGGTCATGAATCAGTAGATTAATTCAGACGGTCTCCTTGTTACTCTTTGCTAAATCAGTTTTACTTTCTTCATGTTAAGACAGCTCTACCCTGCTGTTGACTTCTTGACATTTCTAAGTGTTTGGTCAGCTGGTGTTTCCGGGAAGTGCTGAAACCCCAAGGCTATCCTTCCAGTCTTGCCTCCAATGGATCCCATGAAGGCTGATCTCCACTTGAAATTCCAGAAATCAACTTATGGAACAGTTACTTAACTGATTCCAGAGCAAGTGCTAGTTATTGGACACTGACTGGTTGCTGGTCTAGTTAATAACAAGTTTTTGATAGTTTTTTTCTGGTAAGTGGAACAAGAAACTGCGTGGAAGGGAGGACTTATGAAGGACTAGGTCTTTGATCTACAAATGAACACATTTAAGTCAGGTCAGGCATGTAGGATGTAATAGCCAGAGAACAGAATGATCGCAGGTGGAGCTGAGTGTCAAGCACAAAGGTTAAGATGAGAAGGCCAAAAGCTCATGCTGTCATGTTACGCAGCTGTAGTGGATACTGTGGTAAACCACTAGACTCTGACTTTAGGACCAAGACACTTATTCTGCCAGCTGCTAGGAGTATTGATTCCTGACAACTCACAGCTGCGTCCCTCCCCAGGAATTGCCAAAAGTAGTTGTCTTTCCCAAGTTATTCTCCTTCCCCAGGTATAGCCCACATCCAAAGAGTGGTCTAAGTGGACGTACAAAGGCCTGGCCCCTTTGCTTCAACTGGGACAATTTCAGGGTCATCCCAGCTCCTGAGCTCCCCATGAGATTGACTGAAGGCTATCACAGTTCAACCACTTACTTCTTCCTCTGCCCAATCCTCATCCCTCACCCCTTGTGTCTCATGCCCCAGAGATGTTGATCTAAGAGCAGTAACTTCCTGAATGCAAATCTCAGATTCTCAAACAAAAGCAAAAGTGAAAATAAAACAACAACAAACATCCCTGAGAGTCTCATGGTTTATTTTCCAGGGAGCCTGAAACCTACAACTTACTGACCTTGAAATCTACCTTTTTCTTATGCTTTATTTGTCCCCGTTTGGGTAGTTTAAATTAGTTTCATAAATTGATGTTGCTAGTTCCTGTCATCCGTCGTGATTAATCAACTACTGTGCTTGCAAGAAGAATCAGATACAAGTCCTGATCTTGAGGAACTTACAGTCCAGGTTGAAAACTAAAATCTCGATTAAAAAATCAGCTAACCACACTCCAAATGAAATAACAATATAAAAATCTAGCTAAGGATTACCACAAGTTAGCTTGTTCTGTGAGTGGAACAGACATGTTCTGTGAGCTCAAAAGAGACAAAATGTGGTGGATTAGAGAAGTTAGCAAAGAGGCTGGAAAGTTGGCAAAAAATTTAAAAGAATTAGAAAGTTGGCAAAGAACCAGAAGGTTCACACATAAATTGTTCACAAATAAATTGTTCACAAAGTTCACAAATAAATTGTTCATGATCATGAATTACATGGTAGAGGGGAGAATGGAGGTAATTCTGTATTGGAGTTTGGATTGATAGAAGCAGGAAAGAAAGGCTTCGCTGGAAGAATTGTGAGAAAAAGGAGGGGAAAGGTAAAACGGGAGACACAACTGAAGGCAGTTCAGTATCAGACTGTGAAGAGCTGAGGAGCTTGGTTTTACCCTGAAAGTGGTGGGGATGGAGCTGAAGGTGGGGTGGACACTGAAGGCTTAGGAGCAGGGTAGGGATGAGAGGGCAGTAGTGTTGAAAAAAGCCTGAGCTGGTGGAGGGTGTGTAAGATCTGCTGGAGGAGATGAACCCAGAGACAGCCTGAGGCTTGAGCAGGGGTCTACCTTTAAGCTATAAGGCAGAGAATAAGGATGATGGCAAACTTGCTTCCTGGACTGACCACTGAAATTAGTCCAGATGTTCAATGTGGCCTCTGTCACAATAGTTCCCACCTCTCTGCTTTTGATGCAATAACCTCCTTCTCCATCTGCTCATCTGCATCCTACTTGTCCAATACAGCCTAGTACTGTCATGCCTCCTTCATGAAATCTTATCTGACCCCTTCAATCCACAGTGATTGCTCCTCTTTGAACTTGCACAGTCCTTCAAACCAGACTTTATTTGTTCTAACTTTAAGTTAGCACTGTCTTAGTAGTTATTGTTGAAGCTCATTATAATTATATCTAGACAAGTGCTAGGAACCAAATATGTAGCACTGTGTTGTCTGATTTCTTAACTCTTTAAAACTGAGGTGTAATTGACATACAACATTACAGTAGTCCCCATGGGGGATATGTTCCAAGACCCCCAGTGGATGCCTGAAACCACAGATAGTTCCGAACCCTGTATATCCTATGTTTTTCCCTGTACATACATAACTATGATAAAGTTTAATTTATAAATTAGGCATCATACGAGATTAACAACAATAATTAATAATAAAATAGAACAATTATAGCAATATACTGTAATGAAAGTTATCTTAGATCTTAGCAAACTCAGCATACGATTTTTTTTCTTTCCTTATTAAGTCCAGAACTTTCACCTTTTCACTTAAAGGAAGCACTTTACGGCTTCTCTTCCGCATCTCCTAATTGCCAGCATCCCTATTCCTGCGCTCTAGGGCCATTATTAAGTAAAATAAGGGTTACTTGGAGACAAGCACTGCAATACCATGACAGTGGATCTGATAACTGAGATGGCTACTAAGTGACTAATGGGCAGGTAGCATATACGGCGTGGATACACTGGACAAAGGGATGATTCACCTTCCAGGCAGGGTGGAGCGGGATGGCTCGAGGTTTCATCATGCTACTCAGAATGGCACACAATTTAAAACTTATGAATTGTTTATTTCTGGAATTTTCCATTTAATATTTTTGTACCATGGTTGACACAGGTAACTGAAACTTAGGAAAGCGAAACTGTGGATAAGAGGGGACTACTGTATGTTAGTTTCAGGTGTACAATATAATGATTCAATATTTGTATATATTGTGAAATGATCACCACAATAAGCCTAGTTAACATCTGTCATCTTACATAGTTACAAAAAGATATTTTTTCTTGTGACGAGAACTTTTAAGATCTACTTTCTTAGGAACTTTCAAATATGCAATACAGTACTATTAACTATAGTCACCATGCTGTACATTTACATACCCAGGACTTATTTATTTTATAACTAGAATTTTGTGCCTTTTGACTCTCTTCACCCGTTTCTCCCACATCCCCACCCCCTGCCTCTGGCAACCACCAATCTGTTCTCAGTATCTATGAGCTTGTTTTTTTGGTTTTGTTTTTGTTTTTTATATTCCACATATAAGTGAGATCATAGAGTATTTGTTTTTCTCTTTCTGATTTCTTAATTCTTTAGTGGTTGGTAGATTTCTCTTCTTTACCATCATCCCTAAAAAGTTCTTTTCACCTGTCTTTTCCTCTTCTGACTAAAGACTAGTATTTGGCACTTAATAGTGATAATTAAAATTCATTAAGTACTTACTGTATGTCAAACTCTGTTCTAAGTGTTTTGCATCTCTAACTCTATAACCCTCACAGCAATCCTGAGAGTTAAGTCTTGTCATGACCCCCTTTTACAGACATGGAACATGAGGCACAAGAGATTAAACAGCTGGCTCAGATTTACACAGCTAGTGTGTAGTAGAGTCAGGGTTCTAAACTAGGCAACCTGACTCTACTACCTACCCATGTAATCCCTACCCTATTCAATAAGAGACTCAAAGAAGGGTTGATGGATGTATGAGTGAATGAGGAATGGGTCAGGCAAATGACATGTTCAATTCTTGTTGCACACTGAGAGATTAAATTCTCAGGGAAGGTATTCTCTGAATGTTTGTAAAGGAAGAAACTTTGCTGCTGATCCCAGGTATTTCCTTACAGTATTTACTGTGTATCTATAGGATGCTGCTGACCTCTGAGGTGCCATCCAGTTCTTAAAGATAAAGAGACTGTAAAACCCTCTTTCAGAAAGGGTATTGAGACTTTAGGAATTTCTACAAAGCATGTTTGATTGACTTAGAGGTATATTTACAATTAAGGTGCTAAACAAGTCACAAACCCTTTCAAGTATTGTTCTTCTTAACCCGTAGCTTCAAATGCTCATAAACCTCTCCAGATATTAGATAGGCCTGTAGGGTTTGGGATTCCGCTGGGGCTCAGTTAACTTAAAAATACCAAGGCAAATGCATGGCCAGGGGTGTTTATCATCAGTGCTCATCATTGTTTCCCACTTTCCTCTTCCTTATCAGAAGTCAAAGGCAACATGTAAGATATGTGCCTATCAGAGGGTTATCGCTTGTTGCCAAGTGAAAAAGCACAGCTGAGTTGGGTTTAGCTTGATGGCCCCTCTGTTGAAATTCAGGATCTCTTATCTCTGCTTCCACTTCTCCTGTCTAGACACTTGACAATGATTTGCAGGAAATTGAGGCAATTACCCCTGCTGAGAAGTCAGGGCTAAAACATTTCTAAATATAATTTTACTCTGTGTGTGTTTAATGCAAGTTAATGTTAATTTGAAAGGAAAACAGCAATGTTGTTTTCTCTCTCTGGGATGGGATTAGCTGACCCTCACTCAGGCAGAGCTATGGAACTTTCCATATTCTAGTTTTTCTAGGCCGGTGAGCCTGTCCAGTTATTTAGGTCACAAAACACTGGCCTCTCCTCTGGCAGAGGAAAATTGGAGGATTTAAGATCCTTGTGTTCAAACACTTTTTCTTCCTTTTATTTGCTTTCTTTTTATTTTCTTTTTCTTATAAAGATAGAAAAATAATTTTAGTCTCAACAGCTGGTATCAGAACTTCTTATAATGAAATACTGGCTTTTGTTGAGAAAATGCATGGATAAATTCACTTTAGGGTCTCAGGGCCTTGATATTATCATCTGGCATCCAGGTTTTGAGAGCAGGAGAGAAAGATTTTGCTACTAAATAGAGGAGAGGGAATTTGGGATTTGGCTTTCCTGGGGGCATTTAGAGGGGGTGAGCCTTTAGAGTCAATGCTGTTGGGGAAGGAGAAGAGAAATGACTTCCAAAGTCGCCAATTCTAAGGAAAAAATTTGAGAGAATAAAAAAGGCTAAAGCCAAGTTTTAAGATTTTCTCTTCAGGATAATTAGCACAAACTACTTCCCACGTCACCACTCATTTCTCCCATGAAATCTTCTAATTTCTTTGGGGGAAGAAAAGGTAAGCCATATGTCCATGTTGGTAACCAAAATGCCTTCATGGATTCAAGAGCCAGAGCTTAGGAGGAAAGCAGTTGTCTAGGTCACATTTTAGGGCTATCTAAATGGTTAATTTTTGCACAATGCGTCCAACTGGCCGCAGAGTTGATCTGATTCAGTTAAGACAGCGAAATTGGTCAATAGGCTATTGCTTCACCGCATTATCTTTCATTCTGCAATACATTTAGGAAGGAGGAGTTAAGGAAGAGCCAGCCATTTGTAAAACACCAACTTTCCATGCATGAAGCATTTCATATATGCTTTTATCTTGTACAGATTGGTAAGGGTGTTAGTTTGCTAGGGCTGCCATAGCAAACACCACAGACTGAGTAGCTTAAACAATAAGAATTTATTTTCTCACAGTTCTAGAGGCTAGTCCACGATCAAGGTATTGGCAAGATTGATTTCATTCTAACATTTCTCTCCTTGGCTTGTAGGTGGATGTCTTCTTCCTTTTCCTATTGGGTCCTATTGGATTAGGGCCCACTCATATGACCTCCTTTTACCTTAATTACCTCTTTAAAGGCCTATCTCCAGATGTAGTCACATTCTGAGATACTAGGGGTTAGGGCTTGAACATGTGAATTTGAGGGGATATAATTCACCTTATAATAGTAGGCATACACAGTTTGGGGAAATTTCTACATAAATGCACACACACACCCACACCCTACATCTGAAGACACACATGTTTTTAGCTACTACACTAAAACACCCGTGCATCTCAGTGAAGCTTGGAGGAGTTCTGCCATTGCTGGAGGCATGGCGGTGGGGGATATGCAGTAAATTCTACCTAATACAGCATGATGTAGCCCACCAGGAATGTTTCCTGCTTTGCAGCACTCTTTACAATCACAGTGGGGCTTCTTTCCTCACGTCTGTAAACTCCACGTGGCATTACTTTAAGTCATGCTATACTTGTGAAACTCAGACCTTGACTTTGTCTGCCGCAAGGGCCAGTGGTTTTTTGTTTGTTTGTTTCAACTCAATTCTTGGCTTTCTTTAGTGCTTCTACAATTGCTCAAGCAGGACACTTCTTCTAGTATCTACCAAGGAAATTGGCAAGACCTTTAAATGTCTCCAGCATGCCCACCTTGCTCTCCTGAGAAACCCATCAACCTTGAATGTGTATAAGTATGTTTCCTTTACAGCTGGGGTTGAAGAAGTTAGCTATAGCATCCCAGCCCAGCTTTCGTTTGGGTGTTAACTCCCTTTGTGGCCACGTGTTTGAAGAAATGGGGTGGGAGGTGGGGGGCTCCATTCTGGAGGAGCTTGTGTGAATTATTTGCTTAAGATAATTGTGACGATTTCCATTCCTCTTGCTGGTAATTAGTTTGAGCATGGAACCTTAGAGAAAGTCTGGTCAGTGGCTTCTGGGAAGAAAAGGTGCATGAGAGACAATACCCCTTCTCTTGATTACTGGTTGTCCTTTTGTCTGCTTTGATATTTGGCACTATTGCAACTATCTTATGTCCATGAAGAATTTCTATCTACCTTAGTATAATGGTATCCATCTCATAGGAGTGTTGAGAGGACCAACTAAGTTAAAATGTTTGTAAAACATTTAGAACTGTCTAGAACATAATAGGCATTCAATAAGTATTATTATTATGAATATGAGGGGCATATTATCAGCCATGCTGAAGGTGGCAGGGGCCCTACCATGATGATATTGCTGAGATGCTGAATTAACTCTAACCCTAACTCTGTAGTTACCTACCACTGGACATCATGTTTTGTGAGATAATACAGACCCTCCTTATTATTGAGGATACATTTAGTTGGGACTTATGTTACTTGCAACAAAAATCATCCTTTCTGATACATGTCAGTAGACTTTTCTGAGTGGAGGCATGGCACACATCATCAGAAGCTTCCACTGTTTCCAGTGCTACTAACTGTGCTTGAGAAATTAATCATTTGTTAAAGGGTTAACTATGCTTCATAGTCAAGGGCAGTATTTTTCGTCTTCCAAGTTATTCATGCCAGGTGCTCTGGGATTTCAAAAGCAACAGACTTTGTATTTTTTGGAGGTAGCAATATTGTAGTGAAAAGGGCCTGAAATTTGTAGTCTCAAATAGTTGGGCTTAAGTCCCTAATATGCCACTTACTGGTTCTGTGACCCTGGAAAATCTGCTTAATCTGTATGTGTCAGTTCCTTTATCTGTAGGATGGAAGTAAATAACCTTCATGTCCTGTGGTTACTAAGAGGATTAAATAAAATTACACAGTACTAATAATATTGAGGTTTTCCTATGTGCCACCAGTCATTGTGCTGAAACACAGATATGTTTTCATCCCATTCATGGATATACCTAAAACCATACTAAACAATTCATCAAAGCAGAGTTCCATTTTACTCACAGCCGTTTAAACTACCCTGAATGAAGATCTTGACATTAGGGCTCTTGTCATTGGAGTGATATCAGTTATAAATGAGCCTCTTCATAGCTATTGCCGTTTGTGAAACATTTGGAAATGGACATTTGGTTTTCAATGATGTGCTGAAAGAAATGATGAAAATTGCCCGTGACTTGACACAAAAGCGTTAAAATGTTTCTCTCATTTCACTGCATCAGAAAAGCACTTATTTGATTTCAACGTCCTTGAGAATATTCCCAACTAAAAAGCTGTGGACCAGAATGGTGTGCATTGAACAGCGTCCTACACAGGCTAAAAGAATGCTCGCCAAACACAACTTACCTGGGAAAAATGTGCGTCAAGACAGCCTTTCTTTTGGATACTCAAGTAACTGGTGTGTTACTTGAGTAACTCAGCTGAAGTGACTGAGGATGTTTGCATTATGTTGGTCATTATTCCTCAAGATACTTATAAAAAGAGTCCTGATTTCATGTTCTCTTTAGGCAGGGAACAATATGCTTCTTTTATATGCTCATGATGATGTTTATGTTTTATGCCTTAATTGCCAGAAATCCCAGAGTTAAAATGTTATGTTTATTAGGTGTTTTTTTTTTTTTTTTTTTTTGCTGAGGAAGATTCACCCTGAGCTAACATCTGGCACCAGTCTTCCTCTTTTTGCTTGAGGAAGATTTGCCCTGAGCTAACATCTGTTGCCAGTCTTCTTCTATTTTGTATATGGGCCACTGCTACAGCATGGCCACTGACAAGTGGTGGAGGTCTGTGCCTGGGAACTGAACCTGGGCTGCCAAAGTGGAGTGCGCCAAACTTAACCACTAGGCCACCAGGGCTGGCCCAAAATGCTATGTTTAATAGTAGTAAGTAGCTTTAGGCAAGGGTTCTGGTCAAATTATATTTCCCTTCTCCACCATTACATGGTTCTTGATCTAATGTCCTTCTTAAAACGGTCAGTATATATTTTATGGTGAGTGTCCTCAAATCTTCTGAAAGTACATGTTATCTCTTCATTGATTTATTCACACAACCACCCAACAGATACTTATGAGTGTTCACGACATACTAGGCACTGTGCTGTTTGCAGAGAAATCACAGGAAAATAAGACCCTCTGCCTCCATTCCCGTGATTCTCATAACTTACTGGGAATGATAGATTAAATAATTTTACAAGTAATTTTTAAGTAACTGAAAAGGAGATGCAGAGGATCCTATGAGAATGTGAAGTAGAAAGGGGGAATACATGGGCCTGACATGCACATTCTGTGTAAAGGGTTCCTAGCACTGCATGAATCTGAGCTGCAGATATCAACAAGCTCTTTGGCTGATATGTATAGACAGAAACTGAAGGAGATGCTTTACACATAAAGAATTGGGTCTTCATTATTATTTTTTATTTTTTCAAATTCATCCATATTTAGCTCATGATTGTCATCAACAAATATAATCTTCAAAATCCCAAAACTATGATATATACTCTAAAAAAATGTACTTGGCATACATTTTCTCAACATCTGGGTGTTATTACACTTTTCCCTCTATCTCTGCTGATAACAGAGAATGAATTGTAAGTTCCCAGAAGAGGGTTCTACATCTTTCTACATCATTTTGCAGAATATAATGGACCCAGTACGCAAGCATGTTTTAAATAGGCATTTTGGTTATTTTATTTTGAGGTAATTTTTCTTGACCACCAAGTCTTTGGAAACTTTGTGAGCAGAATTCACAGCCAAGCATGTATATTGACAGATGCATATGGGAAATTGTCCAAGAATTTAGAAATGTAAAATCTCAGAGTTGGAGGAACTGAAGAGATTATCAAGGCCCATCCTTTCATTTGTAGATGGGGAAACTGACCAGATAGGAGAAGTGATCTATCTCTCAGGATACTGCTTGTGTAGCTTAGTCTTGGTAGACTCCAAGACTCATCACTTGTGATAATTTTTTCTCTAATTGCCAAATTGACAAAGGGACAGCTAGGAGTGGGGAAATGGTGTGAGAGGAAAAGGCATTTAAATAGTATCAGGCCATCTAAGAAAGCTGCATTTGACTGCAATATTTAACTTCTTTTCAGAACAGTTTCTTGCTCCCATATATAAACCAGCAGGCATTAGATTGAGTACAAATGTAAAAACTGGATGTTTGTACCAGGAAATACATATCTAGGAAAGCCCAAGAAATCACTTTATTCATATTTTGGTTTCCTCTGGATACACATGGTTAGAGCACAATTTATGTGGAGAAAATAAAATGTGACACTGTTCATTTTGAGGAAGGATGTGCCCTCCAAATCCAAGGCAGTGAACTGATTATTTCTTTTTCAAACAAAACCTATTTAGTCTGACTGAAGAACCTGCTGTTTCTCTTTACCCTTTGCAAAATTGCTGTTTAAATGTAATCTAATGGAAAATTTTATTGTTTGCATCAAGAATTTCTGTGGCCTTTTGTCTAACAGGAAGGCAAGGTCATGAAGTGTTTGCATCTTCCAGGAACCTACTTTGAAATAACTTAAGCTTCTGAGACACAGTGGCTTTCTAAGATGTCCTTCCAGGTAGCTTTGCCTTTTTTTAGTTGAAAGGAAAAAAAATGGGGTTCTATGATATGAAATTTGCTCCAAGTGGTTTGTTTTGATGGATACTTTAGCGTAGTGGTTCTCAATGCTGGCTGAAAGTTCAAATAATCCAGGAGGCCTTTAAAATAATACACGTTTACAGACATTCTGATTTAATTAGGAGTGAGGTAGGGTCAGAATTACAGGGGACATAAGCTGACAAGCACCTTGTCAGCTTCCCTTGAATCTCCTCCATCTTTCTGAAGGCTCTTCTCGACTCTGACCATGTTTCACTGCTTCTATCTTTCTTAGATCCTTGCTGAACACCCCACTGCCACCACCAACTCTTCAACCCCCACCTTCCCTGAGGTGGCTGGAGCTCAAGGTAAACCCCAAGGAGCAAGAATCCCATGACCCACATGTTGAGCTCTCATTACTCCAAGTCATCTCCCTTTTTATGTAGATTTGGATAAAATGGCACACTTCAGGACATGGGATCTGATTTTCTGAGAGTAGCCATGGGCTGGATGATGCCCAGGAAACAGCTCACCACTTGGCAAACCTTGACTAATAAGAAATGGGAGACAGAAGGGAACTGGGTAGATAAATAGTCCCCCTTTCTCTCTTCTATAGACTGCTCCTACGTGTGGCTGCTCCTTACAAATCTAGAGAAGTCCTGATAAGCAACTACTCTGTCTTCTCCATACTTTTTGTGAAGTACTGGCCACCAAAGTAGGACTGGATAACATTATTTTGCATCTTTCTTTGCCCACTTCTTTTATCTCTTCACCTTCATTGTCCCGGGCTTGCATCATCCAAATAAAGTGTCAAACATTTTAATCCTTGCATCAGGCTCTGCTTCCTAACGAACTTGAATTCCAACAATTTTTTTTTCAATTCCCCAAGTGACTCCACTCTATAGCCAGAATTGAAAAACACTGCTTCTGAGAAAGACCTGAACTCCCATC
Source organism: Tapirus indicus (assembly GCA_031878705.1). NCBI lineage: Eukaryota > Metazoa > Chordata > Mammalia > Perissodactyla > Tapiridae > Tapirus > Tapirus indicus. The sequence goes on along the minus strand of CM062925.1, from coordinate 80,652,050 downwards.
TCTTTGAAATATTACATAGGAATGAGGTATTTCTTAATGTTGTTTCCTTTTATTAATTTTTCAAAACAAGTGTAGAATTAAATTTAAAACTCTCTTTACCATTCCTTCTTTTTTACCATTCCCTATCCACTCACTTTCTCAGAGTCCCAGCATTAACTACTGTAAACAGTTTGACGTGCTGCCTTGTAGAAGTGTATTTCATACATAGACATAGTGTTTCAAGGTTCTTTTCTCTTTTGCATGAACTTGATCATCTATCCATATTGTCTTGTAATGGCTTTTATCACTTAACAATATCTCTCAGAGATTGTCATAATACAAAAGGCTTCTTTTTTCTTTTGTGTTGTGGTATAGTATTTCATAATGTCAGTATATAGAACAATTTTCCCTTACCCTTATTAACAGGGATTTGGATTGCTCATAACTGTCTGACATTAAAAACAATGCTGAATTCAGCATCCTTGAGTGTATATCTTTGTGCACATTTGAATGTAATTCTCAAGGACAGATAGCTAGAACTGAAATTTTTGAGTTGAAAGGCATAGTCACAGTAAATTTTGATATATATATTCCTAAAATGCCCTTTTAAAATGGTGTCCCAATTTATACTTCCAACAGGAGTATACAAAAATTGCTGTTTCTTTATACCTCTTGCCAACACTGGATATTATCAGTTTAAAATATTATCAATTTGGACAAATAATTATATCCCATGGTTGTTCAAATTTATTAAACATCATCTTTTAATCTTTATTTTAAGCCTCTTTTGGCCTTGCATCTCCAGTTTGGAAATTTTTATTAAACTTTATTAGAACAGGATGTGAGTACAGTGTGGTTGCTGAGAAGTTGGACTGTTCTTTATAACAATAGTCTTCTAAGGCAAGTCTAATTACTTTACACTCTCTATAACATTGGGTCTTGGAATTTAGAGAGCTGAGCCATCCCAGCTCCCTCTCTGAGAGGAACCAGACCTGGGCACTAGACAAGATGATTGAAAAGACTTTCTAATATTTAGGTTGCTGGAAGAGGCCTTCACACCTGCCTGGCCTGCTTTCCAAATCCCCTGTTAACTCGAACTCCACCAAGCCAACTTGAACAGAGGCAGAGCATGCTGAGAACTTTCCCCAAAGACAGACCAACATGCTCTGCCAGGGAGTCTGTATCCAGAGAAGCTGGGCCAAGATTTCCTTGGCAAACAAGCTTTAGGCAAAGCTGAAGTTGGCTTGCCAACATGAAACCGCCCAGCTCCTCAGTACGATTGGAGCATGGCTGTAGTATGGATAAGGAAACTGTGGTGAAAATGAAGCTTTTGACCAAATGTGGGCTGCAGATCCCAAGCGAGCCCTGCATCTCCACTCCTTAGATAGATAGATAGATGATAGATAGATAGATAGATAGATAGATAGATAGATAGATAGACAGATAGTCAGTCAATATTTTTATTCATTACCTGTCCCTAGGAAGAAAAAAGAGTCATGGTCCCTATCCTTGGGATGCACCTAGTCTGATAAAGCAACATGGTCCTTGCTCCTAAAGTCTCCTAAAGCTGCTAAGACAATGAGTATTGTTATGTCTGCTTGGAATTTATAATCTGATTGATGAGATAAAACATCTTCACATAAAATGACTCAAGAACACCTCAGAAGCAATGTATAATGAATTTCGTATAAGCACATTCAGCACAGAAGGGAGCAATAGGAGTGGTAAATTTGGAAGTTCTGAGAGGCAATGTTTAGCATTTAGGAGGCCAGAAATTTGGCTCCCTTCCATTCTTTCCACTTAATTTTCCATCCTTGTTTATCCCTAGGTATCTCCTTCACAGTGGCCAGAGATGGAAAGTCAGCCAGTGCCCTAGACTGGCTCTGCTTCCCAATCCATCCTTTCAGAGAGAAGGACCAGATCCTGTTCAGTGTGATAGCTGTTAGCTTAGACTATTTCTCTCTTCTGCCTCTGACAGATCCCCTTAGATGTGGAAGTCAGTTTAACTCAACATATTTATTAAGAAGCTCTTTAGTGTCAGGAGATGTACTAGGTGTTGGAAAAACAGCAATGACAAAAATATAGTATCTGCTAAAATATTTAAGGAGAGAAAGGGAAACAAAACAACTAGCTGTAAATAGCATGATGAATGCTACAGGAGATTTAAATAAGAGTTGGTAGGAACATGTAGGAGGGGGCTATTTACACATGTTGAGTTTAAGTAGCTTATGGGACATATAGCAAAAGATGACCAGTAAGTCATTGGCTAGATAGATCTAGAAATTAGGAGAATGGACTGAGATGATGATGGAAATTTGGGATTCATCAACATGTGGGTTTACTTGAAACTGTAATGAGATCCCCCATGAAGAGAGAGATGAGAGTGAAGAACAATTGAATGGAAAAATGCCAAGTTTTAAAGAGTGAATAGAAGTAAAGCCAGTGAAAAAATGGGGAAGCACAGCCTTATTAAAATATTATCATCAGGTACTTCCATGTTCACTTAATGTAGAGTAAAAGTGACCAGATTCACCCTCCCACCTGAAAAAAAGCACCACCACCACCAACAACAAAACAAGAAAATACTATAAAACAACAGTTTTCAAAATACTGGACATAAAGCAACAAAGGACAGTGATCCATGTGAGACAGGAAAAAGTGAAGCAAGCCCTAAAATTTCCCCAGCTAATTGCCTTGAAATTTTCTAGGCTGCAGCACAGAGGGAACCCTGGCAGTGCCTGGTGGACTCCATGAGTAGAAGAGTTGCGGTGGAGAGTCTGGGGAGACCAAGGAAGCTAGGGTTCACAGGACAGAATACTTGAGGAAAAGAACTGCACAGAAAAAGAACTTCAGAGATCTGAAGATGGTGCCCCTTGAGTATTCAAATGGGTCCTGATTAGTGCATGCATGTGAGGAAACTACCCCCAAACCAAGGAAAGAATCACCTAAAATTAATATGGGACACTCTCTGGAGTTCATATATACAGGGCTAGGATTGGTGCTTGTTCTTACCAGCTAGAGTGGAAAATCTTAATATCTTAATTGGATCTCAGGGAGAGTACTCAAAAGGGTTTTACTGTAGTAATATGGTAAAATTAACCCTAGAATAAATTCACCTAACAAAACAAAACAAAGACCAAAAGGATCAAGCTCTCTCCAAGTAACTTAACAGTGTCACAGAATAAAGCTCAAGAATATTTATAGGAATACAAAAATATCCAACAGCCAACAATGTAAAACTTACAATGTCTTGTATTCAACCAAAATTACCAGCCAATCAACTGAAACTGCTTCAGAAATAAAACAGATGATAACAATAGTAGATAAAGATATTAAAACATTGTTATAACTGTATCCCATATATTCACAAATCTATAGGAAAGATTGAATATATTAATTAGAGTCATGGAAGATATAAAAAAGAGCCAGCTTTAGAGCCAGCCAAACTTTTAGAGATGAAAATACACTGGATGAGATTAACATCAGGTTAGACATTACAGAAGAAAATGCTGATGAACTTGAATACACAGCAATAGAAATGATCCAAAATGAAACACACCAAAAAAAAAAAGAATTTAAAAAATAAAAATATTAGTGAGCTATAGGAAAGTACAAGCAGCCTAACATACATGTGCTTGAAGTCCCCAAAAGAGGAGGAAGAATTTTTTAAAGGAATTAATGGCAGAAGTTTCCAATTTTGATGAAAACTATAAACCCACAGATAATGAACTTTAATGAACTCCCAAGCACAAAAAACACGCAGAAAACTACATGATAGCAAACCATAATGAAATTGCCCAAAACTAATGATAAACTACTAAAAAGCAAACTACATACAAAGAAACAAAGATATGAATGACAGCAGATTTCCCATTAGAAACAATTTAAGCATGAAGACAGTGAAACAATCTCTCTAAGTACTGAAAGAAAAAAACCCTATAAAGCCAGAATTATTTACCCAGTGAAAATATTTTTCAAACTAAAGATGAAATAAAGATATTTTCAGACATACAAAAACTGAAAGAACTCATCATCAAAATGCCTGCACTACAAGAAGTGTTAAAGGAAATCCTTCAGACTGAATGAAAATGATACCAGATGGAAATTTCTGCACAAAGGCATAAAGAGCACCCAATATGGTAACTATATGGGTACATTTATACAATTTTTCTTACTAAGTAAATGTCTCTAAAAGAAAATTGATTGTTTAAACAATGATAATATCAATGTATTCTGGGCTTTATTACATAGGTATAGGTAAAATGTATAACAAAAATCCTGGAAGGACGGAAATGAAGTTCAGTTTTGTAAGGTCTTATACATAAAGTGTTAAAATATCACTTGAAGCTAGACTTTAATAACTTACAGCTGTATGTTATAACCCTAAAGCAACCAATAAAATAAGAAAAGAGTTATAACTAATAGACCAATGAAGAAGATGAAATGAAATCATAAAAATAATTAATGCAAAGCAACTCAGAAAAAGAGGGACAAGAGAACAAAGAACAAAGGAGACAGATATAAAACAAGTAGCAAGATGTTAGACTTAAGCCTAGCTGTATTAATAATCACATTAAATATAAATGGTCTGAGCACCCCATAAAAGTCAGAGATTTTTAGTTTCAGTAAAAAACAACTAGATGCTGTCTATAAGAAACACACTTTAAATATAAAGACAAAAATAAATTAAAGGTAAAAGGATAGGAAAGATACATCATGCCAACACTAGTCAAAAGGAAGTTAGAGTGACTATATTAATCTTAAACTAGCATTCAGAGTAGATAATTTTACCAGAGATTAAAAGGTCATTTCATGATGATAAAGAGTCCAGCTTAGTGAGAGGACATAACAATCCTAAATGTGTATGCCCCTAGTAACAGCTTTAAAATACATGAAGCAAAATTGATAGTGCTACAAAAAGAAAAAGAAAAATACCCAGTTATACTGAGAGTAATAACTCCTTCTCAATAACTGGTAGAACAGACAGACAGAAAGCCAGTAAGTATGTAGTAGACTGGAACAATCCTATCAACAAATTCTCCTAATTGACATTTATAGAATACTCCACCCAATAATAGCAAAAGGCAAATTCTTTTCAAGTGTACTCAGAACATTTATCAAGATAGACTATATTCTAGGCCATAACAAGTTTAAATAAATTTAAAAGGATTCAAGTTTTACAAAGCATGTTCTCTGACCACAGGGAAATTAAATGAGAAATCAATCATGGAAGGATATATAGAAAATCCCAACTATTTAGAAACTAAATAACACTCTTCTAAATAACCTATGAGAGAAAGAAGAAATAAAAAGAGAAATTGGAAAGTTTTTTGAACTGAATTAAGATTGAAAACACAGCATATCGGCATTTGTGGGATGCTGCTAAAGGAGTACTTAGGAGAAAAATTATAGCAACAAATGACAGTATTAGAGAAAAAAAAAGTTTCAAATCAATGTATTTAGCTTCTTCCATAAGAAACTTGAAAAAGAAGAGCAAATTAAGAGCAAACTAAGGATAGAAAGGAAATAATAAAGATTAAAGCAGAAATCAATGAAATATAAAACAAAAAGCAATAGAGAAAATCAATGAAATAAAAGCTGGTTCTTTGAGATCATTAAAATTGATTAAGCATAGCCAAACTGCTGAGGAAAAAAGAGAGAACACACACATTACCAATATCAGGAACCACTGAGGGAGCATCACTACAGATTCTACAGAGATGAAAAGAATAATAAGGGGGATATTATGAACAACTTTATGCCTGCAAATTTAACAACTTAGATAAATTTCCTTGAAAGACACAAGCTACCAAAGCTCATTTAAGAAAAAATAGATAACCTGAGTGGCCTAAGTCTATTTAAGATATTGAATTTGTAATTTAAAATCTTCCCACAAACAAGCCATTGAGACCCAAATGGCTTCACTGGTGAATTCTACCTATCATTTCAGGAAGAAATAATACCAATTCTAAATAAACTCCTCTAGAAAAACGAAGAAGAGGAACTACTTTTCTACTCATTCTTTGGTGCCAGTATTACCCTGATCCCAAAGTAAGACAAAGACATTATCAGAAAAGAAAACTACAACTTGATAATTTGACTTCATCAACATTACAAAAATTTCTGCTTTTTCAAAGACACTGTTAAGAGAATGAAAAGAGGAAGCACAGACTGGTAGAAAATATTTGCAAAGCATATATTTGATAAACTACTTATATTCAGATTATATACAGAGCTCTTGTAACTCAATAGTAAAACAATCAACCCAATTAAAAATGGGTAAAGATCTGAAATGACATTTCATCAAAGAAGATATCCAAATGGCAAGTAAACACATGAAAAAATGCTCAATATTATTAGTCATTGAAGAAATGCAAATTAAACTCATAATTATATATCACTAAATACCTATTAGAATGACTGAAATTAATAAGATTAATCCCTACCACCTTTTGGAGGAACTGGAACTCTCACACACTCCTGTTGAGAATGTAAAATGGTACAGTCACTTCAGAAAAATTTTGATATGTTCTTAAAAAATTAAACATGCACCTAGCATATTATCCAACCATTCTATTCCTAAGTTTTTACCCAAGAGAAAAGAAAGCATATGTCCATATAAAGTCATGTACATGAATGTCCATAGTAGCTTTATTTGTAATAGCTCAAAACTGGAAATAATCCAAAAGTCCGTCAACAGGTGAATGGATAAACAAATTGCGGTGTATACATACAATGGAATACTACTTAGCAATAAATGGGAATAAACTATTGATGCCGGCAACATATGGATAGATTTCAGAATAATTATGCTGAGTAAAAGAAGCCAGACCAAAACCAAAATAGCTTGTATGTTTCCTTTTACATAAAACTCCTGAAAATGCAAACTAATCTATAGTGATAGAAAGCAGATCAGTGGTTGCTGGCGGTGAGGGGTCAGGAGGGGTGAGAAGGCAGGATTACAATGGGGCATGGGGAAATACTTCAGGATGGTGGATATGCTTACTCTTCTGATTGTGGTGAGAGTTTCATGGGTGAAACTCATACATCAAAATGTATCAAATTGTAAAGGTGTAGTTTATTGTGCATCAATTAAACCCTAATAAAGCAGTTGTTAAAAACCCTATAATAATTTTTCTGTATTGTCATAGATGAAATTCATGTCCGAGGTGGAATGTTGACTGAAGAAATCTTTAAGGGGCATTACTATTCTACACACCCAGCTGTCTCACCACCATCACAAACCAAACAACTCAAGTCATCTCTACCATGATGTCTGAAATGCCTTCAAGAGGTGGCAAAGCCAGAACACCAACTTAGATAAGGCTTAAAGTGTCCAGATAAGGCTTAAATGATCTCCCACAAATCTGCCACATGGGGTGTGCCTTCTTTCTGTCTGTGGCAGAGGTAACTTGAGATGTTATAAAATAGTGAGCAATGGGGAGGGACACTGCAAAGAGAGTCTCATCTTTGCTGTTAACTAGCTATGTGACTTCAGGCAAGTCACTTGCCTATTTCTTTATTCAGCTTTAAAATAAAGTTGGACTAGATGGTCTTAAAGGCTCTTTCAGGCTCCAAGATTAGGTTTTTAACATGCCCTACCATCATACAGAGGTTTTTGACACTCTTTCCAACATGCGGAGGACTAATTTCACCAGTTACCTTTTGATAACATGATTCCATATTTAGATGGACTTACTGCTTACTATAGCTACCTCCTGGAGTATTGCAGTACACATTAGCATGGTAAGGGTTCTGGAGTGCTCTGCAGAGAAAAAAATTAATTTAATTTTGGTTTTGCTCTGTCTTCCCAAGTTTTGACCACAGAATCATATGTTTCACTGAACACCTAATAAATATCTCATGATTCAGGGAATGCTGATGTCACAGATTATCTTCTAGAGAGCAAGAATTAATAGGGGGAGGATGCTTTTGGAGGGCTGGTGTGCCGACCCTCTGGACCAGGAAGTGGAGAAGTTGAAAGGGATGCACATAAGAGTGACCAAGGATATGCAAAAGGATAGCTGGAGGGTGATGAAAATGAGTATACATTTTGGAGTAGGCTTTGGGGGAAGGAGGGGCAAGTGGCTTCCTTTGGGATACATATTCCAAGACCTTCAAAGTTGCCTTCATTCCCTCCCCACCCTCCCCAGCTCCGTGAGGAGCCACTGCAAAGTAGATTACTGCGCATCCATCAGTCTGCATATTCTACTTGGCTTTGAATCTCTCTAATTGGATTATTAGCAGATGGGACTCTTTCTATTGCCTTGGCTCAATGTCTCCCACTGTGTACAGAAGAAGGAGGTTTGGCAGGGGAGTTCACTAGGTACAAAGTTCCTCTGATGCTGAACCTCCCCAGTACTCCTGATATTTGAGGGAGTTCAGGTCGCACCCCACTGAAACTGATCACTTTCACCAGCAAAACTAGCTTTGTTGCTTTTTTCTGTACATAGATTTACAAATACTCAAAAAAAGACACTACATAAAAATTTGAGGAAAAAAGTAAAGAGAACTGACTGACTTTTACTGCCTGTGATAGCCACTATCATTTTGATGACCACCTTTTAATTGTCATTTTATGTATATATGCATCCACTTTTGCATAAATGGGATCATAATTTGTCGTAGGCAGAGCACTCAAAAATGCCCATGGCTTAATCCCCAGAACCTGTGAATATGTTAAATTACATGGCAAAGGGGAATGAAGGCAGTGGATAGAATTAAGGTTGCTAATCAGCTGACCTTAAAACAGGGCGATTATCCTGGATTACTCAGGTGGGCCCAATGTAGTCATGAGACTCCTTCAACGTGGAAGTCAGGGGCAGAAGAGTTGGTGACAAAGTGATGTCATGTGAGAAAGACTCAACCAGTCTTTGCTGGCTTTGAAGATGGAGAAAGGGGCCATTAGCCAAGGAATGTGGGTGATCTCTAGAAGCTGGAAAAGCATATAACTCTAATACACGCTGTAATGTTATTATGTAGAACACTTTTCCCCTTAAGTCTTTCGCCCTCCTTTCCTTGTCTCTACTTTTCCACCCCATGTAAACAATTTTGATGACCTGACATGTACCCTTTCATACATTTTCATGCTTATACAGTCGTATACACACACATACAGATAGATGATTTTGAAATTATTTTATAAAAATGGAAGCACAATTCCCATTTGCATTATACTTGAACTTTTCAGATTGTTTTTACAACTACATAAGGCTGCAGGTGACACAGTTGGGGTGGGAGTCAGCCTGTCTAAGAAGGATTTTCTCAGTTGTCTGAATGGAGCCCAAGGATGAAGCTGACACCATAGAAGGCAGAAAGGAGAGATGCAGAGGGTCTGAGCTACTGGGGACGGTGTTTGAGCTCTTGGATTGAGCTTTGCTATCTGTATAGCATTTCTGGACTTTGGGAGAGCCATTTCTGGACTTTTCAGCTGCATGAGTCAATAAATTCCCTTTATTTTTTAGCCATTTTTTGAATACAAAAAAAATTTTTTTTGGTAACTTAGCAACACATTGTCCTAACTGAGATACAAACTCTCAAAGTCTGTTCATCTTTGGCTACTATACCATTACAAGATTTGGGAGGCTATATGGATTATCAGCTACTTCCCCCATCCCACCACATTTCAAATACTGGCCATTATTTTAGTCAAAAGACAGAAACCCAGAGAAACAGCTGGGCTTACAAAAAGAAAAATAGCTCATGAAACCAGGAAGTGGAGAACCAGGAAACACCACAGAAGCTATCATCTCAGCTTAATTATTTTTCCATTTTCTGTGAGCTCTCTTCAGTGGACTGGAACTGTGGCTACATGGCTCATGTCCCCAAAGTAGTGCAACCAAATAAGGAGGAGCACTCTTTTTTTTTTTTTTTTTGTGAGGAAGACCAGGCCTGAGCTAACATCTGTTGCCAATCCTCCTCTTTTTTGCTGAGGAAGACTGGCCCTGGGCTAACATCCATGCCCATGTTCCTCTACTTTATATGGGACGCCGCCACAGCATGGCTTGATAAGTGGTGCATTGGTCGGCACCCAGGATCTGAACATGTGAAACCCCAGGCCGCCGAAGAGGAGCACAGAACTTAACCACTATGCCACTGGGCAGGCCCTCATACATTTAACTTTTAAGGTAGGTTGAGGCCAGAGGCTAATACTGAAGACCCCTCTTGCCCCATGACATACTCTCTGATAGGCTGGTAACTTTCAGAGGTCACAGGCCTACCTCTAGGCAGAAATGCCCTGTAGATGCTCTAGTTTCTAGACTTCTCCTGGGATGGTGATTCTGGTTGTCGTCTTTTCTGTCCCTCCCTGCTGGACGAGTCCTAGTCCTCCTCCTGGCATAGGACTGAATGGCATTTTGAGTCAAGCTGTCTCTTGGAAGCTAAAACCATTATGAGAGGCTAGGTTGGGATGGAGGGACAACTGGCATTCAGCTGAGTGGGAGGATGAGGATAGCTTGCCAGCTGCTGAAGAGAGTGTTTGCAGAGTATGGGAAAGAGAGACAGAAGAAAAATTGTGAAAATTGTGTGTGTATATACATATATAAGTGTGACTGGGTGAGTTCATATAACATTCAATTTATTAAAAATATTCTCTTCTTTAGTAACAGACTCTTCTGTCTTCAGAATGTTTCTAGAATGTATGCTATTTTCCTTGAGATCATTCTCCCATCCAAGCCTAGAGGAAAGACTAATGGCATGGGAGCCCCAAACCTTCCACAGATGGTGTGGGACCCTGTGTGGACTAGGAGGTGGAGTGGGTGGCCTCTCTCTCTCTGAGGTCTCCATTAGGCCATTTAAAGGCTGTTGATGCTTATATTGCCTCTGTGTCTGTGGAGGACTCATTGCCTATCCCCCAATTATGCATTTCAGGTGGGTAATTTAAACTGTTTTGTGGGTTGGTCCCAGTGAATTGCCCATCTCAGGTTCACTTTAGCCACCAGTCCTAATGATGATGAAATAGACACTGTTTATTGAACTCCTACTGTATACATGGATGATGGAGTTAGTCCATGACTTCAAATACTGGCTCTCCCAGCTACTAACTTTGATGTGTCTTTTAAATGCTATGGGCTTCCGATTTCTCACCTGGAGAATGGGGCTAAAAAGTGATACCCAGTTCCATAGAGATATTCAGAGCAGTTAGTGAGATAACAGATGGAAAGAGCATAGAACAGCGCCTAGCATGCATGAACACTCAACAAATGTTAGCTATTGATATTAATCCTCATAACCTTCTTGAGAAAGGGGTACATTACCTGCATTTTAGGAATGAGGAAACTGAGTGTCAGGGAACAAAATAATAACTGGCTCTGGATCACACAGATTCTGAGGGTTAGAGCCAGAATTCATACTCTTTCCTCCAAATGGCAAAGCTGCATCATGTTAAAGGGGCACCTCCTTACAAAGTTCATGAGCATTTGAGAAGGCAAATTCCTGCCTATAAGACTGAGAAAATTATGTAGTGCCTCAGACCCTGTTACCTCATTTTTATGAAGTGGATAATTGTACTCGCGCATCACAGTTGCTGTGATGGTTAAATGAGATAATGTAGTGGAAATCATAAGTATTCATTTCTTTTCAGCCTCCTTTCTTAATTGGAAGCAGAACAAAACATAATGGGAGAGGTAGATTTCCTACCTAAGAATATATTCTCCAATGATAAATTCTTTTTGGTTTATTTCATGTTGTAGATCATCTGCACTCCCACTCTCCTCATGATGATGGAGAAGGAGCAGCTCATGATTCAGCGTTTTCTTACCCAAACTGTCTCTTTCCTTCCTTAGAAGGACATGAAATGTGTGTGCAGCAGTAGATGTACAGGGTAGTGATAAGCATTGGACAGGGATTCAGAACATTGGCACCCAGCCACTCTCTGCTGTCACCCACCTTGTGCGTGACCTTGTCAATCACTGAATGTCATTGGGATCCCAGTTACTCATTTTAAAATGTAGGCAATGATGTGTCCTCTGATGTCCTCACGTGGTTATTGTGAAGGATACATGAAAGAATGAGGGCAAAATAAAATCAAAATGAGTAACATTCTATAAAATCCCAGGGATTTTGATTGATGTCAGACCCAACCTTATCACTCTTCTTGGGAACTTCTGACAGTTCCTGCTTGTTACTAACAGGCACCGTAGAGGGCTGGACTTGGCATCAACACACCACAGTTCACATTTTAACTCCAGGACCTTGGCAAGTTACATCTCTTCTCTGGACTTAAATTTCCTTCCCTGTGTAACTGGAATCATCACCTCTGCCTTTTCTTGAGGATCAGGTGAGATCATGGATGTGAAAGAATTTTACAAACTGTGTGACATCATGTAAACTGTACAACACCCAAAACAGGCTGTCATCCTATGATTTTCTGTTATGTGACCAAGAAAAGCCTCTGGTTTTTCTTCTCACCCTGAGGACTTTACATTCTTTGCCCCATTCTCTATTATCAGCCTCTCCATCCTTTCCATCCCCAGCTCAGAGATGGCACACCATCCCTCTGGCTTTGTTTGTCTTGAGTGGATGGCCAAAGGCAAGCTGACTGGTAACAACCAAAATGACCCCGTGGCTGGTATTCCTAGACCAGCAGATGCTCAGCCAGGGATAGTCAGGGGTTAAAAAAAGGGGCGGGGGGGGAAACTTGGGGGTAATGGCAGCCTCATTGCTAGGCTGCTGAGAAAGGTAGATGATAGATTAGTTAACAACCTGTAGGACAGGAAGATTGGACAATGCCACTGTGGTAATGGAGCAGGTCCCAGGAGACCCCTGCAGTATCAAGAGACACCCCTTTGATTGCTGGGTAGTGTGGAGGTCTTGGTGGATGGACCAAGCACTTGGTGCGACGGTGGAGTATGCACGAGGCTGGGAGCAATGGATATTTACCAATTAGTTTGCAAGTCTTTCAGTATTTTCAGTCCATAACTATTTCAGTACTGCCTTAGCTGAGACTATCAGATGAGTATCAGACTTGCTTCTTCCCCAAGCATAACAAACATGAACCTTATCTTTAGCATCTCCAAAGAGTTGGGCGATGTGCCTGGAGCTGCCTCCTCCTTCACTTTTCCCCCTCTCCCCACCCTCTGCATCTTTATCTCCTCTGCCACCTCTCTCTCTCCTCCTCCTCTTCCTTGCTACTTTTAACACAGTATGAAAGAAAAACCCAAACACAGGGAAAAAAAAGATAGATGCATTCCTGCACATTTGGAGCCCTGGTCAGACTTTGGCCCTCTCCTTTCTAAGTCATTATATTGAACCAATTTAATTCTCTCTTTAGCCTTAAAAAAAAAAACCTGTTTATAATTCAGCCACAGGGTTAAGTAAACAATTGATTCAAAGAGGAACTAGACCCCTCCTTTTCTCCCCCAGCCTTCCTCTTAGGGCAAGACTTGAAGGTTTTCTTTCTAGAAAGGGATTTGTAGCTGCCACAAAGAATAATGCGGGACCCAAAGAGATGATTAATTAGGTCTGGTGTCAAGGCCAGGATGCAATAAAGAACATTCATTGAAAAAATTCAAATACATTTACATGAAAAAAGTTGAATTTAAAACCGTTTTTGTAACACAAGCAGTGCTGTTTGTTGTTGTTTTTTCACAAGATGAGAGTATCTGATTTGAGATTTAAAAGGCCACCTAAAGAGATTCCTGGGAGTGTGGCACCTGGCCAGTCTGTCTGAATCCCTGCTCTACCACTTACTAGCTGTGTGAACTTGGGCAAATAATCTCTGTTCTTCAGTTTTCTCATCTGTAAAATGTGAAAGAGGAAATAGTTCCTATCTCAGAGGTGGGGTGAAGATTAAATGAGATTATTCACTAGCATGCTTAGAACATTGACTGACATGTAGTAATTGCTCAGTAAAGGTTTATATTAGTCAAGCTTTTCCAGGGAAACAGTACAAATGGGAGCTATATATTATACATAGACAGAGAGACTAGGAGGAATTGGTTCACATAATTATGGAGACTGAGAAGTCCCACAGTCTGCCATTTGCAAACTGAAGACCCAGAAAAGCCAGTGGTGTAATTCCAGTCCAAGTCTGAAGCCCTAGGAACCAGGGGAGCCAATGGTGTAAATCCCAGTCCAATAGCAGGAGAAGACTGATGTCCCAGCTCAAGCAAACAGACAGGAAGAAAAAAGAGGCAAATTCTTACTTCCTCCATCTTTTGTTCTATTCAGGTGCTCAAGGGATTTTTTGATGCCCACCCACAATGGAGAGGGCAATCTACTTTACTGAATCCACTGATTCAAATGCTAATCTTATCTGGAAACACCCTCACAGACACGCTCAGAAATAATGTATCTGCACACCCCATGGCACAATCAAGTTGACATAAAATTAAGCATCACAGTGTTCATTATATTTATATGTTCTAATTTCTTACTGTGGCAGAGACAATGCTATGTGTCCATCAAAACCATGATTTCTTTTTTCCTTGGCCACATAGCTAGACTTTAATACCCAAGTTTCCTTGTAGTTTTATCTGGACATATGACTGAGTTCTGCCAATGAAGTATGAACAGAAGTGACAGGACACCCCCAAGCCAAGGTGGTTAAGAGAGGGGTAGTTTGTCCGTCCCCTTCTCAGTGCTCCAGAACCTGAGGCGACTATGTGAAGGAGGCTGGGCCTCTGAATGACTTTGAGGGACAGAGCACCTCTCCATCATCAATCTGCTTTGAGTTATGTCACAAGTAAGAAATAAACCTTTGTTGTGTTTTCCACTGAGATTTGGGGGGTTGTTTGTTATAGCAGTTAGTGTACCCTGACTAATACAAAGTGAATCACTTTGCTTAAAAGTCATGTAGGAAGTGATTAGGCTCTGTTTTTCCTTCTTGTTTCCTGAGGAGTGGGCAAGGGTTTAAGAAAATACAGAGTTCCATCTAATGGGCATTGGCTATGATTCAGCTCTGGCTCTTCCTAGACAGTGTGACATCATGGAAAACACATAGGACTTGGAATCAGAAAACTTGAGTTTCGATCTTGGCTCTGCCACTCTCCAATTATGTGACCTTGGACAAATTTCTTAACCTCTCTCAATATGTTTCTTTATCTTAAAAATTAGGATAATACAAAATTTAAAATTCACATGACCTTGATCCAGAAATCATATTCTTAGGAATCAATAAGCCAGAAGTAGTCCCACCATCCCACAGTTGGGCACAGAAGTGTCCAACAACGTATGTACAAAGATACTTGTTGCAGTATTATGTGTAATAGCCTAAAGTTAGGCCCATCAATGAGGGAACACTAAATAAATCATGGCATATCCATATTGTAAAATGCCTAAAACTTTTTAAAAAGCAATGAGATAGCATTATATCTGCTGATGTGGGGGAACTGTCCACAATATATTATTAAATGAGAAAGCAAATGCGTGCTACAAAATAGTATGATCCCATTAATGTTCTTTAAACAGATACACACACACACACACACACACACACACACACACACATAGAAAAAGCTCTTGAAAGTTGGAAAAAACCAGTGGTACATCTTAAAAGATGTAGTAAACCAGTTAGGTACTTTTGAGATGGGGAGAATAACTGAGTTAGGTAAGAGAATAAAGAAGAACCTTCACTTTTACTCTAAGATTTCTAAATTAAAAAAAATTTCACAATGAAACTATAAGTCTTTTATAAATTAAAAAATAAAATGAGAAAAAAGTGATAAAAGTGGTAAATATCTCACAGAGTTGTTGCAAAATTAAATTTAGTTAATATAAGTGAAAGTTTTGGGCACATGACAGTTCTTGAGAAAAACGACTTATTTCTGAGTTTTTTTATTCTTCTTGGGAATCCAATCCTATAGTGGTTAGAAGTTTAAACACTTTATTAGATTACTTAAAGATGCTTCTCAGGTGGATTTCTGGTTCTCTTTACTCTCTTCTCTCAGTCCACTGTTGTGTATCCTTTTCTTAGGAGGCTCTTCCTATGCTGTGTGACCCAGATTCCCTGCTGTTGTTGCAGTCTTGACTATCCCAGTTTATGTCTCCTTAAGTACTTTCTTCCTAAGAGGCATCATCTCACTCAAGGCATGGCCTCAAAATCCTTGAAAAATCAACCACAGTCTTCTTCCGACCAGGACTAACTCCTCGGGTCATTTTATTCACACGTTGCTGAGGCCAATAGGACTATGATGGGAAACCGATAGAAGGGTATCAGAGCACTGGGGATCTTGGCCCTTGAGATTCTTGAGATTCAGAGGCTGACTTGACTTACTAACTCTTTGCTTTCTTGTAGATTCTGTGTGTTGGTAATTTGGACAGGGCACAAAACGGGTAGCTTGCTCTGCTCCAGGATATCTGGGCTCTCAGCTAGGAGACTCGTAGGCTGGAGGTTGGAATCTGAAGGCTTATTCACTCGCATATTCAGTGGTTGATTCTAGTTGTTGGCTTGTGGCCTCAGTTCTTCTCCATGTGCCTCACCAAATGGTCTCTCCACATAGGCTTGATTGGGCTTCCTCACAGCATAGTGACTGGGTTCCAAGCACGTGCATCTTGAGAGAGATAGCATTTTATAACTTAGCTTCGGAAGTCACACAGTGTCACTTCCACTGCACTGTGTTCATCAAATTAGTCACAAAGTCTTGCCCAGGTTCAAGGTGAGAGAAAATAGATTTCACCTCTCGATGGGGAGTCGACAAGGTTCTGGAAGAGCAGGGGGGACCAGAAATATTGCTGTTGCCAATTTTAGAAATTATGACCTTCCACAGTTTATAAGCTCTGAAGTTCCTGGGGTGGAGGAGATCATCACATACTTGCAACTTCTGGACTGACTGCTAATTGAAGTGGTTCTGGATTCCTGGGTTGATGGTTTGAGTTTATGAGCTATACTGAGGGCTGAGTGTGGCCCTGTCCTTTCAGGCATTCTCCCAATTGGTTTTCTCCAGCCAGAAAGTGAAGACCTACAGCAGAGAATCTTTGCACCTGTTCCTTGCCTTGCTCCAGGCTGCAAACCTCCATAATAAATTCTGCCCTTAAAGTTCAAAAGATTCAACTGAGAACACGTTCTGCCTTTTTGATGAAAGTGTATTTGATCCCCCTACTCCCAACATTTGGATCCCAAGATCCTACCAAGTTGATGACGTGGCCCCGCATGCTTCTTCAGGACTTCCTACAGAAAAGGAGCCTAGACTGGGGACCTGAATTAATATCTCAAGTTAGAAAAGCAGTCGTCCTTCTTACAGGAGAGCTGCTTATGAGGAACATTCATCTCTGTCCATTTACATGCTCAGGCCTCTACCCAGAACATTTCACATAAATATTTAACCTGGTGTTGGTGATGACATGTTCTATTTTTCTTTGCCACAAGAGTAAACAACTCTGTCCTAGGGGCTGGTTGATGTATTTTACTGTCTTTATAATCAAGCTACTTAAAAACTAGGAACGAAAATTAATTTATAGCGGATTTGAATGAGATACTTCACTCTTTATTTCTTGTTCTTAAATCAATTTCCTCTGTTTTCACTCCATCTACAGAGAAGTCATGAAATTTTAATCATGTCATGATTGTGATGGTGGCTTGGGATGGGGTGAGTTGGGATGGGGAGGATGCCCTTACCTTCTTGGGGTTGTACATCTTGTCTAGAATATTGGGTTGTGGCTTCCTGTCTTCAATCCACTGTTATTGCCATTGATAGGCTCACTGTCCTGGCTGAAAGATCAACAGCTACCCAGGTGAAGCTCTTCCCAAGACAAGGGCAGGAGTACAAGGGTGTGAGTGAAAACCCAAGAGGCCTCTTAAGGCCTTAAGAGCTTTGTATTGTCACTTCCACTCCATTCTGTGATTCAAGCAATTCTCATTGCTAAGCCTAGAGTTAAGGGCAGAGAAGAAGTACACTACTCCCACAGTGGGGCTGTGGCACAGGTGTGGATGTAGAAAGGGATGAATAACAGAGGCCAACAACTCAATCACAATTTCTTTTCCCACTTTCTTTTTCTCTCTATAATTTATTTATTGAAGAAACCAAATATTTTGTGCTGTGGAATTTTCCACATTCTGGATTTTTCTGATTGCATACCCATAGTATCATTTGACACGTTTCTCTGTTCTTTGCACTTCCTGTAAATTGGTGGTTAGATCTACAGGGTTGATCTGACATGAATTTTTACAAGGATCCTTTATAGGTAGCGATGTGTACTTTTATCAGGAGGAACATAACATCCCATTGTCTATCTTTTTGTGTTGTTAGTGGCCATTATTGATCTTTGCCTAGATCCATTATTTAGTTCGGGGTTTGCAAAAGGATAATATCATTTCTTCTTCATTTATTACTGGGAATCCTCCTATAAGGAAAAACTTTCCTCATCAACTGTTTGTTATCTGAGGTACAGGTCCTACAGGAAATCAGGCTAACTGCTTGATTCTTTCGTTATTTACCAGTTTCCAGAGCAATATGTTGGTTTTCCAGCAAGCTCCAAATATGACATTGTGTATTGTTTTTAGTATTTTATGAACTCATGGATTTTAATATATTTGAAGTGTTTTAATTCCTTGGTATGATATTATTCATGTCAATGCTCAGACTGCCCCACTTTAGTCAGTGGAAGCTTCTATGAGCTGATTCTTGACCTTCTGACTTGATTCTCATAGTCTTTGACAGTGTCCTTGCTTTCAGGTGTGATAACACATTCCAGGGTCATCTTGTACATTTTCTGCCTATGTTTTGTTGTTGTTTTTGTTCTGAAGGTTTCCAGGTAACTCAGCCGCATTTGGGTGCTAAATTGAAGACAGAATCAGACTCTTTGGAATAGTGCTTATGCTAATCTATTGAGAGGTAGGCAGGGGGATTCAACGAGGAAATGGGCATTGATGAGGGATAAGATTGTGTTTGTTGACTGGCTACAAAGAAGAAAATGGGAGGTCCATACTCAGAGCAGTCTTGGGGTTTCAGGACTCTGACATTCCTATTTACCCCTTTGTTGGTCTGATTCCCCACAGATCCCTGATTCAGAGTTCTCTAGGAGCTTTTGGCCAGACCAAGAAATTTGTGTAACAGTAATTAATGAGCATAATGGATTCATCTCAGGGCAAGTCCATCTCTGAACAATAAAATGTAGCCTTTAGGCCCTGGGGCACGGCTTCATTTTGGAGCTTTCTTCCTTCTTGTTCAGATAACCGTTTACAGATCAGCCCTTCAGTCTTGGGTTTTGAACAGCTGGTAGCAATTTTCCTGCACTAAATGACTGCTAATTATCCTATACACCACACTTAATTCATGCCTTGTTGGCTGAGTTGCAAGTTCACCTACTCATTGTAATTACTCCTTGCCCTTATCCTTTTTTATCACCCCCCTCTCCCGTACCCCACCTTGCATTTCCAGCACCACAATACAGGGAGTTAGATCCAATTGAACAGAAGTTTCATGGCACTAGCAAGTCTCAGTGGATCAGAAAATGAACTCTGGTTCTCTGCACCAGGCCACCTAATGATGAGAAAATGAAGGCTTCAGGGAGAAATTGTCATCTCAGCATCATGGTGAGCTAGGAGGCTGACACCCTGAGATCTAGTACCAATTCTTCCATTGTTAGGCTGTGTGCCTTTGTGTCATTTAATTTAATATCTCAGTCTCAATTTTTTCATCTCTAGAATGGAGATAATAGTTCTTGCCCTGCCCACCTCACAGGCTAAAGTGGGATAATGTGTAATGGAATTAATAAACTGTGAAGTCTTATTAAGTATTAATGTTGACAATTTAAGTTTTATGAAATATTACTACATCCTTACAGCAAATGACAAGGGGAAGAAACTCCCTTTATTACTATGTGAATAGTAATCTGTCATTTATAAAGACTTTTTCCATAAAGACATTATCCTACTGAGGGTCCTCATAATAAATGATGAGATGGATTAGACAACTGGAATTATCCCTGTTATGGGTTGAATTGTGTCCTCCCAAAAGATGCGTTGATGTCTTAACCCCCAGTACCTCAGAATGTGAACTTATTTGGAAATAGGGTTGTTGCAGTTGTAATTAGTTAAGATGAGATCATAGTGAAGTAGGTGGGCCTTTAATATGACTAGCATCCTTAAAGAAGAGGAGAAAGAAACACACAGAGAGAATACCATATGACAACAGAGGCAGAGATTGGAGTGATGCGGCTGCAAGCCAAGGAATGCCAAGGATTGACAGCCACCACAGAAGCTAGGAAGAGGCAAGGGCAGATTCTCCCCTACAGATTTCATGGGGAACATGGCCCTGCTGACACCCTGATATTGGACTTCTATCCTCCAGAAATGTGAGAAAATAAATTTCTGTTGTTTTAAGCCATCTAATTTGTGGTACTTTGTTAGGAAAGCCTTAGGAAACTAATACAATCCATATATTTCTGACCAATATGCTGAGGTTCAGAAAAGTTTAATCAGCAAATAATTGCCAAGAGCCAACTATGTGCCAGGTAGTCTTCTAGGCCCTATGTATATAGCTCTAAACAGAACAAAGTTAAAATCATGCTTTAGAGTACACAGCTTGTTAAAAGACAAATAATATGATGAGACCCAGGTCTCTGGGATTCCAGATCAGAATTTCTGTTTTGGTTTATTTCAATTATACCTTTCAAAGTTAGGGGTGACCTAATACTGGCAATGCTTATACTGCCTGTGAATGTGCCTGGATTTTTTGCTATCATCTAGGGAGCTCAGGAGGCTATCTCCTTACTGGCAAACTTACATTTCCTTACAGAACCATTACATGTGTTATCACAACCCTCTGTAGCCCTGAGAATGAGCACTCTTTGTTTTTAACTTGACCCTGAATTTGGGATAAAATAATCTGATGCAAGGACAGCTGCTTGTGATGGGGCATTTCTGAACAAAGGGAGAGAAAGGGAAATTCCAGATTTTCATGACATTTCTAGTTGTGCAACTAGGTTATTTAAAACCTTATGAAGGGTTGAGAGTCACTGGTTAAGGGACTTGTACAGAAAAGTCCCTTTGGAGCACCTGAACTCACTCTTCCAGGTATGGGGAAGAACAGAAGAGGGTAGAGTATAACCTAACTATAGCCCCATCATGGAGAGAACAAAAGTTGGCTCCTCAGCTCCCTGGTGATGGGGCTAAGGGACTTGGTTCTTTCATCACTTAAGGGAAAGAAAAAGTAAAATAAGTGTGTACAGGAACCCTACTCCATAAATAAAACCAACCATGGCAATAGCCTTGGAAGACTTATTTCAAGACCTCCTTTCCCTCCCACCTTGACATTTTAACGGGGTCGGCAGCTTGAGCTTCATTGTAATGGAAACCAGAAGACAATCTCCAAAAGTGAAAGGCTACAATGGAGGCCCAGCAGCCTTTGTGTCTAAATGTATCAGCTCTGTCCTCAGCAAATGGCAATGTTGCCTGACAGGCAATTACTGCTGTTCCTAATTGCTTCCATCAACCCCGGCTGTTTGAAATACCTAGAGCCCCATACCAAGCCATGCCTCAGCCAACACTGTTTTCTTGGCTTTGGTTAATGCTTTATTTTTGGCACGCTGGTTTCTGTCTGGCAATTGAGTCCATTCCAACCCGTTAAACTTTCCGAAGACCCTCTTTGATCAAAGCCAGAGATGATCTAATTAGGTTCTGTCTCAAGTGGAAGACTGGCAAAGCAAAGTGTCTCCTGTTCAGCTTGTCAGTACAAGAGGAGAAGATGAAAACTCTACTTAGGGCTCTGCCCACAGATATAGAGTCCACAGTAGAGCTGCCTGATAGTGGCATATTCTTGAGTGCATGTAGAAATGGGTATTTGTGTGGGAAACTCTGAGTGCCCGTGAGAAAAGATGAATGGGTTTACATTTTAAAGTGTGTAAATTCTGATAGCTTGCTATAGGAAGCATGATTTTTTTTTCTTAATCTAAAATGTTTCCAATGTGATTAAATTTCCTCTACCAGTATCCCCAGCTTAGTAAAGGTCACAACCACAGAGATAATTAGAAGTCATCTTTGGGTTTCCATGTCCCTCATCCCCTATTACTTTGAGTCCATTCTCTGTCTCCACTGTTAACCAATGTACCTCAGTTCCCACCATCTTGCACCTGGACTATGATGATAGCTTTCTAAGTGTTCTCACTGCTTCCTCTCTTGGCTCTCTCTAACTCATTCTTCACAAGGCAGCAGGAATGCACTTTTAAAAATGTACATTCCACAAAAGGCTACCTACTGTATGATTCCATATATATAGCATTATAGAAAAGGCAAAACTAAAAGGAAAACAAAAGAAACAGTGTTTTCCAGGGCCTGTGGCTAGGGGAGGGGATTAACTGCAAAAGGGCAAAGGGAACTTTTCAGGAGTGATGGAAATGTTCTATATCTTGATTGTGACATTGGTTATATGAGTGTAGGCATTGTCAAAACTCATCAGTCTGTATACTTAACATGGTGAATTTCATTGTATGTGAATAAGCCACAGTAAACCTGACTTTAAAAAAAAATCAAAAAAATGTAAAAAGCTTCAATCTTAGGGCTTGTCTTTATTTGGCTGACGCAGAGCTCTGCCCTTTGTGAACAGCCCTAAACCTAGGGAATTTGTCTAAAACAATCAATGGCAATTGTTCAACATCACAGTTGCTTGTGGTGTTGGTGGTAATATCAGTTGAGGCTACCAAGAAATTGACAACCAAAAAACTTTAAGGGAAAAATTGGGAAATGAGATGTCCATAGGGGAATTTAAGAAGCTATGACATATTCCTGGGAATCTAGAAGGCTATGCATATATGCAGGACAGTGCACATGCCCAGGAAAGGCATGAGAAGACCCTAATCATACCTCTGGCTGACCTTGAGGATCTGCACAATCAGAAAGTGAAGGCTAAGGCAGAGTTGTTAACTACCTGTTGGAGTGTTGAAATCATGCCCAAACAGACAAAGAAAACCTCTTGGTGAAGACTGAGAGACATTGGTTCAAGGCATTTAAGGAAATCTCTGTCCAATCACTAGTTAAATACTAAGCTAACTAAGCAGAGACTTCAGCAGCTCCAAACAATAAAGAATACAAACATTATAGAATTAGTCCTGGAAAGTCACTAAATAAACAGCAACAATGACAAATTCTAGGAAGGGAGTAGGATCTGATTTCGAGTTGTTATCTATATTATTTAAAATGTCCCATTTTCAGCCCCAAATTATGATATATGCAAAGAAATAGGAAAGTATGGCCCAAACACAAGAAAAAAAGAAGTCAATGTAAATTGTCCCTGAGGAATCCCATACATTGGGTTTACTGGATAAATACTTTGCCAGCTATTGTAAATAAGTTCAAAGACATAAAGGAAGCCATATAAAAAGTAAAGGATGAAAATGGTATTTTCTAAATGGAGAATATCAGTATAGAGCTAGAAATTATTTTTTAAAATTCTGGAGTTGAAAAATACAATAACTTAAATGAAAAATCCACTAGAGGAGTTCAAGAGCACATTTAAGCTGGGAAAAGAAAGAATCAGAAAACTTGAAGATAGATCAATTAACTGTTTTGAGGAACAGAAAGGAAAAGGAATGAATAAAAATGAACAGAGACTCAGAAAACTGTGGGAAACATCAAGCCTACCAACCCACACACAATGGGAGTCCTAAGAGGAAAGGAGAAAGAGAAAGAATATTTGAAGAAGTGATAGCCAAAATCTCCTCAAATATCATGAAAATCATTAATCTATTACATTCAGGATACTCAATGAATCCAAGTAGGAAAAACTCAAAAAGATCCACACCTAAACACATAATAGTCAAACTATTGAAAGACAAAGAGAAAATCTCAAAAGAAGCAATAGAAAAACAACTCATCATATACAAGGGATCTTTAATAATAATTAAAACTGAATTCTCTTCAGAAAGTATGGAGGCCAGAAAGCAGTGGGATGAAATATTCAAAGTGCCAAAAGAAAAAGACTGTCAACTAGGAATTCTATAATCAGAAAATTATCCTTCATCAATGAAGGAGAAATTAGATCATTCTCATGTAAATGAAAACAGAGAATTTGTCACTAGCAGATCTGCCCTTCAAGAAATACTAAAGGAAGTCCTTCCAGCTAAAATAAAAGGACACTAGATAGTAACTTGAATTCACATGAAGATATAAAGAGCATCAGCAATGGCAACCACATATTTACTGCTATGTATACTTAAAATGTACAAACATGTAACTTGTATGACAATAATAGCATGAAGAAGGATAAGGAATGGAGCTTCACTGGAGCAAATTTTTTGTATAATATTGAAAACAAGTTGGTATTAATCTCATTTAAGTAGTTTTAGGTTAAGATGCCAGGGCAACCACTAAGACTAACTTAAAAATATATACGTAGTAAAAGAAATGACAAGGTAATCAAAATGGTATATTAGCAAATATCTAACACAAAAGAAGGCAGTAATGGAGGGCTAGAGGAACAGAAAAGACATAAACATAAAGAAAACAAATAGTGAAATGTCAGATGTAAATCTTACCTTATCAGTAATTACATAAATATAAATGGACTAAACATTCTAATCAAGAGGCAGAGATTGGCAAAATGGATTTAAAAGAACATCATCAAACAGTATACTGTTTAAAAGAGACACATTTTAGTTTCAAATACATGTATAGGTTGAAAATAAAATGATATAAAAAAAGATACCATGCAAACAATAACCAAAGAGAACTGGGGGGGGGAGGACTATTCTAAAATCAGACAAAGTAGACTTTAAGACAAAAAGTGTCACTAGAGACAAAGAAGGAGATTTTGTAATGATAAAAGTGTCAATCCATAAGGAAGAAGACCTAAAAACTATAAACATTATGCACCTAATAACAGAGCTGAATATATGTGAAGCAAAAACTGACAGAATTCAAACGAAAAATAGACAATTCAACAATAAGAGCTGGAGACTTCAATATCTTACATTCAATAATAGATAGAACAACTATATAGAAAATCAAAAGGAAATGGAAGTCTTGAACAACACCATAAACCAACTAGACCTAACAGATAAATATAGAGCACTCTACCTAACAGCACTAGAGTAGACATTCTTCTCAAGCACACATTGAACATCCTCTTGGATAGTTCATATTTTAGGCCATAAAACAAGCCAAAAAAACTTAGAAGGATTGAAAACATACAGAGTATGTTCTCTGACCATGATGGAATGAAATTAGAATCAATAACAGAAAGAAATTTGGGGAATTCACATATATGTGGAAATTATACAACATGCTCCTAAATAACCAATGAGTCAAAAAAGAAATCACAAGAGAAATTAGAAAATACTTTGAGATGAATGAAAATGAAAACACAGCATACCAACACTTATGGGATGCAGTGAAAGCAGTGCATAGAGGGAAATTTTACCTGTAACTTCTTATATTAAAGAAGATCTTAAATCAATAGCCTAAACTGCTACTTTAAGAAACTAGACAAAGAAGAGCAAACTAAACCCAAAGCTAACAGAAGGAAGAAAATTCAGATGAGAGTGAAAGTTAATGAAAAAAAGAATTAGAAAAACAATAGAGAAAATCCATGAAACTAAAAGTTGATTCTTTGAAAGGACCAATAAAATTGACAAACTTTTAGCCAGACTGATCAAGAAAAAAAAAAAGAGTCAAATTACTAAACTCTGGAAAGAAGGAGGGACATCACTACTGAGCATACAGTAATAAAAAATATTATAAGGGAATCGTATGAACAATTGTAGACCAACAAATTAGATAACATAGATGAAATGGACAAATTCCTAGAAAGACACAAACTACCAAAACTATCTCAAGAAGAAATAGACCATCTGAATAGACCTACAATAAGTAAATTGAATGAATTATTAACAAAAAACCTTTCCACAAAGAAAAGCTCAGACCCAGATGGCTTCACTGTTGACTTCTACCAGATGTCTAAAAAAGAATACCATCATTTTCAAACTCTTCCAAAAAATAGAATAGGAAGGAACACTTTCTAACATATTCTATGAAGACATTATTACTCTGATACCAAATCCAGACAAAGATATCACAGGAAAACCACAGACCAATATCCCTTATGAATATAAATGCAAAAATCCTCAACAAAATACTAGCAAACTGAATCCACTGTCATATTTAAAGTATTATACACCATGACCAAGTGGGATTTATCTTAAGAACGCAAAGTTAGCTTAACATATGAAAATCGATCAATGTAATACATCATACTAGTAGAATAAATAACAAAATCATATGATAATACCATTGACTCAGAAAAGACATTGACAAAACACTCTTTCATGATAAAACTCCCTAACAAAGTAGGAATTGAAGGTAACTTCCTCAACCTGATAAAGGACATCTATGACATACACTCTTCTAACATCATACTGAAGGGTGAAAGACTTAAAATATTACCTCTAAGGTAAGGCACAAGAGAAAGATGTCCACTCTTTCCACTTCTATTCAACACTGTTTTAGAGATTTTAGTCAGGGCAATTGGGCAAAAAGAACACATACATATATACTATTAGAACTAATAAATGACTTTAGCAAAGTTGGAGATGTGAGATCAATATATAAAAATCAATTGTATTTCTATACACTACTAATGAACAATCCAAAATGAAATTTAAAATTCCATTTGCAATAGCACCAAAAATAATAAAATACTTAAGAATAATCTTAACAAAAGAAGTACAAGATATGCACGCTGAAAGGTGCAAAACATTGTTGAAAGAAATTAAAGAAGACATAAATAAATGGAAAATCATCCTATTTTTATGGTTTGGAAGACTTAAGATGGCAATACTCCCCAAACTGATCTACATATTCAACACTATCTCTATCAAAATTCCAGCTGGCTTCTTTTCAGAAATTGACAAGCTAAACCTAAAATTCTTGTGGAAGTGCAAAAGAACCTTAATAGCCAAAACAGTCTTGCAAAAGAACAAAACTGGGGACTCACACTTCTCAGTTTCAAAACTTACCACAAATCTATAGTAATCTAGACCATGTGGTACCATCATAGGATAGACATATAGGTAATAGAACATAATTGTGATTCCATAAATAAACTCTCACATTTATGGTCAACTCATTTTTGACAAAGGAGCCAGGACCATTCAATAGGAAAAGAATAATCTTCTCAAAATACAGTGCTGGGACAACTAGATATCTGTATACAAAAGATAAAGTGGGACTCCTTTCTTATACCACAAACAAAAATTCGTTCAAGTGAATCATAGACCTAAATGTAAGAGCTAAACCTGTAAAACTCTTAGAAGAAAACGTAGGAGTAAATCTTTGTGACCTTGGGTTAGGAGAAGTATTATTAGATATAACACCAAAAGCACAAGGGACTAAAGAAAAAATAGGCAAATTGGATTTCATCAAAATTAAAAACTTTTGTGCTTCAAAGAATACCATCAAGAAAGTGAAAAGAAAACCCTCAGCCTGGGAGAAAATATTTGCAAATCATATATCTGGTAAAGGACTTGTATCTAGAAAATACAAACACTTCCAACTCAAAAATTTAAATATATATATATATATAATCTAATTAAAAATGGGCAAAGTATTTGAATGGGCATTTCTTCAAAGAAGATGTGAAAATGGCCAACAAACACATGAAAAGATGCTCAACATCATTGGTCATTGTGGAAATGCAAATCAAAATCACAATGAGATACCATTGAATACCCACTAAGATGGCTAAAATAAAAAAGATAAATAATAGGTGTTGGTAAGAATGTGGAGCAATTGGACCATCATATATTGCTGCTGGGATTGTAAAACTGTACAGCTATTTTGGAAAATGGTTGAGCAATTCCTTGAAAAGTTAAACATTGAATTACCATATGACTCAATAATTCCATTCCTAGTCATGTGCCCAAGAGAAATGAAAACATATGTCTACACAAAAACTTTTATACAAATGTTTATAGCAGCATGTTTCTTAATAGCCAAAAAGTGGAAACAACTCAAATGTCCATCAACAGATGAATGGATAAATAAAAGTGGTATATCCATACAATGTAATATTACTCAGCCATAAAAAGGAATGAAGTACTGGTACACGCTACAGCATGGATGAACTCTGAAAACTTTATGCTAGGTGAAAGAAAGCAGACACAAAAGGCCACATATTGTATGATTCCTTTTATATGTAATATCCAGAATAGGCAAATCCACACAGAAAGTAGATCAGTAGTTGCCAAGGTCTGGGGGTAGGAGAGAACGAGAAGTGACTACTAATGGGTCTGGGGTTTCTTTTTGAGGGAATGAAAATGTTCTAAAATTAGATGGTGGTGATGGTTGCACAAGTCTGTGAACATACTAAAAACTACTTAAATTGTACACTTTAGAAAGGATGAATTTTACAGTGTATGGATTGTATCTCAAAGCTGTTATTTTTTAAAAATGTAAATTATATCATCCCAAATCTATTTTTTTAAGCTATTCAATAGCTTCTCCTCCTTAGAATGAAGTCCAAAGCTTGGCCATGGCCTACACTGTCCTGCCCGTGCTTCTGAACTGTCTTGGTCCACATGTCCCTTGCTCAGTGTACTCCCTGACCTCTGATTTGTTCTTTGAACAAATCTAGCTCTTTTCTACTGCAAAATCCTATCTAAAGTGGTTGCTTCCCCTTCCATACTCTTTATCATATCATGCTGTTTCTTTTCTTATACATTTATAATCCCAAATTGAGATTATCTTGTTTACTTACGTATTTATTTGTATCTTTGTTTATTGATCCTCCAGCCCCATCCCCTACCATTAGGATATAGCTTGTTCAGGAAAGACCTTCTCTCATTGTTCTTCACTGTATCTCTAATTTTGAGAAAAGTGTTTGTCCAGTAGTTGGTGCTCAGTATATGTTTCTTGAATGAATGAATAAATTCTCAAGTATAATGACAGCTCTGACTCCAAACTCCTTCTCACAAACAGTAAATTCTACACAGGGGCCCTCTAATAGGCAAACTTCAGAAATGGTTCCAGAGCAACCAGGTGAATGGTCATGCTTTTCCTCTTAATGGGATCAGGGAACTCGGAGGCTCTTGCCTCTCGCCCTTATTTGGCATTTCATCCATTGAGTCCCACATTTCAGGTATTCTTTCAGGCAGTAGGAATACAAAGAAGGAGAGGCTGCCCTTGAGGAGCTCACATTCTAGGGAGGCAAAAAGACCTAAACAGTTGTGAAATAATGCAATAGGTGCTAATAGAGAGCCACAGGGTGCTAGGGAACTACAAGGTTGAAGGTGTTAATTCTTGGTTATAGGAAGATGGCTTTAGGGAAAACTTCACCGAAGAGGTTAAATTTGCTTGGCCCTACTGAGATAATGGCTCTAGACCAGTGATTCTCAAATTGTGGGTGGGGTGGGGTCACAGGGGAGGGGATTTTGCCCTGTAGGGGGTATTTGGCAATGTCTAGAGACTTTTTTATTGTCACAACCGGAGGCTGGGGGAGGTGCTACTGGCGTCTAGTAGGTAGAGACTAGGGATGCTGCTAAACACCCTACATGCGCAGCAGAGCCCCCACAACAAAGAATTATCCTGCCCAAAAGGCCAATTGTGCTGAGGCTGAGAAACCCTGCTTAAGACAATAATTATTAATTGCTGCTAAAATTGTTAAATGAGAGGCTGATAGGTTAACTTTAGAACAGATGGATCAGGCTGAAAACACTGATCAATCTTACCACAGTAAAGAGAGTAACCAGTGATTCTATGTCCCCTCGTGTAGTATATGAAATATTCTCACTAAAGCATCAAACCTGAACCTGACCAAGCTTCTAGCGCAGCACTGGCTATGTGAAATATGTGAGCCTCATATGTAATTTCAAATTTTCTAGTGGCCACATTAAAAAATAAAAAGAAACAGGTAGAAATGAATTTGAAAACTATATTTTATTCAACCCAATATAAAGTGCTATTATTTCAACATATAATCAATATAAACGTTATTAATGAGATATTTTACTTTTTTTTGCTACCAAGTCTTTGGAATCTGGTATGTATTTTACACTTAAGGAACATGTCAGTTCAGAGTAGCCATATTTCCAGTGTTCATTAAGCAAGTGGCTAGTGGCTGCCATATTGAACAAAACAGCTCTAGAGTTAAACACCAATTTGTAGGACAATTAGAGGACAGAGGAATATGTCACACATACTTCAAGGATGCAATCAGAAAAGATTCAGAATGTGGGAAACTCTTTTAGGACAATGATCTGGTTTCTTTCACAAATATGTTACAAGAAAACGGCAAGTAGGGTGGTTGATTTAAAATGACTTATGAAATATACCAATCAGATGAATTATGTGGATCTTGTTTGGATCCTGATTTGAACAAAACAACTGTAAAAAGTTATATTTTGAACACTAGCTATTTTGTGATATTAAAGGATTAGTAATTTTGTCAAGTGTGATACTGGTATTGTGAGTATAGTCAAAATCAGACTCCTTTTAAAGATATGTACTGAAATATTTGCAGGTGAAACAAAAGGATGTCTGTGATTTGCCTCACAATAATCCATTGGAAAGGGAGAAATGGCTGTGAGTATAGAGGAAACAAGATTGGCCATGAGTTGATAATTCTTAAAAGTAGGTGATAGGTGCATGTATGTTTATTACATTATTCTCTTTACTTTTGTAAATATTTTAATTTTCACACAAAAGATTTTTTCAAATTGTGCTTGGTTTTGACAAATATTGCCTGTTGATATGCTTTCCTATGCTGGGTCCATGGCATACATGCACCTGTGTCATTTGATGGTGTCTTTTCAGAGGGGAACTCTGTCTTCTCTTCTCCCCTGTTCCCCTATAACAGCCACTTACAGGTGGCACATTCCAAGGGAGTGGAAAGGAGTTGATGGTTGTGTTACTTGTTCTCATTCGGGAATCCTAAGCTTTTCAGAAATAAGACATCCTGGAGATTCTGTATATTCTATTATTGAAATAAGAGCAGTAATTGGAAGTTGGCATAAATATTTATGTCAGGAACAAAAATAAAAGAGAGAAACAGAAAGGGAATGCTTATATCGCTTATATAGTTGAATAGTATGTCCCTATTGGACACAGGAAGTGGTTTCTTTTTTTCCATTGAGGGGCCAGCCTAGTGGCATGGTGGTTAAGTTTGCACGCTTCCCTTCAGTGGCCGGGGGTTTGCGGGTTCAGATCCCAGCCAGGGACCTACATGCTGCTCATCAAGCCATGCTGTGGCAGTGTCCCACATACAAAAAATAGAGGAAGATGGGCACAGATGTTACCTCAGGGCCAATCTTCCCCACCAAAAAAGAAAAAATTTACCCATAGAATATGACTTTAGATGGTACTAAAGTTGGAACTTTTAAACTTTAATATTATATTTATTTAATGTGTAATAAAATAAAAACTAGCTAGCACATCAAACTCATAATTCTACAAATATTATCAATTGGCTCAGGCAGAAAGAAGTATAAAGTAATAAGTCAGCTTAAACAAAAATATTAAGTAAAAAATAGTAGAGGTGAGACACTGATATAGCGCAAACTCCGAAGGTGATTCACAAATTGGTGAATTTTGGGAAATGCTGGATATGGGGATTTTCTTCTCCCACTAACTCAGATCATAGGGAATGAAAAATATTGGAAAGCATATGGAAAAACACGAGCATATAAAATAACTCAGGCTAAGAGATCATTTTAATCAAGCGTGATTTTCATTATGAGAGTGACATATTCCTGGATTAATCTCTCTGTGTTGTGCCAAGATATATTTTCCCATATCCTGTGTCTCCTAGAGCACAAAGCCAGTGGGGAAATATAATGAGACAAAGGATGTGGCTTTTATTTTAGGGACAACATGTGTTGAGTAAAAAAGTTCTGAATGGGGTGGAGAGACCTGTGCTTGAGTGTGCTGTATGACAGACATTAAGTCAGTCCCTTTACTGTTTTTGCCTCATCATCATCCCCAGGGCCCTACGTGACCTGGCCCCTGCTCCCCTCCGACTCTACCTTGGAAGGCCCAGTTTCATGGCCAGCTTTCTGTCCTCCAGCACATGAGACTCGTTCCATCTCAGAGGCTTTGCACTTGCTCTTCCCTGTCTGCCTTCCCGAAGATCTTTGCTTGGCTGGTTTCTTATCACTTAGTCTCAGCTCCATTATTGCCTCCTCTTAGGGTCTCCCTATCAAAAGAAGCACTTCTCCAATCACTCTTTATCACATTATCCTGTTTTTGTCTTCTTCATAGAAACTAACACTCCCTGATATTATGCTATTTGTTTACTTGCTCCATGAAAGAGGAGCCTTGTCTGTTTTGTTTCCAGTATTTCCCCATCATGTTGAATGGTGCCTGGCATGTGGAAGGAGCTTGGCAAATATTTGTTGAAGGAATACATGAATTAGATAAGCTGGGGTTTGAACTAGATCATCTCTGAGGGTCTCCTTCCAGCTATGAAGTACTATGATTTCAAAATCCATCACAAAAAGCATTCATCTTTCCAATGGAGAGCTTTTCTCCACAAATTGGCCAAGATAGGATTTCTCAGGGCTTAACTGAAATGGTGGGTAAGTAAGCCGAGTGAAACAGATGCCTTCGGGTGCCGACACATCTTCCTCTGAGTTTAGCAACAGAGCAAAGAGCAATCATCATAATCAGTACAGAGGTGGATGAGAGAGTAACTAGGTCTTCTGCCAAATTGCCTTTGTGGATGTCAGAGCCAACTTCTCTGAAAACAGCCCTTTATTTAAAACATGACTCCAAGCGGAGCTTGCCCCCTAACCCCACCCCATTTTCTCTCTTGCTTGGGCTCTCCAACTTGTCACATATGTGTTCAATTGCTTTCTTAACATCAGTTTGGGTAACCCTGATGTGAGGGAGATGTGAGAGTCAGCCATTAGGTCTGTGAAGGTCTGATGAAAGCAACTTTAACACATAACCATTTGCTTTGGCAGGAGCTCGGGCCAAGAGCAAAAGTCCTCTTGATGTGTCAAATTATAGATAAACACAAGTTTCAAAAACATTTGTGATATAACTGCAAATAAATGCTGGTAACTGGCAGTGTGCTCTGTTTACAAATAGTTCCTGTCAACCAAACAGTAAGAGGATAAACTTGAACACGATTGACTTCCCAAACATTTGAAAGCACTTTAATAGCAAGGCTCTGAGGCTGCAAGTATAAAACAGAATAATAATTAAGCCTTAAAATATCATCCAGCCAACAGCAGAGCTGTACAAGGACGTGCCTTGGGATCTGGGGTTTATCATGATTACTCAGCATCTGATTCCTTGGGCTCTACCCACCTTTTGAAGACCGTCTGAGTTGTCTACACCCCTGCTTTTGATTTGGATTGACTTGTCCTCTTCATGTCCCCAGTCTGAGAAGTATGACCTGGGAACTGGCTGGAAGAGTTGATACCTAAGAAGAAGAGGTGGTACATTTCTTCCCTAGGTGGGGAGCTTCAGGCCTTGATAAAATAGTTTCATCTGGCAGGTTCTCTGTAAAGGGGCAAACTTAACAGGGACACTTGCTCTGTCTGTGAAGCTCTTAGGTGATGGTGGCAGTGGTAGGAGGAAAAATGGGGATGTACCTCCTTCTGCTTACTGTCCACTATGAGCTTTCATCCATTCATCCATCCAACCATGAGTTAAGAAATAAAGTATTGACTTCTTCTTATGTGCCAAACACCGTACTAGACATCAGAATACATTGGTAACAAAAACTTTGGTGCTGGACTCTGATCTCTATGACACAGTAAAGCTCTGAAAAGGGCAGCCAGAGGTTTAGTGCATTGACAGTAAACCTGTTGTCTGTGAGCTGTATCAGGAGCTTCAGATTCATCACTTGATCAGGTAGTAAATGAATGAAGCAGGCAGGGTGGGGACCATATCACTTTGGAAATTTCCTGCCCCATGCGCAGCAGGTGGTGAGACCTACCTCTGGTGACGTGCTGTTCTGCTGGAAGACAGCACAGGCTTCCAGACTTTCAAGACAAGCAAGAAATCTTGACCTTTAAAATGCAAAATCCCCTTATTTTAAATATTGGTGATTTAGTTTTTAAAAACACTGGTCAGGGCAAAGTTAAACCAAATCCAGTTTACAGCCTCGTAGGGTACAATGTCCTTCTCAGTTTGTTCGTCAGTTAGAGAAA
This sequence comes from Tapirus indicus, assembly GCA_031878705.1. NCBI lineage: Eukaryota > Metazoa > Chordata > Mammalia > Perissodactyla > Tapiridae > Tapirus > Tapirus indicus. The sequence goes on along the minus strand of CM062925.1, from coordinate 80,618,048 downwards.
AGTCCTAAATCTGTGGAGTCTGATGGTCTGCGTGGCAATTTACAGGCTGCTGTTGGGGCCTGCAAAGAGGGAGGCTGTCCTGGCAGGGTTCAGGCCCACACCTAATTTCAACCAGAGAAGTGCTGTTTCTACTGGTGTTCCCAGATGTCATTTGGGTCTTCTTTGCCCCTGTGATCCAGGTTAAATTGTCTAAAATCCACCAATTCCCTGCCCAAGATTCTGAGAATTCTGGAAATGGGGCAGGTATTTTCCTGGCCTCCTCTGACTCCCAGGCTGCTGCCTCACGCCTTGAAGTTGCACTGTGCCCAGACGTGGGACTTGGACCTTTCTTTGAATTCCATAAGAAACTAACTCAATCACCCCAAATATTTGTCGGCCTTACAGAAGACACTTTTGGTAGGGGTGGAGGCAGGTTTGTGGAAAGCAGAAAAAGTGTTATTTTGTAGCAAGGCAAATTAACTTTATATGGAACAGCAGACCTTACTGTTGTTTTGGCTTTTTTTTTTTTTTTTTTGGTGAGGAAGATTAGCCCTGAGCTAACATCTGTTGCCAATCCTCCTCTTTTTGCTGAGGAAGACTGGGCCTGAGCTAACATCCATGCCCATCTTCCTCTACTTTATTCGTGGGATGCCTGCCACAGCATGGCTTGATAAGTGGTATGTGGGTCCACGCCCAGGATCCGGGCCTGCGAACCCCAGGCTGCTGAAGCGGAGCGCATGAACTTAAGCAGTATGCCACTGGGCCAGCCCCAGATCTTACTGTTTTTAAGATGCCATTTCACCAACTCCCAGCCTGCTCCATATTTACTAGTTGTAGGATCTCAGTAAGTTACTTGGCCTTTCTGTGCCTCAGTTTCTCATATTTAAAATGGGGACTATAATAATATCTACTCACAGGATTGGTATGAGGATGAAATGAGTTAATATAAGTAAAAAGATTAGAATGGTACATATACATATAATTAGGCTATTATTATTATCTTAATTTCCGGTTCCTCTCACTCCCTTCTCCATTCTTTTCCATCCTCACTTGCCTCTCCTCCTCCCATTCAAGAACAAAAACAGAAATTTGCCCATGACCCTCCTCTATTCTCACCCAGAATAGTTTGTCTTTTTTCTTCTCTGAGGTCTTGGCTCCTGCTGATGTCATGTCCCAAATATGTTTACAAGGTATTTTCCAAACAATGATAGCTTCCTCCCTAAGAGGGATTAAGATGTCAAATGTCAAGATAATATTTTTTCAACTTATTATATTTTTATATACACAAAAAGTGTTCCATATCTTAAAAATAAATATTAAAAATACTGGCTAGGGCTTCAGGGTGTTTTCAGCCTCTAAAATCCTATGATTCTGGGGAAACAAAGTTTCCTGGCAGCGTCAGATGCCTTAGCACATGTCTTCTACTAATGGCTCTGGGAAGAGGAAATGTTGGAGCATCCAGCCTGGCAAGGGCTCCTCCAGGCACCCTCCCAGGAGCATGGAGATACTGTTGGCCTTTTCCTAAGGAGTCAAGGGGTCTGCAGTGCCAGAGGGCCAGAAACTAGCACAATATTCAGATAATATGCTTTTCCCCTCAAAATATTTTTATCTCATAACTCTCAGAGTATTTCTAACCTCTTTAATCCACCCCACCCCACCTCCCAAAAAGTCAGTCACACAGATGGTATAGATGGAGAGAAACTTCTCTCAGTGAAGAGAAAATATTACTGTAAAATTTCTCAATCTTACTTTACGTATTGATGTTGGCTTGTAGCTAGAATAAGCAAATACAAAATCCCCAAAGATCCATTCTCTTCTCATACTCCAATAAAGCCAATAATCCCATACACATATGCCTTATAATTTTTATGAAGTATATTTACATATATTAGAATATTCCTAGAAAATAACAACACTAATAAGCAAAACCTCCAAACTCAATCTCAGTTTCAAATCTGCCATGTGAGTCCTGACCTCCTTGGGCTATGGCCCAGATAAGAGGCTGGGAGTCTGATTTTTAAACCATTGGTTGCTGTCCTTGGCATTTGTCAGAGTGAGAAGTTGACTTTGGAAGCATTATAATAGAAATGGTCTACGGTAGGTTCGGGAAATAGATATTGACAAAATTAGAGGAACAGGAAAGGCATGTTCTGCAATCCGTTTCACACAGGTGTGTCATGAAAAGAGCATAGCAGACCTGGCTTTGAGTTTCAGCTCTGGCACTAACTAGCTTTGTGATCTTGGGCAAATAAAATTAACCCATCTGAGCCTAGATTCTTCTTCTGTAAAATGAGAGTGATACTATCTGCCTCAAGGGGCGGTGAAGGTTTGATATCATGTGTAGCAGGACTTGGTCCTCTTTTGCGAAACACATACTTCTCTTGGGGTCTGCAATACCATCCCTTCTTGCATTTTGTTCCTACTTTTCTGGCCTCTTCTCCTCAGTCTCCTTTCCATTCCTCTAGGCTAGCTTGAGTTGAAGCTCCTTAAAGGTTGGATCTACAAACAATCATCTTCTGCCTTCATGCTCTTTCTCTAGATGATTTCGCACATACTATACCCATTTTTACTCCACTGGAAGGGATGAGAAAATGGTTTTCCCATTACTTCATGGAACAGAACCAAGAGGAAGGGAATATACAGTAACATTGGCACCCCAAGTGGTTTACAGGTTTGGGATTTTTCCGGAAGACATCACCCCAGGTAGATCAGAGCCTACCAGAAGAGCAGAGGGAGTGGGCAGGAATGGGGGACATGCTCAGCTGTCCAACAAAGCCAACATCCTATACTCATGGCAGCAGCATCCTGAGAGCATGCAATGTTCATGAGCCACTGGTAGTAAGTCCCAGGAATCATTTGGGGGAACTCTGAAGCCCTCCTGCTATGCAGGAGGTGGTGGGGGCACTGAGCTGCAGATGTGGCTATAAGTGGCAACATGGACACATTTGTACCCACAGGCGGGTGAGCCCAAGAACACTAGTTATAGATGTAGACTGCCTAAGCTACAGCAGGTTCTTAATACGTTTTAAATCCCTTCATCCCTCTCCCATTTATTTGAATGCCAGAGGCCATAGGTCCTATTTGGAACTAATCATTTTTGCTCTAATGATTGAATTTTATTGAAGATTTCATAAAATTTTATAGCTAAAAGAGACCTTAAAAGGTCAGGTGACCCAACTTTTCTGGTGGGATTTAAAGCTTGCAAATTCAATCAGTGTAAAATAAGGCATTTAAGGATAAAAGAAAACTGGGAATATCTGAAGGACTCAAAAGGAGTTGATGTCTTTAGGCACCTGATTTGGTCTAATTATAACACTTGGGTAATGCATTTTGACACAAGCTTCCCGGCAGTGAAGGCAAAGTGGAAACATGTTGAGTTATTTAGTTTGGGTTTTCCAACAATGGAATGCATACACATTTTTCTATAGAGACAAACTTTTTCCTGGAACCAAACTTAGGCATTTATCCCATGAGTCATTATATAAAGGACACTGTGGGACAGAATGGACAATATCTCCCCCTGGCTTCTTACAGAATGTGCAGTTTTTCATCTGCATCTTCTCATCTTGACCATTTACAAAAGCAAACATTCTAGTAACTAGGAAGCCCCTTCTGAGGCACTGAGAGAGTCTTAAACCAAAAAAGGAATCACTTCTGCCCTCCTCACCAGTAACCTATGAAGAGAAACTCTGGAAGCAATTAATTCTATTTAGATATACAGTCGGCCCTCCATACCTGCGGGTTCTGCATCTGCAGATGGGGGGCCAACTAAGGGACTTGAGCATCCGCAGAGTTTGGTGTCTGCAGGGGGTCCTGGAACCAATCCCCCACAGATAATGAGGGACGACTGTAGTCTGAAGGCAATCATCATCATCATCATCATCATCATTGTCACCACCTTTTGTCAAGCACAAGAACATTTTATAAACATAAGCAAGTTAACTAAGGCTTAGTAAGATTAAATAACTCTTCCAAGTTCACACAGCTCATCCTGGTTCCAGTCACATTTGATTGGTGATGGTTCCCTGAAGCATTGTGTTGAGGAGAGTTCTGAGGTCACATAGGAGAACCGTGGGAAAGAGCACCGTGATCAATTCATAATGTGTGCATGTGAGAGGGCAGTGAGACTTTCTGGCCATGCATTTGCCATCATTTTCCTGCTAGCAAAGTAAATTTCACATGACAGTGATTGGCAGATAAATGTGTTGCCTATAATTCCTTTACATTTGTTAGTGGAAATATCCCAAGATGTAAGTTACTTGACTACTTATTATTACATGCCACTTGGAACTTCAGGATTCCTAGAAGCTGATATTTACACATAGGAACCAAACCAAACTAAATGAAAATCCCAACCTCATCCCCCCCAAAAAAACCCCAAACACACAATGCAAATTAGAATTATTAATATGAATTAAATATGTCTACATAAGTCAACTTACAAATATATTAACTGGGTTTTTTTTTGTGAGGGAGATTGGCCCTGAGCTAACATCTGTTGCCAATCTTCCTCTTTTTGGTTGAAGAAGACCAACCTTGAGCTAACATCTGTGCCAACCTTTCTTCTACTTTGTATGTGGGTCACCACCACAGCATGGCTTGATGAGTGCTGTAGGTCCACACCCAGGATCCAAGCCCGTGAACCTGGGCCGCTGAAACACTATGCCCAGGCCAGCCCCTATTAACTGTTTTTTAAATCTTACTCCATAGTTCATGACTGGGTCTTTTTTTTTTTTTTTTTTTTTGTATCTAACTAAGTAATAGAATCCAGAAAAAGTTGCAAATTTTGAAGGCTTTCTGTGTGACACTTTGAATGATTCAGCAATTGCAGGCTGTTCTAACAGATGAAATGTAATGAGTTTGTATCCTGAAGGGCTGTGGTCCCTCAAGACAAAACCTTTATTCCAAGGATGTATGACGCAACTGATTGCCCTGGGGTGGACAGCTGCTGCTTTTGCCTCTTTGCATCTGGTAACAGAACCATCTCTTCCTCCATCCTCAGAGCATGAGGTTGTGGTAAAGCTGACTCTGCCTCCTGGGGTAGGCATGTACCTTCTCTGGTACCATGTTCCCCTAACCAGTGGATGATACAGAAGTAGGTACATGTTATCAAGGCAGACCAATTAAGCCCTACTTAGAACTTTGGCTGGAACTAGAAGGTAAAGGCCCTCACTGCCCTCGGGTTGCTAAGCTGGTAGAATCAACACCAATAACTGCAGGTGGACAAACTCCCTGAGAAGCATCCAGCCCCAAAGAAAGTAGTGGTGACTGGAGAAAGAGAGATTCAAGGCTTTGAGTATATACTCAGAGCTGTGTATCCATCACCTGTCAATTTTAGAACATTTTTATTACCTAAAAAAGAAACCTCACTCCCCTTAGCCATCATCCCCAACCCCTACAGACACAACTCCCAGCCCTAGGCAACCACTAATGTGCTTTCCCTCTTTGTCCAGATTTGCCTATTCTGGACACTCCTTATAAGTGGAATCATACGATATGTGGTACTTAGTTCCTTTTTATTGACTTTCATAGCTCCCTTTAATTCTCCTTGCAGCCCTTATTAGAATTAAAATTTTAAACTATGTGTAGTCATTTGTTTAGCATCTGTCTCTCCCGTTAGACTGTACACTTCCACCATGGCATGGACTCCACGTATTTAATTCACCATTGTACACCCGGTGCCTGCCCCAATGCCTGTCACCACAGAGTAGACACTTAGTAATATTTACTCAGTGAACAAATAGATGAATGGATTAATGAATGGACAGCTGAATGAATAAATTAGATACCCAACCCCTGTCACCACCAAGATGAATAAATTAGATACCCACCCTGCTGTCACCACCAAGATAGATCCAGAAATACCAGTCTGCTTAGTGCAGTGAAAGAGGCTGATTTGGCTAACTTACTTCAAAACCAGTTCCCCATGTTGGGCAGAAAGAGAAATAAATATCTATTTAATGAGAGAGAGTGTGGTTATACAGGCAGATGTGTAATATTTGTAAATGAGAAGTGGATTGTTTGTGTATAGGAGTGGAGAAGGGAGAGACCCAGTAAGCTGGAGCTAAGTTAAAGTAAACTATTTATTGCACTAACTAAGCCACAATGTGGCCGCTGCCAGCTGGTCACAACCACAGTTCTTTTTTTTATCTTAAAGGCCTCAGTCTCTTCAAGATACACTCTGAGTAATAGGAAAGAAAGGGTCCTAATGCTAGAATTTGCTCATGGCATCCTTGACTGTTTAAGGCCTTATTCTGTGAGAGTGTGGGTCTGGCTGTTTTCTGCCTGTCCCTGCAACCACACAGGGAAGGAATGGGGTGGGAGAGAAGTCAGATGCACGCCTTGTTCCTTGGGCAAGCAGCTTGCGGAGTGGGAAACACACGCTCCCTGCTTGGATGGTTTCTACACTCTGGGGCTTGGCAAAGCTGTTGCTGAAAACACTGAACAAAATAAACTACAGAATATAGAAGGAATGCAGGAAAAGTCATGAAAAACAAATTGGTGATTCATAGAGATTATAGTCTAATGGCTACAAGATTTTCCCAGCTTTGATTTGGACTTTTTCAAGAAATCAGTTACAGTAGAGGCTCCCTTGGTGGTTGGACATGAGAGGGGATTTTCTAGAAATAATGAGTTTTTGTTTGGGGTGTTTATTTTGTTTTTAATAAAGAAAATATTGTTTCTATTCCCTTGCTTCTCCACTGAAGAAATAAAATCTTTAAGTAATCCCAGTTCCTGGATGCAGGCGGCATAAAGGATACACACAAACAGAGATATTATTTCAGAGATGGGTCATTTTTTTGCTTGTTTGTCATTCAGGAGCACTTCAACAATTGCATAAAGAGTTATAAATGCCAAATGTGGCACCAGGTGGTGCAGGGATGTGTGTGTCTGTGTATACATATATACAGTCATGTGCCGCATAACAATATTTTGGTCAGTGATGGACTGCATATACGATGGTGGTCCCATACGATTAGTACCGTATAGCCTAGGTGTGTAGGAGGCTATACCATCTAGGTTTGTGTTAATACACTCTGTGATGTTCACACAACGACGAAATTGCCCAACAACACACTTTTCAGAAGTATCTCCATCAAGTGGGAATATCTATATATTGCCCCTTCTCTTGTGCCCAGCAAGCCCTTGATTAGAAAGGCAATGAGACTGATTTCTTGAATGAAGATCTCTATTTATGATGATCCACAAGGTTATAATTGATGTTTTAAAAAAGATCCAAGATTCAAATAGAGAAGTAACCAGGGCTACTTTGGATAAATCCATCCCTAAGTGGGAGATTTAATAATACTGTATTTTTTGGAGAGTGTACTGTACTCCAAGAATTACTATACAAAGGTCAAATGCCCAGCCTAGCTTTGCCCAGTGAAGAGATATACACATGCCTACCTGTAATAAATAGGAGCCCTGTAGTGCTTCACTTCACCTGCCTCACCCACAACCAAATATCTCCCACTTGTCTGTAGCTTTTGCTGTTAAATTCACCATTCATTCCTCATTTCTTTCAGATAATTCAGTACTGTCTAAATTCTTCCGATGGTAAAAAAAAAACTCCTGAGGTGCTTGTTAAAATCACAGATTCTAGGTCCCACCCTCAGAAACAGATTCCTCAGATGAATCTCTCTTTTTAAAAGTGCCCTAGGTGATTCTTATGATCAGAGGAATTTAGGAAAAATGGGACTAATGATAATTTTCAGTTTCAATTTATGATAACAAAGTGCTTTCATGAAACCCTTTTATGAGAGACTCAGCATGTCTGTAATAAAAATATTATGATTCCCATTTTACATAAAAGGAAACTGAACCTCTAAAAGGTAAAGTAGCCTGATTAAGGCCACTTATGGCTAGACCTTGACTCCAGGTCACGTGGCTTCTAGGCCAGGCCCTTCCCACAAGCCCCCCTGTCTTCCAGGAGCTTGTGGTAATGATGATGACATTGGTACAGAGAAAGTCTTGTTTGAGCAAAGAAAGGAGAGAAGGGTGTTACAGGGGCTCTGAGAACAGCCAAAGGGCCTTGAAGAAAGAGAAATCCTTTTATAGTTGAAGATGAGGAAAGAGAGTAGGTGAACAAAGTTCTGGAAATTTGAACATCAGTGTATTGTTGATTAATGAGAAGCTATTGAAAATAGTTGGAGCCCAAGAGTTTTGTAAAGTTTTCTCCACAGAACAGTGGTTCTGTAAGATACTCCATGAAAAGGAGGTTCTTGACTCAAATAAATTTGGAAAATGGGGTGAACTTTACTCCGGTGAATAGATTCCCAAAGCACATCTGCATATTAAAGGCTCTGAGAAGTCCTGCTGCAAAGAAGTCTAATTAACACTTTAAACCTGCAATATTCCAAGCTTATTTGACCATGAAACTTCTCACCTATTTTCCCATAAAATATACGTAAACATCTGTCTGAATATACTTTGGGAAATGCTGGCTTAGGGCATACAATTACACCCAAATAAGAGATTCTATTCTTTTTTTCTTTCTTTTCCTATGTCTTTGCTCATTCTGGAGCGAGAGAGAGAGGGAGAAAGATTACCCATAAAATAAGCAACAGAGTATTTATTGCTCTGAAGTTTATTGATTCTTTCTTGTTACTAACACAAAGCAAGTGTATGGCAAGAGAACCAAGCAGGAGCTGAGCTAAGCCCTGGAATGTGGAAACCCAGTCTGTCTGGAGCCCCTGGCTCTTTCCAGGCATCTGGATTGGAGGCCCAGCTTGTCTTCCTTTTTGCTCTTGCCAGTCTGCCTCTCTGGGGATGAGAGTCTAAAGATGTCGCCTCATTGACATGCTTCCTGCTCTTTGTGTGTTTAACCATGTTGATTCAGAGGGTCTCTTCATTCCAGGGGCCTCTTGGACCCCAAGACTGCCCTAAGCAAGATCCAGGTGGCCTCTGGTCAGAGAGAATAGCAGCAAAAGCATAACCAAGCAGGCTCCCCAAATACATCAGTCTTCTCAAGAAGGAATACCACTCTGGAAAGGGAATGCTATCTGCTCATGGTTATGAGTCCCCCTTGTCGGAGCCTGATGGCACCCAGAGATGCCTCGTCAACTTGAGTGAGTGGTTGGGTGGAGATGGGTGTGGTGGAGAATAGTTCAGATGGTTGGATGGGGCTCACAAAGAGGGTGGAGAGTTAGGGAGGAATGATCTTAGCCCTTAAGCAGGGAGATAACTTCAGTTGCTTGTGTTTAGATGCTTAGGATATGATCGATTTCTCAATAGTGTGAACTCTGCCATTATTGTTCAACTGGGCCCTGACCTTGACCTGTCCTAGGTCTGAGACAACAGAATGGTACTTGGAGGAGGGTAGGGTGAACAAGTTTTGTTTGGAAGGACAGTGATTAAAAAAGTGAATTTGTATGCATTCTCAAGGATGGTTTATCACCATCTCAATGTTTTGCTGATGAATATTTAATGACCAGCTATGTGTATGTGTGTATATACACACATAAGTTTGTTATAAATTTTACTGATATAAAAGATGTGTAGCATAAAATTTATAAATAATAATAATAAAATATACAACATTCTTTCTTGTAAATTTTATATAGCCAATTAATTCTCACAGGATTATTTCATTGATTTTTATTGAACTCTTTTATCCATAGCCAACCTATGGTTGCAACTGAAAAACAAGTGTAGTTCCAACATGAATGTTTATTGACATTTTTGTTTATGTTAATATGTGAGATGAAAGTGATACAATGAAGACATATGTCTTGGGTTGCCAGATTTAACAAATAAAAATACAGAAGGCTCAGTTAAATTTGAATTTCAGATAACAAATCAAATTTTAGTATGAGTATGTTCTGAACAATATTTGAGATATACTTATGCTAAAAATATTCTTGTTGGTTTGAAATTCAAATTTAACTGGGCATCCTATATTAATCTAGCATCGTTCTTCAATGACACAAGTGGCTTCTTTGCTGAATCACATACTAGGTTTTGAATACTAGAAGACTATTTCCCAATTTTTTGTGCTATTCAGTATGTAACGACTGTAAACATAACAGAATTTTGTTTTATCGTCATTAAACCCTCATTCTCTTCAGTCTAGAAAATCAACAAACAATAAACTAAGCCCTGGTTTGTAGCACTTGCCAATTTCTATTATGTCTAAACTCCCACCATCGCCAGTTTCAACCTACCAACTTGATGTCACTGAACAAGGAATTGGAAGACATGTGCAGGAACACACAGTATACCATTTTCATCATACAGATACAGTAGACACAAAAAACCTCAAAAGCATAGATAAGAGCAACATTTAGTAAAATAACTTAGAGGTGATGACTTTGAGTATTTATTACCTTTGTTTTTAATATAATTTATGTAGTGGTTAAGTTAATAAAAACTTTGCTTAAACTGGCTCACAAAAGTCCCAGCAATATAACAATTGGCTCTTGCAAGCTGGTAACAACTAGCTCCAGCACATTATTGAATCTGCCCATATCATGCTACACCCAGCCTGTTTTATTCATTTACAAATGAATTTGCTTGGCTCCTAGAGGTGTTGAATTTGTGACTTAGATAAATTGTTGGGGAGATTTAAAAGAAAAAAAAAAGATACAGCTCTTCTCTAGGGAGCTTTAAGCTTCTCAAAGTAGTAATTAACATTTACTGAGCATCTTCCCTATTTGAGAGGCTGCTTTCTACTACGGATTTAAAATTACAATGTTATAAGACCCTGTGCTACATAAAAGCCAGAAAGGTAGGGGGGACATACACTCTAGACATAAAAAGGTCACTAACATTGTAAGGCAGAAAGTTAAGAGATGAAATCAAAATTCCTACTATGGTTGCAATATTATTGATTATCTATACCCATAATTAATTATTGGAAGAGATCGTGTGTAAATAATTGTTCCTTTAGGGCAGTGGTCTTAAGAGTGATGCATTTTCTTCTGTATTTTCCTTTGATGTCATTGTGAAGATTTTCTGGAAGATAAGCACTAAAGTCTAAATTCAGACAACAAATGCATTAAGTTCATCAAAGGGGCATTCCTCTGTGCTGGGACAGTGTTTATGGAGCACATGGAGTGTAAGCCAGGCCTTGAAGAATGGGAGGGATTTAGATAAGCAGGGAAGGCATTCCAGGCAGGGCCAAGGGCTTGAGGAAACGGTTAGAGATAGGTATTTTGAAGGAACAATAAATAAAATAGTCTGGCTGGAGAAGGTTCAGATTTATACATATATGTGAAAGCTATATAAAACCAGGCCCCACAAAGTCCACTCTTGGCATGGAATCAAATTCAAGGAACTAATAGTTGGAAAAATTGAAACTAATTTAAATCTTTAGTACAGCTTCTTAAGAAAACATGAAAGCTGGAGTGCTTCTGCTCCTCATCATCAGTCTTTCTCTCTCCTTAGGTTCTCATCTCTTCTGGTAGATGACTCTCTACCTTTTGCAGCACTTCTCTACTTCCCTGGTTACCCCAGTCTTCCCAGTAAGTCTCAGGGATGAGTGGCAACCAGAATTTTCCTTAGCGGAGGGGAAGGGAAATAGGCTAGATACTAATGCAAAGATATCTTTTGTCGGACACATCTAATAATAATAGTCGTACCCATGCATAACAATTACATCAATCAGTAATTTCTCTACACTTCCTCTCCTTTCCAACTCTGTAATATTAAATTATGCTCATGTCTTGATTTTCTTTTTTGGCGTTCCCCACTGCAATAGGCCTTTGTACTTGCTTTTCCATCTGCATATAATATTTATTTTATCTGTCTTTTACCCACGCAATTCCGATGAATCCTGAAGGATTTAGTTTAGGAGTGAGTTCACTCAGAAGCCTTCCTTGACGATGTAGACCGGATTAGTTGCCTCTCCCCTCTGAACCCATAGTACTGGTACTTCCTCTTGTTTTAGCACTTATTACATTGTCTTATAATTGCGTGTTTTACCTGTCTTGTCCCCACTGGACTGTGAAAAATTTGATTTGGTGTGTGTATGTATACATATGTATATTTATGTGTGACTTAAAACAACACAAATTCATCTTTAAGTTCTGTAGGTCAGAAGTCCAACATGGGTCTCACTGAGCTAAAATCAAGGTGTTGGCAGGGGTGCATTCCTTTCTGGAGGCTCTGGGGGAGAATCTGTTTCCTTGTCTTTTCCAGTTTCGATAAACAGCCTGCATTCCTTGGCTTGTGGCCCCTTCCTCCACCTTCAGAGCAGCAACAGTGGGTCAAGTCCTTCTCATGCTGCCATCTCTCTGGCACACTTCCATTGCCACACTCTGCCTCAGACGACAGCCAGGAGAGGTTCTCCACTTTTAAGGATTCATATGATTAGACTTGCCCCCCTGGATAATTCAGGATAATCTCTTTATCTCAAGGTCCTTATTCTTAATGATATCTGCAAAGTCCCTTTTGCCATGTAGAATAACATATTCATAGGTTCTGGAGATTAGAGTATGAGCATATTTGGGGGGCTATTATTCTACTTACCCTACAGGTACACACAAGTAACCCCATTCTACAGATGAGGAAACTAAGACTGAGAGAGGTGAGGTGACTTTCCCGCAGTCCCAGATCTGAGATTCAGACAGGTCTGTGTGACTCAGAAGTGCTTTCTCTTTCTGTGACAGCAAACTGCCTTCTCTAACATTTCTGTGCTGGTCATACAACTGGGCAGCAGTGTCGAAGAGGCGCTTGTAGAATGTCATGAATGGATGGCTTTCAAACTGGGAGCAGGGAAGCATCCTTGAACAATGAGAAAACAGAAACCCGTTAATGATCAAAAGGATATTGTTGCATTTTACCCCATGTGTCTTTTTATAATTTCCCAGCAGAAGTTACACTGTGTGGTAGCACTACCACACGTTAGCTCTCAGACCACTGCACACTTATTGGTCTGCTCGGGCTGCTATAACAAGATACCACAGACCTGGTGGCTTAAACAACAGAATTTATTTCCTCACAGTTCTGGAGGCTAGAAGTCCAAGATCAAGGTATCTTCAAGGTTGGTTTCTGGTGAGGCCCCTCTTCCTAGCTTGAGATGCTTCCTTCTTGCTGTGTCTTCACATGGCCTTTCCTCTGTGTGTGCAGAGAGAGGCACACGCTCTGGTGTCTCTTCCTCTTCTTATAAGAACATCAGTCCTATCAGATTAGGGCTTCACCCCTATAAACTCACTTAACCTTATTACCTCCAGAACAGCCCTATTTCCAAATACAGCCACACTGGGGATTAGGGCTTCAACATATAAATTTCAGGGGGAAACAGTTCGGTCCATACAGCACATAAGAGGCAGTCAGTAAATATTAGCTGAATGAATAACTTAATTAATTAATTAATTAATCCCATTTGTTGAGCAAATACAAAACACTAGGTATTGATTAGGACTTAACACTTGTTGTTCTTTCCATCGTTAGAACAACACTATGGTATAAGTATTATTATCTGCATTTCTTGGTACGCTGAGCTGTAATTCAGGGTAGTCTCTTAGTTTCCTTTCAACTTTAAGAGTCTCTGATCCCGTTAATGGCCTGCTGTGGGCTGTTTGGGGCCCTTTTCTCCTGACACGTCTGACCAGAGGTCATGACTGTCAAGAGTCTTAGCTTCTATTAAACAAACCTTGCAGGTTATTTTCCCTCGATCCTGTGTGTAGGTCAGCCTTCTGTGAGAGGTCTGATGATAGTTCCTGAGTCAGCATTTTCATCGGCCTGGAGATCAGTAGAGCACGTTACCTGGAGTACGTTACCTAAAGAGGTTATGACAGGTTAAGTGAGAAGAGAAGTGCATCGTATGTGCCCCTACAGGGCACCAGCCCACTCAGGTGCTTTCTTTGCATCGACTCCTTCAATCTACTGAAGATCTGTTATGTGCCAAGTGCCAGGATTATAGAGATTATTCTACCTTTAAGGTGTTTTCTTGTCCAGCCAGGTAGACGTACAGGTAAATCAGGAGGTGCAATATGGTATGCTAAATGCTATGTTAGAGTGAAGGGCAAGGGCTGTAAGAATATAGAAAAGGGGCATCTAAACCAGTCTCCAAGGGTTGGGGAAGGTTTCCTGGGGAAATGATGCTTGAGCTGAGTGTGTAAGGATGAGAAATATTCAGCCAAGCCAAGAAAGTAGAGGAAGGAAGAAAGGGTGCTTGAATTATGACTGTGCTGTTACTGTGTGTGTACATTCACAGCAAGAAAAAGGGCAATACACAGCAAGGTCCTTCAAAATGAGTATAACTCTTGATCCAGTAATTCCATTTCTAGGAATTTATCTTAAGGAAGTTACCAGACAAGCACATAAAGATTTATATGCACGGATGCTCATTGCTGCATAATTTATAATGATAAAAAAATTAGAAACAGCCTAAATGTTTATAGTGAATTGGATAAATGAATCCATATGATGGAATATAACGTAGCCATTAAAAGCCATATTTAATGAGGGGAAAGTTCCCAAGCTGTATTAAGTGGGGAAAAGTAGTTTAAAATATGATCCCAATATTGTTAAAGTTGGGATATAGGGTAGGACAATATGCGTATTAGGTATACAAGTTCTGCATGAAAAAATATTGGGATGAAATACATCAAAATGGTCAGTGGGTAGTAGAAGTACTGATTTAAAAAGTTTTCTTTTTGTTTATATTCTTCCAAATTTTCTACAGAAGTATTCATTAAGTTTATAATTTTAATGCAGATTTAATCCCTCAAAACTGCAGGGTTGTTTTTGCCACTCACACATTCCTTAGCACCCCGTCAGTACTATCTCCCTCTTGTGCTGGGGCCCCCATCTCTGTCTCCGCCTCTACCTGGGTCTGTGTAACTGTCTGCAAGAGACATCAGGGGCACAATCTCAAGATGGCATTTTGATTTCAGTACCCCCAGCTTTTCTTTATTCTGTGTCCTTTTCCACCCTCGTCTCTGTCCCTTTTCCCCAGAAGGGTCCCATTCTTGATCAAACCCTACTTTCAGAGCATAAAATAAATACATTTATTGAGCACATAGTGTCAGGCACTGTTCCAAGCACTTTACATGGGTTGACTTGATTAATCCACACAACACCCTATGAGGTAGATAGTGTTATAACTTCCATTTTACTGATGGGGACACTGAAGCCCAGGGAAGTTCAAGAACAGACCAAGTTCACTTAATTAGTAAGTGCTGGAACCTGGATTTGAGTGCAGGCAGTCTCTGTACACACTACAGACTCCCAAAGAGATGCTAATACTTAACCTGGATCAGAACCTTTTCCAGGAAGGTGTGCATTTTAGCAGAAGACCAAGTTCTCAACTGACTTAGGCCAACGCAAGGGGACTGGGGTGGAGAGGTTAATGTTTAGGGGGTGTTGGGCCTCCCATTCCATTGAGATTCTCAGGGTGTTCTATAGACCTGTTGACGTGTGGATCTTTATGTTCCTATTTCTTTGAAGTTCACTTCTGGGCAAAAAGCCCTGGAAACAATGAAGAATTGGACTCCTGCATGGAGCTGAGAGGGTGTGCCTGCAGAAAGGGCACAGACAACTGTGTTGCGTGATTCTGCAATTTCATGAGCCTCCCTGTTACTGTTTTTCCTCGTGTCAGGGAGGGGAAAACCTAATCTGTAGATGGTTATATGCAGAAAAAAGCTAGTTTGCAAAAGGGCCTGGCCAGAACTTTTAGCAGGTTGAGAACCCTGAATGGACAGGTTCCCATGTGAACAATTCTGAAGGGGCCCTTCAGCGAGGCCAACCCTTTCTACTTGGGTCAGCGTGGGCTGCAGAGGCGGAGGCCTGTGCCTCATGGTGAAGTCAGCTTCCCGACATGCATAAGCTGAGGTTCCAGGGAGCTCCAGCTCATTGGCGTTCACCAGCTCGGCCCAGTCCAAGGTGACCTCTTGCAACTGTGCCAGTGTGTTCCATCCGGCCCAGAGTGCTTGGTGGTTTATGCAGCCCTCCAAGGGAATTCTTTGGCCTGCCTGAAAAGGAAATCAATTGTTAGAGGGCCAGGCTTGTGGCCAGATTTCTTTTAAGCTTTAATGTAGGTAGACTAAAGCTGAGATAATAGTTGCAGTAATATTAATAACACCCAGTTCTCTTTCACATACGTTCACATGGGCGAAAAGAAGCATTTTAAAGCGTACGTTGAGGTGCGTGGCCTGTTGTCTTTGTCACAGGGAGATGTTGCTTTATCCGTCATCTTGGTTTCCTCTCCGTGTTGACTCTGCACCTTGAGTCAATAGGTCTAGAAGAGTGTGACCCTGATGGCCCATCCCCCCTCCACCCTGTTCCTGACACAAGGCATGAGTCACCCACTGTAGAACCAAGAGACAAAGGACACAAACCTATGCTAACAATTTCCAAAAGGAGAGACAGAAAGAAGATTCCAGTGGATACCTGCAGATACTAGAAAAAGGGCAGTTGAATGAGGAAAAAGGAGGGAGACCCAACAGTGTGAGATTGATGAACACAGCAGAAACCATTCATCAGCAGAGCCAAGTGGCAGCTAAGGTAGCTCCCACTTATCTTTGTCGCTGCCAACCGGTGAGGATGACCAACCATCAGCCACAAGAAATGATTGTGTGGGCTTAAGACTTTGCTCGGCCCGCATTCAACTACTCCATGCAGACAGCTCTCATTTAATGGCCCAGGATTCTCATGCATCTTTGAGTGGACTCTGCATTCCTAGAGGCCTGGTGTTGGCATCAGAGGGAAGCCCTTGCATCTCACCAAGGTGGGACTAGATAGAACCAAACCTGGAATTCTTACTGAACCTGGGACAGAGGTGGAACTCACAGTCACAGTTGTGTGTGTGTGTGTTCTCCGTTATCTCCCTGTCTCAGCGGCAAGGAGTAGTTGGAAGAGACCCAAGCAGGGTATAGAAACCTCAGCGTGTGTACTGGCTCACAACGAACCAGCCTGTGCCTTGGGGTAAGTCCTTCCAGTGCCCTCTCTGCGTAACAGCTGCTTCGAGTAAAAATATCAGGCCAAGTGGTTTCCATCAGGTCTGCAGTTAAATCAACTGCTCTCCCGCCTCCTAGCATATGGCCTTGGGCAAGCTGACTTTCACCTCCTGGAACCTCAGTTCCTCGTCTCTACATTAGGGATTGAAATACCTACCTCAGAGAATAAAATAAGACATATGTAAAACAGCCCTTTTCAACCCTGACTGCATATTGTAATCATCTGGGGAGCTTTAAAAAATACAGATGCCTCGGTCCCACCTTCAAAAATATAATTTAATTGGTCTGCAGTGCAGCTTCCAGGTGATTCTAATGTGCAGCCAAAGCTGAGAACACCTAGTATAAAAGGAATAGCACATTTTCTGGCCGACAAATAGGCATTTAATAAATGGAAGTTCTTAGATAACGCCTCCCTAAGACGGTTGCTGATGGTAGAAACTTCAGGCTAGGTGAAGAAATCTTTGGCTTTTTGTAACCACTAGTATATTATCAGGGCAAAGGCAGATGCAGCCAAATGTGTCCGTGGCAGAGGGGCTCAGATGCCACCCTCTCTGGTCAATTCCTTTAAAAAATAGTGGCGCAGCGGTTTCGTCCGCGCTTGGCAGCCCGGGGTTCGCGGGTTCGGATCCCGGGCGCCCGCCGACGCACTGCCTGTCAGCCATGCCGTGGCGGCGTCCCATATAAAGTAGAGGAAGATGGGCACGATGTTAGCCCAGGGCCAGTCTTCCTCAGCAAAAAGAGGAGGATTGGCAACGGATGTTAGCTCAGGGCTGGTCTTCCTCACCAAAAAAAAAAAAAATAATAATAATAAGCAACACTTTTTTCAATGTAGAAAATTTGGAAACCACAGAAAATTATCAAGAATTCCATCACTGAGGGCCAACCACCATAATGATTTGATGTATCTTCCAGTTTTTTTCCCCACCAAGCTTAAATTCAACAATTAATTTGATCAACAGGTACTTATTACTATTTATTATGTATCTACTGTGTACCAACAACTATTTGGGGTGTTAAACTAGTCTATCACAGTGAACAAGACCAACTAGAATATAATTTTGCATTCTACTTCTGCCACTAGATGTTTTATTTTGAATGTGTTTTCCCACCTTATTCAATATTCTTCCAAATCCACGGTTGTTAGTAACTAGATCATAATCCATTTCGTGATCATACCGTGATATAACTGCTTTTGGACATTTGGATTATTTCTTATAACTGTTCAGATCTTGGAAATAAATTTTAAAGCATTTTATTGTAGAAATTTTACAACGTTATTCCTGCATCTCAGCTGGCTGTCTACTTTTCCTTTCCGCTGAACTAGGGGTAAAACTCAGCCCCTTCCCTCAAAGCACACTTCCCCCCATATCCGCATGGGTCCCTCCCTTGTCATCTTCAGATCTTCACTCAAGCTTCACCTTTGAGTGAGGCCTCTCTCTGGAGCTCCCTGTCCACAGCCCTGCCTTATTTAACTCCATAGCACTTGTGTCATACTGTATATTCTGCTTTTAGAATTTTGTTTATTATTTGTGCGAGTCTGCTTGAATGTAAACTCCACGAGAGCAGAGATCCTTCTTCATTTCTGCTCGCTACTACATCCCTGCTGTCTAGACTGGGGATTTGCTGCTTGAATAAGTAACATTTGTCACAGACCATTCCCAGCAGAAATGGGAAGGAGGGAACATATGCTGCTGGAGGTATGGGGAGAAGGCATGTGTGGCAGAAACCTAGAGAATAGAGCCCAATTCCAGAATAAGGTTTAGGAGCAAACTCTCTTCTACAGTTGTTCTCACCAAGCTTGTCCTGGGACATAGAATTAGAAGAAGCCATTCTCTAATGTCTTGCTCTGGGGAGCTGAGAGCTAAATTTCCTGCAGCAACATTGGAGCCTCTCTTTCTTCAGAAAGCTTAACCCTGAGATTGTCCACAGTGATTGGTTCAGCTCAGTATCCATGGATATAAGTAACTCCCAAGAATTAAATGGCTCTGGGCAGACACAAAAGCCTGGGCTCAAGATGTCAACTGTTTGCAGGAAATGTTCAATATCAGCCAAGTGGAGGCCTGTGTTTTTAGCAGATGGGTCCCTGGGAAGGGTGCCAGATGCCTGTAGCCCAGGTGAAAGGATGACTCGTGTTCCCTGTGCCTGAGTCCAGCCTCCTTTGGGAACCCTCTGTTATTCATGCTCAGAATGGCAGACAGATCAATGAAATCCATTCTCAATCCCTAAGCCTTGTTAAGCTATAGCTACAGCCCAACCTAGCTAGGACTGAGGCATTGAGTGAAATGGTCTAAAGACAGAAAAAGGGCAGGGAAGGGAACCAGTAGTTATGATGTGTCTGCCAGAGCTAGGATCCAATTGATTGATTTGTTTATTATTTGTTTGTAAAATGTGACTCAAGATAAATAATGGACACATGGTTTAAAAAACTCAAATAATGTAAAGGACTTAGAGTTGAAGGTCTCCCTTTCATGGCTGTTAATCAGCCCTCCAGTCTCCTAGTGTTTCCCACCCAAAGGCAACCACTCTAACCAGTTTTTTGTACATTGTTTTCAGAAATATGTGTGTGTGCATGTTTATACAGATGGCAGTATAGTATACCTACTTTTCTGCACCTTGCTTTTTTTCTTAATATATCTAGCAAATGTTCCATAGCAAATCAAATAGATCTTAATTTTCAGGTGCTTCATCATAATCTATTATTTGGCTGAACTGTAATTTATTTAACCAACTCCCTATAGATGGAGTTTAGGTGTTTTTGATTTCCACTATTACAAAAATTGCTGTAATGAATATCATTATATATGTTTTCAATGATCTGTTTTCCTGATTATTAAAAAATATTTACTCATTTGTATAGAGAACTAAAGAAATACAGAAAAACAACAGAGAAAATAACATTCACCTAGAGATAGCCATCATTAATATTTTAGTGTGTTTTCTTTGTCTTTCTTCTTGGTACTTTATTTTTGTATTAATTTGTACAGTACATTTTTTAATCCTTCACTTAACTTTTACTTATTACGAGCATTTTCCCATGTCATTAAACACTCATCAAAAGCAACATTTTAAAATACTAGACAATTATCTATCATATGGATATACTTTGACTTATTTAACCACTACCCTGCTGTTGGACATTCTGGTTATTTGATTTTTTGTTTGTTTATGCAGTGCTTCAACACACATGTTTGTTCATAGTCTTTAATCTCAGTTTCTACTTCCTAAGAGAAGGTTACATGAAGAAGAGAATGAACTTCCCTTTAGACCCTTAACATGCATTTCCAACTTGCCTTCTAGAGAATCTGTGTCAATTTGAATAGCTACCAGGATGCCTGTGAGTGTCCATCTCACCTAACTCTTGCCAGTGTTGTGTGGTAGTTATTAGGGCTACTCGCAAATATTTTCCTTCCAGGCGTAATGTCAAGTTGCACTTCCCTACTACCTTAAAGTTAGAAATGGCTGTGTGACTTGCTTTCATTACTGAAATGCAAGTGGAATTGACCTGTGTCCTTCCAGGTGGAAGCTTATGAGGCAGTGTGAAAATCACTGGGGTTTTTTGTTGTTTGTTTTTCTTGTTCTTGTTGAGGAAGATTCACCCTGCCCTAACATCTGTTGCCAATCTTCCACTTTTTTTGCTTGAGGAAGATTCACCCTAGCTAACATCCATGCCAATCTTCCTCTATTTTGTATGTGTGTCACTGCCATAGCATGGCTGCTGATGAGTGGTGTAGGTCCGTGCCAGGAACTGAACCCTGGGCTGCTGAAACAGAGTGCGCTGAACTTAACCACTAGGCCACAGGGCTGGCCCCTGAAAAATCACTGGTTCGTCCCCTTGCCACGGCAACCCGGAACATTCCAGATGGTGGAGACGCTATCTGCCTGGGCCTCTGAGGGAGGAGACGTGGAGCAAAGCTCCCAGCCAACCCTCATTGGATACTTCATATGAATGAGAAATAAACCTTTGTTTTTAAAAGGCACTAAGTCTTGGGGGTTGTTTTTTATGTGATTCATCAGAACTAAGCCTTAATGCCCTGAGTCATCTGTTGTATGTAATAAATTATCTTTTCTCCTATTCATGTAAATGTTACTAGTTATGTACCATCCGAGGAAGCACTGAGAAATTGTTACTCAATCAGAGTAATCCCATCCACCCTCATTGCTATAGAAATTGTTTCTGGTAACCCAGCTCTAAGCCAATCATCATGTGGTATTTCCTTGAACATAAGAATTGATTCAAGAATGGGCAAATGATTCAGTCTGGGCTCATGAAATGTGATGAGAAGTTTGTTCAGACGCACCCAGATGTGATGAGAAGTTTGCTGCGTGTGTCTGGAAAAGAGCATTCTTTTCTGATTGAGCTACCACAAGCTACCTCTCTTTCTTCTAAATATCATTATGTCTGGATGTGAGTCCTGAGACTGCTGCAGCCTTCCTATGTCCAGCCATCAGATCCACAGCTCTGCCCGAGCTCCATCTGATCACTGCCCTACCTCTGGACTTGTTTGGTTACGTGAGTGAAGTTTCAGTTACCTGCAGCCTACCATGTGCTAACTGATATTTTTTAAAGCACTGCTTGAGGTTTGGCTTTTCCTACTCAACCCCCTACTCCCAGCTCAACATGGCAACAAGAGCAGGGAAATGTGCTTACCACCTCGCCCCTGCCTTCCTCTCCTCACTTTGAGTCTGTTTTTTCCTTTCCTCCATGCTTTTTTGGCAAACTTCGTATCCCAGTGACCTATAAAGAAGAGGAGGCTTGATTGTTAAGTTCAGATCAACCAAGATTTTACTTCTGCCTACTTCGTAGTTACTGAGACTTGCACAAAGCCCAGCCCTTCCATGAGGAACCCAGTGTGGATGCCCTAGCCTTTCCCAGAAAATCATTCTTTGAGCACTTCTTGGTTTGTTTACAAGCTCAAAGTCATAAGCATTTTCAAGGTGGTGTGGAGAGGGCTCCACTAGAATATTTGCCCCTAGGATGCAGACAGAGTGAGAAAGAGGGCTGGATATACTCACTGGAAAGAAATAAAGGACAACCATGTCTTCTTTCAGATCCACTAACCCATGCTCTGCTCTTTTCTACCCTCGCCAGTGCCCTGGGAGATGGACCCCTGCAGACTGCACCATGCAGGCCCTCTTGCCTTCTGCCTTCTAGATTGGTTTGGCCAAGGGGGCAGCAACAGGAAATTAGAAGGAAGGGCTGTGAGGTAGGGGTGTTCTTCTCTCCTGCTCCCTCTCTGCCTCACTGCAGTTCTGGCATCCTTGTCAAGTGCCCTTCTTCCACAGTCCTGTCTTTAATGGGATCTGGTAGCTCTTTATATTCTTTTGCTCCTACATTCCAGGAGTGGTAATGGCTCCCCGATATTTCTAGTTTGGGTGCTTCATCAGCCCTTATCCATGCCCTCCAAACCCTGAAGATTCTATAAATAGATCAATTAAACTCCTTCAGCTAAAACCTTTGAATGTGCATTTGTTTCCTGCCAGAATCCTCATAGTTATAACAATTAACATTTATTGTGCTCTCCCTATGTATCAGGCATGGCTATACACCTATTATTTACTGCTGAATGTAACTTTTCTATGATTTTATTCCTGTTCCACAGTTGGTGAAACTGAGACTCAAGGAGTTTAAGTAACCTGCCTTAAAAAAGCAACCTTACTACACTGGTAGCAAATGGTGAAACTGGTTCAAGACCGTGTCTTTCTGACTCAAGGTTTTGTAGTTGATCTAACTCACTCCCCAATTCCCACTAATCCCACTGGACATCAAGAGCAGGAGTTACAAGCTGATGTCTTTCAAAAAGGACCTGGCCATCAGATGAGTTTAGTTTGACTTGTTCCAGGTTTTAAAAATTGGAGAATTTCACAGAAATCTAGATTTCTGGCTTCTTCTGACAAGCCAGATCTGGAAGCAATGAAATTACATTGTTGTCTGGAACCAAACAGCAGCTTCTTCCTTTAGATGGAGTATAAGATCTCTAGTCTCCGCAGTTCCCATCACTCCCTATTGTCTTGCAGCTGGATACTCTGCTCATGGCCATTACCCATTCAGCCTCTAGAGGCACTGGGTTTTTGAATCCTGACCTTGAAACTCAATGTAATGTTGCACTTTAGCCAGACAAAGAATGCCTCACTAGAATGTAAGCTCCCCAAGGGCAGGAATTGTCTGTTTTCTTAACTGTATCTCCAGGACTTAGAACAGCGCCTACAGGGTTCTAGACTTGCAATAAATGTTTGTGAATGAATGCATGATGTCTTTGTGTGGCCCAGGTATTTTGAGACTGACAGTTGGCTGAAAATGTCGGGTGAATCTGCAATCCAGAGGGGGCTCTCAGTAGCAGCAGTAGTCAAGAAAATTCCTCTGACTGAGAAATGTGTGCAGAGCCACCTGCTACTGAATCTCTTTCCTTGTCTGGCTTCATACCATGGAGCTTCCAGTTCTTCCCCTTGCTGAACCTCTGAAGAGGGTTAGTGATGTCATCTTCAACAGGAGTTTCAGATGGAGAATTCCCCAAGGACCTCACAATCAATGTGTCTCTGGCCCCTGTCGCCTTCTCAGCCAGAAAATATGCCCGTTCCCTGAGTTTTATATGCTGCCTGGGCTTGGGGACAGATGCCCTGATTGTTGCAGACTCCACTTCTCTTATCTTCCATTTCCTGCCAATGGGAGATTGTCCTCCATCATCCCGAAGCCCCCAGAGTGTAAGCCCATCAAGTATTTGGATCACAGACAATGTTCAGCATCTTTCAAGAGCTCTTTCTTCCCACCCTCCTTAGTAAGATTCTACCATCCAAGACACCTTCTTTACATTCAGAGCTCCAGACGCTTTGGTAGGTTAAAGACATTTGGGCCTAGATGAAAGGAGTTAGGAGTAACTGGGCTTGAAAATCATGGGGCTGCCATGTTAGTGGAGATGGGATGGGTTGGGCCAGAGACAGGGACAGAGGAGATCTTTGGAGACTTTCTCCTCCTCTACTTGAATCCATGTGGAGCCTAGAAGAGGCGAATTTCATCCTCCTGGATCTGCTGTGACTCTGTCAGGGGGAGCCAGGCACATCAAGGCAGTGGATCCCCTATCTCACCTATACAGTGTGACATGCACAAAACATTTTTCTTGACCTGAAGCAGGGGTGCTCCTTCCTCAGCATCTGGTGGTGGAAGGAAGTTTTGCTGCAATATAATGGCAACTTTCTGTCAACAATACAGAGCCTTTCTTGGGAAAAAGTGAGCCCCCAGTCACTGGAGGTTCTAGGGGTTTGTTTTCCCAGAGCTACATATTGAGGAATGGAGTTGGAGTTTGCCAGGAAGACAGCAGCTCTCCACAGGCACATGCTATGTGCTTGGCACAGAGCTAGCAGCATATCTGTTATCTCTTTTCATCTTTACCTTATTTTATAAATAGGGGAGCTGAGGCTCAGAGAGTTTCAATGACTTGCCCAAAGTCACATGAACAGTAAGTAGGAGAGTCAGTATTTGAACCTAGAACTCCAAAATTCTCTGCTCTTGGTGACAGTATTTGCTATAGAGAAGGTTGAAAGGCCGTCTGGGAAGAGATGCAATGTGCGTGTGCAAGACAAAGGTGTGAAAGGACGGGACATTGAGGCAAGCGGGGAGATTCAGCTGGAGACTAGATTGCAAATGGCACCAGGGGTACCTGTCATGGGGAGAGGGGCCAGCTCTTTTTCTTTTGGACAACTTTTATTTTTAGAAGTATGAGGAACAAATGCATAAGCTGTTCTTCTTGGGTACTGAAGTATGGAAGCTGAGAGATTTTAAGAGCTAGACAATGAATAAGGAGCCCGTGTTCACTTAACATTTTCACCACTTAATCCTTAAATCTTCCCTCGCCCGCCCACACTCTGCAGCCAGGGCCAAAGAGGCCTTGACTCCTCTTACCCAGAAACTGGAGCTGCTTCTGTGGTGAGCCACAGCTCCCCAGGGCCTGGCCTCTGATGAGGGTTAGTGACGTCATCTTCAACAGGAGTTTCAGATGGAGAATTCCCCAAGGACCTCACAATCAATGTGTCTCTGGCCCCTGTCGCCTTCTCAGCCAGAAAGTATGCCCGTTCCCTGAGTTTTATATGCTGCTCTAATACCTTCAGCCTGCCACCAAGCTTGACATTCCCTTTTAAGCTCATTTACCCCCCACCCCCACCCCATTTCATCAAAGCCCAGCTCAAGTATGGTGAACTTCAGAGCATTTCAGCAATATAAATGCCCAAAGTTGGAACAGTCATTTTCCATTTGTCCCCTGTGGCTTCTTCGGTAACCAGGGAAGAGGGATCAGGGGCTCCAGAGTAAACCCCCTCCCCCCACCTATTTTTAAGGACAGCAGATGCTCTTTTGTCTGTTTTAGATTTTGAGCTTCTGCATATAATTATTTTTGAACTGGCACTGAAAGAATCCAAAACCTACCTCCTTACAGAACGTCTCCATTAGAGGTGGTAGCAGTGCTTGGGAAACTGACTGATTGTACTACATTTCTCAGCCTTTTTTTCCCTCCTGTTTTTCCTTTTCTGGGCAAAGCTGTATGACACCCATCTGGCAGGGCAAATGGGAGCCATGATGTGAGCTCATGGAGGGAGCATGAATAACTGTCACTTCCCAGCCCTACTTTCATTACTGAAAAGGTGGATGGAGGAGAATTATCATGCATCTCATTAAATCAATATTTTATTTCCTCCCTGCCCCCCAGCTACCCTCCTAGCTTTGATCTCTTTGCCTCTGAAGCAGGGCTGGACAGGTGACTTTCACGATGCAAATCAGGATCACTGGGCTCTCTGCCCAGGCTTTGATCTCCTTCCTAAGGAGAAGGCTGGTAGGGAAGGCCATGAGCCCTGGTCCCCACTCACCCACTAATTCTCTGTAACCTTGGGCAAGGTGGAGCCTGTAGAAGGGCTTTCCTTTTCACTCTGTAGAAGAGTAATGTGAGTTGTAGCAGCAGTTGTCAAACTATCTGAGTTGTAATTTACACCCTATGAGGCATTGGAGGGGCTAGGAAGTTAAAGGCATCTTATTGAAAAGACTTTATCTATTTACTTATTTTTACTCAAATGTAGGTTAAGAAGCTGAGTTTAGAGCAAAGCCAAGGGCACTGAGAAATAATACATTTTTCTCCCTGATTTATATTAGAGACTTCTTTTATTGAATCTGATAAAGCTATGCACCCTCCCCCATTTCCCAAGTGTTTGCACTTCCTATACCTTCTCTTATACCATCTGCCATTTATGCTTAGCCATGAGTCTGGGGTAGGGAAGAAGAAGGACATGACATAGAGGAAGTGGGAAGTCTGAAACCGCCTTTCTCTAAGGGAAATGCAGGTTGATTAGGAGGGAGAGGTAAATGTAATTCCCAACCTTTTCAATCCTGGGGCTTGTGGAGAGAAGAAAAGAGATGGAGGGAGGAGAGGCAAGGAGAGATGAATGTGCCCATCTCTTGATGACCAAAAATTTGATGATGAATACTTGGGGGGTGAGGATTTGATTCCCTCCTGCTTCACATTCGAGACTGTAAGTCGATCACTTCACAGGCTGCCTTCCTCAACTTGAATAAATTTAGGTTCACGAATAAAAATTCCTACATTGTCTTTATATTTCTCATTATATTATAAAGCTGTAAAAACTTTGTTAGCACAAGTATTTACCCATGGACAAGCTTCTGGAAACCTCTGTCCTAGGCTGTCACTATTTCAGTTTCTTTCCAGTTGGATTTTAGTTTGCTTGTTTAGATTATAAGGAAAAGAGATTTCCTCAAGTTGCTTCAAATAAAAGAACAGTATTTTGAAGATAAATGTGGCTCCATTGAGGACTAGAAATCTTGGACACCAAGGCAGCTCTGGAACCAATATCTCTCTTGGAGATTGTACCTTTCTCTGCCCATCTGTTCCCTTCTCTATGGACCTGTTCTGGTTATCTATTGCTGCACAACAAACCACTCCAAAACTCAGTGGCTCAAAATAACAGTGGTTATTGTCTCTCATAGTTCTATGAGTTGACTGCACTCTACAGTTCTCACCTGGGTGTTTCATGTAGTTGTAGTCAGATAGCAGCTGGGGCTAGAATGATCTAAAGGCTCAACTGGGCTGGACTTCCAAAATGGCTTGTCACATGGCTGGCAGTTGATGCTGGCTGCTGATGCTGGCAGTTCAGCTGAGGCTGTTGACTGGAGTAACTATATGTGGCCTCACCACGTGGCTTAGATTTCTCTTGGCATGTAACCTGGGTTCTAAGAGAGAGCATCCCAAGATCCAGCATTCCAAGAGACCCAGGTGGAAGCTATAAGTCTTCTTATGCCTATCCTTGGAAACCACACTCTGTTACCTCCTCCATATTTGACTGGTTGCAGGGTCAGGCCAGATTTAAGAGGAGAAGACCACAAAAGAGCATGAATACCAAGATGACTGGTTGATTGGGAAGGCCATCTTTGAAGACTAGATAACATAGGACCATTCATTTGCATACCCATAGTTTTTGCTCCCATAACTTTAATTTCTTTATGATCCATCCTGACTGCTATCCCTGGCCTCTCTAGACTTTTTTCCATGACACCCTTTCAAGTTTATATGTCCCCACTCCCACTGGTTTCATCATTCAGTTCACAGATTCCAAATTCTTGATGGAGCAGTCTGTTTGGTCCAAAGTTTCCCTGAACAGCCTATGGATTTCTTTCTCAGTTCTTGTCCTGTCAGTTATGGCCAGAGTTGGATGGGGCACAATGGCAATAAACAAAGCAACCCATATTTGCCTTATCATTAGGGTCATGGGTGGGACAGTCCCTCTAGGAGACATGTTTTGTACAAATTGTTTTTGCCTTACCCTTGCCCATAGGATTAGACAATTAACTAGTCCACTATAAAGTGACCAAGAATCTAGAGAGGTCAGTTCCAGAGCCTCTGTCTTATGCTTGATGTCTAGTTTGCAGCTCTTAAATTCTGCTACATAATTCTATTAGGACAGCCTCTATGAATCCTGGCATTTAACCTTGGTCCTTGTTGTCCATGACTCAGAGAATACACTTGTGTCTTAGTGCTTGAAAAGAGCATTGGTCATGAGTTCTAGACCTCTCATTTTAGTGATGAGGAAACGGAGACTTAAGAAGTATTGATTAAAAATAATTATACAAAGGCAGAGACAGACCAAACTCAATTCCAAAGACTCCAAATCCAGCACCCTCCACTGCACCATGATGCTTCTCTAGGAGGAAAAGGCAACTCAGAGGCCAGCAAAAGTGGACGCACAGAACAGAAAAGATAGCAGGTGGGCCCATGTTGATATCACCAAGCCCCATTCAGACAGAAAACACTGCTCACTTTCTCACAGCTTAGCAACCAGGTT
Source organism: Tapirus indicus (assembly GCA_031878705.1). Lineage (NCBI taxonomy): Eukaryota > Metazoa > Chordata > Mammalia > Perissodactyla > Tapiridae > Tapirus > Tapirus indicus. Next base: position 80,589,837 of record CM062925.1, on the reverse strand, counting down.
TCCACTTCTTGGTTGGTTGCTGGCGTCCGCCCATCCAGCTGACTCTGACCCTCAGCTGGTGTGCAGGTTTTGCTCACCCCAACTCTCTACCCATCCCGGCAACAAGCACTGGCTCAGAATCTCCCATTCCTACCCTTGCTCCTCAGTGGGAAAGAGGTCAGCGTCTTGGCACATCTCTTTAAAGCCATTTTCACATGCTGCTGTAGGCTCCCTGGGGAGCTCAATAATATTCTGGGCTCAGTGACTTCAGCCCATATAAACTCATGGAGTATTTACTTATATGGGACTTTTCAACCCCACTTTCCAATCTGGGCTGAAGAATTAGGCAAAATGCCTTGAGTTTATCCTGGGAATCATAAAATGGAGTCTGCAGATTGGTATTGGTTAAAAACTAGTTCTCTATAAGGAAAGTAGAAAAGTCCTAGAGAACCACCTCTCTTGAAGGTTTTTAAGATAAAAACAACAATGCTTATAGTTTAGGGATAAATTGGGTGACAGGAAAAGCAAGATTTCTCAAGGTTCTTTCCAGGTGCAGCTCTTAGGAAGAAGTATTTTTCTTAAATACATCAAAGAAGAGGAAGATACTACATTTCCCAATTTGGGATTTTTTGTTTTAAGTCCTTGAGGCAGAGCTGTGGCATTGAGGTCAGTTAGTTTCAGGGTTTACTTAGACAAAACTGTGAATTCAGCCAATCTGTTTTCCCTACTCCGTCTTTCTTTTTGGCACATTTTTACTCCCATCATGGAAACTCTTTTTCCTCGCCTTCACATAGAATACCATTCCTTTACTCTGTTATCAAAAGCTGCTAAATGTCAAGTATAATCTAATGTGTACTGAGTGATGCTCATTGTCTGACATATTAATTAATCTAAGAGAGGGACTTCTCTGGTATTTCTAAAATTATGACAGGCAGAAAGGCTCCCCTCCCACTTTATTTATACATTGACCCTGGACCTCTTCGACTGGCATGGTATCCTGGAAATAGCATGGTCTTTGGAGCCAGACAGACCCTGGGTGACCTTAAATGGTTATTGCTTCTTGAGCCTCAGTTTTCTCCGTCATAAAACAATAGCTATTAGGGTGAACTCTGTGAAATTATCCTTTTAGTATCTCAACCTAATATCTCCCAGAGTTCTCATGAGTTTTAAATGAGATGATGTGTGCAGTGTGTAGCCCATGGCTGGTGACAAGTCAGCTGCTCCTGCAGCGTTAGCTCATTCCTTTTGCTTACTCAATCTATTCCAGTGCCACGACAATGGTATTACTCTTTCTTTCTAAAAATGAAAAACAGGTCCCACACGTTTTCCATGGAAAGTCCTTTTATCTTTCACTTCTGTTTTTGGTTCACATGTTGAAACATTGCTCATCTAAATAACAGAGAGCTACTGAACTGTAGGATTTCCTTATATTCAGAATTTTTTTATAGTAACTGATAATGACTTCTCCCCCTCCCCTTTTAAATTTTTTTTTTTTCCAAAACATGCTATGCCCCAGAAACAGGCTATTTACACTACGTATGGTCCAGAAATCTCTTGTAATGAACCATACAAATCTATTTGTCCTGCTGCTACTATAATTGCCTATATCTTATTATAACTTAATACGTAACAGATTTTTTTTGGCGAGGCCAGAAGCAACTGAGCATTCACTGAAAACGCAGACGCTGAAGGTTGTTGTGGAGCCAGTGAACCCACTAATTGGATAAAGGGGGGGGATGGTGTGGAAATTTAATTAAACTGGCATTTGCTCTAGCTGCTGAAAATATTAATCAGAAAATGAGTTACACAAGAAAAGTAATAGGCGGGTGACATGAAAAATGCCATTGGTGCCATTCTTCCTGGCATTGATGAGAAAGTGATTCTTTCTTTTCCACAGGGTATGGGTCATCTGTCCAGTGAGCTCTGCCTACAGCTTGTTTGGGCAAAGATCACAAAGAAACGCGCTTGGAAAGCTGTGAGTTGGGAGGAGGAGTGTGAGATTCTTGATTTGGGGACCAGATGCATCTCTTGGCAGTCCTTGACATAAACATAAAGATAAAATATGTGTCTGAAAAAAACAGAAAAAGAAAGAAGAAAAAAGCCAATTTCCCCCCTTCTTCTATAGAAACACTCCTCCCAAGAAGAGATGAGCTGAACATCTGTATCCAATAATGCTTAAACAATTGTCAAATTCAAGAGGGGTGGATGAGGGTTTTGAACCAGGCATTTAAATACATTCCATAACCCAGGAGCCATTGGGAAGACATTGCCCTCCCTAGGGTTGCAAACAAGAGAGGAGGAGGGCAAATACAGATGGGGACTCTTGTGTTTGGTTAAGAGCTGCTCTCATGGGTTTGTTTAAGTGCTTTGAGTGGCCCGGACAGTTGTTCCCCTAGATACCATTGCCCTATCACCACTGGGGACAGCTGGGCCCTGCAGGAAACTCTGGGTTAATGGACTGAGCTGAAGAGCCTGGAAAGCAGAGGAAGATAATTCTTTACTCATAAGGCCAAAGGCCCCAGAGTTTTCTCCTCAGGCTTGGCCATTTGGGCTTCAGCTTCCAGAAGAGACTTTCTGGTCAATGGGATGCTTCAACTCCAGGGTAACCTTGCTTCAAGAAAACCTATTACACAAAAATGAGAATGTACAAATGTACAGTGTTCTTGCTACTTTGTCATGTTGCTTTTACATTTTTTTTTTTAATCAATTGGAAAAACTCTGATGACCAATGCTGATCTGGGACAAAATGTGTGGCAATCCTTTTATATATATTTCTGACTATTTCTTGTGAGTAACCAGGGCCCTGAGAACTGCTGCCCCCACATGAGTAACTGCTGAATGGGGCATGCTTTCCTATAGCCTCTGGTGTCCAGATCCCTGGTCACCTCCCTAGCTCTTTCCTTGGCCACATAGCAAGAAGGCAGACAGCAACTAGGAGGAGAGGATCTGTTTCAATTCATCCAGAATAGTCTCTGTATTAGTTTCCTAGGGCTGCTGCAACAAACTGGGTGGCTTAAAACTGGTTCTGGAGGCCAAAAGTCCAAAATTAAGGTGTTGACAGGGCCATACTCCCTCTGAAGCCTCTAGGGAAAAATCCTTCCTTGTCTCTTCCTAGCTTCTAGTGGTTCCTGTCAATCCTTGGCATTCCTCGGCTTGCCTCCATCTTCACATGGCCATCTTCCCTCTATGTTTGTCTCTGTGCCACTCCTATCTCTTAAATCACTGGACTAGGGCTCGCCCTAATCCAATAATTCCTCATCTTAACTTGATTACATCTGCAAAACTGTTTCCAAATAAGGTCAAAATTCACAGGTACTGGGAGCTGGGACTTGCACATATCTCTTTGGGGGATACAATTCAACCTACAACAGTCTTTATTGAAAGAAACTGTATTATTAGGTATATTGTTTCCATTCAGGTCCACATGCCTATGTCAACCTGGATTTTAAACAAGGTCCATGACAAAAACAAAAATTGAATGTTTGAGCTCTAATTTGTGTCCTGCTGGTGAACGTATATTTCTAACTGGACCAAACTTGTACCAAAATAAATTAGATGCAAAATAACACCACAAATTAAAATGTATCCTGCGATTCTTTAGCGCTTAAAAGGTTTTTAAATATTTATTTAAAAATCAGTGCACTACGGCCAACTATTGTTTCTTAATTCATTGTGAGATTATAGCTTTCTTGCATTTTGGCGTTCCAACGTCCCTCCTATTATGAAGTAATGATGATTCTAAGTGGTATTTACTTTAAAATTTTTTATAATGTCCTAACTTGGCAAACTAAAATCTTGACAGTCCTGTCAATTCCTAAAATATTTTGGGCCAATTTACTACCCAGTAAAATCCAAAAGTATGGGAATCCTTATAATAGGAAATTCCTTTTTTCATCCCTTATTCCTAAAGAGTCTCCTTTATAAAAATAATCTCTTAAATAGAGGTTATCACTAGTCCCACAAAGTTTGGGTTTTTATTTTTGTTGTTGTTGTCCATAAAATTAACTATTTGTCCAGGGATGGGATGGTGTGGGAATTTGAAGATAAACCCCAAGACTGACCACAATGAATCAGAAATTGAGGATCTTTAAAATGTGGTTGACAATACATATGGAAAGTTAATTCTAGTTTACAAAAATTCTGCACATTCCCTGCTTTTCAGAGGCCTGTCTCCTACATCAAATGCACGTGTCATTTTAAATTGTGATGCTGATGCCTGAATGCATGGCAGTGATTCAATATTTGTCTGCAAAAACCAAAATACCACAAGCCTCTATCTAAGTGGTCTGAATATCTCTCCCTATTGGTCATGAGATTGGAAGGCCCAGCTTGGTGATAGTCTGGAGTGATCTAACAAATTAGCAGGTCACAGGTAGGATAGCAAAGTGAATGATTAGTCTAAAACATGAATTTCTAGATTTTTTTAATGTGAAAAACTAGTTCAGACATACATATTTCAGCAAGAACAGTTTCTCCTAATGCAAAGGAGGCTAGACAAGCATTAGACGTGATGATTAGACAAGATTGACTCTGGATATCGTCACTTAACCTTATCAAAGCTCTTCAGAGCTCTCAAAAGAGGTTGATTAATTATTGACAGACAGGATATGAGGAAATCCCACTGGATTGTGGTTACCTAGTGACAGAAATCAAAGCTGAGGAATGACTTAATAAAGTCTGTCCTAGGATCTATAGAAAAGAAATGGATTCCCATTGCCACCAAGGGTACAAGTGGAAGAACTTCCTATCAGGACTTTGAGGAGTTTTCAAATGAAATTGTGATGTCATTTCCCCAGAAATCTTTTAGGTCCAGATGAAGTGACACATGTCTTAGATGGGTAGACAAGTTCTATCTCAAGGTGGCAGGGGAGTATCCATGAGCTGTATCCCATTGTAATGGCAGGGCTCGAATTTCTTCTTTCTGTCTTCTTCCATGGTCCCATTATGTGTTCCTGTGAGTACAGGGAATGAGGACTTGGTTCTCCCCACCAGGACTCTCTTTCTCAACTATGTTCATAGACAGAGTAGGTGAACTTAAGTGTAGACACATCCTCCCTCGTTTATACACAACCCAGGGTCAGTTGTAACTTTGGTGAATGATCATTTCTAGATTAGGTCATTCTCAAATGGAATAGGCTTGTTTGGGTCATCCTGAACTGAGGAAAGACCTTTGTATAGAGAGAATTTTTATTCCTCTCCCTCCACAATTCTGCCTAAGTCCAGAGGGGAGAAAACTCTATTCCTCTTTCAGTCCCCACATGCATACTCTATCCTTCCCAAGGAAGTGCTGCTAACTCAGCTGGTTGTACAAAGAACATGCACTGGGCCACCTACCTAGTGGGTGAGTTACCTGTGTCAGGCCCCAGGTATGGTCTTCCTTGTCTTTCTGCCTCATGGTACTCTCAGAGGGCCTTGCTCTTTCTGGGCAGGTTGGTCATCCCTGGCACACAGACTGTGGGGTTAATAAATTCAGGGTCTGCTCTGCAGACCTAGCCATATCTATTAAAGGAGGAAGTAGACTAAACCACTTTTTCTAGCATCCTTTACCAGATTCATCCCAAATTATGGGAGAGAAAGGAAATGGAAGATAAGAAGGAGATGGCTGGGGAGTACTCCCCTACACTCCACTCACAGCTTTGCAATTAGTTCCTCTTTAGATAAACCCTGCTCAGTGAGTGTACCCCTGGGGCCCTAACTGATAGAATAACCCTTGTATAAAAGTCAGTATTAGAAGAAGACTGATCTTTGCACGTTATATTAGTAATAACTTTTCAGAGGAGATCTATCTTGAAATTTGACTTTTCTTACATTAGAAACTCCAGAATTCCTCACCTTTCTCCTAACCATCACTCTTGGATTACTGAATGGTGGACATGTTAATTCCTTGAGTGGGAATGTTGGTGTTTTAGAGAAGCAAGTCCTTAGTCTCCCCACTTCAGTTTGGAACCAACTGGGAAATAGATACAGAGGACAGAGAGGAATCAAGATTTTTAACTTTATTGCCTACTGGGAATGGGCCACCCCCTTTCCACCTAAAATTAGACTTATGTGCCCACCCACATGCAAGGTGGAGAAACCCTGATCAGGTAAGTTTACCTTCCACAGGACTTCAGGAGGAGCAGAGAACACTCATGCTCTGTGGACAGGTCCCAGAGAGTCAACCCAGAGGGGCCAAGCCCTGCAATTCTGCGCCAGGTTCCATCTCATGAATCAAACAAACCATTCCTCCCTTCTTGGCAAGAAGTGGAGAGGGACATAAAAGGAAGGGGAGCAGTTGTCTTTAAAATATTTTGGAAAAGGGAGAAGTTTCTATTTTATGGAACAAGGAAAGATTTACAAGGATTTCTTCTATATAGAAATAGTCTTCTAGAATCAAAACCTTCTTCTGGGTTGACTATAGGTTGGCAATGGTATGACTTTTCTGATGTTTTAAAATGAAAGCTTCCTCCCCAGTCTAGTCCCCCTATGGTGAGGGAGAGAAGGAAAATATGTCCTGCCCTGGGTTGCCATCATATTTCTATCCCTTGGACATCTCTTGAATAAATTTAGTAGTATTATCTTTCACTAAGAATGAGTGAATTAATGAATAAAGTCCTCTTTAATTCAACAAACTTTATCAAGTGTCTCTCGTATGCTAAGTTCTGGGCTAGGTGGTGATACAGGAATAAAAGACAGGGATGCTGTCCTGAAGATGCTCACAAAGCAATGGGAAAGAGCCACATAAATATAAGGTGACAGTAACAAGTGATAAGAAATAATGGCACCTCGTATTAATTGAGTGTTGAATGTGCCAGATATTGATGTGAGCACTTTACACATATTGTGTGATTTGATCCTCATAACAGCCCTACAGGATGCGTACTTTTATTATCCCCATTTCACAGATAAGGAACCTGGGGCACAGAGTTGTTAAACAACTTATCCAAGGTTACACGATAAATGGCTGAGCTGGGACTTGAACTCAAGCAGTTTGACTAATGGCCTGAGCTGCCGACTGATACAAACATCCTATGACAGAGGTAAGCGTGGGTAACTCTGGGTATGCGGAGGAAGGGTCCCCACCCAAGACCACGGAGGTTCAAGAGATTCCTTCAGGGGAGCTCAGGGGTTGTAATCTGTTTCTAGAGTCTTTGGGGGCAGCAGGAGAAGATTACCCTGGAGAGCAGAGCCTTCCAGTCATGCTAATGCAAGGCTCAGGGGAATTGGAGTCTCCTCTGAGACCCACTTGGCCTTGTCTTCATTCCCTTCCCTTCTATGTCACAAAGAACAGAGTTTCATGAGTGATTCTGGCAGCTTCCTGCCTAAAGACCAACTTGTGAGCATCTCCTAGCTGCAGTCAAGTGTGGGCTTTGTCTGATTAGATCATCTCGTACCCTTTTAAAATCTCAGGGCATGCAGAGAACTCCGGAGAGTCTCCCATTGTCCCAAGATGCTTTGGAGATGGGTTGGGAATCCTACAAGGAATTCCATTCAAATTCCCCCATGGACTGCAGAGTAAATGCTCTCTGTGCCGACAAACACAAAGTGACAGATGTGGTGAGCATCTGTGTAAGATCTCTGTTGGCTCCAGGCTCAGCTTCTTGGAATCCCTGCAGGCCAAGGCTGCTGATTATCTCCAGGACGCAATTTCTGTTCTCACACTTTCCCTTAACACCAAGGTGAAGAGAGTATGATTCCGAGTCCAGAAGCCCAGGCCTTGAGTTCCCTTTTCTCTACTTAAATTACCTTTGGACCTTGTAAAACAACCTCATAGGATTGTTAGGAGGGTGAATGAGCTAAGGCAGGCTGTGCTCAGTATGTTGTCAACTCCCAGTAGGCGATGGCCACTATTATTACTAGCTGTTGTTATGGTTTTTAAGTGTTAACAAGTGAGTGTGTATAAGTACCCTAACTTGAAGACACAACCTTCTCCTGTGGAATTCTCTGAAGCCTACCTTCCCCAGTCTCTCATTTCTTCATGTATGTAGGACAGGCAAGTAGGGACTGGGCTACCTGCGGCCTCGGTAGTAATGGGTGTGCTTGATGTCAGCTCTATATCCCAAACATGTTGCTTTTTATCCAGGAGTTTACCAAAACCTTTTTTTAAGTTATTTTCAAAAGCTAAAGAAGATTCTTATTGCTTTGTAAAGTACCATTTCAGCTGCTGCTGATCTGACCCCTTGAGGTCTAGTTTTCTAGGATTGCATTAACCTATCTCTGTTTACTCTATCCATGCCTGGAATGATTTTATACACCTGTCTTTGTTCTTTCCTGCAAGGAAGAATTTCTTCACAAGTAGAGATGCTCATTTAAAGAGCCATTCACACATCTCTCTTCTAATATCTTTGGTATCCTATGAGAAGCAGAAAGACTCTACAAGTTGGATTATCTTTCTCGTGAATCTTAACTCCATTCTTGGTTAGAATGCCTACATCCCAAAGGACTGTATAACCTAGTGGCTAAAGGTGTGCTTTACTATCCAGGTTCCCTCAAGTACCAGCAGCATGAATTCTCCAACCACAGTTCTTTCTCTGTAAATGGGGATGATAATGATAATTTCTACTTTGTAAGGTTTTTATAGGATTTAAATAAAGCAATTAAAGAGCTTGGTGCAGCACCTAACTCATAGTAAACCTCAATAAATGGAATATTAGTATGAGGATTAGCAACACCAATTGGAATTGGGATTAGAATTAAGATGAATGTTAATTAAGAATAATGTTAGTGAATAATAATTAAGAATAATGTTAGTACTCCATGTCATTGCATATTCTATGCCTCTGTCTGGATTAGCCCTTCCTCTGTGTTCTTTGTAGACACCAAATCATCCTTCAAAATGCAGTTCAAATGCCCTCTATTCTAGGATACCTTCCCTGCTCTCCCAGGTAGAATTTATCTATCCCCCTAGTACCTTTTAATTTTCTGCATTGTAAAACTGATCCCTCTAAATGGAATTCATGTGTTAATGTGGCCATGTCTCCTGCTAGACTGTTTCCTGAGAGTGGGCTCAGGTCTAGATCACATATGCACCACCTGCCAGAGAACCTAGCAGAGCTGACCCTTCTTAAATGCTCAGTAATTTAAAGGAACTGCAGGGGCTGCCTAAGAGATGAGCAGACCCAGAAGTGCCCAGAGATCTGATGACTAGAAGAAAATCATGATGGAATCCTCCAACTCAGCTGCACTGTGCAACTCTAGACAGCGTTTCTTTTCACAGGGGGTGGGCCAAATGTGCTGGGTTTGTGGCATGTTGAGGAAGTTTCCAAAAGTTACACCATGTCTCTGCCTGCTCAGAAAGACAGATACTAGTGAGCGACTCTGCCTTGTCATGCTGTCAGATGCAGTGAAGACGCTGGGGCCTGTGATAGGGAGTGTGGAAAGGAGGCACGTCGCTTTTGGGTTGTTGGCATTGCTTTATTTATTTACTTCATAGGAAGAAGAGTTGAGTGCTTCATGCCAGTCCACCTCCTTCCCTTTTATTCATGAAGGGCACCTTTCTTCTTAGTATTTATTGCTATGAGTCACTTCTCTGTGTGCCAGATGGAAGATGCAGAAGCTTCTGGCTCCTGCGAAGAAACGTGAGGTTTAGGGTGGGGGATTAGTCTGAGAGTGGGGAGGGGAAAGGGAGCTGGGCTGGGGACAAGTAGATTTGTTTTAGATGGAATTAGGCTTCAGTCTCCTCCCTCTAGTCTCACAAGGTTTGATCAGTTCTCTAGAGATGGTTGTTCGCATGTGTTTCCCCCTTGCTCTTTGAGACCATCTGCACATTTGCAGGAGAAATTTAATCCGTATGGGCTCATTCATTAAACTTGTGAAGCTGTTGTCTAAAGAGAACAATTTTGTGACTGCAAATCCTTTCAAGTTTACTCCTGGCTACACTTTCCTGTTTGTGAAGAACTTGGGTGCTCAGGTCTAAGACGGTTGTTCTTCGGACCTTTTGTTCCAAAACTGAGACTTGTCTCCCATCCAGAGAGGGCTGGAGAGGCTGTGTCTTCAGGTCACCAGAGGTGGTGTTGGCACCATAGGTCAAGATGACCACATCTATCTAGGCCTGGAAGCTTTTAGAATCTCAAAAGCCATGGTCTTTTGGACTAAGTACAGGTTACATCACTTCCATGAAGCCTGCTCCAGCAGTCAGGCTGAACATGATCTCTTCCTTGGTTTGATTCTCAACCTCTCTTATAACACCATTTCTTTCTTTCTTGTGTTACAGATATAACTGATGTCCTCTACCAGATGATGACTAACTTGTAGATAGTGCTTGACAGCACAGACTTGGGGGTTAGGGAGACCAGGGCCATCTTGAGTGGATGGGCATCCCACCTCAGAAAACTCAACTACCATCTCTGAGTCTTGGTTTCCTATCTATTTAAAAACTTCTTTTAAACTGTATAATGTGAAACAGACAGAGAAAATGTATAAACCATAAATATACAGCTTGTGCCCAGGTCACACCAATCAGGGCACAACACAGAACTTTATCAGGACCTTAGAAGCCCTCTCTGTGCCATTTTCCCATCATACTTCATCCCTCTCACCTAAACGTAACCACAATTCTGAATTATATAGCGATAATTTCTTTGCATTTCTTTCATTTTACCATGTAAATACCCCTAAATACTGTAGTTTGTTTTTCCTGGTTTGAATGTTGTTAAAATGGAAATCTGTAGTATGTATTCTTTTGTGGAAGACTTCTTTTCCTCAATATTATGTTTGTGTGCTTTAGTCACCTTGTTGTATGTAGCTGTAATTCACTCATTCATTATTGTATATATTGTATAGTGTTCCATTGTATGGATATACCAGAGTTTATATAGCTGTTCTACTTATGATGGGGGTGTGGGTTATTCCCGGTTTGGGGCCATGACAAGTAACACTGCTATGAACCTTTGTGTTCATGTCTTCTGGGGCACATGTGCATGCATCTCGGAATTGCTGGGTCTCAGGCACATATTACCGTCAAATTTAGTAGATGATGCAAAAGTGTTTCCAAAGTGAGCCAATTTATAATTCTACAAGCAGTGTATAAGAATTTCCACTACTTTCTGTTCTCATCAACACTTGATATTGCCCATCTTTTCAAGTTTTAGCCATTCTGCTAGGTGTGTGATATTTCATTTTGGTTTCAATTTGCCTTTTCTTGATTATTGCTAGGTTGTGTACCTTTCCTTGTGTTTACAGATTATTTGGATTTTCTCTTTGTCAAAGGACCTCTTAGAGTTCATTTTCTCCATTTTCTTTTTCTTAAAAAAATGTTTTTTTCAAGTTTTATTGAAAAATAATTGACATACATCACTGTATAAGTTTAAGTTGTACGGCATATGGTTTCATTTACATATATTGTGAAATGATTACCACAATATGTTTAGCTAACATCTATCATTTCATTTAGATAAAATAAAAAGAAAAGAAAAAAATGTTCTCCTTATGATGAGAACTCAGGATTAACTCTCTTAAACAACTTTCCTATATATCATACAGCAGTGTTAACTATAGTCATCATGATGTACATGACATCCTCGTACTTATTTATCCTATAACTGAAGTTTGTACCCTTTGACCACCTTCTTCGAATTCCCCTTCCCCCACCCCCCACCTCTGGTAACCAAAAATCTGATCTCTTTCTATGAGTTTGTTTGTTTGTTTTTTAGATTTCACATATGAGATCATACAATATTTGTTTTTCTCTGTCTGACAATTCACTTAGCATAATGCCTTCAAAGTCCATCCATGTTATCACAAATGGTAGGATTTCTTCATTTTTTACAGTGAATAATTTTCCCTTGTGTGTGTGTGTATATATATATACGTATACCATAATTTCTTTATCTGTTCATTCATTGATAGACACTTAGGTTGTTTCTATGTCTTGGCTATTATAAATAATGCTGTTATGAACATGTGGGTACAGATATCTTTTCAAGTTAGTGTTTTCATTTCCTTTGGATATATTTCCAGAAGTGGAATTGTTGGATCATATGGTAGTTCTATTTTTAATTTTTTGAGGACCCTCCATACTGTTTTCCATAGTGGCTGCACCAATTTACAATCCCACCAAAAGTTCACAAGTGTTCCTTTTGTTCCACATCCCTGCCAGCATCTATTATCTCCTGTCTTTTTGATAACAGATATTCTAACAGGTGTGAGGTGATAGCTCATTGTGGTTTTTATTTGCATTTCCCTAATGAGTAGTGATGCTGAGCATCTTTTCATGTACCCACTGGCCATTCATGTATCTTCTTTGGAGAAATGTCTGTTCAGGTCCTTTGCCCATTTTTTAATTGGATCATCTGTGGGGTTTTTTGCTATTGAGCTCTTTGCATATTTTGGATATTAACCCCTTATCAGATATATGATTTGCAAATATTAATTCCCATTCCATAGGTTCTCTTTTCACTTTGTTGATGGTTTCTTCTGCTGTGCAGAAGCTTTTTAATTTGATGTAGTCCCACTTATTTATTTTTTATTTTGCTGCTTGTGCTTTAGGTGTGATTTCCAAAAAAATCATTGCCAAGACCCATGTCAATGAGTATTTTTCCCTGTTTTTTTCTAGGCGTTTCAAGTCTTACATTTAAGTTTTTAATCCAATATGTACTTTCATGTCCTACTTTTTTCAATTTCCACAAAGTTTTCTTGAATTGTAGTTTAATGTTTTTTCCATTGCTTTGATTTACTTTTTTTTTAGCAACACCTACATTCCACTGTACACTATATGTGGATCTTTGCCTACCTTCTGTATCTTTTATTTTCTCTCAAATAATTTTAACCTCTTTATTTCAGTTTGATTCTATTTTTTTTTTCTCTTTTTCACTTCCTATTTCTCTTAAGGCATTATTTATTTTGTTTATTCCCATGTTCCTCCTAGTTTAATCTTCATTTCTGAAATAGATTTGCTTTCTTTTCTTTCTTGAATTCCATCATTTCATTTCAATTTCTGTTGTATGCTATTCTTTCATATCTTTGTTGATTTTCTTAATCTCTTGTAGATTGGTTTGATGTATTAGATTACAATTTTAGGTGGACATGTCTTTCTGGTGTAGTTTCAGTGTCCATAGGGATGTTATTCTGCTCTTCATTTTCTGTTTTCTCATCATAACTTCAAATGGGTAATGATCAAGGTTCTTTCTGTTTTCTTTTGTTTACATATGAAATTAGTGTCATTGAACTTTTAGGAAGGGGGTGGTGAATAGTTTTTCTAGCTTTGCCGCTCAAGAGCTACTCCTTCTGTTGTTTTTGTAAAATGTTAAAAAATATGACCTTGTATTTATGAGACCCCCTGGCTTTTTTCCCCTTCTCCACTTTAAATGGCTCTTCTCTTTTCTTTGCCCCTGTTAACACTGTCCTACTCAATTTTAATTCTTTTTCCAGCCATTTCTCTCCAGTGGGGGGTTTCAATCTGAAAGGAAACTTGAGCTGGTTAGTTTTAAGAATTTGTAGAGCCTCAGCTGCTTCAGCCCTTCAGATCTTACCACGGGTCCCTTGCCCTCAATTGTAAATTGTAATGTGAAAAATCCCTCCCACTGTCAGCTACTCAATCTCAAATTGGACTCTTACACTTTTCAGAAAATAACTGTTGAGCATTTTGTGGTTCTCATTTCAGGACAATCAAATGCCCTGTAGCTTTCCTCTGCTGTCTCTCACATACATGCTGATACCTTGTGTGTCCTGTAGCATACACCTGAATCACCTATGTTTGGGTAGGTGGGGATACCTTAATCTCTATTTTTGTTGTAGATATTGTTCTTGGTCTCTTAGTTTGTCAATCTTAGTTGCTCTGTGTATTTTTTATGGGATGATTCAGAGAGGCTGAAAAACAACCATTGCCACTACTACAGCTATCTCCCCAGAATTCCTCTCTCACCTTTATTTTTAAAGAATACTTTTGCTGGATATAGATTTCTATGTTGGCAATTGTTTTCTTAAAGCAAATAAAAAGCTGTCGTTGCACTCTTTGCTGGCTTCCACTACTGATGTTGAAATTTATCTGTCACTCTTATTGTTACTCCTTGAAAGGTTATGTGTGTTTTCCTTTGGCTACTTTAAAGAATATTTCCTTTTTAAAAATTTCAATATGATGTGTTAAGTGTGGGTTTATTTTCATGTTATGCTTGGGATTTATCTCAAATCTCTGGGTCAATATTTTCATCAATCTTGGACCATTCTCAGCCACCATTCCTTCTTCCTATTTTCTCTTTCCAGTTCTTTCTGATTCTCCAGTTACAGATATGTTAGACCTCCTCATTGTATCCTTTGGGATCCTACTTACTCTTCTCTGTTTTATACATTTTTTTCCCCATAATATTTTCTGAAAAGTTTCTTCTGACTTCTGTTCCAGTTTACTTATTCTCTCTTCAGCTCTATTCAGTAAGCTGTTGAATTCAACCAGTGAGTTTCTTTTTCAATTCTAGAATTTCTAGTTATTTCCTAAATTGGCAAAGCTAGCTTTGCCAATAATTTCTAGTTCTTTGCTGAAAATATTAAGTTCAACTTTTATATCTATGGGAATAGTAAGCTAATTGTTTTTCTATGCCTGAAATTCCCACTATTTGGAGTACTTGTGGTCTGTTTTAGTTGTTTTTACTGGTTTTCTTTTATGTTGTCTTATCTCCTCTTGGCCTGGTTATCATTGACTATGTGCTGGCTAATGTATATGAAAATTAATTTACAAAACTAATTTGATGACTATCATGCCTTTATCTTTGTCCAGAGAGGATTCTCATTTGCTTTTTCCAGGTATACTAGCAACATAGGATCATCAGAATCCAATTTTAGGACTTGAGATTTTCCGGGTCATCCAGATGAATTAAAACTATTCCATATGACCGTGATTTCATCAATATTTCTAGGATCTAGTCCTTCCAGGTTCCAATCCCTAGTGTAGCATGTTTTCTTAGGACCCCTGTTTGGCAAGCCTTGCATTTCAACTTTTGCATCCATAAACCTGTATGATGCTGTAAAAAGTACTGCTAAGCCTCTCATTCACTTCTGCTGCATTAGTAAATGCCCTTTGAGCTAAAGGGGAACCATACAGGCTCACTTTTCTGGATGTCTGTTTTCTCGCAGATCTTTGCCTAGTAATTCCACTCTAACTTGATTGCTCTGTGATGCTTTTAGAGGAAGATGTTTTACACATTTCTTCTAGAATTTTTAAATTGTCTTCAAGAGGAATATCAGCCTGAACTACCTAATCCATCAATACTTAAAACTTGATTTCTTCATCTGTCAGAGTCCATAAATATTGATCTTATGGTATTGTTGTGAGACCCAAATAATATGTAAATAAAATATTTAGCAGAATGTATGCATACAATGAACTCTCCGTTAAAAATAGCTATTATTATCGTTATGTTATTGGCAAGGACTGTGTCTTACTAATTGTTACACTATGCAGCAACTATTAAATCTCTCTGGCAGGAGGGAAAATAATCTTATAATTAGCACATCATTGAGAACTTCAAGGTATGTAAATGGAGAGAAAACATTTCTTCCAGTCCAGGCTTAGCTCTGTGGCTAAGTTAATCAGAAAGGGGTGGCAAGAATCTATTAAAGAATGGTTGGAATCAATTTCTGCTTCTTAAATATTTTAACCAATTATCCATTGTTAATGGAAGGGATATCGATTAGTATTTTTTATCTTGTTTGTGTTTTATCTTCCATATCTTGCTGGAAAATAAGTTCCATTGGCCTTTCTAGTCTTCATCTACTTAACACTCTCTAAGATTACATGATCCGTAGGAGAAGCAACACAGGGCATTAATTTCTCAAAATATGGAATGAACAAAAGGTCATGAAGCCTGTGGGGTAATTTGATTTCCTCCTCTGATCTCTTTCTGCTGAGAGTTCCCTGTTGGTAGGAGTGACTGCCAAGTTTAGTGACACTTGAAATGAGATGATATCAGTTTGGTAATTCAGAAGCCTGTCATCCCGTATCCAATGGCTCTAATGGCTTTTGTTTTCCTGTTCAAGAGAAATAAAGGGCACCAAGCTCCCTTCACTGAACATCTTGCCCTCTTCCATGTGAGGCTAAGGCATTCTGAAAGTAGCAGACCTGTGTTCCACTTTCAGATCCACTACTGAAAGCTGTGCAATAATGACAGTAATCAAATTATTAATATAATCACTGACAAGTATTACTAAGCACTTTACATGTTTTAACTCACTGTGATCATCACAAGAACTCTAAGTAATGGATGTTATTATTATATCCTTGAAGAAATGGAGGCAAAGAAAGTTTAGTTAACCATTCAGTCACATATTAAGTTCTGACTTTATACTTTCCACCTGCAAAATGGTAAATAGTAATTAGCCTTGATGAGATATTTGGCTAAGGTAATTATGTAATATGCTGAGCACGTGATAGGCACCCAATATTGTTAGTTGCCTACACAGGCAGAGACATTTCATAGAACTGTGCATTTCATAGAATTCCACTAGACTGTTTTTTCCCTGGGTGGGTTATTTTGATCATTATAGTGTCTCAGTGCCTGACACAGTGTCAGGTACAGTATTGATGCCCCATAAGTATTTGTTAAAATGTAAGCACGTAAATTTTAGATTTAAAAAACGACTTTAGAAGTCACCTAATCCAACCTGACTCATTAAAGGAATTCTCTTTTAGGGAACCTCCAAAGAGGGAAGGCAACTAATTCACCCTTTTCACAAGGCAATCTACTCTCTTGTTGAAAAGTACTTATTCTTAGAAAATTCTTTCTTTATATTAAGGCAAATGATCTGTAAATTTAGAATAAGCTCTGATTCTGCCCTCTGGAAATGCATGGAATAAGACTTTGTTTCTGTTTTTGTTTATTTTGCCTGAGTCTTCCTTAAGATATTGCATTACAGCTCATAGATCCACTTGGTACCTTCCATTCTAGGCTAGATATGCCCAGTAACTTTCATCATTCCTCATGTAAACCAGATGTCAGTTCAGGACAGCCTGTCCTTTAAGATTTAAATAAAATTGGCTAGAGCCTCCTATCCCACATCCTGTGGGAAATTCAAGGCCCAACCCAAGGTTTCTGTGAATTCCTGGGGATTTATGTTCTTAAGGTGACATCTGGCTTTGAATTCCTAATTCCACAGAACTCTGTCCCACTCATGTTTCTTTGCCTTGGATCTTCTCAACTCCTTACCCAGCCATGGTCTTGACTTGAACTCTCTCTTGAACCCTTAAACCACACACACATAGCATTTAGGTGCATGGCAGAGTTTGTTGTGGTGGTAGCAGAGGTAATTTCCACTGCCAAACACAAACAATTTGAAAATAAATATTTGGCATTAAAGTTCTTCAAATCTCTTATCCATTCTGCCACCAGGAATTTACTATTTGCCCCTCTTTCCTTGGACTATGTCTTCTAGCATATTGCCCTAGCTCCCTCTCTTCATTACCCTCTCTAATTCCTGCTACTTTTTTCTAACGATATTTAAATTCCTGTGCATTACTTACACAGAGCTCTCTCCTTCCAACCTATACCCACAGGGTCTTAGCTTCCACACCAAATCTGTTTATCAAAATATTTTCCTAAACAACAAAATTACCTTCCTAAAAGTGCTCATGCTACATACTTATGACATGATTTCAACCCTTCTTCTCTCCTAGATGTCCTCATTAAACAAGTCTTACTTGTTAATATCTCTCCTGGAATAGAGCTCCCAGAAGGAACACAGTGAGGTCTGAGAAAATAGCTTTAGTAATGTAAAAACTAAACTTGACAGAGTTCCAGAATGGTGCCTAGATAGGACCTGCATGTAATATAAATACCAGACATGAATAACATAGTATCTGTTATTTCTTCTCCCTTAAGGTGTTTCAGCCAGCTAGAGATTTAATTTACATATGTATGCACCAGTAGAATCCTTCGTCCTTACTCCAGCAAATATTCTGCACCAGGATGAGATGCAGACACCCTGGGCACATGACTCCCATTCTGAATGATGAACATGTTTTCTTAATCTGCATGTACCTGGGGAAAGTTCTATTAATGTCACATGCATACTTTTTAATCTACATTTGATTGCTTATGGATGTCAAGATGTGACTTGGACTTTTTAAAGCATAAGGAGGCAATCAGAGAGATCCAGAGTGATAATAACAACTTGGGAAAGCCCCAATTTTGGTCCACCAGTCATTATTTCTATAGACAGTTTTGGAGTTCCCTAGAATGCTAAATTGAGCTTGTATTCATAATTGATGGCTTGAAGGGCAGAGGAACCTGGAATTCTTTCAGTTATAATAATATATATCTTCTAAGTACTTACTTTGGGCCAGATACTGTGCTAAATAAATACATTATTTCTATTATCTCATTTCCTCCTTGTTAATACCCTAGACTGTAGTAACTTTATCCTCCCCAGTTTGTAGATGAGGAAACCGAGGTGTAGAGAAATGAAGCAATGCACTCTAGGAGACGTGGCTAAGGAGCAGGCGAGTGAGTTGCCTCCTCAGGCTGGCTTGAAAGCCGGTGTTCATAACCACTGCACTGTTCTCCCGCCCCTTCCACCCAGAGAGGTGGGAGAAAAGAGACCAGTGGGAACACTCCTCAATTTTTATATTTTTGCAGGGTGCCTCAACAGCCTCCTTTTGGGTCTCTAACATACTATTATTGGCAAATCTAAACCAGGTGGCTGGTTGATTTTTTTTTTTAAAGGGAGCCTAGGAGAGGAATTGCTTCTTTGTCTTTCCCTTTTGGGAGCCAGAGCTGCACAAGAAGTAATGGGTGAGTTCACTGAATTTTAAAGAGGAGAGAGGCAATGGCACAGAGGGGGCATGAAGAGGTTACCAGGGAGATGCAGGGGGTGACAGCTATCAGGGATGAACTGGCCCCATTTTGGTCTCTGTGGAAATGTCAGTTTCTTTCAGAGAGGATTATTTTGCATCTTGATTAAAGTGTCTCAGGAGATGAACCTCATTAAATAGAACCAATGGGTTGAAAGCATGTAATTAAATTAAACCATTTTGTTCTTCTTAATGCCTTAAATACCTGTTTGTGTGGAGCCCTAAACATCAAATAGCTCCCTCAGGCAAAAGACAGTGGAAGCCGTGGGGTTACGGCAGTAAGAACTCACAGTCCTCATTTCCTTGGGAGCTGAGCTCGCCTTACAAAACTTTCTACTCCTACTTCACAGAAAACACACATACACATGTGGACACACACAGTTTGGAATATCAGAATCAGAGACACTTCTTGGGACATCACCTACTTCATTGATTTACTGATTGATTCATTCAGTATTTACCAAGCACCTACTGTGTGTCAGGCACTAGGAACCCAGGAGTGAATAAGTCATATTCCTGGCCTCGAGGAATTTACACTATAGTAGGAAACACAGCAGGCATCTTTTAGTGTTCTGCAAGGATCTGTCCTAAGACCCTTTTCTTTCCTTTTATTTTCACTTTATATTCTCCCCTAGGTGAGGTTGGTCATTCAGAAGATGATTCTCAAATGTGTATCACCTGTCCAGTCTTCTCTTTGGAGCTTCACACCCATATACCTAACTGTCTATACGTTTTCTCAACTTAAATGACTCACATGAATCTCAAAGTTCACATGACCAAAACTCAACTTTCAATTGTCCTCCAAAATCCTTCTCCAACCTTCTTCCATCTTGGTAAATGGACCCATATTCTACAGGAGTCCAAATCAGAAATCCGGGAGACAAAGCTCCCTTTTCCTCTTACCTCTTATGTCCAGTGAATCCACAAGCCCTCTCCCTGCTGCTTTCAAAATTCCTCTCATTAGATTATGTCTCTTCATCCCTCCTGCCACTTCCTTACTCTAAACCTCCACCACCTTTTACTGGGACTACTACAATAGCCTCCTAACAAGTCTCCTTGCTTCCATTCTTATCTATTTCCAACCTAGTCTTCACACAGCAGCCAGAGTAGTCTTCTCAAAGTATAAAATGGACTACCCCTATTCTGAATAAATTAGTATAATGGTCACAATAATTACAATGTTCTACAAGGTTTCTCAGATATCGTCTCTGCCTACCCCCAATCCATTCTTAGAAATCTCAGCCCTCACAGGCCTGGTTTGGCTCAATAGTAGGTTGTGGTGTGGGAGAATATGCAAGAGATTCTAAAGTCCTTACAGTAATAGCAACCATGTGCCCAGCTCTGTACTAAATGGTTTACCTATAGAATTTATAATCGCAAACCACACTCTCCTGCAAGAGAGGCATTAATATATTTATTCTACAGATGAAGAGATATAGATGTGATGTCACACAGCTAGTGACTGGAAGAACCTGGACTCAATCCCAGGCCTCTTGCACTTCAAGGTGGACCCTGAATTTGATTTATCTCTTTTGTGCCACCTAGCACCCAACAGACATACAGCCTTAAATTGTACAGTGTCAGTAACTACTTGAACCAGAATTTGAACCCAGAACTCCAAAGCCTGGGTTCTTTTCATGCTACTGGGATGACACTTCCTCTTCTACTAGGAAGCCTTCCAACAAGACCAGGAAGACAGGAGAGTAGTCCTGGCTGTGCAGAAGGAATTTTAAACTTCTGTATCAGTGACACTCAACCCTGGCATCATAAAAGAATCACATGGAGAGCTTTCACGAAGAATGATGTGCAGGCCCTCTCTCCAGGGAGTTTGATTGGATTGGACTGTGGGGAACCTGGGCTCCAGATAGATTTTCAAGTGCGCCTCAAATGATTCCAAATTGCAGCCAGGACTGAGAAGCGGTCCTAGTTTGGTTGGAAGGAGGCCGCCTGGTTCAAGTTGAAATGATCCTCTTGGTCTGTTTCTCCCTCCCTAAGCCCACCGGCCAGGCCAGGTGAGCAGACAACCTCAGTGCCTGGTGGACAGGAGTCTAATGGGGAGCCCACGGTGCTCCCTGAATGGCGTTCTTAACAAAAGAGTACTTTGAGAGGCAAACATGAAAAAGAGGGTTTGCAGAGGCTATTTGATTACACAAGATCTTGTGAACAATAGCTTCAGCTCCTCCAAAACTTCATTTCATGCTGTGCAGCCCCTGAGGAAATGTAACCCTCATCTCTCTCCCCAGGATCCTCTGGCAATTTCTTTTCAAGTAGGAGAGGAAGGTTCCTGAAGGTTGAAGCTCCATCCATCTCTAGGGCTTCAGTGGCAGCAACTCTGCAAGCCTGGGTAAGTTCTGCAGGGAGGTTGGGGGAAGGATGAGGAGTTAAGGATAAGGGTTGGATGGGAGAAGGAGGTATTAGTGATGTCTCTCCCTTGCCTGTTCCACTAAGCTGTCCCTCATGTAGACTTTAGAGGATCTTTCAGCAGGTTAAACTGGGAATTGATATACACTACTTTTCATTTTAAAGAATAGGAGTACTGTAGTAGTCAGACTGTTCACAGTCTGCAAGTCTTAACCTGTAGTGTAAAGATTTTCTTGACAATGGGCACCTTCCTCCTCCTTAGCATCACGTCATCCTTGATTACTGTTATCAGCATTGAAATCATTGTAGTCCCAACTTACTCCCCTTACAATGGTACAGCTGTATGATTAAGACCTGAACTGTGGAGCTGATTCTCTGGCTCCTGAGAATCTGCCCCTTACTAATAGAATACTTCAGGCAAGTTACTCTGCCTCAGTTTCTCTATCTATAAAATGGGCACTCTAATTTATCTTACTTTAATTTATTGGGATTAAAGGAATTAACATGTGTGAAGTACTTGCAATACTTCCTGGCACTTAGTAAATACTGTATAGATATTGGCTTTAAAATATAGCCCACAACCAAGTGGATTAACTGCTAGCTTGTCAAACTCCCAAGAGAAATCCAAGAGAATGTTTAGCTTTGAGTTTGATGGTATTTCCCATCCTATGCACACTCTACTATGAGGTAGAGAGTAGAGAAGGCTTCTCTCTACTATTCTCACCATCTTTCAGCTCAAGGAACAGGCCTGGGTATCAGCTATAGGCCCACCATGATGCTCTCTGTAGCATCCCCCAGTGGTCAGCAGAGATACCTCACATCCCTTATTGGGTACTGCTTTGTCCCTCTGCTCCCACACTTTCTTAATCCTTTCAATTCTTTTGTTTTCCTCCACACTCCACTCCTTACCCCCTGCCAACGTTCTGCCTAATCATTTGCTCAGACCAGCACAATTTATCATGAATACAGCTCTCTTCTTTCCAACACTGCTTAAATGTGGGAGGTTAGATCTTGCGAATGGGGGAAGGAAGGCAAGAAGATGCCCTCACCATGATCTGGCCACAAGATGAGTCTCTAAATGATAATGAGACCTTTCACTCTATTGATATTAAATCTTTGCTGGTGTATTTTTTAATTTGGTATTATGCTAAAAGTTCTTCTCTGCCATTTATTTTCCTGGCTTATTATGTGCCAGCTTCCATGGAAGGTATATCTGTCCCACCATGAAATCACATATAACAGCTGCCATTTGTTGAGCATCTACTGAAAACATTAAAGAGGGAGTCACTTTGAGAACCACAGGCACCAAAATAATTAAAGACTTCTTTAACCACATTTTTACATTTACTCTTTGAAACATCACAGTGAAGCATTGATTATCTTTCCCATTTTGCCAACAGGGAAACCAAATTTCAGAGGATTTAAAGGGCATGCCCTAGGTAACACAGCTAGTACAAAACTGGGACCCAAAGCCAGGTTTCCTGACTTGGATCCCACATCCTGCCCACTGTACCAGTTGTTGTCATTACTTTGTAGCGTTTTTAGTACAAAATTGGAGCCTGGCATGCAGTAAACGATCACCATACTTTTTTTGAACGGATGAATGAAAAAGTGAAGGTTATCTTTAGTCCCTCCCTCATCTCTTTTCTATGCATACCCCCACCCCATGCCTAATCTTGCTTGATACTCGGGAATTTCCCTTCCTGTGGCCCCCAAGCCGCTTCCCATTCCTGAAGCCTATACAAACTTAACTGTCTTTTATCCCATTTTCTAGATTGTAAGAATATAAATTTTAAAACCAGTTAACATTTATTGAGTACCTACTATGCCCGCATTAGGTACTTATATTAAATCCTTATAGCAAATTTAAGAGTTTAGGATTATTATTTCTGTTTACAGATGAAAAAACAAGACCTTAAAAGCAACGTGACTTACAGACCTAGAAGATGCGGGATCTGGTAATCTATCCCAGATTTATCTGACTCCTTGATGAACAATCCTGCCTCCACACAAAGCTGACAGTGACTGCCAAGAGTTTATTTCTTTACCCACCCTTCCTAGATGATATTTGCATTTTAATAAGGTCTTTCAACGCTTTAGCCCAACAGTTCTTAAAGTGCAATCCAAGGGCCTCTGGGGTCCCTAAGAATCTTTCAGGAGGTCTGCAAAGTCAAAACTATTTTCATAATAATCCTAAGATGTTATCTTCCATTCTCACGGAGTTAACATTTGCACTGATGGTGCAAAAGCAACTGTGGACATAACTGCTGACACTTTAGAACAAATCAAGGCAGGGATACTCGACTGTCATTGTATTCTTCAAGAGCATACTCTCATGGGAAAAACAAAAAGGCAGCTTTCTTAAGAATACTTACGATGAAGCAGTAAATATTATTGTTAATTTTATTAAAATCTCAACCCTCGAGTACACATATTTTTAATATTTTCTGTGATGAAATGGTAAGCACACATAAAACACTTCTGCTGAATACCAAATTCTCAAGGAAAAACACTTGTGCAATTGAGCTGTGAGCTAACTAGCCATTTTTGCTATGGTACACCATTTTTTCTTGAAAAAAATGACTGACAGACAAACTGGTTATTCAGACGAGTATTTGGCAGACATTTTCTCAAAAATGAACAAAGCGATCCTGTCATTTCGAGAAAAAAAACTGACAGTATCTGATGTTGATGATAAAATTTGTGCTTTTGAGTGAAAATTAAAATTTTGAAAAATTTCTATCTGCCATCATGAGCTTGACAGTTTCCCAATACTTAAAGATTTTTTTCTGATAAGATCAGTGGTGATATTAATAGATGTGAGATTTTTCATATTGTATAATGAAATGTATCAACATTTGGAAGATCTGCATAACTCAGTGAGTCAATATTTTCCAAATGATTAATGTATATTATAACAAAACCATGCATAGGTAAAAGATCTATTCAAAGTGCAGGATAGATCCATGGATTTTAATGTAATTGAGTATGAAAAGTTCATTGATATAGGGTCAGGTTCCACAATGCAATGAACCTGTTTTGGTGTAGTAAAAAGAGAATTGCCACAGTTATCTAAAAAGGCTATTGAAATATTCCTCCCCCTCCCAATTATATACTGTGTGAGATGGAATTTTCTTCATAACCTTCAACCCGAGCAACATATCACAACAGATTGAAAGCAGAAGCAGATATTAGAACCCAGCTGCCTTCTATTAATCTAGACATTAAAGAGATTTTCAAAAATGTAACACAATGACAGTTTTCTCACCAAATATCTTTGTTTTGGAAAATATATTTGTATTTCAGGAAAAAATTATGTTAACTTATAATGCATATTATTTTAAAAGAATTAATAAATTATTATTTTTAAAATTTTAAATATAGTAAATATTGAGAGGTATAACTCACATAAACAAGAGCTCTTTGGGATCCTCCATTGTTTTTAAGAGTATAAATGGGACTCCAGACTAAAATGTTTGAGAACAACTGCATTAACCCAAGGAAGTGATGATTTGGGTGTTTCTAATAAACTAGTGGGGTGGGCATTGAGCAAGAGGACTCTTTATCCCCTCCAAAAACCAAATTGTCAATCTATGCATGTTCCTCTGAGTACATCTGCTCCCAGGGAGATCCCTGTCAAGACTTGTGTTAGGTGCTTTCCCTACATTACCATCAGATCTTTGCTCAGGCAAAACCTCAGTGTTTTGCATTTAATTCAGATTTTTTCATAGATTGTGACCTTTAAACTATAGGAGTGAGTGAGGGGAGGGGATTTCTATATAGTACCACTGGGAGGGTATCTTTCACTCTCAGTGTGAATCTTAGTCCAAGAACACTTCTCAGCTAGGTCTGAGAGTCTGTATCCAATTAATCACTTCTTCAGTCACTAGAGTGGACAGCCCTTGGGGCAGGAAGGGAGAGGCCTGGGAGGGAGAGCAGAATAAACATCTTAATCCAAATCAAGACTGAGGCCAGCTGTCCAGGCTGTTCTTGTGGCCACAGCTCCCAGGGCTGCTGCCCACAACTGCCCCTACTTTATTCTGCTGCTTCTTGAAGGTGCCTCCTTCCCACGCCAGCACCCAGTCCAGCGCATGAATTTGTGGGTTGGACTCTAATTGCTAGCTGTGCTGAGAAGTCCGCCTCCCTTTAATTCAGCCTTGACACAAATAGCTAGAAAGTTCACTTACAAAGCCACAACTCCCACAGCACTGCACTGATGGGTCCCCTTCTAAGGAGTGGACTTCCATTTCATTCAAGTCAACAAACAGCTACTTACCAAGCACCTATTTGGTGCTGAGCACACCCTATAAAGAATGAATCCAAAAAGCAAATTTGACAGAATCAAAAAGCATTGGAGTTTCCAGGCATCTCAATCTACAATTCTACCCTCACATGGGGACCACCAGCTTCTACTTGGACCACTTCAGTGATGAAAAGCTGACTGCCTCTTGAAGCATTTTTGGAGCACTTTAGTTGGTAGAAAATTCTTTCTGCTTCTCTGGGAGGGGCAGCCTAGCACAGTGGTTAAGTCACATAGACCTGGGTTTTAATCTTATCTCAGTCATTGATGATCTTGAGCAACTTGCTTTATCTTTCTATACCTCAGTTTCCTTATCTGTAAAAAGGGAATAACAATACCCATCACAAGCAAATGCCATATTGAAATAAATTGTGCTAAAATGTATTGCCCAGGTCCTAGCACAAATTAAGCGCTTACTAAGCCAGTTCCACCATGTAGTCACCTTTGGCCTTTAGCAAATTTGGTAACCTGAGATTCTTCTGTAATTGAAATAATACCTACAACATAGGGTTGTGAGGATGCATCCCTGCTTAGGAACTTACTAGTTTTAGGACCTTGGGCAAGTTATTTTAATTTTTCTAAGCTTGAATTTTTTAATCTGTAAAATGGAGGTAGTAGTGCTTGGTATTTAAGGAGCTTTAGCTCTGTGCTTGGTAAATGGTAGACTTTATTATCATTCACTTTCATCCATTTGCCCTGAGACATGTCTCCCTTGCAAGGTCTTCGGTCCACTTTTTGGATCTACACAGACTAAGGCAAATCTTTCTCGTAACTGGATCCTTTATTATAATGACTCCCACAGGTTTTCTTTCCTCTAGTATAGACTTCCCCAGTATGTCCAAGGCATTTCTGCATAAGGTTTTGAATACCTTTCACGATTCTGGGAATGTTTCCCAGATGGCCTTCAGTTTGTCAAGGTTCTTTTCAAAATATGATATTCAGATTTACATGTGCAACTCCAGGTGCCAATTGACCAGCTCAGAACACTTTGAGACCATCATCTTCATCGTATGTGATGCTAAGTTTCTTTGAATGCAGCCAAAGATTAAGTGGTAGACTCACCATATTGTTGAGTCATATTGAGCTTGTAATCAACTTAAATCATGAAGTTGTTTTCACATTTGCTGCTGTTAAGCCATGCCTCTCCAACTCCATACCCATGAAGTTTAATTTCTTCAGTCATAAACACAGGATTTTTTTTTTGATCTCTGCTAAAATTAGTTTCATTATCTTGACCCATTCTTCTTATCTATTTCCTTTAAAATAAACCTGGATTTTTATATTCAGCATATTACCTACTCATTACACTCTCTGTTTACAGATTTAATCAGAATGTCCTTTATTTGTTTAAGTTAATTAAACTGTTGAAGAAGACAGGTCAAGCCAGAGCTCTGTGGGGTGAAAGAGAGCCCACCCCACCCCCATCCAGGTGGATTTGATCAACATTATGGAGGTCTGGTCAGTCAAATGGCTCTATCTCTCCACACTGTAATACCGCCCAGCTCATGGTTCTTTACCATTTCACATACTCTGTGCTTGCAAATGAGGAAATGAGAATATGCTCTCACTCCCCCATGGCAGAGGGGAAAGAGTATAGCAGAGAACAGGGGTTCAAATCTTTGTTCTTTAACACACTTGTTGGGTGTCTTGTGGAGAATTACTTACACTTACCCTCGATTTCCTCATGCATAAAAGACAACACTAACACATTCCTCACAGTTGACTGAGAGATTTTAGAATAGTGATAATTGGAATAAATTCTCCATAGAATGCAGATACTTTTGCATTTCAGTAACGGGACTGGAACACATTATTTTTTATGTTTGTATGTGTTTTAAAGTATTATACAGATGAAGAAAAGAGGCTTACAGAAGTAAAGTAACACCAAGATTCAAACTCATATCTGTCTTGCCTAAAACATCCATCATCTTTCCACAATGCCATGGTAACTTGCTGAGATGATATATGTGAAAAGTGCTTTGTATTATAAAACCTTGGATTGATATGAATTGTTGTTATAATTTAGTTGACCAGTTAGAAATTCTACTGAGAAAAAAATTAGGTTCATTTGGCATAATCTGTCCTCCGTGAACCTAAGTGGCCTCTCAGTGGTTATAAATTCACCTTTTTATGTATACTCACAAATCACCTTTCAATAATTTTTTTGCTAGTTTTTTACTTTAGGCACAATAAATTCTAGAATTATCCCTTCTTTCTTAAAAAACATCAGAACATTTATCCTTCTCCAGGTTTCTGGCACCTCTCCCGTTGAGAAATATGCCATGTTTTTTTATGTGTTCTTTCGCCTACAAAATGCTTACACAGAAGTGGGAGAAACTAGACAACAGGTGAAGAATTAAGACAAAATGTATTCAGGTATTAAAATAAATTACAGAAACAGAGAAATGTCCTAGATGGTCAAGAAGGTGATCAGTGTGGGCTATAAGTATCAGCAAAGGCCTTACGGTAAGGATTATAACCCTAGACTCCAAGAGGTTGGTCCTTGATTTTGGAATTTTCCATAATCAAGCAAGGGGCCATTCACTGTGCTCCTTGGAGATTCCAGGAATCTATTTTCAGTCTCATGCGCCTGCCCAGTCTCCTTCTGTCTGCATTCGTACTCAGCATCAGTGCTGACTCTCAGAGCTGTCTGGTTCACTCCTGTTGGGCTGTGGTCAGTGAACTGAGCTTGAGAGAAGCCATAAGAGGAGCCTGTGGGAATCCTATAATGACTGAGGAGCAGGGGGGTAGTCATTGCCCAGAACGTCTGAAAAATGGAGCTGCAACAAGCCCAGGTACTTTTGCCCAAAGACTTAACTAGGTTTCCAATTTATTTATATTACAAATGTGTATTGAACACTTACTTTATACTGGGCACTGGGCTAAGTGCTGGAGATAAAAAGTCAAGCTAAATGTGTCCCTTAGGAAGTTTCTCACAGAGATGGGGGAGATGAAGGAGCGATCCAATAAGTTAAATGAGACTTAAGTGACACATGAATCAATTTTAAGCCACTAGCTATTAGTTGGATGAAAAAGGTGAAAGGAGGTAAGGCATACCAGATAGTAGAAACAGCTGAGGAAAAAAAGCAAGCAGAGAAGCATGAAATAACTTGTCAAATTTGGGAAACTGCAAATGCTTCTGGATGCCTAGACAATGTGTTAACTGTGAGGGAGTGATGGGGGCAAAGCTGGAGAAGTGGTCAGGAGCCAGATGGTGAAGAACTTTGAGTGCAAAGATAGGGAGTTTGAATTCTTATCCTGAAAGCTACAGTGGCCCATTAAAGGAATTTAATCAGCAAAGTGAAATGATTATAACTGTGTTTAAGAAAGATGGCTCTTATGAGAGATGTGGAGGATAAATAGGAAAAGAATCATTCTGAAACCCAGAGAGTCCAGTTGGGAGGCTATGGCAGTATTCAAGGTTAGAAGCAATGGATACTGACTAAAGCAGTGGCCGTTAGTGAAAATCAAGTAGAGGAGACAAATGCAAATGATATTAATGAATTAGAGTCCTTGGTAACAAGAGGGATGGGATGGGAAGAAAGGGATTGCAGTAGAGGGAAGAGTCTAGGGCAATTCTCATATTTTTTATATGGTTTGCTGCATTGATTATGGTTCCTTTCATTGATATAGGGCATGAAGAGGAAGGATCAAGTTTTTGGGGTAAGATGATTTCAGTCTTTGACATGTTAAGATTTGGGTCTGCAGGATATCTAACGGGATATTTCAGTTGGCAGTTTTATGTAAGAGTCTGAAGCTCATCTGAGGGAGGGGAGGAGAGGGAGATTCATCAATGTATAAAAATGGTGGTTTGAAGCCATGGATTGCCACGGGAGGAGGAGACACCAATAACGAATGTTTGGGAATGTCTGTCCAACCCATATACTTCTCTAAGAACTCTCCCTCACCTGACCCACAGGTGGACGAGTTTGTACTGTGTGACTTTGCCATACTGTCCTAATGGTCATAGCTAATTGGCCCAAACTGGACCAATCAGAAGATATCAGCTAGCGGATCTGATATTGAAACATCCTTGCACAATATCTCTGTAAGTTGTTTGGTTATGGAAATGGAGAGTCAGGAAGTGTGGGCCATCCATATTTGGCTTTCAAAAAGCTGAACAAGTTAAGTCAAGAGGAATGGGGGCAAATCTGGGGAGAGAGGAGAGAGAGAAGCTTCATATCACTGCCAGCTTTTGAGACTCTGACAGTCCTTCACGAAGCCTTGGTTCCTGGAAATACCCCAGAAATCCTTATAATAAGTCCCACCCCACCCCCTCAAACACCTTCACTTTTTTCTTAATCTTATATGGAGTGAAAATGTTACATAAAACCAGAGGAAAAATTAGAATATAACTATTTTGAAACCCTTAGTGAAATTATGAATCTAGTCAGTAAGTAGTAATAGCTGCTAACATAACAAAAATTAAGGCAATCAGCGTGTCTCCTAGTGGAAGTGCGCAGCATTACTTATGACGTGTTACTGCCAGGAAATGAGACCTGAGTCTGACCAAGTTTCTAAATCTAAGCAGCAGTTTACAGGAAATACAGGGTCCAGAGGAACATGTTAAGCTGTACCATGGGGATGAAATTGGCACTCTCCAGATTGTGGCAAGCATTACCAGAAAAATTATCTCATTTCTTCATGCAAAAAAAAGAGATGGGGGGAGATGAAGGAGCGATCCAATAAGTTAAATGAGACTTAAGTGACACATGAATCAATTTTAATATATAGACCTTATTTTGATCCTGAGTCAAGCAAATTTTTTAAAAGGTATGAGATAACTAGAGAAATTTGTTCACTAACTGGACATTTTATGATATTAAGGAATTATTACTTTTAAATATGATAATGGTATTATGACTACATTTTTTAAAAAGAGTCTTACACTTTTGAGATACATAAATAGTAATAGATGAAAAATATAATTGCTGGGATTTCCTTCAAAATTATTAGAATGTAGCAGAACGAAGTGAGGAGTATAGATGAACCAAATTGGCCCTGGAGTTGGTAATAATTGAAGCTGAGAGTTCATTATATTATTCTCTCTACTTTTTATGGGTTTAACATTTTGCATAATAACAAGTTATTTTTTTAATAAGGGCTTTGACATACCCAGGAATGTGAGGTTGGTTTAACATTTGAATATTAATGTAATACAGCACATCAATAGAATAAAGGATAAAACTCACACAATCATTTCAATAGATCCAGCGAAAACAGTTGACAAAATCCAATACCCCTTCATGATAAGAACACTCAACAAACTAGAAACAGAAGGGGACCGTCTCAACCTGATAAAGGCTATCTATAATAAGCCTACAGTTAATATGATACTTAGTTGTGAAAGACTAATGCTTTCCCTCTAAGATCAAGACCAGGGTGTCTGTTCTTGCCAGTTCGATTCAACATTGTACTAAAAGTTCTAGCTAGCACAATTAGGCAAGAAAATTAAATAAAAGACATTTAAATTGCCTTAAAGGAAGAAATAAAACAATCTCTACTTGCAGATAATATGATCTTGTATATAGAAAATCCTAAAGAACCCACTAAAACCCAATAAACCCACTAAACCCAATGAACAAGTTCAGTAGGGTTGCAGGACACAAGATCAATATATAAAAAGCAACTATATTTCTATACACTAGCGATGAATAATCTGAAAATGAAATTAAGAAAACAATTCCATTTATATTAGCATCAAAAAGGATAGAATAAAATACTTAAGAATTAATTTAACCAAAAAATACAAAACTTGTACTCTGAAAACTATAAAACATTGATGAAAGAAATTAAAGACCTAAAAAAATGGAAAGAGGTACTATGTTCATGAATCAGAAGGCTTAATATTGTTAAGATAGCAATATGCCCCAAATTGATTGACAGATTCAATGCAATCACTATTAAAATTTCAGCTTGCATCTTTTCAGAAGTTGAGAAGCTGATTCTAGAATTCATATGGAAGTGCAAGGGAATAAGAATAGCCAAAAACAATCTTGAAAAAGAACAATGCTGGAGGACTCACTTTAATTTTAAAAGTTACTACAAAGCTACATTAATCAAGACAGTGTAGTACTGGCATAAGGATAGATATATAATTCAATGGGATAGGAATGAGAGTCCCAAAATAAAACTCTCACATTTATGGTCAATTGATTTCAACAAGGGCTTTGGAATTTACATCATAGAGAAGAATCCTTACCTCCTGATTCCCAGTACAGTGCTGTTTCTGCTAAACAACACTGACTGAAAGAACAGAGCAGCTTCTGGGTTTTTTTGTGGGGGAAGGGATGTGTGGGTAAGATGGAGCCAAAGGGGGCCAGATGGCCTTACTTAATTTTGCTGGCTTTAATACAGCCCACTCTAGAAAAGACTTAAAGTCTTGCCCATATGTAAAACAGTCCCTGAAAATCAGAACACACAGAAAAGAAGAAAAGAGGAAAGAGGACACTAATTACAACTACAGTGATGATGACAACAGCAGCCAACACTTACATAACATTAACTAAATGGTGGGCATGTTTCTAAATGTTTTAAATTTATTAGGTCATGTAATACTCACAAAAATCAGAGTCAGTACCATTATTTTTGTCATTCTATAGATGACAAAACTGAAACGACAAGAATTGATGTAACTGACCTGCAATCAGTGAGTTGGAAGTATTGAGATGGGTT
Source organism: Tapirus indicus (assembly GCA_031878705.1). Lineage (NCBI taxonomy): Eukaryota > Metazoa > Chordata > Mammalia > Perissodactyla > Tapiridae > Tapirus > Tapirus indicus. The sequence goes on along the minus strand of CM062925.1, from coordinate 80,557,768 downwards.
CTCAATGCTGATTGCACATAAGAATCATCTCAGGAGCTTGTAAAACACTCAGTACTCAGCCCACACCTTAGACCAATTAAATAAGACTGTATGCTGGGTTTTTAAATCTCTCCAGGTGATTCTAACAGGCAGCCAAGGATAAGAACCATTGTTTTAAGGTGGAGTCAATTCTTACTCAAAGACCAGGGTAAGAAACCTGCTCACCTGATATTACAACATCTGGTTTAAGGACAGTGATTTTCAAAAGGTGATCCCCAAAAGCATTGCACGAACTTAAAAATGAAAATTCTCAGGACTTTGTCCAGACTTCAGGTCAGTTAGAAACTTTTGGATGGGCCCCAGGCGTCTATGTTTTAACAGCCCTGCAAGGTAATTCTGATGTTCGCTCAAGTTTAAGAACCAGTAATACAAGGAATAGGTCATGTTTCTCATCTTCCCTTGCACCATGGCTTAGGAGTCTGGAAATCTGGATTTAGTGTAGCTTTGTCTGTAGATGTGTAGTTACTAGCAGGTTTTTTGCCCATGAAGTCCTCGGATTGTTTGTGAGGTGGGAGGAAAGACAAGAAAATCGCTAAGATGTCTTCTAATGTTAAAACTCTGCATTTCCATAATTCCTCTCTAATTTTCAGGACTGATTCAAGTTCCCTGATGGAAGGAGATTTTCCTAAACCATGAACAATTACACTATAATTTCCAGACATGAGAGTTCAGTATAGCAAAGGGATTAAGAGCATGGGCTTCTGGCTCTATCTGGGTTTGATTCTCACTTGTACCTCTTCCTAACTATTTGATCTTAGAAAAGTTTTTTAATCTCTGTAGTCCTCAGTCTTCATTCATGAAATTGGGCTCATATTCATACCTACTTCTTTATAGGCTTGTACTGAGAGTTTTAAAAGAGTGGTTATAAAACACTTAACATTAACTCAGGCACACAGTGAGCTCTCAATAAATGAAAGCTATAATCACAATTATTAGTACTGTTCTTCCACACTGGATATTGCATGATATTTAAGTTTCCAGGCACCCCTCAAAGGCAGGTATGAAATTAGAAAGCTTTGGAGAGTAGAAGAGAAAATGGCTGTAGAGGACATGGGGCCGAGAGCAGGGGTAGCATAATAAGAATGAAATCCTAGGATCGCTGTCTTATAGCTGATAGGGACCTTAACTATCTTTTAGGTCAACCCTGCATCCCCGTGGAGCTGGGGAAGAGGGGCCAGGCTGGGGCAGAGTCTTGGCGTTAGGGAGCAGCAATTTGTGAAGCATTAATGGATGGGGTCCTGTGAATGAATGTGACTGGGCTTGGGATCCCCACAGGGGCCTCCAACCTACAAATAGTCTACTATTGATTCAGAGGGGAAAGAAAAGCCAATGTGGGAGGGGGAGAGGTTTTGGATGGAGGAAGTCCAACAGTGTCTTAACCATCAAACCAACTGTCAAGTGTCCTCTCAGCTCACCAGGATGCTCCTGAAAGTAATGTGTCTTGCACACTGACAGGTATTTCACCCATCAGAAAGATATATGTCAGACACCTACAAGATGTATCACCTCTGCTACAAAATTCCCCATCCCTTTCCTGTGCCAAATACTAATTTTTAAAACACACATGAGATGAAGGCAAATGAGAGAGTAGGATGCAAAATGGAATTAAGGTTTAGTAAGTAATACTCTCAGGGCAGAGGGGGGCACCAGGCGGTGTTCTTGGCTATGGGGAGGCAGAATGGGGTTCTGAATACTCGAGGCCAAAGGCACGAGAAGGAATTGTCAAGGGCAGAAAGCAAATGTGGGAGAGTGTTGAGGACAAATTTTATTCTCTTAACAATTTCACGGATTCCTGACCCCTGGTCTGCGATAATCTGCTTCTCTCTCAGAAGCAGAGGGTGATGGGAAGTAAAAGACCCTGAATCACTGCAGGAATATAATTCTTTGGGGAAATAGCCAGTAGTAGTTGTCTGGGGCTGCTGAAACACAGCATCACAGACTGGGTGGCTTAAACAACAGAAATTTATCATCTCACAGTTCTGGAGGCTAGAAGTCCAAAATTAAGGTGTTAGCAGGGTTGGTTCCTTTTAAGGGCTGTGAGGGAGAATCTGTTCCATGTCTCTCTTCTAGTAGCTTTTGGTAGCCTCAGGAATTACTTGCCTTGTAGATTGTGTTCTCCCTGTGTTTTCACATCTCTTCCCTCTGCATGTGACTGTCTCTGTGTCCAAATTTCTCCCTTTCATAAGGACACAGTCATATTGTTTAGGGTCCCCCCTACTGACCTCACCTTAACTTGATCATCTGCAAAGACCCTATCTCAAAATAAGGTCACATTCACAGGTACTGGAGGTTAGGACCTTAATATCTTTTGGGGGGGGGCACAGTTCGACCCATAACACAGCCCATGCTTTTCTTCCATTTTCTGGTTAACATGGGGCCTACAAAAACTTTCCTTGGTCACTCGATTTCTTGAGTCTTCAGCTTTCTGTCTCTAATTCAGGGTTGTGTGGCTTCCAGGAACATTCTCTACTTCCTTCTACCTGGAGAAGTGTAGGGGGGTCCTACACTCCCTGCCAGGAGCTCTCTTCAGCAGAGGAAGGCCTCAAAGTCATCCCCCTAGGGCTGCTGACAGGCAGCTGCTGAACAGAGATGATGTGGATCTGGGAGGAACCTCAGGGATCACAGGGTCATTTTACAGAGGAGTGGACTGGGACCCAAAAAGTCATTCTTGTTCGGGTACACAGCAGAACCAGTTATAAATTCAGTTTTCTCATTTGAAGTCTAGCATCCTCTTCAGTCCACATCTCTTCCCTCTGCATTTGAGTAAATACTGAGACCAGCTCAGTATTTATTGTACCAGGCACTATAAGAGAGTCAAAAGAAGTATAATACTTCATTGAGTTAAAGATGCATGTTATTTCACATTTTAAAATCTTTGGAATAGAGATGCAATTTACAATCAATGGCATATCTAATTGGCAGTGTTTTCTCTTTTTTTGGTGGAATGCACCAATAAACATGCATCTTATTTGGGTGTCTTAAATCCAATAAAATATGGTTTAGGAAGCTGCCCCAACCTTCAAGGTGTCTCCTCTCTAGTTAGGAAGGTGTTATTTTGTCACTTGATTTTACAATAAGCAGTATATGATGGAAAAGAGTTGAGACGTTCACACTAACAGCTTTGGCTATAAAAACCAAGAAAAATGATTGCTTGAAAATTCAAAACTCATCATGTCCCCACCACTCCTTATCTAAACCTTTCCAATGGCTTCCTCTTGCTCTTGGGATAATGGCTAAAACTCCTTACATGGGCCACAAGGCTTGGTGTGTCTTGGCCCTTCCTAAGTTGCCATCCTCATCTTGTGCCACACTTCTTCACTCTCTCCGCCGTGGTCCTCTTTTAGTCCATCGTAATTGCCATGCCCCTTCCCACCACAGGGATTTTCCCCATGCTGTCTCCTCTTCCTGTATGCATTCCTTCCATTCTTCATCCAGATAACTCTTAATCTCTCTTCTGATTTCTTTACAAGGGTCACTCCTTTGGAGAAACCTTCCCTAATTCCCTGATTAGGTCAAACCAGTTCCTCGTATGCTCTCAAAGCAACATGCATCTTTCTTTGTAGCCATTGCTACGGACACATAAAGTTCTATATTTATTTGATCATTTGAGTAATACCAATTCTCTCTATTAGACTTGAAGCTCCTGGAGGATGGACTCCTGTCTGTTTCTCATCATTGTATCCCAGGATCTAGCATAAAATCTGGTACATATATGATGACAATAAATATTTGTTGAATGAATGAATGAACAATTAATCTGTATATGTTCACAGAAGATTTCATGTTGGCTGTATGATTTGACCTTCATCTTGAAAAATGGTAACCAATGAGGATAGAGAATAGCACAGTTGTGGGTCACACAAACATAATGTAAAATCCCAACTCTGCCTTCAGTGGAATTATTGAGATCATTAAATTAAATAATATATAAAGCACTTGTGCAGTGTCTGGAATGCAGATAACACTTAATGAATCATAGCTTTTATTGTTAGTATTACATGCTCCTCTCTAACAGGCTGTTTGGGGTAGGGGTCATACCAGATTCAATATTTTTGTGCATTCCTAGTGTCTTCTACATTCCATGAGTCCATAAATGTCCATTGACTGAATGCATGGCATAAAGGTTAAAAAAATGTTTCTGAGGGAAGTACAGGGATGAGTGAATTATCACTGTACCCAGATTCACATCTAAATAATAACTGTAAAAGCGCCTTCATGTTTTTCAAGAAATCGTTTATGACTGGAAGGGAATCATTCAGAATAGTGGGGAACTTTATCCAATCTCCCTCTCAGTGCAGATCTTCCTTATGCAGCATCTGTGATTCAGCAGCATTTTCAGGTTTGTCATGAGTCCATGGCTTTAAGGGGGAACAGACTCCCTAAAACAAGTCATGGGGGAAGGGGCTCATCAATGCCACTATGAGTTTCAAACTCCTCAGTGCCTATGAGTTTCCACTGTGGCCCCCAGTTCACAAGCTCCTGATTCTTAGCTCCTTCATCTGGCTGTCATTTTTGGCTGCACTCCTCATAATATAAAAAGTTTGACACCACGTATTTGAGAATCAATTTCTTTTCTTTCATTATGGCTGGATCTTGGTAAGTCTTTTAAATCTGTGAATATTGGCATTTTTTTCAGCACAGAAACATTTTAATCTGTTTTTACCTTTGACCATTGCTTCTAGTTCCAATTTATAACACTATTTTTCTGTATATTGGATCTCTATTCTCTTATCTCTAATTCTTCCTTTCTGTGTTTATAGCTTTGTTCCTTTTTTGTTAATTAATATTTTATTTTGAGATCATTGTAGATTCAGATGGAGTGGTAAGAAATAATATGGAGAGATTCCATGTGCCCTTGTTTGGTTTTCTCCTTTTGGTAATATCTTGCAAAAATAGAGTACAGCATCACAACCAGGATGCTGGCACTGATACAATCCACCTGTCTTACTCACATTTCTCCAGCTGTACTTGTACTCATTTGTGTACCTGTGTGTGTGTACTGAGTTATATGTAGTTTTATTACATGTGTTGGTCCATTTTCCACCACCATAGTCAAGAGATAATAGTTCCATCACCACAAAGATCCCTCATGTTGCCCTTTTATAATCATAGCCAACTCCTTCCTGCCCCACTTCCCAATTTGTTCTTTTCCTCTGCATTAATTTTACATTTGTCTACCACATTACCAGTTTGATTTTCTGCAATGTTAATCCTGCTCTTTACTGCCTTCAGTATAAATGGTAATTCTACAGTAATGCTTTGTTTACTCACAATTCTTTTTTTAAAATCTTATTCTTATCTCTTGTTTTGTTATTCTCTTTTCCCCTGGTAGCTATTTTCACATGTATATACAATTGTGTAGGAGCCTGGAGAATCATATAATCCAGAGAGGCAAATTCTTGGCCAATATGCTGACGCACATTTCTCTCCAATGGTAGACAATACTGGTCAAATACTGCTGATGGCTTGCAGTACTCCAGGCAAATGCAACCAATCAATTGAATATGGCCTACAAAAGCAAATGTTTGCCATTTCTGGTCTTTTCCAATGCTCCATTTTACAGATGGAGAAACTAAGGACAAACATAAGAGTCTATATCAAATTGTACAGGTAAATTAGTGCTAGAATTGGGAATAGATCCATATTCAACAATGATGAAATGGAAAACCAATGCCATTTGCATTTTGATAGTTTCAAGTCTTCCCTTGGTTTCAGGGATGTTTTGCATCTATGTTGGATGTATGGTACTTCCAGAAGGCAGAGAGCTCTCAGGAGGCATATACTGATAAAGCTATTTTTCAAAAGAGTTCTCTGCCTGCAGACTTTCCTGCCTAAATAAGGGAGGAGAAGGAAGGACAAGGGATCTCACCTCTAAAGCTTTATTTATGTTATTTGAGACTTATCTCTCCATCTTTCTCTTCAGCTAGTCAAATCATACTTTAAAAATTTGGCTGCATGTGACTAAAAATACAAAATAACACTGGTAAAATGGATAATGGAGGGCAATTTGCAATCTTGAACACAAAGAATACTACCATATTGTAGACCTTACTTCAGAAGAGAGGCAGTATTATTCAGTGGTTAGGGCCACAGACTCTGGATCCAGCCTCTTAGATGTGAAGCCTATCACCAGCACTTATTAGCTGGGTGACCTTGAGCAAGTTACTTAACCTCTTTGTGCCCCAGCTTCTTCATCTGTAAAATGGGGATTATAACTTCAGTACTACCTTATAGCAATGTTGTGAAGATTAAATAAGTCAACATATATAGAGCACTTGGAAGGGTTCCTGGCATATAGCAAGCGATATATAGGTGTTCGTAATTGTCATTTTCACCATGTCCAGACATACTGTACATAATGATCTTATGAAGTAGATATTGTTTCTCCCATGAAGGAAACAAAAACTCAGGAAGTTACATAACAAAAACAAATAAGTACTAATTTTGAACAGAAAAGAGAAGGCTCATATTTCCAGCTTGGGGAAGTCGTGGAACACTTCCTGGAAGATCAGGCAGATGTGTACAGAGAGAAGGAAGAAGAGCATTAAAACATGAATAGATGGAGGAAAGAGCAAAACATGCCATATCCTGGGTGTCAGGCCTCATGCGAGAAGTACCAGACGCACATAAGACCTAGACCAGCAATGCCATTCCATTCCTTACCCATCTATTGGGCATCAGTAAAATATATACCATGAAGCAATTATGATGGGAAACATAAGAGGAGACAATAAAGAAAATATAAACACAGCCTCTGATGTAAGTACCACTTATCTGGCAGGAGAGAAGAATGGGAGGTAGAGATTGATCATCTTCATGCCCTTTTATTGTATTATTTTCTAATAAATTCCTGAGCCTTGAGCAGGTGAAATTTTCCAGAGACAATATTTTGAGGTCTATTCCTCTGTTACTTAAAATGTCATCAGAGTTTGTCCTCTCACTGATAGCTTCAGAATAGGGGTTACAACGCAAATGCCCACAGGAGCCAAAAAGGTACACTAAACCAGTGAGGCATTCTGGGTATGAGTGCGTGGGCACCAGAATGTAAAAGTTGGGGTGAGGACCGTGGAAAACTGGGGAGCACACAGCCCATATAAAGGGAACCCACTCTTCACTTGCAGTGGGTTATTGCCAGGTCTTTTGAATCTTTGAGAGAATCCAGAAATCTTGAATTTAATATGAAATCTCCTTGTTTTTAAATATTGCATCAAATACTGTAAACAAAACTAGGTGTGCCAAACAAAACATATTTGTCATTTTTTAGCTCTTGGCAACCAGCTGGAACTCAAACAAGCAATGACATGCAGTGGGCGCTGTTGTCTTTCCAGCTCTCTGAGAAAACCCTAAGTTCCTGCTCCAAACACCCTCCCCCCAGATGCTCCCACTCTATCCCCTTACTCCCACTGGCTCTCCAGATCAGAAGCTGGACAATTTGAACCACGAGTCTTACTGCCAAGGTATTGCTGCTAAGGTTTTCAAGTTTCAAGTCCCTGGTTTAGAGTGAGTCATCTCAAATTCAATTAGTGGAGAGTTCCTCTGGGTTCCGCCACCATTGGCAGAGGGGGAAATGACTCAGACAGTGGAGCATGCAGTGCCTAATGGGTCCAGCATGTGGGAGCTTTGGAGATTGCTGGGTATGGTCTCACAGTGCCCAAGGGGAGAACATAGGAGGGCTAGAGGTTGCAACATGCTCTTGGCTAAACTCGCTGCTGCCTCCTTTGGACTAAAAAGAATTTGAGATATTTGCATCTGACCTTAAACATAAAATAGGTCCAGCACTTCAAGGAGATGTATTACTGTAAGCTCCCTGGCTCCTTCTCCAGCTCTGTCTCCTTCTGCTTGCCCAAACTGTGCACTTTGCATTCCAGCATTGCCAAACTATTTGCCATTCCTCTATCTTCCTTTCTTGTTTCCATACCTTTTTACATGCCATTTTGTCTCCTTGGAGTGCCTTAAGCCTTTTTGTGCCTCTGGCAAACTCCTAGTTGTGCTTTAAAACCCAAATTAGACATCATTTCCTTTGGGAAATTCTCTCTAACCCTCCCCATTTGGAGTTAAACTTTTGCTCTTCCTTTGTACATCTATAACTTGAACTTACTGGGGCTGTGGCACTTTTGATATTGCATGAAAATTATTTGCTTATCTGCCTGTCTGCTTGATTAAGGAGAGACCCCTGAAGTCAGGAACTTATAATATTCCCCGTTATATTTCACAGTGCCTTATACATGGGCAGGCAGTCAATAAGGGTTTACAGAACTGTATTGAGTTGAAATACTACCCAGCTCTTAAGTGATCACAACATGACCTGTCTTAATCCTATGGACCAGACCTAAAGCATCGTTAACTCAGGCTCTGCCACCTACGCCCTTCTGAGTTATCTGTGAGCATGAGTGGAGCAGTTAGAGCAGGAAAAGCAGGAATGCACAGATCATTGAAAAATAAATATTCTCACCCTAGTGCCATCATTCACTCAAATTCAGTAAACATTCATGGAACAAATACTCTGTCAGGCATTGTTCCAGGCACTTGGGATACAGCAATCCATAAGAGGAACCTGTTCGCTGCTCTTCTAAAGCCTATATTATATGTGGTAGGGGAGGAGAAATAAGTAGTAAATATAAACAAGAGAATACCAGGTAATGTCAAGTGCAATGAAGAAAATCACACAGGATAATGTGATAGAGATGGATGAAGTGGAGTGGATTTCAGATAGAGTGGCAGAGTTGATCTTTCTAGCACAAATTTTTCAGTATTTGTGCTGAGAGCTAAATAATGTGGAGTCAGCAATGATAAGATGTGAGGAAAGAAAGCATTCCCACGGGGGAACCAATGAGCAGAAATGCTCAGAGCTGGGAAGGAACTTGATGTGTTCCAGAAAGACAGAAGTCCAGAGTGGCTGAAGCAGAGAGGGCAAGAAATAAAATCTAAGATGTAGTAAGATGCCAGACCATGAAGGGCCTTGTAAGACCATAATAAGGTATCTGAATGTTTTTGAATGTGATGGGAAACCTGTAGAGGGGTTTTATGCAATGACTTTCCTCCAGTTGGGATGGATTGTCCTATGAGAGAAGGAAGAGAAACGCTAGAACAGAGTAACTGAGACTGAGATTGAGCACTGACTGGCCCTTTGCTTATGGACCCAACTTCAAACAGAAAGGTTTTTATTAGTGGTATTGAGGTCAAGACCTTGGCAGTGCTATTAGGAACTTGTAGGCTCCATGAGGTGCAGTATTGTTGAAAAGATTAGACAACCTCAATGGGCAATGTCTTTACTGATGGATACAGGGATCTTTGTGGGCCTACATCCTTCTTTTGCCTACAAAATCTGCTAGAACATTGCTTCTCAAAGTTTAACGTGCATACAAAACACCTGCAGATCATGTTAAAATACAGGTTCTGATTTCAGGTTTGGGGTGCTTTATTTCCAATAATCTCCCAGGTGTCATGTAGTCTGAGAATTACATTTTGAGAGGCTACAACTAAGGCCTCTTTGACCAGGATGCAGCCAAGATCCTTGAACTGCCTTCAGTTCACCTGTTCAGATTTAATCCCCTTGATTCCAGGGCTGGAGTGACCTCATATAAAGAGAGGTAGAAGATGAAAAGGGACCAGAAACCATTTGAAATCATACCTAGTCCCACGGAACCCTGAATTAATCAGTGAGGCCAGATGGACCATGTCAAATCATAGTCCTATATGTGTTAAATGGTCACTCTAGACACCCTCCTAAGGCCACCAAAGCCATTTGTTCCAGAATCTCTTGGAAGACAGAGGGGATTTTAAATAAAACCTGAGCCCTGGGCACCCAGGGCCTGCCCAGTGGGGCCAGCTGACCCTGACTGAATGGCACCCTGTTTCTGTCTCCTAGAAACACCAGGCTCCCCTAGTCTGCTCCTTCAAGGAAAGTTCTCTCTTTGCATTGCTTCAAAGTCTTGCACAGGATATTGGCCACTTCCTTCTCTATATTTCATCCTTCCACTTGGCCATCTGGAATATTTCTCTTTTACAAGTGCCTAAGTTGTTAGTTTGAGGTAGTCGAATCCTAAATTGGCCATTTTGGGTAATTTATTGTTTTTAATGCTTTCTTCCCAAAATTCAGATTCTGTGGTTTGAAACATACTCCAGCCAGGATTTCTGCGTCCTACTTGGACATCTGGTGGTCTGCCCTTTCCAGGTCTTCTCTGGGTTTATTTTTCAGCTTCCCACATCTGACTGTCAGAGAGTTTCTTCAGATCACTCCACCCACCACATCCGTTAGTTTCCCCCATCCCATCACTGTCCTGAATGCTTTGATCAGACCCCTTATGATGGGAACTAAGACAGAGTTAGGAGACCAGTAGGCTATAATTTAAAGTGCAACACAAAGGTCTTGTTGTCCCTAAAACATCTTCCTACTGATAACCCAAATCCTACCTTTAAAAATCGTTTGGGGTACTGGGTCACATAAATAATAGGTGGAAATAAGTACAAGGTAAATAATGAGATTGGGAGGAGGGGGACTTCACATATGTTGAATATTTACTATGTGTCAAGCCCTAAACTGATAGAATAGGTGATATCATCCCTACTCTATAGATGAAGAAACCAAGGCTCCGAATAACTTTCCCAAAGGTATCTTGAGTTACAGAGTGGTGGGGTCAACACTTGGACAAGATCTAACTCCAAGCCTATGTGTTTGTCATTATTTGATGCTATCGGGTTAGTAGGTGAGGAGCAGGGCACCAGGCAGGGGATGAAAACCAGATTCTGGGGGTATTCAAGAGTGGGATAATTGAGCACAATCAAGCCAGGAGGCAGAATGGGCACAGAATTTCCAGAACAGAACACCGGCTACTAGACAGAAGCTCTGTATTGGACTAACCTTGGTATTATTGCAAGATTTTATGAGCTTCTTATTTATGGCAAGAGCCACACTTCCAGTTTGGCTACCTTGAAGCTTGCAAGTAAAAGTGAACGGCAATAACCCGCTTTATGGAAATCTTGAGTAGGAGAGGGGCAAGATTAGTTCATGCCTGGAACCTCTTCCATGACTCTTTTTGAAGAGGCGCTTTTAGGTAACAACACCCTGGTGGTTCTCAACCTGTGGGAGCTTTGGAATAGTTAGTATACCTGGGCCCCATCCAAGACCAACCAAGTTGGATTTCTAGCTGTGGGGCCCTGGCACCTATGCTCTCTGAAGCTATCCAGGGCTGATGAGCAGCCAGGGTTAACAACACAGCCCCAGGATAAATGAGCTTACTATTTTTTTTCCCTTACCCTGGAAAGGAGAACAGAGCTAAAACACTGCACAATTCTAGGGGGCACAGGAGAGTGGGAAAAGGTTTCTAGGGCTGAAAGTTGGAAAACGGAATTTTTCTCATTTGGAAGGAGAAAAAGACAAGTTTTAACCACTTCACAATTTTGCCAAAGGACCTGCCACCCAGAGGTTCCCTTCATCCCATGTTTTGGTGAGTCTAACTTCCAATATTTAACCTTCATGGAATTAAGGTCAGGACTGACCTTGGTAGTATCTGATACTCACTTTAAAAGCTGAATTTTAAGACTCATTGTACTACAGGGTCTCCCATTTGTCTAAAGTACTGGCAGTTGGGGAAAATGGTGTTTTCTTGATTTTAGACCCAGAGAATCTAAGGGACAGAGTGGTTATTTGGCCTGAGAAAAGTTGCTTAGTAAGTCATTGGGGAGCCAGAGCTAGGTCTCTGCCCTCCCAGAGCTGTCTTCTTTAACTGGAGCAGCATTTAAGATGCTCCTGGAATGTGATAAGAAATGTAATCATCCCTACAAAATTCACAACAGGGGATTCTGAGGGGAACAGTCTCTGTGTGCCCAGCTCACTCCAGCCTCGTGATGCCTAATGCCTGCCAGAGGAGCTTGGGGCATCCTGGTTACAGCTCAAACATTTTAGCAAGTCTCTCTTTTTTAAATTTGGTGAGGAAGATTAGTCCTGAGCTAACATCTGTTGCCAATTCTCCTATTTTTGCTGAGGAAGATTGGCCCTGGATGACATCCATGCCCATTTTCCTATGCTTTATATATGGGATGCCTGCCACAGCATGGCTTGATAAGCGGTGTGTAGGTCCACACCCGGGATCCGAACCTGCGAACCCTGCACCACCAAAGCGGAGCTCACAAACTTAACCACTATGCCACCAGGCTGGCCCCTCTATCTTTTCAGAATTGCTGCAAGACCCCAGGAAGATGAACTATGTCCTAGTGAATCAGAAATGAACTGTAAAAGATGATGGAAACTTCAGAGCAAGATGATCCTGGCTAGCATTTACCCTTTCCTGATTTGTTGTGGGTCTATTTCTTCAGATTTATTACAACTTAGAAGAGAACAAATAAACTAGACCCACTATATCTAAATAAGCTCTTTGTCTAAGATAAGGTGTGGCCTGGACATAAAACTCAAACTACACTTTTAGAGATCTCCTAGGTAAGTGTATCCATCAGGATTGGTCAAGAAATGGAAATGTCTTCCCCGTCTCACACGAGTACATCTAATTGGTAGAATGTAATCCAAATGCAGAACCCTAGCTGCAAGGAAGTCTGAGAAATACAGTTTTTATTTCCAACCTCTCCAAATAGAGGATGGTAAAAAAGAAGATTTAGAGAACCAATGCAAGTATTGGTCACAACCAGCAGTTTTCAACCTGTCCTCCATAGACTAGCAAGATGTAGCTAGTTTTTTTTAAGAGGTTTCGTTCTCAAATGAATTTGAGCTATACTTAGCAGGAAAAAAAAAGTTAAGCATGATTCTTTACTCCAATATATCTCAGGGTCATTCACACATACACCCCAGTTCCTCATCTTTTGGGGAACATGAACTGGGTAAACACTTATCTAGGCTCATTTTACAGATGAGGAAACTGGGATGCAGAAAGATTAAACAAGATGCCTAATGTTGAATAGCCTGTTATAGGCAAAGCCTGAACCAGAATCCAGACTCTTGACTAGTTGGGAGTGTTCTTCCCGCTAAGAGGGAATGAAAAGAAGGTGAGGGAGGCAGGCAAGCAAGAAAAAAGAAAGATGAAACTGACAGGAAGGCGAGAAGGGCTGGAAACCTAGAGGAAGGCTATGCATCTGTGTCTCCCCCAGTTATTGAGAGTAGAAAACACAAAAACACTCTGCATATGTCCTGACCCAGAGCCAGAGTGAATTCATTAGAGAGGTCAGAGCACTGAACCCACGTTCAGTTCCTTTCCACATGTGCCTGGAATATGTTGGTGCTTTGGCCTCGATTAGTAACAGGGAAAACTGGTTCTGTGGAACATGTCATCTTTATAAATAGAACCAGAGTCCAGTGGTTTCTAAATAGTCAGGAGACACTCTGTCTTCTAGTGTCAGCTATTTATTTGGATTTCCGTTTCATCAAATGCTTCTTCTCTGGTTCTAAGCTTTGCCCCACTAGATGTCTGCCCTCCTGCCTGAGTTGTGTTGCACAGATTCCCTGGTCTCTTTACTCAAACCCCCGGTGGCAGGGGGGGGAGTGGGTATTTTTTCTTCTGGTCCCTGCCAAGGTTGGCACTGTGGTGAGGATGTTTGTGTTTGTCAAGAAGTTGGAAGGACTTTGGACTGGGATAGTAGATGGTGCGCTTAGGGAAAAGAGGAATTTCTCAGCTGCCATGTCTCAGTGGCCGCATCCCTTTCTCTCAACCAAGCTGCACGCTTGTTAACAAAATTTTTGGTGTGTCTGTTCCCTCTGGTTTGGGCCAATCTTGTCACTCACCAAAAATGCAGAAAGTAAATAATAGTTCTGAAATGATACTTTAGGCTAAACCTAACAAGGCTTTATTGAAAGCCTGCTGGGCAATCCGGTTGATATTAGGGGGCAGATTTCTCCCTCCACTCCTGCCTTTCTTTCTTTCACATGCACGCTTTGCTTCAGGTAACAGACACAAACGCTAGCCTCATTCAGCATGAGAAGGACTTAGGGCTTCCCAGTAATACAGCATTTCCTTTTCTGACAGACTTACCTCGGTTTTACACGAACCATTCTGGAAATGGAGAACTCAGTGGTTTGTGATGCAATTCATACTATAGATAGATATTTATCTCTTCTAGTCAACACACATTTGGTTGCAAGTGGTAGAAAAGCCAACTTATACTGGCTTAAACTCGACCTCACCCCCTAAAAAAGGTAATTTAATGATCATCCTAAGAACAGAAGAGGAATGGACACGTTTCTTATCTTGCTGGATCCCTGAGGTAAAATAACGTCATCGAGGCCCAGTGTCTCTCTCTCCACCTCTCAGTCCTGCTTCCTCTGTGTAACTTCACCCTCAGGCAGATTTCTCTCAACCCAGATGCCCCCAGATGCCCCAGGCTGACATCCTCACAGCTCCAGGTCAGCAGAAAGAGAGCTTCGGGGAGGCCACTACTCAACCAAGTCCGGCAATGAGTGTCACTGGACCAAGTTCATCTGTGATCACACTCCTGAACCAGTCACTGGCCAGGACCTGTTCATTATCTGATGGGCAAGGCCTGGGTCACGGACCCACTTCTGAAGCCAGGGTGAAGTGCTGTCACCAGAGTGAAGGGCAATAGATGCTGATCGGGGAAAACTACTGTCAGTTACACTCTGTTCATTCATCTTATACATTCATTCATTCATTTTGCAGAGAAAGTTGAGGACTTGTTTTGTGCTAGAAACTAGGGATAAAATCCTGCATAACTTCTACTTGTCCTTCGTGATGCAGCTCAAGAGTCATCAATTCTATGATGAATTCCTTCATTGCCACCCCCTCAGTGGAGTTAGATATTCCCTCCCGATGCTCCTGCTCTTCTCAGTAAATACCTCGACCACAGCACACATCACTAAGGACTATATTGATGTCTCCTCATCTTTCTCTCTAATTTACTGTGAGCTCCCGGAAGACAGGTATCATGTCTTATTTATCTTGGCCTCCCCAGATACCAGCAGCAGGCACAGACAAAGCACTCAAAAAACCTTTGTTGAATAAATATACGAGCAATGAGTTATTTATTTAATTAGTGAATTAATACACATGTTCCCAGTTCTTGGGTGTTTTGAAAACCATCAGGGGGAAATAAATCCATAAATAACTAATACAATGTGATCCATGGGACAATGGCCATGTAGCAAAGGGCTGGGAAGCACAATGGAAGGTGATGTGTAACAGAGTTATTGAAAAATTTGAAGATATCCTTTGTTACTTCAAATCTAAACCTATCTCCTTATGACTTCTACCCACATATTAGTTCTTCATTCTTGAACAACTCCAAATATGTCTACTTATTGTTCTAGCTTCTGGGACAGTTCCTGACAATACATAAGGCACTCAGTCAATATTTCTGAAAAGAATTAATTGCATTTTCTCAGCCACATAGCAGTATCAGTTATATAAAGGTGGATATCTTACCCTATTCTTGGGTATTCTCTGCAGATGGCTACACTATCGTAAGAGTGAAAATACTTTCTTGTTGACAATCCCCTATGTTGGCATATCTGCATCCCCAAAGTTCAATTGAAAATTGGCTGTTTGGAGCCCGATTATATTTTCTTTTAGGTAAAATGTGGTCCATGGTGCTTGCTTTCTAGGCTAGCATGCACTAGCTGACCTGGTGGTTATTGGTGTTGGCCTGGGACTCAGGAGTCAGAAGCCTGGAAATAGCCCCAGCCCTCATTTGAGGTGTGAGTTGGGCCCTGGGCAGAACTGGGTCAAATCTGTCTTTGGCCTCCCTTACCTGCTGGTATCCTTTTTCTTTCCTCTTCTCTCCTGTTCATCTCTGGGCTTCTGCTGCACTGAGGCATCCACAGCTATCGCGGCCTTGAAAATGCACCACTCAGAACTCTTGCTCTGCCACCGGGACCATAACTGATAGACAGCCCTCGATGCTGTGCTCCAAATTCACCATGCCATCCACTCCAAGGTTTTGCTTCCCTTGGGCTGCTCAGCCAATGATTGAGCGCAAGAGCGATACTAAGGCAAACCCGCTCCTGCGAGATCCTGGATAAGTTGGCTCTAGGACCCTCCATCAGCCTGGCCGAAACTTTCCTAGCACTATGCTGTAGTCTGAGACAGCCGAGCCAGCACTCCTTCCTTCCCTGTCTCTGTCACAGGGTCAGGCCTGCATTGTGGTCTGACGGCTCTCCTTGCGTCCTCCGATGCCTCCTTTGTTCCTCTCGCAGACATTTTCCCAATAGATCACTTGCATGTCTAATCCCATCTTGGTCTCTGCTTCTTGCAGGACCAGGAGTAACACACTTGTGACCTTGAGATTGCACACAGGAAACATGCAGCAGGGAGACTTCTGCAACCCCAACAACTGGTGAGCACTTCTTTGCTTGGGGTGCAGGAGAGAGTGGCTAGCCAGGGAATGAAGGAAATAGTCATTGAAGCAGGTGGAGTTGGATCTACCTAATGGAGCAGAAAAAGATCTGAGGCTCTTACGCATGCAATTAGCACCTAGTCTTTCTCAAAACCCCAAGGACAAATAGATGATCTGCTCCTCCCCATTTCACACTGTTTCTTGTTTTGTTTTTACTTTATTTCCACATTAAAGTTACTTTGAGGATTCATTCTGATCTGATTTTACATGGAAAGAAATGGGAGTAGAAAAAAAGGTTTCCAATGCAATTTCTCTGAGTTCCTGCCCCCCCACCTCCCAAGAACGCTATCCATGCATCCAGGTCAGACTGAGATGTGGACATGTCAGGTGAATCATTTGGGGCCTTTTTACACTATTATTTACACGTCTGTTCAACATTTAGTAGGAATGGAAAAAAATAATAAAAGTAAATGCTTTTTTATGTTCAAAATAAAGATTTATTTTCCATGTACATGTTACATGTGATTTTCTGAACTAAACAATTTCTTAAGAGGCATATTAAACTTATTAAACTCTAAATGTAGACATTCTTATAAATCATCCCCAGGAAAGAGCACATAGCATAGTGAATTTCTCAGTTTCAGAATTTCATCAGGCTGGGCTGTTTCAGGGAACTCTCAGAGGGGCAGTCTCAAAGTTAGTGGTGAGGCTTTATACATACCATGTAAATTGCATGTCCTTGCCACAAAACATATCGACAGAGATAGGCTGACAGCAATAGGGAGTGTTTAATTTGCAGCCAAACCAATTTATATCTCACCAGTTTTGTCAGCAGTCATGTGTGGAGACTGTTGGCTCCCTTCTCTAGTTTTATTCCAGTGACATTTCCCAGTGGCCCCTATTGATTGGTGCTCTGGACAACTGCCTGGTGGCTCACCCATTAATCTGGCCTGTATCACCCTTAGCCTGGGGTATAGAACAGACTCAGCCTGCAACACCACGCATGTCTATGAAATGCCCTCCGGAGAGCTTGAGTGCCATCTGGCCGGGGGAAGACTGGGGAGAGGGGAGTCTGGTGGAGATAGATGAGGGGGTGCCGTGCTAGTCATGCACCTGGAAGAGTGAAGGACAGCTGTATCAGGAAGTCACAGGTTTTTCTCAGCAGAGAGAAAAGTCTTCAGAGAAAGAAGGGAGAGGGTGGTGGTTTTTCAACCAGGGGCAGTTTTGCCATCCCCATCCCCACCCCAGAACATTTGGCAATGTCTAGAGACGTTTTTGGTTATCACAACTGGGGAGTGAGTGCTCCTGGCATCCAGTGGGTAGAAGCCAGAGATGCTGCTAAACATCCTATAATGCACAGGACAGCCCCCACAATGAAGAATTATCCAGTCCAACATGTCAATAGTGCTGAGGTTGAGAAACCCTGCTAGCCCCAGGCTTAAATCTAGTCCTGGGCTAGAATAACTTATGGGTATTTTTCTTCTTTTCTAGGATGAAAACTTTCCGGCAAGGCCCACATCGTTCTCTGCTTCACCTTTGATTTGCCTCCTTCTCATCTGTGTCCTGCAGCTCCTAGAATCTGTCCCACGCCCACACTCCATACTGGTGGAGAGCCTGCATGGCCAGAAGCTGGGAGGGAGTGGAAGGCAGGGAGCTGTGATCCAGGGCACTCCTCATCTTCCCTGGCTGGGCCTCTCACTCGTACACTAAGGCATTCACAGGAAGGGAAATCCCTGAAGACTAAGAAGAAGGCTGGGTTCAAGAACTAGTGGGGCCCAGATTTGTGCAGAGGAGGGAAAGCTTCCAGGAAAGGGGCTCCTTATTAACAGTTGCGTGGGAGAGGGAATGTGTGTGGTATGCTTATGTTCTATTTGTCTAAGTATTGTTTCCATAAAGTCAGAGACCTTACCATATGTTCTGACTATCCATGAAAGCATAACAAACCACCCCTAAATTCAGTGACTTAAAGCAATGTATTGGCATCTCTCACAGTTCTTCCGTTGGCTGGGCTTATCCAGGTGGTTCTTTCTTGGACTTCTCACATGTGGTTATGGTCAGATGGTGGCTGGGGCTACAGTCATCTGAAGGCTCGACTGGCCTGGATGTCCATGACAGCTCACTCACATGGGTTGCATTTATTGCTGGCTCTTGGCTTAGAGCTCAGCTGAGACTGCACCTGGAATGTCTACACGTGGCCTCTCCATGGGGCTTGGGCTTCTTACAGCATGGCAGCTGGCTTCTAAGAGGGAACATCTGAAGAGCAAGCTGCAAAGCCTTTTGTGATCTAGCCTCAGAAATCCCAGATTTTGGTTGGTTAAAATAAAGTCACAGAGCCCAGCCCAGATTCAAGAGGAGGGGAATTAGATGACTCCTCTTGATGCGAAGAGTAGCACGTACGCACGGGGAAGGAAAGGATCAATGGTTGCCTTCCTTGACTATTTACCACTTCCTACTCTTTGATGCCTCCAACTCTCCCTCCCAACTCCAATACCCCAAACAAGAGAGCCTAGCATAGTGCTGTGCCACGTAGGTAAGAGGCAGTATGGAGTACTGGTTGAGACCGTAGACATATAGAGGCAAGGAGACCTCGGTATCAGTCTGGGCTTTTCCACTTACCAGCTGTGGATCTTGGGCAAGTTGTTTAACCTGTCTGAGCCTCAGCTGACTCATTTGTAAAAGGGTGATAACATATATACCTCCATGTATGGTTGTGGGATTTAAATGTTGCTCGGCATAGAGTAAGCATTCAATAATTGTTTGCTATTGGAAATAAAGGTGAAAAGAGGCTGTGCTTTGCTTCTCCAGCACCTCTTGTTTATCCTGATCCAGTCACTGAGCTGAGAACAGGGTTTACAGCTCTACAGGGCTGCTAATGTTCAGACCTCACCAGCAAGGAGGTCACAGAGTTGAGAAAGTACAGTCAGGAAGATAAAGTCAAAGTTCTGGGAGTGGATATTGCCAAGGTGACCCTTAGGGGCCTTAGAGAAGGAAGGAATCTGTCCTGGAGAATAAAAGTAAAGGAGCAGAGTCTAATCCAGGCACAACATGTTGATGAGGCAGTGTGGTAGAGGGGGAGGGGGAAATTCCCTTTTCTGAGCCTCAGTTATATCGCAGCCATGGATGGGTGTGATCTGAAGGCTACTGAGTTCCTTCTAGTCTTGGCCAAGCTCTACCATGTTAGAAATCCCTAAACTGGTCCACTTCTCCCCATCAAATTGGCTACCACTCTGGCTTAGGCTCCTGTTCATTATTGCTCCCCTAATTACTACAGATGACTCTTTACAGGTCCCCTGCTCTTAATCCTTGCGCATTGGTCCTCTGCAAAGCAGTCAGAATAATCTATTTTGTAACACAAATCTGATCACGTCGTTTACCGGCTAAAAACCTCCGTGCTGGTTAGTCTCCATTTGCCCCTTTCTGCCCTTCTTTGTACCTGGTTGGGAAGGGAAGTGCTGATCTCAATGGATTCTTTTGGCTTTCTGGCTTCTGTTTGGGTTCAGCCAATGAAGGATCCAGCAGGAGACTGGAGGGCAAGAGGTGAGACAGTTTGAAGTATTTATTCCCACTGGAGTGCTGCAGTTCTGTGATTGTCTGTGACTTTCCATGACGACCACCCCTCCCGGGCAGCTCTCCCTCCCGGCTCTGGCTCTCACTGTTTTCTCCCCTTGCCTCTTCAGGCCTAGGGGTGATAATGGCTTCTAGATATTGCTTTGCTTGGGTGCCACAACATCCTTCCTTGGTTCCTTTAACTCCACCCACACTCCTGAAAATATTCCTTCTGTAAATTATCCCCAACATTTCACTTAAGTATGGTTCAAGGAAACCAGCAGTTTCCTTCTGAGGCCCTAACAGCTACAGCTTCCAGTGGCGTCCTGTTGGTCTCAGGATAGAGCCAAGCTCCTCTCCCCATGGCCCCCACAATCCTACTAGATCAAGACCCTGCCCGCCTCTCCAGCCCCACTGTGTTGTTTCTGTCTCCCTCTCTGCATCCAGTGCCCTGGCCTTAACTCGGTTCTTATAATGCTCATTCCCACCTCCCAGCCTTTGAATGTGCTTTCTGTCTTCCTGGAAATCTCGTCCTCATTCCCCCTCTTCCCTTGCAGAGTTAATTCCACTTACCCTCAGCTCAAATGCTGCTTTCTTAGGAAAATCTCCATGAATCACTAGATTAGGCATTTTATTAGTTCCTTAAATTTCCTTCATATATCATATCACAATTGATGCAATTATTTGATCAATCTGTCTTTCCTACTAGATTATAAGAGACAAGGATTGAAGTCATAGAAACAGAGAGTAGAAAAGTGGTTGGTGGGGGCTGGGGGGTGGGGAAAATAGGGAGAGGTTGGTAAAAGGGTACAAACTTTCAAACATAGGATGAATAAGGTCTGAGGATCTAATGTATAACATGGTGACTGTAGTTAACACTGTATTGTAAATTGAAATTTGCTAAGAGAGTAGAACATGAATGTTCTCACCAAAAAAAAAAGCAGGGGGGAATAAATATGTGAGGTGATGGATGTGTTAACTCAGTGCGGGAATTCTTTCAGAATGTACACATATATCAAATCATCACATTGTATACTTTAAATATCTTACATTTTTGTCAGTTATACCTCAACAAAGCTGGAGAGAAAAAAGAGGCAGGGGAGCAGGCACCACGTCAATTTTGGCTCACCTTTATATCTTCTACATCTAGTGTGGTGCCCTAGTAAATTGCAGAGTAGAATTTTTGAATAAAGAATTTGCGAATCAATACATATAATCCAAAATCCCAAATCTTATTGCTGGAGGTTAAAAAAAATGGGTTGGTGCTTCCAAGGTCATTTTCAGAAATTAGATGCTGTGAGGAGAGCTTGAGTCACCAGATTTTGCACAACTTAAATTGCCTCTCTGCACCTTCAATTCCCTTTGGATATTTTTAGAAACCCTGTGTCCAAACAAAGCTTTGCAAGGAAAATTTATACCCCCACCACCACCACGTGTGTGGTATGCAGCAGAGCAGAAAAACAATCAGAAATGCGCCTGATGAAGGAGAAAACGGCAGAAAGCGAGTCCCTGGGCAAAGCATCTTAGAGAAGCCAGCCCAACAGCTGCTTGCGTTAAAAATGATTGCTTTATATTTATGGTAGACAGGCAACAATAGCAGTTTATAGCCTATAATCTAACACAAATGACTTGGGAAAATATTCTTAATAGATAGTTCAGCTGAGGGTTCCAGGGCATTAGGAAGCCCAGTGGGGAACACTCAGAATTGGCCTTCGTTCATCTGACGAGCCTTCACCAACTGGCTGCATGTTAAACCATTTCTCTGCACAATTTATATATTCTCCCACTGAAGGAGACTGCAAAAGGCTCACCAAACTCTGACAGCACAGACCCCACCAGATACCCAGCCCCCGGAGTTCCCACTGGCTTCTGAGAAACCAAGCCCTCCTCCCTGGGCTGATTCAAGCCAGGGAAAATGAAGCATGACCTTGTAAAATATCAGTTCCTGGCTTTTTCCCCCCCTAATTGTGGGGATGTTATCATGGTAGAAGAAAAATATCATTTTCCACACCGCATTCTGGAAAATGATATCCATCTGTGGGAATGCTGAGCAGGCAAGATTGCTGTGGCCAGGCGTGGTATCAGACTGACAGGCTGGGTGAGAGTTGGGTTTCTGCAAGGGGTCAGCTGGAAGAAAGGAATTAGGTTCCGGGGGAATTCGTGTTCTCAATGCCCTTTCTTCTGGCACTCTCCCGGATGCCTTGGGCCTTCTTGCTGCTCAGTGATGCCCAGCTGAGCCTGGAACACCGTCTTATATTGTTGGTTCCTGTATTGTACACGTGTGTCCCCAACTGGACTGCATGCTCTGCATATTGGGTCCTCTATGTTTCTTTCCTGGAGCTCATTAGGACAATCCTTTCTACTAGAAAGCATCTACTTTACACTAGAACGTAGTAGTTCTACCTACTAGAAAGAAGACTGCCTTCCACCCCTGACCACAGGTAATATCTCATGTCACTGCTTTCGCCAATCTCCCCACTCATCTTAAATTGGTCTGATTTGTGCCGCATCTCTCTTTCCCCTTAGCACTTGAGAGCTTAAGATTCAGTATCAGGGCAATGGGGGCCTGCTCTCTCACAGTGGTGTGATCTTTGGGGAATTATTTAACCTCTCAGAGCCTCAGTATTCTTACCTATAAAATGTGGATAATAATGATACCTCCTTCACAGGGGTGTTGTAAAGACTGTGATGTGTATAGTGTGTTGTTTGCACAGTGCCTGCACATAGTTAGCACTCAATTAATGTTAGCTTCTTGCTATGGTCTGAATGTTTGTATCCCCTCAAAACTCATATGTTGAAATCCTAATGCCCAATGTGATGGTGTTAGGAGGTGGGGCCTTTAGGAGGTGATTAGGTCTGGAGGGTGGAGCCCTCCTGAATGGGATTAATGCTCTCATAAAAGAGACCCCACACGGCTCCCTTGCCCCTTCCACCATGTGAAGACACAGTGAGAAGGTGACAGTTAAGAGCCAGGAAGAGGGCCCTCACTAGAACATGACCATGCTGGTATCTTGATCTTGGACTCCTTAGTCTCCAGAACTGTGAGAAATAAATTTCTGTGTTTAAGCTACCCAGTCTGTGGTATTTTGTTATAGCAGCCCAAATGGACTAAGATTCTCCTTCTCCTTCTCTCCCCTTCCTCCTTCTTCTTCTCTCCCCTTACTCCTTCTTCTTCTTTTTCTGAGGGTAAGCTCATCTTGGTCTACAAACACTTAGAGAATATTTAAAAAGTAGATGCTTTCTACTGGAAAGGATTGTCCTAATGAGGTCTGGGAGAAACAAAGAGGTCTGAGACATGGACCTGATCTTGAGGAAAATACAGTCCAGTTAATGATAAATGTGTACAATACAGGAACCAAAAATATACGACAGTAAGCTCTAAGTTCCCAGCAAAAAGTGCACAAATGTTTTGAGCATAGAATAAGGAATGAGCTCCATGAGCTTGGGAAATCTTATCAGAGCAGCAGGATCTTCAAGCTCTCAGAAAAATTAACAGGAGAAGGATAAGTATTCTGGATTGGAAAATGACATCAATAAAGATCTTTAGGTAAGAAATAGAAGCGCAGTTCAGGGGACAACAGACAGACCATATGACTGAAATGTCCTGTATGTGCTTGGAGAGTAATGGGATATATGGCTAGAGGAAGACTTTGCTCCAGGAACCATAGCCCTGTGGGTGTTTTTACACAGGAGCTAGGGCTATTCAGTCATAAGATGAACATAATATCTCTTCTGGAGCTTCAATTTACTTGCAAATGAAATTTCAAATACATAATTTTTTCATTAAAATAAATACAGATGTAATGTGGAGTAGATGAAAAATTCACATGAAACTTTATGATAAAGAATGAGGATTTACAAATATTTTGCATTTTAGTAGACTGCTTAGAGCTTTGCCACAGACCTTATGGAGATCGTTCCTTTAGAGAACCCGGTGGCCAAAGTCTGAGATTTACAACTAAACCAGAGAGGTGTTCCTGGTGACAGAAATTGTGTGGGACCAAAAGGGACATAATTTGGGTCAGAGGAAAAGAGAATGGTAAAATGTTAGATACCACATCCCTTTTCCTAATTTTGTCTATAGGGAGACTGAGTTTTGAAGAGAAGGCAGCCCTTTCCTGGGGGTGCACAGCTAAGGCTCTCCAGGGCTCTTTAAATAACAACCAAGAGACCGCTCATATGTGGGGTAGCTCTGATACAAATTGTTCCCCTGTTTCTGTGGTGCTGTCTCAAAATTAAATCTTGCAAGTTGTGGTAGAAATCTTGTGCAATGGTTTTGATAGCTTGTAGATTTTCTGTGTCAAATAAAAAGCTTCCTATTCAGTGATCCTGAATCTAGGCACCATTTCCAGCCTGTGAAAGGCTTGTAGGAAGTCTTTCCCTGGCTGCTAGTGAGTTGTCACTCAAATTATGATTTTTTTAGGCCTCCAGTCTTTTTAGCTTTCATTCTGATGGTGTCAGGTGAAGTGGCTTCAGGAGGTCTAGGGTACCCGGGGCACCCTGGATCCTACTGGCAGTCAGGAGTTCCAGAGACACAAGTCAGTGAGGAAAATCAATCCAGCTTCAAAAGCAGTGTCTACATGGGTCCCAGAGGAACATGGAAATGTTACCTACTCCTGTGGTGTCCACACCGCACCGTAGGCAGGTGGAAAAGCACGAACAATACATTTTAGCACACAGACTCCAGAAATCTCAACCAAGTAAGGTTTTCTTAGGACTTTAAGGGAAGTCTCCAAACCAAAAACTGGAAGAAAATATGTACAATTCACAGAGCTGACAAAGGATTACATCCAGAAAATATAAAACTTTCTCATAAACCAATAAAGGAAAGACTAAATCACAATAGAAAAATGGATAATTCACAGAATAAACCTGAAAAGCCAGTAATCATGAAAAAAATCTCAACCTCATAGTAATCTTGTAACTGCAAATTAAAACCACAATGAGATAACATTTTATACCTATCATGGAAAAAATAAAAGGTCTAACAAAACCAAGTTTTGACTTGGATATGAAAAGCCTACATCGTATTCTCTATCAAAATGCTTATTACTATAAATTGGCACAACGACTTAGAAGAGTATTTTGTCAATAAAGATGTCCGAATCCTATGACCCAATAATTCCATAACAAATATATAGCCCAAATACACTTCCACAAATGTGTACAAAGAATATTCATGCAGCAGTAATTTGTATTAGTGAAGAATTGGAAACAACTTAAATTCTCATTTATAGAAAAATTAAAAACTAGAAAAATGAAAAAATAATAGAAAAATCTTTTCATTAATAGAAAAAAAGAAGTTTTGAGGTTTTGTTTTTTACAATGGAATTACAGAAATTAAAATGAATGAGCTTGATCTATATTTATTAGCATATTTAAATCTTGAAAATATGTTTACTGGGAAAAAAACAAGTTGCAGTGAATAACTACAATATGATAAAATTAGTATAAATTTTAAACCACAGATCAATACTATATACTATTTTTAGACACACAGTAAAAGTATAAATACATGAATAAGAAGGATACAAGCCATCTTCAGAATACCTACTATCTCTGGGGAAGAAAGTTGGGAAATGAGACCGGGAAGGAGACAAGAAATGATTTAACTGAATGCTCTGTAGCTCAGAGAAGTCAGAAATTTCCCATGTGGAATCAAATCCCCAAGGTTGTGCTTGGGTGAGTGTGAGTCTAAATTTACACTACTTGCATGACATAAAAATCTCCAACTGAGGGCAGGCCCGGTGGCGCAGCAGTTTAGTTCGTGCTTTGGCAGCCCGGGGTTCACGGGTTTGGATCCCAGGCACCTGCCGATGCACTGCTTGTCAGCCATGCTGTGGCGGTGTCCTATATAAAGTAGAGGAAGATGGGCACGGATATTAGCCCAGGGCCAGTCTTCCTCAGCAAAAAGAAGAGGATTAGCAACAGATGTTAGCTCAGGGCTGGTCTTCCTCACACACACACATAACAAAACAAAACAAAACAAATCTCCAACTGAGAAATTGATATTAAAAACTATAGTCCTGGACTGATGAATCCCCTGAAGCACTTGGCAGAAACACTGTCACAACTTGGGGTACACATGACCGACTACCACACTTATGCACACAAAAATCCCTACTGATAATCAGCTCGCAAACAAAAATTACAAAATACACCAGAAAGTGATCCATCATGAGGGAGATTCAGCAGATACCACTAACTGGAGAATGAGCCTTCTAAGAACCTGATATTATAAAACATTCCTAAAGAAACCAAATAGTAATCAAGAAGTTCCCATTCACATTGAAGTGGCACCTCATGACATCTGCCCAGTGCCATTTCAGAATTGCTACAGACCAATGACTGCTGTGCATCTCCCTTTTCTCCCTTTCTGAGTGGATGTGTTCACTGAAATTATCCTGTTGGTGTTCTACCACTGTACTGGGGAGAGGGGCAGATATTTGTCTTTTTGATTCATAGGCCTCAAGGCAAAGAGAAACCATGTCTGCATCTAATGGTGTTTGAACTGGATGAAATGTCTAGATGGGCCTTTTGGTTTCTTCCCTTTGGGGGAGGCGAGGGCTTGAATGTATTCCACAAATGGGAAGAAGGGGGCAAAAGAATATTTGGTGATTAAAAAACAGAGACAGTTACTGCTCACCAAATATTCATGTGCTCCTCCACAATTTCCAGGCCACTTGCAGTTAGTCAGGACCACGTGACTATTTCTAGGCAATGGACTCTAAGTAGAAGTGACACAGGTCACTTCTGGACTGAAGCACAGAAAAGGCATGAGATCTCCTGCTCTTCCTTTTCATTCCTCAGTGACAGTGGCAGCTGCATCTTGAAATAGTTTAGCCACTAGATGGAAACAGCTGGATTGCTGGATCACTGCTTGGAAGGCAGCTTCAGACTTTGTATGAGAGAAGAATAACGTTTCATGTGTTAAACCAAAACTCATGTTGTGTGTGACTCATACACAAATACATACACACAATGCTCACTGAAAAGAAGATCACATAAAAAATTAAAACTATACAGGGAGGCAATCCCATATGAAAGGAACAGCAAACATAACAAACTGGGAATTAATGCCCCAAAAGTCTGAAATAATGGAACCATGTGATAGAGACTATATTAAAAATACATTTTGAATATTTGAGGTACCATTTACAGAAATATAGGGTACTATTTGGGAAATTTAAAAAAATATATTTGAAAAAGAAATTAGCAGATCTTTTAAAAATGAAAAGCATTGCATTTCAAATTGAAAAGTCAATAGAAGACACACACATATCTGTTTCCTCGTATTATGACAAAGGTGAAACTGAAATGCAATAGGAAGTGAAGTGTCTTTTCAATAAATTAATTTTTCATCAATTGGATACTCATATAAGAAAACAGCATTTTGATTTATACCTCATATTATATAAAAATTTCAGATACATTATAGATTTAAATATAAAAAAAGCTTCTAAATGAAAACATGGAAAAATATCTTTAGGCAAAGATTTCTTAAATAGAATAACCATAAAATATTAACAATAAAAGACAGTGGGACTATGTTAGAATCAAGAACTTCTATTTGTCAAAAGACACCACTATGAAAGTGAAAAAGGAAGCCACAGAGTGGGAGAAGATATTTACAGTACAGACATCTGACAAAATATTTCTATCCACAGTATCTAAGGAACTCCTACAGATTAATAATAAAGACATAAACCCAATAGAAAAATGGGCGAAAGACTCAAATAAGCATCTCAGAAAAGAAGCTTTCCAAAAGCTAGTTAGCACTGAAAAAGATGCTCAATGTCGTTAGTCATTAGGGAAATACAAATTAAAACTTTGGTGAGATACCAGTACACCACCATCAAAATTAATAGAATGAAAAAATAAAATAAGTGTTGGCAAAGATATCAAGCAAGTGGAACTTTCCTCCACTGCTGAAGGAGTCTAAACTGATATAGCAACTTTGGAAAACTATTACACAATAAAATAAAACTGAACATATGCATACCCTTTGTGGTAGGCAGAATAATGGCTCCCCAAAGATGTCCATGTCCTGATCTCCAGAACCTGTGAACATGTTAGGTTACGTGGCAAAGAGAAATTAAGTTTGCAGGTGGAATTAAGATTGCATATCACCAGACCTTAAAATAGGTAGAGTATGTGGGTGCACCCAATGTAATCACAAAGGTCCTGAAAAGTGGAAGAAGAGGAGTCGACCTGATGGTGCAGTGGTTAAGTTCGCACGCTCCACTTCAGCGGCCTGGCGTTCGCTGGTTTGGATCCTGGGTGCAGACCGACGCACCGCTCATCAAGCCACATGGAGGCGGCGTCCCACATAGAGCAACTAGAAGGATGCACAGCTATGACATACAACTATCCACTGGGTCTTTGGGGAGAGAAAACGCAAAAAAGGAGGAAGATTGGCAACAGATGTTAGCTCAGGGCCATTCTTCCTCAAAAAAAAAAAAAAAAGCACACGCTCACTTTAAAAAAAAAAGTGGAAGAAGGAATCAGAAGAGAGAACCAGATGAAAGAGTGAGAAGGATTCGGATCCTTTGGATACTGGAGAAAGGCAGGCATGAGTCAAGGTAAGCAGGTGGCCTCTAGAAGCTGGAAAAGGCAAGGAAATAGATTATCTCCTAGAACCTCCAGAAAGAAAGGCAGCCCTGCCACTACATTGATCCTAGCCCGGTGAGAGTCATGTTGGACTTCTGATCTACAGAACTGTAAGTTATTAAATTTTTGTTATCTTAAGCCACTAAGTTTATGGCAATTTATCACAGCATCAAGAGAAAATGCATCTATCCTATGACCCAGTAATTCTACTCCTAGATATACACCCAACAGGAAGGCAGAGATATGTACAAGAATGTTCATACAGACTTATTCATAATTGCCTCAAATGGGAAACTACCCACAATTATTCAAATGTACAAAAGATTATGTGTAATGTCTTAATGCAAAGGAATACTAAACCACAATGAGAAATGAATGCTACATATAACAATATGATGGCTCTCACAAACATAATGTTGAGTAAAAGAAGCCAAAAGAGTTCAGATTTAAAATTCCGTTTATATTAAGTTCAAGACTAGTAAAACTAATCTTGATATTAGAATCAGAACTGTGGTTGCCTTGGCAGGGGGTCTGGTGATTGAGAAGGGGTGCAAAGGGATCTACGGGGTGCTGGCAAGATTCAATTTCTTGATCTAGGTGGTTTCACAGTGTGTTTGGTTTATGAAATTTATTTGAGTTGACATTTATGATTTATACATATTTGTGTAGGTATGCTATATTTCATTTAACTAGTTTAACTTTCAAAAGGCAATAGATTGGTTAAAAAACAGATCAGACACAACTGAGGTGAGAATTGAAAATTAAGAAATAAATCTGATGAAATTCTCCAGAATGCAACTAGAGGATTAAAAGATGGAAAATATAAAAAGCAAAGTAAGAATGAGAAGGATCAAATTTATCTGTGATAGATGCCACATAAAGAGAGAGTAGAGAATAGGAGATGAAATGTTCAAAGAGATTATGCTGAAAATTTTCCAGACCTAATAGAAGATATGACTCCTCGGATTTGGAAAGCAGGATAAATAAAAATGAAAATGAATACATCCCTTGATGTATTATAATTAAGCCAAGAAATACTATTATCAACAACAATAGAGGATGGAAGGCAATGGAATAATAATTTCAAAGTGCTGAGGAAAAAATAGAGCAGTCAGCCCCAATTTGTTTTTTTTACTTAGGAGTATTCAGTATACTTTCCATGGGCAAAATTCTCTTTTTAGTGTATGGTTCTATGAGATTTGAAAAATGTCTCCAGTCATACAATCTCTACTATAGTCAAGATATAGAATGGTTCCATCACACACACACAAATTCCCTCATGCCCCATTGTGGTCAGTCCCTCCTCCCACCCCAGTCCATGGCAACCACTGATCTGTTTTCTATCCCTGTAATTGTCATTTTCCAGAATATCATATAAATGGAATCATAGAGAATGTAGCCTTTTCAGACAGGCTAATTTCACTCACTATAATGCACCTGAGATTCATCTAAGCTGTTGTGTATATCTATAGTTAGTTTTTTATTGCTGAGTAGTAGTCCATTGAATAGACGTAATACTGTTTATTTACCTATTCACCAGTATAAAGGCATTTGGGTTGCTTCCAGTGTTTGGCATTTATGAATAAATTTGCTATAAAAATCTTCATACAAGGTTTTTTGTGAACATCTGTTTTCATTTCTTTTGGGTAAATACCTAGATATGGGATTGCTGGGTCACATCAGCAAATGTATGTTTAACTAGATGATGAAACTAATGGTTTTCTGAAGTGGCTGTACCATTTTGCATTCCCACCAGCAACATACGACAGTTCTAATTTCTCCGCACCCTCACCAGCACTTCATAGCATCCATTTTACTTTTCCTTCTAATCTGTGTGCAGTGATATTTCCCTGCCATTTGAATTTGTATCCTTTCATGTGCTCATTTGCCATTGGTATACTTCTTTGGTTAAATGCTCAAATCTTTGCCCATTTTAGTTGGGTTGTTGGTTTTCTCTTTTAATTGTTTTAACTATATTTTGAGGAACAGAAGTTCTTAACATGGACGAAGCCTAATTTACGAATTTTTTCATTTATGTATGGTGCTCTTGGTGTCATATCTAAGAAATATTTGCCTAATCTAAGATCACAAAGATTTTTTCCTATGTTTTCCTCTAGGAATTTTATAGTTCTAGGATTTACATTTATTAGGTCCATATCCATTTTGAATTCATTTTTATCTATGGTGTGAGGTATGGGTAGAGGGTTTTTGGTTTTTTGTTTTTTCATATGGGTGTCCAATTATTCCACCACAAATGATTGAAAAGACCATCTTTCTCTACTGAATTGCCTTCATGCTTTTATTGAAATTAATTGACTATATATGTGTAGGTCTATTTCTGGACACTTTATTCTATCCCATTGATCTATGTGTCTAGTTTTTCACCAATACCACACTGTTTTAATTACTATAGCCTGACATTAAATCTTGAAATCAAGTAGTATAAGTCCTCCAATTTTGTTCTTTTTCAAATTGTTTTGATTGTTCTAGTTTCTTTGCCTTTACATGTAAATTTTAGACACAACTTGTCAATTTCTACCAGAATGTGGGTTGAGATTATGTTAAATCAATATATCAATTTGGGGAAGGATTGACATCTTTAGAATATGTGTCTATCAATCTATAACTCTGAAATATTTATTTATTTTGTTTTTTTAAATTATCTTTTCAATATTTTGTAGTTTTAGCATACAGATCTTGCACAAATTTTATTAGATGTATACCTATTTATTTTTGGGGGTGATATTGTAAATTATACTGTTATTTAAAATTCCAGTTTTTCATCACTAGTATATAGAAAAACAGTTGATTTTTGAATCCTTTATTCTGTAACATATTACGGCTAGTAGATTTTTGGAGATTCTTTGAGATTTTCTATATAGAAATCATGTTATCTGTGAATACAGATAGTTTTATTTCTTCTTTTTTAATGGGAAAGCTTTTTTTCATGGCTTATTGCATTGGCTAAGACCTCTAATATGATGTTGAATAGAAGTCATGAGAGTGAATACCCTCACTTTGTCTTGAGAAAGCATTTGGTCTGTTAGTAAAAATACATCTACCAAACTCTACAACTAACATCACACTTATTGGCAAAAGACAAATACTAATATTAACAGTATAAACCAGCATTCCAACATCTATTGAGTGTACTATGTAAATGACACTGTGTTAAACTCTTTGCCTGTATCATAGAATTTAATTTCTTTTACAACAGCCCTATGTAATGGGTACTACCAGTATCCTTTTTTATGGATAGGGAAAATGAAACTCCCTTTCATTAAGTTACTTTCCCTAGGTCACACAGCTGGCAAATGGAAGGGCTGGGTCTCTAATCCAAGTCTGACTGATTCCAAGGCCACACTAGGAGGGACTACCCTTCTTGCTTCCCTGAGTTCAAGGCTCATCTCACTAAGGTTGGGCACAGTCTCATGGGTCTAAGATCTTTCCAATCTCCATTCCAGACACCATAAGGTATTTTATGGCTTATACCCCATTCCATGGACAACCATTCTCACATACCTATGCTCAGAGATTAATGGGCAATAATGGCATAAAAAGCTCCTTTCTACATACATGGTG
This sequence comes from Tapirus indicus, assembly GCA_031878705.1. Lineage (NCBI taxonomy): Eukaryota > Metazoa > Chordata > Mammalia > Perissodactyla > Tapiridae > Tapirus > Tapirus indicus. The sequence goes on along the minus strand of CM062925.1, from coordinate 80,525,698 downwards.
TAGCTACAAGGACTCACTTTCAGAATCACGAAGCCTAAATCCAGAGTTGAAGATGTGAAGACTCTTCCCCAAGGTACATTTGGGAAGAGAATAGAGGTTTCTAAGGGTCCTTTGAAATACAACATTCCTATTATTCTTTTTAAAATTTTATGTTGATATATGGTTTCCTCCAAGCATATCAATAACTTACATTAGCATAGTACATGGGCTTAGTGGAAAAGTTTGGGTTTTGGAATCAGACAAACCCACCTCTAAAACCTGCCATGTGAACTTAGGCAGTGTGCTTATTAGTTTATTCATTCAGTGACACTGTTTTTGAACACCTACTACATTCCAGGCTCTGTTCTTAGCACTGGGATACATCATTAATCACAATAAAGGGCCTTTCCCTCAGGAAGTTTATGTTCTAGCACAGGAGATAGTCAACAAATAATAAACATGAAAAACAAATGACTTATATGGTATAAAATGCATAGGTGCTTGGAAAAACAGGAAAAAGAAAAGGAGGGTAAGGAGGAGTCAGGAGAATAGGAGAGGGTGGAGGTAGAGATTGTTATATAAGTCACATGGTCAGCGTAGGACTCACTGAGTAGTCAGCATAGGTTTGAAGGAGATGAGAGAGTAAGACAAGTGGATATCCAGGGGAAGTTTGCTCTAGGCTGAGGGAAAGCCTGGAGCAAAGCAAGGCAGGAGAGTGCCTAGCATATTCAGTTAACAGAAAGGAAGCCAGTGGGGCTGGAATGGAGTTAACAAAGGGAGAAATATTAAGGAAGGAGGTCATAGATGTAATGGGGGGTGTGTCAGGCCATGCAGGGCTTAAGACATTGTAAGGACTTTGGCTTTGAGAGAAATGGGGACTCAGTGGAGTATTGTAGGCAGCAAGGATAGAAGCAGCCCAATTAGGGGACTGTTGCAATAGTCAAAGTGAAATGCGATCATGGCTTGGAGAAGGGTCGTGGAAGTGGTGAGAAGGGGCCAGAATCTGAACATATTTTGAAAATGGAACTGACAGGATTTCCTGATACATACACTAGATGTGCAGGTGAGAAAAGGGAAAGTAGTCAGGGATGATTCCAAAGGTTTGGGGCTGAGAGACTGGAAGGGTGGAGTTGCCATCTGCTGAAATGGAGAAGGTGATAAACAGAAAGTTCTAAGAGAAAGGCCAGGAATGCAGTTTTGAATTTGCTAAGTTTGAGATTTCCATTAAACATCCAAGTGGAAATATTGAATAGGTAGTTGGATGTACAAATCTGGAGTCTGGGATAAAGATAAATTTGAGAGCCATCAGTATATAGATGGTTTAAAGTCTTGAAAATTTAAATAAGATAAGTGACTCAGGGAGTTAGTAAAGATAAAGAAGAGAAGACATCCAAGGACTGAGTCCTGAAGCACTTGAACATGAAGTGGTTGGGGAGAAGAGGAACAAGCAAAGGACAATGAAGCAGATTATTAAGCAAAGAAGGAGGAAAAGCGATAGAGTGCGGTGGAAGAAAGTCTATTGAGAAAGAGTGATCAACTGTGTCAAACAGGTCAAGACAAGGACTTAGAATTGACCATTGATTCAGCAACACATGGAGATCATTGTTGACCTTGGTGAGGGGGTTTCAGTGGAGTGGTGGAGGAGGAGCACTGGTGGCAGCCTACATCGAAAACTTTTCTCAAAGTGGTGCAAAGATGGTGATGAATGTTGAAGTGGGATCAAGAAGAATTTTCTTCTTTTTTAATGGGAGAGAAAACAGCATGTTTTTATGCAGAAGGGAAAGGCCCCATAGAGAGATTTAATTACATAGAAGAGAGAGGAGAGAATTCCTAGAATGATCATGGAAGAGAGGGAATAGGATCTGGCGCAGAGGTTAGGATAGGATAGGAATAGGATCTGGAGGGGCTTAGCTTTAGATGGGAACATGGATGGTTCACACACGGTGAGAAGGCAAAGAGAAGTCAATGGATGGAAACTGTAGCAAGTGGCTAGATGTGGGGGTGGGATCCATAGAACTAGAAGTTCTCTTGTGATTGCTTTAGTTTTGTCAGTGATGTAGGAACCAAGTTTAGAGACAGACTAGGGGAGAGAGGGAGAGGAAGGAGAAGGATGCAGAAAGGGAGAGGGAGAAAGAAGAAGAGAGGCTCCTTTGCGGGTCTGAGGAGAGAGAGGATGTGAAAGTCACGTATATCTTTGAGGCTCAGTTATATTATGGACAAGAATTCATAAATTGTACAGATTTTGTGAGAGTTGGCAATAATGAATCAATAGCTAATGTTCAAAAACTCAGTTATTATCATCAGATCTAGTATGTGTACCTGCTTCTCTCTCAGGCTCTCAGTTCTCTGACGATATGAATCATGTGGTCCTTTTTTCTTTGGATGCTACCTAGAAAAGTACGAACCCCCTTTGATATCTTAATATTTCTAATCAGAAGAAATTAGGACAAAAATTGTAAAGAGAGGAAAGAAGATAAATCACCCATAATTCTACTACTTCTCCTTAGTGTTTTGCTTTTTTTAATGCCAATTTTTTATTCCAATCTCCTCATAATTAATCATATATACCTCCAATATTACCTATTGTTTCTCTCATTTAATATTATGTATTAAGCATTTTCCATCATGTTAATCTTCAAAACCATCATTTCAATGGTTGCATATTTTTATGTGTACATTCGATGTACAATTTATGTGTACATGTCAATGAATGTACTATATTTTACACAGCAATTTACTATTGAGCATTTGAATTGCTTCAAATATGTTATTAAAATTTATTATGATGAATGTCTTTGAGCTTATTTGAGCATAACTGATGAGTTCATAATAAAGCTATCTACCATTTAATGACCAATGATTGACTACCAGTTATGGAGTACCGTGCTAATGATTTTTCCTACATCTCACTTGATGATCTTTTTTTTTTAATTTTCATTTTTATTGATGTATTAATAGTCTATAACATTGTGGGGTTTTAGCTGTACACTATTTTTTGTCTGTCACTTGATGATCTTAATGGCATAAAAAGTGATTTGTATGTTGAAATATTTTAGCATATACAAAGTTGAAAAATAATATAATTTTTGAGCCACTCTCGAACTGACTCATCGACTTTGCTAAATCTTCATATTTAGCCACATTAGTTTCAGAATTTTCTAAAGAAATCACATATCACCGATAAAGCTGAAGCTTCTTATCCCATTGCCCTTCTTTCTTCCTTGTAGGTGACTATTACCCAGAATGTAGTGTTTACATTCCTACTGGTTTTCCAATTCTTTGTTCATATGAATGTGTCAATAAGAACTCATGGTATTAAATTTGCTTGTTTTAAGCTTTATATAAACGGCATAATACTTCACATATCATTCTGAACTTCATTTTTCACCTAATTGTGTTTTAAAAGTATATTTATGTTGATACACGATGCTATCACTGAATTAAAGAGGTGCATATTTTCCACTGTATGTATAATCACAATTTATTTATCCATTATTTTGGTAGATATTTAGGTTTTCCCAATAATTTGCATTTGCAAGCAATGCTATAATCAATCTTTTTATATGTGTGCACTAGATGTGGAACTGCCATATTCTTTAGGATGTATATTTAGATGTGAAATTAATTAGTGTAGAATATTGTTTGGGAATCTGTATAGTTTAAAGGCTCCCCAGGCCTTCTAGTGTGTAGCTAAGGTCGAGAACTGCTGCTCTAGATTTTATCCTTCTCAAACACAGTTAAATTATCTTCCACCTTTTTGCTTTATAAACGTAGAACTAGACACATAAAATCCTGGTTGCTGAGGATCCTGCCTCAGTGTTCTGGGGCTCACAGATCTTAAGAGCAGCTGTGGATATGGTCTCTCAGAAGAGAGATTTCAAAGTAGCCCGGTCAGTAGATGACATCTTTGCAGTTCATCTGCCACCTCTGTCTATGCTTTTACCTATAGAAGCAAAGAATCAAAACACAAGCCAGGGGCCAGACCTGTGGCGTAGTGGTTAAGTTCGTGTGCTCCACTTCAGCAGCCCAGGGTTCGCAGGCCCGGATCCCGGGTGTGGACCAACCCACTGCTTGTCAAGCCATGCTGTGGTGGCGTCCCATGTAAAGTAGAGGAAGATGGGTACGGATGTTGGCCCAGGGCCAATCTTCCTCAGCAAAAAGAGGAGGATTGGCAACGGACATTAGCTCGGAGCTAATGTTCTTCACATACATACACAAAAACCACAGGCCAAACAAACTCCACCAGGACAGGGATGGCAAATGATTCTTAACTTATCTATTGTAGGTAATCAGTTGCTGGAAGCTGCCTCAACAGAATAATAAGAATGATTGGGAAGCCACCTAAGGGCTCTGTGGTGAAGATTGCTGTGACTGAATAGTGATATCTGCCATGGGTTGGATGTAAGTAAATGGTCATATGGGTGCATAATTACTTACCTGCCACCAGGATTTGCCTACCAGCAGTCATCAAGGAAAAGCAGTTGTCTGAAGATTGGCCCTGTTGTAATTAAAGAAGAGATCTAAAAGTTGTCAGTGGCTTGATTAAGAGGGAAGTTTAGCCCAGTATTTGTTTTGAAGTCTTGTTTCTTCCTTTCTCTCTCTAAAAGTTTGACTTAAATTAACTCATGGGCCAATACGTCTTTGCAGATAGTCAGGGTGAGCTCTTGAACCTTCCCAGCCAGGGAAAGAACATGGGTAGTCAGACCTGTGCTGGAACCCAAATCTGCCATTAATGGGATATATGGCCCAGGCAAAGTCACTGAGATGCTCTGTGCCTCAATTCCTCATTGTAAAATGGGGATCATACCTATGTCACAGGACAGTTGTGAGGGTTAGTTATAGGTGTTGGCCTGAGCCCAATTACCAATTGATGGAAATGACCGCCATATTATTAGCATTATTATTGTCATATTATTAAAAAGCCAAATAATGATCATGATGGTGCAGTTTGCAGATAGATCTGGTTTAGCAAATCCAGCTATGGGTAGGTTTAGGGGGTTTGTCTCCAGTTAAAATAAATGACTAGAAGTTGGGACCCATAGGGTGGGATGCATCAGGACAACTGGGAGAGAAAGTTTGCGAAGGCAGTAGACATGGAGGTTAAGCAACCAGAATTACTGTTAGAGTTGTGATAGGACATAAACAAGGCTGAGTTCAGAGGCCAAGTGAGGGAGTAACCCCACTTCCAGGGGAAACAGAAGGGAAAAAAAAAACACAAAACGGATTCAATTACTTTGAGTGTAACTATGTCAGCTATGAAAATGCCTTTACAAGTTACACTGCTAAATGTCAGAACCCTGATACCTCCTAGGCCATGAGAAATAAATAGAAACATCTTTGAGAATTCTTCCTTCAACCGAGTCAACATTCCACTGCAAACTAAGAAAAGAGAGCAGGGCGTAAATTTGAAAAGTGAGATGCTTCCACCACGGTCTCGAGTCTGGAGTGTCTACTTGGACCCTGACAAGATTGACTCTTTCTTGTTGTGCAAGATACCAGTACATATGGAGCATAATAATGGATGCTTGTCATAAATGTATTTTATCTTTATTTATCAATGACACAAAATGGCAAATGATAATCAAAGCAATGACTTAGGAATCAGGGCCAGAACAATATTTCTGTGGAAAAGGATCATTTTTAGGAAAAAAAATAATAACAGTGGCTATAATTTTATAGATAAAGAAACTGAGGCTTAGGTGAAATTTTGGGAGGTCAGGTTTGTTGAGATATTTATAGACAATAAAAATTATTTTATGAGTGTTGTGCGATGAATTTTGACAAATGTATGTAGTCATGCAACCAAAATCATAAGTAAGATATAGAACATTCCCATCACTACAAAAAGTTTCCTGGTGTCTTTTTGAAGCCGACTATCATTCCCTCACCTACAATCCCTAGCAATCAATGATATGGTTTCTGGTTTGCTTTCTGCCTTTCAAAATGTCATATAAACGTCATCATAGAGTATGCAAGTTTTGTGCCTTCTTTCACTAGCATAGCATCTTCTGTTGAGATTCTTCCATTTTGTTGCCTGTATTGGTGCTTTATTCTTTTTATTGCTTAGTTGTATTCCACTATATTAATGTACCAGAAATTTCTTATCCATTCACCAGCTGATGAACATTTGAGTGGTTTCTATTGTTAGATTATTATAAAAAAGCTTCCACAAACATCTGTATACGGGTCTTTTGTGGACATAGGTTTTCACTTTTCCTGATTAAAATACTAGGAGTGGGGTTTCTGGCTCACATGGTAAGTGAGTGCATAACTTTACCAGAAACTGCCCAAGACTTTACCATTTTGCATTCCTATCATAACGTGTATGAGGCTTCCAGTTGCTCTACATCCTCAATAGCGGTTTTTAATTTTAGCCATTCTAATGAGTGTGTAGTGGTATCTCATTGTGATTTTAATTTTCATTTCCCTAACAACGAATGATGTTTAGTCTCTTTTCATACTTTTATTTGCCATCTGTATGTCTTCTTTCCATTTTTTATTGGGTTGCTTGTCTTATTGAATTTTGAGAGTTCTTTATATATTCTGGACACAAATCCATTATCAGATATATGTCACTTTTTTATTTTCTTAGCAATATCTTTCAAAGGACAGATGTTTTTAATTTTGATTAAGTTCAGCTTGTCAATTTTTTCTGTTATGGTCTGTGCTTTATGTATCTTATCTAAGAAATTTTTGCCTAACTCAAGCTCAAAAAGATTTTCTCCTATGTCTTCTTCTAGAAGTTTTTATACATTTAACACTGACATTTAGATATAGACCACTTCAAGTTCATTTTGTATATGGTGCAGGAAAAGGGTCAAGGTTATGTATGTATTTAGCATATAAATAGCCAATTGTTCCAGCACTCGTTGCTGGAAAGATGATCTTTTCTCTATTGAATTACCATGGCACTTTGGTTGAAAATCAATGACCATATATATGTGGGTCTATTTCTGAACTCTTGATTCTATTTCCTTGCTCCATGTATCTCTCTTTTAGCCAATACCACACTGTCCTGATTACTGAATCTTTACAATAAGTCTTCAGATCAGGTAATGTCCATCTTCCAACTTTGTTCTTCTCATCCAAAATTACCTATTTATTTTAGTTCCTTTGCTTTTCTACATAAATTTTAGAATTACCCTGTCAATTTCTACAAAAAAAAAATCATGCTGGGATTTTGTTTGGGATCAGTGCACGAATGTATATTATAGATCAGTTTGAAGAGAATTGACATCTTAACAATATTGAATTTTCCAGTCCATGAGTACAGTTGTATCTATCCATTTATAAGGTCATCTTGGTTTCTCTCGTCAACAATTTTGTCATTTTTAGCATTTAAATCTCATACATATTAAGTTAGTTTTGCCTTTATTTCATGTTTTTTAATGCTATTGTAAAGGGTACTGTTTTCATAATTTCAATTTCCAGTTACTCATTGCCAGTATCTAAGAAAACAATTGATTTTCATGTATTGACCATACATCTTGCAACCTTTTAAACTCACTTAGTAGTAGATTCTTTGAGTTTTCCTATGTAGGCAATTGTGTTGTCTGTGAACAGAAGTTTATGCCTTCCTTTCAAATCTGCATGCCTTTTTACTTCTTCTCATATTACTACATTGGCTAGGATCTCCAGTACGGTGTTCAAAACGCGTGGTGAGATCAGACATCCTCGCCTTGGTCCCGATTTTAGGAGAAAGGCATTCATTCTTTCATCATATATTAACTGCAGAGTTTTTATTAATATTCTTCAAGTGGAAGATATTTCCTTTTTTCCCTGTTTTTCTGAGAATTTTTATCATGAATAGATGTCAAATTTTGTCTGCATTTATCTAGATGATCATATACTCTGTTAATGTAGTAAATGACATTGATTAATTTTCAAGTGTTGAATCAACTTTTCATACCTGGGATAAACTCCACTTGGTCATGATGTATTATCATTTTGTTTATTACTAAATTCCATTTTCTAATATTTTGTTAAAGATTTTTAATTTTTATGAAGGACATTGGTACATAATTTTAATTTTTTTATAATGTCTTCGTCTGGTTTTGGTATCAGGGTAATTCTGACCTCACTGAAGTTGGAAAGTGTTCTCTTCTTTTCTATTTTCTGGAAGAGTTTGTGTAAAATTGGTCATATTTGCCAGGGAAATCATCTAACTTGGATTCTCTTTGTGGGAAGGTTTTTAAACTATGAATTCAATTATTTAATAAATGTAGGGCTAGTTAGGTCGTCTATTTCTTCTCAAGTGAGTTTGGTAGTTCGTGTCTTCCAAGGAAATTGTCCATTCCCTCTGAGTCATAAAATGTTTGGCATAAAGCTTTTCATAATGTTCTATTATTATTCTTTTAATGTTACTCAGCTGTATAGAGAGATCCCCTATTTCATTCCTGATAGTGATCATTCATGCCTTCTCTCTTTTTGTCATAATTATTTTGGCTAGAGTTTTTCAATTTTATTTATCTTCTTGAAGAACCAATTTTGATTTCATTGCTTTTCTCCATTGCATTCCTGTTTCAATTTTAGTGATTTCTGTTCTTTTTTATTTCCTTACTTCTGTTTGCTTTGGGTTTGACATGCTCTTCTTTATCTAGTTTCTTAAAGTGGAAGATCAGGTTATTGATTTTTAACCTTCCTTCTTTTCTAAGCATTTAATGCCAAAACGTTTCCTCTAAACACTTCTTTAGCTTCATTCCACAAATGTTCATATGTTGTGTTTTCATATTCATTCAATTCAAAATATTTCTAATTTCTTTTGTGATTTCTTCTTTGACCATGGTTTATTTAGATGAGTGATATTTAATATTCAAAGTTTCCACACACTTTTGTGTCTTTAATTTCTAGTTTAATTCTATGATGGTCAGAGAATATTTTTATATAAGTTCAACTTTTTTAAAATTATTGAACCTTGCTTTATGATCCAGACTACGGTTTATTTTGGCGAATGTTCCAAGTGGAGTCGAAAATAATGTGTATTCTGCTGTTGTCGGATAAAGAGTTTTCTAAATGTCAATTAGGCTTATTTGACTGGTAGTGTTTTTCAAGTCTCTTGTGTATATACTTAGTGGTTTCTTGTCTACTATTCTAGCAATTACTGAGACAGGAGTGTTGATATCTCCAGCTATAATTGCGGATTGGTCTATTTCTTCTTTTTGTTCGACTAGTTTCTGTTTTCATGTATTTTTGAAGCTCTGTTATTGGATGCATCCACATTTAGGATTGCTATGTCCTCTTAGTGAACTGACCCCTTTATCATTATGAAATATCCCCTTTATCCAGGGAAATAATGTTTATATTAAACTCTGCTTTGTCTAATATTAATATAGTCACTCTAGCTTTCTTTGACTAGTGTTTTCATTTCCATCCTTTTACTTTTAACCTCTTTGTGTCTTTATATTTAAAGTGGATTTCCTATAGATATCATCCAGTTGGGTCTTATTTTTTTTAATCCAATCTGACTAATCTCTGGCTTTAAAATAGATTGTTTAGACCATTTCCATGTAATGTAATTATTGCTGTATGGGTTTAAATCTACCATCTTCCTATTTGTTCCATCTGTTCTTTCTTCTCTTTTTTTCCTTTTTTCTTACCTTATTTTAGATATAGTGAGAATTTTTTATGATTTCATTTTATTTCCCCTATGCTTTTAGCTATATATCTTTTTTACTTTTTGTTGATTTCCCTAGGATTTACAACATATATTTTTAATTTACCATAGTCCACTTTCAAATAATATGATACTACTTTACCTACAGTGTAATAAACTTACAACAGTATACTTTCATTACCTTCTTCCTGTCCTTTGTGCTATTATTTCCATATGCTTTATTTCTACATATGTTATAAACCTCTTGGTACATTGTTATTATTTTACTTTAAGCAGCTTTATTGAGGCATAATTTATATACAATAAAAATCAACCATTTAAAGTCCAGTTTGATGAGTTTTAGTAAATTTATATAGTTGTGTAACTATCACCACAATCCAATCACAGAACACTTCCATCACCCCCAAAAGTTCCCTTATACCTATTAGCACTCAATTCCCACTGCTCATCCCACCCCACTCCCAGCCTCAGGAAAACACTGACCTACTTTCCATATCGATACTTTTTCTTCTCTTTATGTTTAATATAAATGGAATCACACAATATGTAGTCTTGTCTTTGTGTCTGGCTTCTTACACTTAACATTATGTTTTTGAGTTTCATCTACATCCCTGCATGTATCAGGAGTTTTTCCTTTTAATTGGTGAGTAGTATTCCATTGTATGGATATATCATTCTCAGTTTTTTATCCAGTCATCAGTTGATAAACATATAGATGGTTTCCAATTTGGGACTGTTATGAGTAATATCACTATACAAGTCTTTCTGTAGACATATATTTTCCTTTTTCTTTGGTAGGCATTTAGGAGTGAAATTATTGGGTCATATGATAGGTATATATTTAACTTTTAAGAAATTGCCAAACTGTTTTCCAAAGTGGCTGTGCCATTTTTATTCCTACTAGTAATGAATGGGGGTTCCAGTTTCTCCATATCCTCTTTAAAGTTTAGTAATTTCAGCCTTTTTGATGTTTGCCATTCTAGTGGCTGTATAGTGGTATCTCGTGATTTTAATTTTCATTTCCTTAATGACTAACGATTTTCAGCGTCTTTGCATGTGTCCACTTGTTGTTTGTAACACTTCATGTATCTTCTTTAATGAAGTGTCTCTTAAAGTCTTTTGCTTATTTTTAATTTGGCTGTTTGTCTTTTAATTATGGAGTTGTAAGAGTTTCTTTTTTTTTTTTTTAAGTAAATCCTGGATACAAGATCTTTTGCTGGATTTTATCTGCTGTTAATCCTGCGGATTTTCATTTTAAATATGTATGTTACATCTCTAGGAGTTCCATTTGGTACTTTTTATATCTTCCATTTTTTTCACACCTCCTAAATATATGAAATATATTTATAATAGCTGTTTTAACATCCTTATCTGTTCATTATATCATCTCTACCATTTCTGGGTCTGCTTCTATTGATTTTCTTATTTTTTTTCCTTTTGATAAATCACATCTTCAGGCTTATTTGTGTTCCTGGTGACTTTTGATTGGATGGCAGTCATTGTGAAATTTACATGCTCATATTGTATTTCTTTAAAGAGCATGGGACTTTGTTCCATCTCACAGTTAAGTTCCAAGGAATCAGTTGAATCCTTTTGAGATTTGTTTTTAAGCTTTTCTTAGAGTGGGTCCAAGGTGTCTTTAGCTCCACTAGAAAGGCAATACTCTTCTGAGGTTTCTAGCCAATGTCCGGTGTATTATGAGGGCCTTTCACTGTGGCTGGTGAAATGTTAGTGGTGAAACACTAACTATTCCCAGCCTTGTGTGAACTCTGAGAATTATTCAGGCTACTGCTCTCTGGTGGTTCTTTCCCCAGCCTCATGCAGTTTTCTCTCACAAATACTCAGCCAGAGACGAATGAACTTCTCTGAAGACTCCTGGAATCTGGGACTCTTTCCTGTTCAGCTCCCACCTCTCAGGCAGTCTTACAACTCTGGACACATTGGCTTCTCCAACCTCTGTTTCCTCAACTAGAGAGAATGCCGAGTTCTCCTCCCTGTACTGCAGCCTGGAAATCATCTCTAGGCAGTAAGATGGCAGAATTGTACCGCTCACCTCACTTGTTCTTCATTTCAGGGACCACAGTCATGCACTTCCTATTTTCCAATGTTTGAAAACCATCTTTTTCATACACTGTGTCCAGTTTTGTACGTGTCTAAGGTGGGAGGGTAAATCCAGTTCCTGTTACTCCACCTCATATCTAGAAGCAGAAGTCTGTCTTGGAAGCTTTCGATGAGAAAAATGGCATGATCTTAGGTATATTTTAAGAGAATGGGGCTGCTGGGTTAACATTTGACTACAGAAGGTAGGGAATGATAGAGGCAAGGAGTTCAGGGGCTAGTACTATAATCCAGGCCAGAAGTGACAGTCATTTGTGGTAATGGTAGACATGAAACAAAATGGTAGAATTCTGGACTTGAAGAAAAAATAAATTTGCTGATTGGTCAGATGTTGAGTATGAAAGGAAGGGAGAAATTAAGGATGTCTCCAAAAATTTTAGCTTAAGTAACTAGAAAAATGGGAAGGTCATTGAGTAACTAGAAAAATGGGAAGGTCATTGAAAAGGACAGTTTCAGTGTTGGGGAGAAATTCTGAAAGGAGTGGACTGAAGAAAGAATAAGAGAGGAAGTCGACAGTGAGGATAGATAGCTCTCTCAAGGAGTTCGATCAATTACATTCCATTGCTCCAGGGTCTCACAATCTAGTGGGGGAAGGAGGGAGATGTGTGAAGAGATAATTGCATTAGTGTAAGGGGTGCAGTAACAGAGGTTTAAATGCTTCACAGAGGTGGTGATGCTTGAGCTGTGTGGTGAAGGACCAGGACAATTTCACCGGAGGGAGGAGGTGGGCAAGGGCATTGCAGAAAGAGGGAAGAGCATGTGATAAGTTGACAGATGGCAAACACCTCAACACTTTCAGGAAACTATTTCTCCACGCTCAGCCTAAAGTGGGAATGGGGAGTTGAGAAGAAATGAAGTAAGAGATAAAGGCAGGGACATTGTTAGTCGACAAAGACCCTTCTTTACCATGTACACCCTTTACACTTTATTCTGTAAGTAATGGAAATGCCTCTAAGGCTCTGGAATGTGACTGCAGGAGTTGAGCAGGGAAGCCAGTTAAAGGGTTAGGGTGAGAGGCCATTGAGGCCTGAACAAAGTCCAAGGAGATGATGGGGGTAGAGATCTCACAAAGTTTTAAAGCAAGGACATGGCAAGCTGATGGATGGGGTGGGTTAAGAGGAAAAAAGAGAAAATGTTAAAGATGATGTTTAGGTTTTTGGCCTGGCCACCTGGGTAGGTGATGATGCCACTAGCCAAACTTGGGAAAACAGAAATTTGTATGATAAAATAGTTTACAGAAATGCACATGTGTTACGCATGATTGAATATTCATTCAATGAAGTGGTGGCTCCAAGGGTTGGTTAGAGGGGATTTAATCTCCTACCCTGGTTGTCTTCATTAACTTCATCCCTTACCCCCTAGCCACATCAAAAAACTTAAAGCTATGAGAAAATATGATGCTGCCTAAACAAGATAACGTCAATACAAATCCCTTAACGAGTCTCCCTTTTATCAGCTCCCTGTATACAAATACTCTAGGGAATGCAATAGAATCTATGTCAGGTCAGATGAATCCAAAATTTAGGCTTCTCTTCATACACACAAATAATGGGAGGAACATCACTCATTGTCATACTTCACATAGACTGGGGTCAATACAACAGTGAAGGAGAAGTAATTCTGACCTTCCCAGAACAGGTGTCCCTCACGTGCTAAGATCTAGTCATAGTGCCCTTCTCTATGTTCCTCCAACTAGTCAGGTCATGCTCTCAGGCCTTTGCACATGCTGTTTTGCCTCTTGGAATAGTGATCTACCCCACTCCATACCTTATTCTAACATAGCTATATTCTTCTTGTCTTTTGAGTCTCCTTCCCTAAACACATTTTTAAAACTTTGCTAGCCTCAATTAGTCTTTATCATATCACCCTATTAATTCTCTTCCCAACACTCTATAATTTGTAATTATATGTTTATTTTCTTTTCCTGCTTAATTGATTGTTTTACATCTATTGCCCACACAGGGCTCCATGAGAGTAGCAATCATGTTTACCTTGTCTTCACTATAACATGTGTAACATTATGTACACCTAGAAAGTGCTCGGTAAATATATGTTGAATGAATAAATAAGAAATAAAGGGCAGATAATGAGAGTTACTATTTAAAAGCATTTCATCAATTAACCAATAGGATGAGGTATTATTTTAGGATGGGGGGGATTTCCTGTTGTTTCTGAAGTCATACCACATAGGTAATAGCTTTCCCTAAGATTGGTCCTGTTTGGGGGAACATAATTGCCAAGATTGCACTGGTATATCAGCCTGGGTAATTAATGCTAATGGCTATAATAAACAACCCCCAAATCTCAGTGGGGGTGGGGTTAGGTTTTCCTCATGTTACAGACTGTTTGAGTGTTTGGCCACTGCCTTCTATGTGGTAATTCAGATCTTTCTTTCTGTGGCTCCACCATCCTCTCAGGACACTCTGGGATCCTTCATTGGATTCCCTCTATTTATCCAGCCAGCAGGCAAAGAGGAAAGGCTTGCCTGATTATGTAAGAGGTTTCAAAGACCAAGTCTAGAAGTGGTATGCATCACTTTTGCACATGCTGCATTGGTCAGAATGAGGCACATGGCCCCACCATAACTCCAAGGGAGGCTGGGAAATGTAGTCTTCCTGTGTGCCCAGGAAGAAGAAACTAGATCTGTGGCTTGCATGGAGCAAGCCTTGCCACAATAGGGGACTTCATTTAGTTGTTGTGAGGATTAGAGAGTTAATGTATGCAAAACACTCAGAACAGTGCCCAGCATATCAGGGGCATCCGTGATTCCAAGTAAGTTGCAAGAGGAGTTTCTCTGAGTTTGCACTAATCACTGCTTACTAAACAAGGCTGGTATTCTGAAGTTTCTGTCAAGCCCAACAGCTGGCTGGAGAGTTTTGTGAGCCCCAGTGCCCAAGGAGGCCAGCCAAGGATGCAGATGCCACCACCAAGTCTGTGTGGCACATCCTCATGCTTTGTTTAATTTGGTTCCCTGGGTGGGATGAGTTTTATGAGCAGGTGTTCTGGTTAATTAGGTGATTAATACTCCTCAAATTGGAGAGCCATTTCCCCAGTGACAGTTCTCGCTTTGCTCAAATATGAGACAAATCTTCATTGCATAGTTTGGAGAGGCCCATGATCACACTCATCTGTCTTCCAGGCCTCTCAGGTCAGCACTCTGGCTGACCCCACATCTGGCTGACTCACCATCTCAATGCACCAGTTTAGGGAAACAAGAGCTCCCCAGATCATCCGGCCTCCTTTCAGACCAGGGCAAAATTGATCTGGGGCACATTTCTGGTTTCCTTCTGGGAATTCCAATCTGTATCATCTCTCAAGATCAGAGCCATTGCCTCTGCACAGAGCCCTCCAACGTCCAAACAAGGTGGCCAAGCCACCTCCAAGGTCAAATCAGGCCTTGAAGCTCCTTTTCTCAAATTTTTGCTCAAACCAATAGAAATCTGTCCCCAAACTCTCTTATATTTCACACTCCCACTCCTCTCCCTGCCCCCATACACTGTTCTATTCCTGCCTCCTTGCCTTTGCTCCCTCAGTGCAAATACCCTTTCCCTCCCATTGATCTCATCAAATCTATGCATCCTTCAAAGGCCAACCAGTATTCCTTAGCCCTTCCAGTCCAGCTTGTAGTGATTTCTCCCTCTTTCAAATTTTTGTACTTACTATCTGACCTACATCAATTAGCATTTAATTATATACCATATCTTTTCTCTTCTTTCGCATAACTTTGTCTTCCTAACTGGATTGTTGGCAGCTGTGGGCTGTGCTTTCTCCCGGGCACACATGAAGTTCTCAGTAAATGGTTGTTTGCTAAAATGAGCGAGATGCCACTTATGCTTCTGGAAAATGGGTCAAATCCATTCTTTTATACCAGCTTGGGCCACACAGCTGAAAACATGGCTACTCACTCTGGTTCCTCATCTATCCAGCTTTACAACCACAAAGGGACTGGATCTATTTCTCCGGTTCCAGTTGGAAAAATCCCTGGGAAGACTCTGATTTGCTCATTTCAGTCATGTGCCAAATCCCTAAAAAATCAGTCTTGAGAGAGACAAGATCATATAAGAACAAGAAAGACCTGAACTCAATCATGTGGTTGGAGTGAAAGACCAAGTAATAGTTGTCCACTATAGGTGGATCTGGATTTTGGAAGATTCTGTTTCTCTATCTTATTCTCCATGATAGGTTATTTATTTTAAAATTAGGTATTCATTCATCAAACACTTATCTAGTCAGAGAAGGTCTTGCCCCATGGGGAAGCTCAATAGATTAACTGGCAGTAAACCTTTATTGTTCTTTCTGTCTCAGAGGAGAGAAAAAGAAGCATTCGTATTGAAAAAAATGGTCTTTCAGGTTCAACTGATGGTACTTTTCCCTTAACCTTGCTCTCCAGAAACAACCTAAAATTCACATACCTGAGCTGTCCTCTCTCCCAGGAGCATTTAATAGGGATCATAGTCTTAATCTCAAACTGGAGTTTTCATCGTCTCTCCCTCCCCTCCCTGTTCACCCACTCCTCAGAGATCTGCCTCGGTTGCTCAGTGAGGTAGTGTATCAGGGTCCCTGATAGGAAACGGATGACACAACTTGAAGGAGTAATAGAAGAAAGTTTAATAAACGGACTATTTAGAAAAGTGAGGCAAGGGTAAGGAATAAGAAAGGGATGGGGACTACCCAAAGTTTAGCATCGGTGGGAAGCAATTCCTACCCATACCCCCTAAGAGGCAAGGGGAAGGGAGTGGAGGCTGGAGGACGTGAACTATGACCTTCAGTAGAGGAAGGCAGCCACGGCCAAAGTGAAGTCCTTGTGGAGGGGCCCTGGCCTCTCTCCTCCTGCTCTCTGATATTCTGCTAGTCCCCACATGGCCTGACCCAAGGGGTGATACAGTCTGTAGAGGTCCGCCTCCTTGGGAATAGAACAGCGTGACAGTGGGGAGACAGTGATCTGGACAATCCATTACCAGAATAAATGGTAAATTTCAATGGGATAGGAGCAAACACATCAGAATAGGAGAGAATGTGTGTAGTTTGCAAAAAACTCTCCCAGAGATTCTGGAAGAATGTAACCTCCCTCCTCCCCAAAAGATCAAGTAACACTGATCAAAATAAGTACAATTGCAACAAGAGAATGTCAAATAAGCTAGCTTATTGGGAAGATCATTCATTCACATATTTATTCACTAATCATCAAAGATTTATTTGTACCTCGAGGCATCTAGCTTGCAAAAATTGATTAGACATCTCTATGCTTGAAAATTTTTATAATAAAATGTTGGAGCAAACGGATTATATAGGGTCACTGCCCTCGAGAATTTAGTAGTCTGGACCAGCAAAGTTTCTGGAGGAATTGACAGCTAAACTGAGTCTTGGCTAGCCAGACAGGAAAGAGCAGGGAAGGATGTTCCAGGAGGGATGTTGACGGGGTGTGGGATGGTAGCAGATGAGGTGGTAGAGGCAGACATCTACTTCTAAGTTCAGGATTGCATTTTCAGGGCTGCATTTTAGAAAGATCCCTTGATCATCAGAGCAAAGGATCGATTAGTGGGGCAAAACAAAGTTAGAGAATTGATGTGGGGGCCAATGTGAGCAAAGGCCATGCCCGAAACCAGGATCTGAAGAAGGGCAGGAGGACCAAAGATTCAAGAGATAATCATGGGGAAGAACAAACAGGGCTCAGGCACTGAATGGCTATGGTGTGAGACAGGGGAGATGCTTCGGTGCTGTTTTGCCTTCTCATCACCCCCTACTTTTTCAACTAAAAGCTCCCCAGTTTTCCTTTGGATGTACTGCTCCCACTGCTCTGCTGAGTGTAGTTTCCATGGAACCATCACCCATAGGTCCTTGTATTCTCCGCCCAAGAGGGTGACCATGTGACCTAAGCAGGCCCATCAGTCTTGCCCTCGTGGGGATTTGGAAATTGTGGGCTCGGCACCTAGATCCCACCTCAGTTCTTGCCTTTTTTGAAGGCTCCTTCTTCAGGTTTTTCCTTAAATTCTGTACATTACCCAAACGTCTTCTTAAAAAGTCACTTTTTAACTTCAATTAGTTATTTCCTGTTGCTGCAACCAGAAAACCTCAACCGATGACAGCGCCCACGTGCATGGTGGTACCTTATGCTGAGAGACAGAAAACAGGTGGAGGACAAAGTTCAAGATGAATTTTCTTGAGGGAATGGGTGGATAATTTGCTTTTGAGACGCCTGTGGAAAAGTAAAGGGAAAAATGCAAAAGTTTGGAAAAAATCCAAAAGTCCTGGGAGGCTTGTGTGGAACTCTGAAAATCACACCATAGAGTGTAAATGCTATCTCCAGCACTTAGACATAAAAAGTCCTATCCAACAGCCTGACCTCCTAAAGACTCACCCAGACTTCTCAGAGGAGAGTAATTCTTCCCTTGGGAGGCTGACACATTATGCAGATGTCTCAGAATCAGTGGAGGAGGCAGTGGACGGAGCCCCATTCTAGGCACTGGGAGCCCTTGGTCCTAGCTCTGGCTCTCTCATGAATTAGCTGTGTGACCTCGTACAAGTGCTCTTCTCTCTCTGAGACTCAGTTCCGAAGTTATTAAATACAGGGTTGAATTACATTAAGGTTTCTCCAGAAATTCCAGAAGAATTTTAAGCGTACATGAAAAAGGGTCAGATATACTGGGAAACTGGGTTAAACAACCTTAGACCAGTTTCCTTATTGCAGGACTTCTCAGGGTCTTAAATATGCTCATCTGTGAGGAATCACCAAGAGAGGTGAAAGTGAGCAACATTTCTCACTATTTTTGCCCAAGGAAACTTCCCCCTGTGAAGAAACATGCGGAACTAGCATGTGTCAGAATGCACTTGCAGAAATGCTGGATTAGGTGATTTCTAAGATTGTTCCAGCCAAAACACCCATGATTCTGTGCAGCCAATGTCCTGTGCACCTCTTGTTTCTTCTGCTTGCCCTTCCTTGGGGATGATTGGCTCCCGAGCTTTGTTCTAAGGTGGTTCTCCCAGGCGAAAGCACACTTAAAGTCACTTAAGGATTTAGTCAGGCTCGCGAAACCCTCCAGCAGATTAAATGGAAAACACAGACACAGACACACACACACACACACACACACACACACACACACACACAGGCACACACACACTGTGCTCAGAGCACAGACCCAGGCCCGGCCTGAAGGGATTGCAAAACATGTGTACATTTGGGAAGACAAAGAAAACCCTACTCTTTTCTGCTCCAGACAGTCTGAGATGCTTGGGTGCCCCTGGGCCTTTGCCCAGTTCTCTCATCTGCCTCAGTCCTGGTACTAAATTGGTTCAAGGTTTGGAGGAAAGCTTCAGAGGAAAGGATGTTTAGAGTTCTTAAAAGCTGAAGTCACCCTAAGGACCAGAACATAGACCCTCTATGGCCACCAGAGGGCGATGGCAACAGCATCTGTGCAGAAAGCTGCTCCCAAGAATAACAGCAGTAAACTGCATCCAATGTGTTTATGAATGATGGAGGGGCTGAAGAGTGTGCACTTGTGTATGTGTGTGTACACGTTCCTACAGTTGGGTGCCGAGGGCTAAGACTTTGAAAATCTGCTGAGTACAATAAAATAAAATCTACACCTCTACTCTGTAATCACAGGACGTGCTCAAGTAGCTGAGATTTCCTTGAAGGAAAATGAGGTAGAAGGAATCAGAATAGCATTTATATGAATGAAAAGGGAAGAGCTCTCAGGAGCACAGTTGTCGTCCTGGTGTGTGTGAGTGTGTGTGTGAGCATGCATGTGCACATGTGTGCATGTGATTGAGTGTGTGTATATGGGTGTGTGAGCCTGTGTGTAAGCATGTGTGTGCACAATCATGTGTGACTGTGTGTGTGTATGTGTAGGCATAAATATGTGTGTGTGTGTGAATATGTGTATGTGCAGGGCTCATTCAGACTTTTCCAGTGTGAACAGACTCAAGGAAGTCTGGGCAATACTTCCTCCAGTTCCTGCCCTCTCCCTCCAAACAAACAAACAAAATCATTCCTACAAGTATTTATGGAGCCTCTAACACACGCCCCTCCCCAGGCGCATCTGGAACAGCTCAGACCTGGCCAATTCAGAGCTGGCACTGGAAGAACCAAGGCGCTGGGGGCAGAAGGGATGCACTGCATGCGAATGACTATTTTCAAAAATTACTTTCTCTTCTTTGAAGCTCCAAACCACCCAGTGAGGTGGGCCCAGTCAGGGCTGTGGCCCCCTTGCTTTGAGGAAGCCAAGGCTCAGAGGTGACATGATTGACCCACAGTCACCCAATCAGGAAGGGGAAGCTAAAGACTATGAACACAGCATTGTCCAAGTCCCTGCCGTCACTACTTTTAGCAGCACAGCACGCATGGAGTCTGCGCAAAGCCGGTCAGGCCTTTGGGTAGGGTTTGCCAGCAGCGACCTGAACAACACGGACAGCCATTTCTGCGACAAGTGTGACTGTGGAGCGTATTGGTGTCAATACAGACGGCCCTTCAGGAAGAAGTTGTGCATCTTTGCCCAGATGAGGTAGGATCTTCGAGGAACTTTGTAGATGAGGTAGGGACACAGTTTGGATGGGCTGTGATGTAAAACGTGGGTGAACGAGGGTGCCGCGGTTGGGGTCCCTACTAGCTCTGTGACCTCGGGCAAGTCACTTCACTTCTCTGAGCTTTGGTTTTTTATCTATAAAATGGGGTTACTCAGATGCCCCTTGCGGGACGGGGTTGGGACTGAAGGAAAGAACATGAGTAGAGTGCCTGGCTCAGTGCCAGAATAAAGAAAAACTGCCACCAGCCTGATCAGTCCTTGGCTCCTAAGAGTGAATGAGTCTCAATTGTGGGGCCCTGCTGGCCGAGCCCCTTTCCTGCCCCTCTTCCTTCCCTCTCCCTCCTCTGTTGCCTCCTCCCTCCCGGCACTCCGTCGCTCCAGCAAAGTTCCCAACTAAGTCTACATGACGCGCGGCGCAGCCAATGGGAGGCGGAGCTGGCGTTTTTGGGGGGGCGGGAGGGGTGGGCCCCGCGTCTCTGGTGTCTGCCCTCTTCAGTGAATGGAGAGAGCCAGCGCCGGCCAGCTCACCCGGCCGCCCCGTGCCCCAGCCGCCGCCGCCGCCGCCGCCGCGCTCCCGAGCCCAGCCCCGAGCCGGACCTCCCCGGGCGCCGTGCCCCACTGCGCTTGCCCCAGGTCCCCGACCCGGCCCGCGCCCCGGGCCGCGGGCCAGCGGGGCCAGGGGGCGCTCCGCACCTGGGCACTCCGAGCGATGCGCAGCGGGGCAGCGCCGGCCCCACCGATGGAGCTGCTGCCGCCGCCGCCGCCCGGCGCGCCCCGCTCCGCCCGAGCCCCGTGCGCCTGAGCGCCAAGCTCGCTCCTCCTCCGCGCCACTCCACCGCCCGCTCCCCAGGCCGCCCGTGCTCCTTGCGCGCCTCCCTGGGCTCCACGCGCCTTGTCCTGCCGCGGCAGCCTCCTCCGGGCGCGGGCTCCTGCACACCATGGCCCCCGGGCGGACAGGGGCCGGCGCCGCCGTGCGCGCCCGCCTGGCGCTGGCCTTGGCGCTGGCAAGCGTCCTGAGCGGGCCCCCCGCCGCCGCCTGCCCCACCAAGTGTACCTGCTCCGCCGCCAGCGTGGACTGCCACGGGCTAGGCCTCCGGACTGTTCCCCGGGGCATCCCCCGCAACGCCGAGCGCCTGTGAGTACCACCCCCCGCCCCGCCCCAGCCGGGCCACCCACCTGGGTCCCACAGAAGGGGCCCCTAGGCGCCAGATCCTTCCTTTCCCCTGGGCCGCGCTGAATGCAGTCTCTGCTTTCATCCTCTCCTGGATCGGGTCCTTCACTCTCTGAGTCGGGGGTCTGTGGCTGTGGGCGGGTTTGGGGAGAGAGGTCATGAAGCCCCCTGCGATAGGCGAAGAGCAGTGCCTTTCCAGGGGTGAGGGCTCCGGACTCAGGGCCCGCTGACAGCTTCCAAGGAGAACGCTGGCAGGAGGCGAGGGGAGGAGAGCACACTACAGCCAGGGAGGTCTTAGGCTGAGGGTAAGGGGTCCGCGCTCATTAAAGAGGGGGGCGAAGGGGAAAGCTGAAGGGTAATGGGGCGTCAGGGCACGGAGACGGGAGAGAGGGCCCGAAGAGTTGGCTTGGAGATCAGAATGGGCCAGCCGCTCTCTGGCTGCCCTTGCGAGGAAAGTTGAAAGTGTGTGTGAAGGTCTAACTTCTGAGGAACCTAACGAATCCAGAGTGGGTGCTTGCAAAACCCGCCGTGCCTGGAGCGCAGCCTCGGAGATGCCAAGTTGCAGCCCGGGTGAATTTTTTATGGCTCGGTTATAAATGCCTCCCCAAACGGGCGGGAGGATGGAAATGCTGACAGCCCTTTAAATGAGACCGAGCGCTATAATCTTACAAACCGCACTCAGCCTCGGATCCTGGGCTTGGCAGTGAGAGGAGAGGCGCTTGGAGAGTGGGGTGGATTGACCCTCGTTTTAACCCCAATTGTGCAACCAAATATTTACTTTTCATATGTCAACGTTTTGGAAACATTTATCATTTTGATCCTCGGACTAAATTCAAAACTTGGACTCTGGGGTGGGCTTTTCCTAGCCCACACTTGGGGAGTGGGGAAGGAGGGAGAAATGGTGGAGGGGGTTGGAACTGGCCTGGGAACACAGCCCAGAAGTGGGTGAGGGTTTACTCTGCTGTAATAGACTTCTCTGAGTCTTGCTCTCCCTCTGTCCCCCTTCCCCACGTGTCTGAGGGGTAGGTGTATGGGTCTTCCATTCTGCCTTCTTGACTGGAATCTTCTTACACTGAAAGTGAATGGCATGAGTCTCAGATTAGTTGTCCTAGTGTGCGTTATTCCTGTTCATCACCTCCTCTCACCCTACTTCTCCCCTGCTTACTCTTTATGTGTCCCTGGGCAGAGACGCAATAGAACTGCCTTCCCTTTTACTGGAGCTTTCCTTTGGCTCGAAACATTTTTTTTCAAGTGCATGATTATTGAGCGGGATTGAACCATGCAATTCTAGAGGGTTAGAGCTGAACTTTTGTTAACACGTAGAAAACGAGGCTCAGAAATGTGAAATGACTTGCCCAAGGTCACACAGCAAGTTGATGGCAATAAAGGGCCAGAATCCAGGTTTCCACAACTTAATTTGGGCATTGTATTTTACCATACTGGTGAAAAACTTGTTTTCGTAGTATTTTTGGATACCTATGACTCATAAACTAAATTCCCCTCCCTCCTCACACCAGGGCCAGCCACGTGAGTTAGTGAAATAATAACTGAGGCTAATGTTTAATGAATGCTTACCGTGCCTCGGTTTGTTTACATGTGTTATCTCATTGAATCTTTGCAACAGTCTTATTAGTTACATAGGTAATGCTTATTATTCCACCTTACAGTTAAGCCATCTTGTCGTTTGCTCAAGGTCAGATAGCTAGTCAAGTGTTTGAATTCGAGCATGTCTGGCTCCTAAGTCCATACCCCCTACCACTCTGCTGGACATCCCTGGAACGAGGGTCAGTTTGGGCCACGATCTGTAAGCGGACAGTCCTGGAAGGGTTCTGGCTGGGCTTCAGTCTTGGAGTAGGCTGCTCTTGCTGCTCATTCGGTGTACCCTGCAAACATCAGCTTGCTTTGACATTCGCTCCCCTATTTAGGGTCTTGGGACTACTTCTCCCCCATCTTCAAAATCATGTTGCATGTTTGGGAAACCAAGGAGACAGGGCCCCTCTCCTTCTAGCATGGAGGAAGTCCTCAAAAGCTGCAGGCACGGCACTGCAGCCAGCATGCCACCCAGCCACCTCCCCCAGGAACCCCAGGCAGCTTGGGGCTGCCCATCTGCTCCACAACTGAAGAAACTGGGTGGAGACTGGAGTCCTGGGCATTCCCATGGGCCCCCTGCTGCAGTCATGGTCGCTGGCAGGCACTGGCAGAGTAGGAAGTCCTTTGGAATATCTGAATCTCATCTGCCTTGGTTCTGGTCACTGGTGCTGCTTTGGCTGGGGTGCGTAGGGGTGGTGCGGCTGCCAAGGCTGGCTCCTCGTTCTGGTTTCCTCCCTCCCCAGGACAAGGGGCAGCCTTTAGAAGCAGGCCGGGTCAGGATGACTGCAGGGGTTAAGAGCAGCCCACCAACAGTCCTTCACCACCCCGCAACCCTCTCTCAGTCAACTCCGATGTAACGTTTCAATTCTGCAAACTCTTGGGGGGATATTTGGCGTTTCTAAGCTATACTAAGGGTTTCTTTAGGAAGGAATTTCTCATTCATTCCTCCCTTCATTCATTCAACAAACATTACTTGAGCCTCTACTGCATTCCAGTTACTGTATATAAAATCATTGCATATACAGAAGAAAACCAGCAATTCAACTTAAAGAATGTAAGTGAAGGACGGAAGAAGGAAACTTCCTTTAGTGAGCCTTTTTAACTTCCAGGGCTCATTTTTTCATGGGGCAAAAGTTTTGTCAGCACTGCCTTCAGATGCTCGGGACCTTTCTAAAATCTACTTTTCTGATCTCCAATGTTTATGTTATGTTTTAGAACAAAGAAGGAGCGTTTTCTCCCTCTTCATTCCTGCTGCTCTATCTCCCAAAGAGGCTTTTATGAAGGGATGTGTCTGGGTGTTTCTCTGGGTGTTTTTGACTTCTCACACCTCATCCACTCATGGTACACTGTTAAGGAAAACCTACGTGGGGATAATGTGGTCACCGTTTGGACTTTGCTTCCGTCCTGGAATGGGGCTTTTAAATTGTTCATATCAGAGTTTGGGGTCTGTGTTCCAGCTTCTTCTCCATAATATCAGCACATCACACAGAAAGAGAACCTCTCTGTCGTTTATAAACTACTGACAATTTTTTTTTCACTCAGTGAGGAGGTGACACCCACAAGAAAGCTAAATAAACACAGAGGAGAATTCAGTGTAATTTATTATCCATGCAGCAGCAATACAGGACGAGAGGAGAGGAAGTGAATGGTGGTGCCTGAGACAAAACATTCGCCATGGAGCACAGAGTAAACAGATGTTGCATTTACCCTTCCGAGTACAAAAGGAGCCCACAGATGTAATTCTTCTCCAACCACAATCTCGGTCTGCAAAAAGAGGCGACAGATGAAAATGAACTCTCACGCGGGGCCCCTTCTCCCCATCCTGCCTAAAGGCAGGCAGAGGCCCACTTCTCACCCGTGGCGAGGTGGTGGCCTGAACAGCGGAGTGGGGCAAGAGTGGACATCTTTGGTTTTTCACTTGGCTCTGGAACATGCTGGAGACTGCTGTATTTAAATAAACATTTCCTGTTTGCGAAGGAAAACGGGCGAAGGGCTGAAACGTGAGAATGTGGTAACTTAATTTTCTCCATCACTCCAGATGACGGCAAGCTTCGCCGGTGGTTGGGTCCAATAAAAACCAACACCGTGTCATAGGCTTTCCCTTACTTGACCACAGAGGTCCCGAGGTCAAGTGGGAGACTTTCCAAGATGCTCAACAGCCGAGCCCTGCGTCCTGGTACTCCCAGCCCTCAGGGCTGGCTCAGAGGACCAGGGGCAGGCTGGTGAATCATGGGGCCAATCTGGGCCAACCATGGTGAGGTGGCCTTTCGGGGAAGCACAGTGCTCTCTGGCCAAGTCTCCTGGGCTCAACGTGAGCAGCTGAGTGCACCTGCCTCCAGTGTGCTGTGCAACTCTAAACAGATTGCCTTACCTCTCTGGGCCTCATTTTCCTGAAAGTAGAATTCTAGTGTTACCTAAGTGGTTTTCTGTGTGTAGTATGCAGTTCACTGGTGAACTGTCAGGGTCCTTTTCCCCAGTGCCTAGAATAGTGCCTGGTGCTTGGTAGATTTTCAACAAGTATGTCTTGAGCAAATGAATGATGAGTCTCAAAAATCCAAGTCTTTCTTTAGTTCTTACAAGTGAAAGATGGGCAATTATAGATTTGCATTTTTACATGTGGCTAAGGGCTATTTACTGGTAACGTGTTACATGAGTTATTAAGGGTTTCTAAAATTTGGCTTTCATGAACTAAAATGATTGGCTGAGTAGAGTTACCAAGGACTCCTAATGAGTGATCACCTCTGGAGTCTAGTTGCCAGGCGTTGCTTAGCAACCTTGCAAAACTCCTACTGTGCACGTGCCCATGAAAAGAGCTGGAAGTCCTTAACACTTAAACCATATGACTTTCTAATCAGGAACTCGTCGGCTTCATCTGCACTCTCTGTGGTTTCTGATTGCTGCTCTTGTGTTAATTGATGTGTTTGTAGGATCATTATTAAGTTTTGCTTTTGCTGATCATCTGGGTCTTATATTATTTCTGCATTTTTGCCATTTTGATGGTTATTTTGTTTCTCTCTAGTTCTGCGTGTTGTCACTGAGCTCTCCCTTCCCTGAAAGTGAGAACGATGGGTCTGAAAGTCGTGGGATCCTTTGCACCGACTCAGTGGGCCGGGGCAAGAAGGTTCCAGAGCCCCATGCCTAGTGGTTCAGGCGTGGGCTCTGGAGACACACAGCTCTGGTTTGAATTCTGGCTCTGTTATATGTCTTTGCTGTGGCATCCCAGGTGGATTACTCCACTCCTCTGGGCCGCAGTCCATGTAATCCCGTGTACCACATTCCACACGTGTGATACAGGGATGATCATTGCACGGGCCCCGTGGGAGGGTTGTGAACATGGCCTGAGGCAGTTCATGAAATGCACTCAGCGTGGTGCCCCGCACATTGTTTCTCCAGCTGCTCTTCCTTACCTGTAACGTGTGCGTAGTAGACGTTCCTCTTGGGGACGATTAAATGAAATAACCTACAGGAAGTGTTTAACCCAGTACTGGCACACAGGCCTCCACAAACCATTAATGATAGTGACCCTGGCTGTTTCCATTTCTTCATCTCAGGCCCCATCCGGCTGGAAGGTTTGAGATGCCCACTGTAGGTGTGCCCTGTCGAGACCGCTTCCTTGTCTGCACGTAGACTGTGCCCACCACCCTCGTGCCTGGCCCCCTCCCCCTCCTCTCCAGCTAAGCCCAGGTTGGCCTCCGCTCCATAAAAAGGGGATTACGGTTGAAGTGGTTTATATCTTTTCCATGGGCGTGCTGCTTTGTGGTATATTTAAATCAGGAGTGCATTTTATTTATTTATTTTTGGAGGTTGGATTTTCATGGGGAATTCTTGGCCCTGACTTTTTTTTCAGTGCTCATTCCTTCTGTCTTTCCCTAAATACCTCCTTTTACTGACTTCCCGTGTCTGCCTCTGTTACTGCTTTTACTTGAAACAGCTGTATTTACTAGCATGCTCCACCCTCATTATGTAAGGTGGTCTTAACCCTTTTTAGAACTGCTGGAAAGAAGAAAACAAGGCAGGGAGGCTTTTCCAGCCAGCTTTTCTGGGGCACCACTTATTCCAGACAGGATGAACGCAGAGGGTGCCCTGCCCTGGTGCACGGTGTTGAGTTTCAAGGCTCTCCATTATTTGTCATTCTCCAGCCTTAAATTTAAGTCAGCCTTGCCCAGGTGAGAAGAGCTCATAGCAGGAATCCTCTGCTTCTCCGTTTTGAAGACCTGGATTGTGTTTTGTAACTACTGTTATTGCTGGGCTGCCAAAGGCTGTGCTTTCCTCTCCCCTCACCGTGGTCTTCAGAGTTCTGTTGCCAGCACCATATTTGATGCAGCCATTCCCTGGGAAACATTGGTTGAGGGGTGTGTGATTAAAAATCCCCAACACTGAGTGAATTGGGAGGTGGGAAAGGTAATGATCTTTGTGGGTACAGGTGTAGACTCCAGAACCAGACAGGGTTTCACCACTTACTAGCTGGGTAACCTTTGTTTCTTCATTTGTAAAATGGGAATAATAAAAATACCCCCTTCATAGGATGCTGTGTATTGAATTAACTCACATAGACTGCCTGGATCATTTAGCATCCTCCATAAACATTCTTATCATTATTACTATCATAATTCTTACTGGCGGTAGTCAGTTTTTCCAGAGCATGCTCAAGATAAAACCTGATTAGGAAAAATATGGATTGTCAGGGCTGGAAGGGGTCCTTTTGTCCTACTTCCAACCACATGCAGGTTTATCTTCCACCAGCCTAATTTTGGGGAAAATGGTCATTCTCTTTTACTTGATTACATCCAGTGATGAGGAAGTCAGTTCTTGCTAAAGCAATTTATTCTGTTTTTAAAAACAGTACTAAGGAGAGATTTTTCTTTGTTTGGGGGTTGAGCATATCTTTCATTACTTGTTATTACACAGAGCAAGTATAATTCTTTTTCCAAATGATAGGATTTCAAAAATCTTATTGCTGTTGTGTTTCTTACCACCCACTTACCCAAGTCTTCTATTTTCTTCCATAAACTTTTATAATTACCTCTCCTATTCTGTGGGTGTTAGACTTGGACATAGGCCTTCTCCCCATTCCTAGTTACCTTCCTCTAAATAGGTTCCAATCTTCTTTGCCTCATATTAGTTAGAATGAGACCTTCCACTCCCTCGCCAGCTTGACCTCTAGGTCAGTGCATTCTAAAGGGACATTTCCCTTTGTACAGCCATGCCCCTGGGTTGGCTCGTTTTGACCTGGCTGTTCACTGCATCTCCAGTGTCTCCCCAGCCCTCTCCGCTGTTAATCCTATTTTTCCCCCATCCCAGACTTGTGTGGTTGAGTTTTGGAGTCTAAGTGCAACACTGCATTTATCCTAATTAAATTTTGGCAAATAGTTTCATTTCATCAGCTTTTCAGGAACATTTTCTGTTTTTATTTTCTCATCTAGCATATTAACCACTCCTCTCCCCATTTCCTCTGCAATTTTAGTGAGCTTGCCCTATGGACCTTTATCCAGGTTGTCAGTATAATCAGCAGAGTCCTCTCTGCTTTTTTTAGAAGGCTTTCTATGATCTGGGGTGTGGATTACATAAATATATTGTCCTGTTCTTTCTGGCTGAGGTGGATGAAAATATTGAGGGCTTATTGGCCTGTAGCATCTTCTTTCTCTGGGGTTCCATTGTTCATATTTTCTCTGGAATGATTTCCTATTAATGCTTAGTTCCTTTATTTGTTGAATTTTTTCTAAACTCTTGGTTTCTCATACACTTTGCATCATGACTTCAGGCTGGTGCCAGGAGCCCCACCAGCATGGGATGTGAGGTGCGTGTGTGTGTGTGTGTGTGTGTGTGTGTGTGTGTGTGTGTGTAGGTATGTGTCTGTGTGTTATTCTCTCCTGTAAAGTATTTTAGCCTGAGAAATTCTGTCAGCAGCAGAGCTCAGCTGAGAAGCCTCAGTTTCTCAAAGTGATTTCCTTTAACATCTTGGGTGCCCACTGGCACAGGGCACATGTGCTTGAGTAGTGCTAGGAATGAATGTGATGGAGGACGAAGCATAGAGGACTCTCCCCAAATCTCCATAAATAATGACAGTCATGACCACAACAATCACCACCACCACAACAGCTCCCATTTATTGAGCCTCTCTTTGTGCCTGGCACTGCCCTCACACTTTACATGCATGGACTCACTTAACTGAACAATCCTGCGAGGCAGGAACTCACACTGTCCTCATTTCACAGATGAGCAAACTGAGTCAGGGAGGAAGTAACTTCCCCGGGTAGGAGCAGTGGAGTCAGGGTTCATCCAGGCAGGCTGGTCTCAGGTCTGTGCTCCACACACCGGTCATGTCATTTCTCCCCAAATCTTTTAAGTCAGCCCCCTTCTCTGTCTTCCAAACCCGATTCTCAGAGAACAACCAAAAGAAATTTAAAAAACTGAAAAAACGTTGAGTCCCAGTTGAATCACTGAGCACCTGTTCGACGCGAGGCATCCCGAGAGGAAACACGCTGTTCTGGACGCCTGGCGGAAGAGCCGTGTCCAGTGGGCAAGTAGATGGCATTCAGATTGGAGCTTGAGGATGAGTAGGGTTCCCACGGGTAGGAATGAGAACGTGATACCGATTTGCAGAAGTTCATGGTTACATGGAATCTGTGAGACCCAGAGCCCAAGTTAAAATGATAGGAGCAGTGCTTTGGGAGGTTTCATCTAACAGGGGTGTTGAGAACACAATCCAGTAGGTTAAGTCTTAGGAAAAATATCACCATGGTTATGTGGCGAATTATTAATTGTATGTTGGATTTGAGAGGATAAGCCATCCAAGAACAGTTCTGATGAGTCTTCTTGACTAGTATTTTCCCCGACAAGTATCTGCTGAAATTTTGGGAGGGATCACTTCCTTTCCAGTTAGATGTGCTACTCACCGTCTCTCAGCCATGATCTCTGGGCTCCCCCACCCTGAGATCAGGTTGCATATAAGATGCATCCTGGCTGGAGTGAACGTGACTTCCCTTTTCACGGCCTTGTTCTTGCTTGTGTGGGCTCAGACTCCTCTTCTCGTGTCCGAAACGCCAGTCTGGGTTCCTGACCCCTGATTCATTCTGCACTTTGACAGCAGTGTGGATTGTGGTTCCTGAAAGTCTGCCAGCACATTTAACCACCCACCTTGACTCCCTCTTGAGGTTTTTGGCCTCTTTAGTTCCTGTCTGCTACCCAGCATACCCACTTCTTGCTGCCCTGCCCTCTAGAACGAGTGTATGCCCTGACTTGGGCTGGTCTGCATGGTGTAGAGTCCATGGTCCTCTTCTAATGTGAGGTTTGTGGGCTTGCCTGTGGACTTGTGCATCTTGGGCATCTCTCCCTGAGCCTGCGCTGCTCCTGGTCCCTGCCTTGACCCTTCCAGCTTGGCTTCTTGTTCCTCTCTTGCCCTCCATGTAACTCTCTGTAGCCTCGGTACTGAATTTGGACTTTCACCATCTAAGTCTCAGGTCCTGAGATTGGATTTCAGGGGGATCTTTGTGGTCTGGACCTTCGTTGGAGATTGGAGACTCCCAACCCACAGCTAGGTCCTGGGAACAACCTCAGACTTCATCTTCATAGCCATCTGAAACCTTTTATGATGCCCAGGGTAGTGTGTAGGGGTATTCTGGGGCTGGGCTCTGTGAATGATGAATTACCTACAGTGTGCTCCTGAGCTCCCTGCCACCCAAGCAGCGAATAGAGCCGATTGCTCTGTGATTGAAAAACTTAGCAATGTCAATTTGATCGGCGAGCCATCGGCTCAGAAATGTGCTGCAGAAGTCTCTGGACTGTCTAGCACTTTCTTGACATTCTTTTTCTCCTCTCCTTCTCTGTCCAGCTCTAGAATGTAGGTAGAAAAGTGTTTTGTATACGGGGTGTCTAAATGCTATTAGTAAGAAACCAGTGGGGAGTTCAATTGGATGTAACCTTAAATAAGTAAAAAGACCTAGGCAGAATCCTGGTTTCCATCATTTTTGTAAACTGCGGGGCCTTGTAGGAGTGTCTTTCCAAGTCTTAATTGTCTCATGTGACCTTTAGAATGGTAGGAATAATGCTCTCTCGTGGGGTGGATGCAAGGTTTAAATGAGATCAGAAGTCTGCAGATGCCTCCTAGATTTAGTGCTATGCATGCCTTAATGAGCCCGCCCACAATATCTGATTTTAACCACTAAATCTTGTATCTGAAAGATGATCAGAATTCATCTTAGAATCTTGCATTTATAGATGAGGAAACTGGGCGAGCTCCAAAGCCTTGCTCAGAGTCACCCATGTCCTGGAACTCTTACTCGGGTTTTTTTTTTTTTCTTTTTCACTAATCAAGATGCATCTTTTACAAATGCAGACATTGCCTCGCACCAGCCATGTCAGCAACCCAACCAGGTGGAATTTAGGGGACTCTTTGCCTAAGTGGGTAATTAACAAGTGGCAGCGTCCGTGACAGTTGGACCAAAAAAGGGGCCCCATGAAGGATGGAATCATTGAAAGGAGGCATTTATTGAGTGCCTACTATGTGCCGTGAACAATGATGAATAAAGCACGTGAAATGCCTCATACTAGAACAGCTCAAAATAATGCCCACCAAATGACTGACAAGGCAGAGGCCAGCATGTTAGGTTCAGAAAGGAGATTTATGGGATGGTGGGGGAAATGCCAGAACGATGGAGGATGAGACACCAAGCCCCCAGGAACCACTGATGAAAGCAAGCCCCACTCATCCCTTTTAGCGGGTACAGATATGTAGGAAAACTCACATATCATTAAAAAAATAGTACAAGTGGAATTAAAAACAAAAAAACAACTCATGGGGAAAATATTAATCTGAGAACAATTGTATCCGAGAAAGCATTCAAGTATGCCTCCGCAGCTAGCTGGCAAACAGCACAAGTTCTGCATTTTATTAGAGTCCTAACTCTGTGTAGAATACTGACCTTATTTGAGAAGCATTTCGTAAACACTGACACACAGCACAGCAGCGTTTGAGGCCCAGAGGAGACACAGGCCTCCTTTGGGAGGCAGCTTTCCTTCCTGGGCTGTTCCAGCTGTAAATAGACCACTGGACATGGTTTTCCTGGGGGGTTAGTTGCCTTATTCTTCTCTCTTACATTTAACTAAGCAGGTAGGAATTTGCCCAGGGGAAAATGAGGGAGGAGACTTTGGATTGAAATTTGCTCTTTGGGCAGGTTTGCCTAGGAGTGGGGTAGGCTGTGGGGAGGACTTGGCTTTGAGTGGAAGAGTCTGAGAACTTCCATTTGGCCAGGTTTCTTTTTGGATGTCTGTCTTGTGCCTGGAGACCTGTGATGTGTCTGTGTATAGGAAGGTGGTTCTCAGACAGCATTCACCTGGTTCTTTGGAAAGGAAGACCTGTAGCTTGCAATAGCCCTGAGAAATGCAGGCACTACATCTCCTCCTACTAGAAGTTGGCACTCTTCTTTCCATCTGCTCCCAGCTTACAAGTTCTGAATTTCTGCCATGGAACTTGGTTCTGTCTCCCCCTCTTGTTTCCTTCCCTAGCCAAGGGATTTTCAGGCTTTTGAGGTATCTCTGGAGATTATCTGGTCTACCTCCTGCACACTGATCTCAACCCACCAGGACAGGTAAACTCCTCAGAGCAGTAATAGGAGGGGACCTCAGCTTTGTGAGAGGTTTGCTCTGCTTTCGTTTCAGCCTTGTTCACAGCATTTGGTCCTCAGTAAAGATCACTCAGAGCCATAGAAGCTTCTGCCAATCTGGGAAGCTAGGGTGACAGAAGGGGGACCAAATCTAGTACAAAAAATAAGGAATAACGTGGAGCCAGAGGGAAGAGGCACCAGATGGGTGACTTGGGATGGAGATCACATCCCGAGCGCTGTCAGCACCAGAGTAGCTTGTTTAGGGTCTAGAAAGGAAAGATCCCAGAGGGGGAAAACCACAAGGGAAGGAACGCTGGGAACCAGGCCTGGAGCAGGAATCCAAAATGGGAAGACCAATTACGCCATGGGTGGGTTTTTTTGGTGAGGAAGACTAGCCCTGAACTAACATCTATTGCCAATCCACCTCTTTTTGCTGAGGAAGACTGGCCCTGGGCTAACATCCGTGCCCATCTTCCTCTACTTTATATGGGACGCTGCCACAGCATGGCTTGACAAGCAGTGCGTAGATCCACGCCCAGGATCTGAACCTGCGAACCCCGGGCCGCCGGAGCAGAGTGCACAAACTTAACCACTACGCCACCCGGCTGGCCCTCCATGGGAGTTTTTAACGACTCTAGTGGTCCCCCCTCTAATTACATTATACCACAAGATAGTAAACAATCTGCTCTGTTTATTCTGTTTAGGCGTACATTTTAATACTTTCTGAAACATTTCCCATAAGCTTCCTCCTGCCATGTGCCCTCTTTGTATGTTCTAGAAATTTTGCAAAGACTTAAATCTCCTCTGGGTTCCTTCCCAACTGGAGCTGCATGCTGATTCGAGCCATATTCAGCCAGGAAGCTCTCCTCCCATCTTTAAAAGAAGAAATATCTCCTTCGGAGAAGACTACACTACAGTTTTCTTTGTCTGTATTGCTAATGAACAAAGAGGCCCCGTTGCAAAACAGCATTTCACAAGCAGAGCAGGGCTGATAGCACCTCTTGCCAAATGTGACTGTGTGTAGTTGTGTGGGGGGAAACAGCTTTGTTGAGAGGAGGGCTGAGGGAGGCAGCTCTGGGGAATTTTTAGCAACTGCAGCATGGTGTAGTGGAAAGAATCTTGCCTGGGAATTTACAGACCTGGCTGTACCTCTGAACACACCGTGTGACCTTGGACAAGTCACTTGACCTCTCTGGGCTTCAGTTTATTCATCTTTAAAGGGGATAAAGGGAGTAGACTGGATGATCTCCAAGGATCCTTTCAGCCCTATGCATCCTCACTTCTGGGGGCTGGGTTTAGACCTGAGCCAACATCTAACTAACCCAAGGGACTTTCTAGAGGCAGCAGAGAGACCAGGACAGCTGCTTCAGGGAGTGGCTGGTCCTTGATTAAGGCTCAAATAATTAGCTCAGCTCCACAGTAAGCCTTCTGAAATTAAGAAAGTAAAAGATGTTTAGTTTCAAAAATAGCAGTCGGTGTTTCTTAAAACTGATGGGCTTTGGGCTTTGTAGACTTGATGCACAGACATGATTTCCCTTCCTCTGTAGCGGAGTGGTCTGGAGTATTGATGCTGGAGTTACCGTGGCCTGGGCTGGAATGCCATCACTGGCTAGGTAATCTTGGGCATGTGCTTTAACAATCACCTGCTTCGTTGGGTTGATGGGAGGATCAAATGAGGTAATACATGCCAAGCTTAGAGGATAGTGCTTTGGCTTAAATAATCACTCAAAAAGTTATTATTTCTCATTACCTTTTGCTGCTTAACAAACCATCCCAAAACTTGGTGTTGTAAAGCAATGACCATTTTGTTATGCTCCATGATCCTTTGGGTCAGGGTGTGTACAAGGCTCAGTAGGGATGGTTTGTCTCTGCTCCCTGATGTATGAGGCATCAGCTAGAGTGTGGAAATGACTGGGGGAGACTTGAATGGCTGGGTGCTAGAATCATCTGCAGGCTGTTCACCACATGTCTGGCACCCAGGCTGGTTGACTTGAAGACTGTGCTCAGCTGGGGCTGTTGATCAGAGCACCCACATGTGACCTCTCAATGTGGCTTGAGCTTCCTTGCAGGATGGTGGCCTTAGAATGGTCTAACTTCTTACATGGAGCCTCAGAGCTCCAAGAACAGTTGTGCCAGTAAACAACCCAGCAGTTGCATGGCTTTTTATGAACTAGCCTTAGAAATAACATTTTATTGCTGTATTTTATTGCTCTATGCCACACCACGGGAGCTAGCCTGGACTCAAGGGTAGGGACCACCTCTTGAAGAGAGAAGTCCCAAAGAATTTGAAGCTATGTTTGTAAACCTCTGCAGCCATATAGTTATCATCATTATTTTCTATACTATGTAACTAATCTCTTAACTAGATTAAAAGCTTCTTGAGGGCAAGAGCTATGCATTTCTCTACAAGCTTAGTACAAATCTTGTGAAAATAAGGCTAAGTCAACACATTTTTAAAAATCAAATTGAATTGGATCATCAGGAGATTTGGTGGAAAGACTCTTGAGCTTTAAAGCCAAAGAGATCTGGATTAAAAAAATCTGTATTCAAAATGTGCCCTTTGGCAAATTACTCGTCTTTCTAGATTCAGTTTTCTCATCCAAAAAAAAAAAAAAAATGGAGACAGTAATACCTATCTCAAGGATTGTTGTAAGAATTAGGGATAATATATGCAAAATGCCCAATACACAGTTGATGCTAATGAACATTGTGAGGCATTGTGGCACTGTGGCGAGCACACAGATGCTTAAGTTTCAAATCCCATTGCATATTGTTGTGTGATTACAGATAAGCCCTTTCATCTCTTTGAGTCTTAGGATCCTCATCTGTACAATGGGTAGTAAAGACCTTTTAGGGTTATTGTAAGGATGAGAAATACGCCATGTAAAGCTTCTAGCTCAGTCCCTGACACATAGTAGGGACTTAATACATATACCTGCAAATTGAGTAGCCACAGTCAACCATTATAGTTATTCTGTTTGTATATTGATTAGTCCATGAATTTATGCATTGAATAATGATTTATTTAATGCTAATAACTCACAATAGCCTCATTTCTCAAGTCCCTGTATGATAGGGTCTGTTGATATCTAGATCTGGGAAGAGACCTCATGGGATAGAGAACTGGCTCTTTGGCAAGGAGCTCAAGGGCCCAGGCCAGCTGTTGTGTGTGCTCTATTTGAACACATTTGCAGTTGAGTTTTAATTGCCCCATTGGCTTTTGACCCCAGAGCGCCCCCTGGCGTCCTCGACTTATAACCATTTTGCACATGTATCCACGTCACCTTTCCTTTTGGGGTCTGTCCTCTTCCTTGCTGCTGTATAACTATGGGCAAGCATGCTAACTGTTACCTTCTGTCTGTTTTTGTTGCTGCTTTTTTTTTAAACATTATTTTCCTGCTGAAATTTGGCAAACTATACCAGCCTTTTCTGTGTGGCGCAAAGCCAGGACACCAGGTTTAACTTTTGCAGGTAGTTTCTGGGACCTGAGCCTCTGGTAGGAACACTTGACTAGGAGCTCCTCCTTTTCTTCTCTAAGATCTCCAAAAAGCCCCAACCTTAGCCTTTTTTAAAACAAATCTAGATAATCTGATAAAATACATTGGCCTTGTCCTTAGAAAAATGCACAGACTCACAATATTTTCCAAATGATTTTGAGGCCATTCATGGCCACCTCCCCAGGTGGCATATTTCTTCTGAATGACTCTATCTATTTCAATGGTTTCGATTACATGGGCTTCTGGGGGTTTGCTGAGTTCTACTCGAGGATCATAGTGTACCTGTGCGACTGTCTTAAGTCTTCCTGCTTTTATAAGTCCCTCCATCATAGTAACATGTGTTGTGTTTGGCTGCCCAGCATTCAGTCTCCTTTCTAGCAGAATCTCATCTTCTGCACCCACGGGATATAGTCTGGTGGATTTGTAATCGGGAACCTTGCGCTCTCCTAGTCAAGGGATGAGCTCATCACCAACATCAGGTCAGTTGAGTGCTTCCTCCCTGGAACTGGAATCTTGACCAGAGAGGCAAAGGGATTGGACGTGATGGCTTGCCATTTCATCTGAGCACTTGTGCAATGACCGAACATGCCTGCTTTCCTTTCCCCCAGACCCTATTGAAGTTTTAAGACTCTCATTGAAACCAGAAGTCCCTGATAGCCTTCTAGTAAATTCCCTTTTGCTCAAGTTTACAAACTTGCAACTAAAAAACTCTGAGAAAGCCACAGACAGCTAACTTCTGGGGAGAAAGTGGCATAATGGGAAAGATTATGCCTGGCATTTGGAGAAAGTTAGACCCAAGTTTGAATCACAGTTTTACCGTTCACCAGCTGGGTGCCCTTAGGCGAGTTCATTTTTCTCTTAGGATGTCAGCATCATTGTAGAAGAAGGATAATGAGTCCTGAAACCCTGATTCTCAAATTTGGCTGCACATTAGAATCACCTGGGGAGATTTAAATATTACAGATACCTGGGTCCCATCCCCAGCGATTCTGATGTAATGATTTTGGGGTGCTTCCAGGATGTTGTGATTTTATAATGCTCCCATTTACTTCTGATGTGCAGCAGAGTTTAAGAAAACTGACCCGAAGAAATTCTTCAAATTATAGAGAATATTAAATAAGATAAGTTATGTAAAACCCTTAGCATAATGTAGGGATTGATGAAAGTCACTCTCTTTTCCTTTCTTAAGGTGAACCAGAATCACTTGCTTTTGCTCCTAGCACAGTTTTCTTTGTTTGGAGTAGCCATAGCAATGCATGACAACCGCGGTGCAGTATAACCCCGTTTTTTTATACCATTGAAGGTGAAGGCCAATTGTAATTGTGGCCAGAATTATAGAATATACAAAAATGTGATTACTTTCATGTCCATGGATAACTAGGGCGAGTTCAACAATGCTTTGTGAGAGCATTCTATGGAGTAACTGCTTTAATGGATAGACGAAATTGATTTATAATTACCATGGCAACAGCAAATTGGAGTGATGTCTTCCAGAGGGACCTGGACCAGGACCCAAGAGGATTCTCTCCTGGGTCTGCCCTGCAACTTCCTGGGTGACCTTGACTCAGTTCATCTCTCGAGTCCTCAGTTTCCCCAGAGCCCATTTGTAATCTGTGCAGATTCAACAGAATTTTTAAAGGAAATATGTTGATGTGACAGTTGTGAAGACAATGACGAGAAGATTCTGTGCGACGCAGAGTGAAAGCAGGGCCTTGAGCCTCTTAGAGGAGATAATTATAGATGTCGGTCCTCCCATCTGCCATCCTCCTCACCCCCTACCCCCAGCGTCGCCTGTGTCTTACTGTGTAGGAACCTATGCGAACCTCTATCTTTATAAAATCCTTTCTGTTAAGAGGATGCAAAGGGAGACTTCCATCTAGCCCAGGGGTTCCCTACCTCAGTACTATTGACCTCTGGGACTGGATTCTTTTTTGTTGTGGGTGCTATCCTATTCATTTTAAGGTATAGCAGCATCCTTGACCTCTACCCACTAGATTCCAGTAGCACCTCCCCCCCGCCCCCACAGTCTGACAACCAAAAAATGTCTCCAGAATTGCCAGATGTCCCTTGGGGGACAGAATCACCTCCAGTTGAGAACCACTGCTCTAGCCCAATCTCAAGAAGTGTGTTTAAGTTAATAAAGCAGCGTAGATGTTGTGTGTGCACTGTGGTTAACCTCTTTAGTGCCCTCAGAGGTTTTCTCAGATACCCGTGAGCCAGACAGCTATCTGGAAGCCTTAGATCCATTGTATGGATGGGCTTCTGAGTTCAGAGAAGTTAATCGTAGTAATAATAACCACGGCTACACTTATTGAGTGTTTATTATGTGTTATGTGCATGGCTAAGTGCTTTGTATATTACATTGTCTCAATTAATACTTAACATTGACAGAGTTTGCAAACCAGTGGCCAGTAGGCCAAATCCAGCCCTCCAAAGTGTTGTGCTTGGCTCACATGGTATTGGCTCACATAATTTTTTTTTTTAATGTCAATTTCTTGCCAACATTTTAAGATTGGGTGAATTCATATAAAAATCTATTTCTAGCTTCTTTTATAAAAATTGAAAAATTTGGCAACAGGGGAGGCAATGGAGGCTCTAGGGCAGTAATTGACTGGCTTTTAGATGAGGCGTGTCTCCATTTCACCACAGTCCCCACCACGCTCTATTGTGACTCCAACCCTGAGCCTGTGTGTCCGCTGCCATTTGGCATCATGTTATTTTTGTTTTGCTCTGCCCAGCTTCCCTCACTGATATCATCTGCCTGGCTTCTTCCTTACACACACACTGTGTTGCATATGTTACTGTTCTCATTTTAAAGATGGGAAAACTGAGTCTCAACCAAAGGAAAGCTCTCATCCAAATTCACATAACAAATAAGTAGCAAAGCTGGGAGAAGAATCTGAGCCGTCCTACCTCTCCAGCATAGCCCTGCCTGGCATCACAGAGTAGCTGCTGGTAGAGTCCGCCTGCATCCTGGAATGCTCCAGCCCGATCTTCTGCATCTTAGGGTTTCCTTGGAGAACCAAATCTCAGTGTCCTTTTGCTCACCAGGAAACCCACATGTCACCAGGATGAGAAGAGTGTTCTCTGAGTGTAGCTCTCAAGCTGCGTTTTTCCTGCGTCTGTGCCACTCGTTGGTCTGTGTCCAAGGGCTGCTCACACACTCCTACGTAGCCGAGGGGCCAGCTGGTGTGTGTGCTTCTGCCTGAGACGAGGCCGCTTGCCTGCGGGGAGGATGTGATTGCTTTAGGAAATTAAGTGGGAGTGATTAATTAGGAAATGTACTGAGGACTCTGGAAAGAAATAGCAGAAAAGGAAAAAAAATTGGAACCTAAATACAGAATGCTTCTCGCCACATGGCTGAGGATACTGCGTTCAGTGGAACTGAAAGCATTTGTGCCTGTCGTTCCTGCTGCTGCTGCTTTGATACAGCCCCGTCCTATTAGGATGCTGGAGGGAACCATAACATCAGCTGGCCCTTTTCACCAAATGCCACACAAAGGCTCAGAAAGATCACCAAGAGAAGCTGGCAGCTTAGAAAGAACAGCAGGGCTTGGGCCTCAGAAAGACCTGAGTTTGAATTGCTGATGCATCGTTGCTAGATGTGTAATCCTGGGCAAACCTCAGCGTCTCGGGCTTCTCCCTGTGAAGTCAAGGCAGCGTTGACTATTGCCAAGGGTTGTTGCAAGGAATTAGTGAACAAAAGCGTGCCCAGTGACTGGTAATATGTAATGTGTGCCAGGCACTGTTCTAGCAGGTTGCCTGTGTTTTCTTAATTTTTACAATCATCCTATGAGGGTGGCGCCATTATTAGCTGATTTTATAGATGAAGAACAAAGGCACGGAAAGGGTACATTGTTTATTCAGTGTCCCATAGCTAGTAAGTGACCAAGCCAAGTTTCCGTTGCAGTCTGAGTCAATAATCCACGTTCCCAACCAGGAAGCATTCTGCTTCTTATGCGTATTATATAATGCATAGATAACATTATATAATCAATAAATTAAATAGGACATTTGTGCATGATACAATATATATATAAATTGTGTATTTATGTACAATTTATGTATATAGAATTTGTGTATATAAATTTGTGTATAAGATACATATGTATTTTATTTTTATTTTATATGATATTTATGTATATAAAATAATACATAAATAATTAATATATAGATTGTTTTATATTAGGTTGAACCCTATGGAATTGTCATTTTTGCTGGTAGAAAAGGTTGAATAGAGTTCATCCTAATATATGATATGTAAGTCACAGAAATTTCTCCTTCTGTCACCTTCTTCAGCAAGTTCCTAAATCTGAACCTCAGTTTCCTCCTCCATAAAATGGGGCTGACATCCTAACACGTGGTACTGCCATGCCATATCAGTCAGACAGTCCGAGGACAGCACCTAGCAAGGTGCTTAATAAATAGGATCCATTGTCATTATCTGGTCACGGCCATGGCTCCCCACATGTCTGCAGGGTCCTGCTCTGTAATACTCCTGCTTTCACCCCCAGTGGCTTAGCTTTTGGTTTGAGGTTCTCCAAGTGCAGTAAAACTTTTAAGTTACAGGTGAAGCATTGGGCCCAGGAACTGTTTTTTATTCCATGGGACTTTGATATTTTCAATATGCTTCAGTCTAATACAAGCTCCCTGTCAGGCCAAGCTGAATGCTGTTGCCTTCTACGCACATAAGAATTACAGTGCTGCCAGCATGAAATACCACCCTGCCCAGCCTCATAGCTCATTCCTTCTGTGCTTTCCCTCAGGTCCTCATGTGCAGCCCCCTGCTTTTCTTACTGAAATTTTTGGCTTGTCATTCAACCTTGTCTTTGGAAACTCTACCCAACTCCAGGCCCATCTGTGGGTTTTAATGAAAGTTCTTTCTGACCTCTTGGGGTGTGGGTTCTGGGTCTTTGCAGGAGAGCCATGTGGCGGTGGTCCTGCTCTCTCCCCAAACTTGTTTGCCAAAATGAGCTTGGAGAGATTCGTAGCCCAAGCGGAGAAGAAACAAGGCTGAGTTCTCGTCTCCAGTCCTGATTGTGCATCTGGATGGGTATTCTCGATCCTTGCATTCAGCTTGGAAGATCGTTAGGAGACTAGGTGATGAGTCTGTCCTCATCCTGGAGCCCCTTTTGCTTTCCCAGGGGTCTTGGGGATCAGAGGAAGTATCCGAAGGGGTGGGGGTTATTTGGGTCTGTACACTAATCCTGGAGCTTCATTACAGTGAGAGCTAACTTTTATTGAGACCTCATGTTGTGTCAGGCACTGTGCTAAAGGCTTCTTATCATTTCATTTAATCCTCACAAGAAAAGGGTTAGGTCCAAGTTGAGGCACAGAGAGGATAAATAGATTGCCATGGTCACTCACATGACAAAAAGGAGACCTGTACTTCAAGCCAGTCTGTTTGACCCATGACTTTGGTTTCTTAACCACCCCACCCTGTAGCTTATAGTCTTTTTACTTTGACGTACTACCAGGTGGGCTCCCTTGATTCTAAATCAGCAGGTTTTGCTGATTCCTAAGTGTGGAAACAAGTGCAGGAAGATGGTGCAGATGGTCCCTGAATGAAAGCCCTGAGATACTTGATCTCAGTTGCTGCCTGGGCCTCTTCTATGGGCCTGGGCTTCCTCGTGTGAGTTCCAGATCCTACCAACAGGAGAGTCAGGGAAGAGTTGTGCTGACATCTAGTCCAAGGGCATAATACAGTACTGTAAACAGGAGAGCCCATTCCTTCGTTCATTCACTCATTCATTCATTCGACAAAGCTGTACTCAGTGTACCCACGTGCCTCTGTGATGCTCTGGTGAACACGTCATTTCTCACCTCACCAATTTGCTCCTACTGAAAATAACCTCATCACACCCACTATGATGGCTATAATCAAGAAAACAAAACAAAAACCCCAAACTCAGAAAATAACAAGTGTTGGCGAGGATGGAGAGAAATTAAAATGCAGTGTAAAATGGTGCAGCCCCTCTGGAAAGCAGTATGGCGGTTCCTCAAAAAGTTGAACAGAGGATTACCACATATCCAGCCATGTCGCTCCTAAGTTTACACTCAAAAGAATTGAAAGCAAGGATTCAGACAGATATTTGTATGTCAGTGCTCGTAGCAGCATTATGCACAATAGCCAAAAGATGGAAACAACCCAAGTGTCCATCAATGAGTGAATAAACAAAATGTGGTATGTTCATACAATGAAATGTTAATCAGCCTTAAAAATGAATGGAGTTCTGATCCATGCTACAACAAGGGTGGACCTTGAAAACATTATGTTAAGTGAAATAAGCCAGACACAAAGGACAAATATTATGTAATTCCACTTATATGAAATATGCAGAATAGGTGAATTCGTAGAGGCAGAAAGTAAAGGAGAGGTTTCCAGGGGGTGAGGGGAGTGGGAGAGTCAGTGCTCAATGGGTACAGAGTTTCTGTTTGAGGTGATAAAGAAGTTTTGGCAATAGATAGTGCAGATGGTTGCACAACATTGTGAATGTACTTAATGCCACTGAACTGTACACCTAAAAATGGTCAAAATGACAAATTTTATGTATTTTTGTATATTTTACCACAATTTAATAAAAAAACAATCTCATTACAAGAGAAACAAAAAGTCTGCTTTGTAAAGGAGCAAAATCTTACAGAAATCCCTTTCTGATTCATCTCAGCACCCCGCCCTTATACCTAGCACAGGGCCTGGCATTTAGTAGATGCACATTTCTTTTGTCTCTTTCTTTCTTTCTTTCGGCGAGGAAGATTGGCCCTGAGCTAATGTCTGTTGCCAATCTTCCTCTTTTAACTGAGGAAGATTGTCCCCAAGCTAACATCTGTGCCCATCTTCCTCTGTTTTGTATGTGGGACACTGCCACAGCACGGCTTGATGAGCAGTGTGTAGGTCCATGCCCAGGATCTGAACCTATGAACCTGGGCTGCCAAAGCGGAGCATAAGAACTTAACTACTACACCACCGGGCCAGCCCCCTCACGTTTCTTTTTTTGCTGAACTGAACTGGGGACAGATTAATTCCATTTGTGGTTGAGAATGGCACTGAGGCTTTTGAGTGTACATTTTACTACCATGGCAACTGTGGAACACAAAGATGATAAATATGAAAATGCAGTAATATTTTTGGCAGGTGGGGTCAGCTGGAGGTAACATGGCCCATTGCAGGTAAATATAAGATTTGAGGGAGAGAGAGTTGTTAGTAATTGTTATAAAAACTCAGAGTCCCAACCAGGCTGTGTTGTCTTTGTTAGGGTTGAGAGCGTCCAGGTGGCTCTTTGGACCAGTTGAACCAAAGGAGTGAGAGGATGAAGTCCAAGGTGGTGCTGGACTCCAGGAATCTTTGTTAGAAGCTCTCAAGGGAAGATAGGGGGCCAACCACATTTCTCTCCATTTATTCACAATGCAGTTCGAATCCTCAGGAAGAGGCATTATGGGTCTACAGATCTCCTTGGCCGTTAGCAGAGACACAGCTGGTACCTGGGAGGAAGAATAAAGACCACCATTTGGCATTTAAGGAAACAGACCCAGGAGGAGGTGAAAGGGATTCATCTTGCTGTGTTGTTTCATGGGCCAGAATGCTTCTTTTCGAAGAAGAAAATGGTTTCTAAGAGCTGATGTGGATTTTGTCTTGCATTCACTTGTTCTCCCTCCCAATCCATTTTTGGATTGGGAAGAAAAGTCTTTGCCTCCCTTCCCCTCAAACTCCCCTCCCACCTCGACCAGTACACACACAGACGCACACACACATGTAATATACAGACTTAATCATTATTAGCAAGGGGGAAGCAGTCTCAGAATCCAAGAGCCTGATCTCCTGCAGGGTCCACCATCCTGCCCCCAGCCTACCTATGACTTTTCTCTTCCACACTCAGAGTTCTGAGCTACAACCCCTTCTGATGTGTTATGTAACATGGCAACACCGTGAAAGAGCCTGGCCCTCTGACACTGCTGCTGGATGAGCCCCGTTTCGAAAGGTCTCTAGGCAGCCTCTTGGGGAAGTCTGCGGGTGACTTCATGGTAGTAGAAAGACCATGGGGTTTGGAATTAGAGCTAAATTTAAATCCAGGCTTTGACACTTGATAGTTGTATAACTTTATGCATCACTAACCTTCAGTTTCTTCATCTGTAAAATGGGCACAATGATACCCATGGCCCAGGGTTCGTGTGTACAGCACCTATCCATGAGAAGCACCTGCACACAACCTGCAAGTAGGCAGCTGCCCAGTCCTCAGCAGCTGCTGCTCTTATGAAGAAACCAAACAGCCATTTTGTGCTATTTGGATCTGGTACTGGAGCATACTGATGCTGGTCTGCTTGAAAACTCCCAGCCAGCTGTGATTTACCAGAGGTCACGATAGCACCCAGCTGTGTGCCATGATACAAAGAGCTAACGATTAGAGATCACTCACTATATTTAAAGCACCAAGCTACCTGCTTTACGCACATTATCACGTTCAGTTCTCACAATAACTCTATGTTGTTGGTACTATTGTTATACCCATTTTTCAGAAGAGAAAATTGAGGCTTAATCAGGTTAAATGACTCACCCAGGACCACTCAGCTAGTAAGTACTTGAATCCAGGCAGTCTGACTCCAGTGCTTAGGTGCACAACCAACACCCTGGCTGCTGTGGGCAGGAAAGTCTTCCTGGGGTCACTTTGGAGGCTGAGCCAAGAAGATTCCAGTCTTGGGATCTGCCACGTGTTCTGACCACTCAGTCCTAGAAGCCCTTGTTCTATCTTGAACATCTCCCCATTTGCCCATTGGATGAAGTG
Source organism: Tapirus indicus (assembly GCA_031878705.1). Taxonomy (NCBI): domain Eukaryota; kingdom Metazoa; phylum Chordata; class Mammalia; order Perissodactyla; family Tapiridae; genus Tapirus; species Tapirus indicus. The sequence continues at coordinate 80,480,823 of CM062925.1, read as the reverse complement.
CCCATTCTTTGTTGCTTTTCCAGGCTTGCCAAATCCAGTCCCAATTAATCATGCATTAATTAGTTCACTCATTCTGTCAACATTTGCTGAGCAGCTGGAGATCATTTACTGAGCGCTTACTAGGCCCCAGGCACTGTCCTGGTGACTTTTACACATTGTCCTACGTACTCTTCATACTACTCCACATGGTAGACCTCATTACCACTTACTGCTTGTTACTACTTTACAGTTGACAAAATAAGGCCATAAGGAGGTTAAAGTAGTTGCTTAAGTTTCCAAAAATTATGTCAGAGCCAGGATTCAAATCCTTCAAGACTTTCATCAACCGTAGACGCAAGATGTCTTCCCCTTTCCAACTTCTGTAGCATGAATTAGTTTTCTGTTGGTTCCCAAACTTGAGCAGGCGTCAGAACCAGCTGGAGGGCTTGTTAAAACACAGACCGATGGGTCTCACCCCCTGAGGTTCTGATTCCCTAGGTTGGGATGAGGCCCAAAAATGGGCATTTCTAACAAGTTCCCAGGTGACACTGTTGCTGCTGGTGGGGAGACCCCACTTTAGGAACCACTGCTGTAGTCCAAGCTCCCTGAGGACAGGGATCCTGTGTTTGTTGTTCCTGTAACATTCCACAGTGCCAGGCACAAAGTAGTTGCTTGGGATCTATTTGTTATTTTGAATTGTTCAATTGCATATTCATTTCTCCCTTATATACCATGTTATGTTTTTATTTCTCAGTATACAAATTCTTAGGCTTTGCCATTTAGGGTTTAAGCTCCTGGGGGTTAGGAATTTCACCTTATACTTCTTAGCATCTTTTGCAGAGCCTTGCACACACTGGGTGTTGGGTAACTGTCAGCTGGTTGGTTGTTTGGTTGATTCAGAAACCGACCCCACTAAGACCCAAATTGCAAGCCAGTTGAACTCTGGGAGTATAGCTCTGGAGACAATCTCTAGATACCTAGAAGAGGGACTAATATATAGTTGGTGCTCAGTAGTGTTTGTTGAACGCGTATCATCAGTCTCTGTGGCTTTGTGGCCAACAGCCTGAGGGTCTACCTGCTATCTTGAGCCTGATTCTAACTTGCAAGCTCAGCCTCAAAGCATAGGTTGGTGAAGAGAATTTTCTAGGGCTTTTAGTCCACCTGTAATGATGATTCTCAACCCTTGCTGCATCTTGAAATCAGCTGAGGGGCTTTAAAATAATATTGATGCCTGATATCTATCCCCAGAGATTCTGATTTCGTTGGTCTGGAGTGTAGCCCAGGCAGCAAGACTTCTAAAGCTCCCTGGGTGATTCTAATCTGCAGACAAGGTTGGGAACCCTCATCTAGAGCATTTGACTGCATGATTTTCTCTTGTGCATTTACAGAGGGCTGTGCGTATATGCACATAGAGGTGAACATGTGTAGAGTAGCATGGGGCTCTGTGCTCCTTCAGTGGTGCAGAGTGAGCATCTCTGACTCTGGGATGAGGGTGCAGGGCCTGGAAGTCAAGTCTCGGGTAAAAACTTGGCAAAGCCAGAGGGTACTTGAGAGCAGCATGCCTGCCTGCCTCCCTCTCCAGTGGCTGCCTTTGGCCGACTGCTGGTTACCACGTTCCATGGTCGAGGTTGGCTCTGTTTCAAGGTTGAAGGCAGGAGGTGGTGGGCTGAATGCAGGTGATGTGACGACTGTTGCAAGGCCCTTTTGTTCACCTTCGATTCAGAAGGGGCCGTCCTCCCGGGGACTGAGGAGTGGGGCTTAGCATTTGGCACCGTGTGCACTGGTGCTGAGCTTATTCTTGGGTTTCTCAGTGGAAATGCACACGGCTACTTGAGACGCATGAGCTGGCTGAGAGCAATGGGAAAGGTCATGCCTGAGCCTCCACCCCACCAGGTTGCTTGACTCAGCACAATCCCTGTGTAATTAAGCATGACAAAAGAAAAAGGGGAACGGGTTAGTGCTTACTGGTGTGCACTCAGCCCAGCCCCGGGGGACCAGGGTGTTCAAAAGTCCCAGCTGTTCCCAATTTTGTTGGAGCCAAGATTTGGCTCACCTATGGCCATCTCCATCAATTTGTCCCTGGGCAGTTGGGGTGTGCTTTAGTGGACCTGCAGGATCAAGTCTCCCAGAGAGATGGTTGGGTGAGTAATTTTCATTCCCTTCCCTTCTCTTCTGTCTTCTCATGTGGCCTCAGAAGCTGTGTGCAAGAGACTGGATCACATCAGTGCATTCAAATGGCCTGCTATTGTTTAAGTAGTAGCATTGGGGAAGGTACTGTGCTGAGCACTGGAGCAAAGACTGGTGCATTAGACTTGGTTTCTTTCCTAGCAGAGCTTTTACACTAGGTAGGAAAGCATTTAGTCATTTTACAGTCTGGAATCAAATCCAATTACCTACTTGGGCCAGACAGGTAATGTAAATGGGTGAGTTGGGCTGCCTGTGAAGCCGTAGGGAGTGATGGGGGGTGATAGGGGCCATAAGTGAACTGGACCACATACCCAGCCAGAAGTCATTTTTTAAAAACCTTCTTTGCCAAGCAGACAAAACGGGGTCTGTACAATGGGACTCGATAGTAGGCAGCCAATATGACACCCACTTCTAGCCACTTTGGGTGGTGAGCACTCAGCTAAGGGGCCACAGGCTCCCTCATGGCTGTGTGAGGGTCTGGAAACTCAAAGCCCAGAATGGACTCATGATCCTGGAGATGTGCTCTCCTGGAGCCAGCTCCATCTGCAGTGGCTGCTTAAGGAGCCAACAGTGACTGAGCATCTGAGAAAGCTTCCAGAATGCAACTAGCCAAATCAGGAATTGATGTGGGCTGGGGGGTGAGGGTGGAGGAATCTGATGAGGCTACAAATGGGATAGGGAAGGAATTGTAGTCACTGTGCCCTCCAAGTATGACTTGAAGGCTCATCTCTCCCTGTCTGCCCCTTTAGGAATGACAGAAGCAAGGGACAGAGAGAAGGGACACAGTGAGGTTCTGAGCCTCCTCCAGCTCAGATACTACCCAGGCAGAGAATGTGGACATGGAGAGCTTGGTGGGCCTCTGCCCTGTTCCCACCCTGTTTCCTTTCACAGGCACTGTGCTCACTTGCCCATCACTGGACTGTGGGCCCAGATACCCCAGAGGGAGGCCCTGGAGGCTTTGCCTGTGGTCTCAGCCTCCTGAGCTCTACCCTGCGATACTAGGATCTGTGGCAAGGTTTCTGTAGATCAAGAGGCCTGTATCAGCCTCAAGGGTCCTTCCTTCAAGAGGCTGATGAAGAAACACAGACTTGGACTCATGGAATTAGAGTGACAAGTCCCTTTCTCTGGGGTTTGAAGCACTACATAGCTTCCAATGCTTTCTTGCTTTTAACTTGGTGCTATTTTTAGCATCCTTTTCCAGATATATGGGACTCTCCCACAGTTTGCTTTTTATTTATCCATCCATGTGCTTGTGTTTTCCATGGAGAGTGTGTTGCAGTGAAATGGTTCCTGCAAAGCCCTTTGCCTTCTTCCTGAAACAATTTACCCCCTTGCAGTGCCCCACGTCCCAACACCATGGCCCCAAGCCACGTCAGAGTGAACAAACCACAGTCTGAAAATTGCAGCCATTTGGAAGAGAGGAGTCTTTAATTTGGGCTTAAAATAGCCCACAGCCTGAGAGTTTGAGGGGCCAGGAGCAAGGTGTAATCGCAGGAATGGGTGTTGGAGGCCCACCCCAGGATGACCGAGCAGGGTCTGTGGGCTAGAAGAAAGGTCGGCGTGGAGGTTGGAAGTCTACACTAAAGTCCCCCACACCTCATTTGATGTTGTCTTCTTGGGTCTCTTTCATAACAGAAGAGTGAATGACGTGGCAATAAAAATCTACGGGACCTGCCTACTCCGTCTGGAATGAAATATCTGCTCCTTCTCTTTCCTCTAAACTCTGTGCAGGCATCATTGTAATATTAGCTATAAACAAGGCCACTGTGTTGCTGAACTCGAGGGTCATCATGCACAATCTGTGCTCCAGGCGTGCCATTCTCACTGTATGCTCTTGAACAATGCCCCCTGGAGTTGTGCAAGCAGCAGTACTGGTAATAATAAGAGCAAAGAGATATCGAGCACTTATGGGCTAGGCATTGTTTCATCCTCTTGACATATATGATCTTGCGTAATTCTCAGTCCAACCCAAGGAGGAGGACACTATGATTATCTCCATTTTATAGATAAGGAAGTGGAGGCTCAGAGAATTTGAGTAACTTCCCCAGATTCATGTCACTAGGTCAGTCTGCCAAGTGCAGAGTAAGCTTCAGGCTGACCCCAGTGCCCACAGTTAACCATTTTGCATCACCTTCCATGTTAATGTTGTTGTGATTTTTTATTCTTCTTGTTATTGTGATTACTGCTTGTCTTAGCTTAGGCAGCTATAACAAAATACCACAGACTGGGTGGCTTAAACAACAGACATTTATTTCAGAGTTCTGGAGGCTGGTAATCCAAGATGAGAGTGCCAGCACAGTGGAGTTCTGGTGAGAGATGTCTTCTGGCTCAGAGATGCCACGTTCTCTCTGTGTCCTCATATGGTGGAGAGAGAGCTCTGGTGTCTCTTCCTCTTCTTACAAGGGCGCTAATCCCATCATGGGGCTCCACCCTCATGACCTCATCTAAACCTAATCACCTCCCAAAGGCTCCACCTCCAAGTAACATTACGTTGGGGGTTAGGGCTTCAATGTGTGAATTTGGTGGGGGGGGGGGGGGCACGTATATTCAGCTATAACACTGCCATTTCCTTGTTTTTGACCCTACTGGACTATATAAGCTCCTAGATCAGAGGTCAGCAAACACTCCCTGTAAAGGACTGCACCATAAATATTTAGGCTCTGGAGACCATACAGTCTCAGTCGTAGCTACTCAGCTCTGCCCGTATAGTGTGAAGACAGCCATAGACAATCTGTGAACGGGTGAGTGTGGCTGTGTTCCAGGAAAACTATATTTGTGGATACTGAAATTTGAATTTCATATAATTTTTATGTATCATGAAATATTATTCTTTTGATTTTTTTCAACCATTTAAAAATTTAAAACATTCTTCACTTGTGAGCCGTACGAAAGCAGTCAGCAGGCTCAATTTGGCCTGTGGGCCGTTGTTTGTTGACCCCAGTCCCAGAGTGCAGGATTGAAGGGTTATGTGTTTATTTAATCCGTGCCTTCCCAGGATCTCTCTTAGTCCTGGAACTCAGTCTCCATCTGTCAATGCTGGCGGAATGGCTTACTCCATGGTAGGCTCTCTCAGGGATGCTGAATGACTCGGGGATACTGCTGACTTTCAGAGAATAAGTAAAAAGTTTCCCTTTTTCAAAGCAAGGGATGGAAATGCAGTCTTTGTCACAATGGTTGAGAAGAGGGCAGGAGCCTCCCTTCGTGGATGTTTGTAGGTGACTGAAGAGAGACTTTTTTTCTGTGTAAAGTGTACAGATTTATTCTTTGCGAATAGACCTATAGAACGTGATTTGTAATAGGAAACAGACTTCCTCTCTGAAGATAAATGGAATGTCCCCACTTCCCGAACTGAGAAGAGAATTGTTTCCTCTTTACAAAGGAAACAAATTGGATTCTCAAAGGAATAATCAGAGAAGTTTTTAAAATTGTCATAATAAGCAAGATATGGTTTCATGAATGATGAAAGGGAGGTTTGCTTTCCTTAGGTCTGGACATCAGACTATTGGAGAATCAGATGGGCCTTTTTCTCTCCCTGCCTAATTCCTGTCCCTTGGCATTTTATCAGTGCCACATGGGGGAGGGTGGCTCCCACCTGAACAGGGTTGGTGGGCCCATCCCAGTCCCACTGTTTCACTATAAAGACATTCTCTTCCTTTCCAGATAGTCATCTTCAGCATGCTACTGAAGTAGGTCCCCATTCCTCAGCCAAGCTTCCTGATAGCTGTAGTTCATTTTGGTCTGCGAGAGAGGGCATTACAGATGGGAGACTCTCCTGGGCAAAGGCCCGGTGCTTAGAAAGAGCCTGGTGGGTACGGGGGACCTGCCTGGATGGATGAGTTGTTTGAGCTACACTTCCAGATGGTGGGGGCACAAGGCTGAGGGCTCTTGGTGAAGGCAGAGAACCACGATGGGTTGAGGGACCAGTGCCATGCATCTGGACGAAAGTCAAATCAGTTGTGTTTTGGCCAAATGCTATTAAGCATGAATGCCAAGAGTTGGTATATGCGTGTAAGAGTGGCTATGAGGGGGAGGAATTGCCATCATTTGATCCAAAAGCCTTAACTCCCCAGTTCTTCACTGGGTCCTGGAGACAAGGAGGGGACACCCACACAGCCCTGCCTTCTCATTTCTCATAATAAAGTAGGCAGATTCGGTTCCTTCAATTCCCGGGGAGCTAGAGGAGCAAAGAGCAGGGAGCCCCAACAATGCAGCTCTGCCCTCCAAAATCGTTACCCTATGGATAATACTGAGAAGATGTGGGAACTGGGACAAGGTACTTAACCTCTCAGGACCTCAGTTTCCTGTGAAGTGGGGATAATAATAGTATCCATCTCATAGAATTGGTGTGAGGTCTCAAAGGAGGCGAACAGTGTCTGATGCATCATGAGGACTCAATACATGGCAAAACTTTTCTTCTTCTTCTTCTTCATTATTATACTTTCCTAGAAGTAATAATTTTCTACATTTGTACAACTCTTTTTTAATTGATAAAGCACTTTCTCTTACAGTGTTTCACTTGATCATCTCCAAAGCTCTCTGAGGTTCAGCAAGTGTTCTTAACCCGTTTTACAGATGGGGAGAGTGGCTTGCCCAAATCACAAAATTACTAAGTTAAGGAACTGCATTGGGAGCCCTGAGGCTGCAACTCCTGGTCTGATTGTCATTGACTCTGTGCCATTCTGCTTTCTCACAGGGGTGCAAGGCTGTGTCAGCCCCGTGGGTGATGCCCAGATGTGTAAGAAGTGTTCTCTGCTCTCAGGGAGCTTATAGTCCAGTTAAAATTTGAAAAGCTTTGGTCTAGAAGTGGAGAGTCCACACACAAGCTGAAGCCACTTTTGCTGTCTCCAGCAAGGGAAGGCAGGCCAGAAATTGATTAGCCAGAAGTCTTATATGGCGCCATCAGATGACACCCAGAATGTTCTTGTGCCGAATCTGCGAAGACCTGTCTCTGATTTCCTGTGTGTTACTCGGCAGATTCCCTCCATGTGTGAAATAAGCAATGAAGCCAGCTCTCTGGTGGATGGTATTAGCTCCAAGTTGCATCACAACCCCCCACCCCCCCCCTTCACAAAAGACCTTAACATTATTCTGTGATTACTTTGCATCATCCTTCCCAAATGTGCATCAAATTAAAGAGTTATTAGGGCATGGCAGGACATGTTTATGGGGAAGAATTTCCTTTAAAGTCACAGCTCAGCCTGAACTCACTTTATTAGTGTTTATACAAAGTATGTAGTCTGTTCCAATGCAATCCATGTTTATATTCCTGTAGCAATCATTGCATTCTTTGGGCTGCTCCTTCCTGTTTTCTTAAAGTGATTACTGCAACTATATTAAAAGTTAATAGTGTGTGTGCCCTATGGCTGTTTGGGCTTGGAGGTGTGCACCTTTCAGAGAATGACACTTAACCATGATGTGTCCTGCAAAGAGCATAAACTTTGAAGTGGTCTGTGGCCCAAGTAGACAAGAAGGGGGGCTCCTTAAGAACAAAGACATGGTAGGCAACCAGGCCCCCTGGTGAGCACTTCCTTTGTCACTCACCTCTGTTGTGGGCCTTTTGTTGTTCTAGCTGGGAACACCGACTGTGTTGATTTGCTCAGGACAGTCCCCACTTCTGTCTGTTTTCCTGGTATAATTATTATTGGTGTCCCTTTTGACTCACAAAAGCATTCAAGTTGGGATGATAAATTGTATGGTCCCTCTAGTTCTAACTGGTGCCCAGATTTACTGGTATAAATGAAACAGGGACATTGACTTTGGGTCTCAAGTCATCGTTAATGAAGGACGCATGTAACTCAGTTAAAATTGTGGATAAAAAGCTCGAGTCCAGACCATTCAGTCATTCAACAGATATTTATTTGTGCCTTTTACGTGCTAGGCGTTGTGGTGAACCTGAGGATGCAGACATAAGTAAGCTATGACCCTGACTCCTAAGAACTTGGAGTTTATTGATGTAGCTAAAATTTTGGGTATGTTATGAAAATTCTCTAATCAGATCATTTCGATTTGTCTTTCTCCCTTCAGGACAATGTATTTATTTCTTGCAAGTTGATTGGTAAGTTATTAGGCACTGATACCTGACTGCCTGGATATAAATGCCCATTTGGTACTTACCAGCTTGTGGTCATAGACAAGGGTCTTAATCTCCGTGTGCCCTCCTTTGTTCATTCATAAAATGGGACTGATGTTAGCACTGACCTCAGAGGCTGAATGTAAGGATTCCAAGAGGCACTGAGTGTGAGGAGCTTAGCGTAGTGCTTGGCGCATGGTAAACACCCAATACACATTGGCTCTTGCACACTGATTACTCATTCTGCAGATATTTGTTTAGACCCTGGTGTGGGCTGGCTGCAGCTTTTGTACCTCTGTTGACTAGAACTTAGGTGGCCTTCTTAAAAAATGCATAGTTTAAGGTAATGTGTGCTGATGGGGTTCAAAGCCTGTGAGAATTATTGTGGCAGATAATTCAGGGTCAGTGAGATTCTTACCCTGGGGGATCAACCAGTTTATTTTCTTCCTTTTAAAGATGGGGGAGGTAGCTTTTCCAAGGTCATGCTATGAGTGAGAAACAGAGTGTGGAGAAAGATCATGGATGCTTACGTTCTAGGCCTTTCTTTCCCACTATACCAAACTGCCATGTGTATCAGTCAGCACAGACAAGGCTATGCTGCAGGAACAAATAAACCCAGATGTATCAGTGGCAAAACATAATAAAATTGTATCGCTTCCTCATATCACAGTCCAGTGCAGTTGGTCTGGGTGATCGTGGGTGGCCTATGTTCCACATAGTCACTCAGGAACCCAAGCTCCTTCCATCTCGGGACACCACCATTTTGACACATAGCCTACACATGTCAAAGAAGACAAGAAAAGGGAAGAGAGTGAAATATTGTGCAAGATGTTTTATGGCCTCACCTGGAAATGGCGTATATCACCTCCATCCACATTCCTTTATTCAGAAATCAGTCTCGGGGGCCGCCCGGTGGCGCAGCGGTTTAGTCCGTGCTTGGCAACTCGGGGTTCGCGAGTTCGGATCCCGGGCGCCCGCCGACGCACTGCCTGCCAGCCATGCCGTGGCAGCGTCCCATATAAAGTGGAGGAAGATGGGCACAGATGTTAGCCCAGGGCCAGTCTTCCTCAGCAAAAAGGGGAGGATTGGCGACGGATGTTAGCTCAGGGCTGGTCTTCCCCACAAAAAAAAAAAAAAAAAAAAAAAAAAGAAATCAGTCTCATAGTCCCACCTAGATGCAAGAGGTCCCTGGAATTTTAATCTTGCTGTTTACCTAGGAGGAACAGAAAACAGTCTGGTGAACATGCAGCACTGTTCCTGCCATACCACGTGCCTGACATTTTTTGCCACATTTCCAAAGGCTGACACCAGACTCCTCTGATATTTCAGTTTCCTGATTCCCAGGGATTTGCAGAGCCATTTTTTCATACGCTCTCATATGCAGTGTGGGGAAGGGTTTGAGAACAGGCATCTGAGAAGAGTTTGGAAGGATTTGAGATTTCTGAGATGATAAAGTGGAGCATAAAGGGTGAACCTTTTGCATTGATAGTTATCACCTGGAGGTCGTTGCTCAGAAAGGAATATGTTAAGTTGTCACAGGAAGAATTTGGGAAGGATCCATTTTTTATATTTTATTTTCTGAGAGTAAGGACTGGGGTGTCCTGGGTTTGTTCCTAAGGGAGAGATCTCTCTGCTTTACTGAAGGGTGTGCCTGGGTGGACTAGGAAGATCTGGGGGAAAAGCTGTGGATTAGACCAGGTGCCCCTTCAAGGTTACTTAAGCACTGAGGTCCCACCAACCCCTTCTACATCATACTTGTGCTCATGTTTTGCATGAATAATAATGAGCAAATTGATGGTAATGGTTACTTATTGAGTACTTACTATGTGATCAGCCCTATGCTAGAATCACTTCATCATCTCATTTAATCCTCACAACATCCTAGGCAGTAGGTACTATTATTATACCCATTTTACAGATGAGGAAACTTCAGAAGCTTAGGGGTGGGTTAAGTGACTTACACAAAATCACTCCACTGTCTCATAAGATATGGGCCCAGGCTGTCTGATTCCAGGGCCTGCTTTCTTAAGCCTTATGCTCTGGAGCAGGGATCTCAAATTCAAGTGCCCGTAAGGACCAAGCAGGTGACATAAGTGAGGGAAACAGTTCAGGTGGACTGATGAATTGCAGAGAATGTGCCTTGTCCTAAATGGGCAGTTGCCTTTTAGCTCCAGTGTACGGTGGCCATGAAGGCCCAGTGTTATCAGCTCATCTGATTTTTTGGAGACAGCCCAGAATTCCAGATTTGCATGTAAAATGATCCCAAACTGGCAATAAATTTACAAATGTTAAAATCATACTGGGGACCAGACTAAACATGTCTGCAGGCCAGAACTGGCCCATGGGCTACCAGTTTGCAAGTTCTTTTGTGCCTCCAGCAAAGGCTAGCTATGCCCCATGTATGCCCTTTCCTGCTGGAGCACGAAGCTAAACAGAGCAAGACAGGGGCCAGCAGGGAGCCCTCCTGCTGCAAGGAGAGGAGGAGTGGAGACCCACGCTTGCCCCTCCTCCTTGCAGAGCCTCACCACCACCACACCCCACCATCCAGGTTGCCCCTCTGTTTGGCCTGTTCTCCCTGCAGGTGGCTGTCTGCACAGCACTGGCTGCAAACTTTTGCAGGTGTAAAATTATACATGTGAGCGTGTTGTCAAGACAGAAATTTAGCCCAGGGAGGCTTAGTTCCCAAACAACCGAGGTAGTGTGAAGCCAGTTTTTTAAGTCAAATTCAGTCATTGCTCTCTCGAATGTGTGCGTGTGTGTTTAAACTTATATGTGGTTATGTAACTGATGAGAATGAAGTGCAGAAGTCAGAGAATAATTGAATGATGTCTCGGTTGTGCAAGTCTGGAGAGGTGAAGCCTGGGGTGGGAGTACCGTGAGGGTGATCCTCAGGGAAACACGGCTGCCTGTGACCTGGTGGGACGATAATCTGACGGTCCTTGAACACATGCTGTTTTCTCTCTTCCATCAGGGAAGATGGATGGATGACATTAGGTCCTTTGGGCTGGGGAGAGGAAGCAAAGAAAGGAAGACACCCATTATGACTGGGCAGTCTGAGAGCTCCTAAGAACTGCCCTTGGGCTCATCAAAGGACATCATTTGGCTTGATTGCCAGAGTCTTGAATGGCTTTGCTCTGTTGATCACTTTAGCTGTGGAGAGAGTCCTATTTCAACTGGACCACTTTTTTCAACATTTTTTTAGGGGGGCGGGGGGGGCGCCTGAGTAATATGTATTTGCTGTGGAAAACGTTGACAATCTTAATAAGCAAAATGTAAAATGTTTTTTAAAAATGTTAAATTTTAACATTTTAACAAATGTTAAAAAAAAAAAAAAAAACTCTTTGCCCTAGCATCCAGAGAAAACTAGCGTACGCATCTCTGAGTGTCTCCAAGGGGCCTCACTTCATCCGAGGTGTCTGAGAGGAAGTGGAGGGAGTAAAATCTGTGGTCTTGGCTCCCATGGAGCTTCACACTCCTTTGGGAGACAAGGCAAACACACAGCAAACAGGCAGCAACACACGAGGTGGAAGGAAACGTGATGAAAGACCAAAGTGAATTGTGCAGAGGCTCCATGATGCAGAAGTTCAGAAGTTCAGAGAAGGGCGAGATCAGCGTAGGATGGAGAGGCTGGGAATGCGGCAGAGAGGAGGGGTGGGAGGCTGCACAAAGCCTGCAAAGAGAGTGTTTCAGTTTCCTGGGGCTGCCTTAACGAAGTGCTGCAAACTGGTGGCTTAAAGCAACAGAAATGCCTCTGTCACAGCTCTGTGGGAGGAGTCAGTAGGGCCACGCTTGCTCTGAAATCTGCAGGGGACAGTCCTTCCTTGCCTCTTCCTAGCTTCTGGTGGTGGCCGGCCATCCTTTGTGGTCCCTGGCTTGCAGCTGCATTACCCCAATCTCTGCCTCGGTCATCACATGGCTTTCGCCCTGTGTGTCTCCATCTCTTCATCTTATGAGGACTCCAGTCATACTGGATTAGGACCCACCCTAATGGTCTTATTGTAACTTGGTTACATCTGCAAAGACTCCATTTCCAAATAAGGTCACATTCACAGGTACCAGAGTTAGGATTCACCATATCTTTTGGAGGGACACCATTCAACCCATAACATAGTGGTAGAATCTGGATGGAGAAAGAGTGTTGAGGGCTGTTGAGACCAGCAAATAGCGGGAGCATATGTGTCGATGGAGTGCCTAGCACAGTTTCCGGATCTGGTAGGTGCTCAGGAAATGTCTGTGGACGGAAAGAAGTAAGAATTAAATGAGGCAAGCTGAGAACAGCCGTGAGACCCAACCGGCTGCAGCGCTGTCGTGCAGCAAAAGAAATTGGCACTCGGGGGAAATTAATCTGTTGTGGGGGCAGGATTCATGTCAAGCAGAGAGGCTGAGGGGAGTTAAATCAGTCATTTCTGTGCTTGATCCCTTCTGTGGTTCTGATTGCTGAAGGCATGAAGTCTGCCCGTGGATGCTCCACAGTCTTGGTGCCACCTGCCTCTGTAATCCCCTTTGGCGCTGTTCTGCTCCAGTCACCTGATCTCCTTGCTGTTGCTTAGACCTTCCAAGTGCTGTCTCTACGCAGGGCCTTTGCATTTCTGTTCCTCCACTTGGAGACCTCCCTTCAGCCTCTCTCCTCATTTGGCTTCTTCTTTTCCTTCAGGTCTCAGATCAAATAGCTCACCCTAAGAGAGGCCCCTCCTGACCACCAGAGCTAGCACCCCCGCTTCCTCCCATCCCCACCTTCATTCTCCTCACCTCACCCTGAAAAGACTTCTGAGTTATTTGTTGTAATCTGTAGTTCTGTTGTTTATTGTGCTTGCCTGTCTCCCACTGTGTTAGTTTGCTACTGCTGCATAAAAATCTTACCACAAACTTGGCAGCTTAAGAGAACTCCCATTTGTTACCTCACAGCTAGCTGGGGGACTCTGCTTCAAGGTCTCACAAAGCTGCAACTGAGGTACTGGTTGGGGCTGTGGTCTTATCTGAAGGCTCAACCAGAGACAGATTCACTTCCAAACTCTCGAGGTTGTTGGCAGAATTCAGTTCCCTTGCAGCCTGTTGGGGCCTCAGTCTCTTGCTGGTCATCCTCGGCTCCTCGTTGGTTGTCCGTGGAGGCTGCCCTCGCTTCCTTGCCTGATTGGCCTCCCTAACATGGTCACCTGCTTCATCACAGGTAGCAAGGGAAAGAGTCCCCTAGCAAGATGGGCGTTAGAGTCGTATCACAGTGACATCCTGTCACCTTTGCCAGATTCTGTTGGTGAGAAGCAAGTCAGTAGGTCCTGCCCGCACTCAAGGAGGGGTGATTACATAAGGGAGCTGACACCAGGAGGTGGGGATTATGTGGCCACCCTAGAATCTGTCTGCCACACTCATCGAGAGAATAAAAGTTCTCTGAAACGAACTCTTTTGTTGCTGTTCAACATTCTACCCCTAGCCACAAGCACAGTGCCAGGTCCAGAGTAGGTGTTTAATGAAGGGGTATTGTAGGAAGAAAAGAAGGATGGAAGGAAAGGAGAGAGAAGGAGAACGGAAGGAAAGAAGAGATGTCCTGCTTTCCCCTGCAACATGCTTTATCAGCCAAACAAATCTGCTTGCAGTTATCCTAAGGCAATGCCTCTGGACCTTTATACATGATTCTTTTACCTGGAATCCTTTTCCTCCCTCTCACTTATTCCCATGCCAACCAACCTGGCTTTGGCCAACTCATTCTTGAGGTCTCAGTTAAAATGTTACCTTTTCCTAGAAGCCTCTCCTGACCGTTAAAACATGATTACTCCTACTCCTTCCTCCGTGCTCTCCCACAAGCTTTTGTTTACACTTCAGCACAGTATAGAGCAGATGTCTGTAAACTGTAGCCCCAGGTCACATCCAGCCTTCAGCCTTTTTTGTAAATAAAGTTTTATTAGAGCACAACCATACCCATTCATTTGTGTATTGTTTATGGCTGCTTTCATGCTACGAAGCCGAGTTGAATAGTTGTGATAGAAAATATGGCTGGCAAAATCTAGATTATTTACTATTGGCCCTTTAAAGAAAAAGTTTGCCAAACTCTAATGTAAAGTGTTTATCACAGTCTATGGTAATCGACTATTTATTTTTTCCCCACTAAACTCTGAGTTGCTCAAGGGCAGAGACCGTGTGGGTCTCGTTTACAGCTGTATCCTAGCATAAGTGCTCCTGAAACTTAATGGTCAAAACATATTTGTTGAATGAATGAATGAATGATGTATCACTCAGAAACAGAAAACAGGTGGAAAAACTCAAATTAGGATTATTCAAGGAAGGTTGATTTACAAAGGGACTATTTCAGAGGTGGGGGTGTGATTCAGGGAACTAGGACTAGAAGCAACGGTCAACCTCCAAACCAGAAGAGATGAGAGGAGGCAAAGTGTTCTGGAACCAGGAAATGGTCAGTCGTGAAGAGGAGCCATGACCTTTGGTGGGGCTAACCTGGGTGACCTCTCAGGGAGGGAACCAGGAGAGTGAATACCTCTCCTCATTCTGCTCCCTCCCTCCCACCTCCTGCTCAACTCAAAGAGAAGCAGAAGGGCACTGAGCCAGCCCTGGAATATGGTCCATTCAGGTCAGCCTCCAGGGTGTAAAAAGGTGGAGAGCAAATAACTGAAACTGAGGCCAAAGCCCCATCTCCAGCTTCTTCTGTTTGGTTGGAACCTCTTCTTTGCTGGTGGTAAACAAGGGGTCAGGCTGGGCTACACGACATGTTAATTCTGGCCCCTCTAACTCCTTTCCTGAGTGGGATTCTCCAAATTGGGCTATGGGATCTTGAATGTGAGTGCATCACACCATCTGAAGGCTTATTCAGGAGCTTGCTGCCCTTGTCCTCAGACCTTCATTTTTCTGTGACTCCTGCCATGGCCCCTGCTGTCACTGTACCCCCACACCATGTTTCTTTCCCACCTGCTCCAGGAGGTCTTCTCCCCGAGTTCCTGCGCTTGCAGCTCTCTCAGGTCTGCCACTCTCCGTGGTATTGAGACCATATCTCTTAACACTGAATTTGGCATGTTCTTATGCTCTTCTCTAAGGATCTCATAAGTCTTAGTCTGTCTCCTCAGCTAGACTTCACGCTCCCTGAGGGCAAGGACCAAGCCATGCTTTTTAATCACGTTTGGTTCTGGGCCCCCAAAATATGAGACTTATAGATCTCAAAATTATCAGGACTTTGTAGGTCATGTAGTTCAGCCTGCTACCTATCACAAGTGCCTCCTGAGGCACCATGCCCAACAGGAGTTAACCACTAATCTCTGCTCGTGTACCCCTGTATAGGGAACTTCTATCTGTAAGGCAGCCCTTACAAATTCACCTTATGTTGAGACCTCATCTTCTTCCGTGAAACCCGGAAGCCAGCACTCTGGATACCCTTGTTGTATAGGGGGCAGATGATCTTCAAGTCTGATCTGATGGTATATTCTCTAACTCTATGTTTTACCATCACAGAGGAATAACGTTTTTGACCCAATCCTAATCTCCACCTCTGCATCCTCTCCCTACCAGTTGTTGGCTGTGGGTGAGAAGTGAACCACTTCAAATGCTCTTTAGAAAGTACTTCCTTATACAGTTTATCTCTTGAGCCTCAACATAATCCTGTAGAGCTGGTATTCTTGGTCATATTTTACAAAAGTCTAAACAACAACACTGACAACGGGGGCTCAGCAAACTTGAGTGACTTTCCCAAAGTCACCCAGCTAAGTGAGGAAGTGGGGACTCAAATCCACATCTTCTGGGTTTACAATTGAAGCCCTTTTCTCCACACCATGCTGTTTCACTGGGAGTTGTTTTTACTGCTCCCCATTCCCAGATGTGCCATGGCAAAAAGGAAATTTTGCAGGAATACCACAGAATGAATCAAAAAGAGAGTATGAATATACATGTGCCAAGATAGAGACAGTGGCCTGCCCTGGAGCATTTTTGTTTCATTTTTTTTCCAATGTTGTTCTGAATTCCTCTTCCTCCCCAACCCATCCAAGGTGTCGAACAGATGTGAAAATACCACAAAGCTGCAAGTCATAGCACTGGCTTATGATTCACTGATTGGGCTGGGGAAAAACAATGCAGGAGATTACCATGGCGGTGCCTGTTTATGGAGGCAACATGGTAGATGATGAGCAACATGGCAGAAACCAGACGTGGGCAAAAACAGCAAGAAAGCACTTCCCCCTGGAGTTTGCAAAGGGGCTCAGCACTCCTACTGGCCTAGACCTCACTGGGAGGCAGAATCGGAAATGTGCCATCTTGCTGGAGTGGGGAGCAGCGAAGCCACTAGGAGTCCCCCTTGCTTTCTTCAAGAACTAGGGATGGGAAGTTCTCTTCTGTTCTGTTCTATTTATTAAATTATTCATTTTTCTTTCAGTCAGCAGTTAACGTGATGCAGTAGAAAATACTTTAGTTATAGATGGGCCACGTGATGTGATAAAAAACATGGCCTCTGCGTTCAGAGAGCCCGAGTTCACATCCCAGCCTTTGCCACTTACCAGTCATGTGACCTCATGGCAAGTTGCTTTGTTGGTGAAATCTTCTAAGCTGGAGTGCGGGTGGGGGAGATTAAGCTTCAGTTTCCTCATGTGAAAAATGGGGTAATAATAGTACCTACCACATACGATTACTGTCTGGATAAGAGAGAATGAACATAAAGTTTTTAGCACAATGCCTAGTGCTTAGTTTGGGCCCAACAAATATCAGCTCTTATTAAGGTGATCTTCAGTATTTCTATCTGCTGAAGGAAGATAATAGTACCTATGTTTCAGAATTGTTGCAAAAAGAAGGAAAAAACAAAAGATGGAATGTTCCTGACTCAAAGATACTGCATTTGTCAATGTAGATTGCCATAACAAATAGTCCCAAAATTTCAGTGGCTCAAGAGTTAGTTCTTGAACATGTCTGAGTCTAACGTGGGTAAATGGGGAGACAGAGGAGGGAAGGTCTCTGTTCCATGCAGTCATTCAGGGACTCAGGCTCTTTGGATCTGCCATTTTTGGAGTCCTCCACTGGATCTGCTGAATCTAGCCCAAGATGTGGGAAGAGAAAGAGTGTGGAGGATTGGGCAGGAAGTTTTATGGATCAGGCCTGAAGGCAGCATATATTGCTTTTGCCCATGTAATAAGAGCTCAGTTACATGGTTGCAGCTGCCTGCAAGGGAAGCTGAGAAATGCAGTCTATCTGTGTGCACCAGACAGAGGGAGATGGTTTGATGGACAACTTGCCAGTCTCTGCCACAATGTTCAATGAATGGTACCCACTATTGTGATTGCTAACGTAACACCAGGGTGATTCCATGGTATCCTAAGCTCCACTTGGAGGGGTGGGCAACGCTAATTATGCAGTCTTGACTCCTCAGAGCCTGAGAGAAGGGCCAGTTCTCATCTCATCCCTAGAATGACGTGGATGCCTTTGGCCCCTGTGAGCCATCCTTGACCATGATGACAGTGCTGAGGGTCTCACGGGTGGCAGGCGAGCCTCAGAAAGGACATGCCATGAGAATCACATGAATGGAGTCCCATTGTTAATGGCAAATTAAATGTTTGGAAGGTGACTTGCTCTTCCCTTGTCTTCCCATCTCTCTATTGTTGCAAAACAAATCACTCCAAAACTTACTGGTTTCAGACACGGCGCTCATTTCGTATTCTCTCTCACAGTTTCTGTGGGCAGGAATTCAAGAGTGGTGCAGCTCGGTGACCTGGCTCGGAGTTTCTCATAAGTCATGGACAGATGACAGCTGGTGCTGGAATCTCAAAGGTGCACTCTGTGCCTGAGCCCTAGGCTGGAAAGGCACGCAGCCAGGGCTGGAACAGCTGGGGCTCCTCGGGCACCCCTGTCTGTCTGTCTGTCTCTCTCATCCCCTCACATCGTCTTGTAGGTGGAGGCTTTAGGTCTTCTGGTCTTCTCACATGGCAGCTCAGTTCGGGGATCCAATGCAGGTGCTCTGGGAGAGAGCCGGGCGGTCACATATTGCCTCTTCTAAACTAGCCTCAGAAGTTCTGAAGCATCACTTCTGCCACAGTTGTGTTTGTCCAAGCAGTCAGAAAGGCCTCCTCAGGTTCAAGGGAAAGGGGCGTAGGCGCTACCTCTTCATGGCAGGTGGTGTCAAAGAAACCATTTGCAGACGTGTTTTAAAACCATCCCACTTCCCCACCCCCCATCTAGATGCTGTAATTGCTTCCCCATCCAGGATCACCCATGTGGGAACACGCCTGCAGATGGTTGAGAACTCGTACTGGGCTGAGATGTACTGATTCCCTCAGAGGTCAAAGCTGAAGGCTGAGGAATGTGGCTAAAGGTCCAGAGGAACCTGGACTGGGAGGATGGGGGCCAGGGCTGGGTAGTGCAGCATCTTCTCAGTGTCGGTTTAGTTCATTCCCATTTTCAGCCAAGCGTGTTTGTAATCCAGGCTTTGTGCTTCTCACCATTCCAAGGTCTGCAAGTGGGAGAGGGTTACATAAAGCATGGAGGCTCAGAGAAATGAAGTAAATTACTCAAACTCACACAGCTGGGAGTGGGGGGAGGTGGGACAGAGATTTGACCCCACGTGCAGTCTGGCAGTGTGTGTGTGTTGGGTGGGGCAGGGGAAGATACCCTGGAGATAGGTGCCATAGAAATGCTGTGAGGGAGAGGCAGCATGAGGGGAATGCGTGGGGCACTGTCACTCCACTTATCAGCCACGAATGCACCTGTTTCTACCTTTAGGAAGATAGCACGCCAACAGAGTCTCTTGGAATCCAGGATTCATCTCTGGGCATAGAGTTTGGGGTGCAGTGGTCAACTGCTCTTGGTGCATTGAAATCTTCAGAGTGGAGGTGGGGTTGGGGGGGATGCAGTTGAACTAATTATAGTAACAATAGCTGCCGTGATTGAGTATTTGACGTGTGCTGGATGAGCACTGTGTATGCATCATCTCATAAAACCCTCAAAAAAACTCCTGAGGTTGAGACTGTCACCCTTATTTTGTAGATGGAGAAACTGAGCCTTAGAGGTGGAGTGAACTGCCCTCAGGTCACTCAGTAAGTGGCAGGGCAGGGATTCGAACTCAGGGCTGCCTGCTCCTGAAGCTTAGCCTCCCAAACACTCTGTAGCTGGAGCAACCCCACAGTTCCCACCCCTACCCCAGCTCCCAAGTTTGTAGCATTTCAGCAGCACACTTTGTGCCCCTTCACATAATAAATATTAATTGAAAATATTAGTGCCACAGCCACTACCGCAAGCTGCTGAGATGCCATGCTGGGTCCCAGTAATTAAACTCTTAGTTGCATTGTCATATTTGCAATTGTTCAGGTCCCCAGCTATCCATCCCAACTGAGATGGGAGGTGAGAGGAATGCTTGGGGTGATGATGAGCACGCACAGATTTCCATCTGTGTGCTGATGTCTGATCCTTGCATCAGCATTCCTTCTCTGTTTCCCTGTATAATTCTTGCTCTTCCTTTACCAGCACTCAACTTAGTCTGAGAAGTCTCAGTACTGCCTCTCTCCGTCAGAGGCTAGTTAACAAACAACTTTGACTGCTATTTTATTTTATTATTTTTTTTCCTTTTTTTTTTTTTTTTTTTTTGTGAGGAAGACCAGCCCTGAGCTAATGTCTGTTGCCAATCCTCCTCTTTTTGCTAAGGAAGACTGGCCCTGGGCTAACATCCGTGCCCATCTTCCTCCACTTTATATACCCCGGGCTGCCAAGCGTGAACTAAACCGCTGCGCCACCAGGCGGGCCCCTGACTGCTATTTTAAATAGTAAATAACTGTCTGAGGAGGGGAGGTGGGTCCCAGGTGAGGTTACTTAAGGACTCACTTGCTTGTATTTTAGTATTATTTCTCATATCAGGAGAAGAATCCCTCCTCAAACTTGATTTTTCCTCATGCAAAATGCTAGAATCTGAAAATTTTTTCCCTATTCTTTGTATGCAACTTTATAACTCACAGGTCTTTCTGAGGCAGGACTGCAGGGTGGCAACTTTAGGACCTGACTAGGACACCAAAGGGGCGTGAACATGTGGATGGGGATCCATCACTGGGAAATGGCCTCTTAGCGTCTAAACGTTCTGAAGGAAAGCAGAGCCAGTTTATAGATACCTGGTTGAAACTCCAACTCGGCCAAAATTCTGAAAAGTTTCTCATAAGGAAGACATGGTAAATAGGAATTAATTGTTTAGCATCCGTTATTAAAAATATTAACATACAAATTGTAACAAAGGACCATTCATGGTCCTTTTTTGTGTTTGTGTCCAGTCTTCATTAGATAATTTTACTGAATACAATATCTATATAGTTGTTCACAGGTTTGTTCTTGACTCTGGTTTTCCCTAATGCTGGTTTTCTATCCCCATGGTGTCCCCTTCTCCCCAACACCAGTGTTACCATATCACTTTCAGTTCTTCCATGGCAAATTCTTCTCTTTGGGGCCATTTTCAGGAGCTTAAGCCTACAAGTTGAGGCAAGAGTAATCCATGTAGCTGCTTTAGCTAATGTATGAGATTAGCAAAGCTACATCCACTCTGTGCCAGGTGCATATTCTACCACATTGGACTATGGAGTTAAATGAGGTGTGGTCTTTGCCCTCAGGGTGTTTGCAAACTAGCTGGAAAATAGACAGATACCTAGTTAGGTACCAGAATCAGTCAAGATTCTTTGTGTTTCAAGTAACAGAAATTCAACTCAAACTGGTTTAAGCCAAAATATATGGGAGATGGGATAGACTGGCTCATATAATCTTCAAATACAGAGATATCTGGCTTCAGGCATGGGTGGATCCAGATACTGATAGGACAGCACCGGGAATCAGTCTTTTTTCAACTCCTGGCTCTGGAAAGCTCTCTCTTCGTGGTGGCAAGATGGCTTCTGGCAATGCTGAACAGTTTAGTAACCCCAGTTGAGAGAGAAAGCTACTGGGAATTTGAGTCGTGTATGCATCCCTGAAACAATTACTGTGGTCAGAGGAAGTGAAGATGCTTACAAGCCTGGCTTGGATCAGGTGCCCATCCCTGGAGCTGGGAAGAGGGGTCAACCCCACTTCCGTTACATGATCTGAGAGTTGGGGGAGGGGAGCTTCCAAAGAAAAATGTGTTACCTGGTGAAGGGGCAGCAGAAGCCAGGCGGCTGAATATAACAGGGCTCCACGCCATACATAATGGATAACTTATTCCCTACAGTATTC
Organism: Tapirus indicus; assembly: GCA_031878705.1. NCBI lineage: Eukaryota > Metazoa > Chordata > Mammalia > Perissodactyla > Tapiridae > Tapirus > Tapirus indicus. The sequence goes on along the minus strand of CM062925.1, from coordinate 80,459,438 downwards.
TTGAGGTTACTTGGGCATGCTCAGGGGGTATCCTTAATCATATCATTAATCCCCTGCAGGGACAAGCAACATCCCTGCAGTCCAAGCCAGTTCTGGGTTGAATGGACCACAAGCATAACCTGCAAAAATCTGACCCAGATTTGCTCTTCTTTGCAGTGACCTGGACAGAAATAATATCACCAGGATCACCAAGATGGACTTCGCTGGACTCAAGAACCTCCGGGTCTTGTAAGTAGCACATGAGTCTCCAACATTTTCATCTTCAGCTCTTCAGCCTTGTGAAAATGTTCCACTGCACTGACATCACACCCCCAAGCACTGGGCAACAGGAACTCACCGTTCTGCAGCAGAAAGCTCTCTATTAGTGTACCCAGGTTTTCACAGGTACCTCATTCTGTGTCTCAATGCTGCTGGCTGGGCTAGACTGATGGAAGAAGTCAGTTCCAGTGACAGGGAAAACAGAAGGCTCTACACGAATAAATCAACATGCCCAGCTTCTAGGATGACAGCAATGTCAGGTTGACTAACCATGCTTCCCTTCCGTAGAGATTATAATTTCTTCTCCAGCCTGTGCATTGAAAGAGCAATCAGGACACAAGTTATTTATCTTGTTGGTTGATGGAGAGAAGAGGAGGAGGGAGGGAGAGAGTCAGACAGGGTCAGAGCCCTTGCCGAACACCCACAGCTGTGCAGACAGGTAGCCAAATTTGAGATGGACATTGGTGGTATGGGGTGGTGGGGCAAGGAATATCAGGTTTCATTGTTAAATGTTGAACGACTATCCCAAAGTCTGTGAGTGGTAAGAAGCTTCGCAAGTGCTGTCCATTGATAAGTCTCAGACATCCAGAGGTACAAGAGAGGAGCAATTGGACCCTCTTTCCTTCCTTACCCAGAAGTTGATTTTGACCCATAAGTGTGACCCCAGACCTAGAGCACCATCTGGGCAATTTGGTCACTGCCTTGGTGTTTGTTTAGTTGTGGAATCTTGGCTGGCAAATCTTTACTAGAAGTAGTAGCTAAAGTCTTGATATCTGAAGCCACCTCCTTCTTTTTACTAGTAGCCCTTTATAATGCCTTGAATTTTGTTCTAGGGACAGGAAGTACCAGATTCTGGTCCTGACTCAGAATTAACTGCCCATGTGACCCTGGGCAAATCACTATGCCTCTTTGGGCCTCAGTTTTCTCATCTGTAAAATTGGGAATGAATAGTGTATTAGTTTGATAGGGCTACCGTACCAAGTACCACAAACTGGGTGGCTGAAGCAAGAGAAATTTATTGTCTCTTAGTTCTGGAGGCCAGCAGTCCAAAATCAAGGAGTTGGCAGGGTTGATTCCATTTGAGGGCTGTGAGGGAAAGGTCTGGTCTAGGCCTCTCTTCTAGCTTCTGGTAGCCTCGAGAATTCCTTGGCTTTTAGATGGTTGTCTTGTCCCTGGGCCTCTTCACATTGCCTTCACTTTATGCATGTCTCTGTGTCCAAATTTCCCCTTTTTTGTAAGGACATCAATCATATTGTGTTAGGGCCCAACTTAATGATCTCGTTTTAACTCAGTTACCTCAGTAAAGACCCTATCTCCAAATAAGGTCGCATTCGGATGGATGGGAGGTTTAGGACATCAACATATGAATTAGTAGGGGGATACAATTCAACCCATAACAAATAGTTAGAAGTCCTTCATTGCATCTCTCATTGTTGCACATATAATATTTCATGGTTATAACAGTTTCATGAACAGTCTGTTTATTCTCACTGCAAATTGTGGAGTATTACTGTATAACATTGTTTTTCTGATTGAGAGTAGGCAGTGGAATGATGATGATGGTAACCAAGCTATGTACAGTACCTTCCACAGACCAAGCTCTATATTACATAGTGATAACATAGAGGTGGGCATTATTATTAACCTCCATCTGTGCAGAGGAAACAGAGGCCCAGGTAGGTTAAGTGGTCCCAATTCCACATAGCAGGTAACTGAAGGAGGAGGAGTCAGAACCCAGAATATGTGCTTTCTAACCTCCATGCAGCACTGCTGTTCATTTGCATTACAGAAAGCTTAGAAAACCAAGGTGATAGTCTGCCCATTTTGTAAATGCAGCACTGATGTGCAAATGGCTTACCCAAGTTTCCCTGACCACCAGTCTGTGAGGACACTGGGATCTGAATGCTGGGCCTCCAGCTGGTAGATGCTCTCCCTCCACCTGTTCTCCGGTCTTTGTCCTGCACACTCTCCTCTCTCCATCCTTGGAGGGAAGATCCCACTCTCTGCCAAGTCTTTCTTTTGCCATAAGCACTCATGTGTCTGTCAAATGACTGGCAGCCCTGACAAGGTGTGTATGGATCAGAATTGAGATGAGAGTGGGGGAATTCTGTGGCTTAGTTTTAGGGTGATTTTTATTGAAGAGATATAGGCAGTAAACTCCTGATTCCAGGTCATTTGCCAGTTTAAATAACAGACATTTAGCTTCTCTATTTTTTTCTACTTCTTCCCCCTGCATCTGTGAGAGATTTTCTTTCATACAAGTCAGAAATTTCACCTAATGCTTCATTTTCTAACAAAGTCAAAAATAATCCTCTGATTGTCTTACCATTGCATCAGAAAGACTAATAAAAATTCCAATTTCCATATCTTCTCTCTGCAAATAGAAAGTTTAAAATAATCACAAAAGATTGTATTAATATCCTCTGGATGGTCTACAACATTCCTTTGACTACAGTTTATCTTTTCAGTTAATTGGTACATTCTTCTTATTTTGATAAGCAATGCCAAAACCCTCCCCCTTCCTCCACTGTATAGACTCTGTTAATATACTGTGTTTCATTATCTTCCTTATCAACCAAAGACAATCCCATTCAAATGGCCCTTTATTACTGTGAAAGAATCTGCTAGATGGGATAGCCAAAATGCTTTCTAGCTAATACCAATAAAATATCCAGACATTTAAACCATATTTTCCCTCAATCTATTCTTTTTAGCTGAGTAACCTAGACAACTATCTTTTTTGAAAAGCTTTCATCACACCTTGGCACATTCCTCATGTGTTTCTTATTTACGATTTCTAGTGAAGCCAGAGAAAGACTCAATAGTCTTGAATAATTCGAGCTTGCCACCCATTTCCATGCAGAACTGTTAATACGGTGCAGGTGAATAGGCAGAAGCAGATAAAATGGAGATTGGGAATTTAGGATTCACCCAAAGGCAATTTTGCCCAAATAAATTGCGTTCAAGGAAAGATATAAGAATTGCCTATAATAATTCTTTCTTCCACAAGGTGGGAGTAGGAAAAGGTCTCTTCTCGTGGTATCAATTATCTTCCCTTTCTTGGTAGTCTGTTGCAAGAACTCTGCTGTGCCCACAATATGCGAACAGCTTTATCCCAAATGGGGTTAATAAAAGAGTTAAACTCTACCCAAGCCGTCATCACATGGGGGTGATTTCCGATTCTGATCCAGTGTTAAAACCGAAAAAAAACAATGCCAAAAGAGCTGAAAATGAACACAGTCTGTGTCCCTCTAACTCAGAACAGACTCAAGCCGTGGACAGCCCTTCTGGGCATCCAGCCTTTCTTGGCTCCTCTGGCCTCCTGCATCTGGTCAGTAAGATGAGTGATAGCAATGGCTTTAGCACAAGCTCCTGAATTGCATCTCAGCCTAGAAGTCTGGATGGGAAGTTCACAGCTCATTCATCCACTGATTCATTTATTCATCAAATATTGATTATTTTTTGAGCCTTTAAATGCCAGGTACTAGGCTGGACTCTAATACATCTAGGCAGTAGATGTAGAAGGGGCTCTAGGTACCTTATCAGTCAGGATCCCAGCAGGAAAGAAATGACACTCACACAGGACAAATGAGGAAAGCTAAATAAGGAATTATTGGCAAAGGTGTGGGCAAGGTTAAAAGAAACTAAGAAGGGATGGTGCAATTCCCTGGAGCTAGCAACAACAGGCCTCTGGGCCTCAAGGAGCAGTGGGAAGAAGTGGTTACCCCAGCCTCGCAAAGGTAGGGACTGCCTGCAGGACCTGTGTCTTAGGTAGAGGGATGCAGTCAACATAAAGTGACTTGTCAGGGAGGAAGCCCCCAACCTCACCATTCCCCTTCTACCCTCTGATCTCCTGCTGGTGACTCCCACTGACTGAACCCAACAGGAGGCCAGAATCAAAGAAGCTGCCAGTGAAGCTGAAACAGTTAGCCTTCCAGGGGCCTGAGCAAAGTGGAAAAGGGGTGGATGTCTAATACAGATGTTTTTGCATTTCTTCTACTCCCCTTTTCTGAAAGAAGCTAGTGGTGTTAGATTAATTAGTACAGAACTGAGAGATTCATCATAGGAGATTAGAGTTTGACTCCTTCAGAAATCCAGAGGGGATGTGACACTCAGGCACCCGAGGGTTGTTCCTTGTTATAATTAGGAAGTAATGACAAGAAGCTCAGTGATGGATTGATTGATAGTAAAAACCCAGCTGAACCAACCACCCCTCACTAGTATTGAACCGGTTCCGTGTTTAGCAAGATGTGCTTGTGTGAGTCTATTAGCATTCCAAGGCCCTCCCTACCATATGGTGGGATGGAAAAGGAAGAGAAAGGAAGGAAAAGAACATTTATTGAGCCTCTAATTGTACTCCAGATCCTGGGCTAGATAATTTACATACTTTATTGAATTTTTATTCTCACAAGAAATCATGAGATGTATTTTTTTTTTTTTTTTTTATTTTACAAATGATGAAGCTAAGTCTCAGAGAGGTGGACTGGATAGCCCAACATCACACCATCAGCTAGTAAGCAAGTAGGAAAAGGATTCTAAACTGAATCTGGCTGGGAATTAGAGAGTCCACCCTAGCTAACTGTGCAACTTTATGCAAATAATTTCTCCTTGGATAAGGCTCTTCGCCTCTCTGCTCCGTGGTGTCCGTATATGGTAAGTGAGGAGCCTATAAGAGGGCAGCCTACAGCACCCAGAAGTAACATAAATGTGTGAATCAGAGTGGATGAGGACTGTGACAAACTGGGAACCCATGCATACTGCTTGGCCCATACTCAGTTTTGGCCAATGGTTGATATTTGGAAATGGGAGAGCTGATTTTCCAAAAGGAGTTCTTTTGTGGGGTGTATGTGTAATATCCTGATTTTTAATTGTTTGCAACAAATTCATAAAATGGTAAAATATCGTTGAACCCAAACAAAATACCCCATCGCTCTGATAGTCTAAGCCAGAAACTTCATGTGTCCTAGACTAGCCTTTTCCTTGATACAAAACCAGTATGTGCTGTGTCCCAAAGTCTTCTTTAGTTTTTCATCCATTCAATAAACCTGTATTAAGTGGCTCCTTGTGCTAGGCAACTGTGTTAGGGCTGGGAGTATGATGGTGAACAGAAGTCGTTACTCTCTTGGTCCTTAGGCATAGTGAGGAAGATGGACCTGAAAATCAACACAAGGGCCCGAGTGTTTAGCCTAAGAAGTGTGGGGGTTATGGAACATTTCAGAGGTGGAGGGCCGACTGGTGGAAGGAATCATTTTGAAATGAAGGCCAAGGTTCCTCAAGGCTACTCTTCCTTCCTTCTGTTTTTCCTTCACGTGCTTCGGGGCACCCCTCCTGCCTAATCCAGAGGAACCACAGCCCTTCCTAAACTCCACCTTCCAAAGAAACATCCTTCAATCATAATTGCATCCCCCTAAGTCCCGTTCAGGCACGGGGTCAGGCCGCGTGGAAACTATGCAACTCCATTGCTTCCCTCCCCGACTGTTCAGCTAATCCATTTTAAGCTGCCATTTTTTTTTTAAGTTAGGGAAACAAATGTTTCATTGTATGCTCGGTTCTTAGGATATGCCACATGCATGAATCAAACCTTTAATCACCTGCTTGGAGGACTGTGGAGGTCAGCAGAGCCCTTGGCTGGGGAGACGTAGCCTTTGTGACCATCACTCTTATGTTGGGAACAGTCAGGCCCTGAGCAAGGGAGTTCCTGCCACCAGACTGCTTTCTTCGCCACAGGCAGTTGTCTAACAATAGCTTCACCCTTTCTACTAGGTGACCCAGAGACAGAGTGAGCAGAGAAGGCCCCTTTCAATGAAGTATTTTGGAATTCTTGGAGGAGGGAGCTCTGAAGGAAGAGATGCAGAATATATGTGTGGTTTTTATAAGAAGCAGCTTTTCCCTCTTCCTATTCTGTGCAACATCCTGCAGTGCTTGGGGGGACATTTGCTGAGAACATTCTTAAAATAGAGGCATGGAAACCAATCTGTCAGGTAGAAGTGTGCAGGCGGCAAAACCCTGGTTACCGTGACACCAAGCTGGGGTGTGAGTTATCTTGTCCCACTGGACTGATCCCAGCTGGGGCAGCCCTGAGGGTCAAGAGAGGGGCTGAGTGACCATGCCTGCATGGCCTGAAGCCTGGCATGAGGATCCCTGAGCCCCACTTGTCCTTGACCATTGCTGCCTCTGTGGTTCTAGGCATCTGGAAGACAACCAGGTCAGTGTCATCGAGAGAGGCGCCTTCCAGGATCTGAAGCAGCTGGAGCGATTGTAAGTACAGTACAACCTCCTTTCTTGAAAAGTCTTTTTTTGTTTGTTTGTTTGTAAATCGGCTTCATTGTGACCTTGCTAAAAAAAATGTCTCCAATGTTTAATAAAATGTTTGCTATTACATTTAAAGCACATTAAATGCATGTTAAAAAGACACTGAGATCCACACAAACATTTTTTCTTTAAAAGATGCTAGAATTGGCATCTGGGGTTTCTTTTGTTTTCCCCAGTCTTGAGCTCTCTGTTGTATCTGTGCATGGGGCTGGTTCTCGCCCGAGCCTCAGCCTTCCCTTTTGCAGAGAAAGGAAGCCTGCAGTTAGTTATCCCTGTCATGGAAAGCAGCGTCAGATACTCCCTACTCCTCTGCTCAGGGAGCAGGCTCCCTCCTCAGGCCCTCTCCTTCCTGTGGCACCTCTGCCCCAATCTCCTGGGAAAGGAAGGACAGGCAAGTGGGCGGAGGCTTCTGCGTGCCTGTATCTCCTCTGAGTGAGCATCAGCCTGTGTCAGGAAGCCCACACGTTTCCACGAGAATGCACTGCCAGTGGTTTAAAAATAGGCCGCTGTTCTGACTCTATCAGAGGGAGAGAGGAAAAGAGGTGGGGGTGGGGCGTGGATGGAGCCTCCATTTGTTTTGTTGATTAATGCTTTGGCAGAAAACTCTTGGGTGCCTTTGATGAAGGGGGCTGGTTAAGCGGGCAGCTTCACCGAATTTCCTCGGTTAATCACATCTGGCAGCTCATAACATCTGGATATTTGCTTTCTGCCCTCTTAGTGGCGATTGTCCCCAAGAGCACTTAGTCATGCTGGTGGGTGTGGGTGGCTCTTTTCCACACTTCCCTCCACATCCTGGTTGACCTGACATTTCAGCCTCCTTCTCCTGCAGTCTGGGGACGGGGCTGCAATAGCTCACTGCTCCACCAGCTCATCTAGAAGGATCGTTCCATATTTACAAATCTTGTTGCCAAATCTCATCTACAGAGATGGGCTTGGGTAAGGTGGAGGGCCTGCCACCAACTTGTTAGCCTTGTGATCTGCCATCTTTTCCCTTGAGTCATTCCATCTGGGGTGACGTGGGAATGGTAAGGGGTATCACCTAGCAAAATCCTTTACTCCCCATTCTGTTGTGTGAACTGTCTCATTTATTGCTCTTCTTCTGGGTCAAAGGTCAGAGTATGTTCTACTGTTGTTGGTTTGAAAATATGACAATTATTTCTTATAAGGGAAAATAGTTATAAAATTAATGTTGTCTCTGCTTACACTTTTTTTTCCCCTATGGTTGACATTTAATTTTTTTTTTTTTACCATTTTTTTAATTGATATCTTAATACTTTATAACACTGTGGGATTTTAGTTGTACATTTTTGTTTGTCCGTCACCTTGTGGATGTAACCCTTCACCCCTTGTGCCCCCCCACCCCCCTTCCCCTTGGTAACCACCAATCAGTTCTCTCTGTCCGTGTGTTCACTTATATTCCATATATGAGTGAGTTCATGCAGTGTCTGTCCTTCTCTCTCTGGCTTATTTCACTTAACATAATACCCTCTAGGTCCTTCCATGTTGTTGCAAATGGGACAATTGTGTCTTTTCTTATGGCTGAGTAGTATTCCATTGTATGTATATACCACATCTTCTTTAACCAATCATCAGTCGAGGGACACTTGGGTTGCTTCCACTTCTTGGCTATAGTGAATAATGCTGCAATGAACATAGGGGTGCATACGCCTCTTGTGATGGTTGATTTCACGTCCATTGGGTAGATGCCCAAGAGTGGGATTGCTGGATCATACGGTATTTCTATTTTTAATTTTTTGAGGACTCTCCATACTGTTTTCCATAGAGGCTGCACCAGTTTGCATTCCCACCAGCAGTGAATGAGGGTCCCCGTTTCTCCACAACCTCTCCAGCATTTGTTGTTATTTGTCTTTGTGATTATAGCCATTCTAACCGGTGTAAGGTGATATCTCAGTGTAGTTTTGATTTGCATTTCCCTGATGATTAGTGATGTTGAACATCTTTTCATGTGTCTATTGGCCATCTGGATCTCTTCCTTGGAAAAATGTCTGTTCATATCCTCTGCCCATTTTTTGATCGGGTTGTTTGTTTTTTTGTTGCTCAGTTGTATGAGATCTTTGTATATTACTGAGATTAATCCCTTGTCGGACAAACGATTTGCAAATATTTTCTCCCAGCTGGTGGGTTGTTTATTCATTTTGATCCTGGTTTCATTTGCCTTGTAGAAGCTCTTTAGTCTGATGAGGTCCCACTTGTTTATTTTTTCTTTTGTTTCCCTTGTCTGGGTAGACATGGAATCTGAAAGGATCCCTTTATGTCCAATCCCAATTAGTGTACTGCCTATATTTTCTTCCAGGAGTTTTATAGTTTCAGGTCTCACTTTCAGGTCTTTGATCCATTTTGAATTGATTTTTGTATATGGCGATAGGAGATGGTCTACTTTCATTCTTTTGCATGTGGCTGTCCAATTTTCCCAGCACCATTTATTGAAGAGACTTCCCTCTCTCCATTGTATGTTCTTTGCTCCTTTGTCGAGGATTAGCTGTCCATAGGTGTGTGGTTTTATTTCTGGGCTTTCAATTCTGTTCCATTGATCTGTGTGTCTATTCTTGTACCAGTACCATGCTGTTTTTTTTTTTTTTTTTTTTTTGTGGGGAAGACCAGCCCTGAGCTAACATCCGTCGCCAATCTTCCCCTTTTTGCTGAGGAAGACTGGCCCTGGGCTAACATCGTGCCCATCTTCCTCCACTTTATATGGGACGCCGCCACGGCATGGCTGACAGGCAGATGTGTCGGCGGGCGCCCGGGATCCGAACCGGCGAACCCCGGGCTGCCAAGCACGGACTAAACCGCTGCGCCACCGGGCCGGCCCCCCCAGTACCATGCTGTTTTGATTACTGTAGCTTTATAGTATATTTTGAAATCAGGGATTGTGATGCCTCCAGCTTTGTTCTTTTTTTTCAGAATTGCTTTAGCTGTTCGGGCTCTTTTGTTGCCCCATATGAATTTCAGTAGTTTTTGTTCTATTACTGTGAAGGATGACATTGGGATTCTGATTGGGATTGCATTGAATCTGTAGATTGCTTTAGGTAGAATGGACATTTTAACTATATTTATTCTTCCAATCCATGTGCATGGAATATTTTTCCATTTCTTTATGTCCTCCTCGATTTCTTTCAATAGTGTCTTATAGTTTTCATTGTATAGGTCTTTGACCTCCTTGGTTAAATTTATTCCCAGATATTTTATTCTCTTTGTTGCAATTGTAAATGGGATTGTCTTTTTGAGTTCTCTTTCTGTTGTTTCATCGTTAGTGTATAGAAATGCAATTGATTTTTGTAAGTTGATTTTATACCCTGCCACTTTACTGTAGTTGTTGATTATTTCTAGTAGTTTTCCAATGGAATTTTTTGGGTTTTCTATGTATAAGATCATGTCGTCTGCAAATAGTGAGAGTTTCACTTCTTCATTGCCTATTTGGAGTCCTTTTATTCCTTTTTCTTGCCTAATTGCTCTGGCCAGAACTTCCAGTACTATGTTGAATAAGAGCGGTGAGAGTGGGCACCCTTGTCTTGTTCCTGTCCTCAAAGGAATGGCTTTCAGTTTTTCCCCGTTGAGTAGGATGTTTGCTGTAGGTTTGTCATATAGGGCCCTTATTATGTTGAGGTACTTTCCTTCTATACCCATTTTGTTGAGAGTTTTTATCATAAATGGATGCTGGATCTTGTCGAATGCCTTCTCTGCATCGATTGAGATGATCATGTGGTTTTTATTCTTCATTTTGTTAATGTGGTGTATCACGTTGATGGATTTGCAGATGTTGAACCATTCCTGTGTCCCTGGTATAAATCCCACTTGATCGTGGTGTATGATCTTTTTGATGTATTGCTGTATTCGGTTTGCCAATATTTTGTTGAGGATTTTTGCATCTATGTTCATCAGTGATATTGGCCTGTAGTTTTCCTTCTTTGTATTGTCCTTGTCTGGCTTTGGTATCAGGATGATGTCGGCCTCATAGAATGTGTTGGGAAGTATTCCATCTTCCTCTATTTTTTGGAATAGTTTGAGAAGGATAGGTGCTAAATCTTCTTTGAACGTTTGATAAAATTCTCCAGGGAAGCCATCTGGTCCTGGGCTTTTATTTTTTGGGAGGTTTTTGATTACTGTTTCAATCTCTTTACTTGTGATTGGTCTGTTCAGATTCTCTATTTCTTCTTGATTCAGTTTTGGGAGGTTGTACGCTTCCAAGAATTTGTCCATTTCCTTTAGGTTGTCCAATTTGTTGGCGTAAAGTTTTTCATAGTATTCCCTAATAATCCCTTGAATTTCTGTGGTGTCTGTTGTAATTTCTCCTCTTTCATTTCTAATTTTATTTATTTGAGTCTTCTCCCTTTTTTTCTTAGTGAGTCTGGCTAAGGGTTTGTCAATTTTATTTATCTTCTCAAAGAACCAGCTCTTTGTTTCATTGATCCTTTCTACTGTTTTTTTGGTTTCAATTTCATTTATTTCTGCTCTGATTTTTATTATTTCCCTCCTTCTGCTGATTTGGGGCTTTGTCTGTTCTTCTTTTTCCAATTCTGTTAGGTGCAATTTAAGGTTATTTATTTGGGATTTTTCTTGTTTGTTAAGGTGAGCTTGTATTGCTATGAATTTCCCTCTCAGGACTGCTTTTGCTGCATCCCATATGAGTTGGTATGGTGTATTTTCCTTTTCATTTGTCTCCAGATAGCTCTTGATTTCTCCTTTAATTTCATCAACGACCCATTGGTTGTTCAGTAGCATGTTGTTTAGTCTCCACATCTTTGTCCCTTTCCTAGTTTTTCCCTTGCAGTTGATTTCTAGTTTCACAGCATTATGATCAGAAAAGATGCTTGTAATGATTTCAATCTTCTTAAATTTATAGAGGTTTGCCTTGTTTCCTAATATATGGTCTATCCTTGAGAATGTTCCATGTGCACTTGAGAAGAATGTGTACTCTGCTTTTTTTGGGTGGAGTGCTCTGTATATATCTATTAAGTCCATTGTGTCTAGTTTTTCGTTTAAGTCCATTATTTCCTTATAGACTTTTTGTCTGGATGATCTATCTATTGATGTAAGGGGGGTATTAAGATCCCCTACTATTATTGTGTTATTGTTAATATCTCCTTTAAGGTTTTTTAGCAGTTGTTTTATGTACTTTGGTGCTCCTGTGTGGGGTGCATAGATATTTATAAGTGTTATGTCTTCTTGGTGAAGTGTCCCTTTTGTCATTATATATTGCCCTTCTTTGTCTCTCATTACCTTTTTTATCTTGAAGTCTACTTTGTCTGATATAAGTATGGCTACTCCTGCTTTCTTTTGTTTGCCATTAGCTTGGAGTATTGTTTTCCATCCTTTTATTTTGAGTCTGTGTTTGTCTTTAGAGCTGAGATGTGTTTCCTGGAGGCAGCAGATTGTTGGATCTTGGTTTTTAATCCATCCTGCCACTCTGTGTCTTTTGATTGGAGAATTCAATCCATTTACATTTAGAGTGATTATTGATATATGAGGGTTTAATGTTGCTATTTTATTGTTCATCTTCTGGTTCTTTTGCATTTCCTTCGTTTCTTATCCCTTGTGTTTCGGACTGCAAATTCAATTTGGTATTTCTGCATGCTCATTCTCTTGGTTTTCTCTTTATTTGTCATGTGTGGTTCTCTTCTGGTTATTTGTTTAGTGGTTACCGTGAGGTTTATATAAGTGATCTCCTGGATAAGAAAGTACATTTTCGGATGCCTCCTTTTTCCTGAGGCTGGGTCGATTCAATCCCTTATCTCTTCCCCTCCTTATTTGTTATCTCTTTATTCCAGATTGTGTCATGAATGTGTGTTTCCAGTGATGAGCTTGAATTAATTTTTGATGTTATCCAACTGTAGTTTGTTCTGGTTTAGTCTCCTTGCTTTTCTCCTTGCTGAAATCTTTGTATCCCCTTTCTCATTTGTTTTTTTTCAGGCCTAAGGGCCTTCTTGAGCATTTCTTGTAGTGGGGGTCTTGTGGTGACGAACTCTCTTAGCTTTTGTTTATCAGGGAGAGTTATTATTTCTCCATCGTATTTGAAGGATATTTTTGCTGGGTAAAGTATTCTCGGCTGAAGGTTTTTGTCTTTCATGATTTTGAATATATCATTCCAGTCTCTCCTAGCCTGTAGAGTTTCTGTCGAGAAATCAGCTGAGAGCCTGATGGGGTTTCCTTTGTATGTTATTTTGTTTTTTTGTTTAGCTGCCTTCAATATTATTTCCTTGTCACAGGTATTCTTCAAGTTTGCTACCATGTGGCGAGATGATTTTTTATTCCTGTTTATATATTTAGGTGATCTATTGATTTCATTCACTGTTATTTCCCTCTCGTTCCCTAGGTTGGGGAAGTTCTCAGCTATTATTTCTTTGAACAAACTCTCTGCTCCTTTTTCTCTTTCTTCTCCTTCTGGAATACCTATTATCCTTATGTTGCTTTTCCTCATTGAGTCTGATATTTCTCGAAGAATTTCTTCATTTCTTTTTAGTCTTAGCTCTCTCTCCTCCTCTACCAGGAGCATTTCTGCGTGGCTATCCTCAATAGTGCTAATTCGTTCCTCCATATTGTCAGTTCTGCTCTTTAAAGACTCCATTTTTTCCACTATCTCGTTGATTTTGATTTTCACCTCCAATAATTCTGATTGGTTTTTCTTTAGGGTTTCAATCTCTTTTGTGACAAAATCCCTGAATTCGTTGATTTGTGTTTGTGTGTTCTCTTGTATTTCGTTGAGTTTGCTTATGATAGCTATTTTGAATTCTCTCTCATTCAGGTTATCAAATTCTGTGCCTTCAGGGTTGGTTTCTGGGTGTTTGTCATTTTCCTTTTGGTCTGTAGCCCTGACAAATTGTTGCAAGGATCCGACGGGGATGGCTTTATTTTTTCCCCTCATGATAAAGTTGGTCCTGCAGTTTCCCCCTGCTGCCACTGGATGGAGATCGCAAGCGGTTTGCTCTGTGGCGGCTGCAGCCCCCGGAGGGATTATGCTGAAACGCCGGGTGTGTGGGGGGAAGGGTCCTCTCTTTCTCCTGCTTGACCCGGGGGTTTCCTTTCTGGCTCTCTTAGGGTGTTTGCTACACCCCCTAAACAGTCCATCGTCGCTTCCCAGTGGGGATCTCGCGACAGTCTGTGAGAGCACCTGGATGGCGATAGTTTTCCCCGCTGTGGGCCGCCCCTCCCCCCTCTGTCTGCAAACCACGCTGTCTTTGCCGATCGATTGGGGAGGGGGAGTACAACTTCTTACCTCTCCTCCCGTCCTTTTGGGCTTCCTGCGCCTCCACTGTCCGATGTATGGCAGCAGGGGTTTCTCAGAAGTCCTTCGTAGTGTTTGATTGAGCTCTGTTGGAATGTGAATGATGTTTTCGTTGTGTCGTAGGGGGCAGAGATTCAAAGAGGAAATCTCACTCCGCCATCATGCTGACGTCACTCTCTGCTTACACTTTTATTTTTAAGTTTCTTAAAACTTAAATTCTCCTTATTTAGACCGAGGAAAAAATAAAAGTAGTTTTTGAACCTTGTCCCTTGGTATGAAATATTCAATATTTTGACAGAAGGATATATATACAGTCCTTTGTGAAAAGGCCTCCTCTTGCTTAGTCTTCTGATAAGAAGGGTAAACAAATTTCCAGTTCATTAAATTTCATGGTTGTTGGGTTGAGAACCTTGGACATGCTAGGAACTATACCAGTGTTTTATTTGCTATCTATTATTTTATTCCACAAAATTCCTGTGAGGTGTTATTTCCCTCATTTTGCAGATGAAGAAATGGAGGCCCAGGGAGATGAAGCCAAAGAATTGTCAGGGTGGGAGCCAAGATTCAAAGCCACATCTGTCTGACATCAAAGCCCACGTCCTTTTATACTTCTGTGCTGCAGACATTAGATGAAGTGTGATCTTTAGTAATGGCCCTGCAAATAGCCTCTCACATACCCATTTAACTCCGGGGAATATCAGTGAAATATTCTGGCCAAAGGCACTTTTCTTTGGCTTGGTGAACATGGCTGAAACACCATGCATGTCTGGGGGGCTGAGGGGATTACAGTTGCAGGGTAAATCTGGCTATTTTTCCACTTTGGTGTATTAGGAGGGTAACACTAACTGCTGTACTAGATAAACCCTCAAATTTTATGGCTTAACACAGTGGAGGTTTACTTCTTATTCATATCAAACCCAATAAGGGCATTCCTGGTTGTTGGGCCTCTCTCCTCCAAAGGGAGACTCGGAGACCTGGGCTCCTTCCACTCCTCGGTTCTGCCATCTTGAAGTCTTGGCTTCCAAGGTTCCAGTGTTTGTCTGCATCAAGCCAATAGGGAAAACGGCATGAAGGACTGCACATGGGAGGTTTTCATGGGCGAGATGAGGAATACATGTCACTTCAACTCTTACATACCTTGGGCTAGAACCATTCACATGCCCACAGTAAACTGCAGGGGAAGCTCGGAAAAGTAATCGAGCTATATGCCCAGGGAGTAGAGGAAACAGGGTCACGAACAGCTAGCCAGTCTCTAATTTATATTGCAAGTGAGCTGAAGAAGTCCCTGGTTAGGAAGAACAATGGAAGTATAGGCAGCTGGACTAGTATGCACGGCTGGAAAGGCACCCTCGTTTAAAGCCGTTCAGTGTCAGCCAGAGAGAGTGTGTGTGTGACCTTACCCTGACTGGTGTTAATCTGGTTTTGGTTATCCAGTCTGTCCCCACACAGACTGAGAACTGTAGAATGAGAAAATACAATATATTTACTGTTAACAGCTGAAGAAGTCGACGGCTGATTGTGTCATCTCTAGCTCTCACTCCTGACTTACCTGTGTCTCTATATTTGCTAATAGATTAATCTTTATTGATTTACCATACTGCGAAATATAGGCTGGAAATTGTATGCATTATGCTAATTCATTTCTGGAGTGTTTATTTCCATTTGGAATGGTCATTACTGGTTTGATCTCTTGAGGTTTAATGGAACGGGGAGAGAATTCTGTCCTTCAGGTCTCAACTCAGAATTCTCTATTCCTCCATGAAAGGACCCCTACTGCAGACTGGGTTCGATGCCCCTCCTCTCACAATGACACATGACTGTCCCTATCACAGCATTTGTCACATCGTATTTTAATTCCCTGTTTGCCTGATTGTCTCTCCCCAAAACTGTGAGCATGTTGAGGTCAGCAGTCATGTTCCATTTAGCTGTCATTCTCAAAGCCTTGCACAAGGTGTGATAGTAAGTACCTATGGAATATTTGTCAAATACTAATTTTTGTTCTATACTGGTGGTTCTGAGCTGGGACCATTTTTCCTCCCAGAAGACACTTGGCCATGTCTGGAGAAATTTTTGGTTGTCACAACTGTAGGATGCTACTGGCATGTAATGGGTAGAGGTCAGGAATGCTGATAAACATCCTACAATGCACAGGACAGCTCCCACAACAAAGAATTATCTGGTCCAAAATGTTAATAGTGCTGAGGTTGAGAAACTCTGCTCTTTCCCTGTCATGTGTCAGATAACATCTTAGATACTTGACATATACCATCTCATTACCATTTAATATACAACAATATAATGAAGTTAGAATTATCATGTCCCTGATGTGACAAAATATAAAATTCAAAGCATTGAGTACTTCATTGCCTATGAAGTATTGTTGCTAAATATGTTTACCCTAAATCTAATTTAGCTAGATCTCACTTCTGGTTTCTGGGAAGTGAACAGGATAGAGGTTTAAATGGTTTAAATGAAAACAAGAGGAAACAAACAAATCTTGTAGGTGGGGTGTTCTACAAGATAACCACCCTGGTCTCTTCAAAAAGTCAATGTCATGAAAGAGCTGGGAGTTGACTGTTCTAGATTAAAAGAAGCCTAGGATAGAAACAGTAGCAGAAAAACTGGGAGAGTCAATGGAATTTAAGTGTTCTAAAATCTTTGAATTATCTAGGACGTGATAATAGTGGTAATGTTTATTGCCTTATTAAATCAAGGATGCATGTTGTAATCTGTATGATAACTTCTAAAAACAATAGTTTAAAAAATATAATAACATAACAGAGGGAGAAAGGACATAGAATGATACAAAAAATGTGGTTAATTCAGATAATGGATAAAAGGAATTAAAAAGGAACAGAACAAACGAGGCAAAGAGAAAATAAAAAGATGTTGCACTTAAACAGAAATATATCACAGTTATTTTGTATGTAAATGGTAATCCCCCAATTAAGAGACGTAAATTGTCAGAGTGGATAAAAAACCAAAAAAAAACCACATTATATGCTTCTTACAAAAGACAAACATTAAACATAAGGTTAGAAAAAGTCAAAAGTAAAAGGATAGAAAATGATACAGTGAAAACACTAACCAAAAGAAGATTGGTTGGTGTGGCTCTATTAATACTAGATAAAATAGACTTTAAAACAAGTAATATTATTGGAGAGGGCTATTTTATAATGATAAAGGAATAAATACACCAGAAAGATACACCAAATCTATGTTTGTATGTGTCTAAAAAAAACATAACGTGAAAATAAATGAAGCAAATATTAACAGAACTAAAAGGATAAATAGGCAAGTTCATGATCATAGTTAAGATATGGTTTTTATAATTGATAGAACAAACAGACAAAAGAAGTGAGAATTTCTACTTCTGGTATTAGAAATCACCAGAAGAGTTGGATCTTAGAAAATACAAGGCCATGCTTTTCATTAGTTTGCAAAAAACAAAACAAAAAAAACCAAGAATGAGCTCTAGCCTCTTAAAGCTAAAAAAGCTATCACTTCTCACCCTTCCCTCATAAAACTACAGGGAATTTCTTTCATTTAAGAAATAAGCAGTCAAAAGGATTATGACTGAAGCTCATACAAAGTTATAAGAAAAATTAAAAAAAAATAAGAAACATAATAACCTCCTTAGAGACAATGAAAACAGGCAAGAAAGAGGTACCCACAAAACAGATGAAAACTATAACAGAATAGTTCAAAACTAGCTACACAAATTTAAGATCTTATAAACTATAAAAGAACAACGTAAATCTGAATTTTAAAAACTCAGAAATTAGGTGATTAGAGAAAAGGATTTGAAAGGAGGGGTGAAGAACTCTAGAAACAATTTAGAAATGAAAAGTCATTTCAAAATAAATACTACCAATACTGAATAAGAAGTACAAACTTGCAAGAATTACACTATCTAATTTCAAAACTTACAATAAAGCTACAGTGGTTAAGACATCATGACATTAGGGAAATAATAGATATATAAATTAGTGGAACAGAATAGAGAGCCCAGAAATAGACCCATTCAAATATAGTCAACAGATTTTTGACAAAAGTACAAAGACAATTCAATGGAAAAACAGTAGTCTTTTCAATAAATAGTGCTGGGACAATTGGATGTTGGTATGCAGAAAATTGAACCTAGACACAAACTTTACATCTTATGCAAAATTTAATTCAAAATGGATCATAGACCTAAATGTAAAATGTAAAACTTTAAAACTTCTAGAAGAAGACATAAGAGAAAAACTCTACATGACCATGGGTTTGGGGATGAGTTTTTTGACATAACACCAAAAGCATGATCCATGAAAGAAAAAAATTAATCAATTGAACTTTATTAAAAACTTCTGCTCTGCAAAGGACACTGTTAGGAAATGAAAAGACAAGCCACAGACTGGGAGAAAATTTTTGCAAAACACATATCTGATGAGGGATTTTTATACAAAATATACAAAGAACTTTCAGAAAACAAACACCCCTACCCCCCAAAAAGAAAGAAATAGGCGAAAAATTTGAATGGGCACTACACCAAAGAAGATAGATGACAAATAAGCATATGAAAACATTCTCAACATCATTTTTCATTAGGGAAATGCCAATTAAACAACAATGAGATTGGTGTCCACATACCTATTAGAATGGCTAAAATACTAAAAACTGACAGTACTAATTACTGGTGAGGAGGTAGAGTAACAGGAACTCTCATTTATTGCTGATGGTGATGCAAAATAGTACAACCACTTTGGAAGACAGTTTAGCATTTTCTTAAAACCTTAAAGTAGTATCTTACAATCCAGATCAGTGGTTGCTAGGGAAGAATGGGGGGTGGAGGACTGAATATGTGAGGCACGGGAGAGGAGTGGCTTAGGATGGTGAAACTATGCTGTATGATACTGAAATTGTGGATACATGACATATGCATTTATCAAAACCTGTAGAATTTTACAGCACAAGAGTAAACCCTAATGCATACAAATTTTAAAAATTTAGGAAATTGGAAGACCCCTAAATGGAATGCAGACTGTGATGAATATGTGAATCAACCTCATTGAAGGTGATGGGGGGAAAGGTGCTGGCCTAATAAGTAGGTCCGGAAATAAGTGGAGTCTGTAAGACTAAAGTCAAAAGGAACAGTACATAAGAACTGTATTCTAGCTGACAAAGTTGTTTCCCACAGGGGTATGGGTTAACAATTCCAAAATCACTCTACATGTATGTTGGAATTGAACAGTGGATGGTGGATGTTGAGGACAGGTTTCTCACTGTTGAAATGGGTGGTTACAGGCAAGCAGTGGAGAAAGCTATAATGATCCATGTGGTAATGGATTAGAGTTGGAGACATCAGTAGGAACAAATGTTTAGCTTAATATAGATGGCTATATACATAGAAATATTTATTGATATGTGAATATACAGGGGTTAGTATATAAGCAAATATTTCCTTGCTCTGTCAGCAAGGGGGCCTGGAAGCAACAACCGGCAGTAGCAGTGAGCATGCCTAGTGCCCAGATGTTGGCTTCTGATACCATTCTCCAATAAAAGGAACTAAACATCTTGGAGAAATGGGTTGATTCTAGGACTGGGGCATGAGATATGTTGTGCTGGGAAGGAAGTGTTCAAAAAAAGACCGAAAAAAGAAAAAAAAAACCAACCCCTACAAAAAAAACCCCACAATTATGGGGGTATGTCGAAGGACATAGGAGCAAATTGAAAGAGCTCCTGATGGCCAAAGCTGCAACAATTTGAGCAAAAAAATAAATAAATGAATATTGGATTATAACCAAAGTATAAAATAAGTATCCATGAATCCATACTGATATAAATAAATGATTGAATAAATAAATAAATGGGGAGAAGATATATCTTCCATGGAGAAGAATTCTAAGTAATTTATGTAGACTTTCTGCCCTCAAGGAGGTGGAACATAACTCCCCACTCCTTAAATGTGGGCTTCGCATAGTGACTTCCTTCAAAATAGTACAGTGCTGTATGAAAAGGGGAGGGGTAAAATAGTAACCGTACCGTGGAGAAGTGACACGTGCTACCTCAGCCAGGTAATGAAGGGCATTATCAAAGGTGATAAGTCATGTTGATAGTATGTACCTTAGATATGATATAATGAAAATAGCAATTTACATCTGTGATCTTCATCTCAAAAATTCATAACCCCCAGTCTAATGAGAAAAACATCAGGCAAAGCCCAGTTGAGGGACATTCTTACAAACACCTGAACAGTCCTTCTCAAAACTGTCAAGGTCATGGAAACAAGAAAAGTCAGTGAAACTGTCATAGCTGAAAGGAACATAAAGAGACATGATAACTAAATGTAATGTGGCATCCTGGATGGTATCCTAAAACAGAAAAAAGACATAGTAAGAACTAAGGGAATTGGAATGAAGTATTGGCTTTAGTTAATAATAATGTATCAATATTGGTTCATTAATTGTGGCAAATGTACTATATTAATGTAAGATGTTAATAAGAGGGGAAACTGGGTGTGGGGTATATAAGATCACTCTGTACTATCTTCCCAACTTTTATGTAAATCTAAATCTGTTCTGTTATGAAAAGTTTATTTTAAAAAATTGTGCCAAACCCTGCTTGAATTATAGATTCATAAGCAAAATAAATGTTGTTATTGTTTTACACCAAAAATACACACACATGTATTCTAAATGAAATTCAAGATTAAATAAATGTAATGGATGATGCTTTAAGAGAAACGGAAAATGGAAGGCAATATTTTTTAAAAATAAGAAATAAATGTAGATGTACAAAGGATTTAAGAGAAACTGATAGATATAGAAGTCAGTCAAGGAAGTTCTGTCATACTTAATAATATGAATCTCTGAGGAAGAAACTAAAGCAATGGAGCAAAACAAAAGTAGTAGTAATGAAAATTTCCTGAAATAAAAGATGATTTGAAGGTACATATTCAAAGGACACTCAATGCCTGGAAATATAGACCAAAACATATTCTAATAAAACTATTGTATTTTAAAGGAAAAAAATCGTAAGCATTCAATCAATGAAACACTTATAATGGAAAGAAAATGAGATTTCCAGCACGCTTTTGACACCAAAGCCAGAATACAATTGAATAACTTTTTAAGGAAATAAACAGTGAACCAGAGATATTATAAAATGTTAACCAGAGTCCTACATATATTTAAGTGCAATAACTACAGACTAACTGTTACGAACATTCAGGAACTCACGCATCATAGTTCCCACTGAGCTCTTCCTACGAATTACCAGAGAACAAGCTTCATGCAGCCAAAAGACTGGAGAGAGATTGGCGTGAGGTCAGATACAGTCTATACTTTCAAAACTCCCTGGCAGTGAGGTGGAGACTTGTGACTGAGTTTTGGAATTCCATGGAATGAGAGTGGAAGGGATGTACTCTCCACGATCCTCCATCCTTGCTCTCTTTCCCTTTGCTGCCTAAATTGACAGTAGTCTATGAACTTAAAGGATATAGAAGGATGTGTAAAGGATGTAAAGGATGTTATTTCACAAATAACAACGTATGTCATCCCATTAACAGAATAAGTGAGAAAAGTCTTTATCTCCATAGATGCAGAAAAAGTATCTAACAAAATTCAACACTAATTCATGATATAAAAGTATGTAAAATATTAAGAATAAAATGGAACTTCTTTACAAAAAATCCTAAAACAAACATCATAGTTAATATTTAAAATCCTCCTCCTGGGAGATACCTGACATCATGACTCCTATTCAGCATTGTATTGGAAATCCTGATCCTGGCAATGACAAAAAAAAAAGAAGGAAGAAACAAACAAAAAAAAGAAGGAAAGAGGAAGAAAGGAAGGAGAAAAAATAAGTATATGGATTGGAATAGAAGAAATAAATGATAAATGTCATTATTTGCAGATGACATGATTAAGTACATAGAAAATACAAAATAATCTACAGATAAACTCTCAGGATTCCTAAGTAAATTCCTCCGGTCACTAGACACAAGATCAATATGCCAAAAAAATAAATAGAACTTCTATATACCAGCAACAAATAATTAGGAAATTTTTTTAAATGATGTTTACAATAGCACCAAAAAATAACAACTGCCCAGGAATAAATCTAATGAAAGATATGTGAGACCTAAAAACAGAAAATGACAAACATTACTGGGAAAAGTGAAAGCTGACTCAAATATAGAAGGAGAGAGATACTATGTTCATTGACAGGACAACCCAATATCTCAAAGATGTCAGTTCTCTCCAAATTGATATATAGATTCAGTGCAGTCCTAATCAAAATGCTAAGAGATCGTTGTAGAAATTGTTAAGATGATTCTAAAGTTTATATGTGTAAATGGCCAAGAAGAACCAAGACAGTCTCAAAGACCCAGATAGAAGGACATTTGATTTTTAACAAAGGTGGCACTGTGAAGCAGCTTGGAATGGATGATCTGTCTAATAAATTGTGATAGAGTAATTGAATATGCATTTGGAAAACAAATTATCTTACCCCCGACCTCATACCATTCACAAAATCAGTTACAAGTGGATTGTACATTTATACGAGAGAGAAAATAATAACACTTCTAGAAGATAACATAGAATGTCTTCATGGCTTTGGGGAAATTGATGTGTCTTAAGTAGGATGCAGAAAGCACTAAAATTAAAGGAAAAAATAGATAACTTTTGGACTAGATTAAAATAAATAACTTCTGTTCATCAAAATACATCATTAAGTGAGTGAAAAAGCATGTTACAGAGTGGGTGAAGATATTGGCAGTGCATGTAATTGACAAAGGACTTATATTTAGAATAAAAAAAGAACTCTTACAAATCAATAAGAAAAAGACAAATGACGCAGTAGAAAAATGGTTAAGAGTTTTGAACAGGCACATCACAAAAGAGGATGTCCAAATGGTCGATGATCATATGAAAAGATGCTCGGTGTGTCATTAGTCTTCAGAGAAATGTAAAATAAAACCACAGTGACATAGACCACACACCCATCAGAATGGCTCAAATTTACAATATAAGTGTTGATGATGATGTGACACAAATTACGTTTATCATGTACTGCTGTGGGAGTAACTGATATAATTATTCTGGAAAACTCTTTGGCAGTATCATCTAGAGCTGAACATATACATAACCCATGACCCCATAATTCCACTCCGGGATATACACTCCGCAAAAAGACATACACAGGAACATTTATAGCAGCACTATTTGTCATCGTCCCAAACTGGAAACAAGCCAAACGCTCATCAACATGAGAAAAAACAGATTGTGGTATATTCATATAGTGGAATAGACTGGTGGAAAATGAAAACAACAACAACACAAAAAAAAAACTACGGCTACATGTCACAAAAAAATCTCAGAAACAGAATGA